>CM034616.1:20357278-21792010 GCA_020080225.1 Gynochthodes officinalis
AAAAAAATTAGAAGTCTCTCATGAAAAGTGAAAACTTTTTTTTTTTTTTCAAAAACTACAATCTTTCTCACAAATGCATTTAATAAGAAATTTAATTGTTATCCCTAAATTATTTTGATAGATTGTATTACGTGACTTGATTCATAATGAGACTGGTCAAAAGTAAAATTCAATAACGTATAACAATATGTAAAAGACCTTAGTTTGTTTTTAGAAAATTGCAATTTTTGGAAAAGATTATAGTTTTTCTTCTCAAAATTTATCTTTACGTAAAGGAGGTTAGCCCAAAAAAAAAAAAAGCACTTTTTTGTAATTGGATGATATTTGAATGTAACACTATAGATTGATTAGAATGTATAAATATCCTGTATGTATCGGTGGCTATCAACATCATTCCTTTACCTAAAAAAATGCCAGTTGGATTTTTCTTTCATAAAGTAGCCAAAAAAACGTTTCTTCAGTTGTGTTTTCTCAAACAAATGCATACGTAAATGTCAAGAAAGATGGCCTGAACCCTCCGGCCTAAAGAAAACTTGGAGCAGAACTTTCAACCCTTTTGCTTTCTCAGATATTTAAGATCTTTAACTTTGTCAAAACGGGCATCATGACAAATTCGACCAATTTTAAGAACTCATTAAGAGATTTCTATTGTCAACGTATGAACCACCCAAAAAAAAAAAAAAACCCAACAATGTCAAAAGAGATTTTATACACAAATTAATAACTACACATGTCTTATTAGAAATATCTTTTAACCAATTTTCCTTATCAAACCATGATGCATATATATACAAAGGAATCATGTTATTCCTAATTTTCCTTTATCAAACCATGATGCGTATATATATATATACAAAGGAATCACGTTATTCCTAAAATTTTCCTTTATCAAACCATGATGCATATATATACAAAGGAATCATGTTATTCCTTTGGAGTGAAAGATATTTCTAATAAGACATGTATAGTTATTAATTTGAACCAAAGGAAAAAGTATGTAAAGCAAACGCGTAAAAGGAATCATGTTATTCCTTTGGAGTGAAACAAAGGCAAAGCATTTATAAGAATACATTTATATAATTATCCATAAATATGTAGGTATTCTCATCTCATGAATATATTTAATTTGAAGAGGTCCAAGTCCAAGCCAAGGAATCATCCATGCAATGCCCCATGTGGAAATGTGAGCCTACTCTCCACTTCCCAACCATTTCATGCCTTGCAAAAATCAATCTAAAGCTGTGAGAATATAGTATATGCTTTAGGTATCCTAATGTTACGATTTTTGTCCCATGCACATTAGGGATGAGAGCTTAATTCATACGCATCATTTTATTTTATTTTTTTTAATTTATTCCCCAATGCACTCTAGCTTCTTCTTTCTTTCTTTCTTTCTTTTTCCTTTTCCTTTTTTCCTTCTCTCCTATTCTATTAGGTGTACAAATATATAGTTAATCATTATGAATGGAAATATGGAAGAGCTACGTTCAAGAAAAAAATATTGGCACAAATATTAAATTAAACTTATTTAGAAAATTATATTTTGATTAGTGTTTTTATATCCTAATATTTTTAAATCTTGATTAAGCATAAGTTTTACATAAAGGATTCAAAACTATTGATTTTCGTGAAATTACAAAAAGAAAAAAGAGAGAGAGAATTGTAAATGTAGTAGGAGTTTCTTTTTCTTGTTTGTATTGTTTTGACATGCAGAAGTTTCTTCTTACGGTTCATGTTGTTAACTTTTAAAGCTGTAATTACAAGAAATTCATTTTTATTGTTATCTCCAAATTGATGATTGTTGAATCTTTTTTTCAAAGCTTGTTGATTTTGTTGTATTAATATTATTTTTTTTCTATGTGTGTTTTGTTACGTAAGTTTTTTTTTTATATCCTATAAAAAGATTCTCCTCTTATCTTGTTCCACTGTAAAAATAGAAAATTAAATAGAAAAAAATACTAGGTAATCTTTTAAAACCCTTTCTGATCCTCTTATGTGCATCTTAGTGACTGGATTTATAGGAGATGGACAATTTTATTTATGAATAACTTGTGCTTAATTCAGTCGACAAAAACAATATGAGTAATGTTACTTATCTAGGGAGAGTTGTTGTGCTAGATAATTTCAACAAACAACACAGATCTAATAAGTGGTTAAATAATCATGTACTAACATATTAATATAGAATGTGCAAAAAAATAAGATGTGGTGTCCTCATCAAAGCATGTCCTTAGAGTACGACCCTTGACGTACCAAATTGAATTATTGTAGTTCCTTAATTAACAAAAACAATCAATTAATGTACAGAAAATTTTCAAGTAACAAGCCTACCCAATTGCATATCCTCACAAACACATGTTGTCTATGCAAGACATGTTGTATGCTTGTTATTACGACATTAACTAAACAAAAATGCAGATAATGTTGGGGAGTTTTGAATGCATGCATGATGAGCATGAAAATTGGTTGGAAGGCATGGAGGTATTATGAGGAGTTATCAACATCACCGACAGATTATTTGTGGATCCCTTATTTTTCATAGAGGTCTAAATGATCTGCTCCCATTTCTTTTGTGCACGTTAGTATAGTACTGTTGGATGGGATCCCCTCATAGGCAAGAAAAAACCTTAATTACTGGATCCCAATATCTTGTCTTCCTTAATATTTGGTTTTACACATTTTTTTTATCTTTTGTCTTGTTCTATTAATGTCACCAAAATGAAGGAAAAATAGAACCCTTCTTTCATTGAGTTTTAGTGAAAATATGAAAAATGATATTTAACTTGAATAATGTGACATTAAATTTTTTAATAAATATTTTGATAAATATTTTTCAATGTGGATAATGTGACATTTACATAACATAAGACTAGTAAATACTTAACATGACAGTTGATTAGCTACTACATTAATTTTTTTCAATTTTGAATAGTACATTAATAAGAATATTATAAGAATTTCATTTAAAGGTATAACATATTTTTTAGATTAATTTTTTTCTAAAGTAGACCTTTTTTTTTTTGGGCTGAGAATGGAGAGTGTAAGAGATTATGGTGAAATTAGGGGAAAAAATGTAAGAAATTAAAAAGTCTCTATTTTAGTGACCTAGACTTTGGTTTTTACCCAATAAAGTAAAAAAAAAATCCTTTCAAACATATTTCATTTGAAATATGCTTTACAAGGTCAAAACATTGGATCAAAAATACTAGTAGGTGAATTTCTTGCATGGTCTATTTCTCATGCAAGAAAGAAATAAGATAAAAAATACAGGAAGTTTTAAATTTTTGGTGTTAAAGTTAACAACGTTTGCCTGCACAAACAAGCATGCATAAGTGACTAGAAAGGGGTACAAGAACATAACTATGCATAAGTGACTAGAAAGGGGTACAAAGAACATAACTTGCAGCTTCTTCTGCCACTGGAACAGAAGTAGATAGAATCTTACCTTCTCTGTAGCAATTTCTTCAACGTAAACTTTCATTTTTAAGGTAAAAAAAGTGAAGAGAAGGACATCTTCAAAGTCACTTACGCATGCTTGGAAATGTGCCTAAGTCCAACCTTGGAAATGTGCCTAAGTCCAACCTTGGAAATGTTCTTAGAAAGCAAAGACCATATGAAACTTGATACTAAATTCAACATGGGAAATAGCCCACTAAGGAATGAGAATTAAGATAAACAGTATAAAGATATAAGAGATAAATTTTGCAATAACCATGGGGAGAAATTGTCAAATTGAACAAGCAGAAATTAGAAACCATAGATAATACAGAAGCATTTGTGATTCTCAACCTTTCACAGGGACCCATTGAATCTATCAATATATATCATCATGAATAGGGTCAAAATCTTGAGGAGAGTTTTATGAAAAATATATACAAGTAAACCAGAAGTCACCCTTGAATTTAAATAAAAGCAACAAATATAAGCACAGGAAAATATAAGTGAAATGCAATGGACAAGAGAGAATTCAAAGTCAAAGTGGAGCGTTAGAGCCAAATCCTGAATAAATTAGCTCAGAAAGAGCTCCTTTTACTACAAATAGAAGTTGAAAGTGGACTTGATTTCACCAAAACTTGCTTCTGTTTGTCAACAGAAACACTGTTGCTCACTCAACTACAGAAATGGCAATACCAGATCGTATACCACCTAGAAAGCAGACAACAGGAGATATCAATTCGCCGACATAGGCAAACATTACTAATTCCTAGTTCTTTAAATGTAAGGCAAGAAAAAAAAAACTGAACGTAGTTTAAACCTGCAGATATAGTCCATTCTAGCTCAACTATTTGCAGCTTGATCTCGAAAGAAATTGACCTCAAAAGGTTCCTGCAATTTCAAGCCATTCCCATAATTACAGAAGTAGACGGTTTCATAAGCTTTCCTGTAGCTGGTTGAAAAGTACTTCGGAACCACCATCATCACCAGTTCTATCCCTTTCCAGCACTTGTTCAACTTCAGTTAATGATCCATTGGGGATACATGACATGTAAGTTTCATCATCAAGGCAACCCACTTGCCTCAAGACCTCCATCAAAGCCTCCTTACTCGCCATGTCATCTTCTTTCTCACAAAGTTTGAGAATGGAGGAAACATTTTCAGTTTTTGGTCGCCAGCTCTTTGATCCTTCAGCTGAAACAGCATTTTCTAAACAAGACAGAGCCTCAGAAAGTCTCTTATCCTTGATATGGCCTTCTGCCAGAATCTCCCATGTCATAGAATTTGCCTTTCCTCCAACTTCAATCATTTCATCCAAAAATGCTCCAGCCTTATCAGGAAACCCATTCCTAACATAAAAGCCCAATAGAAGATTTCCTATTCTTGGATCATACATTGATTTAACTGAAAGCCATTCATAATAGATCCTTTCTGCACCTTCAATATCGCCTAACCTAACTAAAGATGAAATTAAAGCATGGTAACCCAAATTTGGTATATTGGAGAAGAGGGATTTGTAGACATTCCAGACACGATATACCTCATCCTTGTTACCAACAGTACCATAGAGACTAATCAGATAATGATAAGGAATGCGATCCCTGCCAGTCAGTCTGCTCTCAACACTCTTCAGACAATCTACAGCTTTTTCCATCTCCCCAAGCTTAATGTACAATGTAGCCATTGTGCTGTAGGTTGTCCAGTTGGGATTGATAGTTGAGTCCAGCTTCATTTTATCCAATACCTGTTCTGCTTTTTCTGCAGATCCTTGAGCACGACATGACGACATCCAAATATTGTAGGAATATATGTCTAATTTAATATTTTTCTCCATCATTTCAGAAGTCACTGATTCAACCTTGTCGTATTCTTTAAGGTTCAAATAGAGCGTCATTATCACATTATATGGCAGTGAAATGGTAGCATAATCTCTAATCTTGATTTCATTCATTAGAGATTCAGCTTCTTCCCTCTTTCTAGCACGCACATAGGCATTCAAAAGGGCACCATATATACGTTTATCCTTCATCGATTCTGGCAACTTCATGAAGTATTCTTCAGCACTTGATATTCCATGCACCTTTGCGATGAGATCCAACTGAATAGCAGTATCACTGGTGGTTATTCTAAACCTCTCTGCCCTGTTGTTCATCCACTCGTACACCTGTAGAATACACCTGGGATAATGTTCTGCTTGAAAAGATCAAAGAGAGGAAAAAGACGAGAAAGGCTTGCTAAAAGAGATCGTCTATTCAGTTTGAACGCTACACAAAGTGACAACCATGCACATCTCAGTAGCAAAGGTCCCAAGGACCAAACATATAAAATTCAAGCATAAAAGCCTGGGAAAAACCACACCATCAAAGCTTCTTTCTTTTTTTCTTTACATTTGTAAATACCAAAATTTCCTTACATTTGCGGGAATGCTTTGAAAATGATCCTCATTAAAATTAACACCACCAGAACAGATGGTCCTCTTTAACATTAGCAACACAATAAACAGGAAGCAAACTTTCAATCCAAAATTTAAAGAAAGCAGGAGAATATATGACAAACTAATAACGTTAAACCTTAAATATCAAAAACCGAGCTGAAATTTAACTTTTTTCTATGCTTTGATTACCTCAAGGGCAGACTGGAAACGCTTGAACTTCCTAAGCTCCTTAATAACTCTTGAAACCTCCCATTTGGTCAGACTATTCCCCTCATTTTCCCACTGATTCAACACACTTGCAGACCCCTTTCCTTCCTCCACATTAAGTATCCTCTTGTAAACAACATTCCATTTGACAACGCGTCTTCTCTCGTAATCCACAGTTCCATAGCCATGCACCTGTGAGATTCTGCAAGTAAAGACTAGAGCTGTATGGGTTCTAATGGGTTTAGGAATGGTTGAATTGCAAAACCCAGGTGAGAATGAGAGTGAATATGAGAAATTTGATGAAAGAGACGCGTTATTCTGTCCATGGTTACGGAGATTCAGAAATTTGGGGGTAATGGGTTGCAGCAGCATGTTTTATTGCGGATTTTCTTATGAAAACTGAAGTGAAGTTCCCTTCTTGGGGAAGAAAAGGATGTGGGTTTTGGGTTTGAGCGAATCTTTGTGGTTTGGGCTTTGCTTTTGGGAGGAAGAAGAAGAATTCAAGATAAGAGAACAGGATTTTTTGTTGGGTGGCAGAAGGGTTTTAGTTTTACCACTTAACTCCTTGAATCTACAAAACAGACCACAGAATTTTTCACTTATGTGCATTGAAGACCAAATGCTTCTTCATTCTGTCAGTTTCACCCCTCTTATAAGTGATTTCAAAGAAAAATTTACTTTTGGATGATATTTAGAGCGATTTAGTGATTTTATTATTGTTGTTGTTGTATTTGTTGTTATTTTTATTACACACCCAAAGTTGGTTAAAAATTGCAGCAAATTATACATTGCACAATAAAAGATATCGCAAGAAGTTGAGAAAAAAAATATTCACTCAATTATTCAATTATTGTGTTGTATCACTTACAGTTTTAATATTTATAACAAATTTATTACACTATGAATATCATTGGTCAAAAGCAAATGTATTAGCTTTCTATTCTCATTGCACTGGAAAACACTTCTGTTGAATAATATTGATTTTTAAGGTGGCTAATAAAATACAATACAAAGCAATGTTTTATCTTATTCAAAACAACAATTGTCCTCGTACTGAGGAATGAGGACCCAACTTGTGTTTCGCTCTAGTCTTTGCATCATCAAACTTGAACATGATAATATTAAGCTCACAAACGGCCCTACAACGCAATCATACTGAATTTGTAGACTCATCACCAGCATCCCCAGGAATAATTGGAACCATCTCCTCGGTATCAGCACTATCCCCTTCACTGGTAACAAAATTGAGATCCTCTCGCCATAAGGCTGCATGAACCAAAATGAGTGGAACTGTGGAGACTAAAGTGATCAAAAGATGAATACCAGCTCTTGTAACGATAAGCTCCACGGCAGTGATGATGCACAGAAGAGACAAAACAAAGAATTTGTATGGAGTCTTATTCAGAAGAAAGGACTTAGGCAATGCGCTAAGTAAAATCAGGTACAAGGAAGCTATTTCTCTCATGCCCACCAAGTAAACAAGGGAAACTTTACGCTGTGGGATGAGGGCAATGAAAAGAACAATATACACAAACAGCAAGTAATACAGGCCAAAAGACACCAAGTTCTTTACTATCCTGATGGCTGCTGTTTCTGGAGTAGAAGGGATTCTAAAAGGGAAAGTGAAGTTGAAGCTGTATTGATGATGATCTCTTGGGGGTGAAGCCATGGATGAATCTTTCTGAGGCAGGGAGGCAGATGCCTGAGTACTTACGGATGATCTTTGTACAGGACCAAAACTAGCCATGGCTCAGCCACAGAGAGTAGAGATAGGATGGAGAAAAGAAAAAAAGGATTTTGACTGTTGAAGGGAATGACAATGATATCAGAAGATGAGTGAACCTATTTAAGTCACGAGGTGCTTAGACAAGTCAATGGTGATAAAATAATAATACAGAAATTTGAGTCCTTTGCCATTATATCTTGCATTTATGTTTTACAATGGGAACCAAATGGCAATATTTTCCAGTCATTCCTTTGACAAAGTCAAGTCATTCCGTTGACAAAGTCAAGTCATCCCAAAATACATGTAGAAGCATTTTTCTTACCAGATATGTGAAAAATACTAAAAGAAAAAAAACGCGACAATAATGAAATCCTTCGCAATACGTTTCATGCTTTAAAATCAAGGGAAAAAGAGCACTAGGTTTTTCGAATAGGAGTCCCAGAATCCATCAAGGCAGAAAGATGGGAGATACAAAACACTGAATTCATAACCCTATCTATTCCTAGTGTTTGGTTAGTTTTTTTGTCCTGAGATTGGTAATCTAACTGAAAAAAGTGTAAATAGTAGTATTAGAAAAAATGCACCTTTGTTTAACTCAATGGAAAATTGTCTTGGGAAAACTCAGACCCCAAACAAAAAAGAAAACAAGAAACTTCTACGGGGTTGAGTTCTTGACTGCTTCTAACATCCTGTCCATCGTCTTTGCATAATTTCGTTGTTTTTAATATTCCCATGAACGTATATTTTGGGTTCTTTCACCTGCAATTTACACAAAAAAATAGACACATTGAGACAATACTTCAAACGACAAGAATGTGAGCAAACCATCGGCAACTTACCAATAACAGGGGAGGTAAACCAATCCGAAGCTTTGCCTTGGAGAAACCATCAATTGAAAATAGACACCGGAAACCAGTGATGTTGGGATGCTCACTGTTTTACAAATAAGCAGAGATGATAAAATACATTAATGACAAAGAAAAGATTTGATTAACATATAAAAAGCTAGCATCACTGTCAAAAAATGAACAAGAAGAGAAACGAACTTCATTTTTCTACATTCAAGTGCAGTATCAGGACAAAAACATAGAAACAACAAAGCATGCATCATCCTGTAAGAAAAATTCATTCAACTTCCTAAGTTCATTCTCCTTCATTAGCTCTTGGAAGTTTAATGATCCTTTCTCCATGGCTTTTCAACATATCATAATCATGCATTGCTTAACACTTCTACGAGCAACATCCTTATTCCTCCAGTAAAATGAAATGAACAGGAGTCAAGCTAAATACCCCTGTTGTCAAATCTGGAATGGCCCCAGTCAAGGTTTGTATAAAAACCCAAAATTTTAAAAATCTGGTCAAACCCTGGGTTGACCCGGATTTGACCAGGTTTTTTACTCTTTTTTAAATGAAATTTTAACTTTTAAAAATTATATTTTGATCCCATATTTTTATAAAACTTATTTTTTAATGCTTTTTATGTGAATATTTTGGATTTTCACCTATAAAGTTTTTTTAATTTTTTTAAATTTAACATCTCAAAAAATTATAAAAGAGATTTCTTACAATTTTTAACACATTTTTTACTATTTTTCATGAAAGCATTCAATTATACATTTGGAATTTCATGCAATTTATACTTAATTTAAATTTAACTACACTAAAGAAATTAAATAACTTATTTATGATATATTTGTATACTAATATTAATATTTTTATAATTACTTTATATTTATACATCATAATGACGTCATTCGATTTTTACTATCGATCCGACTGGTCAACCCGTAATCCCTTCACTTGACCGGTTCACACTCCAGTCCAATTTTTACAACACGGCTAAATACCAGCAGGCACCATTGCACTCACTTAGGTCATTAAAAGTTCATATGCAAATTGAGAAATAAGAATTAATATTACTTGTACGTCCCAAACTTTAAGATACTAAAAGATCCCAGCTAAGGTTCTACGAACTTGATCATTCCAAATTGTTATAGAATATCCAGAAAATACACATTTCTCGCACTTATTATGGATCTTAGGTTTTCAGTTTGTCCATACAAGGAAACTTGACTAACATCAACTCCTTCATCAATTTTGTTCAACAATCCAGTATCAAAAATGTTGTTAAGTTAGAGATGCAGTCTTTCCCAATGAAGACCTCTTTGTTAGCACTTTCTGGAAGGAAGAAGAAACACAACACAAAAGAAGAGGTTTAAAAAAAATGGAGCTTACTTTACAACATACGAGAAATTTCGTTTGTGCAATTCCTCCAGTGGAATCCCTTCTTCTTTTGAGTATCTAAAATAAAGTAGTGGATTATTAACAGGTTAGCCAACATTGCAGATAACAGAGAATCCTTAAAACATCTACAACATACAAATGAGCACCTTTTTATTTCAAATAGTTGGTCAATGGTGTATATAAATGAGGCACATACAAATTAACTCTAATCACACATTCCCTGTTGAAATTATTTTGCCAGTCTGTTAAAAGATAAAAGAGAATATTTCAGAGAATAGAGAAAAATATCTAAATAAAGCTTCTGAGTCTTTCAGAGAGATGAGGCAGAAAAGCAGAAATGAGTTAAGTTCACTCAAACTTTAAGAACCACAAAAATGTTAATCATATAAAGACAACTCAAAAAAATGAGTACTGAAATAAAATTGGCTTATAAAATCTTCCCAATACATGTTATCAAAAATTTAACTTTGCACTTATAAAATGGTACAACCTCATCAAGTCCTAAAGCTGTTGATACATTTTAAGAATCTTTCATAGTGATTACCAGTGAATAATGTATGACCTAATGCACACAAAAACCATAACTAGTACTCAGCAGACAAGATATTCAATGAAAAAGGAAGTTCAAGTTGCTAAATTTGATTGCACCGAAAGCTATTAGTACGGAGGCAAACATGCCATGCTGGAAAGTAATTAGTTACCATCACTCCATTTTGCTCTCAGAAACAAATGAAAGAAAGAAAAAGAAAAGAAGTCCAAAAATAAAGGGAGAAAAGAAGGATGCAGTGAAATTGTAGTTTTGAGTACGTGCATGGAGAAAATGAAGGTGAATTCCCTTTTTTTCCTCTTTTTTGAAGATTCACTCTCAGAGAAGGTGGTTGATGTAGGAAAAAGTTTAACCTTGCAATTGTGCTCCAAGTTTTTAAGTATCTCACCAAAAAATTTCATTAAGGCACCACTGAAACACTAACATGTCTGGTCATTAGCCTTTTTCCAAAACCGTACAGCCGACCTGTAAGTCCCATGTTACCAAACAGTAAAGAAGACCAAAGGCAGACTAAACGCAGAGTAACAAAACACCTTCAACTGCAAAAGGACCCAATGGGCTATAAGTGCCTAATTTCTAGTCTTCTATTCTCACCCATGTTCTAGTGGTTTATAACATATCTGACTTGAACAAGATCATCACTACACATATTCATCACACAAAACTAGAAGTTATTACGTACCTCCAAGGATGACCATTTTCACAAAATCGGGAGATTCCATTCATAGCAGATAAAGTGTCAATATGAACCCAGAGGTCACTAGAATTGCTTGTCGATAGACCTGCAAATGTAATGTAAAAAATTCCCTTCAAAGATTGCAACTGAACAACTAGAATCAACTGTCAGTATTAATCAAGAAACGAGCAATGGAAGAAATGCATAGATAAACCTTTATCAAATTTAATAAGAATTGCAACCAAACAGCTGATTCATTCAGCAATTATCAATAATATTCCATTTGATTAGTTGAAGAAACAAATAGAGAGTGTAAACCAATGCTAAAGGTTCCTTTGCATTGGAGATCATTAAATGCTAAAGGTTCCTTTTCTTTCATCGTTGGATTCAGCATACATAACACAACACTATGTTAGCAATATGACTCCACAAAATTGTATAAGTAGATTACGTTCCCCACACAAAGAAAAACATTTGATATCCAAGCTATAAATACATAAAATGGAAGAAAAAATAATAACTTTTCAGGGCAGGAACCTTTCTACTTGACAAATGTGAAATATCTTCCATCCAAAACTGAACACTTCACATCCTTAACGCATTGTTCACTTCCCAAACATAACATACTTACTTTTCAATCCAATGAACATACATAGTATATAATTCAATTTGGTTGCTCTATAAGCTAAATCCGGTTATGGCTGCTTAAAAGAACTACTGGCACCACCAGAGGATCTACACTCCACAAAGTTTAACGATCACATAATTTCAACTTGTGAAAAAAGTTTAAATCATATCAAATAAAGAAGACTTTAAGCTGGATCTAATTTAGAATTCCATGACTGCTGAAGCACTTAGCAACATAATTTGCAATTACTTGCCAAAGAGCCAACTGGCTAGGCAAAAACTTTAAATTCCAGCAGTCTTAACTGTTGACTGTCTCATTTATATGTCAAGTAGCCTACTAGGAAGACAAAAACTTTAATCTCCTATACACTTCAACATTTTCATATCAATTATCTGTAGTAAGTTCCATAAATAGAAGAAAAACCACTTAAGGATCTTATGATTTACCATTTATATTATTCTTTCATAATACTAATAGTTGTTTAGACAATTTAATGGAATCTGAGCACCTTCATAACTGTTCCAGGATGAGTGAGTGAGAGAGAGAGTTCTTACCAGTCCTGTGTAAAGTTTTTAGTGCATAAGCACTGGGATAATTCTCATAGGATGCCAAGAAAGTCATGGTTGTACACCCTAAACTGCAAAATAATGGTGAACATGAATAAGGAAAACTGATTCATAGTCCATCTTTTAAAAGGGGTACTTAGCATTTCATACCTAACCAGGAGAGAACCTAGCATCGCAACATTAAGATATCTCCAGAAACCTTTTGTCCTGTTGTTATATCTACATGAAATGGAAATTTTTAAAAAAAAATTAAAAAGAAGAAGAAGAAGATAGAATTATATGGAGAGGCATGATAGCATGGCATAAATACATTAATTAACAAATATATATATATATATATATATATATATATATTTTAAGGAAAAGACACCAATAGTTTTGTGTAATGTCAAATAACTGTTGTCATTAAGCAAAATTCAGCGATTGGCCTAGGGAGACAGAAAATTTTGCATTAAGAAGCTAATATGCCTTATAAGTTATAACTAATAATTAGCACCAAAGAGGAAGGTGGAAAGTATTCATAAAATCATAGCAGAGGTCTCTCATCAATGGTAATAGTTCACAAGTATGTTATCTGATCTCATATCTTTCTTTCTTAGAAGCTAGTTTGGGAGACAAGGGAACCAACTTGGGACATATTGCAACTTCTTTGACAGTTTCCTCCATGGTATACAATCAAAAGTGTAAACAGTATGAGGTTGAAACTCTAGATAGCAAATATATGCTTTTGGAGACTCTAGATGGAAGAATATGAGAGAGTAGTCAACCAGTCTTCACAGCAACAAATTCAGTCTCCAGTAAACTGTGAAGGTCTATTGATATGTGGCAACATGGAGATCAGTCACTTGGCAGCCTGCCGTAACTGAAAAGGAAAAAACTGCTATATGCAGCACAACAAGCAATACATAATTCAAACCCAAATTTTTAACAGGCTCTAGGATCGAAAAATAATTTAGCAAGCTCAAAGAGAGTTTCCTTACATATCACTACTGCTGACTTCTGTAGGATTAAACAAATGATTTTCAGAAAATAAAACCCAAAACAACAGACAATCTCGGCAGACTGCAAATAAAGTTATTGAAGATTACACTTCATTATATATTTTCTCTCATACTCGTGCCCTATATTTTCATGAAAACAAGATAGTAAAAGGACAATTCCCTAAAATAACAGGCAACACAAATAATATCCTCTCAATTCCATTTAACGAAACCTCAAAGGTTCCAGCATTTCAAAAATTTAAACTGCACATACCCACTAACAGAAAACAGGACTGAATCAACCACTTATAACTCTACATCGTCCAACAAAACACTGAACTTCAAATCCTCCAACGCACCAAGCAAGGACCAGTTATAAACAGAAAGCAAAACAATGAGAAGCAAAAATGCTATCAGTTTGCAAGAATCTACAAAATGTAGAAGGTGTGTGTAATAAATTTCTGCTCTTGTTTCAGAGAAAACAGACATTGAAACTCCCACAAAACTTGGTGACAGCAGAAAAAGGAGCAATTTCAACATGCAATCCCAAGAGCATCCCACATCTATTTATCAATTAACAGAAAATTTTCATAGAAAGGTGGTCCAGAGTCAGTCCCCAGATTCCAAAAACCACACTAAAACCTTCAAGTTTACTAGTGATCAGAAATACTCATCCCCAACATTTTTGCACTTAGAGATTAAATCCTAGAAACATAACCAAAGTACCATTTGCGGAGAGAGTACATAGGAGAAAATAGAGCTACATACATTCTGCTAGCTGCAACTGCGGCTGCCAAATTAAAGATAGGAAGGGAACTAATAATAAATCGGAGTTCCTGACAGAATGAGAACATTCACATTAAAACTCTTCAGAGCTCTATAAATCTGGATCAAGGAAACGACTCATCCCTTAAGTCAAAGGATGATACCTTATGTGGAAGCTTGGAATAAAGCAGAACAAAAGAAAGAATTGGTAGAATGTAGAAGACCAGCCTTCCATCAAGAAAAGCCCCAACCTGCAACACAAAATGATATGTGAAATGCAGGAAAGATATTAAACAATTCTTAAGAGACTAATATTATTTGAAAATGTTTCATTGTTTGCATAAACATCCACATTCTTGTGCTACCAACTAAAAAGATTAAAATTTCATTATGAAAAACTGAAAAGAAAAAAAGATAGATAGTCACAAGAACCAGCCAAGAAGCAATAAACACCAAAGGATTATTAGCTAAACATAATTTCAAATAAGCTTTATACTCACCAAGAAAAGTGGATACGAAGCAAGCAAGGAACGGGGAAGTGCTGAAGTCCAGTACCAGTGAAAAGGATGTGTCTGGAGAAATTGCAGTTAAAGATAGACAGAAGTAATAGAAACTCAATAACAATATACATCTGTCAAAGTTGTGATGATAGGATCTAAGGGAACCATCATGATAACAAAACCCCAAGAGAAATTAACCATCTCATGCAGCAACTATTGGATTTATCAAAACAATAAAATAACCAGAAGGGGTAATCTTGTTTTCATAATTTTCAAAGCAGAAAGCATCCATTACAGAAGCACACAGACATCAATTAATATTTACAGACCCCCTAATATTCCAATGCAACAGAAAGAAAGCATCACCAGAACTCGCCAAAAATTCACACAAATTGCTCATGCATGTTACAAAAACACTCCATAACAAAAATAGAGTGTTTAGAACATTCACACAACTTATACATTCACTCTAGAGAGATAGCAAAGATTATTTCTTTAAGAAACTTCTCCACACATTCTATAACATAAATGATAAACAAAAACACTCTGACTCAGTTAAGATTCCAAGAATATACACATACAATTTGTCAAAGGCATATGTAAATGGTATAAACCTAAATATAGCAGAAATAACTGTATAATAGAGCTGGTGCTTAGAACAAAATAAACATTAATTAAACTAACCAGTACAGCTTAAAAATTACATCATATGTGTCAGAAACTTCTCCAGTCTCCACACATTCTATAACATAAATGATAAACAAAAACCCTCACTCAAATAAGATTTCAAGAACATACACATACAATTTTTCAAAGGCACGTGCAAATGGTATAAACCTAAATATAGCAAAAAGAACTGTATAATAGAGCTGGTGCTTAGAACAAAATAAACATTAATTAAGCTGAAAAGTATAGCTTAAAAACTATAACATCATATGTGAAATTTTGACATAATCAGTCAATCTTGAAAATTTACCCAAGTCTAAGAGCAATTGACACATCACTCAATTTCTCTGGCTCCATGAATTAGTGTACTCGGCACCAGAATTTTCAAGACTTCAACCAACAAAAAGCGAAAGCATATTCTATACATACAATATTCAAATAACAACAGAATATTATAAACTACACTGAGTGGTTCCCAAAAAGTCTAGACTTTTGCAACCAATATTTATAATTTGGGTTCTACCATAGACTGAAAGCAGGCTGACTTGAAACATGTACATCTAGCATACAAAGGCATGCTTGCTGCACTATATTAGAATATTAGCCCAGAGAAGCCTAAGATTAAATGACAGAAAGTATGCATTCTGGAGCAATCATGATGGGCACCTCCTTTTTTTATGCTCCACTTTCAAAAGTAGGTTTCTCACTTTTTGATATGATACCTAAATTTTTTGTAATGTTAATTGTTATCAAATAGGATACGTTAACCCATATAACCTTGAGAAGGCAATCAAAAGAAAAAGTTCTTAGTACATAAGTTGAACATAATGTAAATGTAAATCAAATGGAAACTTGGATCAGATGAAAACATGAAACACGACTCAAGCTAAGGAATGGCAGGTTCTCTTTCTCACAAAAACAGATAAAATGTATAAGATTAAATAAGCATATTCAAAAATTTTAAATAAAAGATACACCCCATTCAGAACTCTTATTCAAGACAGAGTTGAACCAGAAAACTTCAAGTTCAGGCCACAACAACTTCCTCCACATGATTGAATCAACCAACATGGTAAGACCTACAACACAGATAGATACAACGTACATGGATTCATTCAAGGCACTAATATTAAAGACAAATACAGAGTCAATCACCAGTAATGAACAAAATTTGTCAACGTTGTCATAGATTTAACAACAGAAACTATCATTTCACAGTTAATCACACACCTATGCATACCAAAGCACTTGCAATGCAGGTCCTTACTGCCTTCCAAAACAAAATCGATTTTGACTGAAATTACCAAAAACCAGTATTGAGAGAGGAAAAGCACAGTCAAGTCAACCTATACAAAGTTAAAGACTTAATTAGACAGTCAAAGCAAATGGTATAATTACCAGCAATAGCTCCAGGCCTAGAGGAGAAATCAGTAACAGCATATCACATCTGAAGATGATCGTAGCAAATATCTGATCATCAGAAAATAGAAAAACATAATCTACAAATGCAGGAACAACTGTACTTCAAAGAAATTAGATATCAGGAAGCAAACAAAATTTATTAATGATGTCCACTCAAGATGGAAATTTTAGACAGAGGTTCAAGCTAGCTAGAAACAAAAGTTCCAAGGACTACACTTTTGGTCAACATTAAAAGAAAAAGAAAAAAGACAAATATCATGTTTGTCATATTCTAGATTAAAAGTTTCATCAATACCTCTCAAACCAAATAAATTCCTAATACTCATCATTTCATGACAAGAATAAACTGTTTACTTTATCTTTCACTTAATAGAAATTCTACCAGTCTACTTCTGAGATTTTTTTTAAATTTTGCTTTCCAATTTTAATTTCAATAAAAAAAAAACATCATTTTTGTTGAACATCTATGCCACGGATACCCAAACGTATGTCCATATGCTCAGTGACTTAGGTAAACCATTATTTTTTATTTGGAATAAAGATTAAATAAGTACAATATGAGAATTGCAGATGCCATTAAAGCTGCTCCTAAGAATACATATTTGTTCACAGGAACCTAGAAAATATTTACAATCAAATCTGAACAATTACACTACCAATAGAATGTAACTGAAACTTTAATTGCTAAAGGTACTTACCAAGCATCTTAGTGCAGCATAAAAACTCCCTTTCAGCCAAAAACCGTATGCCAAATTAACTACAAAAAGGAAAAAAAAAATTAGCAGCATGTATTCTACTATTATACCATAAAATAGTTCATCATTAGACCGAAAACAACCAGTGACTTCAACTGATGCTCATCCAAATATGAAGCAATTGAAAGAAAATAAAAATGAAACTGATTAGTTCAACGTGGCAATCTAAGGACTCTGTCAATATGAAACACAAGAAAAAGTATGCAGGTAGTAATTACCCAAACCAAATGCCAGTATATTAGGAAGAGGGCGTGTGCAGTAAAACAACATGTGAAACTGGATTGAAGTCAATATTGCAAAAAAGGCTTCAACCTGATGCCCAAACTTCCTTCTAATCTGTTCAACATAAATATTTTATACCTTAGTAACAACCATTAGTATTTAACATGAAGAACAGGAAGATTAAAAAAATCATAATATAAAGGCTTCGCACAATAAAAAGACAAAAAGAGCGTACCTGAATGCGAAAAAATCGAAGTGTCCAGAGAATAAGGCAACCCAAAAGCAAACGAACTAGACAAGAACCAACCAAAAGAACAAAAATAAGAAAGATAAATGCTTGATAAATTACATCAAAATTTGCACATAACAAGCTCACCTGCATAAAGACTATAAACCTTCGGCAACTGTATCAAATTCATTACCAGTACAACCGGAGAGGCCAGAATTGATACGACCAGAGCACCTAAAATAAAAGTATTACAAAGTTGCGGGGTGCCAAAAATGTTATTAAATAATCTAAGATCTGTAAATAACATGTAAAGTACAAGTGCAACCTTCCTAATAATCATTCCTATTCCTCAGGATACTTTTCACAAGTGTATGTTAGTCTTAATGAGCTTTGCCTAATACATTCCCTAGCAAAATAAGTTTCCCCTATTTGACAAAAAAGGCTCTACATACCTAAAAGGAGCCAATTTTCCCCAATTGAAGTCTAGGATAAGAATTGTTAATCAAGTTTTTCAACATTCCATCCCTAGTCATCATAGGCCAGCATAATTTCACACATTCATCTTTCTTCCATAATTCTATTGGCTATTTCCTACTGTCTACTTTTCTCATGAACAAACAAGAGCATATCTCTCTATTTGCCCAATGTTTTGAATAATAGTATAGCCTTATAAACACCTTTGTTTCTCCTCAATGATCTAATTAGTTCCAACCAGACCCAAGCTAATTCTGAGCAAACCCAAAATGACATAATCACCAGAAAGACAAAAGTTCAAATCTTGCACCCATTAATTATTTTACGTGAGTAGACCTCTGAATCCATGTAAGATGGACATTGACCAATACTTGAATGAAGCGACTCCTTAGATACTGTTTATGGTTCAACTTGTAGGGGGAAAAGTAAGAGATTTCAGGGTGAGTTAACAACCAAAGGAACCATCTAGTTGCAATAGCATCTCATAGATGATTATGTAACTTTACATTGTATCATCTTTACAAAGGTAAGGTAAGGGAAATATGCAGCTTGAGTCCTCTAATATCAAGTTCGAGAGATTATTTCCATCAACTAATGTTTATCATATTAAATCAAACAGTGATTTGGTCAAAGAAGAGAATGAAGATTCAACTTACCAATAAAAGTTCGTGGAACTACTCCTGGATAATCCAAATGATCATACTGACGTTGTCCAATATAAATAAATCATAAATAGCTAAAATCAAGACGGAGTCCATAAATTGACATCTAATTGCAAAACTCAAAGTTGGAAATGCATGAAATTCAGCAAAACAATTAAAAAAATAAAATTTAAAGTTAACCTTCTCTATGTGATGCCTGTGATATAAAAGATCATGCATTGCCTGAAATAAACCAAATGAACAAAATAAATGTGAATCATTTCCCTTTCTTATATTTTAAAAAAAGAAACACATACACACAAACACAAACACAGAGACGGAGAAAATAATGATCACTTCCACCCAACAACCACCACCCCCCTTACCCCCACCCACCCAAACTCCCCTTCCACAATTTTTTAGCTAGAGAGCAACAAATTTCAAGAAAGAAGTGAAAGTATACCTGAATATTGAAGCTTTCTTCGACCTTAGTATAGGGTGCCATGAACACATAAAAAGCCGCAATCGTCCCCAACAGCAAGTCATAGCCTATTCATGGGGAAACAACATTTTTCCATATTATACCACTTAAACAAATTCTTCATATATATATATACATGTATATACAACCCAAATTGAAGAAAGCCCATATTATATCTAAAAAGAACTTACCATAAAGCTGCATAATTTTGGAAAAATTGAAAGCCATTGTTGGTTCGATTCGAGCGTTTGTTCCCTCTCCACAGACTCTGTTGCTCGTCAGGGGTGTGTGAGTGAGTGAGAGAGAGAGAGAGGAAAAATAAATAAAAGATTTTGTTCGTATGTGGCTTTTACTTGAGGTCAAAGTACCACCCAAGTCATACGGTGTCGTCTCGAGTTTTCGAAACAGGTGGGAAGCTCATTCTGCTGATTCCACGAGTAGAAGCCCGTTACAACATTGGATCAACTGAGTTTAGCATTTTGGGCCATTTGGGACAGAGTCAGCCATTTGCTCCAAGGGAGACTGCCAGATTACAATTTTGGGCCACGGAAAACTTAAACAAGTCTCATCTCTTACCTATTGGAGTCTTTTTGCTTTTGTTTTTTTTTTTTTTTTTGGTCACATAAATAAATTTCTCATTTATTTTCTCATGATCAAGTGCCAAGTTTTTCTTAAAAATTCGTTTGGTTGAAAACGTCCAAATAAGCCCATTCACGGGTGGTCAAAACGGTATAAACCATATGCTGTAGTATCATATAAGTTCCTGAATTTGAATCCTCATAAGTGAGAAATAAAGGTGAATTAGTTTAACGTAAATTGAAATATTTTAAAATGATGCGTTATGAGGTGTTTTACTTTTTGTTATTAGTATTTTTTATTTATTTATACGAAGTATAAAATTATTCACTAATTGTGCTCTTTAATATTAAAAAAAAAGTATTAATAACAAATATATATATATATATATATATATATATATATATATATATATATATAAATATATATATATATATATATATATATCAAATCATAATATAACCTAAAGAACATACTCCCAATACTACAACTCATCCAAAAGGGATAACTAGCATATATACCTGATTGTAGTTGAAGTTGGCAACTCTTTCAAAGTTTCATCATTTGCCTCAGAAGACAAATAATGTGATTGCCCAATGTCCAACAAGTAATCAAACCACCGAATAGTAGTACTATAGGAGATACCACGCCAAACTACTCTTGTCAACATTAAAAGTCACAACATTGTTAGTCAAGGAAATAATCCTATGCCGATGCAGTTACACCATTGACTGCAATGCTTGAAGACAATCCTCCCTCCCTATGATTCTTGTGTAATTCTCATCATTCATTTTGCTTCAAAGGGTAAATATATATATAATTATATATACACCCTTTCGAGATTTCTAAGGTATGATCACTTTGTGGTTATACAAAAGCAACCAAATTAATAACAATCCCACTTCGTGTTGATCAAGGAAATTATCATATGCGAAGCTAGGAAGGTTTATACTATAAAAGGAAAAGAAAAGGGAAGATGAACACGAAGGAATCAACAGTCGAAATGGGCATTTAATTCGAACTTACATGGTTTGCACCGAAAGTGCATCAAACCATCAAATGATGGAAGCGTCATTCAAATGATGGACGCACGTTATAATCAACATCTAATCCAAGCAGTCATTCAAATCAAATTATGCTCACTCCGTCTAATGATGGAAGCGTTTTACAAGGTCTTCTCTCAAAATTATTATTATTATTATTTTTTTTTTGGAGCTTTGTTTCAAGTCTTACTTAAAAATTGTTCATTTAAACTTCAATGTGGGATAACTATTGAAAAAAATAAATAAGTGAACATGAATAATTCAATCAAATATTATCTTTCTTCTATATTTAAAGATTATCAATATAAAACCTATTTGCAATTGCTACTGATATGCAAATGATGCATAATTTTTTTTTTCAAATGGGGGACCATAAATAATTCAATCAAATACAAATTCGATAAAGCCGGTAGAGACAAATTTCTCTTTTTATTTATTTGATGGGCTATTCAAAATAAATGTATAGAAATGAAATATGATTTCTTATTGCAACCATGCATCCTGGATTTCAGCAATAAAGCCTTTTCTGCATATTTAATTTCCTAAAACAATTGATTTTCCAAGTGAGCAATTCGGAATTATTCGTTTTTTCTCTTTTGCATATAAAGGATATTTTAAAATGTATTTTTACATTTTTAATATAAAAATAAAAAAATAAAAATTATTTTAAAAATATAATTCATGTATATTTTTAATCTCGAACTTTATTGATTTGCAAATTATATGTATAAATTTTGTACAGATCACAACTCAAGTGTCCCACATGCGAAGTTCAAAGTCTTCCAACAAATGATACAATGATGCATTTTGCACGCTTACATTAATCATTATCAATTTTGAGAAAACTTCAGATCGTCGTACATGATTATGGACTTTGCAACAGCATGTAAATCATAATCGAGTTTCTTGCTTATGTTTAGGACATCATTAGATAATAATAGCTTTTAATTAGTTGTCAAAGTACCATAATTAATCAATCTAACATCCTTTCCAAGTCCTTGCTGATGAATCTTAAGTACAATAAAACACCATCTTTAGTTTCCTATACATGAATCTAATCAACTCGAAATAGTTTAAGTTATTTATAAAAAAAAAAAAAAAGACATAATTCAATCGATAATAGGAGAATTAGCCCCCATGTGATTATTTGCCCCTTTATCAAATTCTAATAGTAACTAGTTTTTCATTCAGTAATGGTTTTTTTTCACCTTTTTTTAAAAAATTTACAACTAGAAAGTATCTACAAACAAATATTTCATACATCCACTTTTCCACTATACTAAGTGAAACAGTAAAATCAAAAATAATTAAAGATACAATCTATAATTTGGATCAAACAACCGATCTACATACAGAGGAACAGAAAATAAAATTTATTTAATTGACTTAGAGCACTAAAAATAAAAATACAACAGATGTATCAAATTTTTTTTATTATTATTGAGTATGAGCCTCCTAATCACAATCCTAAGTAACTGAATTAGTTAAACTCCCTTATAAAATAGGTTAAAATACTATCAAAACGAACTGACATTATCTATCTCAATTAATATGTACTAACTGTATTTCATTAATAAAATAACATAATTTCATTAAAATTAGTGTTTCTGTGTTTTGTGGTAGAATTTAATATTTATTAGTAAAACTATATTATTTCATTAATAAAGCACTATTAGTACACATTAATTAACACAAATAATCTATTTTTTCATTTTTGTGGAAAAGAGATGCTAGTTGAAACTTGAAAATAGCATGTGATCAACTTGAACACAGAATTAAATACTTTCCTGATTACACGAAATAATCATTTGACAAAACACATTAACAAATTCAAAACTTGGGATCCCTTTGTACACATAAATTAATTTTTATACTCAAGGTACTTGTACTAGCTGGCTAGCTATTTACCGGAGGAACCTTAAATCATTAATTGACCACACAGCCATGAACAAATACTACAAGGGCAAACTCACTAGTTTGTACACTACTTACTTAATAAATGGGAAATTAAAGTACATCAGAAAGAAGTGAAACATTCATGTTCAGAGGAGTTTGAGTCGTCGCAGGGAGAGTGGTTGTGTCTACCTTCATACGTTGTTATTACCATTCGACAATCCTCTGATAATCTTTCCACTCTTTTCTTCACCCGACAATTATTATGTGTACACCTATAGTAACTTCTGTCAAATCAATAACCAAAAACACAAAAAAAAACATAAATTTCAATTCCATATCAAACCTCAGTATCGCTAACTACATGAATAAAATCCATGAAAAGTTATGTGTATCAATTGTGTTTTATAATACGTTTTTGTGATTTTAGAAAGTAAAAATATGAGATAAAAAGGATATTAAAAATATGAAAAAATTATTTTGAAAAGTGTAAACATACACTTTGAAATTCGGTCGAAATGCTTTGTGGAGCCTTTCAATAATTGAAGTATAAACAAAATTCAGGGACATCAAATTAGTAATACGTGAGCTTACAACTATTCAGTCTGCCCCACTTCAATATTTTGAAGTCTTACCTTGCATTATATTATGATCAAAGTTACAAGGTGCCTATTCTTAATGAAATGAAATGGATTACTTGTGTATACACTATGAAAAATGTTATCATTTCACACACATATATGTATATATATTGGCAGCACAACCTTAGTTCTACACTTGCTTTAAAACAAAGTCAGCATTTGCACAAAGAAAGAATCAAAATGATAGAAAACTTGAAATTTTTGTCAGCCTACCAAAGACTTTGATGCATCTTTCTTTCAGGTGAAGCCAAACAAATGGTTGCCTTATCCTGTCCATGCTGGTTTTGCAGCCAACAAATTGGCTAGTAAATAATCATTTCCCTCTAGTTAATTCAATTACTGGTGCGGATACTGAAAAGAAAATTATGACCACTAGAATTTAAACTACCAACTGATAATCTGATAATGATTTCCCCGGCCCTATGACAAAGAAAATCCCTCCCAGGGAATGTGTGAAGACAAATTGTAGCCAAGAATGTAGCCAGAAGACTATTCAAGGGGAAAATTTGTACAAAGTTAGAAGGGGTATAAGGTTTTGTCACTGTTTATAATGACCACAATAACTGAAGAATGTAGAGACAGTAGTTAGCACCATGAACCTGATGGTAAGACCATTTGTATGGTCCAATTCTACTCTCAAATACATCACATATTATTAAGACATTCAACTGAACAAGATAGCTGCACATATTTCCATATATGTTCAAAGGACAAGCCAGTTTGGATTTTCATTCTACGGTTCACAAAATTATAGGTTTCCAATATCAAATTCCAATTCAATGACAAATACATCCATGAACGAGCAATGTTCTAAGAACCCTAATTATATCCAATATTTCTATGAAAAAGATTGATGATCTCAACTACTATGAACAAAGGCCAGAATGAAACAAGCAATGTTCTAAGAACCCTAATTATACCTAATATTTCTCATGAGAAATCAAGAATGAAAAAAGATTGATGATCTCGACTGCCATGAATAAAGGCCAGTATGAAACTTCCAACTTCCCTTTTGGTTACGTTAGTGGAAGCTTTGCTACCCTCTGGCCACTCCACAACCTTCAGTCTCTCTCTCCCCTTCCACCAACCCCAAAATCCACTCAAAAGCACCTCTTTTTCCTCCCCCGAAACAACACCCACCCCGCCACAAACCAACCCCCCTTGCTTTAATTTGGAGGAGGGTTCACATCGGATAGATGATTGCTCAATATATATGATGTTTCTCCCCCTTAAACTGGCATATCCCAGTTGACTTAATTAATGCAAAAGCTAGTTTTCATAGCAATTAAGTTCGACCAATGATGTGCAACTACAACAGAAGTCTAAAGGGCTGCATCGAGGGGAAAAAATGCAAAGAAACAATGGATAATTGGTCTAACAATAAGAACAATTAAAGAAAACTGAACTATAGCAAATTATGCAGACAATGGTCCCATGAGTAATGTACCAAATTAAACAAGGAGTCTTTGTTTTGTTTATCCAAGTATAAAATGGGAGTCAAATTAAAAATAAAAACAATGTCTGTCACAAAGGGAGTGTACAAGAGGAGGACAGCATGGATAGAACAGTGTCCTATCAATATTCTCCCCCACTTCTGGTTACTATAAACAAACTTTCTTCTCTCCACATATATTGGATCAGACCATCAATTGATCAAACACTGACACAAAAGCATTATATGTGTCCGAGCTCCTAATCTCTCTGAACAAAGTTGACAACAATGGAAGAGAGATGTATACATATTCTCCACTACTTAAGATCATTCATTCCATGATTTAACAATGAATTTGGTGGATTCCATGTGGGGATTGAAGGAAACTATTGGATCAAACCGTGGAAAGTTTATTAATGTAAAATTTATAGGCAAATACTACATAACTTAATAGTACCTTGGATGAAGGCTGTTCTTGACAACTTTTTGGCCATATTTTCTCCATTTATAGCCATCATCAAGCACATCCACATCACTTCTTGTCTGGAAACAAAATCTTGGCTCCCTTAGCTTTCTTCTCACCTTCACCTTACCTTTATCTGTGTTCGAAGAACTCCTCCACCTGCCATGTCGATAAAGTTTTTAAATTATTTAACTTTAATTTGATGTCTGGATCTGCAGTAATCGAGCAAAGCTATATTCCTCCGTCTATGATTACTACGGTAGAGGCTCACATCAACGATCAAACAAACAGCAAGAAGCCAAAAACTGTAATCATGACTCCTGACTGATGAGGGGAATGTGGCCGGAGTTATCATCATTTTTGTGTACTTGTATCTTTGGAAATGTGCACCGAGTCACATGGGGTTTTCATACAGAGAGGGATTGGGAAATGGGTTGTGCAGTGTGCAATAATCATTTATATTATTGGAAGTTGAAACTTAGATTTTGGGAATGAATCTCTTCTAAATATAGCAAGATCTTCATAGATTCTGATGAAAGCATTATAAAGAACCTCCTCTAGGGTAAGATGCACTGCTGCACAATGGGCAAGGCATGCTTTTAAAAATCCACCCCCTCCACAAACCCCTAAATTCTATTAAAAAAAAAAAAACCTTAAATCTTTGCATCTATAAATTGCATTGGTATGAAAGATCCCAACTACAAGTATATGTTTACGGCAACAAAAACAAAGAACAAAGAGGCTAGCACATAAAAGAGTAAAAGATAATGAAACAGAAAAAAAAAGGATACATATGGTACCATGAGTTGCCACCCTCGTTGGCATTATTACCGGTGCAACTTTGGTCATTAACAGCCTTGGGATCCAGCGCTCCAACCTACAGTCACTCAACAGTGCAAAAAACAACACAGATCGGGAATTAAGCCCACAAAAGTAAAGGAAAAAGAAAAAAAAATTACATGAACCGAAGTAGTGATGCACTTATATATAGTACTCCAATTAGGAACATTAGTTCCGGATCTTTACTTTTGATATGCATTAATATTAGTCCAGCAGTCTAACAAACAATGAAACTGAAGTAGTTGTACTGTACAACTAACCTGTAGGTCGTTGCTATTCCATGAAGGTCTAATATTGGTAATAAGTTCATCATGGCTGAACCCTAAAGAACCATTATTGTGATCATTGGTGGCGCTAGTAGTAGTGGTAGTGTGGTTGTTGTCAGTAGCACCGCCAGGATCAAGAGGCTGAGACATCTGGCAAGATTGTGATGAAGGGGCTAAGAAGCTCAAAACCTGATGATGATCTTCGAACTGTACAAAACCCATCTCAGGAATAGCATGGGGATGATGGTGATGAGGAGGAGGAAGAGCAGGAGCAGGAGCCGGAGCAGGAGCAGGGAATGAAGAAACTTGGAGTTCATGATGATAATTGTTGGGCAACCCTGAGGAAGATCTTTCTCCTCCTTCCATTAATATTAGTTCAGAAGTGGATGATGGAGCACTGTGAAATAGTTTGAAATTGATGAAACTGATTAATCTTTCTTCCTCTTTCTCAGTGGATGTATTGCTGTTATTGTTGCATGTTTGTCGTACAAGTTGTGGGGTGGGGTGGGGTGGGGGCTTTTTGTCTTGGCTTAGCTCTTCAAGTTCAAGGCCTTATCGTTGTTGCGGAGTGGATGGAGGTGAGGGGATGATGGTGGTGCTGGTGGGTTTTAATTTAGTTTAGTGAAAGAGTAGTACGTTTTTTTGGTCCACAGGTAAACAAACTCTGGACATGCGATGGGAATAATGGAATGAAATTATTCCTTCTCAATCATCTTAAGGTTGTCGTGAGAATAACGAGGACACTATATGTGACCATGGAAGCTACAGTATAAAGCGGACCCTGCAAAATGGAAATGGAATATGGAAATTGGAAACCCTTTCCCCATTGTTATGGATCATACTGATATAAATTATAAAATATATATATGTGTGTGTATTTTAACTATTACAAAAATATAAAGTGATTGTAAGACAATATTTAATTAAAAGTGTTGATTTAACCTATAAACTAAAATGCTAGTATACGATTGATGCTTGTTTACTCATTTGCTTTATTTCTAACCTTTGAAAAATAGTAAAGACACACCAATACAAAATAAGGGTAAAACTTTTTTGGTTGAGTTTACCATTTGAAGTTTCAAGCAACTACTTATATGGTTTCCCTTTTTCAGAATATGATGTTATTCAGGATTAGAAAAAGGCAGATCAATGATTGAACTTCCAGAACCAATATTGCATGGCATGATATAATCTCAATAATTTAGTAACAAAGTTTGCAATTTGATGACAAAAGTTTAAAGTTATCAAAATTTGATTTTTACCCCTTGCAAACTAATTGACACTAGATTTCCTAATTCGCTTATAAAGTTTTTTTATGTGTTTTCTAAGTTGGGTTTTTTTTTTATTTATTTTTAATCAGCGTTACAGATCTTGAGGATACATCCATATACATTTGACCCCTCGATAAACTCATTATTTTTGCAAAATAAAATTAGAAAAAAGAATTTATTAATAGCCAAAGAGGAGGTTGTACATTTGACTAAGGACGTTTAGGAGAGCAAAATTTTCAACATCCAACGTGGAAAATGCTTCTGCATTAGTAGACAATTTTTATATATTTTGACTAAAAATCACGTTTGTATTATTAGACAATTTGTGTGTATATTTTTGACTAAAAACCACGTTTGTGATTTAATTGGATTCCTATATAGTAATTAAAGTAGTTCGTGTCTCGCGTTCTAATTTTTAATAAATCGAATCAGATGAACTTTAGTAAAATATGGTAATTTGACTTCTTCACGAACGGTCAAACCCATTTGTTAATTTTCCCTACACGTACAAAACATGAATTAAATGATGCTCCCTTTCATCACTTCAAGATTGATACGCATTTTATTAATCTTAATGGGTTGAAAAGATTGCCTCCGTTTATATTTTTTTACAAAAATTAATTCCACTGTCAATATTTATATATGACCGTTTGTTAATTTCCAAAACATGAATTAAATGATGCTCCCTTTCATCACGTCAAGATTGATGTTTATTTTATTAATCTTAATGGGTTGAAAAGATTGCCTCGTTTTATATTTTCTGCAAAAATTCCACCATTATATACATAAAAATATGTTCAACACCCTTAAGATTATTGAGGTTATTAACACTAAACAAGTCATACATCATAGTGTTTAAACTTAGTTTGATAATTTTAAATAATTGGAATCACATACCTACCTCATCAATAAGAACCAAAAAATTCTTGTTCAATTGTCAAACTACATTTGGAAAAACCCTTAGAGAATCCAACTCCAACAAGTATAGAATAACAACTTTTCTTGTTTAAATTTTGATACCACCAAAATTACTTTAGATGTAGTAATTGTTAATGAAACTACCAATGAAGAAAGAAGACAAGAGATTATTCAAACAGTTCCAAATATTCATCAACCCTACTTTTTCTAGAAAACACTGGCCGGGATGACATTGTCCTGCACCCAAAATTGTCGAAGCTTAACTAAGGTTATTGCAGTGTACTAAATAGTAATGTTAAATCAAAGTTAGTATGGGCCTCAGAAAACAGACAAAGTTAAACAAATTGTTGCAGAATGGTTGGAAGGGGTGGCTGTGTGTTAATAAAGCAAGGAGAAAACATCAAAACATACCAATGTCGAAATTCTTGGGTGCAATTGAGTAGTTGGGGTCCATCAAAAACTTCCATCCATGTCAAAATGTCAATGCAAATTGAAAGGGATGAACAAAATATCTGAAAAATGTCTCTACAATCCGGCCAAACCGAATTCCAATGGATGGATGCAATTGTCTACTCAGACCACCCTTCCCTGCCAAAAAGAAAGTAGAAAACTATCATAACTCCCACATTTCATTTGCCATCTTTATTGGCTTTCCACTCAATTAATACTACATATCTCATCTCATCGCATCTCTATCACCTATTATTTCACATCCACAGTTGTCTACTCTACTCACTCCCTTTCCCCCCCTCCCTTTCCCCCTCCATGAAAAGACCCTCTCAACATCCATCTTCCCCATTTACAACTACATCTATGTAGATCATCAAACAACTTCCACCCAGTTTGCTATTACTTCTGGGATCAATTTCTTAAGTTGGCAGTTAAAAAAATTCATTGAGTATGGACGTTGTTTTTCTTGTCTAGGAGAAGATATTGGAAGCAAAAGTTATGCGAAATAGAATTACTACTGCATGAACAATTTTAGTCGTTAAATATGCACAATTTAAAAGATTAAAATTATTACCCTTTGATCTACGTGAACAAGATGTACTAGAATGTTTACAAACTCGGATAGAAAGAGGAAATTCTTTATCTAAGGAGAAACTTGTTTGTATTAATTTCTGATGCATTATTCATAGTTAACCAATATCTATTTTTTAAAGTCATTATTTACCTCTTTTGAATTTTTGTTTATGGACAATAATTGGAATAGGCGAAAGCCATTGTCTGGGCAAGCTTGTTTTATTTAATTATTGGTCACCAAGTGAGATCCCACTATGCCTAAATAGAACTCACCATTTGGATTGAAACACAGTTGTGTAGGCTAAGCTTGTACTGATGCTTTTTTGCTTAGAGCCATGCCTTAAATTTTTGTAGGTATTCCTTACTCAATTATCATAAATCTAGAACTCCAGTAGTAGAAGAATTTGAACTTCATTTTGCTTATCTTTCACTACTTTCTTCTTTTATTTAACTACCCCCTATATATCTTTTTTTTTTTCCTTAACTACCCCCTATATATCATATACATTAATTTGCTTACCTTTTGAGAAATTTTATTATATTAGATTATACATAGTTTAGAAAGAAAAATGTTAATTTAGGCATTTGGATTAAAAAAAAATTACAGGATAAAAGTTTAAAACTTAAATATGCAACATAAAAAACTCCTAAAATGAGAAAATACTTTACATCTCCATTGTTCCTATCCTACATGATTAGGGAAGACAATTTATAATTTTAAAAAAAGAGCTTATCTACATGTAGAGGAGACCAAAAAAATTAAAAAAAAAATTTTCTTTTAAGTGATTAAATTACAATACTAAAAGTAATGGTATAATAAATGTGTAGAATATTTTATTATTAAAATTAATAAAATTAACCAAAAAAATTTGTGGAAACTTAAAAAAACTTTTAAAAAAATGCAGAAACCGTCAAAGAAATCTTCCTTTCGGTTTTGAGAAAGATTTGGTACAAAAGTGAAAGGGAATATAATATGGATAGATTCTAAAGAATGCGCAGAAAGTTGGGCTACTTTGTATAAGTAGGTCAAGTATATATATCTATATGGGTATATCTGTCGGCTTCCACTGTATTCATATCAGAATATCTCTCTGAGCCGACTCCGACACTCCTGACATTTTGCAATCCTTTTCTTTCCTTTCTATGAGAGGCTGAGGGCCTTGAGGCCCTCTCGGACTCCTACTTCTGCTACTATACAACTAATGTATCATCAACAAGGGTAATTCGTCCGGTACTTCGTGTATTCATTTCAAACTAAAGAATATTTTGCATGGGATTGGCGAATCTCACGTTGTTTGTTCATAGAAATAAACACCTATCTTACATGCTATGCGTAAAAGAAGACAAAATTACCTTCTAAAAAGTAATGTAATGATATTTTTAATAATAAATTATAATAATTAATATGGTTCGTTTGAATAAAAAATTAGTATTTATTATATTTTTTAAAAAAATATAAAATAAAAAGTAATTTTGTCTTCTTTTAAATGTCATGTGTGTTATAGTGATTTTTTAATATAAGCTTTTACTAAAAGGGTTGAGAATTTTCTATTACACTTTTTTTAAAAAAAAAAAATCGCAACATCAAACCTATAAATACCAATCAATTAGATTTGAAAGAATTTCCGCTTTATGCTGTAGATAAAATTGGTCTGAGGATCTCTTATGGGGCATGTATTTATTTCTTTTCAGGAATTAATTAAAGTTACAAGTTAAATAAAAATTTGTATGAGCTTTCTCAGTCGTATAGAATTTGTGATTGTAGGACATCAAGTAAATCCGGAAACATTTTTACAACTCAGAAAGTTGTACAATGTGGTGTTAGTAGTCTTGGTTATTATTTATTGCATAGGTCCAATTAAATAGTTAATAAAAATTTGCTCTTATTAGTAAGTAGTATATGTGAACAATTCCAAAAAATCAATCAAGATCAAGTTTGTGCTTAAGAAAAAGGCAATAATTGAAGTTAAATCATTTATCATAATTGTTAAAAAGTGTAAAACAATTATTTTACTTTTTTAAACATATCAAATATGACTCTGATTTTTCACTATAAAAAGACATTAAAAGTATTATTAATTTAAAACATTAGGTGCAAACTATAATTATAAGGAAACGTCTCACCTTTTAAATTAAATTTTGGAGTGAGAAGGCCATTTTTAAATTGCTCATCATTTTATTTTTACCTTTAACAACAGTAATTGAGTCACCAAATAAATAAATTCGCCATAAAAAATATCAAATTACAATTTATATTTTAATCCCAACTTAATATTCGTTTATTGAATCGATCCGTGATCTTTTAAGTGGTTCATCTAAAAAGCACCTCTCTACCCTAAATTTTTAAACTGTACGAAAGTTAAAATTCAAAATAAAAAATTTGAAGAGCCCAGAACAAATAATTTATTCAAAAGAAGAAAAAAAAAAACCCAAGAAGTGAAAAAGAAGGAAAAGATAAACACAATGGCGTATGAAGAATGAATAATTAAACCAAAATGGGACCATCAAATACCACAGGAGTACTACATGAAAGGGAAATTTACCTACGGATCCGACAAGCTAATGATTTCGCATTAAATATTCAAAGTAGCAATAGATGACCCTTTCACTATATGGACAGAATAGAACTCGAAGCAATACACACATACATCACATACATGAGAGAAAGCAATGGCAAATATACATGCATACACCACTCTCCACATATAATACACACATTAAGGTTGCTGAATTCCATGCAACCATAATGGCTTATTCAATCAGCATTTCTAAAGTCTTACAAAGTTAATGATGAAAGAGTGTGGGCATCGGATATTTGGTAGGGTCTCTCTTTGTCTCACTTCTGTTTGTCCTTTGTGCTCCATTCTTTTTCTTCTAGTCTGGTCTTTGCTAGTGCCCATTTGTTTCCCAACCAACACTACTATCATAATTTAGTATCAGTGTAAGCAGGAAAATAGGAAGTGTGTAGGGAATGTTACGCAGGTGAAACTTGCCATTCCTTCAACAACCCTTTCTAGTTACATCAATGGTTTTTCTCTCCTTTCAACTTTGGTAGTTTGAGTTCGATTACCACTTTTGTTAATCTGTTCATTTCAGTTTGTCTTGGCAATTTGTCTTTACCTTTTTGAGTCAAGCCTCGAGGCATCACCTGAAAGAAATTCAGATAAATTTCGCTTTCATTGGAGTGTTTTATATCCTTTTTAACCGACCAATTCTTTATCTCTTTAAACCTAGCTAGACTTGATAGATTTCAGTTAAATGACTGCTCTTCGTACCTTTCTCAACACCCAATTGGACATTCAGGGAAAGAATTGAAGTCTGAATTTATCCCTTCTTTAAAAATATAATGAATTGTGTTTTAAAATATATTTTTTATATTTTATGAGATAAAAGTTATAAAATGAAATTTGTATTAGAAAAATAAAAAGTTATATTAGAAAATATAAAAATATATTTTAAAATGCAATTCAAAAACTTATCTTACAACAGGTAAATGGAAATGGAATTAGCAAACTAAAGTGAAATGTTTACACAATAAAATTTTCTTCAAGCGCAATTACTGATCAAGTAATTGTTGTACTTGATTTAGTTAAAGGCTAGGAGTTCGAACATCATCAACTACAAAATATAACTATCCACACCTCTTCCTTAGGTTAAAGGCGAAAAAACCCTCTTTTTGAAATATTTTTTTATTTTTGGAAAAGTTACAAAAAGGGCACTTGGTTTGTTGAAGTGAATGGAAATGATAATATGTTCTTTCATTATAATGATGCTACTTAGTTTGTATTGAGGAATGATAATAATAATAATAATAATGATGATGATCATAATAATAATTTTTCCAAATATACAAAGCATTGCTTCTATAGTTTTGTTTCAGGAAAAAAATATTTTTTTGTGTATAATCACTTTTATACTCCCAAAATGGGAGAAATAGAGAATACTCCAATTTTGATATTTAGAATTAGTATTCATGTAATAATATATATAACCAAGTATCAAATTCATTCTATTCCTATTCCTTCCCCTCCAAACCCCTCAACCAAACACACCCTAACTACATTTGAGTAAGCAAAACAAGGAGACTATTTATATGCTGCTCTATTTGGAAAACGTAGACGAGTTTGTGAACACGGAAGAAGCCCAAATCATTAGTGGTCTATTGTCATGTTCTTCGGGTGTTGCAGATTTGCTTGTCATAACTATGGTCTGCAGAATGTTTCATTGGGCTTTTGGGGGAAAAGAAAAGCAGTGTAGCAATACTGTGAAAAACAAAATTTGCCCAAAAGCCTTTGTTCGGGAACCATGAAAATGGCATTAAATGCTTGGGCTGCTTAAATGGATACCTCCCCCTGCCACATTACATGATCAAGACATCATCTGTTATAGTATCATGAAATCTACGTTGGACAACCTATGATTGGGGCACCTGAACACATTCGAGATCATTGTTTGGATACCATTATAGAATCATAGATGGTCCACCTTTAAAAGAACCGCGAACTGATTATTAATTGTAGTAAGCAATTTTGGAACTGTGATCATCTCTAATAGCACCTAGATTTTTGTTTTGTTAAAATTTTCTTTTGTTTTGTTTCCCTTGGAGTCACTAAGTGCACACATTCGTTAAAAAAAAAAAAAGAGATAACTTTGATTTGACATGTTAAAAAATAATAAAAGTATTTACCACATTTATTAAAATATATAAAATAATAAGAAATAATTTAATTTTTTAAAAATGTATCATATCAGTCACAGTACATTTTTATTAATAGTATCATTACTTTTGAGGAAAAAGGCGCCTAATGCAATCTTTTTTATTTAATTAATTTTTTTAATTATCCATTGAATCTCCAAATAGTCTCTAAAGATTCAATTGATCAAGTTAAATACTCTCTCAATCCAAAAAAAAAAAAAGAATTTAATTTGGTTACAGTATAATTTTTTTATTAGTTATTAGATACAACTCATTTAATGCATCACTCGATATATAATTTTATATATATATATATATATTTTAATTTTAAGTATATAAACTCTTTTTTTTATATTTTTAAATAAACTCTTTTTTTTTAGATAGGGAATCGAATTTTTCAAGTTAGAGAATGTGGCAAATTAGCCCTTGAAAAAGTTTGAAGCCAACATTTAATATCTAATGATTAAATATATAAATAAAATCATGAAATAAGTCACTAAAAGGTTACTTTTTGCAAATTCTTCACCACGAATCGCCAGGATCCTCAAAACTATTGCAACTTCCAATTGTAACGGGACACAAGCCAAGAGACAACTTCCAACAAGATTCACGAGGGCTAGATTGACAACATTTTCATATTTGAGGGGTCCAATTACAATTTACTCAAGTCAGAGTAGCAAGTGCTCAACCCGGAATATTCCTAGAAATGTAGGGTTCCGGTCTAAGCACTACACAAACCCCTATATATACTTCTCTTATTACTCTTTAAGGTTGTTCTCGTTTTCTCCTTTGAAATCCCAGAAACAAAAATAGTAATGGAGCAGACATTCATCATGATCAAGCCTGATGGCGTCCAAAGGGGCCTGGTTAGCCTTTTTCTGTTCATCACTATTTTTAAAAAAAAATATATATATATGAGGGATCTTTAACATATTGCTGTTAATTTTCTTGTGGGATTGTTAGTAATATTTGGGTTGTAAGTTTGTTTTTTCTATTAGATTTAACTGATTTCTGAAGGGGCTGGTAAATTTTTTTGCTTTTGCTTTAATTGAGTTTTGCGGGAGTTTGATGTCGGTGGTGTTTAACTGCTGAAAGATGATCAAAAAAATGGGATAAGATTTGGTTCTTTATGTACATTTCTGTACATAAAAAAGTTTGCGTCTTTATTCTTTGATAGATTCAAAACAAGCTTTTTGAAATTTCTGGGATTTGGATTTTTGTGTAGTTCTTGAAAATTTTAATCAATATAGTGTTAATATATACAGTCTGTAAAACTGTTTGGTAATGGTATCTTGTTCAGATTTTGATTTTTTATTTTTCTTTTTGTCTATGTATTCCATGCTTTCAGATTGGTGAGATTATTAGTAGATTTGAGAAGAAAGGATTCACTTTGAAAGGTAAATCCTTTATTCGCTTTTTTGCTTTTGTTTGTCTAATTTTGGTGGGAAAGTTCCCCTGTATGTTGTTGATCTGTTGTTTTTGAACTTTTGGTGTCTGATTTTATAGAGGTTGCATATACTTCATTGTTAAAGGAAACAAATATTATTACGGGAATGGTGATGAGTCTTTCAGCCCTTTACTCTCATATGTTTTGATGTTATTGTGTATTATATTTATACAATACTGTGAGTTAAGTGACTTTTCACTTTTCATAATAGTTATATTGAGGGTTTTGCCTTCATATATGTAAATATAAATTTATATGCTTTTGCGGGGTGAGGGGTTTTGGATTTTGGGTTTGATAGGTTGATGTTTTAGATTCAAAACAAACAGTTTTATGTTTTTGTTTTTAAATTGGGTATATTGTTTTGGATAAAGGTATGAAGTTCATTACTGTTGACCGTCCCTTTGCTGAGAAGCACTATGCTGACTTGTCTGCAAAGCCCTTTTTTACTGGATTGGTGGACTACATCATATCTGGACCTGTTGTTGCTATGGTCTGGGAGGGTAAGAATGTAGTGGCAACTGGCAGGAAGATTATTGGAGCAACTAACCCTGCTCAGTCTGAACCTGGTACAATCCGTGGTGATTATGCTATTGACATTGGCAGGTGTGTTATCTTTCTTGTTTAGTTCTGGATCTTGTTGGAGATAGTCTGGTGATAAGACTTTGTTTCCTGTGTCTGTGGCGTTCTTGTAGATCGATTCAGTAGCTAAATTCCAAAATCATGCCAAATTTCTAAATGTTGATACCTGGCTTTATACAAATCAAACAAACTGAATGTTGAAATGAGCAATAACCACATCATAGTGTCATCATCACTTCCTTTGGCCAAGGGAGATAAATATTGAATGGTACTGAGAATTGTGCTCATCATTTTTTGGAGAAAGATTCTTGTTTGTCTGAGAGGGTGTGTTTTCTGGTGGTTTAAATAGCCTTTTGCATCTTTTAGAGATCATCCTTGTTAGTCTGTTTTGCTAGGTTAAAAAGTTTAGTATTTTAAATACATAATATCTACTTGTGCTTAGATTTAGTTTGTCTTGTTTCGGCATGTACTTCTGAGGAAGACTTTAAGATCAATGGACTTTATGAACTTGGGAAAAAACTCTGGAATTTTTTTGCCTTTTATTTGGGCCCAGGGGGCCTTGGCGGGGGTGTGGTTGGTCTAAATCCATCTTTATATATTGTTTCAATTGATGATTAATCCCTATTTTTACTCTGTAGTCTGTTGCTCATTATCACTTGGGATTTCATGCGTGTATTGATAAGTGCTCCAAACTTTGTTGTCTCAGGAATGTTATTCATGGAAGTGATGCAGTAGAGAGCGCAAAGAAAGAAATTGCTCTCTGGTTCCCAGAAGGCATTACAGAGTGGCAGAAGAGCATTCATTGTTGGATTTATGAGTGAAGAATTTATGCTTGGCTTATGGCTAATTGTATCAGTGAACTTGAGAGTTTTGACGTTGGTCGACTTCAGAAGCAGTATTATGGTTTAATTCCTTGCATGGAGGATTAAGTGTACCATGGTTATTTTTACCTTTATTACTGTGATATTTTGTACTACTGTTACTTTACTGTTTGAGGTGCTTGTGCCCTACATTATTCCTGGCTTTCATGTCATCCATGTTAGTATTTTTATACCAACAATGTCGACTTTGGTTCAGTGACTAATGGCGAGGGTATCACCTTTCATGTCAGTCATTACAAGTCATTGAGAACGTCATTATGCATTTTTTTTTCCAGTGGCCCTATCAGGGCAAACGACCTGATTTGGCACCCCCATCTGTTGGTCTCTCTCGGATGGGTTGGGTAGCCGATTGGTGAATGCTTTAATTGGGACCAAGGTTGATTCAATGGGTAAAGCAAGATAAATACTGTTTCGGGCACCGTAAGTCTCAGACCTGGGTGAATGTGGAATTGCCTGATTTTAACAATTGTGATATGGGCGGTGCATAATGGTCAGCAGTTCCTATGATTCCCTTGCCAAATTTTGCTATGGAGGACGGGCGATTGACGTCGGGGGTGTTTATTTAGAATTTGAAGAGAATATAAATTAATACGAGAATAAATCGGGATATGAGCTGTGGTATAACGTGCAGGTAGCCTACGTTCACCTTTGAGTTTTGTTCTAAAATTCCGAAATATTAGAATTGATACTGTCATGTGGTACCTCCTCCTGATCCTTCGCTTTATACCAAAAACCTATTGTACCTACACCGCCCATGTGATTTAAAGAGCTTCTGGTTACACCGCTCATGTTAACAAAAAATATTCATTATAGGCCTAAAAACAAAGTTGTATATGTAAAAAGCTGATAGATAAAAACAGCCAATATCGAAAGCATCTCCACGTTCTAGTGGTCTTAAGCGCTTTATTGATGTCTCACCAATGAGTTGTTTCCAACACCACAAGAACGCGAGTCTGGGCGATAAATCATATTCCACCCGCAATTTGAAGCGAATAATGGCCACAGCTTCATACATGTCCGTATTACATTGGTTACACTTGGCACAACACGACAGATTTCATGTGGGCATTATTTATAGCCTGACGTCAAAATTGATTGCTATAATTCCAAGGTAGAAACCTATGGTAGATGATTATTCGCGGCTTGATGTAATCCAAATTTCTTAGGGTTTTTGTCTCTAAATCATGGGTTTTGATTTTCCGATTGGAATTGGAAGCTATAAATGTTCCCAGTATGAAAGAAAGAGCTGAAAAACGTTATAAACGCTTTATACTGAAATTCGAAATCAGTGATTATTTCAAGATGCTATTAGCAAAGTCTTTCTACTGTAAAATTTTGATGTTCTAACTTGAAAGAAAGATTAAGCACAATACCACGTAACGTGAAATTGAAATGACAACTTGTAAGTAAAGACCGACAAATTAAACATTTTATTTTTCTTAACTAAATTAGCTAAGAAGTGCCGTCCCATTTTATCAGGATAAAATGCCTTAACTAACACCTCATAAGTTTAAGTTAGATATTAAGTTAGATGTGTTAAAACAAGTTCTTAAATGAACCTTTTATATACTGTTTAACTTTTTCATTAAAAGTTAATACACATAGTTTATTTTGGGAAAAAAGACACGAGTTACAAAATGCACAAAGCAGATTCACTGCATTTCAGAAAACATTAACTACAATGTCAAGACAAGAATGTTTTCGGGGATCCGTGAAACAAAAAACAATTTGTAGTTTACTAGCAAACTTCAGCTAGAATATACCAGGTTCACAGGGCTAACTGGATGTCAGCAAAAGAAGTTACCCAACCTGGAGCGAGTATTGGAAAATTCACATTTCAACATCAGCTATTAAGAACACCTTGCCATATTTCCGTATCAAAACCTCAACATGGTGACTCCAATCGCGTACTCCAACATCTGTTGTCTAGGTTTTTAAACTTGATCTTTCTTGTCATTCCCCAGAAAGAAAACCAAGGAGTACTAGTAATATCACATCAAAGTTTGGATAACAATACATCGTGGATAAAGAACTTCTAACCTAAAAGATAAAACAGGAGGAAGCAGGTCAAAGATACAATCACATCCATGTGATAATCTTGCACAAAGCCCGTTTCTGTTCCCATCTTCCGGAAAGTCAATTAACTACTGTTACTACCGACTAAGAAGGCTGTAAGATGGTAACTCTTCAAGACGAGTAATGTCTTCCTGCAAAAGCTCATTTTCGAGCTGGCGACGAGTGGCTTTCATCACAGTCTGTGTTGGACATGGAAAAAGAATTAAGGAACCAGAACAAGAAAACTCATATAAAGCATACAAGTGTAGAATTTACATTAGACAAACATTACTTCACAGAAGAAAACTATACATAGAAACGCCCACTTCAAGATTTAACCAGAATAGATTGATCTATAGACAAACAATACTTCACAGAAGAAAACTATCCATAGAAAAACCCACTTCAAGATCTAATCAGAATAGATTGATCTATACATGCCATAAGTAATTTGTCTTTTGTTTTTCAAATAATCTGAAAAGGGTGCTGATTCTAGTTGATCTATAGACAAACAATACTTCACAGAAGAAAACTATCCATAGAAAAAGCCACTTCAAGATCTAACCAGAATAGATTGATCTATACATGCCATAAGTAATTTGTCTTTTGTTTTTCAAATAATCTAGAAAGGGTGCTGATTCTAGTTCAAACTTAAATCCCAAATCAAAGCATCCTGCAGCATAAACTTCAAAGATATCATCATAAGTGCAGGCAAAAAGAGATTCCTCCCACAAAACATTCAGAATAGGGAACATACATTGAAGTCCATGTAAGATGCATGCATTGCTAGCCATTGATGGTCCATCAGCTTGAATGTGATGCAATATAAGATGTCAAATGCTGATTCATTCTCTGGTAGGCAAAAAAAAAAAGCAAGATTAGTAATCTCCAATTCTCCAGGAATCATGAAAATAGAAACCAAAAAAATTTAAACAGACCAATTAAGCATCAAGGGAGAACCATCATCAGAAAAAAATATTTGAAGCACATCATACTTTCCATTGTAAATGACAAACTATTCATGCATTTACTGCAAAAATGATCATATAGCAAGCATTACCTGCAAGAAATTTCAAGAATGTTGCACCAACCATGCTTCGGGGTTTTACTGAAATTAGCACAAAGAATTAGCTAAATCCATTTCTAGAAAAAAGGAAGCTAATTAAGAAATGAGAACTGTAGAATAAAAGGACTATAACCAATTGTACCCAGTAAAAACTCAGCCAAACAGTGAGTGGAAGATTACTGCATCTAACTTGTACAACCAAAATTCATCCTAAACAAAATATGCAAAACCTTCATACACGGGCAACATGAATAACCATTACTTAAGAACTGTTGAAGGACAGGAAGACAATGCAAAACAATGCAAGTTTTAAATATGTGTTGAACCAGAAAGCTGAGATGCATCTAGTATACAGCACCATATATACACAATCATAGAGATACTTTTTTCACCCAAGTGAGAACTGAGAACTATATGCCAAGCATTCAGGGCAAGGAAAAAACAATTTAAACCTGCTTCAAGATCAAGCATCTGAATCAGCATGAAAGTGATATTGACTCCAGCAACAGCAAAAGGGTATTCCCACATAGCCCGATCACCTTCCTGCTTGCGAAGAAGATCCTGGAATGATTTCTGCAAAAAGGCAAAAATTGACTGCTTTAAGCAAAGAATAACCAAAATAGATTAGGACTCCTTAAAACATACGAGTTATACTAAACAGATGATGTCTAGCTAGAAAACTGGATAACCGTACAGACAGTGACATTCCATCCAAAAACAGTGCATCACTAACACCCTCATAATCCACTAGATTGATACCCTAAACCTATTTCTACCTCACCTCCAATCAACAGGGAGTATGGTGACTTAGTCACTAGAATGAATATGATAAGGCCAAGTATACTATTTCCACCTAAGGCAGTACTAAAATCTGAACATGCTAAGTGAAACTTACGGACCAATTATAACTAAAGACTGAAATGTAGTCAAAACATGAAACCAGAATAAAACAGAGGAAAAGAAAAAAGAAAGCAAGCATAAGGACCAATAATTGAGTAGGGGAGAAGCAATCAATAGTTCTTTATACAACTATGAGATGAAGCTGGTTCAAGTGGTTGTTTCAAATGAAGACCAATTTTTTCAAAAAGAACCAAGTTATTCAAATGTATTTGCCATGGAAAAAAAAGTTATTACAAGCTCCATGACATAAGCCACTAGTCTTAATTTTCCAAAATTACATCTGGAGACATTTTATGATCCAATATTCAGATTGATTTATAGCAAGATTAAGGATTAAATTACATATTATCATCTTATGGTGAATTGTGATTGTACAGTGGAACTAGTATAAACTTCTTAATTGGTGTTTCTTTTTATAGTTGATTTTCTCGAATTAATTATGAGAAAAAAGAAACAAAACAAGAAGAGCATGCCATCAGCAAATGCCAACTGATGCAAATGAAAGAGACAGCAAATAAAACTCCTTGTTTCTCTTTTTATTAATTTCTTTTTGTTGGGGGTGGAGAGAGAGAGCATACTGGGAAGTTCCTAGCGAAGTACAACAAGTTCTCCAATGAGATGAATCCACCACCCCTACCACATGACACATGATTGGAGAGTTAGGCACAACACAGAGCCAGTACAACCAGAAGATGAAAATAATAGATTCATAAATTAGCTTACCTGAAGTCTGTTGATGGATCTTTGCCTTGCCAACCCATTTCCTTCCACTGTTCAGATATTAAACCACGAAGTTCTTCCCCAGGAAAGGCAGCATCCCATAATGCACGCAAAGCTTCCTATGAGAAGTGATTGAGAAATCTCAGGTGAACAAATATCAACAAAAAGGTGCCAAAAAATGGGAAAGAAAAATCCTATCCATACTACACAATTCATGTTCACAAAGGTGGAACTGCTCCAGATTAGTTATATGCCCTGAGCCATGAAATGTACCTGATGTTCAACATTCGAGGTGTCATATGCAACATCAATGCGACATTGTAACCTCTGTAAGCACTCCTCCTGACAAGACCAACATGATTAATAGTAATGATAACAACAACGATAAGAAGAAGATGAAGATGTTATCATGCTATAACATATGGTACGTAAGTGAATTCAAGAATCACAAACTTAAGTTATTAACTATTGAGGGGTTTTGGTATTCTACACACGTCTGTTACAGATAAGGACAACTGTGCAACCAAGCACATACGGCAAGACTTGCATGCATTTTTATCATGGAAATTTGCACCCTTCTTCAATACATTGCTTCTCTTAAAAAAGAAAAGGACAAGAATATGGCAGCCAACCAAATTCCACACTTCCTCTGAAAGCAGAAAAAGGTATGATGAAAAGGAAAATGAGAAGAGCATTTTTTTACCTGTTAACAATTAAATGAAACATAAACATAGTGATTCTTGATTACATAGACAGGGATAATAACACCTTATTTTCAGAACCATGAGTTCACCAAGAATACAAGCAAATGAGAGAGTCACATGTTCATCTTCTTTACAGACATTTATATCTGTGGGCACAAATACAACAATGCTAGATAAAGGTGGAATGGCCAACCAATGCAGGCAAGCAAATATGTGACATGGCTGAATTCAGTTACACCATCTATAACATGCCTCCTACTCAACTCAGATAACCCCCACACGTTCTGCTCTCAAAAGAAAGGGACAAGAAGAAGAGGGTAGCTGGCTTGCACCATTGAAACCAACCATCCAGAGAATGGGAGGAGACAAAGGTGACATGAGATGAGAACAACATGATTTAGCTATTGAAAGTGGAGCTGAACTACATGAAGGACAATATCTGAAACATGGCAATTTCTAGATCAGATAGAAAGAACAAAACATACCTAGAGTTGAGTATCAAATCATTGATTGAATTACCTGTGCAGGTGTCAAATCAAATGACGGTCGGGCATCACTCTCCCTCCTCTGAGCACACACACAGGAAAGACCTCGGCCAATCCATGCTGCAGATCCTGCTACAACCTCAGCTGAAATGAAACAGAACAAAACAAAACAATTTAGCTAACAAGACCTAAGTGCCTCAGAATTGTAAATTTTATCAAGGAAGGTTTGGATGCCACAATAAAAACAAAGTAACTTTCGAAATCCAAATTAAGAAGTGAGAGGAAATGATATGTTTCCTCGAGACAAAGCCACGAGAAAGGTCATCTTTTGACAAACAGTTACTATGTAAACAGATCTTGAAAATTTTCATCTCCAAGAAGTCATGATGAATAGGTATAGGCACAGGCATAGGCATAAAGCTATAGAAGTGGAATTGGCCACTGTACCAACTTATAGTGCAAGCTGTATCCAAATCCAGTAAATACAATCATTCGGTTCCCAGAATTGAGGACTAGAAATAAGACCAGCACAAAGGATGATAATGTTATAAGCAGCCCAATGAAATCTAAATTCAGGGGTAGAATATACAGATTCTGTACACTTAATGAGTCATTTTCAGGATTATTGTAACCTTTGCAAGTCTTCGACTGATGCTGGCAAGTGCAAGGTAACCAATGAAAATAAGAAATTAAAGCATAGAGAACCAACATAGAACTAATTTTGGTTAGTGAATGACCTTCACTTCAAAAAATATATATTCATCAACCTCATTTTACACTTCAAAGTAAATTCTAGAATAAGAAATTTAAACAATCATGGGTACCAAGTCTGAGGAAGTCATTCTATACATGCACCTCGGTGAAAGTAAATAACAATTATGATGTCATGTCATTCAATCCTCACCACCCAAATAACATATTAACATTTACAAACTCAACCCCACCACCCAAAAAAAAAAAATCAAAAGTTGATTGGTTCCCCAAATATAAAAGATGAACGCATTGCAACAACAAACTATGCTACCAACAAATAAGAGTGTAAATCATGTACATACCTACTCAAAATCACAAGATTTACGAACATCAAAATCTTATTTAAACATCATGGCTGATATAAGTTTGCATATTCGTTCAGCTGTTATGGTTGATTATCAATTACAAGTACCGAAAGTATCTAAAAGCCAGCGCACTCCATAAAAATGAAAACATATCAAAATAATTACACAAATCACAGTTAATAAAATAGTGAAAAGTTGCAAGCAGCAAAAACTCACCACAAATGTCAAAGCAAGTCGGCATCAACAAATCTAATTTTCAATTTCACAGATCCAAACACCTAGAATTTACTCCTACTCCTGACATGAATCCAAGCAACTAAGAGATACATTACAAATTAATTACAAGAGAAGATAGCAAGATAATAATAAAATATCCGTAGGTAATAAGTTAGGTGTCAAATGAAGGCCAGATAAAAGTAAAGTACAAATTAACCGGTAATGACGTACATATTTGTATGAATATACGTATATGTACGTATGGAAGATTTTAGAAATTTAACAAAAAAAAGAGGAGAATATACCAGAATGGCAAGTGTTATTGTTCCCCCGCTCAAGTCCTTGAGAAATTCTCCTCACAGCTACAAACGATCCTCCTCTATCATCCATTACCATATTTCCGCCTAAAAAATTTTCACCACACACTTATCACTACCGCAAATCTCCAACTCTTCGTATTAATGCCGAGCTATTTCCAACGCGAAATGAAACTAACTAAATTTCAACGCCTTCTAAATTTAAAAGAAAATTAAAAAAAAAAATCACCGCCGTTCCGCTCGAAAAGGCGGAGATCTAGAGAATTCGCAGTTATCAGACACCAGAAATAACGCAATTTTCTCCGGTAGGGTTTAAGATCCGCCTCCGCCTGCTTATTCCAACTCCATTGAAGCAAATGCACTAAAAAAACTCCTCTTCCACTGTCTCTCCGCTTCTGGTGTGCGCGCGTGTGTGCTTGTTCTCCAGTGGTGATATCTCTCCTCAATATAAACTATAAACAATGAGAGATTCCGTGGATGAATAGGCTGGCAAATATTTACATATGTATGTAAAGCTCGGCGGCGGGGGAGGAGGAGGATGAGGAGGGAGAGAGAGTGGGGAGGATTGTTTGATCCTCTGTGTATCCAAAATGGAGTTGATGTGATGTGACAGTGTGAGAGTGTGTGAGAGAGAAAGCGAGAGAAATGGCGTTAGTATCGGTCTGTGTTGAAAGGGAGAAAGTGGGAGTGTTTTCTGTGTGAGCTAAATATTGGCAGATTATCTCGAGACCGTTGATGGAGGTTTTTTTTTTAATAATTTAATTAATTACGGTAATTTATTATATTTAATGATATTTGGTGGAGTCATAAACTAAAACAACATTTCCCCCACCTTAAAAATGTCAATTGTAGGTACAGAAAATAAAATTTTCAATAACTAAATTTCATAATAATTAATAATTTAGGTTATTGATATTTCTATGGAACGGTCTCAATATTTGAATTCAAATTTTAAAGTATAACTTGTAACTGGAGACAGTATTTTATAAATATACATAATGAGAATTTTTAGTACATATGTATAGGAAAAACTTTTAGTAAAATCTCTAATAATTAAAATAGTATATACGTAGCAAAAGTTAACAAACAATAATTACTTTATTTTTAATATCATTTTAGCGTGTAAATATCACATAAGTTACTATAAAAAAATAATTATAAATATCATTAGTATATAAAATTTTCACTAAAATTTTTACTTTTTAGTTGTTTGCCTTACCGGAATTGTTTTAAAAAAGAAAATAAAAATAAGTTATGAAGAGAAGGAAAATAAGAGATAATGATAATCTAGCTTTTAATTTTAAAAAAATAAGGAAGACCCCCACACTAAATTTAAATTTAGTATGTCAAAGTAAATACTCTTTAATGACAATTGTCAAAGGAAAACCAATGACAATTGTCACAACATTATTGTAATAGTGCATGGTTTTTACTTTGTAATAATATAAGTACTTCCCTTCTCCCTTTCCCCTATTGTAATAATGTAGGCCATTAATGAAACAAATCTTCTTTCAAAAAAAAAATACTCTTCAATTTACTTTTCAAAAGAAAAATTTTACTTTCAAAATTTTTATTTATTCAAAAAAAAAGTTTACTTCTAAAAAAAATATATTACATTATTTTTATACCATCAATGAGTACATATGGCCCACACTTAAAAAGTAATTAAAAAATAAAAATTAACTATATATTAAGAGGGTTGTATGTAATAATTTTTTTTTAAAAACAAAATACTTAATTCTATGCGATTTTTTTTTTTCGACAAATGGAGTAATAACTTAGAAAAACGAATTTTCTTATCTTTTTTCCCGCACAAGATTCTCTTGAGAAGACGCTTGGAAATTGATATATTGATATACCATAAAATTCAAGGACTGCAACCAGGGACATCAACTTTTATCAATTGAAATTAAATAGTAAGAAAAGCATAATTTTAAGATATTAGTATAAAATTTAGGTCTATTTTGGTTAAATTGATCCGTTCATAAACCATCATTAATCACATGCATAATCCTACCTTTTTATTGGGAAAAAAAAATATACCTCTAATTTACTCCATTTTAGTTTTATGTGCCTTTTCCCACTTCAACGTGAATTTCGTCTAGAAAAAATTATTTTCAATTTTTTTTAAAAAAAATTGTATAATAATTATTACTAATAATAATAATATATAATTAAAAATAAAAATAAAAATATTGTATCAAATTAAAAATAAATTTTTTCTTTCTAGAACGAAAGGGAGTAATTATCTCAATCAATTTGTGTTCATTGATGAGTGGGAACGGTGGTTAAAGTTGGTTCATCAAACAAATAAAATAAAGGAAACACCTAAAATCGTCTTTTACATTTCAGTAAATAATTTTTTTTATCTTCCACTTTTAAAATGAGAATAAATAGTCCTTTAAATTTCATAAATTGAAACTTTTGGTACTATTTGTGAAATAAACGGGAACTTTTAATCTTTCAAATTTCATAAATCGAAAAATCTAGTTCTGAAATTTTCCTTCAAATTTTAGTCTTTGAAATTTAAAGGACTATTTGTTCCCGTTTTAAAAGTAAAAAATAAAAAAAATTATTTAGTGAAATATGAAGAACGATTTTGGACGTTTTCTCAATGAGATATGTGTCATGGTACGTGCCTTCTAAAAATGGCAGTAGTATTAAATTCTTAGTTATCCAGTGGTAGTTGTAGCCTTTAGGTTGTAACTTGTAGGCTTGTAGCGTGCAAAGTTGCGGAGTGGGGCGAAGGGGATCTGATCCGTTGGACTTTAAAAAATATATATAAAGCGTGCGTTTGGTACTTGGGTTTTAAAAGTTGCTTTTAATGCGTGGATACGATGGATCGACACATGCTTTATTCTTCTTCCTTTCTTTTTTTCCCTTTCATTTCCTTGGTTAAACTTGACATGCTTCCCTCAATTATTTAGGTAGACAAGACATTTTGCCTAATTTTTTTATTTAAGGGGTGGCGTAAAAAACATGTGTTTAAGTATCCAGTAATGATATTTTAACTGAAAATTTTTGACTTAATAATTAATATGGTATTTTTTATTCTTTTAGAATTTTACAATTATATAATTCGACCTGATTTTATGAGTTTAAAGATTTATATAAATTACTTTTTAAAATACAATTTTATATTTTTTTGAAATAAAAATTGTGAAGAAAAAAATTAAAAATATCAAAAAAAATATTTTTAAAAAAGTAAAAATATTTTTAATCATTTTTTATTAAAAAAAAGACAAGTATAAGAAAATAAAATAATTTATTATATTTTTAAAAAATAAAAAATAATTTTTTTAAAAAATATATTACATCAATTATTATAATTTTTTACTCTTTTAAAATACAAAGTATGTTTCGTAACGCAATTCAAATGCATCATAATTCAATTATGTGTTTCGATTCGATAAACCTTGGGAGCGTCACTATTTATTTGTGTAATAATGAGCTTAATAACCTAGATAATCTCATATTCCAAATCTAGATGCGTGAAGACATGAACATACAAAAGAAAATATGTGATGCATGAAACCTGGCCACACTCCCAAGTCTTAAACGACGGGTCAAAGAGAACTGTTTTCTGTGTTTTCAACACTAAGTCAAAGAACATGGGACTATGCACTGACTTAATAACCAAACCACTAATCCCCATGTCCTTAAAACAAGTATTTAAAAATTTAGGGTTATAGGCAACTGCGAAAGTTAAATTAAAGATGTAATTATTGCTAACAACCACGAGTTTTAGCGTAATCTTAGGTTTAATCATATACCTAGCTAGATATTACTACGAAAATCATTTAGCCTTTTTTTGCTATGTAAATTTACAATTGTAATATAATATATTGTTTAAATAAAAAAAAAAGAGTTGAGATCAATTAATTATATAACTTTTGAGATTTTATACGAACTGTTATATTTTTTTTGAAAAAAAAAGTGAAAAATAAGCGAGAAAAAAGAAAGAAATAAGTAAAAACCAGAACTTATTTCTATAATAAAATAAAGTAATGATATTAATCGTGAAATTGTTAATTAATTTTCATATTGATTAACATAACATTAACGTGGCAAAAGATTATTAGACAATTAAAAAGTGATTGATATTTAATAATGTTTACTATACAAATACTCCGTGAGTCACTTAAACATTTAATTGAGTGTTTTTCGCTATGTGTATTATCATTTAATAAAATATATTCCCTCAATTTTCCAAAAAAAAAAGAGTAAATTTTGGATTTAGTATAAATTTTTAATTACAAAATATAATAAATTTGGTTCACTATTATTTTTATTTTTACATAATCATTATTCCTTTTTGGAATAAATAAAAATTTTTAAAGTGATATTTTTTTTTTTTGGTGAATGGAGCGAGTAACAATCACTAAACTATGTATATTTGATTATCGAATTTATGCTAAATTGTAACTAAAAACATAAGCAATTGAGCATTAATTAATCACTAGCTAGGACCTCATATATCCTCTTGAAAAAGATGGAACCAAAGCAAAGTGTTCACATGGGATGCTGGCAACGTGGACCAAGGCATGATGTTAAGACTTCATTTAAAGGGGCTTGACCCCATTCAACGGACATCGATTTTGTACTTTGCTTGTGGATGGTTACTTGAATGATGAACATTGAGGAACACACCTTTACATTACTTAATAGTATTCATTATTATTGTTGTCATGGCCTACAAGCATGGCTCACCTAGATGACTCCCAACTCAACACAATATTAATTCATGACCATGAGGGCTCGATCATTTCGTTGTTTAATTACGAGGTAATTAATCAACCATCTGCATGCATATTTATTATGAGACATTGTCTGCGTACGTACTTTTTCAAGGGCTTTTATTCAAGGAAAACGAAGTTTAATTTAGTTAAAATGGAAAAAGGTTTCCATCCCTTTTCCCCCACATGCATTATTATACTACTACCAAAGCATCAACAAAAATGATATTGGTAAAAGGCATATACGCAAGTATGGTCATATATATATACACACACATAAAACTTCTGGTTCTGAGTTTTCATATTATACCATTTAGTTAATGTGCCAACCATTTGGTGGTTCGATGTTTCTTGCTTCAGAAAGGCAGAGAGATGATGACAAATGCACCATTGGCAGTATATAAGTGAGCATATATCCAGTTAATTGAAGAATTAGACATTTAGTTATTGTCATTAAAAAAGCATAACCAAACCATTATATAGTAGCTTAATTTATTAATTCGGGCATCTAAATACAATTAATGTTGAGTTTTGTACTTTTATAATAAACAACTCGTCGATCCTAAAGTTTGCTTTAGTAAAGAAACTAATTAAAGGATAACTATATATCCTTAAAAGTATGTGGGATAGCTTAGGTTTGTGCCATCATAAATATTTTCTAAGGACATCATGCTTGAAGTGTAAGATAAACTAGATGTTATATATGTAGGGTAGAGGAAATAACTTATCAAATCTTGCCAGTTATAGCATAGCAAATTACAATAATAACAAATATTCCGGCATAAGGGATATATAATACATCCCTCAATATAAATGAAAATTAATATTGATGAGTAGAAGATTCATATATTTGTACTTGTTGGATATATGGAAAATTGTGTATGAGATGCATGCAGTGTTCAAAACTTTTATACTTCAAGATTGTGCGTTTTATGACCTAGCTTTCAACTTTTCTTTTCACGTTAGGTAAGATAATGAAAGCCCTTTTAACCAATATGACATAGTAATTGATAAATACATTTATTCATTTTAAAGAAAGTAAAAAACAAACGTGACAAGGAAGGCAATGATAAAATTATCCTTAATTTCCTGACCACAATTGAAAACCTATCTGATTTCTCTAAATTGATAGAGTGCAGACATTGTAAGCACAAAAAGTTAGCATGATGGTGATTTTCTTTGGACAGCAAACGGGAAATTTTGAATAAGATATGTTAAATTTAACCATGGAAAACTGCAAATGTTGTTTTATGTCCTCTTTCCACCCTCATTTTGCTACGAATCAGAATCGTAGTCCGGCATTCGTGACATTTGGCAAATGAACTGGGAATTGTATGAGGAAGGCGGCAGAATCCATTGGCGAGAGAGCATGCATGCAGCAAAAGTACGTAGAAAGTTCCCGGGACCTTTCAAGGTGTCAATATCATTACCTTGAAATCAAGGTGTAGCTGACTAATATTGAGGCCCCAGAGCAATAGACAATTGAATGAAAATCCGATCTTATCAGTACCTAATGGATACAACAATTTGCTAGAAAAAAATTGGAGTTATTTACTAACTGAATTTCTTTGTTTTAGGCCATTTTAATTATTAAATGTTTTATACTTCTACGAGATAGACATGTTTATCTATAAACATTAACAATCTTCCCTTTCATACATTATGAATGTGTACACAACTACACATCAAAACCTAAATTTTACTAAAATCATTTGATCTCTAAATTCATTTGTCCCACTACTAATATTCTTTGCAAAACCCATATTTTATTCATCATTCAAGGAAGATTTGCAACACTGAGAGATAACCTGCAAAGTTAAAATCCAATTTAGGCTTAAATCATTTTCAACCTACCTTACTTATTAAATGTTTTATACATTGTCTGATTAAATTTTCAAACCTTTAATAGCACATTATTGAAAAATCCATAGTAATGGTATTTTTCAATCAACTGGAATTGAAATAATAAAGCAAAAATGTGGTCGTAAAACAAATTTGTCCTTTAGTCCTAAGAAAAGAATCTACTTTTGATTTGGTACAACTTTTTTAAAATTACAAATTATAACATATTTCGTACACTATCAAATGTATAATTTTTTATTTTTATATTTACTTTTAAATTTAAACTATACATTGTCATTATTTGTAAGGATAATATTTTAATTTCATACAAAAAATATACTCTTTTATTAGAATAAAGAGAAATTTTTTAAAAAAAAAATTGAGAGGGAAGGAATGTATATCTTCTTCAACAAGAAAATTCAGTAATGAGTAAAAGCATTATACTTCCAAGCAGGCCTATGTAAATATTACTAGTAGTAGTTAACAATTAGTATAGTATAAGAGACGATGTACGTATGTGTTTTTGGAATTCAATCCGGCATTCATGTTTTACAGTGAATCAGTGATAGGAACATATGTTAACTATAATCTAGTCGTCTGGCATAATAAGCAAACATTGGCCACGTTAAAATTTTGTTTAATTAAAGTTTTGGCAATCATGAAGTTTTCAATGTATAAGCACCCTTTTTTTTCTTTGTTTTTTTACCAGTAAATACTACAAGTTTAGTCAGAAAGATGTTGAAATCCCAAGTTTGTGTATTTCGGGGAGAAAATTATGTTCCCGATTATTTTCTAATGTTGGTGTCAAATTAATTAATTAATTAATTAATTGAAAAAGAGTAACCCATATGCATAAAATGAATAATCTATTTTACATAAAAAAAAAAGGGAATTGCGGTATCTTCTACTAAAAATTAAACTAAAATTAGTCTACGTTTCTGTTTAGCAACTTTTATCTTAATTTATTTTATATGAAAGAATGAAACAATTAAAGACTAACGCTTGAACAGGTTCTTACATTTTTTTTTAAAATAATAATTGTAAAATAAAAGTTATTACGAAATTTTAAAACATTATCCAATTGGAATTAGGTCATTACTTTTGATTATTTTCTCTTGAAGATAACCACCAATTAACTAACCCAAATCTAATTCGAGCATACATTCTTGGCTATTTGCTCAAAAGATTCTTCTTATTTTTTTATATCTCCACAATCAAACTTTAGAAAGAAAAAATAATAATAAAGAGGCTTCCGGCAAGAGGGGAAAAGAAAAATAAAGAGCAAGTTGATTAATTAAGTGGGACGACAGAAAATAAATTCACAATCGATATATCTTTATCCTAGTTGCATGAGGATGATGATGACGACTTGAACATGGAGAACTCTTCCTGGAATATTGGATCCTAGTTAGTATTACCAACGTGGCACATTATTTCTTTAATGAATATTTGTACTTGACCATCTAGTCTATATATTTATACTTTTGAGAAAAAAAAAAAAAGAGAGAGAAAAGGACAAGAGGGGTCAAGAAAGATTATCTTCGAAAAGCAAAAAACATTTCTTTCAAAAACATTTTTTTGAGTGTTTATTATTATTAGAGTAAATGCATACGTAGTTATAATTTTTTTTTTGAAATAATTTATATCTTATTAAAATTTTCTTGTAAATTTTTTAAAAAAAGTAATTATATTCATAGTGAAAGATAATAGCAACTGATGTGACAAGTATAAAAAGACAAAATTATCTCTTATTATTTTGCATGTTTTAAGGAGTGTGATAACTGAATTTTGAATTTTTATACTTGTTATATCAGTTGTTATAAAAAGTTACTATGTGTATCATTATTCATTTAAAAATATAAAATAAACAAACAATTTATACAAAATCCTTTCTTTCTCTTTAGATGTCAATTCATTAAAACGATATATTAGAATGTGTTTAAAAGAATTTTAAAACATACTTTCACTCTTTTAAAAGAATATTCGACACTCGATTCAAAGTAAACTTCTTTTGAACTCTTCCACTAGAAGGAAGCTTGCAAAATAGATCTCGTAATAGTTTTCGACGTATGAGATGATTTTTGGGGTAGACACTATGATATTTAAGAGATGGTTATCGAGATAGATATTGATATTTAAGTTAGTTTTAGAGTTGGAAGATAGTTGATAGCCAAAAGTAGTAGGATGCAAGAATTATAGTTTCTCCACGTTGTTTGGTGTCACCATAGAGTATTTATAATTGAGACTCGAGATCACATGACATGCTACTGTAAGAGTTTAAAGTCAAATATATTTGTTACTACCGAATCCTTCATATATTAGATCTTTTGAGTCTTACATGATGGACTACCGAATCCTTCATATATTAGATCTTTTGAGTCTTACATGATGGGCAGAAATTGGGTACTTTTTATTTTATATTTTTTTAAATAATTTTTATTTTAAAAAATATAAAAATATATTTTAAAATATAAATATTAAAAAAATATAAAACATATTTTAAAATATAATACATTTTTTTTTTCAGAAATAATAGTGTATTAAAAATATATAATACATTAATTGTTGTAATTGTTATACTTATTAAAGAAAAAAGAAAGAAAGAAAGCCACTTTATTTGAGTTGTTCACGTATGAGTTATCCCAAACTCGTACATTCCAAGGATGGTTCTTTTTTAATGATAAGATGCTACCATTATTTGATCACAACCAAAAATAAGCCCCCAAATATGGCAGCGATTGAACCAGCACAAAAAGGAGAAGATCGTGTGAAATTGGGATTAGGTATTTTTTTTGGGTGCGGTCGATGTTGATGGAATAAGACGTGGCAGTCGTGTCAGTGAGAATCGCACCCGGCTGCGTGGTGCGGTGGCCAACATCTAACGTGGTTTAGCGGGGGAGCTCATTCCACTGAGTCCACTCCATTTTTATTCATCAAACTTTCCCTTTTCTCTACTTCTCTTCTGACCTCTAGAGTTGGAGTTGAATGAAAGAAGGAGGGATGATGAGATCCACCATCGCATAATCTCCCTCAACGTCACGGAGCACTAGCATTGCGTACGGAGAGGTGATGAGTCATCATGAGTATAATTCCAGTGACACGCCCAGCCTAGAGTTCCAAGTCAAACATCTCTCGAGGCCACGGATCTCGTACAATGAGATCTACCACCACTTGGGGTCTGTTTGGGCATACAGTGCCTATTTACAAATAAGTAATTTTTAAAACAAAAATAAACACTCTAAATATATATTTTTTAAAAATTTTAAAATTAAAATTTTTCTACTCAAATTTCTCTCACATAATTTTAAAAATTTTTCCCTCTTATCTTTTCCTCTAATATACTTTTTCTATCAAAAAATACCTATAAAAAATTTCACATATTCCAATACAACTTTTTTCCAAATACATCACACTCCAAACAAACCCTTAACTACTACAACACGCACAAAATGCATCCCATTTCGAGTCAAGAGATAGATAAATAGACACATCCCATTGCACTGATCGAGGGCGTTCGTAGTGACTAAGGGGGTCGAAGATAAGTATAATTCCCCCTGAACAATAAAATATATTAACGTGAGGAGGGACGTATTTACTAGTTATATCATCTGCGATCGCCTGAATCTCGAGACGCTTTTCGAACTAATCATAGACTTTATTGAAATAGGCGGAATTCCCCTAGAAAGAACCAGATGAGACTTTCATCTCATACAATTCAAGCAAAAACACCAAAAACTAGTTTACAACGAGATGGAATAGAAAGTTTTAAACTTTTTTATTTTGAATCAAAGATTCAACCGTCTCGAGGGTAATGAAAGAAAAAAAAAACAGCTCTTCTCTTTGTTTGCGGATAACCAAAATCTCAAGTTGGCCTCTTCTTCCGTATCTCATATTGGTTTCATAATTATAGGCATTGGGTCTATAAACGATACAGGACTCAACGGAGCTCTTTTACAAATAATATCGCATGGATTTATTGGTGCTGCACTTTTTTTCTTGGCAGATATCACTTATGATAGACTACGCATTGTTTACCTTGACCGCAGAATTTTTAGGGTTTGTTTCTACTGATTTTTAAAATATATTTTTATATTTTTTAATACATATTTTATCTTGTAATTATTATTTTAATTTAAATATTATTCATACAATTTAAATTGTTTGTTGTTTCATTTTATAATTTTTACATTCTGAAGATAAAAGCAGTAAAATATAACTATATATATTTGTTTTATAAATATAAATATATAAAATGAGATGATAAATTATAAATATATATGAATTATATTTTAAAACGGATTTTTACACATTTTGAGGTGAAACTTTATGAGATACAAATTATCTAAAAAAACTTTTAAATATATTAAAAAAATACGTTTTGAAACACCATTCAAATGTATGCTTGTGTTTGTTAATTTTTTCCAATTTAAAAATTCAAAAATTGTATCGTGTATAATATTTTCAATACAATGCTTAAATCCCTAATTTTAAGAGCATGAAATACCGATAAAAAATTGGGTTTTTCTTTTTTTTTTTGGAAACTTTTATTGGGAATAAAAAGAAATTGGTTTTAGAAGGAGAATAAAGAGTTTGTTGGTGGAAATAAATTTTAAAATAATATGAGGAGAATTTTGAAAAAAATATATAAAAAATCTTTTACGTGCAAAAAGTAAAACTTTTGTTTTAGTGTTTGAAAAGTTACCTGTTTATGGTAACTGTGTGGAGAAGGAAAGATAAAGACTATCCCATCCTACACGAGCACATCATCAAAGCTTTTCCCCTATGACAAAAGTTTAAAATCAGGGCCAAATTAATGTTTATGTTTTTGCTATAATTTTGTGTTTGATGGACCATTGTATATTTGACTCAAAACTGAAACACACTCATTAAAACTTGACTCAAAACTGAAACATACTAATTAAAGAACTCTCCTATGTGTTCAATTTATTTTGGCACCTTTTCAACGCCATCGTGAAACGGCCCTGAACCAAACCTTCACCTATGAATCTATGATTGGGGATGGACAGTTTGAAAACGAATTTTTATATTTTTAATATGATTTTTAATTCCTATTTATTTTATTAAAAAATATAAAAATATTTTTTTAAAATGTAATTTGTAACTCAATAAATAGAATTTTACGATTTTAGTTTTACAATTAAATGGTTACGATCACGATTTGCATGTTCAGAAAGTAATGGTAGTCCTCTTTGCTTCCGTTTCTCGTTCTCAGGTGTCTCGAACGATATAACCTAAAAATTAAAGCAGAAATGGACACCCGAACTAGAGCCCCACTTGTTTGGATTCTGAAACTAATGGTTGCGTGGACTTCTTCAACTTGTGCTCTTTCTTGCCCAGAAGAACTTTACTTTTATTTTTATACAATTCTTTTAGTTACTATGTATAGTTGTATACTATATTTAATATCTTATTATATATAATTTTGTTTTATTATTTTTTAATTATAATTTACCCATAATTATTATTAATAAAAATATTTCAGTAAACTTTTTTTAAAAAAAATATTTTTATTAATAATAATTATGTATATCAATAATTAAAAAGTAAAGATAAAATTATACAATTAAATTATGTATTAAATGTGTTTTATCTAATAAATAATAAAAAATTATAATTAAATTAAAGTAATTTTTTTTTTATTACGAAGAGAGTATAAAAATTTTGTATATTAAAAAGAGGGAAAGAGAATTGTTTATGCCAAAAGATAAGGACTAAAGTATTCTTTCTACCATACGTGGATGGAAACGAAAGTAGTTAGCCTTTTATAAATTATTGGGAAGTTTAGAATTCGCTTTAGGATAAAAAGGTATGTAGCAATTGGGCATATGTCCCGCAAATGTCCCGATCACCTTTTGAAAATTTTACACAGCCCCATCGAAAATTCCTGTTAAAAACAGACAGGTCGATCGTTGAACCTAATCATTTTTGTCTTAACTTTTATATTTATTTCGTTATAAAAAAAGAATTTATTTCTAAATTTTTTTCTTGTCAAAGTCGACTTTCAAATTAACATTTTAAAATATTCTTACTAATAATAATTGTGTATATTCATAATTAAAAATTATATATTTAGTTAATATATTAAATATATTATATTTAATAACTAATAAATATTACTCATTTTTTGAGATGGAAAGAGTAATATCTTTGAAAACTTTCCAAAAGAAAAATATAAAATCTTCTCAAGAATCTTTAGATACAGTGTTGGATTAGGAATGATTGATCCACCTTCCATATATGCTCATGACCTACGATGGAAAACATGAGTATCCGTGGATCAAATGAGTCAAGTGTTGGGCTAAATTTAAAATGTTCACTTCAGTACTTTGTATTTGGGCTTGGTTTTAAATCTCAAGTGAAGAAAAAATATATGTATCTGCTTTTTTCGGAACAATATTTGGAACATGCTTAGAGATTAATTCCGCTTAGGGGTGGTAGCAATTGGGCAAATTAGATTATTGATGTATTATAATTTAACAGGTCATGATCTAACCTAACCCATTTAGTTACGTGTCATATTTGGATAAGGTTAAACTCAATCAACCTAACGAGTCAATCAAACAATTTTTTTTTAAAATTTAATTAAGGAAATTAAATATATATATATTTTTTAATCTTTTTTGAGTATTTTTTTTAAAACTAATATTATTTAATTTTTTTATTTAATATTTTTTTAATAAAAGACTATTATTATGTTTTCAACAAAACTTAAAAATAAACTAATTTTATTTAATTTATTTATTAACATATATCAGTTTTTTAATGGCCACCATCTATTCCCATTTTTCAACTAAAATTTATAGACATTATTAAAGTCACTATAACAAATAAGGCAATCATTGTGAAAATTATTAATGGGTTTAAAAAAATATGTGAAAGTGAGTTTCTTGAGATGCTTATTAAATGTGGTAAGCTTCATATTCAATATATCATGAACACTTAGTTTCCAACTATTATTTACAATAACAATGTATCACGTATTTGTTTGATTGCCTTAAAAACAAAAACAAAAAAGGAAATTTTTTACAAAGGGCGATGGAAGTTATTAAATTAATAAAGATAGCATAATTATATTTTAAATTCTAATAAGGATAGAGATATTTTACTTTATAAACAAAATTTTATTTTTTTAAATGAAAAATTTTTGCACCTTTAAATATAACAAAATATCTAATTTTAAAAACAAATATTCCATATGAAAATAAAGATTTATTGGCCATCAAAATTCAAAATTTTTGAAGATGGAAATTGAAAGTTAAAATATTCAAAAAGCTATCAAGAGATATAAAATTTATATAAAGATCTTTTTTAAATTTTTTTTGAGAATTTTGACATTATTTAACATTAAATTTCACAAAAAGTTAAAAATAAAATATAAAAACAGTAAATTATTTTTAGTAATTTGTAATTATGTAACTATTTTGATATTTTTTTTATTACATAACATTTAGGTTCACAAAAAAAAAAAGAAAAATTTAAATTTAAATTTTTGAATAAAATGTTTAAATTTTGTAATTATTTTTTTAATTTTTTTTGTATTGATATTAAGAAACTATTATCATTTAATTTCATATTTTGCCTGTTAAAGTTACATATATATAATTAAGCATAAGTTTAAAAAAATAAATCTAAAAAAGTATAGTTGTATCTAAAAGGCAAAATTACTCTGTTCTTTTAGAAATTAAGAGAAAATTATGCCATTTTTATTTATTAGATAACTTTCGTAGAATTTTAGGAACAAAAAACACTTAATCCAATGAGTTACTCTTACCCAATCCAACCTAACTAAAAAATTACGGGTCATACATGATCAAATCAATTAACGACCCATAACCCAAGTGATCTAATCCGTTGAGTTAAAATACTGAGTAGGTTGGATTAATTTATTAGATTAGGTCTAATTTTGTGATCCCTAATTCTACTCTATTCGTGTTACAAAATTTAAACTCTTTTGGAGAATTAAAATCATTTAAGTTAAATTTAAGCTCGAGCGAAGACCTTCTGTCTTGACTAATGCGTATCAACCGCGTCTTATTAATAAAATGACATATTATTATAGATATTAAAATTTAACATAAAATGTATAAGTTGTAGTTTTAATAAAATTTTGTCATTTCATTAATGAAATACAGTAATAAAAAAGAACTTAACTTATTGAAATAATTGAGAAAAAAGAACTTAACTTATTGAAGCTCTACCTTTGCACCAAGTCCATTTGGAAGTATTCTCTCAAACTTAGATAGCAATCTCCAGGTTAGACTCTATCTTTTTCTACCTTTTTTTTTTTTCTCTTTTCCAAGAAATATATCTCAATTCTTCCTATATAATTTTTTTTAAAATGGTGATGAATGTATGGTATATTAATAAATAACTCACAATGTTAACCTATTTAATACAAAGGGCATTTGTGTTGATCTTTTTATAATCTGAAATTCTGCATCTTAATTTATCAATTCAATTCACTCAATTGCTCTTTTCAGAAATTGTAGCCATTTCCTTTTTTGTTGATCTCAAGTCTTAAGCATTCATTATTCCATGCTTGCCTCTCTTTTTTTTCCTAATACTCCGAACGTTCAAAAAAAAGTCCAACTTTACATTATTAAAGTTGGTGGATACACAACATTTAATATATTATTAAATTTACAACTTTACATTTTCATCATCATTTTTTAATTATAACTATACATAATTATTATTAGTAAATATAATATAAAATTTACATTTAAAAAATGATTTTTTTTTTAAAAAAAAAACAGACCGAGTATATTTTAATTAAAAAAAAAACAAAATTGTCCGGTTATTATGAATAATTATAAATTCCAGTGACAATTAAAGATAAGGGATGCAACTTGCGAGGAAAGAATTAAAAAATTAACTAAAACGTTGCATGGCATTGTTTCCCGCGCAAAGTTCATGCATGCAACCCCAAACCAAGCGTTGCGCCCTCTGCCGCGAAGAGGCATCCCCAACTTCATACAAAACCAACCCACCCTAATATCATTTGATCATCATTCGACATACATTAACAGTACTAAAACTCATATCAATATTGTTCGAAAAAAATAAGAAGAAGAAGAAGAGTGATCTTGAGATCTGTACGTCGGCAAACCATTATATATGGCGAGATCAACGGATCAATTGCCTTGCGGTTGGGGTCCGGGCTCAATTGTGGTAATGTTGATGGTGGTCTTAGCCATTTTATTTCTGCCTCTGGCAATGGGTCCTGAACCGTTAGCATCGCCTCCTGTGTATGTCCTGCTCGTCTTTCCGGTCGTCATGGCTGCTGTTCTCTTTTGTCTCTCTCATGCCAGTGACTAACAATGATATTAAATAATTCACCTGAATCCGCTGTTACTACTGTATAATGTTTACAATATGTATGTTATCATGAAATAAGGGATATACTGCTATTCCATTTCTTGTCCTTTTTTTATTTATTTACTTTTGCTTGAAAGTTCATCAATGATCATTAATGTTTACTATTATTTCTCCATTAGTTAGGAATTATTATTTATTTACTCTCATATTTTTCTTTAAAACATGTTATTAGTATCATTAATTTACTGTTTTGTACTTATAATTTAAAATATTAAAATATTAATTTTTATATATTTTTTTTATTTAAAATAAAGCCCCATTGGCACTTACAGGGAACGGGGCAGGGCGAAGTGATACCAAACAAGACGGGTGGGAGATAAAACTTCTCCCGCCCTAGTGCCATCACCATTCGAAATTATTTTAAAGAAAAATTTTGTGTAAATATCAAATCATTTATTTTTGGACACTATTAGTTTGAATCTTGTTATAGATTATGCACTTTTTTATAATAATTATTTAAGTTTTGCTTTAATATAACTATTTCAGTGATATGGAAACCCTCCCAGCATAAACAAGTATCTCTCATATTGGAGGGAACAGCAAAATAATTTTTACTTAATTCATTCGTCATTAAATGTTTAATGGTGACAAAAATAATATCAAGTGAAAAAAAAGAAAGGAAAATTCCTTAGAGGGGCGTACCAAGTTTCTAAATTATTAGAAAGAGCATAAAACTTTCTAAATTCCTCACAAGGGTATAAAATTACCTTCAATATTCTAATTAATTGTTAATAACTTTTTTACCTTATATGTTTAATTTTTATACAAATTGTTTTTTCTGTATACTTATCCACATACAAAAAAATCATTTTTTATTATATCATTCTCTAAGCCAATTCAAATCTTATTATTTTCTTCCCCAATCCAAAAAAAAAAAAAAAAAAACAGACAAAGGTTTAGTGTATATTTCTTCAAACCAAATCAAATCTTATTGGGAATCATATATGCAATTTTTATTTTGGTTGGATAGTCAAAGGTTTAGTGTATAATTCTTCAAACCAAATCAAAGGTTTAGTGGGATTTGCTATGTTTGTGTCATGATCTCTTGCTCATTTTCTTTAAAAAAAATGAAAATAATCTTAATTATACAATTAATAAGGATTCTGATGAAATAGAAATATGAAGCGTTACTACTCCGTGATTTGAGTTGAGAAATATTTAATAGAATTTGTATTTAATTTTGGAGAAATATTTAATAAAGGGAATTTGTGTAACAATTAAATACCAAAAGGGTAAAAAAGTTATTAACTAAATAATTAAAAAATTAAGGTAATTTTGTGCCTTTTAAAGGAATTTGGAAACTTTTACACCTTCTTTGGATATTTAGAATCCTGACGCACAGTAATTACTAATTAGGAAATTTTCCAAAGAAAAAAAAATACTTATAAATATAAATGGATAATTTCCCTTATTTTACAATTTACACATTTCTTTTGCTTTCCATTCTTTTAGTTCCATTACTAGAAGAAAAGTAATTCACTACTTGCCCTCAATTTAATTGAGGTAAAAAAAATATTGTCACTAATTACTTTTTTACATTCTTTTTTTCCCATATTAATACACAAACATTAATTTTTCTTTTCAACCAAATTGTATACCTTTTTACGAATGGAAGTATTGACGAAATCATTCAACCCAATTTATATTAATATATTCACTCAGGGCACCCACGGCAGCCCTTTTTGGGACTAGCTGTGGGTGGCCTGGGCCACGTCAGATCAGCAAGTGTGCTCACTGTGCTGATCTGGCATGAATGTTTGCTTGCTCGTCCAATAAAACCAGGGCATGGCCTGGTCATGCATGTTTTTTATTTTTTTTGTTTTGGCTTTAAAACGACGCCGTTTGTCGTCCTTTGGACCCCAAACGGCGTCGTTGCTTTTTAAAGGCAACTGACAGGCGTTGTGCACTTGTCAGTTGCATCAGACATGACGCGTGCCCATCTAATGGCTGTTGCAAATCAGCCATTGATTTGCAACAACCATTTCTACTATTTTTTTTTCAAAAAAAAATTAAAAATTACCAATTAATAGGAAATATTTTTTTTTCTACAAATTGACATGCACTTTGATTATTTTTGGAGTTAAATATGATATTTTTATTTTCTATTAATTGTAATAAGTATTTTATATGTAATTTAGAATATTTATTTTTATTTATTAAATTATTATTACAATTTTTATTAATTTAGAGTATATTTTTTATTTTTATTTTTGTGTAATGAAAAATTTATTTTCTATTAATTGTTTTAAGTATTTCATATTTAATTTATTGTATTTATTTTTATATTTTAAGTCTATTATTAAATTTTAATTTTAATGTAATGAACAAATTTCTATTAATTGTTTTTAAGTATTTAATGTATGATAAATAACATTATAAGTTGTATTATTAATATGAAAAAAATTAATATTGGCCGTATGAATAATAAAGGCTAGGCCTTGAAATAAAGGCCTAACCTTTACTATTTGCATAGTGAAATTATTAAAATTACTCACGTTATAAAAAATTTTATGTTTAATTTAGCATATTTATTCGAATGTTTTAAGTATATTATTAAATTTTAATTTTAGTGTAATGTAAATTTATTTTCTATTAATTGTTTTAAGTATTTCATATTTAATTTGAAGTATTTATTTTCATGTTTTAAGTGTATTATTAAATTTTTATTTTAATTTAATAAAAAAATTCCATTAATTATTTTTTAGTATTTTGTGTATGATAATTAAAATTATAAATTGTATTATTAATATAAAAAAATTTAATAATAGTTGTGTAAATAGTGAAGGCCTGGCCTTTACTATTCACATATCCAAATTATTAAAATTACTCACGTTATTAAAAAATTTATGTTTAATTTATCGTATTTATCCGAATGTTTTAAGTATATTATTAAATTTTAATTTTAGAGTAATGAACATTTATTAAATTTTAATTTTAATTACGGACTTTTTTTTAAGTATTTCATATTTTATTTATCGTATTTATTTTCATGCTTTAAGTGTATTAGTAAATTTTAATTTTAATGTAATAAAAAAATTCATTAATTATTTTTAACTATTTAGTATATGATAATTAAAATTATAAATTGTATTATTAATATAAAAAAATTTAATAATAGTTGTGTAGATAGTAACAACCATGCCTTGAAACAAAGGCCTGGCCTTCACTATTCACATAGCGAAATTATTAAAATTACTCACATTATTAAAAATTTTATGTTTAATTTATCGTATTTATCTGAATGTTTTAAGTATATTATTAAATTTTAATTTTAGTGTAATGAACATTTATTAAATTTTAATTTTAATTACGCACATTTTTTTAAGTATTTCATATTTAATTTATCATATTTATTTTCATATTTTAAGTGTATTAGTAAATTTTTATTTTAATGTAATGAAAAAATTTCCAGTAAATATTTTTTAGTATTTAATGTGTGATAATTTTAATTTAATGTATAAGTTGTATTATTAATATAAAAGAAATTTGATAATAGTTTGGAGTGTGGTGAAGGAGAGAGAAGATTATTGATGTGACAAAAAATGTTAGAGGCTGATGTAGATATTTTTTTTATGATGGCTGTGTAAATAGTGTGAAACATGTAAAGGTAATGGGTGATGTGGTGTGGCTGAATGACTAGGCAATGATCACTGTTCTTGCCCTCATGAAGTACTTCATTGTATAATATATTATCCATTTGTGTAGATATCATTATTTATTAGAAATGGTTAGGTCACAAGTACCTGTCTGTTTAATCCCCACGGGGGCGAGTGGAGTGGGTGGCTAGGTAGAGTTTTTCTCCCCCGCTTCTAAATAGGTAAGGTGGCGGGGCACCTATTCTGTTTATTCATTTATATTTATTTTATATAATATTTATATTTATATTTATATTTTAATAAATATATTATTTATATAGTTATATAAATTAGGTTATTAATATTAATTAGAATATTAATTTATTATTAATGTTTCTTAATTATTAGATTATATTATATTAAAATTCTATTAAGAAAAATTTTAATTATTATATTCCAATATTAGGTATTATTTACTATTAGTTTACTATTATTTATTTATTAATTGTAAAGTATTATTTATTCACTCATATATTTTCATTATAATATATTATTAGTATTTATATTTTTTTTCATTTGGATTATGTTATTTGGTTATGTAAAATTCATGTGTTAAATTAAATTATTTTAATTGTTAAAATTATATACTTTATTTTAATTCAATAATTTTTTAATTAAGTTTTGAGAGTATTTTTTTATTATTGTATGATTTAAAAAATATATATATATATGTATATATATATATTACTTAAAATGGGACCCGTTTAATAACCATGGGAAATAGGACAGATGGTGGGTGAAAAGATGTGGGTGGGAGGCAGGGGTTGATCAAACGGGATGGGTGGAGCGTGATGGATGGAGCTCCACCCATCCCATAACCCCCGTTGTCATAGGTATATTGTAATTTGTGATTTGATTGATATTATAATTTTAAACTCCACACATTGCGCAATAAACTTAAATGCATTTTAGAAGCATATATGCATACACCCACACGTTTATAAATAGTATTTGTAAACTCACATTCTCCTTCCCCCCCCACTCCCCACCCTACCCCCTCCCCTCAAAAAAAAAAAAACTTGTACACAATTATAATCTCAATCTTTTAATTGTAAATTTAGCATTCTTTAATCGGGTAAGAGGAGAGGGGTGTCAAATCTTTTTTCCTCATTCACCTTTTCAACTATTTTAAATTTATATAATATCTTCTTTAGTTATGATATATATAGGATCTATACATACGTGGGTATCTATATTCTGATATCTATATACGTAGGCTTCTATAATTTGATCTCTACATACATGGGTCTCTATATTCAGATTTTTACTTCCTAAGTTAAACCTTCATGTTGATCTTTACATATGTGGAATCTCTACGTTGTGATCTTAATATCGTCATTTCATATATATGTGGGATCTCTATGTCGTGACTCTAATTTCGACATTTCATACATTCGGATCTCAGAAATTGGTAAATTTACTATACTTCAATTTTTAGATCTGGAGGGAAAGTATATTGAAACCACGTCAACTATGTGGGGTCTCAGACTATGTTAGCAATGTGGGAACTCAACAAGCTCGAGCCTATCTACGAATGGATAATGGCATGTGATATTTGTGGAGAATCGTAACAACATGTGATCAGCTGTTACAACTGTATCACATGAATTTCGCAGATAAAGTATACATGCTCAGTTGAGCTATTAAGTAAATGAGGGAGAAAAAAATTATTTTTTGATAGAACATTTTTTATTTAAGGTATTAAAATCGAGAGTTTGAGTTAACCATTTGAGCATTTCTCCCGAATAATCACTTCAAAATTTGTTTTGCATACAAACGGTCAATCAAGGAGACAATAAACTTGCGGAATTAAATTATTGAATCAAATTGCGAATCAAGCTTTCATCAGTTTTCAAAATATTTTACAAAAGTTACACCGTGAGAGTTTTATCTTACATTTCGTAACATGTAGTACATTATACCAAAAAAGCACTAATTCCAAAAAAAACACACACGCACACATTTCATGCTTAGACCCTCCCCTACGCTACATCTAAGAAAGAACATGCGTGAGAGATAAAAGAGTCCCTCCCAATTAGAAAATATTGTACAAAGGTAGCCCAACAACTGTTGACCCATGGACAAACCATATGGGCAATGCTAAAATTCACCTCCGAACCCATAGCCACAGCAATATTGCGAGTAATTAGTTGATCTCGCAAAGCATTTGATAAACACTAATTAAAATTCAAATAATTATCATTTATTTAAAATTATATTATTTCCAAGGAGAATAAATCGAAGTGCCTCTACATCGTCCCCTTTTTTTTTTTTTTTTAAATTTACATTTGATTAAAAAACAATGGAGAAGAAATGTACTATATCTGTTTATTTTACAGTAACCCTTTAACATATATGTCTCTCTCTAAAAACTAAAAAAACATATAGTAGTATAAATATAATAGAAATATGTATTAGTAAATTAATAAGGCCATGTAAACGTTTAACAAATAATCCCTTATTTGTTGACATTATAGAAAAAATAAATATCTTAAAATACCTACAATTGTCGCAATATAATTAAAAAATAATAATAATTTTAATGACTTTTTATGATAAAAAACACTAAAATAATAATAATAAAAAGATAAAATCATTTATCATACTTTTTAAAAAATAAAAAATGATAAAAAGTATTTTTACTTTTTTAACATATTACCTCAACATTGTAATTTTTTTATTATAAAAAATTATTAAAAATATTATTACTCTTAATTAAATTAAAAAAAACAACCCATAGCTCCACATACACACATTTTCAACCAACATATACACTTCCATACACACAACTGACACAAGCTTGATAGAATATGGAAGTCAGTAATGATTCGTTAGTTAAGATTTTAGACGTCCATGTCAATAGTGGAATTTAAACCTCACAAATTATAGAATGAGTTGGGTTGATTTTATAGTTTTTCTTCCTATTTGCTAATACCATGCTGTGTCAAATTGGTTTTTAAAGCCTTTTTTTTTTTTTTGGACGTTTTGAAGCTTTGATCATTAATTTGCGTGGTTATTTTCTATTCAAAGGTCAGAAATTACAAAGATTATGTGTAGAAGGATCGGCCAAGCAAGCCATTAGCCAACTTTTGTTCCCCCAAATTATGCCGGCCGTATGCATAGCCAAACAGCCCTGCCAATCTCAATGAGAGTGGCCTCTTTGCCCACCGGCCCTTTTAAATTCTCTACCGATGCGGCCTCCTCCGCCTTATATCTCCTGTACACCTCGCCTCGCCAGACCCAACACCTTCCCTTACTTTCCATGTGGGATTTCTCAACTCAATCCATCTTCCAATTTTGAATAATCCTTAACTCCATCAGACATAGATTACAAGTTTACCACTGAAAGAAATGCATTCTCCATCCATAAACTCGTGCAGAGCCACTACCAGTTTCATCCATCCTAAACGGGCTTTCTACAATTCATCATCTTTTTATTCGGTTGCTTGTTGTAAATTCAATGCCTACCAATCAATTTCGTGTAGCTTCGGGAGTAAAAATCGAGAGGTGGGGAATAGTAGTCATGGGATTAGGGAGAGAGTGAAAATGAAGCAGGGGAAGGAGAACGTGTGGAGTGTGGATAACGAAATGGCAAAGGCGGAGGAGGAGAAGGCCAAAATCAAGCGGAAGAAGGGAAAAAGGGGACGAAGGACGGAGAATGTTGTGAGAAGGAAACAACTTGGAGACGGGTTTATGGTTTCTGGTGCTATGTTAGTGGAGGCTGAAACTGTTTTGCAAACTCAGGTAAAATCAATTCCTTGACCCTCTCCCTCCACAATTGATATATGTTTATATTTAGTAAAAATTTGAATTGGGTTTGGATAGTCAGTGTTTATAAAAGATTCTTGCTTTTTTTATTTTTCTTTTGCTAAAATATGAATGGTCGCTTTGAGGACGTCTTAAGTGATTGCGGATTAGATTGGAGCGTGTGTTGTGTATTTATGTGGTGTGGGTATTGTTTGCAGTGTGTGCTGTCTGTATGACTTCAAGAAACTTGCGAAATCTTTTCCTCACTATATACTTTTTTTTTATTGGTCATTTACTCATCTCTGTTTAAGTTAAATGAATTTCAAGAATGTAATCCAAGTTTGGTTATTCTTTTTATCGTCATTTGGAAATTTGATTAAAGCTATGGTATTGACTTGAATATATTATTCCAAAACAAGGTGCCTAAAAGTCTTAAACTTTTATTTGTACTTGAGAAGTTGCAGCAGATATTTGGTCTTCTTTGCCAACTTTTAATTTAGATGGATTTATGGCTCCGGGAATTTAGTAGAAGTATCATTTTTTTTCTTTTTTCTGATTACATTTCATTATTCCAATATTTCTTGGTAAAAAAAACAGTATCTAAGTGATATCAGGCTACATTGAACAAGAGTATACCAGTGGAATTTCAGAAACGCAATTGGCACATAGGGGCGAAGGAGCAGTTTTTGTATCGAACTTTTACCAGAGTTTAGTTGAGTTTATTTCTGATCCTTTTCTCCTTCCAGGAACCTGTGATTCGTCCAGCATGGCAAACATTTGCAAGCAGTGTCAGCGGGATATGGAAAGGAGTGGGAGCTGTTTTTTCTCCCATCACTGCAGAGATGGAGCCAATTGACATTGGCAACAAGAGTGAGAACCTATTTGACTGTTACACTTTGTCTCATGTGGAGGTAGTACCATCTCCTTTGGGGGGACAGACAACTCAAATTAATAGCAGAATAAATTGGGTTACTTTGAATCCTTATGGTGAAGTTCAACGGGAGAAGGTAAGTGAATATAGAAGGAACGAGAAGTCTGAGGATGGAAAGTCCTCTCTCTTGAGGAAAGAGACATTTAACAGAAATTACAATCTGCCAAAGTTTGAGTCTTTTAATGTTGGAAGGAGTGATGTCATGGAAGAAGATGTCATGAAGATGGAACCTGGTCTTGTTTTCTTTGAGGTATAATTATTTCAAAGTTTTTTCCCTTTGTTTTCTTTCTCCTGTAAGAACAAATCAATTCAAGTTCTCATTTTAACATGAGCCTATTTATACATTTGGCTTTATCTGCAAATGCGACAGGTTGTATTTGATTACTTTATCTAATGAGAATAATGTCATTTGATGATTTTTCTGTCAAAATTCTCTATTATCAGGATGGATCTTATTCGAGAGGCCCAGTTGATATCCCAGTTGGTGAATATGACGATTCTAATTATTTCATTTCTCCGACCTACAAGTTTGAGCAAGTAAGCTTGTTTAACAGTGTACTTTCTGGTGTCTTGGTTACACAAGCATAGCTTTGAGTTTTGGCTTGCAACCCACTTCTTATTGCCATAGCTCGAAGTATATGATGTAATTCCATTTCAATGAACTGAGTGCTCTGAAGCTCATGAATATGTCCCCTGCTTAGAGCCTTTAAGGGGAAAGTTTCACAATGCTCTAGATTCATGCAGGCAATTTTCAACACAAGTGTTTTCAGTTGTATGGAGAAAAAAAGTGCAGAAAAGTATAATATCTAATTTCTTTTTCTTTTGTGCTTGCATGTAGTGTTTGGTTAAAGGTTGCCATAAAAGACTCCGGATGGTTCATACAATAGAGTTTGGCAACGGGGGTTCAGAAATCCAAATAATGAGGGTTGCTGTTTACGAAGAACAGTGGGATAGCCCGGCTAGTATTCCTGATCAAAGGTATGCTTCATTTCAATTCCTGAGGATTCATTGTATTCATAGTTAAACCCCCTTTTTAATAAATTTTGCCTGTTTGTGTATAGTTTAAATAAATTTCACGTCGCCATTAAACTTGGGTTAGATTTGTTGAGCGGATTTGAGTTTGTTGTGAAATTTCAACTCATAGAACCCTTTTCCTAGCAAGAAATTTGCAGTATGGATTGATCGTTCGACTGATGTCCTTCCAATTTGTTGGATGGTTTTTATGAGTTTGTTTAATGAATGATTGGTGCATGTTCCTTTAAGTGGGATGCTGTGGTTTAAAAGAATTTTAGGTTTTGCACATGCTTATTGAGCATTATTGAACTGAATTTCCCTATCAAGATGTGCGGATTGAAGAGTGCTTTTACACCTAATCCCCTTGGCGATCAAGTCTGATAAATTGTTTGGAGGAAAAGCAAGATGAGAGAGATGGAGTTCTAATGGAGGTCATTGAAATCAAGAGAATTCTGAAATTTCAGCTTGGCGAAGCTCTTTTTTTTTTTTTTTATATTTTTTTAACATTGGATTTGGCCACGGTTAAAAAGGAAAAAATATGAAACATTGATGATTGTTGCAAAATTGCGCCACAAGATTTTTCCTTGTGATTCCTTGTTTCACGTTTGATCACATATTTACATGGATCTTTTCATCGTATTTTTGTTTTTTATATTTTATTTTGGATCTTTGAGACATATATTTTGATCTATCCTGTTAATCTACTGATATGTATTGGTATCACTGGTCACCAATCTTAGCTTTGAAAATGCACTCAACTTTGTTCTTTAGAAGTTTTTATATACATGTGACCTGCTTCTCTGGTGCATTTCTCCTCTTCTATGAAAAGTTTTTCGCCACCCTGAGAGTATGCATCATTTAAAAGGGAATCTGTATTTTGAGTTTAAGACCTACTGCTTTTTCGTAAGATCTAAAATCTGTGTCTTGCTATTTGGCAGTGATATGGTGTTAGACTTGCAGCCCTTTTCTCAGAGGAGAAGGGTTCAGCCATCAGAATTAACTGGCTCTTGGAAAGTGTTTGAGGTGAGCGCCACACCGATTTATGGTGATGATATGGTGATGGAGGAAAGCAATGGTGTCCCTTATGTGTACCTCTGCACAGAAACCTTAAAGAAGAGAAGCTTGCCTGAAAGTGCTGCTTATTTTGGAGAGGAAGAGATACTAGACATGCAGGATGTTACAGTCCTCTGGCTACCAGGAGGTGTCACAGGCTATGTGGATGTTAAGAAAGATGGCATCCTTTGTATCGGCGTTGGCTGGTATTCAGAGGAGGGAATAAACCTTGTTATGGAAAGGGATTATGGAACGGATGGGAAACTCAGGGAGGTTAGATGGAAGTCTGAAATGAAGAGAAGATGGTCTAATCCACCCCCTATGTAGATTCCTTCTTACCAATTTTTGTTTTTGGTGACAGCAATGGTTGTAAATGTTTTATCCAGAAATAAAGCGGAATCAAATTGTAATCTAAGCTGTTAGTGCAGATATTCTTTTATATCATTGATGAGAACTTTTGTTATTCAACTGTTTCAAGATAGACGAGCATGTTTACCCTTGATTGTTTAGCATTTGAATTTTTTTTTTTTTTTTGGCTTTTGGGATGATTTAAAGTAGACATAAGAAAATATGGCAGGGAATGGCAAGAAATATGGACAGCATCATAAAGCAAAAGCAGAACCCACAACAATCTCATCCATTTCATACACCAGGATCTGCCAGGAAGACCGATGAAGGAAGAAAAGTCAAAAAAAATACACTAGGAAGAACAATGTCGAGCAATTACAAAATTACACACCATGTAAATTAATCTCACAATCGCACTATAGAACCAAGAACCGCACTGCCTCTTGCCCAGCCCCTAAACTCGAATAAACAAGGCTGCCAATACAAGTGAAACACCAAGCATGAAATTATTTATGCTGCCAAAACTACCAGTGGCTCGGTTAGACTCATTCGGGGGGCTCTTACTAGTAGGTGAAGAAGTTGATGGGGTTGTTGCAGGAGTTGATGGGGTTACTGAAGGAGTTGTTGGGGTGGAGCTAGTGGGTGGGCTGCCACTGGGACTTCCACCGGCAGCCTGAACATTGACTGCCAACTTCATACCTTGTCCACAATGAAACACGGTTGGACACGTAAAGTAAGTGGTGCCAGTTTGGTTCAGAGGAAATGAGGTGCTGCCTCCAGAAAAAGACTGGAGGGGGTTTCCAGTATTGCAGTTGTTGTAGTCATCCTGGCTTACAACGTCTACTCCGTGAGAGGAACCGTAATTGAAGACTGAACAATGGAGTCAAGAGTTGATCGGTTAAAATGCCAAAAACAACTCAATAATCTCGAAAATAAGAGGTCAAGAAACGTTCAAAATGAGCCATTGCACATTTGTCCATTAATGAGTTTAAGACGAAGAACTTTAATAATTTATCAATCAATTGAACAATAAATTAGTCGACACAATCATCCCGTGTTGGATAGATTTGTTAGCAAATTAATCACATCGAAGCCAATAGTAAATTAGTAAAACCTTTTTAGTATGAAGGGAAGTTCAGTATATAAAAACTGTCGCATACGTCCAATTTGAAAAAATATCGTGTTATTAAAACTTAATGTACGCAAATGATTTTCTTTGGAGAAGATGAAATTAAACGATTTAAAAGTGATTCCAAGCAAAAAGAAAAATCTATACGAACTAAATAATGTGTAAGATCAGAAGAACTAATTTACATACCAAGTGTATCCCCAACATTGAAGGTTTGTCCCTTAGCCCAAGTGCCATAATCTACTCCAGTGTTCCAACCATTGCTGCCTCCAACAACATGGGTTGCAGCATAAACTGCTGGAGTTGCAAGGAGAAGGAATAGCAGCGCAACTCTTAAGGCCATTTCCAAACAGTGGTATTTCTCAAGTGCTTGGAAGTTTGACAAGGAAGAGATGCACAAATGTGTATTGATTTAGGAGAGTGGGCAATAAGTTATATATAGTGTTATGAACAGCTAAAAGAGTTAAAAAGAAAATGAATGCTAGTTGCAATATTCAAAAGGGCTGAATTAAATACCGTTTGTGATAACTAATCTAAACTAATTGTGCCTTTTTTCAATGTATTTCTCTACACCTCTTACCTAATGATTATGGACAAAATTTGTTGAATCCCTATCTTACTTTGTATCCGAAGCTGACTTTTCTTTGTAATGTAATTTCGGAATTATTAAATTTTATAATATTGAATTATTAAAAAGACAAATTTTTATAAAGTCATAAAACTATGTACAGGGACTGACTCATACTCAGTGTCGAAGGGTCAAAAAAAATAGGTGACTTAATGACATTTGATAGGGAAATTTATGATCGAAATTTTAATAAATGATAGTTGTAAGTTTAATGATTTTAAAGTAATGAGTTTTTTTATCGAATAAATTTCAATTAACATAAAAAGACGTAATAATTTAAATAATGAAATAAACAAGAATATAAAGATGATAAAAGAGAAAGATAAAAGTTCAAACATGTGACCTCATAAAAATTCATTTTACTTAAATATAATCCGATCTTACTGGATAAATAAAATGCAATATTTCATTATTTTTAGCTAGGGTACAACAATCTGCGTTGTCATGACCATACTAACTTCTGTAGTCTAATCAATTGAAATATAGTCTAATCAATTGAGAGGACCCAGCTCGCATAATTCTAGATTTGAAAATAAGTTTGGACATGTAAATCAACGGATACACATCATACATGACACACCCCTTTCAACGTTCATGCATCACCAAATATTCGGTTTCCTAGAAATATGCAAATCTACTAAGCTCAGTACTGCGCCACCTAACGTTGTGGGAATTCGAAGCTTGCATTGTCGTGCAAGGACGTGATTGTGAATCATAAAAAACCATGTTCATTAGTTGCATATTCCCTTAGAAAAAATGGGTTACGTAGTGACCTGAGCCTTGGAAATTAACAAGTAGGGTTTGGTAAAGTTTGTTGAGTAGTGCATGCATCCATTACGTTATCCCCGTTTGAAAATAGAAAGGGATTCAATCAAAGTCAAGGAAGAGATTAATTTAATTATTTAAAATTTAGGAATAGATAAAAATATTGTCAATTGCTTGTGAAAAACTATTTTTATATTTTTTAAAATAAAAATTGTGAAATAAAAATTGTTTCGAGAATATAAAATTTTATTTTAAAAAAATATAAAAATACATTATATGTTTTGTCATGACTCACACTTTTAAGGATGAATGTGAAACACATATAATCACTTAAAAATATCAACATATATTGGGAATAAAATCAAATTCCTTTTTTTTTTTTTGCTAATTAATGTATAAATTTCATTAATAGAGGAAATTGCAATTGCCCCCTCATTTACAAAAAAAAAAGAAAAAGAAAAGAGAAAAAAAAGTCTACTTTTGGGTAGGTATAACTGTTTTTTTTTTTTCATTTTAAGGCTTAACAAATTTAATGTATTATTAAATATATAATTTTTTTTACTTTTATCTTTATGTTTTAATTTGTAATCATATATAGTCATTATTAGTAAAGATATTATGTAAATTTCTTTTAAAGAAAATGAAAATTTTTAATTTTGAAAATAAACCTCTTCTCTTTCAAGTTCGGAGAAAGTATAATTTATGAAGATGTAATTTAGTAAATAACTCAACTAAATATTAAAAACAGAGACGTAGAAATTTAGATTTAAATATATCTAAAAAATCTATATGTAACTTCACAAGTCTAAAAACCGAAAATTGATTAGACAAATTTGGTAATAGATATGATTAATTTATACACGTCAAATAATACATTAAATTATTACTCAAATATTAATATTGTCAACGGAGGTAGTTACGGTCACTGTCGTAACCTACCTTACCTAACTAACCTTCCCTTTTGGAATCTTAATACCATATTAATTACACTAATAACTTCAGAAATATATATATTATATAGAAGTTAATTAAGATTTTTATATTGATTGCGTTTAATTTCATACTTAGACTTCAGAACAATTGCGATTACCAACTCTCTTTACTGTCCAGGCTCTAACAATTCAATATTATAAAACGTTCCACATAATATAATGTGATTTCTTTAGTTGGAAAAGTATACAAACCTAACTCCCAAAAAATTCCAAAAACCTTATTATAGTAACAATATTCAACTACTACTAAGTCCAAATTCACATGTGTTCTTCTTCTTCTTCTTTTGTTTTTTTGAGTTTTCACAAGAGCAATAATTGATTCAAATATTTAAATGTTCATGATTGATATTACAATTTTTTTCTAAAAAAAAAAAGTGTCATAAACTTGTGTGGTCTAGGGGGCATTTTTTTTAAAGTATTTTATTATTTGGGAGCAAAAAACCAAGAGAAAAGTTTGGAATTGAACTCTGTTTTTTCCTCAAATGATGAATGCATTATTGATTGCGGTGATGAATGATGATGATTAAAACCAACATTTAACGAATTTGAAAAATAGTCATAAGAAATAGTTCCATTCTCTTATTTTAATTTTTAAATTTAGATATCCATAAATTAGGATTTTGATGCATATTGATACAAAAGATCTAATGGGATTTTTAGAAACATTTTGTTTTTGAGTATAAGAGTATTTTCAAGTAAAGTTTGATAAATTATATATTAATCAATATTTGATTAATTGATCTCAGATAATTTGGATTGTGGACATGAACTTATATATTTTACAACATGCTCATGCATGATACGATTATGATATAAAAAAGAGTTAATTAGAAGAAATTTGGTGAATAATCATTTTAGTTCTTTAAATTAAAAATACATATTTTTAGTATCTCACATTATAAATAAAAAGCTAGTTTATCAAGAATACGAAAGAAAAACATTTTGAATTGTTAATTAATCATCAAAAATGGTTTAAAATCAATAGTTCATTATCTAATAGATTTTTTTGTTCTAATACTTTATTTTTCAATATTTATCAAACCCATTCCTATCTAACAGAACGCTATTGGATCAAATAACAAAAACATTGTTGAGAAAAGAATGGCTTTTCACAAATAAAATAAAAATTATTGAATTCATGAAATGGGGTTCCATCTTATTTTTCCATTAAAGCGTGCTTATCAAGTGATATTTTATTTTGGGATAAAATAAAGCAATGCACATCTATTTATAAATAAAATGATATCTATATATATTAAAAGGGAAAATAGTTAAAAATCGTTGGTCTTCACGTATTTTGGTAAGTTATGAGTGAAAAAAGACAATACGATGTTGTATTCATTTAACTTTTATGTTCAATTAATTGTCAAGGTTCCAATTGTAACTTTTACATTCAATTCATTGTCAAGTTCGAATATTAGGTTTTTCTTTTGTTACTTTTCTTATTGAGACATTTAATTAATTTTTATATTTAAAATGCCTTTTTAACTTATTCTTAAAGGTATCAGCAATAGCAGGAAGAGGTCTGAAGCTTACAGTAAGTAATACAGTGACGGTAATAATGGGGATTTACAATAGCACTTTTTGTGTTGATGAACAAATGGGACTTACCCTGCAAATCTTGAAATTTTGGAATGATGGACAATTAATTGAAGAAAGGGAGAAGACAATAACGCAAATTTCAATTCCTTTTGTTTTGCCTCATAATTTAGAATCTTTATGAATTTTACAATAATTGAGCCAATTGATCAAAGAGAAAAGTAAATAGTAAAACGTAGAAATCAATCACAAAAAATAACAGATGATGATGTCTTCTTTATATATATATATTTTTTTCGAAACGATAGTAGATTAATAAAGAGGCGCAAAGACCAATGTACAAAACCATAAGAGTTTAGAGTTTCGTATAGTCGCAACTGAAAACAGCGCTATAACCCACGAAAACAAAGGGACAAAAAGCCCACGAGGGGTAAGAAAAAACAAAATAATGTAAACCCGCATGAGACGGGAAGCTAAACCCGCACTAGACGGGAATTTAGTGCTATAAATTTACAAGTGCACCTGTGATTATTATTGTTATTACTTTGTTCTATCCCTCTATGCACTTCACCTGTGATTCATTTAGTTTTGAAATACCATATCTTCTACTCATTTAAGTTGTTTTGCAAACACTATATTAACATAAAAGTGCTTGTATTTTGACTTGCATAGGTATGTTTAGGAAGGTGCAAGGAGTATTAGAAGGAGAGGTTGATTGAGAAAAGAGCAGTAATAGTGATTACAGTTTAGGCTTTGCTTTTTGGGTGAAGGATTATCTATTTAGTTTTTGACTTATGATTTGTATTGATTGGTCACAATTGATAAGATATTGATTTTAGTAAATTTGGAATCTACAATTTACTGTGGGTTTTTTAAAAAAAAAACGCTAATGACTAGAAGTTGATAGACTAATTATTCTTGAGTAGTAAAGTTGTCTTGATGAGTTGAATGAATGAAGGAAAAATGGTTTCATAAAGTCCAGAATTCTTAAGTGGTATATATATATGAACCAATAAAATCCACTTTCTGTATACCAACTGTATCTCATTAATCAAATGACTTAATTTTATTAAAACAAGACCCATTAGAGTTTATGCATTTTATGATAGAATTTAGTTTTATTAAAAAATGACGTTTCAGAATGAGTAACTGTTAGTACACAATAAGCGAGATAAAAAATTTAAACTTTATATAAAATTCTAATACATGTACATAGCTTATATATATGCCCCTGAAAAAATAAAAGAAAGAAAGAAAAGGATGTGTGTACGGGTGGCAATGGGATGGGAAATTGTGGGAATTTAATAGGTGGGAAATTAATATGAATGGGTAATTAAATGTTGAATATTTCAAAAGCTGTTGAACGTTGTGTCCAGATTTAGTGTTGCTATTTTGACCACGTTCTCCCAGTTGTCTCTTGTTTTGTTCCTGCACATTCAGCACTATGCTTGGCTTTTACCAACTAATGCTTTACTTGGTCAGAAAAGTATTATCCGCCTGATTACTTGGTTGACTCCTTATTAAGTCAAATCTTATCCACTTGGAATGCTGAATGTTGCAGACTTGGTAGATCACGTCTTGAGGCCACATGTTTTTCTGAACGTTGAGCTGCATTCTATTTACTCGGCCATGATCCTTTACTAAGTAAAGCAGCTGCACGTTGTGCATGATTTCCTCCAACGTGTTGTAGACTTGCACCAACGTTTAGCATGATTTCCTCAAACTTTGTTACATACAGCATTATAAATAGTGCAGCATGCCAAGCCTCCGTGATACAAGAAGAAAAAGATAGCCTCTTTATTATTCTGTAAACCTTTCAGAATTTTTCCTCTCTTCCACTTAAAAAAATCCTCTCCCATTTTGCTAGTTATTGTTTCTTCACTCTTGCTGCTCCTGCTGCCCTCAATCAAACAAGAAAACCTTGTTTAATCCTGGGGAAACATTTCTTACTCCACGGAAATTGTTTCTTTAGGCCAGTGCAAATTCTGCACGACTCAAGTTTACCTTTTTCTAGTTATTAGCCTATTTTCACCAACAATCTAAAGAAACAATATGGCTACTACTTCCAATGCAGATTTTATCAATCTTGCTTCCGGTGCAAATGCTACAAACCCCACAACTGGCAATCAAACTAGCCAATCTGAAGTCCCACTCACACAAAACATGCCTGTCCACCTACCATACGCCAAACCGTTTCCAGATGTCTCAAAAATTGAGATTTGTGCCAATGAAAACTTCAAGCGTTGGCAAGAAAGGATTTTCTTCTTACTTGATGTCCATGGTGTAGCACATGCTCTGCTAGAGTCTAAACCTGCCCCGACAGCCAATGACAAGATTCAACAATTATAGCAACATGCAAACAAAGTATGTCATCATACGATTTTGCAGGCTCTATCCAACGAACTCTTTGATGCATTCTGTCCGTACAAAGAAGCTAAGGCAATATGGGAAGCTTTAACTAAAGATTCACTACTGAAGATGCCACCAAATAGAAGTTTATTGTAGGAAAATTCTACCAATGGCAAATGGTTGAAGAAAAGGAAATCAAGAGTCAGATCAATGAATATCAAAAGCTTCTCGAAGATTTGAAAGCCGAAGACATCATTCTTCCAGAAAAATTTGCAACTAGCCTATTGATAGAAAAGTGGCCAGATTCTTGGAGTGATTACAAAAAGAGTCTGAAGTACAAACAAAAGTCCTTCACCATCGAAGAGCTAATCACCCACATTCTTATCCAACACACCAACAGAAAGGAGATCAAAGCTGTCAAAGCCAAAGAATTAGCATTGAAGGCAAATTTGGTGCAAGGGAGTAGCTCCAATAAAGATACGAAGTCTAAATTTAAAATTTCAAGCCTAAAAGTACTAATTTTAAGAAAAAGAAAGGCTCTTGTTTTGCATGTGGTAAGCTAGGTCACCATACTCCTCAATGTCGCAAAAGAGTGAGAAATGAAAATCCTTCTAAAGCTAATTTAGCCTAATGAGATGAAGTTATAGTCGCATTCGTTCTCAAGTGAACATGGTAGTCAATGCCAATGAGTGGGTGGTAGATTCAGGGGCCACTCAATACGTTTGTGGTAATCGAGAGGCTTTTCCTCCTACATTTCAGTAGGGGACGAAAATCAAGTAATTTACCTTGGAGACTCTAGAACTACAAAAGTTCATGGGAATGGCAGAGTCCTTCTCAAACTCTTATCTGGAAAGATATTAGCTCTTAATAATGTACTGCATGTTCCAACTATTAGAGCTAATTTGGTGTCTGTGCGATTACTTGACAAAGTCGGAATCAAAATATTCTTTGAATTTGGAAAAATTGTTATGACTGGAAATAACATGTTTGTAGGCAAGGGCTATAGTAATCAGGATTTATATGTACTTTCTATTTCCAATGTTATCAATGAAAATGCATATGCTTCTTCTACTTATATGATTGAATCGTTTTCCTTATGGCATGCAAGATTAGGACATACTAATTTTAGCTATATTAAGAAAATGCAATCACTTGGCTTAATTTCTGGCTTGAGTTCAACCAGCATAGATAAATGTGAAATTTGTGTTCAAGCAAAAATCACTAAAAAGACTTGTATTTCTGATAATAGAGAAACTGAACTATTGTCTTTAATACACTGATTTAGGTGATTTAAAACAAATTATGACTAGAGGTGGTAAAAGATGCCATGTTACTTTTATTGATGACTTCTCTAGATTCACTAAGTTATATTTACTAAGAAATAAAGATGATGCATTTGAGGCCTTTATTACTTATAAAACTGAAGTAGAAAATCAACTTAGTAGAAAAATTAAAAGAATTAGATCGGACAAAGGGGTTGAATATCTATCACTAAATGATTATTGTGAAAAAGAAGGGATAATTCATGAAGTAACTCCTCCTTATTCACCTGAATCTAATGATGTTGCTGAAAGGAAAAATAGAACACTTAAAAAAATGATAAATTCTATGTCAATTAATTCTAGTGCACCTCAAAATTTGTGGGGTGAGGCTATTTTATCAGTATGTCACTTGCAAATTAGAATTTCACATAAAAGGACTGGAAAAACACCATATGAGTTGTGGAAAGGTTATTCACCTAACTTAAATAAAATATTTAAAAGTGTGGGGGTGTTTAGCTAAAGTGATGTTGCCTGAACCAAAGAAAAGAAAAATAAGTTCGAAAACATCTGATTGTATGTTTATTGGATATGTTGAACATAGTGCTGCATATAGATTTCTTATGTTAAAAAGTGATATGTTTGATTGTAACACTATAATGGAAACAAAGAATGCTGAATTCTTTGAACACATTTTTTCACTTTCTCGAGAAATTTCTCATTTACCTATTAAAATTAATAGAGAAATCAATTCTGACGAAGAATTGAGAATGAGCAAAAAGCCTAGAAAAGAATCCTCTTTTAGAAATGATTTTTATACTTATTTTATTGATAATGATCCGTCGACTTATGACGAAGCGATTTCTTCTTCTGATTCAAAATTTTGGAAAGAAGCAATTAATGACGAAATGACCTCAATCTTGAAAAATAAAACTTGGATTTTAGTTAATTTACTTACTAGTACAAAACCTATTGGATGTAAATGGATTTTCAAAAAAAAATATCATCCTAATGGCAAAATTGATAAATATAAAGTTCGTTTAGTTGCAAAAGGTTTTTCACAAAAATAAAATATTGATTACTTTGATACTTTTGCACTAGTAACAAGGATTTCATCTATTAGAGTTTTATTTGCTTTAGCTTCTATCCACAAATTTGTTATTCATCAAATGGATGGTAAAACAGCATTCTTGAATGGAGATTTAGAAGAAGAAATTTACATGACACAACTTGAGGGTTGTGCTATTTCTGGACAAGAAAATAAAGTTTGTAAGTTAATAAAATCACTCTATGGCCTAAAACAAGCTCCTAAACAGTGGCATGAGAAATTTGATCAAATCTTACTAAGTGATGGTTTTTCATCATTAGAAATGGACAAATGTGTATATATAAAAACCATAAATAGTGATTATGTGATTCTTTCTTTGTATGTAGATGACATACTCATATTTGGTACTAGTTTGAATGTTATAAATAGTACTAAATGTTTCTTGTCCTCAAACTTTGACATGAAAGATTTGGGTGAAGCCAACGTTATATTGGGTGTTAAAATCATAAGGAGAAACGATGGAATAATGTTGTCACAAAATCATTATACTGAGAAACTTCTTAGAAAGTTTGAAAACTATAATGTGACACCTGTGAGCATTACTTATGAGGCTAACTCCCAATTGAAAAAGAATCGTGGTGACGACCCAGCTGCTCAGTCTAAATATGCTCAGATTATTGGGAGTCTGATGCATTTAATGAATTTTACAAGGCTTGATATAGCTTACGCAGTGCGGTGACTGAGTAAATATACTCATAATCCCAATCATGAGCATTAGTCTGCTTTAGTTAGACTAATGAAATATTTGAGAGGAACCATTGATAATGGTATCTTATTTAGTGGATTTCCCATTGTATTAGAAGGATATAGTGATACTAACTGGATCTCTGATTTAGAAGAGACTAAATCCACTAGTGGCTATGTATTCACACTCGGTGGTGGTGCAATAGCATGGAAATCAACCAGACAAACTATTATTGCTAGATCAACTATGGAGTTAGAGTTCATAGCTCTGGAATTGGCTGGTTCAGAAGTTGACTGATTAAGAAATTTCTTAGCTGGAATTCCTATAACCAAGGGGCTAATGCCTCCAGTTCTTATGCACTGTGATTGCCAAGCTGCAATCGCCATAGCAAAAAACAAATCATATAATTGCAAAAATCGACATATGAAATTGAGACATGATGTCATAAAGCAGCTGCTAAGAGATGGAATAATTTCCATTGATTATGTGAAATCAGAAGTAAATTTGGCTGATCCTTTAACTAAACCTTTGGGAAGAAAATTAATTTTTCAAACATCGAGGGAATTGGGACTTAAGCTAATAAGTTGTCAATAGAGATGGTAACCCAACCTATGTGATTGGAGATCCCAAGAAATAGGTTCATATGGGTAATAACAAATCGATATTGGCAATGAAACACTTAGAATTTAGTCCCTTCTATGGAGTGTGTTAAAACTGCTACTAACTATGAGGTTGAATTTCAAACTCTTAATGAATCCATATTTCTTATGGATGGTGTATTTAAAGCAATATACACTTGATGAATTCATCTATATGAAAGTGGAGTGATACCGCTCTTATAAGATTTTGGCTAAAGTCTTTAGAGCTCTTATGAATAAACTAGGCATGCGCATGGCTTATTAGCGCAAAAAAGCGTCGAACAACAAAATAGTGTGGGGTAGTATTGTGATTGATAAGATCTCTATCTTACATCAATGATTTATCGGTTCATAGAAATTTTACATTTCACCAATAAATAAGTAATATATATTTTGTCAATCTAAATTTGGTTCATAGTCCAAAAGACACCAAACTGAATGCACTTGCACCCAGACAAATCTAGCAGAATAGTTTTATTTTCATTTTCTCTTTTGAAATATGTGGGGGATTGTTGAATATTTCAAAAGCTATTGAACGTTGTGTCCAGATTTAGTGATGCTATTTTGACCACATTCTCCCAGTTGTCTCTTGTTTTGTTCCTGCACATTCAGCACTATGCTTGGCTTTTACCAACCAATGTTTTACTTGGTCAGCAAAGTATTGTCCGCGTGATTACTTGGTTGACTCCTTGCTAAGTCAAATCTTATCCACTTGAAATGCTGAATGTTGCAGACTTGGTAGATCACGTCTTGAGGCCACATGTTTTTTTGAATGTTGAGCTGCATTCTATTTACTTGGCCATGGTTCTTGACTAAGTAAAGCAGCTGCACGTTGTGCATGATTTTCTCCAATGTACTGTAGACTTGCACCAACGTTTAGCATGATTTCCTCAAACTTTGTTGCATGCAGCACTATAAATAGTACTGGATGCCAAGCCTCCGTGATACAAGAAGAAAGAGATAGCCTCTTTATTATTCTGCAAACCTTTCAGAATTTTTCCTCTCTCTTACTCAAAAAAATCCTCTCCCATTCTGCTGGTTCTTGTTTCTTCACTCTTGCTGGTCCTGCTACCCTCAATCAAACGAGGAAGCCTTGTTTAATCCTAGGAAAACATTTCTTACTCCACGGAAATTGTTTTTTTAGGCCAGTGCAAATTCTGCACGACTCAAGTTTGCCATTTTCTGGTTATTAGCCTCTTTTCACCAACATTAAATACTCATTAATTTTAAATATTAGATAAGATTGGTAGATAATGAGAATGGGTAAATTCATTACCCATTGGGATTCTAATTAGATTCCATTATTGCGACCTAATGGAATCCCACTTAATTATTCAATAAATTTTTAATAAAAAACTACTAAATGTTTCTAATTAAATCCAATTAAGTTAATATTTTTGTATCACAAAAGGCATTGAACGGGCATTAGAAACGAGACTCGTGCACCGGATTTCTGTTTAGTGGTGTTTTGTTTGTATGCATTTTTTTGCGATTCTCTAGTCGAAGTTAACTAGTTAGGCTATATAGGAGTCTAGATTGCTATTGATGTACCGGTTAATATGCGTTAACCACATCAATATTTTGTGTAATTTTTTTTTATTTTTACTTGTTAGTAGTGCACTTTCTTTCATGGTTAAACTATCAGTTGTACAACTATGAAAATCAATTAGCCTCTTTTTGGCTAAGTCTTGTACTATTATATATTACTTTTTAATTTGAGTTATATATTATTATCATTAATAGATGTAACACACAAATTTCACATTAAAAGCAAAGTCTTTTTCTCAGAGTGAAATTTGTTTTTTAACTGGACTCTTTCTTTGGACGGAAGGAGTATTTGGTTTTAAAAAATAGAATAATGATAGAGATTGTGACAAATCATAGTGACTTGTATAGTGACTGTTGTGGCAACCATGAAAAGACAAAATTATCCCTCCATTTTCATTGTAAAATATAAAATAATAAGAGATAATTTTATTTTTTCGTAATTGTCACGTCAGTCACTATACAAAATAACTATGATTTGTCATTATTTTTATTATTACTCTAAAAAATATATGTATTCTGGACAGCCCCTAAACTTGGCCCACATTGGCTGGACCAATACAAAAAATCGTACACTTCTCTTTATTAGAGAAGGGCCTGAAATTGGCCCAGATTGGCGTAGCCCAAATAACTGTCGTTTCAGAAGTCGTTATCGCTCAGTCCCGTCCTTTATTACCCTTTGTTGCGTATTTAGTTTGAAAACTCCTCTTCAACGCCTAGCTGTCTCTATAGCCTTTCAGCAAATTCTCCGACGAACGTTCATCAGATTCAGGCCACTGCACGCCGGGACATCCATTACATTCCGGCGCCGTTTACAAATCCTCAATCTCAATGAATCCAGAATAGTAAGTTCTTAAATTTTCCGTTGGATTGTAATTCGATGCGTGATCGTAAATCAATTCGTTCAAGTTTTGATCCAGAGCTAACCAGTTGATTATTTCCATGATAGATGCGAATTTCGTTTTATTATGTAATTTTTAGGTATGATATGGAGTTTGTCTTTGAATTATGCTCTAACTTATCACGTGATCCTTTTATTTTATCTATGGGGAAACCCTAATTGGTGAAAATTCAATTCCGTTGTCATTTCTAGGTTTCATTTTTTGTTTCGTGTTGAGTTGATTCAGAAATTACTGAACTATTTGTTGAATTGTTTCCTCTCTTGCTGTTGTGACTTGCGATGTGCATTGTGTGAGTGCGCACTTTATATATGTTATTCTTAGGTTTCCCTATACAAGGTGGAATCTTTTTAGACAAGATTACTGAAAAGGAAATATTTGGTGCCCTTTCCTCAGACCTAAGGTGGGGGTATGAGTGGAGGTGGATCAAGTGGGTTTTGAAGACTCTGTAGGCGTGCGTAAGCCTCGTAGTTTCAGGGTGGAAGGGGCGAGTGTCGTGTGTTTTCCTGAAATTCATGGCGGTAATTTTGTTGAAAAGGATGAGCGTTGATTGCATTGCAAGTGATTTTTGATTGTTTGCTGAGGTTTCTCATCAGTTAAAGGAGCTTTGATGCTCTGGGATTTCAAAACTATACAGTGTCTTGAACTGCAATAGAGTATTGCATGTGAGGGTGAGTTATATAAATATTTTTACCATGTTGAGTCTTGTTCTTAATGATTTATTGTGGTTATTGAGTGTAATGCCTAAAGAAGGCATTTTTCCCTGACTGTTTTTTGTTTCCTTTTCCCTTGTTTTTTTTGGCCATTTTTGAAACTTCAATTCATCTGGACTATGTTCCAAGTTAATGAAGCATGTTCTTTTATGTTTATTGATTTTTGTTGTCCTGCAAAGTTAATGCATCAATGTTTGAATTTCAGTGATTATTTGTTCAAACTGTTGCTTATTGGAGATTCTGGTGTTGGAAAATCATGTCTTCTGCTGAGATTTGCTGTAAGTTTTTATGTTTTCTAATATAAATGCTTCTCACTTTTGCTTTCTCTAGTGTGTGGGCATTTCTAATTTCTCACCACCTTGCCAAATTTTTTAAATTTTTATTAGTTCATACCTGGGCTTGCATGCTATTTGAAGTAGTTAGCTCTTTCCTTTTTGTCCTTTTACGTTTTTATCTCTGACATCAGTCATCCTATTGTTGAAAGAAAGCTGATGATTTAATTACTTAGGTTTATTTTTGTTGCTCCAGTGGTTACTACAAATTGATATGGGTTTCAGTTAGGAAGTTTGCACTTATAGCTTTTGATTTCACAGTGGAACAGAGTTTGACTACTTTCTGGTGTAGGATTGTACCTGCTCGTTCTATAGGCTCACAACAGAATTAGATTATTAGTATAAAGTCTAATTTGACTTCCAAGCTGGATTAAATTGCAAAATATTGAAAGAAGTTCCAATCTTTTAATTTGAGAGATTAATTTTCATGCTTATATTCCTATTGGCTTGTGTGTAAACATGTGGTAGTTAATGTTATTCTGAGCTTTTTGTGATGGGCGTAATCATACTTGTCGCCTTTTGACTTCGTACCTTCATTTTTGCGTTGCCTTTTGTTATTCATTTTTTTGCTAATCAACAAAAATGAAACTACTTCATTACTTATTTATCTCAAAGAAGAGTTTTGTGAAAGCCTTCTCAGTTAGTGGTAAATTCTAAAGTGCTTCAGTTTTAGTACATCTTTCTGGTGTAAACTTAGACAGAAATTTTGTTTTTGTGAGTAGGTTATCTTGTTCTTTATGTATGGGATTTTATTCATGCTATTAATAGATATCTGATATTGGCATATTTCCTCTAATTTGTGGTGGGGAGTGGAGGTTTTTGTCTTATCAAGAATATCACTTGGTCTATCAAATCCCACTAGTGGATGTGCATGCATTATTTGAAGTCTTTTTGTGTCTTACGTTGTTTTCAGTTGAAGTCAAGTTGGTTTTAGACTGTTTTCATTACTATGGAATTCTGAGAGGTTACTCTTTTTCAAATGTAGGATGATTCATACTCAGAGAGTTATATTAGCACCATTGGAGTTGATTTTGTAAGTTGAATGGTTAATAATTTATTTTAGCTATTGCATTTCGCATTCTTAATCAGCAATTCATAAATTCACTGTATATATATATTTTTTTGTAGAAAATACGCACAGTGGAGCAAGATGGGAAGACTATTAAACTTCAAATTGTAAAATTTTCTTCTTTTTTTTTTACTTCTTCCAATGCTTATGAGTGTTCTTTTTCCCTCTCTCTCGGGTTTGTGGGTTTTACAGGGTTTAGGATGTACTTCCCCTGGATTCTTTTTCCATATGGTTTCTGTATATTTTCACAATTTCATAAAAGGGAAAAGCTACGAAAGGTCTAGGTGACATTCAACTACTTGTAGTAGACATTTTAAATAGATGGATGACCCTACTATGAATAACTTTTGGCTCTGTTTGGAGTGTGATGTAATTGAAAAAAGTTGTATTGGAATGTGTGCAAATTTTGGTAGGTATTTTTTTTATAGAAAAAGTATTTTGGAGGGAAAAATAGGAAGGAAATTGTTTTAAAATTATGTAAGAGGAATTTGAGTGGAAAATTTTGAATTTTTGATTTTGAAATAAAATGTGTTTGGATAGTTTATTTTTGTTTGAGAAAAGTTAACTTTTTACTCATTTGCAAACAAAAATGGCTTGTCCAAACATAGCCTTAGCTTTATGGTTGTCTTATTATTATTATTTCTAGTTTGGTCCTGTCATCTATTACTGTTTTATATTTTTGTATGTGTCCATATTAAGTTGTTTTGGATGCAATGGGGCCTTTGTTAAACCATCACCAATTTGCTCTTTGGTAATATCAAGTGGGACACTGCTGGGCAAGAACGCTTTAGGACAATCACTAGCAGTTACTATCGTGGAGCACATGGTATCATTGTGAGTAATTTCTCTCTCTCTTCTCTTTTTCTTTTTCCTTTTCCATTCCCTTGTTACTTGCACTTTCTTTTGCTTATTAATTTACTATGGTCTCTCTTGCTTTGTCTTTTGCTTGGCATTTGGCTCAGGTGGTTTACGATGTCACAGACCAGGAAAGCTTCAACAATGTCAAGCAGTGGCTTAGTGAAATTGATCGCTATGCAAGTGAAAATGTTAACAAACTTCTAGTTGGAAATAAGTCTGATCTCACTGAGAAGAAAGCTGTTTCTTATGAAGAAGCTAAGGTGGAACAAGTTCTTTGTATATAATGTTTTCATTTTCTAAATATTAGAAAGCTATTGTATGTGATGGAATTTAGTGATTTTTATGTTCTGACAATGCATAGGCCTTTGCTGATGAAATTGGTATTCCATTTATGGAGACAAGTGCAAAAAATGCTTCTAACGTTGAGCAAGCTTTCATGGCAATGGCCGCTGCCATAAAAAATAGGTACGACACCTACAGTGTGCTAAATATGGCATTAAATTGGATGTTCAATATAAGTAGCAAAATCTTATAATCCACATGCAAGTTGCTATCAGTGTTTTCCACTTTTCCTCATGTTGTCTACTGAAGTGTTAATGAAATGTCTTCGTATTGGTCTCACATGTTAAGTACATGATGAATCAGAAAAGACTAACCTCTTTCCCATGCATGTTGTTTTACTGTTGAATCTCACTTCTTGTGAGCTTTTTATCCGTACAACCAATGACTTTTTCGAGAAAACTTTGTTAGTTGTAACATGTTTATATCCCTCATTTGTGTCTAACAAAGTGCTGATGAATTGTCTTCATATAGGTCGTGCATGTTAAGCACGTTATGGATCACAAAAAAATGGACTTCTCTGTGCATGTGGTTTTCCGTTGTTATTTCAGGCACTTTGAGGTCTCAGTGACTTCTTTAGAAAACTTTATTAGTTGTAACATGGTTACTTTTAGTTTGATTTGGCCTACTTGTTCTGCTAAGTTAATTCGCAGTTGCTACCAAAATATTGTGAATTGTGGGAGCAGCAAATATGATGTACTACTGTTTTGCGCAAGTTCTTGTTGCCATAGCTGCATTTGTAGAAGTATTCCAGTGCTGATACATGTTCTGGTCATGTTTATCTACGTAGGATGGCAAGCCAACCTGCCTTGAACAATGCTAAGCCTCCAACAGTGAATATGCGTGGGCAGCCAGTTGCACAAAGTAGCGGGTGCTGCTCCTCGTGAACAGAAGGAAGGGAGAACAACCTGTGGATCGTTCCTCCTTGGTGGGATGTATTCGCGGCATTTGAAAAGAACAACGCGAGGCCCTTCATGGGGGTGCAGTGGGGGTGCAGTGGCGTAATGTTTTCCATTGTAAAGCTTAAAAAAATGGAGCTAATTGTATTATATTGACTAGCATTTGGCTTTGTTTTTTGCCAAGAGCACTTTTATTGATTTGTTTACAATCATGACCTAGTGGACTATTTGTTCATTATTATTGATTCACTTGTCGTCTTAGTTTTCAATCTTACAAGTGATGTTAAGATACGCTTATGTTTACTAGGATAAATTACCTTGGTCTTGTTCTTAGCTTCACATTCTAGGAATGGGAGTTTCAAACCTCTAATATTATTTTCATTTTATAGGAGATGGTACTTAAGTGGTTAAACTTATCCACATCAGATCGTCAACCAGTGAATCGCGTTCAAAGCCTCACAGGTTGATTTCACTTTTTCTGTGCCAACTTACACCATCTGTCAGGAAAAACACTTCAAGAACTGCTGTTCACAATTAACAATGGAAACACATTCTTTGAGTTATTACCCTAAATATTGATTCAAAAAAAAAATTAAATAAATATTAATTTTATTTTTTTTTTTACTTTTGTGCTTAAGTCGGTTTTTTAAAAATTAACTTCCTTATAATTATTTTTAATTAACATTTATTTTGATTAAAACTAGTTAATTAGTTTTTGAACCATATTTTATTTTAACAAATTCGAAAAAAATGTTATCCAGAGCTAAATTCTTCATAATCAATATTTTGCATATCCACTTCAATTTAGTATTATTGTTTAAAAGTTTTTGATTAAAAGTACTAGTTAATTCGTTTTTGTACTATATATTAGTAAAATTTTTTTAAAATAATGTAATTTTGAACAATAATTTAACAATAATTTATTGTATATTATTACGAGTTTTTTCTCAAAAAATTATATAAAAAATATAAATTAAATTTAACATATTATTGAAAAATTATTTTATTTTTAAAAAAATCGATTTTTGAGATATCGACTTTAAAATCGATATTAGGAATATCAACTTTAAAAATTGCTATTCCAGATAACCACTTTGAAGTCGAAATCCTAAATATCGACTTCAGACAATTTATGAAAAAGAAAACTTAACCCTAAACCCTCTAAACTCTAAACCCTAAAAACTTAACTCTCAACCCTCAACCCTAAAACCTAATCCTTAAACCTAAAAACCCTAACCCAAAACCCTAAACCTGCCGCCCCTCCCCCTCCACTGGTATTTAAGTCTTCCACTAGTGGATCATCAGGCTCTGCTTCAATCTCATCTTCACAATCTCTCTTTGGTTCACAACTAGTTTTTGGTAGTTCTGCTCCTTCCTTTACATCTGCAGCAGGAAATAATGATAAAGTAAACACAAAAGATAGCATGGCCGAGGATTCCGTCAAGTTATCCATGAAGTTTTTTCCATTGATAATTCCCCAGGGTACACTGGAGGTTTTTCCAAAAGTGAAGAATGGAGTTTTCGAGAAACCGACGAAGTTTTCACCCAAGTCGTGGAAAGCTTGTGATGGCTGGCTCTCAGAATTTAAAGTGGGGCTCATTGCCTCATAGGCTCTAGTGTTTTGACTCTTTCCCATGCTTGTATGGCTTACTATATGAAATGATGTGAAGAATCTTTGCATGGAAAAGCAAAACCAGTCAAAATAGGTAAAAGTATATGGATAGCAATAGAGTTAATTTGCATAATATTATTTTTTTAATAAAAAATGAAATAAATATTGATTTTTTTTACTTCAAGTCGATATCCATGATAGCAACTGCACTATTTTATGAACGACTCCCAAATTAGCAATATTTATTTTTTTAAATAAACAATATTCACAAATTTCACTCATATTAGTACAGATGATTTTATTTATATTTTTTGAAAATGCACAAGAGAATGTTAAATTAAAAATAATATAATTATATCTGTTTATTTCGTAAGAAGACATATAAAATTTTCGTATATGCTTTTTACAATTTTGTTGTTTAATAATATTTGGGATCCCACCTTAGACCATTACAAAGGGCATATTTAGGAAATCAACTTCTTATGGCAATTTAGATTAGATTACCTCTCAAGCCGTAACATATATTTTTTTCTATAATAACATTTGGAATGAGTGAGGAGATTTCACTTAATTACTAAAGTTATAGGAAAAAATTTTAAGTTCAACAAGTGACAAAAAAGGAAAAAAAATTAATCAAGTCCCATGAGGTGTCTAATAGTCTGTGTGGTATCGCCGCAGAGGTTGGGGTTGGGGTTGGGACTGTGGGTTGTCGTTCGTCTCCAGTGCGTTTAGGTCAAAAGGAATTGATTTATCCATACGTGATTGTGAACGAAGACGCCTTCAACATCGCTCATAGACCAAATTGTAATGAGACGTTTGAGATGACGTACTAGCGCGACCTTGCGATAAAATGTCCATTTCAGGTGTCTCTTCAAATGGCTCATCGGGCTAATGAAGAAAACATACTAGCGGCCAAAATCCGATCATCCTCATCAACATTGCGACCGTGGGAAGTAGATGGACGTTCGGACATAGATGGACGACCAGAAGTAGAGGGACGTCCCGAAGTAGATGGCCGGCAGGACGTAGACGGACGAGCAGACGTAAAGGGACACGCATGCGATGGTTGAAATTCACCTTGAAAACTTGCACGTGGCATCTGCAGGCGGCGATCCTCCCCAACCATTGTCATAACACAATTGGACACGTCATATATATTTCCCAATCGAGATCTGGTATCAACCTCGACATTGGTGAAATCGCGGGCCAAACCATTCACTTGCTCTCAACATTCACCCTGCATATAAAAATGTGTTTAGCCGTAACATTTTCTATACATCGACGAATATGAACACTTTAAAAGTTATATACATACCAAATACGAGACAATCGATGTGGTTGGGTGCATACCCTGGTCCGGTCGATGCGCGGGATTACCGATAAGATTCCGAGTAATCTGTCGATACCAGATCATGTATTCTGAGAAATAATGCATAGGACCAGTTGCAGGCCTGCCAGTCACAATCCAGTCCATTCGGCTGTTCCACACATGAACGTAAGCTGCATGCCGTGACATCCAGTTCACTCCCTTCCTGCCCCGACAATTCACTGGATGCAACCTCATATCCGTGTCTACGGTCAGAGGGATCGTCTGAATATAGCCAAACTGCCGCATAACCCGCCCTGGTAAATGTAGTTCAACTACATCAAAGTTGAGCGATAAAGCACACCAAATAGCACGACCAAAAAAGCGATTCGTAACTCATACAGGCTGTCACCATCTTGATAGGTTGTCAGATAAACTGTGAAAGAAAGAAAGTTAACAATCATCAGTAATTGAACTGAACTTAGTTGTAACGAGCCAATAGTTTCGAAACAGTAACTATTTATCTACTTACGTCCTCCTCGGCCATATAGTCCAGTCGATCCCGATACATACGCAACATATGGCATCTGACATTTCCAAAACTCAGACTCGTGTTCCATCTGCAATAAATCAATATACGAGCATATAGAGGATCAGACACAATTTAAAATAAATCAAATATGCCATGGCAAAAATTAAACCGGTAAACACGTACATGCATGCTCTTGGTCCGAAAGGCATGCCAGGGTAGCCATATCGATGAGGGTCTCTGACATTTCGGTGTTGGGGTCTTATTTGCAGTAATCTCTCCCAGACCCACACCTACAATAAGCCCATGGGTCCACATATGCGGCAGTGTCTCTCATTACCGCCCGACATAACGCCCTATATAATGATGCTAGCACGGCGCTACCCCAACTATACCCCGATGCCGTCGCTATATCCCTCAATAGAGGTAGGTACATCAATTTGACCTTCATACCTGACTTATCCCCTATGATCGACCCTATCATTTGCATGATTCGGCATCTGACATGCTTTACCATCTGCTCATATGGGGTTTCATCTAGTAAAGGACGTGCCAGGATATGCATTGCGATACTCTTCAATTTCAATCGATCTCCGTCGAAATGGTTGTGGGCCGGCATGTAACCCAACAGCTTATAACATATAGTCTGCCACTCCTCAATCGTATAATTCGGATCTTTCCCAATCACCGATTCTCCGTCGATCCATAAACCCCATAGTGCCGCGACACCTTGTAACGTCACGGTGGCTTCACCAACTAGAAGGTGGAATGTGTCCATCTCCTGCCGCATCTCTCCACCAATGCCGTGATCAATTTCCAGTCAACTTGTATACATCCTGCCATGTATACACCATAAAGGCCCATTTCGTAAAACAAATCAACTACCCTAATATCGAGTGGCCCAACTTTCCACACGTCCACATCTGCCCTGTACACTTTCAACGGCTCCATTTTTGAATCGTCCCAAACGAGCTCCGATCGATGACTGGCTTGAAGCGTGAGAACATCCCGCCGTTGTGGCCCAGGAGATACATCGGCGAATGTGGATGAAGTGCCCGCAAACTCCATAACCTGAACATATGATTCACAATTTTACTACATTATTTGCAAAATCCATTGACGATTGCAAATAGAACATGCGAAAGTTTCGTCGTGAGTCCCTTTGGCATATGTAAAAAAAAAACTACATTAACACACAACGTTTTGCCACGTCCATTCAAATACCCCAAAGAATTAATAATATCAATAGACACATATTAGAGATTGCGTAATTCACATGCGAAAACAAACTCATGAGTCCATTTTGTATCTTTGTAAAAACAGACACACCATAAAACACAAAACGATCCAAAGGATAAAATGAAACACCGAATGACCTAAATAATAATAATTGATATACCAATATCACAAAATAATTTTTATTACATATCAGCATTCATGGGTTCATAGCTGCCCTATCTCTAAGTCTCTCCATGTTAGGACATGCCTTTCTATTATGCCCAAGTACTCCACATGCCTTACACCTCTGATTTTGTGCTCGATCCATTTTATTCCTTATACGGGTGGATCTTGGATGGCCCGGACGGTCATTGAGTCTTGCCGTATTGGCGACCAGATGAAAAGATGTTGGTGGCCAATAGTCCTCGTGGGGCATGGGGTAGAAATAGTTTGAATAGGTTTGCACCATTTTCTCCACTTTATATACACCATTCACGAGTGCCAAAGCGACCCGTCCCATTTGAGCGCAAACCTTTTGTGCGTGGGAACACGAAATCTTGTAAATTTCAAACTTCCCACACGTGCATGATCGGTTGTTAAGGTGTACCATATGCACGTTCCCTCCTTTGTCACCATGAACCCCTGTCGTGATTTGGTATAAGCCTTCTTCCCCACAAAAGCCGTCACCCGGTGATATTTGGACTTGTGCTCGCTCCGAAAGAACTTTTCTTGCACGTTTTTCGGCCACGGATTCTGATCAGCAACATGTTTGTGGCTTTCGGTGCGGTGCGAGTCAAAGTATTTAACCAATCGGTAAAAAGTCACACTCACGCATGCACGCAAGCTGTTATTGGTAATTTCCTAAAACCTTTCAAGAATCCATTGAACGATTCGGAACTGTTCGTTGTCATTATGCCATATCGAAAACCACCATCATAGTATAGTGCCCATTTCTCGAGTAGAATATCCATCAACCATTTATGGGCGTTTTCATCCAATAACCGCATGGATTCCATTATCTGAGCAAATTTGCGCTGTTGGTATGCAGTAGCAGTGCGATGCATCAATTCAGTCAAAGCATTATTCTTGAATCGCTGACTAAAGTTAGCTTTGACATGCTGCAGGCAAAACCGGTGGTGAACCATTGGTGGTTGTAATGCAGGGTTGTTCTCAACGGCTCGCAAAATTCCCCGGGCTCGATCCGAAATCAAACAAATTCCATTGCGGCCATGAATTATGTGACGAGATAAATGATACAAAAACTAGGACCAATTTGCTAAACTTTTTTTGTCAACAATTGCAAAGGCTAAAGGAAGAATATGGCCAGCTGCATCAGCACCTACTACAATAAGGATATTTTCCTTGTATTTCTCGTATTGAAAAGTGCCATCGATACTAATTACTGGACGACAGTGGTGAAAACCATCAATACAATGCCTAAATGCCCAAAACACCAAACCAAATATGTTGTAATCTCCAATACTATCTTCCGTGTGCCGCCATTGAACAACAATGCCAGGATTAGAAGACTGAAGGGCAAGTAAGAACTTCAGTAATATGGTGTACGACGTCTCCCAATTACCATATATCAGTTCAATGGCTTTCTTTCTCCCCAACCATGCCTTCTTATATGAAATGTTAACTCCAAATGAGCGCACATCTTCAACTATGTCAAGGACCTTGTATGAAGCATTTTTCTTAATATTGTTCCGAGTCATTCGGCCAACCATCCCATAATCTAAATTCGGGTGGTCCTCTGGCTGTATCTCGGGGAAGCATGTGTGTTTCAAATGCATCTTTGTGATCTCCCAAAATGTATGTTTCTTTCTCAACATTGCTCGAACCTTCCATAAACAATTCTTATCCGCATAATAAAGACATTGGACAAACCAGCTAGTAGGAGTACTTTCATACACTTTGAAGTACCTATGCGCACTAATGGACCAACATTTAACTACATGTTGCACCATTTCTTTGATATGGAAAACCATTCCAATCTCTAGTTCTGAAGTTCGATCATCAACCCAAACGGGTCAGCGATAGTCCTCAGACTGGTCGATCATAGAAATTTTTAGATCACCGATGTCCGTGTAGAAGGGAATTTCATCGACAACAGTATCCAAGTGGGAAACATCAATCGGTGGATGCGAAGTCTCTCCTTCCTGATGGCCACTACTCTCGCCCTTCTCCTCTTCACTATCTTCCAATAATTCTGAACCCTCGTTTATCCATACATGTAAAGGATCATAGGGAATGCTTACATCTTGGCATGTGGTCCCTAGTGTGAACGTATCGGCTGCTGGGGCAATTGGCTCGGGCTTAGGCAGCTCTCCGACGAAAGCTACACGACTTGGCCCCTCATTATAATTACCCCCACTTGTACCCTCATTAAATTGGTCACAACTTGGGCCTTCATTGTAATTGTCCCCAAATGGTCCAACATTAAAGGTAGCATGACTTGGACCTTCTTCCAAATTGGCCCTACTTGGACCCTCGCCAAAGGGCCACGACTAGGATCCCCGGGGACAAAATAAGGTTGTGGAAAAGGCGCATCATTCGATATGAAAGCACCATAAGTAAACCATTGATCATTAAGAAGCCCTCACCCTCTCTACTTTGTAAAAGTTGTGTGAATAACCCAACATTTGTTTAAGGAACCACTGACATATTATCCTCAGAACAAAATGGATCTGGGCCGGATTCGTAACTTATGTACAATTCAACCGCATTAAATCTCGGACATGTGGTTGGAATGCACAACATCTCCCTCACTGTATCATCATCATTCACTGGAACTGCTATGTATGTTATTGAATTACCAGCGCTGCTAAGAGGATAACGGCACATTAATTTCATCCTAACTTGGCTTCCATCCAATCCAGTAGCCCGATACAATTTTCTCAAAAGTTCGGGCATGCTAATATTTTGATCAACAGCAATAAACCGTTTTGGCAAATTACTGTATTCGGAGCTGCTCGGGCCACTAATTATTTCTTCATCCCAGTATAACACAAGTCTCACTCGATCCTTGCCCATTTCTATATTGTGTATGCCATCAATAATAACATAAAACTTACATTAATATAGGGCTCAAAGTTATTGAAGTAATGGGCACAGAAAAACTTATGGAATTACTCCCACGACAAAAAAATTAACCAACTAACATTTTGACATTCATTCAAAACCAAATATTCTCCCAACAGCACAAAGCCTTATATTCATCAAATCCAACCATAATAAGAATCATTATCAACAACACCCCTATTCACAACTTATCATTCCAACAATAGCAAACTCATTGACTAAAATGCCACATGAATCCAAAACAAGGCAAAACAATCCAATTCAATCCAAGTCATCACCTCACAAAAATAACCAACGAACATTTCACATCCCTTCATAACCAAACATTTTCCCAACAACATGAACCATTATATTTATCAAATCCAACCACAATCCTTTCATTGTCATCATGAACACCACTATTTGGAACTTATTATTCCAATAAGAGCAAACTCATTGAATCAAATAAAATTCTAAATAAATCCAAAACGATCCAAAACAATCCAAAACGATCCAAATCACAACCCAACAAGAGTAACCAACTAACATTTTCACATCTATTCATAACCAAACATTTTCCCAACAACATAAAGCATTATATTCGTCAAATCCAACCACAATCCTTTATTCATTACCATGAACACCCCTATTCACAACTTATCATTCCAATAAGAGCAAACTCATTGGCTAAAATCCAAAACGGTTTAAAACAATCCAAAACGATCCAAGACAATCCAAAATGATCCAAATCACAACCCAACAATAGTAACCAACTAACATTTTCACATCCATTCATAACCAAACATTTTCTCAACAACATAAAGCATTATATTCGTTAAATCCAACCACAATCCTTTCATTATCATCATCAACACCACTATTTGGAACTAATTATTCCAATAAGAGCAAACTCATTGAATAAAACTCCAAATCAATCCAAATAAAGCGAAATCACGCCTAGACAAAAGTAAACAACCAACCATTTTGCTGGTTTGTACGTCCAAACAACATCCACAATTATATTCAACAAATCTAATATAAATTCTTTGTTCGGCATCATCAGTAGTACTATTCACAACGTATTATTCCAATAATAGCAAACTCAATAAAAATCAGTCCAAATCACCACCTCACACAAGTAAACAACTAATATTTTTCCATACATTCATAACCTAATATTTTCCCAACAACATAAAGCATTATATTCATCAAATTTGACCACCATTCTTTAACTTACAGCATCAACTCCACTATTCAACACTTACTATTCCAATAATCGGCAATTCAGTGAATGAAATTAATAATCAATCCCAATCATTCCAAATAAAAAAATCACCATACTTTATTCACAGCGAAATTTTCAATATCAATTCAAATAATTCTATCAATAATTAACAACTTTTGAAACAAAATTAACGTCAAATCCCAATCATAATATAAAATTATTTACCTTTGTCGGTTACTTCGATCCTCGAAAATGTTCTACGCTCAACTTATTTTCCTTTTCACTACAAATAAAGTTTTTATCAATATAGGATAACTAATTAATAGATTTTAAGTCATAAAATTGAACATACAAATTTAACATAAAAGTAAACATACAAATTTAACATAAAATTTAACATATAAAATATAATTTAACTTACAAATGTAACATACAATTTGAAATATAAAAAAAAATTGAACATAAAATTTAACATATAAAATAATATACAAATTTAACAAACAAATTAAACATACAAACTTAACATAAAATTAAACATACAAATTAAACACACAAATTAAACATAAAATTTAACATATAAAATCTAATTTAACTTACAAATGTAACATCAAATTTAAAATATAAAAAACAATTGAACATAAAATTTCACATATAAAATAACATACAACTTTAACAAATAACTTAAACAAAAAATTGAACATACAAATTAAACATATAAAATCTAATTTAACTTACAAATGTAACATCAAATTTAAAATATAAAAAACAATTGAACATAAAATTTAACATATAAAATAACATACAAATTTAACAAACAAATTAAACATTAAATTTAACATAAAATTAAACATTAAATTCAACATCCAAATTTAACATAAAATTTAACATATAAAATAAATTTTAACATATAACATATAAAATAACATACAAATGTAACACAAAATTTAACATATAAAGCCACATACAAAATTTACATCAAATTTTAACATATAAAACAACATAATAATTTAATATCAAATTTAACATAGAATTTGTAAAAAATAAATGGTAATTCACCTTCTAACAAAAAAATGGAGCAAGAACTTGAGTGTTGTATATTTTTTATTTTTTTTTTGGGTTGGAGGCTCCAAGGGAGGGGTTAGCGACACTGCTTGAGGGCCAAACAAGTGGGAGGAGGAGAGGAGGGTGCAAGGGGGTTGGATTTGGGGTGCGGGAGGGAGGAGGAGGTAGATCTATGAAAACAAATAAAAAAATGGAGTGCAAAAAGTGGAAGAGGAAGTCTGGCGACGGAAATGGGAAGAAAAGAAAGAAGAAAGAAGAAAAAAGGGAATGAGGAAGAAAATAAAGGAAAAAGCGGGGCTGGCCGATTTGTACTGAAGTCGATTTTTCAAAAACCGACTTCAGCACAAAATATATATATATATATATATATATTTATTTAAATTTTTTTTTTTATCAATATTTGGGAAAATAACTCCACATTCTTTCTAGGGACAGGAATACTTGAAAGACCAATCAAACTCGTTGCTATTACCCACACGCCAGCAACTTCAACACAGGCAAATCAGCAAAGCCAAGAGAAAGGCTGGCCTTAATCCAATTCTCTGTGTTCTATGAACAACTAATTTTCCGCGCTTCCAAGACAATAAAGATTTAGACAAATAAATATTTAAGTATAGCAATAAATCCTGCTCTAGCACCTTCTTTTTTTTCCCCTCAATATTTAGTGTCAGGGTACCAGAATGCAGCACGGCAGTTGACAGTTCTAATCAAAGTTAGCTTCACCCAGTCCAATTCAAATAAATAGCAAATAAGGTAGAAAGAAGCAAATCCTTCTCTCCTATCAATTTCAAGACAAAACTCGGTCAATAATTCAAGTCATAATTAGCCGTTTCATACGTTAAAAAGAAGTCAAAGAGTGGCAAACAGAAACACAATCAAGAAAGAAACGGGTCACAGGAAAACAAATGGAGGGGCACGGGGATAAAATTTACATTTAAAACAAACTTTTTGATACAGAAATTATTATTCTACTCTCAACTTCCTGCCAATCATAAATTAAAGTAAGCGCCCAAACGAGGAAATCCCAGCGATTGTTGGCAGGACAGGACAGGACAACCCCTCACTTAGTGCTCAAGGTTGGGAATTGCCCTGGATCTTCAATTGAAGGGGCTTCCATGTTGCTCAATGAGTTGCCTCCACCATAGCCTCTGGAGCCGCGACCACGACCGCGACCGCGTCCGCCAGGGCCGTAATACCTCTCACCATCCGCAGGCTTCAAGAACTCATTAATGCTCAGTGACTGCAGCCACCAAAAAACGAAAGAATAAAGAAAAATCACAACTGTTTTTCCGTTTTTTTCTCCTCCAAACCCTTTTATACAATATAACAGGCCGTAAATGTTACCATCACAGGCCACATGACATGTAAAACATTTCATTTGAAAACCCAGATAAAGGCTATCAGCCAATTCCCTAGTTCTCGTGTTCCTTAAATTACATTCGTCCAGAGTTCCAAACAGCTGAAATATAACCTCAAAACTCAGTACATGTATGATAATACATGCATCAAATTAGATTTTAACACCAACGAGTTCTAGAACACAGTAAAGAATCTTCGGAACTGGAATTTCACAGAAGAGAGGAATCTAATTGCAGAATGACAAATTAACAAGGATTCTGTGCAAAAGAGACAATACCTTTTTGGCCCTTTCTTCCTTCTCAGAAGAATCTTTCTTCTTGTCCTTGTCCGAACCCTGTTTAGAAAAACCAAACATTCAGTCTCAAATATCATGTGATATCAAAAATAAACTTAGAATCACTTAAAATTATGAAAGAGTGAAATTTCATAGTAAGTCAGGTGTTTTACCAATTTAATGAAGACATCTTCATTGGCTTTCTTGTTTGCAAGCTGCTGCATGGATTCAAATGCTTTGACATCAACCTTCCTCTCCTCAGTTTTAAGAGCCTGCAGGCTCTTTCTCTTTTCCTCCAACACCTTCTCATATTCTTCAAGTGTCATCTCCTACAGTTCAAGTAATACAATCAGAAACAGCAAGAAGCAAATGTCTTATTTTACTTGTACCTCAAAGAAAATGTCTTATTAAAAGGAAATGAAAAGAAAAAGTACAATAAAGAATAAAAGAAGCATACTGTGGACCTGATTCAAAGATGATTATAGAACTATTGCATGTAGCCGTAACTCAACCATAATGATTACAAGTTCTCAAATATGGAGGTGGTGTTTTGAGAAAATGGGGGATCTGAAGCATGTTTGGACTAGTACTAATACAACCAAGGAATAGTTTAAACATTATTCAACTCAGAAAACCGTAGTGAACCCATAATTAAATAATAAATCAAAAGCAATTAAAATATGTAACAGATTTCACACATTAAGTGAACTCCTTAACTCAATGTTCCTTTCCGGAAGCCTAGAAATATGTCACTTTGATTATGTAAAAACTCTGATGAAAGCAACGAGGATGTATAAAATCACAATTAATTCAACTAAGAACTTTCACACTACCCGGGGCACTAAAACATAAAAAGAATGTTCTCCATCCTGCTTCTTGGGTTTACACTCTCCACAAAGCCAAAAGCTATCTTTCCGGGCTTTGTTAGAAAACTCTGAAACGCTGCTTCTTTCCTGAATTCTATTGCTAGCATGATTTCTCCTTTTTCTATAATTCATATTGCTGCTTATATGAAGAAAGATGATACAAAAGGTAAAGTTGACAACATAGTGACTCAGATCCCAAAGAAATCATCAAACTAAGGAGACAAACCTTATTCTCTGGCTCCTTCTCTTCAGATTCAGTTGCTGGAGTTTCTTTATTGCCATCTGCAGTATCCTCCTCTCCTGACGGTGATTTCTCAACATTTGGGTTTTTCTCACCTTCGATAACAACTTCAGTAGACCTGGATAGACAAATGATAGCATTGAAATTTGAGTTAGAACCTTATATAGGTGAAAAAAAACGTAACATTTGGAAACAACTTAGCATTTCTAAATGAAATGTGCCCAAAGGCAATGATGAAATACTGACTGGGCAAGCTCATCGGTCTCAGTTCCCCAGTTACCCCGGCCAGCTCCTTCACGTTTAATCTCATTTCTGCAAACCATAAACATAGAAGATATGTAAAGACACATAAAACAGAACTTAACATCACTTTAACAGATTAAACAGATAAATTACCCGCGCCCTGTTCCACTGCGACGTTCAAAAACCCGACGGGGTCGTTCTCCATCAGCCAGTTCTCCATTGCTGAAGCCTCCCCGACGACCACCTCGGAAAGGCCCACGAGGCCCACCATAGCCACCTCTCCTTTCAGCAAATTTTCCACCTTCTGCATCTTCAGGTGCACCACCTTGACCACTGGAGACCTCCTTATTGCCAAATGCATTCTCAACATTGGCTGAGTCCCTATCAAACCCACGTCCACCACCACGACCACGGCCATAACCACGACCTCCACCACGGCCACCTCCACGGGCACCTTCTGCCTTCGCCTCTCGTACTAGAAAAGATGTAATCCAACAGAAAGGAATTGAATAAACAGTCAAAAGACTAGGAAGGCATAATCAACGTAAGATATCACTACTCATTTCCAATCATACACACACAAAGGATTCACAAGTAAGCAATAGACATCATGAGATTCATGACTACCAAAAGGATCAAGTTTTCACACCTAACAGGAATCACAAGGACCCTTCTCAACTAAGAATAACTTAAAGTGATACAGAATCTCTTAAATTTAATTGCTAAAAGTTGATTCCTCTTCAAAGGACACTCAGAAACATCCATCCAGGATTAAATGCTACCCTATATATTTCATCTTAACAAGCAAACAACTCATATCAGTTTTCCCCCTAAGCCTCAAGCAATCGTTGAAACTAAAAATCCACTAGTACAAATACAGAAAGCATCCTAAGAAATCAGATAAGCCAATAGCAACAATTAGATATCTTTTAAGTTCCTGATTCTCCAACCAACACCGAAGAAAATGTTTGCAGATCTCACCCTTTATTGCTCAAGTTTAAGACATATCACCAATAGCTACCTCTTGGCCACCCATTACAACAACCATTCAAAACAATAAAACCTCCATCGAGTTCTTTTACAACAAAATCAAACCCCATACAATAGAATCTTATACACAAAATATCTCTTGCTAAAAGAACCACTGAATTAGCTTAAAAAAATAGACCTTGAACATTTTGCTAGAGCAAAAATCATCAATCACGTTTTATATTCTTATAATCAAATGATTATGCCCATACACATCATATGGAAAAAGGCTCTTCTTGCGCTAAAACTACCACTAAGTGAGGAAAATAACCCATCTATGGAAAATCAGAGTAAGGTCAAACCCTATAACTCAACCTCCATTTATTCCCTAAAAAAAGCTTTCCTTTTTATCCTCTTGAAACAAACCCCTTATCCACTCTTCAAACTTTCCAGACCATTCCAGATAAAAAGTTCCCAAAATCCATAAAGGTAACAACAAACGCACAATCAAAACTGCTCAAGCTGATTCAGAAAAACTATAAAATAGTAGAGATTTACCAGCTTGAGTAGGGGGAAGCGGCTTGGAGGGGAGCTTAGCCGCCGGCTTGGATTGCTGCTGAGCCGCAGGAGCAGGTGGGGCTTTCTTAGCAGCTACAGGAACCTTTTGCTGCTGAGCAGCAACCAGCAGTGATGGGTCTTCGGCATCATCATCCCCCAGCAAATCAAAAGGGTTCAAAGTTGCCATTTTTAATTATCAAAACCAACCCTTCAAAACCCCAAAGATTCCTCCTTTATTACTTCTCCCAAAACTTCTCAATAAAGATTATTCAATCGTATATCCATGACTACTGATCTATATTAGTAGTACTTAAAAGTACAACTCCCTTGGGGGTTTTCTGTATAGATATAAAGAAAAGAGAAGACAGAGTAGGGTTTGGTGAAACCCTAGCCGCAATACAGTGGACTGCGTGAGTGTGTGAAAAAAGAGAAGGGAGCCAACCTAATCTGCAAATCTCGAATTTATTGTGGGGGGCACTTCTATCATCTGCAAACCTCGTGGGCCCTTTGATTTTTTTAATTTTTTCAATAAATAATTTTAAAAGTTGGAATAATATGAGCAGTACTGACAAATTATAAAATAAAAATGCATATGTGTATAAATAAATTATTCTTTTGCTTCTGTAGGCTTTTGTTGTTTTTTGGTGGGCATGGAATGGGACTATTTCTGGAGTCAATTTTTATACCCTTTTAGGTTCATTGAATTTGTATGGTGTCTTGGCACTTTGTGGCTTGAGTGATAAGATTACAAGTAGAAGTATAAAATTTACTAGATTTGCCAAACAAAAATACTTTTTAAAAGATGTGCCAATTTTTTATTTTTTGTAAGTAGTGATGAAGGAAACATGTGGCACAATGTTTCTTACGTCTTACCAATTCTTTGTGGTTAAAGAAAGAACAAATTTGGAGCTTATGATGAGATATATATGAGTTAAATTCATTGTAACAATTGAAGTGGTAAAAATGGGGTAGGCTAGCATTTTCTTATCCAAATAAATTGGACAAAACTAGTAGAGGAGACATTTTGTTTGATTAGTTCTGTTTGTACGTGGAGTTATCCAATGATACTTGCGAAGATGTTATGTAATTATTTTGGTGTGGCCTTTTTAGTGTAAGAAGATTATCAAAGGAGAGAAGGTAAACGAACTCATTGTTCAAACAACTATTCAGGATTCCTAGAGCTCTTCGTAAGGTTTGTTGAAAAACCCGTGACTCGAAACTGATCTGCTTCCTTCCACTTTCCGTAAACGAGCCCGGACCTTTTCCAACTGTTCAAAGGCCCTTCCGCGGAGTTCTTCTGAATTTCGAATACAAATTTGTCTACATATTAACCCCAAAAAAAAAAAAAGTAAAAACATCACTTGTCAAACTATAATGGGGCACACAATTTTTTTTTGGTTGTACTACAATAATTTGATCTTTTGAAGATGATAATAACATCAGGAATATTTAATGGCTCCACTTATTATTTATTACTAAACTAGTATTATACTCGTATAATTGCACAAATCATGTTATTGGTGGAATAAAATTTAATTATAATTAATTTTTTAAAATTATAATTTATTATTTTTCATTAAAAATTATTATTGTTTTGTGTTAAATTTAAATAATATAAATAGTAATTAAATTGTTTTGGATAATTTATATTAAAAATTTAAGTTTTTGTTTGACTACAATAACAACCAATCTTTTATCCCATTATGTGGGATTGATAATAGGTATTATATATCACCATAGTTTTCTATTAAAATGCATATTTGTATTTAAATTGAGATTAAATGTGTTTTTTTTAATAATATCTTTCAAAGTCTTTTTACACTTTTCTATTCCCTCTTTTGTTTGAATTAGTAATTTTCAATTTTAATTAATAATTATTTAGTCTCTAAACACCGTATTGGTGCATTTTAGAGGTTTTCTATACACATGGCTAAACTCTTTAAACGTGTTTATCTTGTTTTCTCATTTACTAGAGTTACTCTATTTTATTTTTAACACATTTATTATTCATTACACACATGGCCAAACCCTTTAAACGTATTTATCTTATTTTATCACCAATTAGAGTTACCCTATTTTATTTTTAACACTCTTAGTAGTGCCTCAACACTTTGATATATAAAGAATCAACGGTCTTATGATTATTTTATTAAAAAAAATTCCTTTTAATTTTAGCTGATTACAAAAATATAGAGGATGTACTTCTTTGTAATAAATGATAATGTTAAATTTGGATAAGATTATCAAATTCAATTTTGATTAAAAATCCAAAAGCATGTAAATGATTTCAAAAATCTTATTGTTAACTAGTGAAATATTAATAAAAAAAATATGTATTGAATTCGATAAAGAGTTGGAGGTAATAATATTATAAACTATTTAATTATACACGAGGCACAGTTATATTTAAACTATGCATGTGTTAACATTATTCTCATAGATAATAGACTTCTTGTGAATGTAGTTGCACAAGATCATGTAAAAGTTAACAAATAAAGTATTAATATTGCAAAATAATTTTTTATTTATCATTGTAAGAGAAAAGTAAAATACTTTTATTTTTCCTTTGAAAGATAACATTTCTTGATGTTGTTTAAGAGCAAAACAATAATAATTAGGGTAAATGACATTAGCGGCCACTCAACTTTTGAAATCGTATACTTTTAACCACTAAACTCACAAAATTGCGCGAACAACCTAATTCCTAAAAGTGGCTACCATTGGTCATTATGTTACTTTTGTCCGTTAAAGGCCAAACAGCAGTATTTCCACATGTTTTTTAAGGGGCAAAAATGTCAGGGTGAATGAGTTAACTTGCACGGTCTTTCTCTGAGGCAATTCATCAAGCATCTAGCGTGTATTTTTCGATTTGAGCAAGGACCTAGTTTCCTTTGTTTGTACATGAGCCAAGGGATAGTCAAAATCAGGGCTTTCCACGCCAACATCATCATCTAAGGAATCAACATCAGAATTAGGCTTGAGGATTTTTTATCGACCTTTAGATTTTCCAATTCGCGAGCAGCAATTAAACATCGGGTTTTATCAGCTTTCCTGTTACTCATCGGGTTTTATCAGCTTTCATGTTGATTTCTGCTAATTGAAGTTGATTTAAGCTTCCCCATGGAGGTACCAAGCTCTGGGAATTCAGAATTGCTGCTTAGATCAGTTGTGTGATGAGCAATTTCTACTTGGGTCTTCTGTAGACCCGAACGACCCATTACGTGACCAGTCAATGCCGAATCAAATTCTTCATCAATGACCGCTAATGCTGGAGTAAGAAAGCCTGTGGGTTGTTTATCTTTCTTGCTCATGGATTTAAGAAGCCAAGAACATCCGAAACCATGGGATTAAGCTTGTCCGAACCAGTTGAATGAAACGGTCACCCTTAATCCTCCTAAGAATGGGTTATTGGTCAAATCATTAATTCCAGTTGCTCATTGGGGTTTATCAACTAGAGCTCAATTATCCGCTTGTGTTTCAAGGATTTCGGATAGTATTCCTATCTATTGCTGCAAGTGAAAGTAATTGTAATTTTTTCACAATAATTTTTGGATTTTGTTGGCTAGATTGTTTGGTGCACTGCTCAATGTATCAAAAGAAAGTACTGATTTTGGCGGTACTATGATATTCTGGAAATGTACAACGTAATACTCCCTCTGATCCTGCATAACATATTACTTAGATGGAGATTCAGAATATGCTTGAATGTTTAAATTTGATATTGAAGACGAAAAATGTGGTTTCTAAAGAAAGTCATAATAACTTATGTGTACCAAAAGAAAAAACTAGCTGGAAGCGAAGAAATACCATTTTGCTCTTAAAAAAACACGTGAAGGAGCTGCGATTTGGCTTTTAACGGGGGAAAATAACAAAATGGTCACAGGTAGCCATTTTTAGGAGTTAGATGACTATTCGCGCAATTTTGTGAGTTGAGTAGCCATAAGTATACAATTTTAAAAGTTGAGTGGCCGCCAATGTCATTTACCCTAATAATTATATTACATGGAAAAGTTAAACAAAATAAAACATAATAACCTTTAAACAAAATAGAATACATAGAATACAATTATAAATTATTCATATATTTTACAGCCATATTAAAAACAAAATTTCTATGACAAAATATTGTAAAATTGTAGTTATAAATAACAATAAAATCTATTATATATATATATATTAAAAATCGACAGTCTCTTAAAGCAAGTAAAAGAGATGTATCTAGACTTTCTCTAGTAAGTAGTTTTGCAGCCACTTGTACTAGACCAAAATGAAGATAGTTATATTTTCGTAAATGTTTTTCTATAGTTTTTCTTGACAAAAGTTTAATTTCTTCACAATCAGAATGAAGAGCTATAGTTTTGTTCTACCGTTTTAATTGTATAATATGAAGTTAAATACCATTTTGAATCATGATAAATATGATTAGTTGGGTGTTTGGGAATTTTCCAATTACCTATAGTTTAACTAATGTTTTCTAAATTAATTTCTTCTTTAAGAAGAGTGTTTGAAGAAGAAGAAGAGGCTTTTGAAAAGATCTAAAAAGAGAAGACATGTTGCAAATAAAGAAGCAAGTAAATAAGGAATAAGCAAACAAAAGATGCAATAAAACCTATGAAACTTATAACTCTTTCCTTTAGTATCAAAACTTTTGAATTCCATTGGAAAATAATTATGAATTTACAGTTTATGTTAAAATTATTATAAATCTACCTAATAATTATAAATTTTAATATTTTTATGTTGAAATTGTTATAGATTTACTAATTTTACTTATGTCTACCTATTATTTTACTAATCCTAAAGTCTTTTGGACTCTAAGACTCTCAACAGCACAACTGGGTTTATTGCCCTACTTCGGGTCTTACTACCATAACATTGTTGGTAAAAATAGGCAAAACATAAATAGATCTACATCAAAAATGTTAGATCCATAAAAACAATATCATAAAACATTAAAATAAATAACTATAAATGTTAGATGCATAATAAGAATATCATAAAGTATTAAAATTCATAATTACAATCCTACTTCCCTCTTTGGCTCTCATACCAGTGAGGAGAGAGACCTCTAGGACAGTGAGGAGAGGGACCCTTAAAGGAACATAAAAGAAAATAGAGAAGTGGGTCACAGACTACCACTGGAGAAAAGAGATAGGTGGCTTAGCCAACCATATACAGGATATAATCAATTAAAGTAAATAAGCAGAAATTAAAATAGGCGGTTTAACCGGCCAATTAACTAGGGATTTCATATGGCTTGAATAGAGGAATATTTGGAAAAGAAGTAGCTGAAGGAACAATAGAAATTTTTAAATTTAAAAGAGGAGAAACATAAAAAAATTGAGGAGTAGTTTTATTATTTGTAATTAAATATTTTCTAATAGTTTGTAAATACTTATTGGTATAATTGTTTGTTCAAAAACACTTTGTATATCTTTACCAGTTAATGGTTCTGTTTACGTCATTTGTTTAAAATAAATAGCTTTTAAATCAACAGATTTGTAAGAAATCGTTAGGAGCTTATTTGGAGAAAATTCATATGGAACTTCTCCATCCGAAGTTTTACATTTTTTCAAAACATAAATAGTTTTGTCAAAAGGAAAATCAATTGAATTTTCTTCTGCATAAAAAATGAACCATTCAAAAAATAAAATATGATTCTTTAATTTTATTAAGAAAATCGTAGTAGCTTTCTTGGATTTGTTTTCGAGAATCATTTTTGAAATTATTCAAAAACCATGTTCTTTTGGAAAGATTTTCTTTAGAGTAAAAATCCTTTATAAGATATTCTTTATCAATTTAAAAACCAATTTGAGTATCTAAAGTCAAAGTTTTTAATTCATTAATTGGAGTATTATCAGTAATAGTGGAGTACATTGGAGATTTTGGTAAATCCCCTTGCTCTGAAGAAGATTCCTCGGTTTGAATTGTATACCTTGCTTGCGGTATACTTGATAAATTGTCAAGGTGTTGAAACCTGGTTGAGAATGAAGACATTGGTCTAAAGTCAAATACGGAATGCCTAGGTTGGGAATAAGCAGGAGTAGAATGAGAGATCATGTGGCTAGAAGACCTTTCAAACCTGATCTGGACTGCTCCTGTTGGAAATTGTTGGATATTAGACACCGTAGTATTTTTTACTAGAATAGTGGGTGTTGCGTCAGGTAGCAACTATTGTTTTGGAAGTGGTACTTAATTCCAAGTGATAGACCTGGGTACAGTTATTTGAGATCTTGCCAGATCTGTTTGAAAGATGATAGATTCTTTTTTTTTTTTTTTTATGGGTTTTCGAGGCTCCAGTACTAAAGGTTGAACAACTTGCTTTGTATTAGATCCTGAACATAATTGCCACTAGTAGTGTACATGTTTTAGCTTTATAATTTTCAGTTTTAATATTTAAAGTAAAAGTGTCTAAAATGTTTCTATCACGCAAAGAAATAATAAAGTTTGAAAAACAATGAAAATAAACTAGTCCATCACATAGACTGGTTTCAACAATTCCAAGCTATGAATCATCAAAGTTTAAAATAATTATTTATTATTAATAATATTTTGTTGCATGGAATACAGGAATAGTAATAATTATATTACATGAATACAAATATTCTTTAATATTTATTATTAAAATTATTTTTTTACTTTTATTTAAAAATAAAATAAATATCTATATTATTAAAATAATAATTTCTTATTAATTTGAACCGATCAAATAATAGTTTTTTATATATAAAAAATTGCCACGTATATTTTTGTGCATTTTTCTAATACTTAATCAAATCAAGTCTAGAAGGAATTTGTACAACATAGTGATTCAAATAATTTCAATTTTAAATTTAATTTTGGATTACGTAAAGTTAGTGGAATTATACTCATAATGAAATATTTAAATATATAAAATTGTCATTTTAAAACATTAAAAATTACGACACCGACAACAACTCATTTTTAACAATAACCTTAAAAATATATAAATTTTATAGTTTCGAATTTATCTTAGTTAATGTCAAAATTTAATTTAATTTTCCAGTGCACAATTTTTATCTTTATCTTTATATTTATAATGCCTAGTTTAATTTTTCAATGCCTAAAAAAGAATTGGAACAATCTAAAATTTGGCAATATCATCATAAAAATACATAACTCATTTTTAGTGAAAGAGTTTGGTAATGAAACTCCCACAATGGAATTCATAAAGGAGTGCAACTATCTGTTCATAATTTTTGTTATATATAAATCATCATATAGACTACATTAACAAATTATTAATAAATTTATAGAAATCAAGATTTTTTTTCCTTCAAAATTATTACATAATTTGTAACAAAAAAAAAGAAGAAGAAGTAATTATCACATTATTCATATTTGATTGCACACCGTTAATATTTAAATTAAATAAATACAAATTTTATTCAACAAGAGACTATGTTTGGATTGTGATTTATTTGAGAAATTTTGTATTAGAATGTATAAAAATTTTAGTGAGAATATTTTGGTAGAAAAAAGTATTTTGAAGAGAAAATAAAAGAATTTTTTAAAATTATATCAGGAGAATTTAGAAGGAAAATTTAAAAATTTTAAATAAAAATGTATTTAAATATTTTTTTTTGAGAATAACTTTTTGTAAATAAAACACAATACAACATAATCTTTAGGCTATATTTGGATTATGATTTATTTGAAAAATTTTATATTATAATGTTTGAAAATTTTAGTTAGTATTTTTTAATACAAGAAAAATAAGAAATTTTTTTAAAAAAATTATGTAAGAAGAATTTGAGTAAAAAAAATTGAATTTTAAAATTTAAAATAAAAATATATTTAAATATTTTATTTTTATTTACAAAAATTAACTTTTTGTAAATGAAAACAAAGTCAAACAGTAGCCTTAGCAATTCCCATAAATTTGAAGGGTTGAAATTTGAAATTCCAACTTATAAAACGGTCAATCCAGGCTCGCTTATGATTCTCGAACGACCTCACTCCTTCCCTTCGGATATGATGATGAGAATAGGAGAAATGGCATAAGGCTCCGCCCCAGATTCCCAACCCAGGAAGAGGTTTTTGCTTTTGCAATCTTTCACAATTTCCCTTCACTCATAATCCATCATCCTTCCCTTGTTTCAAGGATGGCGATTCTTGCACTTCCCCTTGCATCCTCCATTCTTAAACCTCACCAGACTCACCTTGCTGTCCTTCTTGCCCGGACAAGACCCAGTCTTTTTGCTTCAAGGAATCGCCTTTACTTCAAAAGAACCGTTTCTTCTGCTTTAAGCACTAACTCCGCAGTGTCTCGAGACCCCTCAGCTGAACCCATTAATTCAGAGCATCTCAAGATATCATCTGTTCCAACTTTTCAACAAGCCATTCAGCGCCTCCAGGTTTGATATCATTTCAATTCTGGGAAAGTCTAGGAAGTCCATGAAAATGGGGCAGAAGAGGGATGTTCATCCTTGTTGCATTTTATTTTGGAATTTCAAGAAAATGGGATAGAACATTGTGCTTGAATCATCTTCTTGACTTGAGTTTGTCGGATTAAATTGCGTATGTCAACAAAATGCAAAGAAAAATCGGCGTAGAAAGGGGATTAGAATGTTGCTTATTTAAGGGAAGAGTTTCCTATGGTTATTTAAGTCTAGAAAGTCCAAGAAAATGGGGCAAGCGGGATGTTCATCTTAGTTTCATTTTCTTTTGGTTTCTATTTTAAAATTATTGAAGTTATCTTTGCTTTTTTTCTTTTTATATTTTTATCCTCTTTACCATTTGATGTTTCAGGAGTATTGGGCTTTGGTTGGTTGTGCTGTGATGCAATGCAGTAACACGGAGGTGATAATAGTAACATTCTTGAAGTTATTTAGATGTTCCCTTAATTGTCACTTTTCTGATTTTATTTGCAGAGTTACGTTGTCTGCATATATATTTTTCTGTGGTTACCTGGGATGTATGCAGAAGTTATGCATGCGTTAAAGTTGTGTTGAAATTTGTTAGAATGTTCACTATGAACCCCCTTTTCCTCTCCTTTCTCTTTTATTACTTGGAATTATGTACACTCAAATTTTTTAGGTACCAGAGAGAAAGGAAGTGGGGTTTGGGGAAACAGCAGACTGGGGTTGAGGATGGATTACTTGGTTTATTCTCTGTCAATTTTCTGATATTTAGGTTTGTGTGAATTGAGCAGGTTGGAGCTGGGACTATGAATCCTCTAACATTCCTAAGGGTTCTGGGCCCTGAACCGTGGAATGTTGCGTAAGTATGCTTTTGATACCATTTATTTGCAAGATGAAAAATATAAACAGTTGTTTTCTATGAAGTTAGATTATCTTAACTGTATGTATTTTCGAAGAAATTGATTGATTTGAGAAATAGCATAGAAAATGATAAGATTGAGCAATCTTAATCCTACATGAGTGAGTATAATTAATGCATTATTTACAAGACTCAGATGTCGTGCTTACTAAATGGAACAAACTTATCTAATCATGAGGAAGACACTAGTTGGGACTGAATTTTTTATTTTTGGAAAGTTTTTAGAATATATATCTAGCATATATTGAAGATTAGACAAAATTGTTTTTGAGATAAGGGCTGGAAAAGAGACCATTTATATTTGACACATCCTATTTCCATGAGTCTTGAATATTTTTTTATTTTCCTGTTATCAACTCAATCAGATGGGACTTATGATTGTGTCCATCAAAGATACTCATGGTTTACTCTTTTTTTTTTTTTTTCAATATAGATTATTAATCTATTACTAATTTTTTAATCTAAACTTCTACTGTGGAAACATTTTATGTATTCTTTCAAATTTTGGTTGCTCAAATCTGTTGATTCTTTTTCAGTATCATGTTCTAAATACTGATGTTGTAGTCATTGATGGCAGGTATGTGGAACCGAGTATTCGCCCTGATGATAGTCGCTATGGTGAAAACCCAAATAGACTTCAACGTCACACTCAATTCCAGGCTTGTATTTTCCTAATTCATATGGAATTTAGTCGGTTGCTTGTATTTTTTGTGGCCGCTTACAAATTGTATATGTGGCTTTTCTTTGTTTACTTTGTAATGCCATTTTTGTGCTTTATCTCAGGTGATATTGAAGCCTGATCCTGGGAATTCACAGGACCTATTTATACGGAGCTTATCTGCCTTAGGTTGTAATGTTAGTTGCTGTTCTTTTTAAGTTTCATACTTCCTTTTTAACAAGTAGAAGTCCTTCCTTTGGACATTTGTGGATCTGTGATTTTTCTTATGTGGAATTATGATGCCACGATATGTAACGTGCAGTTAAATTGCATGAGCTGTTTTTTTTGGCCTTGCAAGATTTTTTTTAACTCAGAGAAATATCCACATCGACAACGATAAACTTAGGTTATAAAAATGGAGAGGAAGTAGTTGTGGTTTATGTGTGCCACTTAAACCATCAATTGCATTTACTAAATCATTCTGATACCTTTGACTTTCATGTACCATACAGAATCTTCTGAGTCTCTTTTTATTTCCCTAATATGCTGGCGGTTTTGCAATGTAATACTTGGCAGGTATTGATGTTAATCGACATGATATTCGTTTTGTTGAGGACAACTGGGAAAGCCCGGTAGGTTTTGTTGTTTATGACTTTATTAGCTGTGGCTGCACACATACATGAACATCATACAAGTGCAGCGTTTTGTATTTTACAACTTAATTTTATTCCTTTTTTAAATTGTGTTTTGCATTGTGTGACTCTAATAGGATTGCTCTAAGCCAGTTTTAAGTGGCACTGGCATTTAATTGAAGTATACTAATAGCTTTACTTGATGCACACTCTCTTGTTTGGACTATAATTTAGGTGCTTGGTGCTTGGGGATTGGGCTGGGAAGTTTGGATGGATGGAATGGAGATCACTCAATTCACTTACTTTCAGCAGGTTTTCTTTCTTACTTCTTGGTGAATTTTAGTTTCTAAATTCTTTTCTTGGTGGACTGATTGTATATGGATTTTGTCCTTTATTCATTTTTATACTACTTAGGCTGGAAGTCTTCAGTTGATGCCTATATCTGTTGAGATAACGTATGGTCTTGAGCGCATCCTTATGTTACTTCAGGTTATTCTTACACCATATGTTCTTCTTTTTCCTCTGTTTTGTTAATTTTCTCTATTGATGGAACTCATTTGTAATTTCAGGGAGTTGATCATTTCAAGAAGATTCAATATGCTCATGGGATTACATATGGAGAATTATTTTCAGAAAACGAGTACGGATGTTAATCACCTGCTATGTCTTAACAATTATTGCTATGACTTGTGATTTCACCTTTAATTGGTAGTTGCATTTTGTTGACTTTTAGGTTGGAAGGACCCAAAAAATTGCTTCAAATCATAGAAAGTAAGGGGAGAGGAAGTTGCTGACTTTTTGATTGGTTTTTTTATTTTATTTAAGATCATAACATTACTGTAAATCATTATACAATAACAGGGAGAAAGCAAAAACATAATTTGACTGTAAGTGGACATGATCCAATTGTTAGATAGTTTTAAAATCTTTTTGGATTATTGAAGCTTGGAGTTCTAGGCAAGGTAGCTTCTTGGACATAAGTTTCCTAGACTCTAATTAAATGAAAATGTATACGGCATATGATAGTATTGCAACATGTATATAGTAATGCATCTCCTTGGGATACTCTTTGAAAGTTGATATTCTATTCCATTTGGTGATATATGTTTTGACTTCATATGAATCCTTTACAATGAAGGTTCAGTTATGTTTTAGGGTTGCATAAGAAATAAAGGACATGCTGTCCTTGCTCTATCCACATGAATGCAAAAATGGTTTTCTTTTGGGAATGTGTCACACTCTTTGAGGCAAATGTTCCTTGATAAATGCATAGATATAATGCTACAAAAATTTTATAGGAAAACTTAATTTTATATTCTCTGACTTTTAACATCTATTACTATTTTTACATATTGCTGTGCTGTTGGTTATTCAGATTTGCATCCTGCTTTTTTCTTCACATTTATATGACCCCTGAATTTTCTGCATTCAGAAAGGAAATGAGTGCCTATTATCTAGAGCATGCTAGTGTTGATCATATTCAGAAGCACTTTGATTTTTTTGAGGCAGAAGCACATTCTCTACTTGATTTAGGGCTCGCAATACCTGCGTAAGTTTTGTATTTTGAACCTTATGTTTTCTTTGCAATAAATAGCAAGTCTACTGTGCACATTGAATTCTTTGATTGACATCTACTTTTGACATGCTAGCTATGATCAGGTTTTGAAGACATCTCATGCTTTCAACATAATGGACTCCCGAGGTTTTGTTGGTGTGACAGAACGTGCTCGTTATTTTGGTCGAATGCGCAGGTGAGAGTTGAACTTTGAGGCTTTTTGGATATATGACACATGCAACCTATAACTGTGGTTCTAGCAAGTGTAATGTCCTCACTACACTAGTTCTATTGTTTATTTGTGTTTTTTTTCTTTTCCTGCTAATTATAAATTTTCTTTGTCATCATCATCATCATCACCACCTTTATCCCAAACTAGTAGGGGTCGGCGGTCGATGAACCCAAGGATATAAATCCATAAATAAAAGAAAATATAATAAAACAAATAGATAAATAAATAAATAAAAATGCTAAAACTATAAAGGGCAGTCGGGAAAATTAGAGTTTTGCTCTTCCTATAAATTTTCTTTGTCGTTAATCAAAATTTATTTTGAACTTGAAGTTTGATTTTATATATGCTCATATTTGTCTTGCTTGTCTCCAGTTTAGCTCGTCAATGTGCACAACTGTGGTTGAAGACTAGAGAGTCTCTTGGCCACCCACTTGGTGTCATTTCTCAACCTGGTAATTTTGCTTTTGCAAGAGAAGTCCTAGAGGAAGCCGTACAAAAGGTTTGTGTTTCTGATTTTTATGTATTTTTCTGCTCTAGTGTTTAATTTATACATCTGTTGGCTAATTGCATTCCGTTTGTCAAATAGTCACCTGTACATTTAGAGCACAGAACTAGCTATCATTATTTGTGTGTTGTAGTTGGGATGGAAATTTTCCATATCTAGCAAGGAGCCAAAGTTTTCTTGCTATTCATTCTATTTGGTTAATTTTATAATGTTTCTTGTGCTCATCAGGTTTCTGAGCAAGCACGGACATTTGTTCTTGAAATTGGAACTGAAGAATTACCACCACATGATGTGATAGATGCATGCAAGCAAGTAGATATGCTTTTCCCTCTTATAGCAGACTCTGGGATTAGTTTCTCCTTAGCTCAACTATCTCTTATCATGCTATATCTATACCTTAGTTACCTTAGGAGTATTAGTCTTGACTTCTATCATCTGTTTATAAGATCTAATGTTTGTGTCGTGTCTTTCCTTGCAGCTTCAAGATCTTATGGTGCAATTATTGGAAAAACAAAGGCTAAGGCACGGTGAAGTCAAAATGTATGGTACACCACGTCGATTAGTGGTATGTTCTCATTTGTCATGGATAATTTCCCTTTATCAGGTAATTTTTGCTGGGGAGATTACACATGAGAAGCCTAACTAGAGCAACCAAATAAGTAGGAGGAATTTTTATCTGTTTTATCTTTGTGCCCTCTGGCTTTCCTTTCCAAAGCAGATTCTTTGATACCATATTGCTTCTGTGTTCATTTTGGGGTGCTAAAAAAAGATTAGATGTACTTTTATCTTCTAGGAGGTGCTTGGATTGAATTCCTCAATAGGAATTACAATGGGTTTCATTGAGGTGCTCAATCACAATGGGAATCCTTATTGCATTGTTAGTGCTTGGTTTAAACCTTATAATGGGTATTAATGTAAATGATGATGCTTGGTTCAATTTAATTAGATAAATAGGAATCAATCAAAATTTCAATTTTATTCTCATTAATAAATTTATTATAAAAATTACATTATTAAGTGATGAGAGAGAGGAGAGAGAAAATTAATGAGAGAGAAAGTAACAGTAGAGAGGGATGATAGAGAAAGAGAAGTGAGACGAAAGAGAGAGAAAGAAACACTATAAGGTGATGAAAGAGATAGAGAGAAAGTAATAGTAGAGAGAGATGAGAGAGAGAGGGGAGTGAGAAAAAGTGAAAGGAACACTATATAATAATGAGAGAGAGCAGAGAGAAAACTGATGAGAGAGCAACAGGACGGAGGGATGAGAAAGAAGAAGAGTGAGAGGGAAGAAAGAAAGAAATATGATAGGGTGATGAGGGAGAGGAAATCAATGTAGGATGATGGTTTATTATTGAAGGTAAAATTGAACTAATAGAATAAAAATGATTATTGAGTTTTAGGTAATCAACGATTACAGGGAGGTAAGTAGGTAATCAATGATTATTCAGTTTTTCACAATCATTATAAAACTTCTATTCCCATTACCCTATACCAAAATTAAATAACGGAATGAATTCCATTAACTTATTTGATTTCTCCAACCAAACACCTCCAGTTGTTTAGGGGAAGCTATTCCAGGCTTATAAAACCACAGTTAGATTGGCTTCCAAGTATTAATCCAATATGGCAGAAATTGCATCTTAGATTGAAATGAGAAGAAAAGAGGACAGGGAAACGTGAATGACCAAAAAAGTGGGTGCAAATTTGACCAACAATTATGCATAAATGCAGAATATAACTTGATAATCATTTGCATGGAGCACTCTATTAACATCCTCCTTTGATGTAGTCTTTTTTTTTTTCTGAAGTTAAGTCATTGTGATATTTAACTAGCAATCCTTTGAGCATGTTGATATTTTAATTTGCAGGTTCATGTTGAGAACCTATGTGCTAAGCAAGTTGAAAATGTGGTGGAGGTTCGGGGACCACCAGTTTCCAAGGCATTTGACCAGCAAGGGAATCCCACAAAGGTCTTACCTTCCTCAGATCTGTTGTTCTTGCTTATGCATAGAATCATTCATTTTTATATGGTGGCAGCAATTTATTTTAAGTGCTTTTGCCAATGGTGGTGAGGTAGCAGAAACTGCCTGGCTTGAGTCAGTTATTTGGTTGGATCATGGCCTTGTACGAGTTCTGAAAATATTTCTTGCTCTGGTCATTCTTATTGTTATCTCTGAGCACATGCTTACTTTACTTTACTTTTTGGGTTTATTTGTGGCATGGATGTGTAAAATGTTAGCATGAATTTTACTTGTTTGGGATTTTCATTCATGGATGCTCTTCCGCAGTTCCCCTATTGTAGCTTTTTTGCTTGAGATTTGTTGTATGCTTTGTTGAAGATGTCTTTATTTCCTCTCTTGTGGGTGACACTTTGTTTTCTGCCAAATTTCCTGTGATTGAATTTCTGTATCCACCATTGAGTAGTTAAATCCACATAAATGGTTAAAGACCTCATTTACTGTTTCAGGCTGCTGAAGGATTTTGTCGCAAAAACTCTGTGCCGTTGGATTCTATGTATAGAAAAGTTGAAGGTATGCTAAATCAGATGCATTTTTGTTTGCATAGCCATTTGTTCTTCTCCTTGTTTGTGTTACTTTAGTGAGTTTAGAATCTTGTACTATGTAGAGATGAAAATACCTGACGTAGTTGTTTTCATTTTTGGTAATTTAGAGAAGTTTCACCTTTACACACAAGTGGAAATGTTTGAAACCAAGTTGGCTTTATAGACTTGGGCCTTTTCTGAATGCGACTGCTACTTAGTACAAGGTTCCAGAAGATTTTAGGCCCATTTTATCACAGGGTCACATTGTTTACTTGTGAAATTATGGATTTACTTGTATTCTGTTCATTTATCCCAAGTGAAGTAGTTATTTACTTGTACTCCTACTTATCATTACAGGGAAAACGGAATATGTTTATGTTCGTATGCTTGAGTCTGCACACCATGCTTTGCAGGTATGTTGTCAAGCTTTTCTTTGCTTCTCAAATGCACTCTGAATTTTTAAACTCCTAGTGTAGAGGCCCTCCCCTCATCCCAAACAAAGAGACAAAAAAGCTTGAAAATAGGCGATGCTTCTATGGTTTCTCCTTTCTCATCCGCGCATATTGTTGGCATGAATCTTGAAATAAATTTTGACATGGGATGTGTTCATGCATTGATCGTGTCTTATGCACGTGTGTGCCTTTTGGTATCATAAGTTCTATCTCATCATAATAAACTGTAACTCTGAAATTTTTGCTCTATTTCTTGATGTGATTAGTGAATGTCAAGAGCGGAGTCTGTAACATCCTTAACTTTTGTTAGTGCCCAACTTATTAAAAATCTGACATATATCTTGTGAACAAAATGGAAAAAGCAAGTGTAAGCTATCTCCAAAGATCATGCAGCACGTCAGTAATCCTAATTTATCACGAGTAATGATACTTTTAGTGACTTTTCATACTGACTGATGTGGCAAGCATGAAAAGAAAAAATTCACTGATCACCCTCCTTAAAAAATGCAAAATAATAAGGGATAATTTTGTTTTTTCATACTTGCCACATCAGTCATAATGAAAAGTCACTATAAAAAGTCACTATGAATATCATTACTCATTTATCATTATTTGTAACTGTAATTTTCATAACATTGATTTATGTCCATTATTTGTAGCTATCTCCATAATATTGATTTATTAATCCATTTGTCTTTTTTTAATTTCGTCCGCTTCAAGAAATGATATAGCTTTGGAAATGGTATTTTTTGGTATCTTATAGGCCACAGTTAGCAATTACTCCTGTGCTGTGCGTGGTTATGTACAGTTGTGCATTAGTGACCTGGGTCTTTGGTGTTTGTTTTATTTCTCTCTTCATTCTTGTGGATAGAGGTGTCAAGTTTTGTTTTTCAGTCTAATCAGTATTTGCTGTGTACTGATGCTTCAGGTTAGAAGATCACACATATCAAGAGCAACATTTTGACTTTGATTAGGCAACTAGCACATCATAACAAAAAGTTATTATGAAAAGAAACACTTGGTTGACAATGAATTATGTTTTGTTTCAGTTCTTGTGTGGGAACTCTTGATTGCACAAACCAGTCCCACCTTTTAGGTTTTTTCAAGTTTGTCCCTAAGAAATTCTGATGATTCTACATGATTTCAAGTTTCTTCTTTGTCAGTATCTGCATATATTAGAACTTGTAATGCTTATGTTTTATACAGGTTTTATCTAAAGAATTACCTGGAACAATTGCAAAAATATCGTTTTCAAAGTCAATGCGATGGAACTCCGAGGTGTGCTACTTTGCCAAAATTTTCATATTTAAATACTCTAGTTTTGTTTTCTTTTTGTTCATTTCAAGTTTGGATTAGAAATTTCTTGATTGAATCTAATTAATGCAGTCCAAGCGATTACAGTACAATTCATTCCTAAGCATTTTTTAATGTTGGAGAACAGACAAATGAAACTGACTCAAGTTCCATTTCTATGTTTCTGTTTTTTTAGGAATCATCTATTTATGTTTTGATTTAATAATTTTTTAATTTATTCTCTTCATCTATGCTCACATATGGCTTTTCTGATTTCCATTGAAAATGGACTCTTATTGAGTGCTACAGCTCCTCCTTTTATTTCCATTATCATTTTTTTATTTTTATTTTTTACTTTTGAGTGCTTTGAGATGTACTCCTGTTTTGCAAAGATCGATAGAACAAAAGCTAGTGTCTTTTTTTATCTGGATTGATCAAAAGAAAAAGATTTCTGAATCACATATGGGGAAGAGGGTTAATTGGTAAGGCAATAGAATCATCATGATATCTTTTAATTTCTGTTGGAGTAAGGTGTTGATCTGAGTATCAACTCATTTGACTTGATTAGATTCTACGTGCTCTCACTCAAAAACTGAATGTGATATCTGTTCATTTGTTGTCATAAGATTATGTTCAGCAGACCTATCCGCTGGATTTTGGCTCTTCTTGGAGATAATGTTATTCCATTTAGTTTTGCTGGTGTTTTAAGGTGAGTTGTCAAATCTTCCTCTTTCTTTTTGCTTAAAATGATCTTTTTATCTTGTTTCTCCTTCTGTTGCTGGATTGTGATTGATAATCAATGAGCTGTCTGAACAAAGTGATGGATCCTAATGCAGCTTGAAGCTGCCCTTAGAAGCATCCAAGAATATATGCAATCAGGAATAGATGCAAAGAGCACAAACAGTAAATTTTGTTATGGGTTTCCAAATTGAGCTTTGTCTTGTCAGATGCCCTTCTATTTCTACTATTGTAAAATCCATATATAGTGCTAAAAGTGAAAGCTTCCCTTGCCTTCTAAATATTGTAAGCAATACGTTTCAACATTTGTTAGGCACCTATCTATATTTACTACACTTGCTATCAACCTTGAAGAGCATGCAGAAAATTGTCGGCTTTTTTTTTATTAAAATCATCCCTAGGAAGTTCCTTTTGGGTTCATTCTTGAAAGCCAAATCCTTAGTTTCTCAACCTGCTATCTTTCCTTCTTTCCTGAGCAAGACAACAAAGGCTGACTCTCTATCTCCTTATGCGGATGATATAGCAGCTCTTTCAAAGAGCCATGGCATGAGATGAGATACCTCTTCCTTCTGCGAGTAGGGCTATTGCTTTTAGCACAACCAATTTATAGCCCTAGAAAGTAAGGGTACCTATTCCAGATCCAAAGGATCAGTCACTGAAGAAGGAGCAGCTTCTTAATTATACACATGAAGCACCATATTTACCCAAAACTTATCCTTATTCTATGATTCATCAGTTAGATAGCATTCTTGGTCTTTAGATCTAGATAAAAAGGCCACGTCTATGTTTGCCTTGGCATTCAACTTTCTATGGAAAACTTCCTTTAGCCTGTTAAGACAAAACTCTCTCCCTCATCCTTTTATTATTCTGGTATTTCCATTGATGAATGCCTTGTCAACTTTACCTTATATTCTATAAAAGGCTGTTTCCGCGACTTGAACCCGTGACCTCATGGTCACATGACAACAGCTTTTACCACTGCACCAAGGCTCCCCTTCATTATTGGAGCTTACAGCTCTGGAAAGAAATTTCATTGAACTTCCTGATTTACAGCCCCGAAGTATGTGCATGTGAGTTCCAGAATCTAGCTTATTTGCTGGATAATTGCAACCACCTAATTTTTTGGGAAGATTGAATCAAATTGTTTATCAAATTGTCTTGTGTAAATTGCCTGACATGTATAAATATGTCTTCACTCATACATGACTTGTTCATTGTGTTGCAAATGCATATATGCTTAGTTGATGTGTTGTTTATGACTTTGTATATGCCATATATTGCTATACTCCTTGATACTTTCATTTGTGCATTCTTTTTAGATTCACTGTTGCACAAATGATTCACTTTTATTAAAATTGTCTTATTTTACTTCAGTTCCTATTTGTGTCAAAGTTCTTCTAATGTTATTACTGTTCTATTTTCAGTTTTTTGTTATGTGGTGACTCTCTCATGATTATATTTTGCTGCACCATTTAATCTCAAGAACGATCCATTTGTAAAAAATTTTAGATTACAGATATGCCGTTCTTGTTTTCTCCATATTAGTAGATCATATCATTATCTATTTCTCTATGGTACCTGTCAAGTGTCAGCTGTGGTGGGACATTAGGGGTTAGAGTTTGAGATTCCACCTCTTCTAGCGGGGAGAAGACTGTGTACATTTAAAAATCTCTAATATTGCAATAGAAGAAGGCATGTACATTTCTACTTTAGTTGTGGACTTTATTTGCACGTTGTTTCTATGAAAAACATTTGCGCTAATGGTGCATAAAACTTTGCATTATGTTAGAAATTAGAAGTCATTCGTTGTTGTGAGCATAATTGTGGAAAAGAAATATTTTGACCTAATATAGTGAGTTGAGTGCAGTTTGAACCTTGGCTGAACTGGTGATTCTTATATGGGGAGAAAGTTTCCTTTCGGTGTATCTGGATTATTCCCTTTGGCAGTGCTCAATGGACCTACGCACATTGTTAATTGTTCTACTGTCTGATTAGTTTTCTATGTACATACTTTTTGACTTGTATTTTACTTCTGCTTAACTATCTGTGATAGCATTTATATCTTTTAACTGATTTTTAAACCTCTTGAATGCTAACACTTTTTGTTCTCTAATACTTTGTTATAGTGGAAATCTTTCTCATGGTCTTAGAAACACCGCATCAGCCAATGTGAAGGTACTTGCATGAATTCTTTCTCTGATAGATGTCGAAATGAAGATCCATTTGTTTTAATGGAGGGATTGTTGATATCTTGTTTCTTTTGCTTCTTACAACTTATGACTACTTATATGAACTAATCCATGAGGGATTTTGCAGATAGTGAGTGCAGAATCTTATGCTGAATTGATGCAGCATGCTGGAATTTCTATTGATATTGAGGTGCTCTGTGAACGAATATTATTAATTGGTTATATTTCTTGGTCAGTATATGTACAGATTTATAGCTATACAAGAGATTAAAAATAAGGTAAGAAATCCTAGAGTCCTAGAGAATAAAGTAATTACAGTTCTAATACAACTGTACAACAACTATTCTAGGAAACTAAATCACATATCCTAATTTACCCATAAATCTTGCAACATGCTCCTATATGATCCATCATTTAAACTATGAAACTGCAAAATATAAGACTCTAGAATTACGATTTTTATTTTGCAGCAACGGAAGAAGACAATTTTAGAGCAGTCGAATGCTTTGGCGGGAAGTGTTAATGGCTGTGTTGTTATGAAGAGCAATCTTCTAGATGAGGTAAAAAGGGGAAGATGTCAAACTTTCATGATATGATCTTCATAACAAGGTGTTATATCTTGATGTTTTTCATCAATGTTTAGGTTGCAAATCTTGTTGAAGCACCCGTTCCAGTACTTGGGGAATTTAAGGACAGCTTCTTAAAGCTTCCAAAGGAATTACTGATAATGGTAGAGCATATTATATAAGCACTAATATTCATTGTCGGTTTAAGTTGATTTGCGTGGCACAAAGTTTTTAGAAAAGTTTGTTTTGCCCTTCTAAATTTAAAAATTATCAACATCATCCCAAAATATCAAAGTAGGAAAAGAAATCTGATGTAAAGTTATCCTTTTGGCCGACAGATGAATATTATTGATTAATAGAAAATGAACGTAGAGAGCTTTCTACTTATTTTCTGGTGCATTTTGTCTGGTTGTGATGATGGTTGTGTTTCTTGAACGTGAAGCTTTTTCTTTTTTCTTTTTAAATAAAATTATGAAAAAGTCACCACATTAAAGAATGTATAAATATAAATGAAGTATACTCTTCCTGAAAGTGCATGCAAGGAAAATATGTCCAGAATGCTTGTAGAAGTAATAACCTTCTTCCTTTGGTGGTGTCCAATGATATACTATTTTCTTGGTTTTATTAGAGTGATAATTTCTGTTGATATTGCATTGCCAGTGACTGATTTTCTTTAAATTATGCACAGGTGATGCAAAAGCACCAAAAGTACTTTGCAATAACTGATGAGAACGGAAATTTGTTGCCGTACTTCATTTCTGTGAGATAGTCCAACCTTCCTACCTCCCCCTACATTTAGAACTCATAGATTGTTCTCTGAGGTGAAAGGGTTTTAGTATCTTGTAGTAATTATATGTTGCTGCTTTCTGTTTCAGGTTGCAAATGGAGCAATTGATGATGATGTAGTAAGAAAAGGAAATGAAGCTGTTCTAAGGTTGTTCTTCATTTTATTTTTGATTCTGTCATATTACTTCTATAAATATTAATCTACTTTTATTTGCAAGATTTTGGCAGTAAATCTTATATCTAAACTAATTTAAACATCAAATTCTAGAGCTCGTTATGAAGATGCAAAGTTTTTTTATGAGATGGATACAAGTAAAAGATTTTCTGAGTTCCAAGGTCAACTTCAAGGCATTCTTTTTCATGTAAGTTATACTCTATATACCTACTACACTCTTGTTCTCTTTTTGTACTGCTGCAGAGGATGGACTATGGTGTAGTTAGTAGTTTCATAAGAATGTAAAATGAAAAATTTATTTATCTAATCATGAATGTACTCCCTCTGTCCCAAAGAAAGAGTCTCAAATTGAAAAGTACAATTTATTAAGAGTTATACAGTAAGTGGGCCATTAGTTTATACAATTTTTCACTTGTGTCCTTTTTTTAACTGTGGGCTGTACATAGTCATTATTACACAAAGGATATTGTAGGAATCTCATTCAATTGTTTCAACAGTGGGACTCTAATTTTGGGACACAGAAAAAGAAAAATGTGGACTCTAATTAGGGGACAGAGTGACTAAGTGCTAATTTTCCACACATCTGCAAATTAATCTGTTTATGTACTTTCAGAAGGAAAATCTTGTTGTGATTGATACAGAACAAATTTATTTTGAAAATTTTCATTTCTTCTAATTTTGTCTATGGCAATAGAATTGTTTGATATTTTATTGTGTTAATTCCTAAGTCTCTTTAAATTACAGAAAGGGGAACAATAGGATAAGTTTTGATCTGGTGGTTTTATACAGGTAATCGCTATGCACTTGTCTGTTTATCGAGGTTGCCTAATAACTTTGCTTATGGATCTTTATAAAACATTAGGAGAAGCTGGGGACAATGCTGGACAAGGTGAATCGCATCCAATGTACAGCTGCTGAAGTAGGATTGTCTCTTGGAGTAACTAAGGAAGTGCTTCAAGTCATTGAGGATGCTGCATCATTGGCTATGGCAGATCTTGCTACAGCTGTTGTTACGGAGTTTACTTCCCTCTCAGGGACAATGGCTCGACATTATGCTCTTAGGGATGGCTACTCAAAAGAGGTTGTTGCAGTCATGTGACATTTGGTTTCATGTGCCTTGTTACTTGCATGTGTTTCTTTGTTGTTTATCCTTTGTGTAGAAGAAGAATTGTCTATTTTTATTCATCTGGTTGATCTTTATCATTGTTTGTCTTCTATCCTTAACCTTATAAATAAATGACTTTGAAGACATATGTTAACTTAGTTAGCAAAATTTCCTGCTTGTTCCTATATTCTTTAGCTTTAGGGAGGAGAGCAAATGCTCTTCAAATGCAGACAAATGGATATCTTTCTTAGTTAAACTTGGTAGTACTGTGTTTACGTGGGCTTGTAAATCTTAGAAAAGCATTTTTTGTAAAGAATCATTTGTAGTTATTGTTTTGAACTCACAACGATCAATTCTTCCAGTGTATAAACATGATGTTGTCTGATATACATGGTAATGTGTCTTCATTTAGCTCTAGATATAAATCTACATTCTCTTCTAACTTACCAACTTGACCATTACATGGATAAGGATGTCTTCAACAGGAACTTTTGGGATAAGATAGTGGTAGAGGCCATGTTAATATTGATGGATCCCTTCATTATTAATACCTAACTACATTTAGCCTTTTAATAGTACTGATTTGCATAAACAGGGAGAGTTTGATAGAAGAAACTCATTATGGATTTGGAAAGATTCTTGTCTTTTAGTGTTAACACCTGAGTGTACGGTGTTTGTTTCTGTGGCAATCATGGTCTCTTTTAGTTTGTCATCATATTTTCACTTATTTTATCCTTTGTTGGATTAAGAATTTTCCTTGTTTTTGTGTTGTATTGGTACCAGGTAGCAGTGGCACTGTTCGAGATAACATTACCACGCTTTTCAGGAGACAGGCTTCCAGAAACTGATGCTGGCACTGTACTGGCTGTTGCTGACAGGTTAACCTACAGTTTACTGCTTTTGACCTTTAGTAACCTTTCTGCTTGATGTTGACGAATGACTGGATTATTACTGGTTTTGCATGTAACTTTTGCTACAGGTAGTTAAAATCAACCTTAAGCATACTGTCTGGAGTTTTCAGGATTCTGATTTTACCCTTTGTGAAAGGTGCCCAGTATTTGTTTGGAGGATTTTAGAACTTTCAAATAAAACTTGAGCAACTGAAACTATCAAATTTGACCTTAGATCAATTCTTGTATAAATTTGTCAAATGGTGGAATCTGATTTCCTTGTATTCTTGGTTGAAACAGAATTTTTACCCATTTAATTTAAGATATGGTCAATTTACATTTTTGGACAGTATCATCTAGTAGGTTTTTCTCTTGGTAGGAGTGTTTAAAATAGGATTGTTTGTCAGTTCTAAATAGTTTGGTTAGTGCTCTTTTGCTTGAAAAATGTTATATAAAGCTATCTTATGGGTTTAGGCACCTTTTTCTTTGAAGACGTTTTGTGAGATATGTATTTCCTTCCAGTTGGATGCATATCATATATCCAATTGTATATAATATAATTCCAATTGGATATATACATAAATATTTATATCTATGTATTATATAATTCCAATTATATATTATGCATTTCCAGTTGGATTTGTATTTCCTTCCAATTATACATTAGATCAATTTTTTAAAAATTTTTTTTCCTCTCCTTTTCTTTTTCCAATCTTTTAGTGTTGTGAGAATTATATATAGTACTTAGTTTTTCTAATGCATAGGCTTTCTAGATTGCAGCTTCATTGAGTTTAAAGGACATATTGGGTCTCTTTTCCTGTTAGGCACTTTAGTCCTGTCCGGTTTGTATTGTTCTGACTTCCTAATTTACTTTCGAATTGAACTTTGAATGCAGAGTACAAATTTTCCATGAGATTAGGTCTACAGTTGATTGGCTGATGATTTAATGGTGTACACATTTGATAAAATTTTATTTGTTGTTTGACAATAGAAAATGTGAATTTTCAGATCCATTCCTAACTCAAATGGAACTAATTTCTCTGTTGAAATAATGATCTCTTTTGTATCTTGTCATGTTCTGCAGGCTGGATAGCCTCGTTGGCTTGTTTGCTGCTGGTTGTCAACCAAGCTCTAATAACGATCCATTTGGTCTGAGGAGAATCTCTTATGGTCTTGTATGTATAAGAATCTGAAGATCTTTAAACTCTCTATGGTGCCATATGGCTTTTCTTCTTATATTTACTGCATAGTTGATTTTTCTCCTATTGATGTAGGTTCAATTATTGGTCGAAAATAACAAAAATTTGGATTTAAGACATGCATTACAGCTTGCAGCCAGAGTCCAACCTTTAAAAGTAGATATTAGCACACTTGATGATGTAAGTGATTGCCATCATCATGCTTTTACCAAGGTTGCAGGGGCCATTTTGGGGTCTGTTTTCCTTTGCTTTATTTTATGTCCCCATAGAATTGTACTGATCGTTATACTGTTGATTATTTTGTTTGCGGTTCAGAGCTTACTTCTGTTGTTTATGTTAATTGGGTCTCCTCAAATTTTAGGTGCATCAATTTGTAATTCGAAGGCTGGAACAGTTCCTGGTATGTGAAGTGTTCTTACCACTTAAAAAATGGTAGCATATGCAAGTTTCTCTTTTTTCTTCTGTGTTATCTCTCATAATTGGTATTGCTTCTGAAGTACTGCAAAGTTATTATCTTGGATGATTGCAAAGAAATGCTATACAGAATAATGAAATTTACATGCTAGCCATGGATATTTTGATAATATGACATTCTGGCCAAGAAAGCATATGAGAAGAAGTGATCTTTCAAAAGTTGTTTGAAAAAGTGAGGATATTCTGTCAAAGGTTTTGACAAACTTTTGTGAGAAATGCATCTCGAAGGCTTCTTTCTTTGAAATGGCCTTTTCAACTGAAAATAGGTTGGCAACCAAAATGAAAAACAAATGAGAGCACTTCAAAGAAACTTTTTTGTTAGATCAGGAAAGATAGAATTTACTAATTTAAAGCAAAGGAATTGGCCCTTGATTAAAAAATTAGAGGGTCACCAAATGGTCAAGTTACATTTTTTATTATTTTTTTGGTTTTCCTGACATCAGAATGGGATGCCTAACAGACTTTCTGAAACTTGGATGTAATATAAGTAGCCTTATTATTTATTATCATGTAATTCTTGTCTTTGGGTTTTGTTATGAGTTATGTGATTAAATTTAATTATTGTTTTTCTATTATTTCTTTTGTAATTATTTGGCTCTGGTCATGGGACGCTAAGGAGTTGTGGCTCATTTACAAGCTAAAAACAATTTATAAGCTGACCTAATTTTTTAAATCTGGCAAAAAATTTTAACAATTAGGATATCCAGAGTAAATGAAAATTGGGGAACTCAGACTTGGGCTATTTTATTGATTTCTCCTTCAAAAGGCTGCCTATTTATCTTTTCAACCCAGTATTTTTATTGATCCTTTCTCTTTCTGAAAATGAAATGATGAATAGAGAAATCTTTTACTGGTTTCTGCACAGATTACAACAATTGAGAGTTAATGAATACTGAGATACAGAGCTTCCTGAATAAATTACTCTGCAGTAGAATGTTGTTGGTGTTTTTTCATTTTTTCTATGCACAGGTAGCTGTTAAGATGTATCACCATCTTCCCTAGCAAGACTGCTAGTAATATCCATGTAACTGGAGTATGGGTTAGTGACTTGATCAAATGCCAATTGGCTGCTTGTTATGATTTATATTTGGCTTCACTGTTTGAAGTTTTTGGAGTGACTAATTGTAAAACTATCTTCAGGATCTTTTGTGTGGGAAATTCTTCTTTCTTTTAAGGATAGCTGTCAGCCAGTTCAACCTGCTATTGCTGATTAATTCTATTCCTTCTTGAAACTGTGTGATTTATAATCTATTAGTCTTTGCTGTCTGCTTATTCAATTTAATTGTTAGATCATGTAATCTTTGAACATAAATTAATGTTGCTGCTGAGGCTCTTCATGTATTAATTTGTCAAGTGATATTATTGCTAATTTATTTTGTTCTACTAACAGACGGATAAGGGAATTAGTCCTGAGGTGGTGCGTGCTATCCTAGTGGAGCGTGCAAACTTGCCTTGTCTTGCTGCTAAGTCTGCTTATAAAGTAAGTATTTATGTTGCTATAGAGGTGTGCCTGGCATTTCTTTTGCTTTTGCTTTTGCTTTTGTTTTGCTGATACTTTTTGGATATTATCTGCTTGAAAATTTCATTTACTTCTTGGGTCTATCTCTGCCTTGCATTGATTGCTCAAATCTTCAGAAACCTATTGAGCCTTCTTTATTAAGCTGTTGTGCGCTTAAGTGTTTTGCTTTCTTTGCCATTTTTGACTTCAATAGTCACTGTCATTTTTGGTCCTTTTTTTTTCTTTTTTTTTTTTCCATGTATTAAATTATATCTTTCTAGTTTCTTCTGCTAAACTAGTCAGTGTGCAAGTCTTGGATTATCCTACTGTATTATATATACATGCAGTGTATAAAATCATGGGAGCCTTTTTCTTATATTGCATGGACAGACTGGGGAAGGGGGGAGGGGAGGGACTACTGTGTAAATATCTAAGAGAGGAGTTTGCTATACTGTTTCTTTTCCCCTTCTTTTGGATGGAAATAATGCCAAGATGTGTTGCAGATGGAAGCATTGTCAAGGGGTGAGTATTTGTCAAAGGTTGTTGAGGGATACTCTCGTCCAACAAGAATTGTTCGTGGAAAGGATATAAATGCTGATATGGAGGTGCTTTTCATTCTTATGTGCTCACTTTATGTCAGGGTCTTCTTTTATGTGTTGCAATTGCCAGTATATGTTTATGTTCTTGAATGCATGAGCAACTAATTAGTCAGAGAAATGTATGGAATAACAACTTGGTGAACAGGTTTTGTTGGCGAATTTGAATTGACCTTGTGCTTTTGTCTTGTATGTTGGGTCTTTTTTGTTAATGGTATAGGTTTCTCAACTCACAAATGTTTATTTTGGTACCATCTTTATGATTTCGTTTGTTTGATCCACTAATTTGTTATTTTGTTGCTCTTATTCTTCTGATTTTAATTTTTGACATTTTACTATTTTTGCCAGATCTTGACTTGTCATTTCTAGTCCTCGGATTCTTCAGTACTCTTTCATGCAATGCAAACCCAAATCAACCTAATTGGATCTATTTCTTTATGGAGGCATACATGGATTATGTCCCCTGTTTTGTTAACGAGTTTACCTTTCATATGGATCCTATTACTATGTAGATGTAAACATCAGTTTATAAGTTCAAATTACAAACTTAATTGCCTTTCATTTTGACTTCATAAATTCTACATTTATCCCAAATTTGAATTGAGAGTAAAATTGGGATCATTGTTGTGAAAGTTAATCAATTTCTGGATAATTTTTTTAAAGAGGGCATCCTTCACTGTTTAATGTCATGATATTTACACTGGACATGTAATGTCTTCCTAACTTTGTTTTGATACAATTAAATATCCTTGTAGGTGGATGAAACAGTATTTGAAACAAATGAAGAGAGAGCTTTGTGGAGCACTTTCTTGTCATTAAGAAACAAAATTCACCCAGGTATGCATTCTTTTTCGATATATATCCACTTCCAGTTTTTCTCAGCTTTTTGGGTGAACTTATTATACTGAATTTCTGCAGCATCGGTTTTCATTGAATAATCACCTTAGTTTTGTTTGTTAAAAACTGATTTTACTTTAGCTATTGCAACCTAAATCTGCCACTCAATTTTTCATCACTCATATAGGTATGGAAGTGGATGATTTTGTCAAAACGTCTGCTGAACTCTTGCAGCCACTGGAGGATTTTTTCAATCATGTCTTTGTAATGGTGGTACGTTCAGTTAGTTCTTCCTAAGTGCTTGAGATAAATGCTTCAAAGTTGCTATCCCTTTATCCTTATTAAGCATTATAATATGACTTATGTTTATGCATGTTAAGCATGATCTCTATGTTGGTGTAGACAAGGCTTGATTATGATTCACACTAGGAGGGTGTTTAATAGTCTCCTGTATCAAGGCTGTCTAATGGCCACAGGTGTCATTTCAGGTTTCAGTAGGATATATTTGTGAGATTATCATACTGTTTTTTCACTGAGATTCCAGTTTTGTCTTTCTGGATTTTCATGCTATTAAAGAATTATGTTAATTGGAGTTTGGCCTTCTACATTTGGACTTAGTTAAGAACAGTTCAACTGTCATAGTCAAGAATATATTTCAACTGAACCTCAGGGATTTGGCTACTTGTAAGTAACTGCAGCAATTCTGATGCCTTCCGGGGTTTTACTGTTTGTTGGTGAAACGCAATGCGCTGTGTGTGGGCACCGTTTGAAGTTAAATTGTTAGGCATACTCCCTGTTACTCATGTTGCAGAGGCAACATTTATCTGTCTAAACAGTGGTCGATAGGAAATAAAAAGTGCAAATGCAGCTACTCAATGCTGTGCCATCCTATTAATTCGTTATCAATTCTTCCCATATATGCTATTACTCTCTTCTGCATCTACTGCTTCTTTGCAGCGCTGGAGTTCATAGTTATAAAATATCTAGATAGTTTCTTTTAGTTGTGCATAACATCCTTACTTCATTATATAATGCAGGAAGATGAAAGAATCAGAAAGAACAGGCTTGCACTACTACAGAAAGTAGCTGATCTTCCAAAAGGGATAGCTGACCTCACAGTTTTGCCTGGATTTTGAAACTAGTTTTTCTTTTTCATGTACTTGCATAGTTAGGTACTTTAGCCATACTTCTTCTAGATATGCCAAAAAAGCAGGTATGAGAAGATTGGGAATAGATGCTGCACTGATTATTGAGTTAGACTGTTTTCCCAGACTGACTTGTAAAACAGAATGACAGACATCCATTTTTTTCATTTTGTATGAATTTTGTATATAAGCCACTTTATACATTCACTGGTAACTACTGTATGCTATATCTCAGTTGAAAATATGACATGAACTATTTTTCTTCATTTTTTAGACTAAAAAAGATGCGCTAATGTGTTTCTACTGGCTATCAGAAACCATGTTTAGACCTTTTGTTTTTTTAATATATAGTTTATTTACAGTTGATAATTCCTACAACTTACTATTCATGTGAACAATAAATGTGCAAAAATAAAAAAATATATATATATATATGATAATTGTTGAATACTCAATAGATGTAATACTCAATCAACCTTTTAATTTGGTCAAGCCAAGGTTAAAATTTCCATATATATTGCATTTTTCTTAGCCTTTCTTCTGCACAGTTTTCTGCAAAATGTTTTGTAGTCCAAAAATACTTTAAATATGTTTTTAACAATTCTGACAAAATCTAACCAACATGAAGAAATATGAAGCTTGGATAGATATTCGCAATTTTAATTCTATTCAATTCCTTTCCCTTTTTCTTTTGGATTAAATCTATCATTTTATAATATATTTTTTTGGAGTTCAATTTTAAAGGTACTTTTATGATCATAAACATATATATTACCTCTTTCATTTATTTTGTATATATCTATATATATTTAATTATAAGAGATACCACATTTAATATAATTTATATAAAATGAAATTTTTTTAGAAGAAAAAAAAAAAAGAAGTTTTGAAAGTGATTTTTTTTTTTTGGGTCTTGGGGAGTGAGCATAAAACAAAGAGAATATTCAAAATTTGTTCCCTTTGATTCATTCATCAAATCTCACTAAAAAAGAATAAAAGAAAGAGAAGTGGCAATTCTGGAATTTGGCGGGTCTGAGACTTGGGTATTCGCAGTCTCGGACCAACCGAAGAGGACCCGGAACAATGGCGGAAGAGGAAGAAGTAGCAGCGGAAGTTGAAGCGGTGGAAGCAGTTTACGGCGAAGACTGCTTGGTCCTTCATCACTTCCCTCCCCATCTCCATGTCCACATCAAGCCCCGCACTGCCGATGTCTCTTTTCAACAGGTCTCTCCACCCTGCTCCCCCTTTCCTTTTTTATTCATGTAAATTTTTAACCAAAATTTCCCCTTGTTTTATCCCTTCCCCAAATGATTGGGAATTTAAGCAATGGAATTTGAATGGTGATGCTGCATAAATTTTCACTCGAAACTTGATCATCGATTTTCACTCTTATGTTGATTTCCTTGTCAAAGACAGTGTCTTTGTTTTTAATTTTTTTTTTCTTTTTTTTGGGTGGGTGTGTGTGTGTGTGGCTCTTTCTTGTTGAAATTACGCCCATGCTATAAAACATTTTGCAGTTTGTGGAAGCAATTATTGGGATTCGAGCAAATTTTAAGGTAACTTATGATGTGTAAATACATGTCCACTTATGGCTATTGTACTGCTATTTTAGACGGTTGGGTGTGAAGTTTTGAATTATGAGTGTTATTTGTGGTAGTATCCAGATGAACCACCGGTCATTAGTATTGTTGATTCAAAGGGTCTTGATGAGCAGAGGCAAAATCATCTTATAGCTAGTATCAGGGACAGGGCTGTTGAACTCTCCTCATGTTTGATGCTTGTAGCACTTTGTGAGGTATTTGTTTTCCTTTTCATTTTGAATGAGGTTTTTGTTATGAGGAAAAGGAGCATGTATAACTAGCCTGAAGCGAAATGTGAGCAAGAGAATATGGGTGGCTTTGTCTTTTAATTACTGCCCAATGTAGTTGCGTTAAACAATTAACAAATTTTACTCAGGATAATTGTAAGACACGCTCGGCTAGATGCATTTTCTAAATATTTTTCAAAACATTGATGAATCCAAGTGTATTGTTAGGAAGCAGTGGAGAAGCTCACTAGTATGAATCATCCTGATGGAAACTGCCCCTTGTGTCTGAATCCATTACTTGACAAAGAAGATGGCAGCGCTTCACTGCCATTTATGAAGTTGATGTCCTGTTTTCACTGTTTTCATTGGTAAGCTGAGTTATCAATTAATACTTCCAGGTTTTTTCTGGTAATCAGAATATTATTAGCTTATACATTTTTTCCCAAACTTCTGTACTTGGATTTGTGATGTGATTTTATTATCTTTCTAGTGAATGCATCATCAGATGGTATAATTGGCTTCAGATGCAAAAGGAAGTGGAACATGACGACATTTCTGGTATATAAGACCTTCCATGTTACTTTATTAAATTTTAGGGTGGCAATAATATTCCTGTGTAAAAACTGAGTAGCTTAAATAAAACTAATTTCTAATGTCCTTGTGAACAATAAAAGACTATTTGTCAGGCTGTTAGGTGAGGGGTGGCAGGTGAAATCTACACCCACCCACACCCACGCATGTGCATTCATCTTCAGTGTGTGTATTTTGGGGGTTTGTGTCTTGTTTCATGTCCACATAAACAGCCATAGATATCTAATAGTTGAATTATAATACAAAGACACCTACAGCTGCCTTAGCTGCTATGGTTAATCTCCAAGTTTGTTACTCAATAGGCAACTTTGGATTCTCTCTCTATTAATTTATTATGAGCTGAGATTTTCCTACTTTATCTTGTTTTTGCTTTCCAAATTCTGTTTTCTGGTAGGTATTCTGGTTTGAATCTTGAACTTATTTTTCTTTTGTTTGTTAGCTCTTGCTATTATCATTAACCCAGAGAAAACCCAATGCTCAGTGGCCTTGTCATGGTATGAGATCATTAGGGATTCTTTTGATTTCTTAATAGAAGTCCATTGCCTTAGTAAGGAATTTAGTTATGACCAGGTAGTCCCTTTCAGATAATTGCCAAGTTCTACATTCACAGCTCTCACTCATCTGTGTATGACAAGTTAGTTCGACTTATGCAAACATATACCAATATAGCGATTATGGAGCTTGTTTACTGTAACAAGATGTAAAACCAATTAAATTTGTACTAGTCAAAACAGGTCCAGTCACAGACAAATGAATATTTTATTTCAGTTAGCTCTCAAACATTTGCCATCTGGCATACCCAGTGAAATTGAGATGAAGGAATTAATTTGCAAGAAGAGAGTTGCCGGAGAACAATGATATTTATTAGCATGTCAATTTGCTCAATTTTTAAAAGAGGGAAAATGACAAAACATTTCAATCTTCTTCCAATTTACTTGCAATCTTGCTCATCAAGTTCTACATGTTTCTATGCGATGTATAGTGATTTTTGCTGTTTCCAATGTTCTAGTTTGACATCATTCTCAATGGTTTTGGGATTTTTTGGATGTGTTTCTGAGTATTACTTTTCTCAGGGAGACATGAAACTTGTGGAAAAAGTGCAGGACAGTGCCCAGTTTGTCGTAAAGCATTTCTTGCGAAGGATATTGAACATGTGCTTGACTTGGCTGGGACTCTTCCTGATTTTGTAAGTCCGCAACTCACTTTAAGCTGCTAAAACATTATGACCTCCATTGGTTTCCGTGCTCAATTAACTGAATAAAGTCTTCTTTGATCTTTCCGTTTGATAAATGTTATCTTACCTACGGATACTTTTTTGAATGTAGCGGCTGTTCTGCTTCTACCTCAGTCAATTTAGTTGTCCCACTGGTGTCATTTGCTGTTCTAAAATGAGGAAGTAGTGAAATTGTCGGTTCAACTTAGGATTGATTCTGTTAGCTTCTATTTTCCACATACTGGATGATTGTTTGAGGTAGCTTCTTAAAAAGGTTAGAACAAGTTTACTTAAGTGTGGTACAAGACCAGATTTACCAGATTTTATTTACTTTTAGTTTGTCTTAGAATCTGTTGAATATGGATATCAATGCAACTCCAGTTGAAGTTATTGATGTTACTTAGAATTTCTTGCTTACCATGCCATAGTAAAATTGCTTTTGCACAACAGACAATTAGGAAAAGATTTTATAGGATGATTCACATTCAACTTAATGGATATGAAATGGGAACCTGTTTCATGTGGATAAATGGAGAAGTTCTAGGTGAGTCAAGCATTCGTCAAGAAAGCAAAGAGGATACTTTTCTTTACCTAAAGGGCATTGAAGATTAGATAATTGACAGGTTTTGTGAGCAGACAAATTTGGAATGGGGTGGCATGGCTATTGAACGAGAAAGGGCATTGTAAGGGAGATGTGTTGTAGACATGAGCTTTATATTTTATGACGTTTTCATGCTATTTTATCTAGAGTTTTCCTAGTTCCTATTTCTAAATTTCTTCTCCCTCGAATTTTGGTTGACTGACAGACCCCTACATAGAGATCTGCACTGAGGAAGAGTTTCAAGTTGTAGAGCCAATTCTAATGAAATTGGATACGTAGTATTGGTTATTCTAGATGATAACTAGAAAAACAAAGAGCTGATGAATTTTCTTGTTGCACATAAACTTAGAATCTGGAAACTGCTGATCAGTTTTATTTGTTATTTTCCTTTTGATAGATTCTTATCCTAGGATATCACTTTCTTCTAAAATGAAAAGGTGAGTGTCCTTTAAAGGAGCAAGTCGCACACTGAACAAGTTAGTAGCATGCTGCTTGGAAATTATGGTAAAATATCGTTACTTAGTAGAATGATGCATAGAATAGATGATATGGTATCGTGAAGAAACAATCAAAGTCTAGGCATTTGAAAAGATAGGATCTGCTAAAGGGAAGATTCAATGGTAACATATCAATTTGGAAGTGCCATCCAATGCGTTGAAACATGGTTTTCTTTCGGTTGAGCATCCCTGGTTTACTACAAATATAATATGTCCACTTGAGTTAGAGGGAAGAAGTGTGTTAATGCTACCCCTTCATTCGTCTGCTGTTTTTTAACATGATGCATTCTTGAAGGCATATTTTTGTGAGTATGGTGCAGGCATGGCGCCATTAATTGCACCTGAATTATGAAATTGAACACAAAAACCAATATAGTTAAAGTGACACTTAAGATTTTATGATGTTCTCACGGTGTATGGTACAGGCATAGCCATTAATTCTGTTATTTCCTCTGTTCTAAAGTTGTTATCAATCTAAAGTGACACTTTTCTTTTTCTCCTTGACAAAACTTAGAATTCTGGCGAAACTGATGTCTTAAACACGGAAGATCTTCTCGAGTCTCTTTCAGAGAAAATTAGAAGACAGAAATTCGACGCAATTTTAAAACTTCAGCAGGAGAACAGTGGTTTAATCGAACCCAAGAGACATGAAGTACTGTTGCCCGGTATGTTTCCTCCTCGGTCAGTTGAAGCACCTTCAACTGCTATGGATAACGAAACCAAGGATCAACAAAGTGAAATTGCAGCTGAAAATTCAGGAACCATACCAAGTGGTTCATCAAATAGGAGTAGCACCAGCAAACACAGAAACTCTGCAGCAAGGAGGCATTCTCATAGGGGACGCAATCCGGGGAAACATGCACGACAATGGAGACAAAAAGAGAGTGATGCTGCAAGTTGATTGATTAGTGAATACTAAGTGTTGCTTTGGTTACCAAGATGTATAGATTCCATGAACTGGGAAAGTAAATGAAATTATACATGTCCAAAATGTTAAGGTTGGTGCCAAGGGGATACATATATATTTTTTCTTTCAAATTTTGTTTTGGTTTAGACATGCAGAACAACCACCACTAAATTTTTATCTCATTATGTGGGGAGTCTGTACATGCTAAAATAGGAAGAAAAATCTTTATACAGTCTCATATATTATTTATCTCTACATGTTTGTAAACAATGCAAGCTCTCTTTTCCTTAAGCATTATGTCTCGTTTTTCGATTTGATCAAGTTAATTAATGGATGTCTTTATATATTTTTTTTTCAAAGATGATTTGTACCTAGTAAATAGCTACTCCATCTGATTTAGAAAAGAGTTTATTTTCTAAAATTTTGTCATTCTTAAAAAAAATAAATCTACATTGAGTAAATTTCAAAAGTATTGTTATTAATAATATGTATGGTTCATAATTAAAAAAATAAAGAAAGCACTGGGTTATGAAAAAATAGACAAAAGGAGTATTTTATAGTAACTTTCATTAATGTTGTGTATGTTTACATTTAAATTTGGATATTATTTTTCTTATTAATTATGCAGCTATTTCTTTTGGAAGTGGTAGGTTTATGGCTTCATTTGAGTTTAAATTTAGGTTTTTTCGATTTACTTTTTCAATTGGGGTTTTCTCAATTAAACATGTTTGCCTTCAATTCAAATTATAAGTTTCATTTGTTTTACAATAATTAATGTATAATATTATTATTGAAAGGAAAAGAAATTTTAAAAAAAGGGGTTGTACTTATATGAGGTTTTCTATAGTAGAAATTGGTAATGGAACTTATTGTAATAAGAATTTTCCATGCCTATTTGTTCATTACTTTTTTTTTTTAATTACTCTCTCATTTTCAAAAAGAAAAAAGGTCCAACTTTAATTTGGTGTGTATATATATATATATATATATATATAATTACAATCTATTACACAATTAATGTATCATTAAATGAGTAATTTTTTATTTAAAACTAATTTTTTTTTTTTTTTTGGAGGAGGAGGAGGAAGTAATAATTTTCTTTTCCCCCGTGAATCGCAACGAATTTTAAGGACATTACGGAGAGCTACAATTTACACGGAAAGATTGGGCACACGCAGATCTACAAGTATATAAAGGGACTATTTATTTCTTGAGTTTTTTTTTCCCAAATATTTATTATTTTAATATAAATTAAATAAATGTTACTATTAAAAAAAGAGTTCAAGTTTTACTAAAATCAATATTGACAATTTCGATTTTGAAGTCGATATTAAGGGTGTCAACTTTAAAGTCGACATTCATAATGATTTAAAATCGACTTTAAAATCGACACCTTCGACATTTATAATGATTTAAAATCAACTTTAAAGCCAATACCTTCAAAATTCTTACCATTCCCAAAGAGTTCACTATAATCAATGGTCAGGTGGACAGGGACCATCATTTAAACGTGAAAAATATATAATCCATAGGAACACGTTGGGTTTGACCTAATTTAATTGAATAAAATTACATTACTCATATCGTGATTCACCTGGGTGACCTATTTGACTGATTAAATAATGATTAATTGGATTACTTTTTATCAACCCTATTTTAATCCCCTCCGAAAAATCACAAACCAATAAATATAGATAAGCTATAAATAATTAAGGTAATAACATTCATAATAAATTTTTTTCATAAATTCTCACAATAAATAAATTGGCATGTTGGGGGAGGGTAGGGGAGTGATATTTGAGTGGGGTTAGTAACACAAGTCACGAATTCGATCTTAGAGTTTGGTTAAAAAAAAAATCTCATTTACCTGTTAATAAGGATATTCAATGACTAAAATAAATATTACATAATAATTTTAACCACACTGATACTATATTATTCATGGTAGAGTTTACTAAAATTTTTGACTCTATATATCATCATTCAAATAATTAATTGTGCAGTGGACAGGGGGACCAATATTTCAATGTGAAAAATCCGAGTCGTGTGTGGAAACATAAACATAAGGATATATGTTATTGTAAAAAAAAAAAACAAAGAAAAAAACCAAAAAAGACCATTGAATGTGAATTCTTGACCATTTAATGTGGACGTTTCCTTCGTTGGCTACCACATGTAATGAATGTACTACCAAATTAAACATAGCAATCACTTAAGAATGATTAATTTATTTCTACATTGATGGGGATTGCTAAATTTATTGCTTCAGAAAAGGTAAACACATTTAATTTTCTTTTGGGTCCATTTGGCTTGTTTTGTGCAATCAAAAATATAGACATGAATGATGAAGTCAAAAGGATAGTAGAGGTTGTCATTTCTTCTTTCCCTTCTCCCTTGTAACAGTGTAGGCTCTCAATGTAACAAGTATTTCTTAAAAAAAAAAAAAAGTTTGTTATGATAGATAATGATTTCATTTTCTTTTGGGTCCATTTGGCTTGTTTTGTGCAATCAAAAATATAGACATGAATGATGAAGTCAAAAGGATAGTAGAGGTTGTCATTTCTCCTTCCTCTTCTCTTTTGTAACAGTATAGGCTCTCAATGGAACAAGTATTTCTTCAAAAAAAAAAAGTTTGTTATGATAGATAATGATCTGGAGAAGTTTCATGCTAGATATCCCATTAAATAACGCTTTTTGAATGAACCCCGGTCAAGGTGAATGCCTTTGTTGTTTTAAATGTGTCAAGTTGTTCATTCTCTAAAACCCAAAAATGTTGAATACCAAATGATAAGGAGTTTTTACATGTTAAGAGATTCTAACATTCCGTAGCCACTGGCACCCACTAAATTTTATGGCATTAATGGTCTGGGCATTATATGTCCTTCCAATACTATAGTCAGAGTTTGGTTATTGGTCTAATTCACAATGTTATAAATAGGGTTTGATTTTTGATATAATACCTCATTACATGAGTAGGTGACCATTAGAAAAAACCCGGAAAACTATTCAGATAAATGAAACTATTTGGCTCCATTTGGAGTGTGATGTATTTGAGAAAAATTGTATTGGAATGTGTGAAAATTTTGGTGGGTATTTTTTGATAGAAAGAGTATTTTGGAGGGAAAAATAAGAAAGAATTTTTTTAAAAATTATGTAAGAGGAATTTAGATGGGAAATTTTGAATTTTAAATTTTAAAATAAAAATATGTTTGAATAATTTATTTTTGTTTGAAAAAAATTAATTTTTTGCTAATTTACAAACAAAAATGACTTGTCCAAACATAGCCTCACTAATAAGAATTAGGTGGCGCTTGGTATAAACAGTGAGTTTAAAAATGGAATGGATTTGATAGAAGGAAAGATTTGAAATAGAATAGAATGATAGTAATTATGTTGTTTGGTATTATTTTGTAATGGAATGGAACAGATTTTATATTAAAATTAAAATTTAATATTAATATTATAATAAAGATATTATGATTTTACATTACATTATATTTAAAAAAATCATATATTGTTCAAAATATAGTCAAAATGCATGTCAATTTGTGGAGAAAAATATTTTTTACAAATTAGTAAAAATTATTTTTAAAAAAAGAAAAAAAAAAGGTAAAATGGTGGTTGCAAACCATTGGTGGGTTTGCAACCACCTGGCCAACGAGCGCGCGTCATAGCGTTTGTCAACGTTGAAATTTTTTTTTAATAGATTCAAAACAATGTTATTTTGAGTTTTTTTTACTCAAAACGATGTCGTTTTGAGTTTTTCTTAAAACCTTTTCTCCCAAACTCAAGGGTGGTTGGGTTTCAACAAAAACCACATCCAATACTTTTCCTAAACTCATCACCCCTAACCAAACAACCATTTTTACCCCATTCCATTCCATTCCCCTCCCAAATCCACCAAACAAACAGCTCCTTAAATTCACGAACACGTAAGTGTACAATTATGTGAAACACATTCGAGTGCTTAACATCTGTGCTTAGTTATCTTGTAGAGCAACATTAATAGACATTAGACAGTATCCACAATGTCAATAAACTCTTGCTTGCCCTTCATTGTCCAGTTGACCTTCTTGTTGTTTCCTGTGCCAAGATCAATCGTGATAAGCTTGTCTCTGAAAAAGAACAGGACGATGGAAAGTTCATACATTAATTAAAATCAGGCACGAGATGATTAGAAACAAGTGCCTTGCAAATTCATAACACGAGATGATTGTACTTTGATCATCATTTGGTCTTAAGCCCTTGTTTCAGGGCTTAATTCTCACATAGGTATAGAATTCTTATATAGGTTCATTATTCCAACATAGGCTAATCTTTAATCCGAAACATCATTTTTTCATAACCATTTCACAGTTGTTATCCACATCTTGAATTTATCGTTGTCCTCCCTAACAACTTGGCCGACATCAAAGGTTTCGCTTGTCTAACCTAGTATAATTTTGGTTAATGACACCATAACCATAGGTAGCCTTCCTTTGACACTTACAAATCACCTAATCAATTCAATAAATCAACTATGCCATGAAGAAATTAACATCATTTCCCCAAAATTTTCATAACATTCCTCGTTACTTCCCCTTCAAATTTTTGATAAATGTACACCCTTTTAGCTTCAATTCTGTAATAAAAACCAAAATTAACAATTCAAACAAGTCTTTCGAGCATTAAGATTTTTCCAATTAAACCATAAATAACTCTCAATAAACAACCAAAGGAAAGGATTTCAACTCCTCATTCGAGGCAAAAAAAATCCCTTAATACTCATCTTAACAAGTTACCAGTTTATTCAATTTCATTCTTGGATCAGAACAATTGAATACAACATGTATCAGAACAATTGAATACAACATGTTTGAAACACTAGAAGACTTGGATGACAACTCCACCTTGTTCTTTTCAAAATAATCCCAGAAAGAAATCAACATTGGACTTCCAAACATTTCACTTAAACATACGCCCACATTAACAATGTACTTCCTATAAATCAAACACCGAAAGAAGCACAGATCAAAATCAGTTCCAAGGAGAAATCTTCTGATTCCATAAGACAAGACAAGACCATGTATCTCAAAACCACAGGGACAGCTAAAAAAACAATCTTTTCATAACGCATGCACAGCAGTCCCTTTTATGGTTAAACTAAGACTAGGCATTAGACACGCCACATCAGCTAAAGCTCTGACCACCACTATTTACACAGTCATCATAAAAAAAATTATCCACGCTAATAGTCTGGCCTTAAAATCCACATCACCAATTTCTCTCTCCTCTATCTATTTTTTTGCTATTTATTTAATATATTTAATATTTCTTATTTAAATTAATAGTTATTAAAATATTATTTATTTTTCATTTATCAAATTTTATGTAGTCTAAGAAAAATTTTGAGAGAGTTTAGGAAATAAAAATATGGGATTTTGTATTAAAAATAAGCAAAATACATGTTAATTTATAGAAAAAAATATTTCTTGTTAGTTGGTATTTTTATTTTTTTTTTTACAAATAGAGAATATGGCCGTTACAAACTAGTTATTGGTTTGCAACAGCTTTTAGACGTGTGATAGAATAGGAAAAAATAAAATAAAACGATGCATTTTGGCGTCAATCTAATGCCAAATGGCATCGTTTTTTATTCTACAAAACAAAAAAAAATTTACCTCTTCATTTTAAGGTCACGCCACATTGGCTATGTGACGTGATCTCAGCTTTTAAGGCCAGCCCAAAAGTAGCTGGTGTGAAGCTCTAAGTGAAAGTTCCCAACAATCAACTAAAAACCATATTTATTAGTAATTCATGAGGAATATGGCAAATAACCAATCTCGGGTTCCCAGGCCCAATTTTGGGATAAAGACCACGTCGAAGTGATGACAACGACGGCGATGGCGACGGTGATGAAATCGACGGAGAATGGGGGACCGAGGAAGAAAAAGGAGGAGATGGGCCTAATTTTTTTTTTTTTTTTTTTTGGGTGAACATACCAACAATTTGGAATTGAGGCCTCTACCTTCGCTCTTATTATCATTAGACACCAAACAGACCTTAGACAAAAATCCAGTAAAATGATATGGTTAATTTTGAGCACACTATATCTCACCAGATCTTAGGAGGGGTTTAATTCTCCTTTACTACTACCGAACACCGATGCATCCAAGATTAGATCATTTCTCTAACTCCACATCAACACAATGCATGGCCCTGAAATATCTAAACTCTATATGGGTTGCATTGTGAAAAACAAGATCCAACATTGCGGGGATTTGCGTGCTTTCAATTTGAATTTATTGTCATGTTCATTGTTCATAAAGAGTAATTTTTGGCTAATTGATCAGGGGGAGCTTGCTGAATGGCACTTTTCAATAATAAGAAAATTTCGATTCTTGACATGCATAAAGAAAGTTAATTTCCAAACCATGCCAAGTTTTGCCACACAAGCTAGCTCTATCTATGTTATAATGTAGTCTTCTAGATCAACATGCCTTTTACCTGGATATCTTGCACATAATGCTTGGAATCATCGCAAACGGAGTGATGATACATGTAGAGTGATTCAAGTGATGTTAAATGAAATTCACTTTAAATATTCAAATAATCAAAAGTAATCATATGAATATTATTACGTATGTTATTAAAAATATTATTAAAATTCTTCAATATAAACATTACTCATACAAAATATCTACTTAGATAGAATTTTGGCCACTCATTAGAATGAAGTCGACATTCAAGACTAGTAGTAATAACAACCAATTTACTTTTTTGAGGGCATGGAATAATACTATGTTAATATGGGAACTAGAGATGAAGATTTTTTTTGTAAGATGGATAGTCTAAGATTTGTTAAAGATTTTGTCGCATCATGCAACTAATTGCGAACTAGATCTAGATAGATTCTTAGTGCAAGGAAGTGAAGATAAAAGCATATACTTATAATATACAAACAACACTATCCACAAAGCCACCAATTCTAAATATGAAGGATTTGTTGATAATGTATGAGCTTTTTGTCAACCTACTACTTTTGGCCACCTTTATTTACTTTCTTTACTGCTTTTTTTTGGTTAACCAAAGCACAAAAAATATCTAAATAGTGCATTTTTTTTCATCCCATCAATCATTAGTGCCCTTTTCACCACCAAATTTTACCTTGAAACTTTTTCCCTTTTGTTTTAGTAACATTTATCTACCCTAAACTTATAGCCTAATCTACTCCAATATATTCTATAGAAAAATAAACTATACCTAGGTCAAGAAAGCCGGATGTTGCCTTCGCAGCCGTTAGCTTCAAGAGTTGAATTTGAGCAAAGACAAATAAATCTAGCAAAAATTTCATACATATAAGTGCATAACCCCATATTGGTGACAAAACTAAAGCTACATTTAGATTGTATTTAAAAAAATATTTTTACACTTTTTAATATACTTTTAATCTTATAATTATTATATTGAAAAACAGAAAAATACATTTTAAAATATAATTCATATGCACCCTAATTTTTTTAACTGCGATGAGGAGGAATATTAACCTTTTATATGGCCCTCATTTTGCCCTAGCCACATTAATTATATGATCAGCTTGATGTCAGATGTGAACCGTAGAAATTTATTAGTATTCTTATTATTGTCTTTTTTTTAACAGTATAATGTTTCCTCAAATCCAGTACATTAGGAACTTGGATGCATCAAATTACTTTTTAAATTATTATTAATGCCTCCTTCACCTTAGAGTGTAATATTCAATGAACATTTTCCAAATGATGTGGAGGAGTTGGAAATTTTGAGAAGGGCAATTAACTTACCTAAAAAGCTCCATCAGACTAATTATCATTGGCTGCAAGTGCTAAAACTAGCCCATTAACTACACCTACTTTTAAAGCTGTCCATACCATGTCTGATATCTAAGCTAATTCTCCATTTTCATTTTCATGAATACTCTTTAATATCTATTATTATCTATGTGGCCCTTCATTGTGTCACTATTATTGCCATCTTGGTTTCATTTTATTTTATGACTTATTAAGTTAATTGAAGTTCACATTCTTCTTCTAATTTCTCAAAATTCCACTTTTGATCTATCATGCATCATTGCATCTCTCTATATATCTCTTAGTATAGTAATGTAGATTTGTAGATATATTATATATTGATTTATAATCAGAAATTTTTTACCAAAAAAGATCAATTTTTTAAAAAATTAAATATATATAAATAAATTACACTTTTATAATATGTTTTTTATTTTACAATAACTATATTAAAAACATAAATATATACTTCCAAACTCAATTTATAACACTCTTATCATTCTCCCGTTTATGGTTGGAAATCTGACACGTAGAGAAGTTGGAGCATCCTTTTCCAGGTTACTGTGGGGGTGCTATTTTCCAATTTTATTTTTTTTTCCTAGATTTTCCAATTACATCAGAGTATTCAAACTTTTAAATTTGTCAGTACAGCAAAAGGATAGGCCTCGGTGTATGTATATACGACGACAATGATTGGAAATTCTAACGGTTTGTCCTGCCCTAAACAATTATGGAGGAATAGAATGAAGAAGGCAATTGAGCAGAAAGAGGTTTTTCTTTGTCCTCTTTATCCCGAAAGTGACACAATTGGCATTTTATCTTTGTATGTATTGATCATGTATACTCGTGGTTAAAAGTATCAGTAGTGATAGAATTTTGTATCTTTTTATAATATAAAGGCTTGCTAGGAATAAAAGTGGAGCTTCAAGTAAATACTTCTTTTCAAACTAATATATAGATCAAAAGGGAAATGATTAAATAATTGTACATCTTGTTCCGAATGGGATTAACTTAAGGAATTGTACGTTTAATTCAATCATTCACCAAGGAGCAATTCAAGTTTCTAACCGGAAAACCTTTAAAAAAGTAACAGTTGTAGGAGTAATGATACTTTAGTGACTTTTCATAATGAAAAGTTACATTGACTGATGTGATAAATATAAAAAGATAAAATTATTTATCATATTTATTAAAAAATATAGAATCGTAAGGGATGATTTTATTTTTCTATACTTGCGATATTCGTAATTATGAAAAATTACTAAAAGTATCATTAAACTAATAGTAATTATATAAGTTATATGATAGTGTGGCTGTAAGATGTGAGTGCAGTGTTCTCTGCTTAGTGACAGGTTAGAATACTTCATCTACTTCTTGATTTCCTTGAAAGAAGAAGAAGAAGAATATATATATACTTTCTCTATCGCAATATTTAAGTCATATTTATATTTTGGGATAACTTATTAAGGAAACATATAATATTCTGTTTGGATGAAACGAATATGTACAAAATTATAATATAACCCTTAAGTTTAAATTTAAAAAGTATATTAGTATTAGTGACAAATTATTTATTCATCAAATGGTAGTATGAAAAAATGTGTTTAAATAGTATAAAAGTGACTCTTATTTTAACATGACAAGTTATTTATATGTTTTTGTTGGATCATCTTCAGATTCAAGTTCATCATACTCAGTTTGATCTAAGATCATATATAACTCTCACAGGACAGGACAGGACGAAAGGAACGTTTGTAGATTATCTGATCTCTAAAATGATGTTCGATCCTCAAACTGCTCAAAACCATGAGGGAGATGGAGTACTTTTCATGCATGCATGCATTTAAAATCTGACAAAATTGGATGTATAAAATTGAAAAACCAGCTATACAAATCCATAAACTTCCACTGCGAGAACCCTTTAAATGGAAATATGGATCTTTACCCACATGGGGAAATTGAAACATGAAATTTTCGTGTAAGAAATCATCTCCCTTATCTGTAATTTGCCACTTCCATGAAAACCAAATCATAGATCCATTAAAGAAGCGCATTGTTTCATCACATCCAATCCTTCTTGGGCTCTATATGATCAAATTATCACACAAGTAATCACTTTGATGACATTCAATGAGTATTAGCTTAGTTTGATTTTGCGCTCTTTTGTTAAATAAGAATCAATATTGTCGAAAAGTTAGAATAATTTCCTATTAATTCATTGAAAATATTTATATACGATTTAATTCGACTCTAAAGTATCATATTATTAAGCACTAAAAGCCAATGACAAGAAAAAGTTGTGTTGTGACACATTGCTTGTGTAGAGAAACTAAATTCTACTGTTTGCATCACATTGCTTGTTGTATTAACTTTTAGTCACATTGGGTTGCTTTAGTTTTGTGCAAGTGATGAGACTTTACTCCTAAAAAAGAAAGTTCTTTTTCTTCATGATCATCAACAAATTACAAACGTGCAAACGTGCAATGTAGAGAAAGCACATGCACGATTTGGCGCAAGGAATGCATGCGTTTAGCTCATTCTTATTTATTTTTGCTTAATTTTTTGCGTTAATAGCTTCAAACCCCATGAAAAAAAGATGCATGTTTTTTCTACCTTGTTCGTCCCAACCAGTCTCGTGCTTCATCTCAACATGTATCGCTTCCTTTTTAATTTACATATATTTGATGCTTGATGTGAGTACGTATTACTATTCACTTATTTCCATTACTTCCCCAAAAGCATGTTTACCATCCTCCTATTCGGAAAGAACATGCACCATTTGTTGAATTATGCACGTGTGCCTCTATTCATCTTGCAGTGGCAAATACTTAGGGTATGTATAGATTATATTTTGAAATATATTTTTTTATCTTTTAATATAATTTCTTATATTTTTTAGATAATATCTATTTTATTATGTTTAATTCAAAAAACGTTAAAATGTACTTTAATAGACAACGTATATGTACTCGAAAAGGTTTGTGAACTTTAGGAGAGGTATGTGAAAATAACTTAGATCTCCCTTATGAATTGAAGATTCATAAATTTGAGGAGATTGAGAACAATGTGAAATTAACTACAGTATAAATTAATAATTATTTTTGTATCTTCTATACAATTTTTATTTTACCATTTTAACTCGAAAAATATCAAAATGTATTTTAAAACACAATTTATATGCACTTGAAAGAGGTGTGAGAACTTTAAAAGGGATACTTGAAAATAACTTAGATCTCCCTTATGAATGAAAATTCATATATATGAGGAGATGGAGAATGAGGATAGATCTTCTGTTCCAATTAACGTATACAAATCGTATCACATAAAATGTTAACTTTAACATAGATTTATTAATAAATACTAAATCTTAATATCAAATGTATATATCCTAATTTTAATGGAAATATGTTATTTGATTTTTTTTTTTGACAAGCCAAGGCAGCGAAGATTTTTATTAGAAATTTAGAGCAAAGTTTACAATGAAAAGGACAGCAACTAAGGGATGCATACCCTATTCCGCATGCTACTGTGAAAACAAGAAATAGTAAATAACTTGCATCCGAGACATACACTTATTTCTCAATAATCGCCAATAGGTTTTGCAATCTGGATACTCCTGACTTTGCCAACCTATCAGCCACTGCATTCATGGTCCTTGGGATATGATAGCCCTCCCAGTGCTTAATTTTTTCCTTCAGCAGGTCTAGATGATTGGAGACATTTTTTAGGTGCCAGGGGACATTCATTGGATTGTTCAACCAGTTGATTGCATTAGCCGAGTCACTTTCAATTACAAGTACATGGGAGCATTTCCAAATGGACTCAGCAAATACCCGAAAAGCTTCACGTATAGCATAGAACTCTGCCTGGTTTGAGTCTAATATTCCAACATGCTTAGAGAACACGGCCTTTGTTTTCCCCATTTCATCCCTTAGTATTCCTCCAATCCCGGCCCTACCTGGTTTCCCGATAGCTGAGCCATCAACATTAAACTTCATTTTACCAAGTTGAGGCCGAGACCAAGTGACACTCTCTTTTCTACATCCTTGTAGCTGCCTGACTTCTGCACTATTCGGCTGTCGGAATATGTCTGCAATAGATGTTGAAGCGGATGGCCACTTCGCCTTAAACCAAGTAGCAAATCTGATAAAAATCAAGTCCATGAGCTGCACGAGATCATAGCTCTTATTATTGAATGTGACTCATGGACCAGTGATGACATAAAGAATCCAAGGTCGCCTTCCTTGAACTCCGAATATGAAAGGATCTCCCGGGCAAACCCAGGTGATACCCCAAGTTTTCAAACATGTAGTCCACACCACCCAGCTACACCAACAGTCGAAGAATAAGTGCTGGATAGATTCCTGCTCAGAATTACAAAACGGGCACATCGCAAGCTCTGCTCTAATAATACCCCTCTTAAGCAAATAGCTTCTGACGGGAAGCTTTTGATGGATTAATTGCCAAACAAAGACTTCCACTTTAGGCGGACCATATCCTTTCCACACTAGGTTCCAGTTAACTGGCCCTTGTTTCTGAGGTATTAATGCAGATTTGTAAAATGAAGAAGTGGAATACGTACCATTCGGGACCGCTCGCCAAATGATCCGATCTTGGGAGTTTCGACTAGGATATTGCCCTTTCAGAATATTCAACAAATCTTCCCATTGCTGGCTTTCCCAATCAAGAGCATTCCTACGAAGATCAATCTTCCATTCCCATTGTCCATTCCTCCAGTTTCCGAACTCAGCAACATAGCCGCCCTTATTCACCGACAGAGCAAATATGCGAGGAAAGCCCATTTTTAGAACCATTCCTTGAATCCATTCATCATGCCAGAAAACAATATTGTCTCCCTTCCCAAGCAATGCCCTCATACCTGATGAAACAACATCATAAAATTTGTTAGCGGGGGTAAGGGGGGCCATGATAGCTTTCCATGTGTTAGAGGCAAGTCTATTATAACAAATGGTGGGAAGGAGACGCTTCTTGTCCAGCTCGTATTTTTCCACCATAAAAGTCCTCCATAGCGAATTAACCTTATTGCCAAACCTCCATAGCCTTTTTGATAGTAAAGCCGAGTTCTTTAAATGAAAGTCAATCATACCCAATCCTCCAAGCCACTTTGGGGCATTTACAGTGTGCCAATCCACATAATGCAATTTATGTTGGTGATCCGAACTGCCCCAGAGAAATCTCCGAATCAATTTATCCATGTCATTTTTAACACCACAAGGTAGCTTGAAAACCGACAGGAAAAAGAGCGGCAAGCTTGATAAGATGGAATTAATTAACGTCACTCTACCACCCATTGAGAGGTACCTTACTTGCCATCCAGCGAGCTTTGATCTCATTTTATCCAAGATAGGTCTCCAGATACTTTGGGCTGCTGAGTTAACACCCAAAGGAATAGGGCATCTCAACTTGATATCCAATTGATAAAAATGTGAAATTATCCGATTGATATCCAATAACTGGAATAGGGCATCTCAACTTGATGGAGAACAATGTGAAATTAACCCCAGTATAAAAATTGTCCTTTTATTTATGCGTTCTTCTAAAAAATCTTTTGGTCATGAGAATCGATAAAAATGTTCTGTAGTTCATTATGAGGAATTCAAATTTCGTCAATTGTAAAAAGTAACCTCCTTTTATCTTCTACTTTATGAAGAGAATAATAATAAAAAAAATTTCTTTCCCTTTTTTTTTTTTTACCTCATTCCTCTATACTACTACTTTTTATGTTATCATTTTTTTCTCTATCCTTTTCCACTATTAATTTCTCTCGTATCATTTTTATTCATTATTACTTCTCTCTTGCCTATTAATATTATTTTTATAATATATTCGTGAAAAAAGATAAAATTAAAATGTTGACTAGTTCCATTCAGATAATTAAATTGAATCTAGTATCACTATTTACATTAATATCCATTACAAAATTTGAACCAGTTACTAATAATAATAACGAAAACTCTCATTCTAATTAACTATTTCAGTAAAACCTATTGTCACTTTCGTTCAATAATTGGAATCAAGCCACCCCATTAATAATACAATGACAATTCTCATTATAGTTTGATTATTTTCAATAAAACCTATTGTCACTGTCATTGAATAATTCGAATCAAGCCCCATCTAAACTAAGCTTGAGTGGAGTTAAGAGTAAAATATTACAAGTAAAGTCTATTACGGAATCCCCACGAGTTTCCCCATCTGTCGGAAAAAAAAAAAAACGGCGGGGATATTCCTTATGGTTGGACCCATCCAAACGTTCCCGTCGTACTTCATCCAAGCGCAATCAAAGCTCTCCGACCAAACAGGTTTTATACTGGCCGTCCGATGCTGTGACTGCATGTGATTAGCAACAACGACCATAACCAACCAGCAATCATTTTCCGTTTTGGTGTTGCTTTTTCACACGTAAACAAATTCGTCTGCTTTTTGTAATGGGAAAGCAAAAAAATACAAAAAAAAAAGAGAGGAAAAAAGATCAAAACCATAGAGAATGACAGAAAAGAAAATAGGACAGGGGAGAGGTCATAATGATGTAATTGTCCTTAATGTCCACCATTCAGTCTAACAAAAAGGGTCATTGAAAATAAGATATCCCATCCATCACCCAAAAAAAATAAAAAAAAATCACAATTTAAAAGTGAGTTATAAGATACAACTCAATAAATGGGCTATTAATTATTTTATTTTACAGTTTGTTTTTACTTTTATTCAAAACTAAACTTATTTATTTATTGTTTTTTAATAAGCAAAAAGATGAAGAGTGAACTCTTATTTGGGGTTAAATATTAAATTGCATCTTGTTTGGTGCATGTGAGATATGAATATAAGTGAAGACTCGATTTAATTAGATTATCAAGTTTGAGAACTTTAGATATAGAAACTTTTTAAAAGTTGAAATCAAATCGATTTTTTGACTCAAGCCCCCTTTTTAAATAGTAGAATTGACATCTTTCATACAAAACAGAAGAAAGAAAAATCCTATTACTTTGGATTTTGAGGACCAAAACTTTTAGCCCTTTCTAAGCTACTACTCGGGAGTATGGTTGCCAAATATGAAATATTTCACTTAGGATTTAAAAAGGCGGTGGATCAGGAATTACCATTACCCCGCTTCTCATGCGGTTCTCCATCGGCCATCCTTTCTTTTTTATAGGTTTTTTTTTTTTTTTTTAAATTATCAGAAAAGGTTTAAACTAATTTGATGGTGTAGTATAGCGTATGAATAAGTTGCTGGGTGAATTATTAAGGTGACATAAAAAAAATGACAAAATAGTAATTGACAATATAAAAAAAATGATAATTATGTACTTTAATGTCTATCACTATAATACCCTGACCAATTTTATATAAATAATTATTTATATTTATCATTAAAATAATAATAATAATATATTAGTTAAAATTATCTATATGAGAATTTGAAAGTAATAAAATAACTACTTGTAACCTACTACGTTATCTAATATCTTTTTTTAAAAAAAGTTATTATTCTATAAAAATTTAAAGAAGAACAAAACGATAAAAAAAAGAGAGAGGAATAAAGCCTTTCGGTTGTTGAGAGTAAAAACTACAAGAAATCGATCTAATATGAAGAGATAAGATTACATCACATATTGTTTAAAAATCGTTAGAATTTGACATGCTATGAGATTTTACCCTTAGATTAGAAAATCTAAGGAATCATGATGTAGTATTAGTGTGATTAATCGGTGTATTGGGTTTATTCTCTAGGCAAGGAAAAAGAGGATTTGTTTGAATACCTACTTTAAGTTACCACATTGAGTTACAGTACTATTTAGAATAGTTAAGTTTGGTATTTTCTTATTATTTTCAAATATTTTCTAAATTATTTAAAAACCCTTATGTGCTATGATAATGATTTTGTTAATTTATGATATTCAGAAAAACGATTTTGTTAATTTATGATATTGAGAATGTTCCTAAAATATTTCGAATAATTTTGACTTATTATTGTTGTTTTGTAATTTACCCAAGTATTATGTTTGAAATATAACCTGGAATATAGATCTATATTTTTGGTATATATATAAATATGTATATTGTGACTTATGAATGTTTATGATTGTTAAAGCTCATGAATGCCTGATTACTCATTAGTAGGAAGATGTTCCATTTAATACAGTTAAACGAAATGTGATTTGGGTTATTTTTGAACTTTATAAATGAATGATTGTTACCTATATTTGTGCTACATGTTTTCCATAGATGTTTTATACATAATGTTTATTTTGAACTTTCAAATGTCATATTTTGATAAAATATTTCTGATAATGTTTTCTAAACAAGCTTGCTCATTCTTATAAGAAGATACTCATCTTACTTGCTGTGCGAATAATCGTTCATGTTATGTGGTTAACTATTTTTGCAGATTAAGTAATGCTTGGGGTTGAGTATGTGGACCTTGAATATCAAGTGTTACTACAAGATTATGAACAAAGGGTAGAATAAATATAGGCTAAGATAATTATATTATTGAAATTTTGGATATTTATATTTTTTAAAGTATTTGACATTGGAGAATTGTGATGTTTAGATTTGATTAATGTAAGACTTATGAGTGATGCTATTTTTATATATTTACTGAATATCAAATTATTTTTGGATTTAGTTACACTAAATTAAGTCAGACTTTGTATTTTTTGGGGTTAATACCTAAAAAATACAGCCGTGTCATATCTCAAAATTGAGTCGTGACAATCACATTATTTTACAAAGTCACTTATATTTAAATTTATTAATTCATATTATTAGTAAACATCATATCTATAATTAAGGCAGAGCCCACTATCCCCCCTTGATAAGTTATAAAATTTTTGAATTTAATTTTTTTTGCCCCCTCTACAAATATAAAAAAAGGGGGAAAAAAAAGAAAAATGGTTGCCAGTTTGTAGCAATATATAAATTTTGCAATATATGTGTTCATTCTTGTTACTTGCAAATATATTAATTAGTTAATGTAATAGTATTAATTTTTATTATTTATATAAATTGGTAATTTTTTTAATTATCACTAAAATAAAAAATAATTGAAATAGTTTTACTATTTTATTAAGTAAATAAATTTATATTAGTTTAATGTAGTAAAATATTACTACCAAAAAAAAAATTGATGTTAATTTCATGTCTTTATTTTATTTTTAATAGGTAAAAAACTTTTTGAGATTTCACCGGCATATATTTTTTTCTTCAACTTTTATAACTATAACTTCAAATATTATACATAATATATGCAAAAATATTAATGATAATTGGAAAAAAAATTGAAAAAATAAAGTTGGGTACATCTTAAGTATTACACATATGTTCGATGCTAAAAGTTATTTTCAAGGCTCAATTTGGAATATATATATATATATAGAAGAAAAAGGAGGGATAAAAATATGAAATCATATATTTAATGATGCATTAAATGTGTTATGCTTGAAACTAAAAATAGTTGTACTCGATCCAAAATAGATTTTTTTTTGGAGACAGGAAGGAATCAATTTTGCCCCGGCTGCACAAAGTTTATAGCTCTGCCACCTCTAAAAATAAATAATAAATCCATTCAAAACTTTTTTTTGACCCAAAGAAAAAGTTTATTTTTTAATTAAATTTCTAAAAATATTTAATAATAATAATTATGTATATTCACAATTAAAAAGTAAAGACAAAAATATAAAATTATGTATTTAGTAATGTATTGACTATTGAGTATGTCATATATAATAACAAATAAAAAATTATATTTAATTCAAAATGATTTTTTTTTTTTTTGGAGATAAAAGGGAGTAATAAATTTACATTTACACGTGTATAGGGGGTAAAGGGCAGCAAATTGAAAAGTAGACTGAATAGGAAATTTTGTACCCCACCCTCGCCCAAGTGGTCCCCTATGGTGCCGAAGTGCCACCAAATCACACTGACATCCCTCTTATAAATCGTATGGTTGAGAGTTGAGACTCGAGAGAAGCATGATTCAGCTTATACCAAAAGGACACATCCAAACCTCGAACATACAATGATCGACATTCTACGCTTGCGCTGCATAATTGTTTCCAGATACCGCGTTGCGCTGCATAATTGTACGCTTGGAGAACCGGACCTCGTACACACTATTACTAGTGTAACTGGTCTGGACGAGGTACCTTTTTCATCTCGTATGTTGTACTAACATACGCTCCCTCATTTTACAACTGTGACGCTTTCTGCAATTATAAAAGCCCCAGCTCAGGTTCCCTTGATGATCAGTGCCAGAGTTGAAGCATTATTGCATCTCTGCAATAAAATTACTTCTTGTTAGGATCTCTTAATTCTGCTGGCATTGGCATACGCATATTGCACATTGCTTTAGTGTTGTGGTAGCAATTATCAGATTAGCAGGCATGAGGCTATCATTCCCTGTTAATCATAAAATGTTCCAAAATAGGCCATGCATTTCCAGACTTTGTAGCCCACAACAGTTGCCATTTCAATGCTGCACAACCCTTTTGAACCCTGCTAGCTCAAACACAGGCCTCAACAATATTGATTACCACCGTCCCAGATATGTGGATCATTTGGCTTTGAACTCGGTCACCGGTTCAAAAATATCATCCTCGGCCTCTCCGTTTTCCACTGGGCCTGCAGTGAGCCTTGGCAAAAGGTGGATGGACATTCAAGGGATCAAGAACTGGGAAGGTTTGCTAGACCCTCTTGATGATAATTTACGAAGGGAAATCATAAGGTATGGGCATTTTGTGGAAGCTGCGTATCGATCGTGTGATTTTGAGCCATCGTCTCCTTCCTATGCTCAGTGTAGACACTCCAAAAGTAAGCTGTTAGTCCAGTCTGGATTTCCCGGGACAGGCTATCGGGTAACGAAAAACTTGAATGCCACCTCAGGAATCCAGCTCCCGCGGTGGGTTGAAAAGGCGCCGAATTGGATGGCAATGCAGTCTAGTTGGATTGGTTACGTTGCAGTTTGCCAAGACAAGAGAGTGATCTCCAAACTCGGAAGGCGTGATGTTGTGATCGCGCTTCGTGGCACGGCCACATGCTTGGAGTGGCTTGAAAATTTAAGAGCAACCCTCACTCCCGTTGGGACCAAAAATGATCATCCAGGTTCAGAATTGGATGCAAATGATTCTTTTCCAATGGTGGAAAGTGGGTTCCTGAGCTTATACACTTCAAAAATGGGAGCATCCCCAAGCCTGCAAGATCTGTTGAGGCAAGAAATTGGTAGAATTCTTGAAATGTATGGTGATGAACCACTGAGTTTCACCATCACGGGCCATTCACTGGGGGCAGCTCTGGCTACTCTGGCTGCCTATGACATCAAAGAAACTTTCAAATGTGAACATCTTGTTACTGTCATTTCCTTTGGTGGCCCAAGGGTGGGCAACCATAGCTTCAGAGGTTGTCTAGAGGAACAAGGCACTAAAGTTTTGCGTATAGTAAATTCTGATGATTTAATAACCAAAGTACCGGGCTTCGTAATGGATAATAATGATGATGGTAATCATGGTATGGTAAACAATGAAGAACAAGCCACCAATATGCGAAATCTCACGATTTGGATCCAGAAATTTGTGGAGGATCGTCAATGGGTGTATGCAGATGTGGGATGTGAACTCCGGCTGAGTAGCCGTGATTCGCCTTACCTAAATGGCGTGAATTTTGCTACATGCCATGAGCTGAAGACGTATCTGCACTTGGTTGATGAATTTGTCAGCTCAAATTGTCCCTTTAGAGCCACTGCAAGGAAGTTCATCAAAACATCTCTCGTAGTATAATCTCTACCTATAGGAAACTTTTCTGTGGATTTTTCTTTTTCCCCCTTTTTTTGGAAGAAGAAGAAGGAAAAAATCAAGAAGGAAAGAAAGTGAATTTTCTCAGAGCATAGAGGTGCATGAGTATGTTTGTGCCGAAGTGCATCCCAGAAACTGTGTATAAGAAGCCCTTTTTTTGTGTTTGGTATATGTGTGTGTATGAATTGAGAGATTTTTAGATATTTCCTTGATATATACCGCTTAAAAATTCCACATTTGAAATCAAGTTAAGATGGAAAGATGTAAGTGTGATCTTTTTCTGATCAACCCGCTCAGCACAAGTTTGTTTTCTGGCCAGAAATACCCAATGTAAATTTGTTTTTGATGTAAATGTAAGATATTATCCTACAGCTGGGCTTAGTGCATGAGTTCTTTCCATTTCATACTTCTTGATATTTGTCCTCTTGGTAACAGTTGTTCTTTGGTCTCCTCAAAATGGGGCAAAAATACTAACTAAAGGATTTCTCTCTGTTGCTTGAATAGATACCTGGAGGGATAGTTTAATTTGATTTGCACCTTTATTTTCTGTTTTTTTTTTCAATAATTTTGACTTTGGATATTTTTTCAGACTTTTTGTTGGACAATATTTTGACTCTAGACTGGCAAATCTTTACCATTGGCATTGTGCGTCTGCCTAACAAAACAAATTATTGATTACTTTCCATTTATATTTGTTGGCAAGATGAGCAAAGTAGTAAAATTAGGATCTCAAATGCAAAGAGAAAATTGGTGATAATATATGCAAAACGCAAATTGATATTATAACTATAATAAGGTTCAAAAAAAAATTTCCTTGTCTATAGGTCCTACCCATTTATTATAAAGAGGAAATATAAAGAAAAGAACCAAAATACTTTTGAAGTGTGGATAAATCATTTGTCCCAATTGATGTGTATCAACCATGTTCAATTTGTTGGAAATTAAGAGAAAAACAAAATGAATAGTTGTATTTTTCTGAATATGTTTTGATATAATTCGGTACAAGTGTCCTATAAATATATGAATGAAATATGTATATAAGGAAACTAAATATTGCCTAACATATTTATAAAGAATATTTTGAATATATTCTAATATGACATATTTATAAAAGAATATTTTGAATATATTCTAACATCTCCCTCAAACTCAAGGTGACGAAACAAATTTGACTTTGGAAACAAAATCAAGAAAACGACCAGGAGACGATGGAGTCATAAGTGGCGAACAGGACCAAAATCAGTACAAGATTAGTAAACAGCAAATCGGGCGAACAACAAATCGGAGCACAATGGGCAACAAATATCAAAATTTGGACAAACATGCTTAGAATATTTCTTGTAAATATGTTAGAATATATTCATAATATTCCTTTATAAATATGACATATTTATAAAGGAATATTATGAATATATTCTAACACAATTAATAAAACGATATAGTTTTATTAATAACTATTAAACTCTAACTTCTCTTTTTTATTTTAATAAAACACGATTGATACATATTAATTTAGATGAATGTTTATTCTTAAGTACAATAATATTCTAGATTAGATGTCAATAAACATGGATAAAATTTTTCATACACAATTATTCTCTTGTGTTATAGTTTGTCTTACTTTTGTCCTTAGATTTTAACGTAACTCATTTTGGCAGTTCTAGATTTTCTTTGCCCCGTGCCGTCCAATTTTCCACTTTCAATATGTTGCAAATTAAACCAGAACCTCATGGTAACTCCACCAATCAAGGTTGGCAATTTGTTTTATTATTGAGGTGAATGATTTGGACCAGTCGAAAGTTAATTATCCAATATGAACACTTTGAACAAGTAAACTAATGTTCAAATTCTCAGTCAGCAAAGCTCGGGTCAACTTTAATATAGTATAATTATATTTTTTCAAAATCAAATAAATTAATGTTTATATCAATTAAATTTCAAAAAGCATTCTTATTTTTTCATATAATTTTTATATTTTCGACAAAAAAAAATTAAGTTAGGCATGCACGTGGAACCGATATATAACTGTCACTTGTCCATTCGTAAGAATTGCCAACCCAAAGAAAATGATCCAAAATATGTCTGACATCAACCCATCACTGTACTAAGAAAACACTGAAATAATTTGCACTTTACTCAATGCTGTCACTGACACTGGGGCTTTCCGTAAGATTTGAAGTACGAGTTTTCATCCACTTTACTGCGTCGCATTATTTCTGATATTCTATTGGCTCGGCGCCTCAGACTCCATTGTCATACTAGATTTGATGCATCTTTTCTGGACGGTTACAAAATTTTTTTTTTCTTCCTCAAGCATCGTGAATCATGCATGAGATATGTGTGCATTGGTTAGTTCGTTATTTAGTTTATTCTTTCCCTATTTTAATTCTTTCGTGTCAAAGCAGAAAACATTAATTTTGATGTACTTGTGATTAAAAAAAAAAAAAAAGGAAAGAGTGATTGATGGATCAAGGCATGCATTTATGGTGGTCAGATGAATAATTGGTCATTTTGACTGATTAAATTTGATTATCAAATAAAGGAAAAACAAATGAAGGTCGGTTCTTAAATTATATTGGTAAATTAATAATAATAAAAAAAAATCGAAGGTCAGTCCATATTTTTGATTGACGTATGATTGATGTTAAGAAGAGTGAGGTGAGTAATATCTCGAGAACATTCGTGTTGTTTTGGCTATACTTACCTAACGATCCCAATACAATTGACATAATTAAAATACAATTAAAATTTGAATTTTTGAGACCTATTTAGGGATAACCGAGTTGGTATGACATTAAATGCGGAATCATAAAATTACGAGTTTGAATTTTCTGTCAACACTTTCTCGGTTGAGTCCATTGTACAGGACTTATCTAGTATAATTTATATCTCTTGTGTGATTTGCGAGTTATTACATAAAGACGGGGTTTACCCAATGTGCACCTCTGGTAGCAGTTACTGGTTCCTTAGTCAAGAAAAAAAATATATAAATTTTTTAGACGAATTTATAATGTCTAAATTATTTTTAATGGTATGGGTTTCAAATGTAAACTCCACGTTTGATTTAACTTGATATAATCATATTTGTAATTTAAAATTTGTAATTAGAAATCAACTTGAACAGTCCTGATCAAATTGGTTTAACTCATTTTTGAATATTCATTTAATAAAATATAAATTGAATATTTAATCTGATTCAATCTAACATAAAATAATGAATGTATGGAATCGATTCAAAATCTTTGAACTGATTGTAATTTTAAGGATAAAATTAGACAACCCTAGTTAATGACACATAAAAGATTACCTTTTGAAAAATTAAATTAAATTTTCTTATACCAACTGAATCACTGTTCACAACCCACTATTTCATTTTATCGTCAATTCAATTCCCTAACCACAAACTAGTTGGAGAGGGAGATATGATAATCAAAGTTGACAGTGACAAAAAGACATGCATGGCATGATTGGTTCCACAGAACGAATACCGCGGAATGAATAAAGAATAGCGCAGAACCACAAGAATACAAAAACACGTGCCCCGTGCAATTGGCATAAATTTCCCACGTTACAGAAATGTCAGAGGAAATGAAAACAGCGATTTCCACTGCCGGAAAAACAAAGGGATTGAAAAAAAAAAACAAACAAAAAAATGGTCGGTGGTGGTGGTCTGCGACTGCGTAATAGCCATTTTTTGGAGTCATTTTGGAACTCTCCGTCCTCTCCGCTTTGACTCTGCCGCAACTGGAACTGGGATTAAGTTGGGTTTTGAAGCGTAAATGGAATTGGTCCAGACTTTCCAAAGTAATGCTGAATCGGATGGGTCATTATCACTGGATTTTTTGGTGAACTAAAAAAGCTGCGCTCCAATTGGATCTCAACAATTAGAACATTCGAACCGTAATAAGTATTACATTTCTCAATTGATTGTGACTATTCGTCCACCAGCAAAGTGCGTGCCAACGCCTGAACAAGATCCTTGCGGAAGATAAAAAGATTTATGAGATTTTTATTAAGAAGAAAAAGTGCGATGGGGGAAGATTTTTTTTTAAAAGAAAAATAATACGAAGAGCATCTTGACGTACTTTCAATTTTGAAAGAAAATAAAAATTATTTGAACGTTATTACTTTTTTTTAACCAAGAAAAGTGGATACAAATGAAATTAACCAAACACAGTTCACTTTTTATTCTCTTGTTTCCTTCTCTCCTATTTTTTTAATTAATTTTTATATATCTCATTTTAATTAGAAGCAATTCATATATTTTTTTAAAAAAATAGTAAGAATGATTAACGACATTACTGAATAAACTTTGTTTCATTCCAATAATTACTCCCTCTGTGTCAAAAAAAAAAAAAGAAAAGAAAAGAGTTAACTTTTGATTTGGTATAACTTTTTTTAAGTTATAAAATATAACACAAATAATGCATAATTAAATGTATAATTTTATATTTATATTTATATTTTTTTAATTTGAGTTATAGATTATTATTACTAGTAAGGATACTATAACAATTTCGCACTAAAATGAATTTCTTTTTTTTTTAAACAATTTTTTTTTTTTAAAATTGGACTCTTTTTTCGGGACAAAAGGAGTATCTAATTATATATAAATAATGATTTTTCTAGTAAAAATTATAATGAAAAGTTATAGTGACGATAAATTAAAAAAGACAAAATTATCTATTATCATGAATTTTTATTTTTTTTATGACATATAATATGAGTCATGGTGACTTTTTACTATAAATTTTCACCAAACGAAAGAAAGGTCAAGCCGAAAAACCGATCATCAAACTAAAATTTTCCACAAAATTAGTGAAACTTTGCTGGTCGGTGATTAATTATGTGTACTGACTAGAGAGATTTAGGTTGAATTAATTAAAGTTTCAACCACATATTTTGACCATTTGGAGTCAAATCGTACTGCATGATAGGCATGGCAAGTCGTGTCTTACTCATTCCTCTTCAATAATAACTCACTGTCTTCAAACCCAATTATTAATGCGCTCCGTTTGGACGTATTTAAGTAGTGTACTTGAGTCGTATTACATTTTCATTCAGGCCGGACCAAATATAAAGCTCTTTCCCTGTCACAATTGACCAAAAAATCACTCCAAAGATACTCTATTCAATTGCGACTCTATTAAAATATGCATATAAATTTACAGGGGCTGTTCATGAATCATGACTCATTGACAAAATGTGCATTCTGGGAATAATTCTTGGTAATTAGCTTTTTGACCAGAAGAAGTTACAAATATTAGTTGGAGTTTTCGTTGAACAAAAAAGTTGAAATTTTGAGCTGGGATTTGGCCTGTTGAAATTTTGAGCTGGGATTTGGCCTAACTCAACGATATCCCTCAATTTTGTGATTTTAGAAATTGTACATACAATTAGGTGTGAGCTTAAATAATTTTTTTTTAAAAGAAAAATCTTAATCCATGAGGCATTATAATGTTTTAATGAAGAAATTAATATATATTTGATGTAACGATTGTAGCGTAATAATAAAAAATAAGATTAATTGTTTTTCACTTGTGTTGTTGAGTAAAATTAAAATTTTATTCTCTTTTAATTAGTTTGTTACATTACAAAACTTTTTACAAATAATTGAAGAGCCTAGTCAATATCTCAAAATTTTCTCTCTTGTCTATTCTATGGTCAAAATTTTCATGCCAAATTTATTCTTCACACTAATTGATATTTCTGATTACTTTGAACCCCACCAAGATGCTCATATATAGTACTAGGAAATAAAAGAAGCCTCAAAATCTACAGTTCTCCCTGGGACTGAAATAGATTTTTTTTTTCTTCTAAAAAACTTTTTGTTTTTTTTTGTGAATGAAAATTACAAAATATGGTCATGGATGGAAACAGGCTCCAAATGCTTGGTTAAGAATTATTCGAAAATTTTCTTTTTGGTACAAAAGAATCACGGAAGTGATATAAAATCTCCACATGCGAGGAATGAAAGGTGGAATTTGGATATATATCATGGACAATTGACTTGACAACACCTCCTGCATTTCAGTCAGATGTTGATGATTATTATTGTATACATTCCAATTTCAAAAGTTATTTCGAGACTTTTTAACGCAAATCTATGGATCCTGTTTCGTGCCCGGATTTTCCAGACATTTAATGCAAATCTATAGATCTTGCTTCGTGCCTGGATTTTCGAGACGTTTAATGCAAATCTATGGATCTTGCTTCGTGCCGGGATTTGAATTTATTTTAAACATATATTTGAAAAAAATTTAAACGGTTAGAATAAAGGGTTGGAAGTATTACTGTATTGAAAAAATTTACAATCTGGTTACTTAAATTTTATGAGCTAGTTATATATTTGTCATCTTTCAAAATGAAAAATTTTCTAACACTCCCTCCATAAGTTTATCTTATAAATGAAGTCGTAATATATGTTTGTATTAAAATTTTTAGAAAAATGTAATAATGTATGATGTTCCATAATAAACAAAAAGAAAATGTGGATTATAATACTAACTCTTTATTAGGGTATCAATGTTTTTATCAATTTAGAGGGCATAGCATACCATCCAACATGCTGAAATAACTTTCCAAATTTGAAGTGTTCCATAGTACACACATCAAAATATGCATCCAGACCAAGACCAACCGATTTTACATTTACAAACATGACCAAAAATACCAAAACCAACAAGCAATATTCAGGATTTATCATAGTGTTTTTTGGAATTAGGTAAGTCTAGGGATTGATATAGGTAAAATTCTTATTGACGGGCTCCGTTGGCAACGAAGACATGAGCAGGTATGTGTCAGACAACACGCTGGGCCTCACATACTGACTTTATGGGATTTGGCCCAATCATGAAAGAAGCCTTACACTAAGGGGGTGTTTGGTTAAGGGATTTGGGAGGGGAGTAATGGGAATGAAATGAAATACTAGTGTTTGGTTAAGGGGAATGATTTTCTAAATAATAAGGGGCTGCATGGTTTGGGAGTTTGGAAGGGAGGGAATGGGAATGAAAGTATTTCCTCCGCTTGATTTGAGAGTTTGATTACCCTATTGGATTGGGGGGTAAGGAAGTTATTAAACCAACTTTTTTTTCTTTCTTCTTCCCATGATTAATAATGATTTTAATTAATAATAAATTAATTTAATATTATAATAAATAATTAACTAATACTAATTAATTAATTAATATTAACTATCATAATTAATTATAATTAACATATTATTAATAATTAATATTAATTTAAGTAATCGTTTATTTAATTAATATTGTAATTTAATATTATAATTAATAATTAATTAAACTACTTCATTAATATTAATTAATTTATAATTAATGTATTACTTAAAATTAATTTACTCAACTTGAAAATACACTTCAACATTAATTTAAACATCAAATTATTTATTCATAAGAGCAATACGAGATTTGTTTTGTATGGATCATACGAATATCCATCTCGAATATTTATATCGAAAGGCGGATATTAAATATATTTTAACCTTGCCATGTAAAAAAAAAAGAAAAACTTTAATTTAAACATTCTTAGTTTTTGGCAATTTAAAAAACTCTAATTTAAACATTAGAGTTATTTTACAAGAATAAACCACAGGATCAATTGACTAATGTTATGGAGTGACAAATATTAAGGGTATGTTTGGAGTGTGATGTATTTTAGAAAATTTGTATTGGAATGTGTAAAAATTTTGGTGGGTATTTTTTATATAAAAAGTCTTTTAAAGGGAAAAATAAGATGAAAGATTTTTTTAAAATTATGTGAGAGAAATTTGAGTGGAAAATTTTAAATTTTAAATTTTGTAAATGAAAATATATTTGGAGCGTGATGTTTTTATTTGAGAAAAACAATTTACTTATTTTATTTGCAAATAGAAATAACTTATCTAAACATTCCCTAACTTCATCAATAGACAAAATGCAGCAAATGCACTATTTCGTGTGCAGAATGTACACTTTCACACGCTCAATAACGATTTACTTAAAATTATATTTTCTTCAACAATGCCAGTATTCTTGATGCATCTTCCAAGTTCCTTTTTTGGGGGGTGCGTGTTTAGTGTTTAGGCCGGTGTATGGCAAGAGTTGCGAGTGATGAAGTTCCCGGTTTCCCATGAGTAGGCCAGCGACAGCGAGTACCATGGCCTATTGAAACTACGGTCACAGTTTGCACGTGAGATTGGTGCGATTCTTCTCACTTGCAAAACTAGCCCTGTGCATGTGGTCAAATTTGCAAATCTGTAGCGTGTACACCTAGAAAGGTCCAATTAGTCAGCTATCTGACTTTGGAGGGCACTTGTAACATTGAGTTTTTTTTCCTTTTGCCCATGTTCTGCAACTCAAGAACCAAAAGCAAAGAACTGCCGAAAGGCCCGAAACTTCAAACCCCCATGAAATTCAAAATGTGGTAATCAGTGGCGGATGTAGAAGTATTATAAGACAGGATTACATCTATAAAAAAATTAAGTAATAAGTTTGGTAAAATAAAGAAATATAAAATTAATGTCATATATTGTAATTTAAAAAAAAGTAAAATTATATATTACAAAATTATTTTTTTGAAATTTTATCTTTTAAAATTGTTTTATAATAACATCATTATCTATTATATCAAACGCATCATTTTATATGAAAGTTACAATGTAATCATTCATCTAATAATCTCTTATCCGGTTACAAAATATAATCTTTAAAATTTTTATTGTCAAAAAATTTTTTCAACTGTTGCGGTTATTACTAATAAGTTTTTTTTAAAATTATATCTATCAATAGATTTAATAAATAATATATATTTTTTTAAAACAAGTGCGGAAACAAAGTTTTTAATATATAAAGTTAAATTTTTTAATTTTAATTTTTAATATTACTATAAATGAGAAATTTGATATAAGACAGGGCCACCTGCACTGCTTGACCATTAATGGATCCGTCTATCATGGTCCTGTGTCCTAACTCCTAACAAGAATGCAAAAAAACAGAGAATAAAAAAAAAAAAAAGGTGAAAATTGCCATTCTCTGATCTTAAGTATGAGTCTATGGGCAGTTATAGGGCTATCAGCTATGTCCCCAGTCAGAGAATTCCGTACTGCCTTTTTCTGCAATTTGACTCTGGCATTTGGCATGATTTATGCAGTACTACGGTAATACTGAGAACGACAATTTTGGATTTTGATGACACATCGTAGTTGTGTTCCACACTCCAACAACTGCAGACTCTCCTAAAGAGGAGTAATCGTCATCCCTTTGCTCATCATGTTTGATTTTTCTTTCTTTCAATTTTTCTCCATTTTTCATGCAAGTGTCAACGTGTTTAATTAATCAAGTCGAGGATCATGGCATTTGACTGCTTTTGTGATTAGCTCATTGGTTTTGAATTATTTTAGTCAAATTTTTTACAAAATACCTCAAAGCATGTTTAAAAATTTGAATGACTTCCTTGAAATTCCCAACTCTTTGATACTTGTTTAGAATAACTCTTAGTTAACATGCATTAGTGATTGAGTTAGAAAGCATAAAAAGGAAGAGTATGATTAGCTTTGTTTTAAAAATTTTGTTTAAGCATCTCATTGGTTTTGATGATGGAATTGAATAAGAATATACAATGTTTGAACATTGAACCATTGTGAGTATTTGAGTCTTTCTTTGTTGAGTATTGACAAATATGGTATGTTTATTCTAAAACTTGCTTTGTTGTGCATGTCGAGATCACATTGTGAGTTTTTGCTTTGAAATGATAAGGGCGTTTAGGAGTAGCCAATTTTAACTTTCTAAAAAGCCATTCCATTATATATACCCTAGTCAACCAATTTTGAGCCTAAACTTTTCTTTGTGACAACACCACATCATTAGCCTTAACCCGTTTTTGTTATTTACCATCGTTGAACCCTTTGTCAAGTGTATGTAGGAATGAATTGCATGATTAAATTTTTTTCCAAATAAAAGAACCACTTGAAAAAAAAAGAAAAAAAAAAGAAAGAGAAAAAATTTGATAAGAAAAATGAAAAAAATATTTCCTGAAATGTTTGGACAAAGTAAATGTGCTCCGTTGTTTACAAGATGTCCAACGATATGTTCATAAAAAAAAGATTTAAAAAAAAAAGAGAAAAAGAATTAAAAGAAAGAAAAAAAAAGGAATAAAAAAGTGGTTATACAAATATTACTTGTGTGCTTTTAAATCTTGTAAGAAGTTCCTACATATCTTGATTTGTTTAGCCTAAATTTTCCTTTTGTTTACCTACCTTAACCTAAGCCCTGTTACAACCCTTTTAAGTCCCTTTGATTTTTGCATAAATTCATATTCTTTAGTGGTGGAGATTTGATATATAAGCAAGCATATGGTAATGACATGCTATGTTTGATTTGAGTGCTAAATGAATCCCTAAACACTTTGAGTGAATAGAGTGCAACCTGTGAGAGATTATCAAATGTTGTATATTTGGATTTGATAAAATTGTTGGGATTAATGAGATGCATGTGTTTAGAAAATCGGGCCATGAATACTTATCCTTTGAATTGACATTTCAATCTTGATTTCTAATGTGTGGTGAATTTTTGGGTTATTTGTAAATGGTATGAAAAAGGGAAGGGAATAGAGAGGAAGACATTGATCTATCATATGCTTGAGGACAAGCATAGTTTAGGTGTGAGGGTATTTGATAGGATTTAATTTGTTATCATTTAATAGGAGCAAAACTATGATGTTAATGCTTTATTTGGTATGAAATTGGCTAATTTAAAGTGTTTTTTGTCCCAAGGAGTAAAGTTGATGGAATTTAATGGAGATTTAGATGATTTTTGGAGAAGCACTTTTGGAGAAGCACTTTTGGAGCCAAAACAGAAGACTATTTTGGATTAAACTTGCCCACGCCTTAAAGGATGAAGTCTTGGAGGTGAAACTCAAAGAAATGCACATGACCGCGTCTTAAGCTAAGACAAAGGATCGATGGGTTGAAATTTCAAGATTTGAATTTGTCCTTTGATTTAAACTTTTGTAATTCAAGTTAGAATGGATTGGATGACATTAGATAGGATTAGATAGGATAGGATGGTTGGCTGGATAGTTGGTTAGGAATTTAAGTTTTAAAGACTTAGATTTGTTGGAGAGATTTTAGGAAGTCTTTAGGGAGGTTGTTAGAGAAGAAGGCTATAAATAGGAGGGTTAGTGAACTTGGAAGACATAAGTCTTTGCTTTAATTTTCTGCAGAATTTTCCCTTTATTTCGTACTTCTCTTTCTTTTTAGAATAAAGTTAGAATAGTTTTGCTACCATGAGTGATTAAACTATTTCCATTCCGTTCCAAGGGGTGTTAATGCCAATATATTTAGTGAGGTTTTGTTCATAGTTTCATAATCATTTGCATTCAAGTAATCATTATTTCTTGCATTCTATTTTTATGGATTTTGAATGATAAATAAATTGACAACTTATTTTCATTTTTCTTCCTATAGCTATCTATTTTTTCTTGATCCGTAATTGTCCGGAACATTTAGTATAAGTAGCATTTAAATCTTTTTGCGTGTGTAAAGTGACAGTAATCATGCATTTATGATTTAAAGGAAATTAATGATACAAAGATTTTCAATTGTAGCTATCTCAATTGTTGGTTTTTGTTTTAACTGTTTTCAAGGTTCTTAGTGCTACTATCAAATGATATGGAACGCTATCACCTTTGATCATTTGTTAGTAAGGTTTGTTGTGAATGCTAGGTTCAAACAAATAGAATAGGAAAACTCAAAATTTTGTCATGGCTATCCTGCGAAATTTTCGGTTAAATGCTTGAATGAAAAAATGTCTTTAGAATCCTATGATCTAGATATATTCGGTACAACTACACTTCCTTAGATTGGAGTTTGGTAAGACTGAAGAATTTCTTTTACATATTTTTAGTAATTTCTTTTATAATTTTCTTTTATTTATTACTATTAGAATTGGTATTAACTTTTTTCTTTTATTTCCTTTTAATCTCAAGTGCTAAGAACCCCCCTCAACACATAGTTCCCTGTGGGATTCGAACTGGTCCACTACTACTACAAATCAATTGTAGTTAGTTTGAAGATCTGAATTAATTTTGGGGGCTTTGACAAACCGACCAAAATTTTGGCGCCGTTGCAGAGGAGCTTTTTTTTTTTTTTAGCATTGTGATTTTTATTGCATGACCCGTGCTTCTCACAAAGGTGATCTTGTGTTCATTTCAGAAATTGAGAAAGAAGCACGACGACTAAGGAAGGAAACAAGAATGAGGCTACAATTTAATTCAAGATTACTTTCATTCCGTTCCAAGGGGTGTTGAATTAAATTGTAGCCTCCTTCTTGTTTCCTTCCCTAGTCGTCGTGCTTCTTTCTCAATTTCTAAAATGAACACAAGATCACCTTTGTGAGAAGAACGGGTCATGCAATAAAAATCACAATGCTAAAAATAAAATAAAATAGCTCCCCGGCAACAGCGCCAAAATTTTGGTCGAGTTGTCGAAGCCCCCAAAATTAATTCAGATCTTCAAACTAACTACAATTAATTTGTAGTAGTAGTGGACCAGTTCGAATCCCACAGGGAGCTATGTGTTGAGGGGGTTCTTAGCACTTGAGATGAAAAGGAAATAAAAGAAAAAGGTTAATACCAACTCTAATAGTAATAAATAAAAGAAAATTATAAAAGAAATTACTAAAAATATGTAAAAGAAATTCTTCAGTCTTACCAAGCTCCGATCCAAGGAAGTGTAGTTGTACCGAATATATCTAGATCTAGGATTCTAAAGACACTTTTTCATTCAAGCATTTAACCGAAAATTTCGCAGGATAGCCATGACAAAATTTTGAGTTTTCCTATTCTATTTGTTTGAACCTAGCATTCACAACAAACCTTACTAACAAATGATTGGAAGCGATAGTGTTCCATATCATTTGATAGTAGTACTAAGAACCTTGAAAACAGTTAAAACAAAAACCAACAATTGAGATAGCTACAATTGAAAATCTTTGTATCATTAATTCCCTTTAAATCATAAATGCATGATTACTGTCACTTTACACACGCAAAAAGATTTAAATGCTACTTGTACTAAATGTTCCGGACAATTACGGATCAAGAAAAAATAGATAGCTATAGGAAGAAAAATGAAAATAAGTTGTCAATTTATTTATCATTCAAAATCCATAAAAATAGAATGCAAGAAATAATGATTACTTGAATGCAAAGGATTATGAAACTATGAACAAAACCTCACTAAATATTGGCATTAACATCCCTTGGAACGGAATGGAAATAGTTTAGCCACTCATGGTAGCAAAACTATTCTAACTTTATTCTAAAAAGAAAGAGAAGTACGAAATAAAAGGAAAATTCTGCAGAAAATTAAAGGAAAACTTATGTCTTCCAAGTTCACTAACCCTCCTATTTATAGCCTTCTTCTCTAACAATCTCCCTAAAGACTTCCTAAAATCTCTCCAACAAATCTAAGTCTTTAAACCTTAAATTCCTAACCAACTATCCAGCCAACCATCCTATCCTATCTAATACTATCTAATCCTAACAAATGTCATCCAATCCATTCTAACTTGAATTACAAAAGTTTAAATCAAAGGACAAATTCAAATCTTGAAATTTCAACTCATCGGTCCTTTATCTTAGCTTAAGACGTGGTCACGTGCATTTCTTTGAATTTCACCTCCAAGACTTCATCCTTTAAGGCGTGGGCAAGTTTAATCCAAAATAGTCTTCTGTTTTGGCTCCAAAAGTGCTTTTCCAAAAATTATCTAAATCTCCATTAAATTCCATCTTTTCGCCTTAGTCCATCAACTTTACTCCCTGGGACAAAAAACACTTTAAATTAGCCAATTTCATACCAAATAAAGTATTAACATCATAGTTTTGCTCCTATTAAATGGTAATAAATTAAATCCTATCATTGACCTTGAATTTGGTTGTTTTAAATAACTTAAAATTATGTTCGAGTTTGAATATTAACGAGTAAATTAAATGACTCATTTGATATCATAGTTTATAGAATCGGGATTCTACACAGAATCGATTTAAGGTAGCAGAATCGGATCGGTGGGATCGGATCGTAAAATTGTAAGATTTTACAAAAAATGACAAAATATAATTTATAAATTATTTTTAAAAGAATTATTAATCAATATATGAATGAATATGTAAAAAATTCATGTATAGTTTATAATTAAATGATTTTATTTTGATTTTTATTTCTTACAACATTTTATATGATTTTTTCAATATTTTAGTAGTTGTCGCAGTCGAAGGGTATTTAAGTCTAATTTATTTATTTATTGTTAAAATCTAATAAAAGTATGATTAAACCAATTAAATTGTTTATATAAGTATATATCTTAATTTTACTTAGATATATAAAGTTTTTTTTTAGTAAATTTAATTATATTTTATTCACATAATAAGGTAGAATCGTAATCAAAATCGGGATCGTTTTAGTGAATTAGGATCGTAGAATTGTAGAATCGGTGGGATCAAATCGGGATTCTGACAACTATGCTTGATATTGATTTGATGAATTATCAAATTGATCGTTAACAAATTATTATGAAATTGAACTCGATCGAGTATTAAGTATCTTGTTTGGTTTGACAATCCCATTTTTATTTTTCCTTTTAACAAGGAATTTAAAATGTTATAAGTATTTGGTTTGAAAGGATAAACACTAGGTCACGATCAAATGATGATTTAGTTAGGTAATTAATTGCTTAACGTAAACAAATGCTTGGTTACCCAAAAAGTAGATATTGACTTTCGAATCAATTTAACTGCCATTAATCCCAAATCATCTGTCTAACATTATTTGAAACATTGCCAACCTATTGAAAAGGGAAATTGGGTAAAGCAAAGGTGTGAAGAATTTGAACCAAAAGCCAGTTGAACCAAATTCAAATTCATTTTTTTCTATGTTTAATTAGTGAGGTTTTCTATCATATTTCAAATTCATTTGTATGTGGGGGATAAATCAAGTGACTTCAATCTATTCGTTAGCCGGGAAGTGTTTAAAAAACATAAAAACTTATTTTAAAATACTATTCAGATACACTCTAATTATTGGGATAATATTATGAATATATATTTGTTAGGGATGTTCAAAATCAATGATCTGATCTGAATATTTAAGATTGGATGGATCATATCAAATTCGGATTGAATCGGTTTTTTATTCGATTTGATCCTCTTTTTATTTTTGTATTACTTTTCTTTTTATATATAATGTTATGTGATTTAACTTAAATTTGAAATTAATAGTTTGATTTTAAAAAATTATCTATTTTTATATAAAGATAATGAATAAATTTCATCTAAATATTTTAATTTGTGTTTTATTCATGGAAATTAATTTGTGTATTTTCATATACATATTTTAATTTATTTTGTCACAAATTAACTAATTTTAATTAAAAAATTATTTGAATTATCAAATAATACTAATTTATATTTTATAACTAATATTAGTTATTTTTAAAAGAAAAAAATTATACTTTTTTTTTCATTTAGATCAAAATGGATCAAATCGGATTGGATCGATCATTCGATATAATTCCAAAAATGTGTTCATATGATTTGATTAAAAAAAAATGCATTCATCCAATTTGAAATTTGAAATTTAAAATTTAAAATTAACGAATTTCGAATCAGATTGTCAAATTAATTTGATATGCAAATCAAAATGAATTCCTCTAGTATTTGTCCGTGTTTGGCAAGAAGCAAACACTTGGCAAAGTTTTAGATCATATTTGGGATATCAAATGTCCAGTTTGTACGGAAATATTTCTGTTCGAAATAGGTAGACGCTTTTCACACATGAAAAATATAAGTATATTTCTCGGAAGAACACTTGGGAAAGTATGAGGGGTAAATGTCCACTTTGTTTGGAAATATTTCTGTCCGAAACCGCAACACACACTTTTGAAACGTGAAAATTGCCCTGGCCATAAAACACGGCCATTTCCTTAACAAATCCACCCCCAGAAACCAAGCCTCCCGTTAGGGGCCAAAATATAGCTGCCTCCATCAATAGGCAAAAAAAAAAAAAAAGAAAAAAAAAATTACAGATTTTTTTTTCTTATCGAAAGAAGACGCTTATAAATGTAATTTCTTATAATATTTTTACTAATACTACTTCCGTTCTAAAAAAATAAATCTATTTTTTATTTATAATAATTTTTTAAAATTATAAGGTATAACATATTTAATACACAATTAAATATATAAACTTTTTATTTTTGTCCTTACTTTTTAATTTTGGTTATATATTATTATTATTAATAAAAGTAATATAAGAATTTCACACAAAATTATACTCTTTTTCTAGGATAAAAAAATTTGAAATTAGATTTTTTTTTTTAGACCAAAGGAGTTTTATGCATCTCTCACATTTAAAAAAATAAAAATATAAAATTATGCATTAACTGTATTATATCTAGTAACTAAAAAAAGTTAGACTCAACTTAAAGTGGACCACTTTTTCTGGGATGAAGGGGATAATTAATATTTTTTCATGAGATAATATTAATGTGTTACAATGTTACACAAATGTTAAGATTTTTTTACAAATATTTCCCAATTTAAATCCATTGAAAATTTAAATTTTTTAATGCTTAAATAAAACCTATTTATAATTCTATGTGATTTATTTGAAAATATTTTTTGAAGAAAACATTTTTGTAACATTTTACTCTTTTATTTAGTTTTTTAAAATTAAATAAGTAATGTCATTTTAAAGACATATTAGGAGTAATCATAAATAATCCTTTATCTTTGTCCTAAATTAAATACTGAATTTTTTTTTACAAAATAAAGGGCATCAATATAAAGTGGGAAAATTTTCAATATTTAATAGAGTAAATTTAGAGAAAAATTAAATACGGGGGACAAATTTAGAGGAAAACAAATATAAAATATAGATGTAAAGAAAAAGTTTTCAATATTTAAGACTGGAAATAAAAAAAATTAAAATTCATGAAACTGTTTAGGTTAAAATGTACTTTTCAAAAATTAGGGAAATAACTTTAGTTAAAAACAAAATTTCATAAATGAAGGGGGCATTGTGAGATTCAAAACGAAATTATTCTTTGTAATTTTTCTCTGTATCATTCCCTGTAATACACCTTGATACTTTCACATAACTATGTTGAGTTATCTCTTTATTTAAACTGTTACAGTTCATTTTTATCATAGATATTTTTAGTATGAAGATTTTTTTTTTCTGTTTTAGGTATAAATTTTTAAGCAATTTTCAGTAGTTCCTTACTATATTTTTCTTGTACCCAAAAAATTTAAAACTATAGAGTGATTACAGAAGAAATTAATTTTCAAACTAAAATGTATTAGAATGAAAATATTTACTAATGATATAATTTTTAACAAAAACCAGACGGTACATGAAAATATTAATGTGTGTTATAAGAAATGGTATAGAAAAGTGTTACGGAAATTCCCGTTTGTTCCTCTTCCACAATCCCTAATCCATTTCATGAGTAATTGAGAGTTTGAGCTGTACAAGCAACATTAATCTGTGATCAAGGTCTAAAACGTTTATTGATGTCTTTCTTCGCCTTCATCGGAAACCATTCAAGAATTCTTGCATGTCCCTGATGTACAAATGATGGCACAACATTCCAAATACATGCAAAAAAGTGAAAAATTCATGAGCTCATCCATGCACGAATTGGAAGATGTGACCAGAGAAAATATATATATATATATATATATATATATTTCCTCCTCAAGTTCTTGATGGTGGCTCATTTCATGTGCCCTACCTATATTGCTAATCTACTGTACACTTTAACTACAAATTGCCCTATAATTCTGTCCGTTAAGCTAGATATCAGTAACTACTCTTCATCTACCCAAGAGCTGTTTCTCTTGATGAATATTCCTACTGTTTAGAACCCTTTGTGCGGTGGCTCTGATTGGACAATTTGAGCTCACAAAATTATTAACCAAGTGCAGATAAGTCTTCAAATCGTGGCATGTTACACTATCACCTTTGCTGAGATGAGGGCAATCATTGCTACTCAATCTTAGCTCTTTACCTATTTCAGCATACACCCATTGTGTATCTTCTACCCTCTTCTTAATCCAACTCAGCAATCTGGCTGCCATTTCTGCTGCTTCTTCTTGTCTTGCTGCTTCATTATCATCATCGATGACGAATTCGAGTTTGAGTATTAACAAGTAAATTAAATGACTCGTTTCATATTGGTTTGATGAATTATCAAATTGATCGTTAACAAATTATTATGAAATCGAAATCGAACTTGAACGAGTATTAAGTATCTTGTTTGGTTTGACAATCCCATTTTTGTTTTTCCTTTTAACAAGGAATTTAAAATGTTATAAGTATGGGATAAGATAATCTCTAGGTCATGATCAAATTTGATTTAGTTAGGTAATTAATTGCTTAACGTAAACAAATATCAATAACCCAAAAGTAGATATTGACTTTCGAATCAATTTAACAGCCATTAATCCCAAATCATCAGTCTAAGATTATTTGAAACATTACCAACCTATTGAAAAGAAATTGTTTAAAGCAAAGGTGTAAAAAAATTTGAAAAAAAACAAAATTTAATAACAAAAATTTAATAAAATTATTTTTTCTATGTTTAATTAGTTTTTCAATCATATTTCAAATTGACATTTGTATGTGGGATAAATTAGAGAGACATTGCAGGAAAGTCCTATTAGTGACTTCAATCTATTTAGCCGAAGTGTTTAAAAACATAAAAACTTATTTTAAAATACTATTACACACTCTAATTATTATAATTTTATCAATACATATTTGTTAAATTTTTATCTTTAAAATCAATGTCTTTTAAAAATTTAAAATTAAACATATCAATTTTTGTCATTTTTGTCTTTAAATTTTATTAAATTTTCATCTTTTTTTTTTGTTTAATTTTATTTGATATAGTCTAAAGAATTTTATTAATATTTTTAAAATTTTATCTTTTTTTATTTAAAAATATTGAATAAATTTAAACTATATACTTTTATATTTGATATTTTTCATGTAAATTAATTTGTGTATTTTCATATACATATTTTGATTTATTTTGTCACAAAGGTTAATTGATATTTGTTAAAACCACAGGTTCGATTTGATATATCACCAATAATACTAATTGATATTTTATAATTAATATAAGTATTTGGTTTGAAAAGATAATCTCTAGGTCATGATCAAATTTGATTTAGTTAGGTAATTAATTGCTTAACGTAAACAAAAGCTTGGTCACCCAAAAAGTAGATATTGACTTTCGAATCAATTTAACGGCCATTAATCCCAAATCATCAGTCTAACATTATTTGAAACATTACCAACCTATTTTTTTTTTTCTCGAAACGATAGTAGATTAATATTAATAGAGTGGCACAAATGCCAATGTACAGAGCCACAAGGGTTTAGAGTTTCGTGGCGTCGCAACTGCTATAACCCACGAAAACAAAGGCCCACAAAGGGGCAAAAAGCCCACGAGGGGTAAGAAAAAGCAAAATAAAGAAAACCCGCACATGACGGGAAGCTAAACCCGCACAAGACGGGAAGGGAGACAACCTAGACGACCTAAGTTCAACCGCATTGAACCCCGCCCAAGACGGGAATGGTTGAGGACTTGGACAACCTAGGAACTACCTAAATACAAAAGCCCAGATATATCGGGACTTTAGTACTATACAAAATAATATTACACACCAAGTGGCCCACTACACATGACCTATGATGAAAGAAACTACAACTTAATGTCTATCTCTCACCGCATGCCGTTGCGTGAAAGCCAATCTGCAGACGTTGAATAGCAACGATTTAACTGCATGGCGTTGAATAGCGAGACGATGCGACTACTACCGGCTGGAGATAGTGCAATACCTAAAAAAAATAAAATAAAATAAAATAAAAAGAAGAAGAAACGTCCATGAGCAAGAAACTACTGCTCATGAACGAAATAATGTTCATGAGCGTTAAATCGACCGAAATCGCGCGAAATCGCCTTGCAGTAAAAATGAGAGAAAAAATGGCCTCAGGCCCAAAAAAAAAAAAAAAAAAAAACATTACCAACCTATTGAAAAGGGAAATTGGGTAAAGCAAAGGTGTGAAAATTTTGAACCAAAAACCAGTTGAACCAAATTGAATATGGTGGTTCAAATTCATTTTTTTCTATGTTTAATTAGTGAGGTTTTCAATCATATTTCAAATTCATTTGTACGTGGGGGATAAATCAGAGAGACATTGCAGGATAGTCCTATTAGTGACTTCAATCTATTCGTTAGCCGGGAAGTGTTTAAAAAACATAAAAACTTATTTTAAAATACTATTCAGATACACTCTAATTATTGGGATAATATTATGGATATATATTTGTTAGGGATGTTCAAAATCAATGATCTGATCCAAATATTTGAGATTGGATGGATCATATCAAATTCAGATTGGATCGGTTTTTTATCTGATTTGATCCTGTTTTTATTTTTGTATTACTTTTCTTTTTATATCTAATGTTATTTGATTTAACTTAAATTTGAAATTAATAGTTTGATATTAAAAAATTATCTATTTTTATATAAAGATAATGAATAAATTTCATCTAAATATTTTAATTTGTGTATTTTTCATGTAAATTAATTTGTGTATTTTTATATACATATTTTAATTTATTTTGTCACAAATTAACTAATTTTAATTAAAAAATTATTTGAATTATCAAATAATACTAATTTATATTTTATAATTAATATTAGTTATTTTTTGTTGAATGTTTCTCATGTTTGTTCAGTCTTCAGAAAACGCAGCAGAAGTTGTCCTATTCTTCAGAAAATGTAGTAGTGTTAGTTAAATAAAAACTACAGAGTTTGTTAGTTAGCTGTTTTTAGGAATTAGTGGGTCTTGATCTTATCTTGTTGCATTTTACTGATATTGGAACTCTATTTAAGGAGTTCAAGTGTTGCAGTAATGAAGTGTGAGAGTTTGTTCTTGTCTTTGAATAAAAGTCCAACTTCTATACTCTTTCCTTTGTTGTTTAATTATTTCAGAACATTTTTAAAAGAAAAAATTTATAATTTTTTTTTTCATTTGGATCAAAACGGATCGGATCGAATCGATCATTCAATATAATTCGAAAAATATATTCATCTGATCCGATTCGAAAAAAATGCATTCATCTGATCTGATCTAATCTGAAATTTGAAATCAACGAATTTCGAATCGGATTGACAAATCAATCTTATATACAAATCAAAATGAAATCCTCTAATATTTGTCCGTGTTTGGCAAGAAGCAAACACTTGGCAAAGTTTTAGATCATATTTGGGATATCAAACGTCCAGTTTGGCAAAGTATGAGGGGTAAATGTCCACTTTGTTTGGAAATATTTCTGTCCGAAACCGCAACACGCACTTTTGAAACGTGAAAATTGCCCTGGCCATAAAACACGGCCATTTCCTTAACAAATCCACCCCCAGAAACCAAGCCTCCCGTTAGGGGCCAAAATATAACTGCCTCCATCTATAGGCCAAAAAAAAAAAAAAAATTACAGAATTTTTTTTCTTACTGAAAGAAGACATATTTAATACACAATATTTATAAATGTAATTTCTTATAATATTTTTACTAATACTACTTCCGTTCTAAAAAAATAAATCTATTTTTTATTTATAATAATTTTTTAAAATTATAAGGTATAACATATTTAATACACAATTAAATATATAAACTTTTTATTTTTATCCTTACTTTTTAATTTTGGTTATATATTATTATTATTAATAAAAGTAATACAAGAATTTCACACAAAATTATACTCCTTTTCTAGGATAAAAAAATTTGAAATTAAATTTTTTTTTTCTTTAAGACCAAAGGAGTATTATGCATCTCTCACATTTAAAAAATAAAAAAATAAAATTATGCATTAAGTGTGTTATATTTAGTAACTAAAAAAAGTTAGACTCAACTTAAAGTGGACCACTTTTTCTGGGATGAAGGGAATAATTAATATTTTTTCATAAGATAATATTAATGTGTTACAATGTTACACAAATGTTAAGAATTTTTTACAAATATTTCCCAATTTAAATCCATTGCAAATTTAAATTTTTTAATGTTTAAATAAAACCTATTTATAATTCTATGTGATTTATTTGAAAATATTATTTGAAGAAAACATTTTTGTAACATTTTACTCTTTTATTGAGTTTTTTAAAATTGAATAAGTAATGCCATTTTAAAGACATATTAGGAGTAATCATAAATAATCTTTTATCTTTGTCCTAAATTAAATACTGAATTTTTTTTTTACAAATAAAGTGGGAAAATTTCAATATTTAATAGAGTAAAGACGTAAAGAAAAAGTTTTCAATATTTAAGACTGGAAAAAAAAATTATGAAACTGTTTAGGTTAAAATGTAATTTTCAAACATTAGGGAAATAAATTTAGTTAAAAACAAAATTTCATAATGAAGGGGGCATTGTGAGATTCAATTCGAAATTGTTAAATTTTAGGGATTTAATCAATAGAAACTTTGTAGAATCTCAAGATTTTATAGGTTAAACTTATAAATTTTAACCACCCCCTGCTCTCCCCTCCCCCCCCCCCCCAAAAAAAATTGTGTTTGTTAGACGCACATGATTCTTTGTAATTTTTCTCTGTATCATTCCCTGTAATACAGCTTGATACTTTCACATAACTATGTTGAGCTATATCTTTATTTAAACTGTTACAGTTCATTTTTATCATAGATATTTTTAGTCTGAAGATTTTTTTTTCTGTTTTAGGTATAAATTTTTAATCAATTTTCGATAGTTCCTTACTATATTTTTCTTGTACCCAAACAATTTAAAACTATAGAGTGATTACAGAAGAAATTAATTTTCAAACTAAAATATATTAGAATAAACATAGTTACTAATGATATAATTTTTAATAAAAACCAGACGGTACATGAAAATATTAAGGGGTGTTATAAGAAATGGTATAGAAAAGTGTTACGGAAATTCCCGTTTGTTTCTCTTCCAAAATCCATAAACCATTTCATGAGTAATTGAGAGTTTGAGCTGTACAAGCAACATTAATCTGTGAGCAAGGTCTAAAACGTGTATTGATATCTTTCTTCGCCTTCATCGGAAACCATTCAAGAATTCTTGCATGTCCTTGATGTACAAATGATGGCACAACATTCCAAATACATGCAAAAAAGTGAAAAATTCATGAGCTCATCCATGCACGAATTGGAAGATATGACCAGAGAAAAAAAAAAAAAACATTTCCACCTCAAGTTCTTGATGGTGGTTCATTTCATGTGCCCTATCTATATTGCTAATCTACTGTACACTTTAACTACAAATTGCTCTATAATTCTGTCCGTTAAGCTAGATATCAGTAACTACTCTTCATCTAACCAAGAGCTGTTGCTCTTGATGAATATTCCTCCTGTTTAGAACCCTTTGCGCGGTGGCTCTGATTGGACAATTTGAGCTCACAAAATTATTAACCAAGTGCAGATAAGTCTTCAAATCGTGGCATGTTACAATATCACCTTTGCTGAGATGAGGGCAATCTTTGCTACTCAATCTTAGCTCTTTACCTATTTCAGCATACACCCATTGTGTATCTTCTACCCGCTTCTGAATCCAACTCGGCAATCTGGCCGCTATTTCTGCAGCTTCTTCTTGTCTTGCTGCTTCATTATCATCGATGACGAATCCGGGCACCTTGGTAATCACATCATCCGAATTCACAATTCGAAGTACCTTCGTCCCACTTCTTTCTAATTGTTTTCTGAAGGTTCTATCCCCAACTCTAGGTCCTCCAAATGAAACAACCGTGACTAAGGGCGCATGCTTGAAGGTGTTTGTTATGTCGTATGCTGTAAGCGTGGCCAATGCTGCTCCTAAGCTGTGCCCTGTGATGGTTATGCTCAAGGGCTCCTCGGAGTATCTCTCCAGAATCTTTTGAATTTCTTCTTTCACAGAATTTTGCAAACTTTGATGAGTTTCTGTAGATGATGTGTACAAACTCAAAAATCCCCTCTGTACCATGGGATTGCAATTTTTGGGTGCCATGTCGTCAGGGAGGCAAGCCAACGAGGCACGGAGGTTTTCCAGCCATTCCAAACACGTGGCGGTGCCCCTATAGGAGATCACCACGTCACGGCGGCCCAGCCTCGCAATTTCTTCCTTATCATCACAAACTGCCACGTATCCAATCCAGCTGGACTTCTTGGACACCCAATTCGGCATCCTACGAATCCAACGTGGCACCCGGACGGAACACGTGGCGTGTAGATATCTGGTGACTTGGTACCCCGTTGTGCCAAGACCGCATTGCGCCATCATTTGATCTCTCGTGTAGCAACACGTGGCGTAAGCCGGCGACGATATGTCGAAATCGAAGCAACGATACGCCACCTCGACGAATTCCCCGTACCGTAGGATCTCCCTCCTTAGATCATCATCAAGTGGATCAAGCAAGCCTTCCCAATTCTTGATCCCCTGGCATTCCAGCCACTTGTCACGCAGTTTGGCACCTCGGATGCCCTCGAAGCATTCCATTGAGGTGCTTTTCAGCGTGTTGAAGGAGCTCGTTATCATTAGTTTTGTGCTTTGGCAGTATTCTGCAGCTTGGAGATGTTGGATGGTGCCTTTCACAATAGTGCATGGCCGAACCATCCCAATAGCAAGCCTCATAGTGAACGTTTGCACAAAAAATCTATGTACGAATACTGTGTGTTTTGAGTGATGTGTTTGTAAGTTAATTATATGCAATGTTGGAGAGATATATATGTATATGCATATATGCCGAGTAATGGGAGCAAAATGGAATGTTTTTGTGGGATGTGTGGCTCTGATTTGCTCTGCTCTAACTTGTTTATATAGGCACAGTATTGGGTTGCACTTGAATTGTGAATTTAAAATCAAAAGTGATGAGTGTGCATGTGTTGACAAAGATTGTGTTGAAAAGATGTATGGTGTGTGTGTGCTTGATTTGGCGAGGACGGTGGGATATATGCAATCCAACTTCAAACTTCAAGGGGTGGTGGTTTTAACCTCTTTAGAGGACAGGGTCGTTCTCATGCTACCGTACATGGCTTTGTTCAACACCACCGTCTTGTGGGGACAGAATCACCCATGTTTTAAAAGGTTAGCACTGGAAAAACGTTGGTGGAACGAAGGGTGTGATCTAGAGATTCATTATTGATACACATGAGCAAATACTTCTCTCAAGACAAATTTACTCTCACATTTGAGAGAATACCCAAAAGTATCCTTCACATTATAGCGAATAATCTTTTTTGTCTTTCACTTTTAAAAAGATAATAAAATGTCATTCACAATTCATAAACTGGAACTTTTGGTACTATTTATGAAATAAACGGGAACTTTTAGTCTTTCAAATTTCATAAACAGGAACATTTAGTATTGCAATTTTTCTTTAAATTTTGGTTCTTGAAATTTGAAGGACTATTTGTTCCCGTTTTAAAAGTGGATGATGAAAAAAATTATTCGATAAAATGTGAAGGACGATTTTGGATGTTTCTTCTCACATGTTTCATGGTTTCTTCTTCTTTTTTATTTTCCATTTTTCTTCCAATTATTGACGACTGATAGAGCGGTATAAAGATCTTATGAATTTCTATTTTGACAAAATAAATGTCTTTTTCTTGATTTAGAAAAAAAAAAAGAGTTTACTTTGCATCGTTGACTAAATAATTTTATATTTTTATTCTTAATTTTTAATTATAACTATATATAATTATTATTAAAAATAATATTCGAGCAATTTTATTCTAAAAATGAAAACTTTTTAACTCAAAAAAAAATTTTAAAAGTAAACTTTTTTCTAAAACAAAAAGAGTTATACTTATTGAGTATTAACTTTTGATTTTGTTTAATACATCAAGTAATTGCAGTTCTAATTGTACACCTTTGGACCATTTTCTTTTTCATTTAATTTTATAATTATTTAAAAGATTTGCACTAATTGCAATTACAATGATTACCACCAAGAATTAACTAGTAAATCCTCGTTGTGAAAGTGTGTTGACATATGTAAGCAAGGTGGGATATAGATCATGAGGAATCCCTGTTTCACTTTCAACAATTTTTTTGCGGTTTGTAACTCCAAATTTGGTTTGATTTGATGCGCAGCCATAGTATCATTGTCTGAAAGCATTGGGTTGACGTTTGATCATTTTAACTTGTGGCTTATGGCTGTTAGGGTAAGACAAGACATCAGGACCAAACCCTCCTTTTTTTTTTTTTTTTCTCCGAAACGATATTATATTGAATAACAGGACCAAACCCTCCTAACAGGCCAAAAACCTATCCTTTGTCTTTTCCCAAACAGGGTAAATCTGTCTTTTCAAATAGCAACAAGTAGCTCTGGCAGGAAGGATAACAAATTAACAACCATACTAAGAGAATCAATCCCCACCCATTTGACTAAATATTATGCATATCATTTGCATCCTTAATTTTCTTCATACCATAACTTGAAATAAAAATAGATAAAATTAGCTCTTTTATTTTTACATATTTTGTCTAATAAATTTGTTCTTTCGCGTATAGATTATGGACTTAGATCTTTTTATGTAATTATGTTATACTAATGTAATGGTGAGTCAAATTTCAAAATGATGTCACTTTACTTATAGCTTAAATAACAAGGTCATTTTGGGTCAAATGACGTCGGCTTTTAGTATAACACCTTGTTAATACACTATAATTTTTTTTCTTACTTTGAGGTATCCTCACATATATTTACTAGTTGGTTCCAAACTGACTCGTGAATTTTGCAAGTCCCAGATATCATTAGACTAAGTGACCCACTCACTAGGCGTGGGACTATGAATTACACATACCGTCCCATCTCACGTGGTATATTTTAGGTGATATTTCTATCGGCCTACAAAAAAGTTTAGTTTAAAAAATTTGTTTGTCTTAAAAAAAAGAGTTTATTTTTACTGTGAAATTTTGTATTAATTTTATTAATAATAGTAATATATAACTCAAATTAAAAAATATAAATAATGCATTGAATGAATTGTTTTTTATATGTTAAGAAAATTCGTATCAAATCTAAAATTGATTTTTTTTAAGGATGGAGTACGAGAAATACACATAATATCTTATTCTAGAATAGGAAAACAAAAAGTAAAAGTTTAGGGGGAACGTAAAACAAAAAAAATAGGCTGATGAGACCGGGGCACACTATGTGTAATGATTCGACTATTCAAATAATAAAAGAAAAAGTCATTTCATTTCGATAAAAGACCGACACCCAAGTTTCATAACTTTTGGTCTGTTATTCCCATCATTCGACCCCCAGAGAGAAAGGTATTTCCCCCTTGGGCTGGTTGTGGACGAGAAGGGATTCGAACCCCCGACATTGTGGTTCGTAACCACATGCTTTAATCCTCTAAGTTACAAGTCCTACCGCATCTCCATTGGATCTGTTTGCGGGAGTATCTTCAAAAAAATGACCCTTTTCCCTGCCCAACTATTTCAAATTAAGAAGATGTTAAAATGCATTTATCTTTATAAGAAAACTGCGTTCGAAGTTCGAAGTGTGAAGTGGGAAAGAAGGGATGAAACTTTCACCTAAAAATAAAGAAAAACAAAAAGTAAAAGAAAAGAGAACTCATCAGAAAGGGGACGTCAGCATCAAGAGAAGAAAGTACAGAAGGGAAAAGTGGAAGATTTTTGACTGGGACCTACAATCCGAATTTAGAATTTGAAACGAGAAATTATTGTTCTTTTCCGTCCAGAATAACCACATGCTGGAAGTGGAACGTAACCGAGACGCGTCCCCGCCACAGCCACAGCCACAGCAGCAATTAAGCTAGGACCCTACGACGACGACGACGAGGAGGCGGAGGATGGCCCTAATTTTTTATTTTCTTTTCCGTCTCAAATCTCAGTGGTCAAAATTCTTAAGAGTTTAGTGGTTAAGCTTTCATGAAAGAATTCATACTGTAACATTGAAAGGGTGTGGAATAAAATTGTATAATTAAAAACAAATGAGCACTGATAGTATAATTAAAATTGGAGCTTTCAATTCTATTCTAAATGAGCACTGATTCAACTATTAATAACTAATTTGGTCATTAATTATTTATTTAAATCTCAAATCTCAAATTTTATCAACTACGCAAGAATACTAACTCTTTTTTTTTTTTTGTGTCCATTCATATATAATGGAGTTTCTTCTTAAACGATTAAGATACTTTTTTTTTTTTTGGTCAAAAAGTAGTAATTATATTAATTTTGTGAAAAAAGTTAACAAATATAAAAATAATCCAACTAGTGTAGACCCTTTTTAATCCTGTGTAGGAAGTAAGACAATCTCCTAACTATTATACCTACTAAGAGAAACATATACAACTAAAACAAAAAAACCTAATTTGTCGGCATCTCTCTGAGCATCCCGAACTGCAAAAAGAAACTAAACGTAGATTTTTGTTCTTAACTTTTGCCCATGCTTATCTTGATGCTACCTTTTATAATGATTGTCCCTTCTCCCAAATTGGTACACAAACCCTTCCAAATTGGAGGGCAAAATCCTAATTAATAAAGCTGAGACCTTAATTAATAGGAACATACTACAACTTAAAAAAAAACACACACACAAAAACAATCGCACTTTTTTCGCAATCAATTACAAGCTTTTGTAACAGTGTTTGGGTTCTTTAGATCCTACTATATACAGTGCGGAAGTGTGAAAAACATTCTAAGCTAGATGGTCAATGACCATAGAGTCAATTAGTGCCTTAATTAGTGGTACACTTTTAGTATGCCATAATTAAGTGTTGATTAATGGATACACGTTTAATTAATTGTTACATACCAACAAACATTCAGTTACCTACTAGGTTAACTCCTCAAATACCATAAATTATGCTTCCCATGATCTAGCCTAAGACACTGTAATGTGCTCCTTCCGTCCCACAAAAAAAAAGTGTTTGGGACGGAGGAAGTATTGATGATAGTCAAATGGACGGAGAAGTACCACCAGTAATAATTACTCAAATGATTTTATATTTGGATGCAAGAAAAACGTTTTGGGGTGTTATGTCCCTGTCATATTGAACTGAACTAACGATGAAGTTTATCTGCATCTTTCAACGGTCCAATCCATCTCTTCTTAAGTTTGGCAAATAGTACTTCCAAATTTTAATGGTCTTCGTAACGTAAGAGGGATGAGATTCCCACAAAAATGGATAGGCATGCGCATATAAAATAAAGACCAAAAAAAATTTAAGTATTAATTAAGTATTTATTTTTGTTATTAATATTTTTTGTAGGTCACTAAAAGTATATAAAAAAATCGGTAATTGTACTTTATGCGACGAAGAGGGATGCCAATATATCATTCATTGTTAATTAATATAGGAAATTAAGGTGTACAAGGAAATCCAAGATCTACTTTTATTAAATAACTAATTCTGTGCTGCGCTGAATTATTCTCAAAGCAAAGTAGAAATTAAACAATTATTGGGAGAATTAGCCGACGCAATTTGGAAGGTTGATATTTTATACAAGACATCACAACTAAATAGATATGACATCAATTGCACCTCTTTTTAATATAATTATTTTGGCCATCTTTTGAATTCAGTTTGGATTTGATGGAATTTTTCCTTTAGAATAGCCTTGGAATCCCATGGTCATGGTCCATTATGCATTTCGCAATCTAGGAAAACAAGATCATTCTGAAGTTCAATAATCATATCTTTTCCTTATCTCTATAGCATAGATGGAACAAATTATTAGCGAAGCAGTAAAAGTGCTTTTTATGGGTAATGATATTTTTTGTGATTTTTTATATTAAAAAATAATAATAATTGATGTAACAAGTATAAAAAAAATAAAATTAGCACTTTTTAAGAGTATGATATAACTTTATCTTTTTATATTTATCACATCAATCATTATAATTTTTTATTATAAAAAAATTATTAAAAATATCATTATTTTTTTTATATGTGAAGAGAATAGACGAATAAAAGAATAGAGATTATCATTCGTTTTCAGTTGGCAACTGATCCAGATGAGAAAAGTGGAAAAGTTTGATGGATTGAGATCCAAAAAAAGTAAGAAAACGGCAAAGGTCAGTGTGTATGTTGAAGGTTCCTCAAAGTCGGTGGCGGCTCCTACAAAAATATAAATTATATAATTAAATTATCCCCTTCGGAGGATTCGTTTGCAAATAAGTTATTAATTAATCAGAGAACTCAATTAGTTAATTAATTTCTTTATACTCTTTCCGTAAAAAAAAAATAGTTCACTTTTAATTTAATACAATATACACTTTTACACTTTTTTTTATTTTTTTAATATCAAAATTTTTAAAATAATTTTTTTTAGAAAAAAAACGGAATGAGTAGTTATTGTCTACAAAGTTGGTGAACTATGGGAAAAGGTTCTTCGTCCCGAAAGGGGCATATTGGATTCGATGAATAGCTAGAAAAAAACAAAATTATAATCGTCACTTCGCCAGCAAATAATGATGGATGCGTAAGAATAATCCCTCAATTTGTTCACTGTATTATATATATTCCAAATTCATCTCATCCCAACAAATCAACCCTTTACGCGTTTTGATTTTGATAAAGACTTCCCTTTTTCCACGAATGATGAGAATTTTGGCCTTTCTTTAACTTTACAAATTCCGGCCCTTTTTAATTCCAAACTTCTTTTTTTTTTTTTTTGTGGTGTCATACCTAATGATGTTGAACGATATAGTCAAAGGTTTGGCTAGTCACACTTTCTCTTGTTCCTGCAGATATCCATGCATGCATGAATCTGCCCATGTAGCTTCGTTTTTTCCATATCTAATTTCAATTTAGTACTAATTTGTACCTTTGGTTTAGTTGAGATGGGGACCTTCCTCAATGAGTAGTAAATTGCAATCCTACCTTACCGATTGCGTTTTAAAATTCGTATTCGTATTTTTTTTAGATAATAATTACGAGATAAAAAATATATTAAAAAAATATAAAAATACATTTTGAGATTTTCATAATAGCTAGTAATCTCTTATGTTTGATAATTGTCTAGGCACGCCAACAAAGGAATTTTGCTTTTAAATTGACAAATCAATATGAAGAAATACATTTTTTTTTTGAGGTGACGATTAATTTGTTGATTATTCTTGTTGAGGTTAATGGGTAGATGCATTCGTCCCACATCAGTTTCAGAGAGATATAAAATATTTAATAAGTAAGTTAGACTCACAACCTAGAGGTTGTTGTAAGTTCCTGTGTTTTTTAAACTATTTACAATGACTAATTAATAAGATAATTACGTCCACCAAAGTTGATCTTGATTCAATTTTTCAGTAAATAAATGAAATTGTGGTCAAATCAGAGAATTCTGGTCGTGGATTCCTCAATCAAAAGTTCGGTCTACAAAGGCAAAAAAGGGGTTTATCATCCCATATTATTGTCAACAAATAAATCAAAGCAGCTCCTTACTTTCTTATTGTGTATGCTTAATTAATGCCGTGCCCTCGAAAAAATTCCAGTGTGTTGCAATTGAACGTCACAAGGAGACCAAAAAAAAAAAAACAGTAATTTTGTTCAATAGACGTTACATTTTACTTATTTTTTTGATATTCACAACACATTTATTAATATCACACTAAAAAGTAAAAACTAATAAATGAATATCACATCAATAATAAAGCAAAATATTATAAATTTATCATTGGTAGTATTATTACTCAAACATGGCATATTTAAGGGTTGTCAGTTGTCACGCTCTTGAGATTTTATTGTGGATGTCAAGCGAAGAAGTCCAAGAGCAAGAATAAACTTGGGTGGCAACTCTCTATGGCTAATTCAGAGGATAGGGTTTGATCCTCGTCAGCTACAAATGATACTTACAATTAACAATACTATCGGAGTGAAACAGACCTCACAATTCCTATGCATTAATATGATTCAAAATGAATTTTGGGACTAAATACCAATCATAAAAGTTGGCATTAATTTGATCGTATCATGATAAAGTTTGTAAGCATTTGCGTGACAAATTAATACTTGACATGGCATGATAAACAACTTATAAAGTACTTGATCTTATCATGATGAAGTTTGTAAGTATCTAAATGACAAATTAATACTTATAGCGACTAAATTGGCATGGTAGGCAACTTTTTTTTTTTAAAAAAAACGATAGTCTATTAATGAGGTGGCACAATAGCCAAATTACATAGTTACAAGGGCTAAGAGAATTTTGTGGTGTTGCAATTGAATACAACGCTATAACACACGAAAACTAAGGTCCTCAAATGGACAAAATGCTCACAAGGGCAAAAGACCCACGAGGGGCAAAAACCCGACTAACGGGAAGAATGATTTGACCCGACTAGTGGGAAAAATGCCAACTAGTGGTAAGGGTTGAAAACCTAGACGACCTATGATCAACCTAAAGGATAAAAATACAAAAGTCTGGGTATATCAGGTCACTAATACTATACAAAAGTGATACTACTCATCTCAATTGGCCCATTACGAATGACCTTTGGTGAAAGAAACTATAACTAAATCTCTAACTATCACCTCATGGCTTTGCGTGGAATCCAACCTGCATACGTTGAATAGCGCCGCCACCCAACTACTTCCGCAAGCGTTGAATAGTCAGACAGTTCTGCTACTACTGTATGGAGAGATTGCAATACCTAAAAAAAAAAATCAAAATTTTTGAACGTTGCACTGTAGCTACAGTAGCTAATACAGTGCAACGTTCTCACTTTTTTCGCACCGTGGATCGCCTCTAGACACAGTAAAATGGGAGAAAAATGGGTAGCCGCTCTAACTTTTGTTGATTACTTTTCCATGTTGTCATGGCTTTGAAGGACATGGTAGGCAACTTAAAAAGCACTTATTTGTATCATGCTCAACTTGGTAAGTGTTTACGCGACAAATTAATACTCACAATCATGGTTGTTAAAAACTCGAGTCTAACACTACGTTTTTACGTTTATACTTTTATGTTTTTACATTTTTACGAACTTATGAAAAAGAGATTTTGGTTTGCTGCCAACTTAAAAACCTTCACTAAAATATTGATTATGTTGTACTATTGAAAGGAATTTGAACATTTGTTAGACTTCTTTTTTAAATTTGAGTACTTTTTAGAAGTTTGAACAGGTTTATAATTATAAATGTAACATATATTATATAATATATATATATAATATTTATCAAATTATTTTTCATAATTGGTAGAATTTTATGATTTTACTGTCCGATTTTTTAAATCCTCCACTAATTTGACGTAAAAACTCAATTTTAACAACTATGCTCACAATGGGTAAAATGGCATCACATTCTCGTGACAAGTTAATACTCACAGTGACTAATATGGCATTCACGTAACAAATTAAAATTGGACAGCAATAGTGAAAAGAAATGTTTTTAAATATTATCACTCATTTCTGTAGTAGAGTAGGAGATTTCAAAAAGGGAAGGGGGAAAAGAAAGAAAGAAATGGTCCAATATCTAGCACAAGCTAATCAAGTGCACAGGTTCGCAGCCAACTTTGCAAAGGAGGGATCCAGAAAGGATTTTGATTCAACTAATCGAGTCGCTGCAGCCGCAAACACTTTACGTAGTACTTGCTGGGTCATTCAATTAATACTCAATTTTTGGTGAAATTCTTATATTATATTTACTAATAATAATAATAATATACTATTCAAATTAAAATATAAAAACGAAATATAAAAACATACACTTAATAATGTACTAAATGAATTGTATTTTATAAATTAAAAAAATTGTAAGTACTAAATTAAAAGTGTATTTTTCTTTTAGAAGAGAGGGAGTGTCTGCTATGTTTTCTGATTCCAGATATGCTCTTCCATTTGTCACTTGTGAGATATTTTATGCATGAAAGAAACAATGCACGATTATAGAATGCAGGATTCACACAAAACATGATTCGAATAAATGAAACCTCTAAAATGCAAACCGAACAAATGAAGAAATTAGAGTGTCTCTTTGTGAATTGGAGTTTTCAAAATCAAAGTTACACTTTAACCAAAATAGAAAATTTTAAAATTGAATGAATAAACATTGCATCCTTTTGACTACAACTTAGGAATTCAATATCACTAAAATCCAGTAATAGTGACACATTGGATTTCAGTAAGAAATGGAATATAAATACAAATATCTTGGAAAAGAATGTCTACAATAAGCCAATTTTGGGGGTCCATAATTGTTGTCATTCTCTCCCTCTTCTCATGTATAGATAACATTGTCTGATTTTAATCAATCAACTTGACCTGATATTTTTGGAGTTTCGCCATGCTTAGGGAAGAAAATTCCAAACTAAAAAACAGAAGAAGAATATTATTCATGGGATGCAACAAAGGCATTTTATTTTCATTGACAATACATAATATATAGATAGAAAAATAGACCAATGCATCAAAGCTTGTCTATAAATATATCATTGTATAAATGAAGATTTGTAAAGTTTGCTTTTATTGGTATTTTGCTTTTTCACCAAATTAAAGTAAATTTGTAAGTTATAGTCCTTAGGTCAATAATTAAACGAGTATAGCATATTGTTTGACAAACTTTAGTCTTGTTTGCCCATTGTTTTGCAAGTTAAATAAAGTTAGAAACTGAACGTACTATTCTACAAGATCATATATATTTCCAAAGGAATATATAGTAACACAATACTGGACTCATACTATATTGATGGACTTTTGAATATGTCATTTTTTTTTCCAATATTGGACTTTTGATTTTCCTCAACAACTACAAAAAAAAAATGCAGCAATTCCTTCCCTTTCTCAGAGTAATAATTTAAAAAAAAAAAAAAAGCGAGTAATAGAAACAGTTATAGGTAAGAGCATCCATTGTGGTGGGGGAAAAAAATCTAAAGTTTGTCATTTGTGAAATATAAAACAACCAGTAAATGTGTAATATATGACCCACCTGAGAAAAATTCTCTTATGTTATAATATTTGGTTCAACAACCGCGGCTAGCTCAAATGTTGTTGGGACTTGCACGCTTTGAAACTGAAAAGAAAAAGAAATCGAAAGAAAAAGAAAGATTGTGTCATGTCAGGAAGAAGATTAATGTAATGAGTGCGAGAAGAAAGTATGGATGAAGTCGCACCAAAGTTATTTGTTCTTTTCACTATTGCTATCCTTTAGAATCTGGAGATGATCATCACCTCTTTTGCCGTAAAGAATGACCTAATCTGATGTTTGGTCAATTCCGCCATAGCATGCCAAATTTTCCACAGCTAATGCTCACTGCTCAATGTCACATTCAAGTTGACATATCTCATTCCCATATATACACACATACATAAATTACATATATATATATACACACATACATAAATTTGTGATCACGAACCATTAGACATGTATAAATTAAGTTTAAAAAAATATATATATTTTTTAAAATAGTAATTATAAGATAAAAAATATATTAAATACATAAAATTAAGGTTCTAAATATCTCATCCTATTCAAATTACCATTTTTAAATGATTTTTTTTAATGAAACTTACTAATTTTATAAGTTTCAGATCTTATATATTCTTTCTTCTTTTTTGTCCGAAAGTCTCAAGTTTTTGTTTAGTAATCTTTTGCTCAACTTTAATATCGTGCAATGTAATTATATTTTCAAAAAAGTAAGTAGGTCAACATGAATAATTTAATCAAAAATAACTTCAATTGACTAGTAAGTTCATTAACAGTGATCATCACAACTTTGAAAGTGATAAAGCATGATGGCTCTGTCCGGCCTAATTAGATAAAGTATGAGAGAAAGTGTGGTAAAAATGTGTGATGCATGCTAGTGAGGTACATTTTTCATTTCTTGATTTTTCTCTGTACTAAAATTGGCTGAAGTTTGAGCATTATTTTCAGATGGCTAAGAAAGGTGATTTGGGACCAAGTTATATTAACTTAACAACCACAGAATCCAGTTAAATAAGTGTACTTTTGCATGTCATCACCTGTGTTTTGCTTTCAGTGATGTACATTGTTATACAAATATCTACCTTATTCTTTGGAAAAATACAAACGTATGTGTCAATTCTGCTTAGAATAATTAAGGAGGTAGTGCAGCAGTTTTTGCAGAATCAGATATTAAGGATGTCTGTGTTAATTTGTAGTATAGAAATAGTGGGGCTTGCTTGATAGGAAATATATGGCTAAATTCAATTTCGGATAGTGATGTGAAAAAAATCAGATGGTGCGCATGTGGTACAGATAGTGGATGTACCAAAATCTATCATGTACGGATCCTCCAATCAGCTTCACTGCAGATTTGATGATTTGATGCACACAATTGATGGCCTGTCATGACTTTGATAAGTTTGATTTGTGCAACCAAGCAAATTTGTTGTGCATGCCTCTTCTCGAGGGAAACAATGGAAGAAAGGGATATTGGTTATCTTCTTCATCGCAAAATGTATCATATAATAGAAAAAATATTGCATAAGGATGTTGTATTCTTATTTTTAATGTAATAAGTTAATTATAATTTTTTTTTTGTTTCATATTATATTTATAGATTGTCCTTTTCTAATTTATAAGGTGCTTTTTTTATTACATAATTTTATGTAGTGCCTCAGATACGTGAAATATTTTTTCATATAACAACTAAATTCTATATATTTTTGCAAAATGGCACGGAGTGTTTGTCAAAGATAAGTATTTGCTGCATATTTCCTGCAAGATAGAGAATTTTTTTTGATAATTTCCTAGTTTATATAATTCAGAAATTTGTTGGAAAGATTTTTAAAAAATACTAATAATTGGCCAAAAAAATCCTACTTTCTAATGTCTCATTAAGATTCAGTTGAAATCATTAAGATTTTTTTTATAAAATTTAAATCAAATCATAAATTTAAAAAAAAAAAAAGGTAATGATATTGCTACTCTATTTTTAATTATTGGTACTCCACTTTTGCTCCAATACATAGTATTAGCAAAAGTGGAGTACCAATAATAAAAAATAGAGTAAAGTTGGAATTAATGCGGCAGATTTGTGTCGATGTGCAGATGTGCAGATTTATTATTGGTACTCCACTTTCTCCGCATTTTCTCCGGTTGTCTCCAGATTTACTATGTATTGGAGTTAATGCGGAGGGAAGCTGTGGAGATTAAACTGTGCACATTAAAGTTGGAATTAATGCGGCGGATTTATTTTTTTATTTTTAAAAATAGAGGAGATGCACGTATTTGAGAGACAACCGTATTAAACATAGATGTGCAGATTTATTATTGGTACTCCACTTTTGTTCCAATACATAGTATCAGCAAATCCAGGTGATTCCTCAGGCAGACTTTATGCCTCTAGAAACAAATGAAAAATATCATACAGTTGGAGGGCGGCTGACCATTTTTCTCTCAAAATACTGTAGCTAGGACGACGAAAATGCGAATTCAGTGCAAACGTTGCACTGTAGCTACTTGGAGGGCGGCTGCCCATTTTTCTCTCAAAATACTGTAGCTAGGGCGACGAAGGTGCGAATTAAGTACAAACGTTGCACTGTAGCTACTTGGAGGGTGGCTGCCTATTTTTCTCTCAAAATACTATAGCTAGGGCGACGAAAGTGCGAATTCAATGCAAATGTTGCACTGTAGCTACTGTAGCTACAGTGTAACATTCAAAATTTTGAATTTTTTTTTTAGGTGCTACGGTCTCTCCATACGATAGTAGAAGAATTATCTGACTATTCAACGCTTATGGTAGTAGTTGAGAGGCGACGCTATTCAATGTATACAGGTTGGATTTCACGCAACGGCATGAGGAGCGATTTAGTTCTAGTTTCTTTCACCAAAGGCCATTCGTAGTGAGCCAATTGAGATGAGTAGCATCACTTTTGTATAATATTAATAATCCGATATAACCGTGCTTTTGTACTTTCGATTGATTCTAGGTCGTCTAGGTTTTTAACTTCTGTGTCGCTAGTCTACCTTTTTCCCGCTAGTCGGGTTTTTGCCCCTTTGTAGGCTTTTGTCTTTGTGGGTTATAGCGCTATCTCCAGTTGCGACACTACGAAGCTCTCTTAGCCCTTGTAGCTATGTAATTTGGCCATTGTGCCACTTCATTAATGGACTATCGTTTTAAGACCAAAAAAAAAACAAATGAAAAATATCAATAACAAAGAATAAAGTACCAATAATGATAAACCTCAGCAATTCTAATGTTGGAATTAAATCGACCACACCCTGGACTAGTTTCTGATGTAACATTTAACATTTGTACCTAAAACATGGAGTATATAAGCATAACTAATTAGTTATCCTAAAATCTTCTTTTCATTCAAACTTTGTTATCCAATTTATGCTAAACTAACAAAATGTATCATAGTTTTAAATAAAGCGACAAATTTGTAATCAAAGATTGTGAATAGAAATAGACATCTAACTTAGATATTGAAGGAAAAATTCTTTAAAGATGTAATCCCTTACGCATGTTTTTGTAAATACTTGAAAAGGATGGAACAGCACAACAACTCAAACTTATGATTTCTATTCAGTCATCAATTACTGCAAAAACATTTTTATGATAAGACTCGGAGTCACGGCGTGATAGTGGGATTTTCCAAATTCTAGTCATGATCCTCTATTTAGGAAGAAATCATTTTATACATTTATTTTACCACGTAACATTATGCAATAAAAGATATTTATATGAGATAATTCATAATTTTAGGGAAAATTTTGTTTACATATAAGTGTCCAAAAAAAAAAATTAATGAATATTTCTACATTATGTTATTAGATTATTGTATTAAAAATAAGAATGCAACTACTACATTATAGATTTTTCCTGTTCAGGATTTAAAGGATTCCCTATGGTTTTGCAACACGTTTAACTTTTTAGCGGGAAAGTCAATTGTTATACTTCAGAGATAAAAGTAGTTTTTGATTTTGTTATTTCCTCACATCATTTATCCGTGCTCAATTGGATTGAGCATGTTTCATTTTTCAATTTCATCATTTGAAGCACAAAAATGTTTCATTTCAATTTCTGTTGCACACCAAAGATCCACAAAACCTACTATTCTTCCCAAATTTCCACTTTTCTTGTTCACAATAACATATCGTTTTTTAACATCCCAATGAATTGGGAATGAAAAACGGTTCGCTTCAATGTTCAAGCACAAGCAATTTATTTCTTAAAGGGTTCAATTTCTCAAAAACCAGAGACTGGGAAGCAACAATGAGCATTCCTTGGTCGCAGTAAAATTTTACCCTCTATAGAAGTTTCTCATGTTATGTACAATTCGAACTGCATTTTCATTTTTTACAGATCCTTGCTCTTGATATGATCACACCAAATAAAAACTAATAGAAGACAAAGCGTTGTAATAAGGCTGAGAGTGGTTAAAAAAAGGGATATTACACTTTATTTTTCACGTTTTCTTTGCAGCTCTAAGTCATCTAATCGTAATTTTAACAATGCGTGTTCCCGCCGCATTTTCTCCAGTTGTCTCTCAAATACATGCATCTCCTCCTTGAGATGTTCAATCTGCACATCTAGCAAAGAACGTTCGGCCCCTTCACTTGCACCTCTATTGACGCCATATATCCAGTCTGCCTGAGGAATCACCTGGATTTGCTGAGGTCTGCTTAATAATGTCAGGATACTTATCTGTTGGAAGTTTAGAAAAGAATCAGTTGCCAAACACACTGAAGTGCATAAACTACTGAACCTTCCCCTAATGTCTTCCGACCAATCCAGGAAAAAGATTCGCGATACAGCAACTACAGCCATGCATGATGTAATGTAGCAATGCAAAATATGAATACTAGTGTCTAACAATTTCTACCACTTTGCACATTTAATAACCTTAATGTGCATAAAGACATAAGGACTTGTTGAAAAGAGAACACAAAAATATAATGCAGTTGAAGAGGCCAGCTATAAAAAAGACTAGACAGGAAGGCCAGAAAGCACCCTAGTTTTCTCGACAGCATTACATGACATATATATCCTTCAACATTACTAATTAAAGCAACCGTGTGGATGTTCATGTAAATACAACCAACCAATAAGAATCATAAAAGCAGCACATGGTCAGTGAATGACAAAGAACATGCTAAACTACACTTTTATGAACACTGGAAATCAAGGGGAAAAATCCTGGACATAAAATTGCAAAGAATTTTGTCAAAATGAGAACAAAATAATATGAAGTGCACAGTTAATACTTGTAAAGCATTGTGAATAAACAAATAGAAATTTCTTTTAGAAAAGGGGTTATATTATATCTACTGAAACTTTTTAAACAATTTAATTAACTTTTAATCACATCGCATGCCAATTTATGAGCGTATATACTCAACATAATCAAGCATATGCCAAAACTGCAAAACAAGTATCACCCAAGTCAAGAGCAATTTTACTAAGAGACATTCCCTCACATATGGTATCAACTTCCAACCTTTTTTCCTTTTTAAGTGGATTCAACTCAGTTAAATGTAAATATGCCCCTGCCCAAACCACCCCCCCTCCCCAAAAGGCATGGGGGAATGTAAATAAAATGACGTGGCCTAGAAAAAGGCATATTTTTGTTCCTAAACCTCCTCTCTTTCTTTTTTGTTAATTTATTTTTTTGGGTGTATGTGGGTGTGTGGAAGGAGGCAGAGGAAGCTTGACAATGCAGCCTATAGGTCCCTTTTCTTTGTACAAGTACCGTGAAAATGGATGCCATTCTGAGAAATGAGAAACAAATTATATTCACCTGCATTAGGAGAAGGATCACAGCAATGCCCATAATTAGAATCAAAGACACAGGACTTTGAACTTTCATTGCTGAGCCAAATTTCACCAGACAATCGCTAAAGACAGATGTGCCTGCTGTACTTCCTCTATCACTTCCACCTGAGGTATCGACCTGTTTGTTCACATCGGTTAAACTTGCCAATGTCCCATCCGCAGTAGCTTCAGTTGACTTTTCTAGATGTGTCATAGTTCTCTCTTCCTTTTGCATAGAAACTTGATCATTTTGAATCAAGTTAGATGCTGATAACGACAAAAAACAAGGTACCTATTAGTATTGAAAAATTATACGCAGATTGTGATTCTATTGCAACTTGAGTATTATATGATATAATACATCAAATTCTATTTAAAAATCACCTTCTTGTACTTTCTTCTCCTTCAATAATTCATGTGCCTGAAAGAAAGTCCACAAACCTTCAACCCTTAATCAACTATGAACTGAAAACACATGCAACTGAAGAGCAAGAGATTATACCAGGTATATCCAAATGGCATAAGCTTCTCGACATTCATCAACTGTCGACTGCACAATTTTCCCTGCAAAAGTTTTGGCCAACTTAATGTCTTAAAGAACTGCTACAAAATCTGACTTAGAAAGCTATCTAAAGCAGCAACTCAAGCTAAGAAACAAATTCTCATCGAAAAGGAGGGACACGTATCATTCTGACAAATGAATTATCCTTTGTGTTTGCATCATAATAAAATTGAGAAATACAAAAGACACCTCATCTCAAGAATTATGTATCCTGTAGCTTATCACAGTGAAAACCTTTACAAACATAATAAATATCCACAGATACCAAATCTTGGATTGGTTTTCTACATATGAATACAGTGCCTTAACCAAATTCTACTCAAATTGTGAGAAACAAAACAAATATATGTACACTTTACTAGTTTGTTCTGACAAGAGTTTTAAAAAAAACAAAACAAACAAAAAAAACACAAAAACAAAACACTCGTTCTGACACAAATTCTTTGCAGTATTGTCCCCATGAAGATGCAATATAATCCAAAAGACTACCATCCATTTCATTTTGGTTTTCTAAGGAACATATAAATGTTCATAAACCAAATCAAGTAAAATCATAAGGTCAGTGAATAACTTAACCGTCTTAAAGGTAAAGAATTAACACAGTTGAAATTGAAGGTTACACTAGATCATGTTTGCATTGCATGAAAATAAAATCAGCCACATTAAGATAATTGTCCAACTATTCATTGTTACAAACCACAGAAACAGCAAGTAAACTCGTGACTCTACTTTTGATGAATTCTCATGCAAACCTTTGAACATAGTTTTCTTGGAAAAGTTCACATTAGTGTACACCCTCAAAAGACAACCCATCTTTGATTCATCAGCATCTCTTGTCACATGCCAAAGCCCCTGCAAATAAGATGGGAGTCGGACATACCAAGAAAATGTAAGAAAACTCTTCATCTTGTCAAAGGAAACAGTAAAAATTAAATCTTTTTGATGCACATGCACACACCAACACAACACACCTATATACATGTCAATACAGCACAAGAGACCCTACATGAAATCAGGATCAAGAGATGTAAGAACAGAACAGTCATACCTCCACACGGAAGTAATCACCATAAGGCACATCACTAATCTCTTGTGAAGTCTCAACCACCAAATAACTGCCACAATAAGAAACAGCAACACTAACATTAATAAAACAAATCAAGTACATAGCATCAAACCTACAATAATAAACTACAATAATCCAGTAATTATATTCTCATGGAAGATAAAAAAAATATCCTTTAAAGACACCAATCTATTGAATATGCAGGAAACAAATTAATAAATTTAAACCGAAGTCAAAGGTACATCCTGAACACTGTCAACTTCAACACAATTACAATACGGAATGGAGTGCACAGAAGAAAATCCATTTGCTGATTATAACACTCCAATGTAGAAAAAAGAAAAATCAATAGCTGAAACACGTATTTCCCTTTTCAATCTACAAGCCCCCATATCTTGTATTCTAGATCAAACAACAGAAAGATGCTATTACCTATAGATTCCAAAGCCTCTACTTTGCAATATAGTTTGTGAAAATTATAAGAATATAAATAAGCTGCACATGGAGAATGATTAAACAAGAAAACAACAAACTTTTGGAGAGTTCTTGGACATGGGATATGATGTTAATGCTAGACAATCAACAGGGAAGCAGGTTTGGCCAACAGAAGAGATGAAGTACATGGTAACCTAGCATATGTTAGCAAACATAACAGTCTCAACATGTCAAGAAATGAAATTTAGACAAAAATATAAAACCTGTTCCGGTAAACTCGATACTTCTGATCTTCCTGACAGCCACCAAATTTTGCGCCTAAATAAATCAGGAAACCAAAATAAGCAATATTAAAATTAAAATCAAGTACTTATTTTGACATATTATATAACTAAATGCCAATCTACAATGACGGAAATACCAAGGTAAAGCTTAATTGGATGTTGAAATGACAAATTGCGAGCGTGCCCACATTTTCCATCAGGATGCCATTCCGTGCAATTAAAATCTGACAAAAGAAGATCCTTAAAGCATGAATCAATTAAAAGATACCAGGGACATTCTTACAAAATGAAATCAATATCTATTGGAAAGTCCACCTGAGCTTAGTTAAAAAAGGTAGGCACAAGACATCCTCATCAACTCCACAACTTACCTTTGTCTCCACATTTTCTATGGAATGAATCCTGAAAATCAAGAGCATCATCCGAAAAAAAGAAATGAAAGAACTCCTCCACCTTGATCTAAAACAAGAAAATTGAAACTCTTTAAGTTCATGCTGCGAGGCAATAAACACAACAGATTTACAACATTTACTGCATAATAAATAATGAGGAGGTATCATACCGGAAACTTTGATTCTGCTACCAGTGTATAGCATGCAGATACTGCTGAAAGGAAAAGTACACATACTGTTACTGATCCAAAAATTTGACTAAAGAAAAAGGAGGGGAAAAAATGTAGACAGGATAAACAGAAAAGAAAGCCTATTATAGAATGATCTAACAGCAGCCAAGAAGCCATGGGAGCAACAAAATGATTCCAAATTTGGGGGTCAAAAAGTTTGATGCACATTAAGAGGTAAAAGATGCAGCACATTCATAATTTTAAGGTTGATTTGTGTTATACTGCCCGGTAAAGGAATACCTTCTCCTAGCATCTTGAATTTAGTTAAATACATTATATGTACAAATAAGATGGGTACATATCCCAGTAAAAACAGCAAGGCTGTACTGTGGCCATCTGAGAGTAAGCATCCAGAGTTTTGTTAAAGCAAGCTATGTAGACTCTACTTCATGTTCTGGGTGCCAGAAATCATGCCCAGGGCAATCTTCCTCCATTGCTGTTTATATTAGTCAAACTTTCATACTAACACAATCCTAGTTTGATTACATTTAATTTTCAAAAGCTGATTTCTTAAAATACAATCAATTCCTGAACCCAGAAACTCGATTTACAATATTGCATTTCATGGCTTTTACAAGGCCAGAAGCCATTGCAGAACTATCATCTCTAAAACCAGCACTTAGAGCAGGATCAAATTTCAGTATTAACTTCAAGGACCCAACAGAGAGAAAGCACTTGAAAGAATCCCAATGCCAATCTCTGCGCACTTGCACATTTATTAACAATATATCTTCAGCTACTTTATGACTAATGTTTCCACAAGCATCTTAACCATAAGATAATTTCATTTGCATTAATATTTTTGGGAGGAAAATTTTCCAGTAGACATCCATATTATGCACTAATCTAGTGCAGCAAATCACCTACCATAAAGAGTTCACATCACCAGCAAGCAACATTGTATGAATGGATAGCTATTTTGTAATCAAACAACTGATTCAAAAGATAAATCGAATTTCTGTCCATTTTACATGGCAGGGTATGGAAGGGGAAAGTCCATTCAATTAGCTGAAGCTTATTCTTCACTTTGATCAAAGATCTGGATATTGGAAGACAGAATTGCACAACAACATGTCTAAAGGAACAGCTAAGTCAATTCCAAGTCGGAAAGCAGATAAAAAAGTTGATACTCTATTCCTAACAACAAACTAACCCCAGTTAGTAAGTATTGAAACTTTCAAATTCACCTGAAAATGTGCTAGCACAATACTCATCTGTGCTTCATTTTACCAATTTGGTACTAATTCATTCAGATTATAACATTGCCAGAAACAAATAAAGTCAATAAGACAGACCATCAACATCAACATCACCTTTATCCCAAACTAGTTGGGGTCGGCAATCGATGAAATCAATAAGACACATTAAAAATAATTTTACTTCAGAAGATACTGCTATGAGCTAGATTCAGTCTTCCTTGGCAAGAAATTTATAGCAAGTATGTTGATGAAATCAGAATAGGATATACAAAATAGACAGAAATATTCAACACCTAATTCAACTACAAGCATACACTTATTGCAACAAGAGTACACAATTACACTCATGCCCCAAAGGCAATTGTCAATTAAGGCTAAGGCTCTAGAAAGATTTCTAAAAGAATAAAATGCTATTTTAGAGAAGAGTATAGAACTATTTTGTAGTTACACATAAATATATGAGGCATATTTACAGTACAGATCAGCACATCTACACTCCCCAAAACCAAGGTAAATTTTAACTAACCTTCAGGTGCATCAGACTCCTCTTCCTCCCATGCCAAAGACTTCCTAGAAGATGTGCTTTGTATGATTTCTATATCCTCTTTCACATTATCTTGCACTCCCACAGCTGCAGATAAAACTGCTGGCTCTCCATCAGCGGGGAGTACAAGATCCTCTGATGTATTCCTGTCTAACATCACATTGCAGAGTAATTACATCCAAACACAAACAATACAACTTTATAGATCAGACAGTACCTCTCACCCAAATCTGACTCATCCATTGTTGGTCTGAAATTCTCAACCTCTTCAACCACAGCCCTTCCATTTTCTTGGCTGTGATCTTGGCTGGTTAATCCAGCCTGGACCTCCTACATACAAATTGAAAGAGAATAAACATTTTCAACACTTTTTCACAATGACATTCATGTTCTATAATAACTGAGCAATTTATTAATTACCTGAAGGATGATATTAACTGAGCTATTTACTCAGACCTGAGGAGGATAGTAAGTACAGAAGCTAATTGGATGACTTATGAAACAAGGAACCAAAGATCAAGCTATTTTTTACATGCACTTTTATAGATTTTCTACCGTGGAGAAACTTAAAGCCATCTCAGTATTTGACAACTCAAGTGTTTCACATTTTGACATTCATATTCATCCTCATATATATGATAGGCAATCTAAAAACTCAAGATCCTTATGAAATCTATTTTCTAACTTTGGATTTTTATATTTAAGTCCAAAATCTAAGTATAGAAGTTCGTTTAATAAAATAAACTTTTTCCAAACCACTTGCTTTCTGCTTTATTGCTATCTAAACTAGTAACTCATAGCCACAGACAACATCAACATAGACTAGATTGAAGCAAAACCAGCATTTCAGAAGTCCAGAACAACCAATTAATTAGGAAAGAAATGTCATTCCAATATTTATGCACAAAACTAACACACTTCTAAACAATAGCAACAGCCAGATGGTCACAATTAATTAAGCATATACCAGATTATCCATCTATTTCGAAAGCAAAATGACATAACTAAAAAATTACTTATGGGACAATTTCCAAAATTTATCAAAAAATATATAATTTATATATATTAAAAAAAAAAAAGAGTAATCACACTTGATCTCAAACCCAGGTTTCATACCTAAAACTTGGTTACCAAACTTCAAATAATGCATACAGAAATTATCCATCAATCTGTTTCCCTCCTTTCTTTTCTGTTCTTGCACTAAAGGTAGGAAACATAAGTGGAACAATTACAGACATCATAAAGCATTTTAGTAGCAGCACATCAAAATTCAAAATGTATTCAACCAGTAGAAGCTCAAATTCCATCGATCCCTTCATGACTTTGTGCAAATTATCATAACCAGTAAAACAAGAAAAAAAAAAATCACCTGCTGATCTGTAATTGATTTGACCCGGTCACAATTCTTCGACCAGCCATCATTTATCAGCTTAAAAGCTTCCTCACGTGAGAGGAAAGACGCAAATAAGTACTGCCAGAAAAGCAAGACCATAAGACTTCACCACAATTGCTCATCTTGGAAAGAAAACATAAAATGATGACATTCATTTAAAAGTCATCAAAATGTAAGATGCTACTGACCATACAACTATGAGAATTGTAAAAATTACCCTCTTTTCCTCAGTACATATTTCAATTGCAGTAGGGAATATACCAGCTACTTTTGCTCTTCTTACACATGTGACTTCATGAAAAGGGATTACTTTCTGAAAGCAAAGACAGCCAACAATATCCATACAGTAAGTAATGTCAAATAAAGAAGTAATAAGCCATGAAATAAACCTAGAATAAGAAACACGGATGGTCATGTCTAAACAAGAACTAAAACGAGTCAGAATATCATCATCATAAAAATGCCGGCATAAAAAAAAATTATAAAGTAGCAACTGCACCATTTATCAAATGTAAACAGACTACAAAAACCAGTAAAATCACCAGGCTAAAGAAGAGAGTAAATACAACAAAAGAAAGAGCGTAATAGAATTAGAAGGAAAAAGCTCATGTCTGGTTTACTTCTCTCCTAACTCTGTCAACAACAAATCCAGACCTTTAATGCATCCACAATCTCTTTTTGTTTGTTTACTTCTTGCCATCCACACCCTTGAATCTATAAGTGAACGTTGTAAAGAGGTTGGGGGGAAAGGAGGTTTTTGTCAGAAAGAAGAGGGGAGAAAGATTTGTCTATGTAAGCATGCACCTATACTTCCTTGAAAGCCTATGTAGGAAAAGAGGAAGGGGGGAGAGAGGACAGATTATTCACATGAATTTACAGCATCTAGCTGCCAAATTTTCATCCTTCAAATCACCAGTACTTAATCAATTAGACATTCAGAAGAAAATTGAGACCACCTTTTATCCAGGATCAATCATTCAATCTTTACAGCTAAAGCTTAACACACAATCAACACACTTGAGCTCTTTACAAATTACCAAATTCAGCTAGTACATATAATGTTGCACATCCACTTGTTCCCTAAACTGCCAAAAGCTTCTAATTGACAAAAAAGGTACTGCAAGGAGTTAAAAGACACATGCAAAATTGAACATAGACAAGATGAAGAACCACTAACACATATTAAACAAAGGAAATATACATATCCACACCAATGTCTTCTTGAATATGATAAAATACCAACAGCATAATAAATATGAAGAGTGAAAAGTAGATTGAAAAACTTACCTTTGTTTCAAAACTGAGAAAGTTGGCATAAAAGCAAATATAATTAGAAAACAGGTACATATGACCCTGCAGCCAAAAAAATAAAATCAGGATCATAATATCAGTGGCACCAATTCACAAAGATAAATATATTCCAAACAAACCAAAGAATATTTCCATCCAGCTAAGTTAAAAAGTAGAAAATTTTAGTAACAAATTCAGCAAACAAAGATTGAATCTCATAAAAGTTACCCAAAAAAAAATAATAAATGGCTTTGCAACATGTTAAAAATATAGATCACCTGTTGAAGCATATTCTCTTGCAATGCACAGTTGAAATCTTGAATATGAACCTAAAAAAAACGAGAAACATATGAAACTAAGCATTTGCAAACACAAAGAGAAAAGAAGTTTTAATTTGAGAGGTATGTAACAAACAAGTAGAGAAGAAAAAATATATACCTCAGAAGAGAAAATATCATTATGACAATGAGACACAGTAATACCACTTAAGGAAAAATAAAATCTTATTTCCCTAACTCAATAGAGATGGAAAGGAAAATGCTAGAAACAATTTTAACCAATCTGAATTTCCTGTTATCATATTCACTGATCAATGAAGTTCTGTTCAAACATAGTAAATTTCACTGAAGCGGTTGAATAATGCATCTTCAAACAAGAAAAAACTTCTGAAACGAATACTTACAAGAATAAATTAATTGTATCATTAACAGGTCTTTTTTCTTTTTCTTTTTCTTAACAAAATCCATCATTAACAGGTCTTGACTCTGAAAATTCATATATCTTGATCATCCTAAAGATTCTTACTTAAATATATTTAAAGGAAGGAGAACAAAAAACAGATGGGGACCTATTATCTTCCTGAATATGTAAAATGACCTCTTAATAGAAGAGAAGTGGCACATTAAACATAATCTGAAAGTGATCATCAACAAGCTAAGGTCTAACTAAACCCTTGCTTACTTATTAATTTACTCCATAAGGGAAAAAAAATAATTTGATGGTACTCCTATACAGACTAATTCTCTTAAAATGACAGAGCCATTCAACTATTTTGCAACTTTAAAGAGAAATTTTATCATTATAGAATCAGTGAAAGCAATCAAAAAAAGAAAGGGAAAGTAGGAAGTTTAAATGGGTATTCTAAAAAGAATTCATATTGTGCACCATCAAGCTTCCCTTCAATTGTAAACAACCTCAAGTATAGACCCACTTCTTCTAGTGACTAATTTGTCCCATCTCCTCAGTGAAAAAGAAATGAAGCAACAAAGCACAAAGAGTCACTTACTTCCTCTTCCGGAAGGCCAAACAGTTGCCTGTACTCTTTACTTCTCAAAGCAGACTGATTCTGTAAGCCAAAAGAAATATTATAAAAGCATCAAGGAAAAAAATGTGAGACCCCCCTATTGATCAAATCGTTTACATTACTATTATTTTAATGAAATGTCTTGCAAACAAGTATGAGGAGGATAATTCCTCCAGAATGAGCTCTTGCGTCTACTTCTCCAGTACAAAGATTTAGCATCATTACCAAGAGACTACACTCGACTTGACTTTGTTTCTCCCCAAAAAAAAAAAAATCAATTTTGCGGTTAATTCCCTAGAGAAAGAATTAAATAATACACTAATTATAGCATAAAGCCAAAATTTGGGGTTCATAAAATAATTATTAAAAAAAAAAGCACCTAAATTTCAAGTCTTCGGTGAAGGCAAAATTCAAAAATATAAATACTTTCCAAGAATCTTCTTAAGCCTTCTGGGCTTTCTTCGCATTTCTTCAGAGGTTAAAGCAAACGCCAAAATAATAATAATAACAAGAAAGTAATGATCATGATCGAGGTAGAAATCTCCCAAAATGAAATAAGAAAAAAGTCAACATCAGTATAAATAAAAAGAGACCTGAAAATCGAGTTGTCTGGCAGAGGAAGACGAGTGATCGAGTTTGGAGGTTCGATCCGGCGTGCCGGTAGGCGAAGAGTCGGAGGCTGTGTCATCGGAGACTCGTCTGGAAGGCGTACGCTCCATTGAAAGAGACGGCGACAGCAAAAGCGAGGGTTCCTCCATTTTCTCCGATGCCACCGCCGCCATAACGTCCAGAGATATAAGCCTATATATACGTATGGAGAGAGAAATAGAGACGCTGTCGGTCAGGTAAAAAGAGAGAGAGTCTTGAGAGAGGCAGTGAATGCCGCAACTGAAAAGTTCGGCAACGCAAAGTCGTTTATTATTTAAACGGAGAGCGACCGTTGACGTATTTCACCCGTGGCCCTTTCACTTTTTTATCTTTTTTATTTTATTTATTTCCTAGTATTTCTAGATTGATCCGTACAAATTTTAACTATTATTAGTTAATACCTCTCAATCAAGAAAAGAAAAAATAGTTTACTTTTAAATTAAAATTTCAAAATATCTTTATCAACAATAATAATATATATTTATATTTAAAAAATATAAATATAAATATAAATTTATATATTTAATTAATATATTAAATGTATTATACATAATAATTAATAAAAAAATTATATGTAAATCAAAATTTGCATTTTTTTAGACACAGGGAGTAGTATTATATTGTGGTTGATGTGCACGAAAAAAATCGAGGCAATTTGTATCGACAATTTAAAAATACAAAATTATTATTGTACGTTTTTACCCTCAATTATTTTTTTTTAAAGAGATAATATCAAACGCCTACTTGATATTTTATTAACTATCAAATCAAACTCTAAAGTTTATAATCTATTTGGATGCTTGGGAATTGCCTTTAAATTGCCTATAATCTACGCTTGGATACTCAAAGCACTTGCAACCAAAATTTCTTGCAATATTTAAAAGAGAATTAGCTTTTATATACAATACGTTGCCAAATTTCTGATGAACTGCTTTTATATAGTGTGGCCGGGAGAATGAGGATTTTCGGTACTCCTTTGGGCTTTTAAGGTGTTTGGAAGAGCAAGGGATTTGGAACCCTACGTTTTTTTTTAATTCGTCTCTAGAATCAGAAGATTTGGCAATTTTGCAGGTGAGGAAGAGTAAAGAGAATGGAAAGATTGATGGAAAATGGGGTCTTGCTCTTGCATAAGAACAAGGAGATGGGCTCAGTTTCTGTTTCAATTGGCCCCCCAGTAACTTTGGAGATGATGGAGTATCATATGGGGCAGATTAAATAATTAACTAGTGCAGACTAAAAGTATGAACTAAGATTGAGGTTCACATGCATCTTATTTTCACGTTTTTCAGAAAACTGTGAGACAAAAAATACAAAACAAAATAACTTTCTACACTTTGTGTTTTCGTCTTGTACAAGCTTTTTTTCGCTTATTCGGTTTTTGAGCCTTTATAGTCCTTTTTTATTCTTTGTGGTCCTTTTGTTTTTGTGAGTTCGGTATACTATTACACTCTAACACCACGAAGCGTAATTAATCCTTTTGTGACTATATAATTTTGCATTATACAATTTTAATATACTAACATTTTTAGAAGAAAAAAAAAAACTTTCTACAAGGACTAAAAGTATGAACTAAGATTGAGATTGGTGTGCACAATTACCATACTTTTACATTTGCCACAAACTTGTGTGAGAATAATTGTGTCGATAATATAAAAAATACAAAACAAAATAATTGTTTATATGGACTAAGGACATACCTGGTTGGGAGGAATGGAAGAGAGGAAATAAGAATGAAATAATTCCACCCGCTTGGTTGGGGGGTATGGATGGTGTATAGTAATTAGTAAATTTTGATTACCTCATTTGGTAGTATTCTTATACCCCCAATATTGGGGGTATAAAAGCCATTAAACCCAAAAAAATAATAATTTCTTTCCCCTTCCCATGATTAATAATGATTTTAATTAATAATTAATTAGTTTAATATTATAATTAACTTATTATTATTAATTTATAATAAATAAATAAATAAAGATTAATTTAATTAATCATTCATATGCTTAATATTGTAATTAATAATTAATTAATCTAATTTATTAATATTAATTATTATAATTAATGTATAATTAATTAATTACTTAAGATGAATTTAATCAATAATATTTTTATTAATAATTAATTAATTTACTATTATAATGAATAATTAACTAACCACCATTATTGGTACTAATAATCATTCCCTAACACAAACCAACCAGCACAATTATAATGAAATAACCTACTATTATTCCATACTATTATAATTTTCATTATATTTCCTACTCCTTTAAACGAACCAACCACCCCCTAAAAGTATGAACTAAGATAATTCTAAGGCTATATTACAATTGATGATTTTAATAATGTTCCTTTTTATAAGGTGAATTTTATTTCTAGTCTGAATAAGTAATCTTAAGTCCAATAAATCATTCTTGTCTACCAGGATATTTAAGAGAGGATAATTAATAGGAAAAATCTTAGTTTTATTCCCCATTGTTTTACCTAGTATTTCTTTTAATCCCTAATGTTTTAAATTCAACACATTTAGTTCTCAAATTTTCACACTTTGACAGATTTGGTGTAATTAACTGTTATTAAAGTTGAGCATCACTTTGACCGTTAGTCAAACATTTATCAAAATTTTTAATTTTTTATTTCAACCTCTTCTCTTTTTATTAATTTACCTCAAAATCCTTATACAAATCTTTTTATTATTAGAAACCCTTACTAGTTAACAATTGGACTATGGCATCCCAAAAACAATGAGATAACAGCAGCAACTTTTCTAATTCTTATAAGTATTTCACAATCTTTCTCTCTCCACCAACCCTTACTGGTTAACAATTGGACTATCTCAGTGTTTTTGAAATGCCATAGTCTAATTGTTAACCAATAAGGTTTCTAATAATAAAAAGATTTGTATAAGGATTGTGAGGTAAATTAATAAAAAGTGAAGTGAAATAAAAAAATTAAAAATTTTGATAAATGTTTGACTGACGGTCAAAATGATGCTCAATTTTAATAACAGTTAATTTCACCAAATGTGTCAAAGTGTGAAATTTTGATAACTAAATGAGTCGGATTTAAAATATTAAAAACTAAAAGTGATACTAAGCAAAACAATAGGGACTAAAACTACGATTTTCCCTAATTAATATCAATGGTGGTTTTATAAACTCTAGTGATCCTTTTAAATATATTGTTTTTAAATGTGTTGGTAGCATTGCTGGTGTATTTAACCGAACTTATTTTTAAAATTATATTTTGATTATAATTTGGTAATTATTAGTTTATTTAGTTTTTAAATAGATTAAGATTTAATAATTATTAATTGAATTGGATTTAAATTTTTTAAAAAAAATAGATTTTGAGTAATATTTGATTATCAAATCCTAATTATTTTTTATTAAATATGGGATCTATATAAAGGACCCCTAGTTATTAATTTTTATAAGGTTTAGAAAAAATAAAAGAGTGATTCCAAGAAAAATAGAGTTGTGGAAAGTAGAAATTTCTTTCTATGTTTGAGTTTTGAAGTATAGGGTTTTTTTCCTATTTTATTATTAGCCTCTGAATAAATTGTTTTTACTGTCTTCTGTGTGATTTGTACATATAAGATTTTTATATCTTACATGTGGTATCGGAGCCAACAATGTCAGTTGTTGGTTTCTTAATTCTGGTGATATTTTTAGCAATGGAGGCTAAAAATTATTTGTTAGTCATAGATGATTGGGACATAGTATGTGTTGTTCCAAAACTCACTGGAAAGCAAAATTATAGATTTTTGAAGATTTAGATAGAAACCCATCTTGAATCATACAATTTGCTACAGTTTGTTCAAAAAGGGGTACCAGATAATGTTAATGCTGAAACCAAAAGAAAAGTATATTTGACTTTATCACAAATTCATCAAATAATTGATATGTCAATTTTTCATAAAATTTGTACTACTAAAACTGCCAAACAAGTATGTGATATTTTGGAAAGAGCATATATTGGCATACAATTTGCTACAGTTAGTTCAAAAAGGAGTACCAGATAATGTCGATGTTGAAACCAAAAGAAAAGTATATTTGACTTATCTCAAATTCATCAAATAATTGCTATGTCAATTTTTCATAAATTTTGTACTATTAAAAGTCTAAAACTGCCAAACAAGTATAGGATATTTTGGAAAGAGCATATATTGGCATAGATCAAGTTTGAAAAAATAACATCCTATTGTTGAAGAGAAAATTTGTGTTGTGTGATATAGAAAAATCTGAGAAGATTGAAAACTATTTTCTTGTTTGTTGGATATTAAGAACGAGATGATATTTAATTGATATATTCTTAATGATGAATTTTTTGGTGGTAAAAGTTCTCAATTATCTATTTCTAAAGTTTGATTATATTGGAGACTAAGCATTTATCAACCTTAACTACTGAAGAATTGCGAGGTTCATTAAATTTTCATGAACAAATAATTGATGAAAAGCTTGTATTGGAGAACAAGCTAAGAAAACAAGTATTAAAACCTCAAGATACTAAATAATTGAGGAAGGAGATGATTCCAAGTGGAGTATAATGCTCAAGGTCAAAATCATAATTTCAAAGAGATGGATTATGAAAACTACCAAGTTGATTTGTAAAGGAAAAACAAGAGATGTTTGGTTTGGTTGAACAATAAGAAGAAATTGAAATTGATATTTTGGTTGATGAAGAGATCATTGATTTAGAAGAAAAATTAGAAACCATCAACATGGTTGAAGAAAATGAGAGCAAACTTGAATATCTTATTTTAGAAGAGAAATTGGGTATCGTAAAATATTTTGATTTGAAAATAGATGATGAAAATTATTGTTTTGAGAAATGGGTCAATATTGATAAGTATTTTGATCAAGAAGAATAGTCGAGTAGAATTTTTTCAAAGTATATATTTTCATCCATGACAGGATTGAAAATAATAACAAATGCATGATTGAAAACAATAACAAAAATCAATAACAAGTTGGTGTTGTACATGATCTATATGACAAATGCAATTTCAAAAGAAACTCATGCTCAAGATAGAATTGGAGCTACTTTCATAACAAGTTTGGTTTATGAGAAGCAATGTTAGTGTATTAAACTAAGTTTATTTAGGAAATTATATTTTGATTATAATTCGGTAATTATTAGTTTATTTAGTTTCTAATTAGATTAAGATTTAGTAATTATTAATTGAATTGGATTGAATTGTTTTTTAAAAAAAATAGATTTTGAGTAGGATTTTATTATTAAATCCTAATTGTTTTTATTAAGTATGGAATCTATATAAATGACTCATGCTTATTAATTTTTGTGAGATTCAAGAAAAATAAAAGAGATACTCCAAGAAAAATAGACTTGTGAGAATAGGAGTTTCTTCCTATAATTTGTCACTTTATTGTTAGCCTCTAAATAAATTATTTTAGTTATCTTCTGTAATTTGTTTAAAAAGGGTTTTTATATCCTACAAGCGTTTGTTTCTTTTTGTGATTAAACAATTAGTACTATGTGGAGCAACTTGAATCGTGAATAAACTAAATATTACTGTTAATGTTAAGGGATTAAGAAAAAACTACATATATTATGAAGATAGTGAGTAGATAATTAATTAGATCCTAAATTTCAAAACATTACTATAATGAAGACACGACCCATTAGGGCTATTACCACCCTACTAAAATTTAATGATCAAAACATTACTGGCGATTATTAAAAAATTATAGTGCTCTTTTCGTATGACAAAAAAGTCACTTTTTATTAGGTATATATTTTCTTTTAGTTATAAAATATAACATATTTAATTTACTATTAAATATATATATATTTTTAAAAAATTATTATTACTCTTCAATTTTAGATTATAAATAGTTATTACTAGTAAAAATAATATAAAATTTTTATTTAAATTAAAATTTAACTTATTTTTAAAATGGAGGGAGTAATATAATGTGGTATTTGGTTGGTGGGTTTGGGAGGAGGGGGGGGGGGGGGGGGGAGAAGAGTGAGTGGATCGGAATGGGAAAGAAAATTATTATTTGGTTGGTGGATTTGGGTTTTGGGGAATGGAATAAAACCCACGGGATGAGTTTTGTTGAAACCCACCCCCCTGGGTTTGGGGGGAAAGGTTTCACCAAAATATTAAAATAACGTTGTTTTGAGCTTGTTTATAAAAAAAAAAAAAAAAAATTACAGCTGACGCGCTTGGTGTCACGACTGTTGTAAACCCACAACTGGTTTGCAAAGGCCATTTCACCTTTTTTTAAAAAAAAAAAAATTTCACTAATGAGTAGAAAATATTTTTCTCTACAAATTAACATGTACTTTTCCTATTTTTAGTACAAAATATGATTTTCTTAAATATAATATAATGTAAAATAATAATATCTTTATTATAATATTAATATTAAATTTTAATATAAAATCTATTACTAAATTTATTAATATTAATATTAAATTTTAATTTTAACATAAAATCTATTCCATTCCATTACGAAATAATACCAAATAGCATAATTACTATCATTCCATTCCAAACCTTTCCTTCTATCAAATCTATTCCATTCCTAAACTTACAACTTATACCAAACGCCTCCTAAATATATATATCTTTATCAGTATATATCCTAGGTATATATATCTACCTGTCACATTTTTTATATAATTTTGAATACTTGAAGAGTCAAGTCTCTTTATATCGTCTCAATTTCCACCTTTCCTATTCACCTTTTTATGATTGAAAATGGATAATGTCTCATTAGTTATAATTTTCGAAATTATTGTCATTGCGTGACCACTAAGTTGTTCAGTTTCTTAAGATTCTCCTTCACAAAATAATGCTCTTTTTCAGATTATAAATAAACAAAAAAGGAACTTCCATCCAAATCCATACTATGGATGCCATTTCTCACCTACTCTTAGGAATCTTAAGAAATTATGGGAACATTTTGCAAGATCTTGTTGGGAGAGTAAAATGGATTTTCGTGTTTAGATCTCTTTATAGTTTAGCTCTATTACTAAGAATGGTAAACTTGGGCCCATTCATTGTCATTCTAGGCCCCTATGTTATCGGGCCTTCCAAAACTTCGGTAAGTGGATGGAGATGTAGAGTAATATAGCCATAGCCCACAGACCACAGCCCACCAGTACGTTGCCTAGTTGCACTTGCCAGGATAGATACAAAGGGAAAATTTTGGTTCATTTTTGGAATGGAAATGGAAACTTGGAAAGAGTATCCTTGGTTTTGATTTTAAGCAAGACTAGATAACTACCTCACTTTTAAAGTTTTTAACCATAATTGTTGTAAAAGTCAGCCTATTGAGATTAGACAATGGGTAAAATATTACATAACTATGCTACACCACGACAATTAGGAGAACTTTCCATGATTTAATCTGATCTTATCTTTATTCGATTAGTTTGAAAAAAAGGGATTTTAAAAAATAATCCTTCATTTAATTGTTAAACATGTTATTACTTGATCCAAGTATAACATTATGAATCCTCATTACTAATCAAATTCAAATAATTTCTAGATTGATTCTATCCAATTAGACTTAGCTTTAGTCATAAAATATGTTAGGACAGGCGTTGCTCAAATCATTTCTTTAAAGAAAAGCAATCATAACTAGAAGATGCGTATGCAACTAATTAACGTTCATTTTTGCATCACAAATCCAATGCTAATACCTCGAATTCTACATTCTTCAACGGGTGGTTGTTAAATTTGATAAGTACTAAATTTCAATCCAAAATATCAGGTTGAAAGAGTTAGACCACAAAAAGTTCCGTAAATGATAATGGTATAACAAAATATGCAAGTATTATTACTTCAGATTCATTTTAAAATATGTTCCTACAATTTCAAACTTTAAATACAAATATATTATGATAGGTAAAGAAAAAAAATATTAATTCTAGTGTTTTGAACTTTCTATTACCTCACAACTTTAGAACTAATTTAATTATCGAAATATTCAACTCAAAAATAATTTCAAAATTTATTTTACAAGTCTATCCCTAAATGAAGAGTTTGACAATTATTTATCTCGTAATGATTTTCTAAAATCTGTTTTATAAGTCTACCAAGATGAAAAGTCCAACAAGAATTATCTTGCAGGAATATTCACTTCCTTAATTAGTCAAAAATAAAAAGATAATCTTCTATAGAAGAGCACTAAATTGAGCCAAAAAGTAGTTCATGAATTAGTGCAAGACTTAAAAAGCTCCATCTAACCAGAAATCAAAAGGACACCAAACCCTTGATGTTTCCATCCACCAAATTACCAAAAAAATGAAAAACAAAAGGGAAGTATGAATGATGGACCATAACAGTGAGAAAAGGGAATAATTGAGAGAACCCACCTTTGAATGTCGCCACTTTTTTCTAATTCCAATACATTATTCCAGACTTTCAAACCTCTTTGTTTTGCCCTTTACAAAAAGCAAGAGGACTTGTATTTTAATTGGCCCCCACAACGTACCCAAAAAAACCCATCTTTTTTTTTTTTTTTTTTCTTTTTGGAAATCTTGAGTGTGACTCAGTTTTGAGTAGTAGTATAATATTGACCTAATCATTTTAATCACTAGTTGTCATAATTTCAGCTTTCATGGGATTTGTGACCCACAATACAAATTTGTATAATTAACCAACGTACTGTTTATCACAACAGTAAAATAGAAATGAAAAAGAAAGATGAACCTAATCCAAATGTCCAAAATTCCCCATATAACATACCAAGGTGTATGAGAATCAAGATTAGGTTTTACTCTTAATTCAACTTATTGGGATTGTCTAAAAATTATATTGTGAACAGTCTCACCTCATTTCCATTATATGAGGTAAAAATATTTATTATAATACAATGATTAAAAAGAAACTCTTAATTCGTTACTCTCATATTTGCCCATCATAGCATTAATCCCTCTCTCCCGATTCACTGATAACAAAAAAGACTCTTGTAAAGTTTCTCAAGCCATGCATTTATCTTTTCTTCTCTTCCTTTTTTGTCTCTTCCCCTTTGACATTTGAGGTACATAAAAATTATATTGTGAAAAGTCTCACCTCACCTCTATTGTGTGAGGTAAAAATATATACTCTTAATTCATTACTCTCATTTTTGTTCCCTCTCTCCCTATTCACTAATAACAAAAAGGTCAATTGTAATAGTTTTGAAGCCATGCATTTATGTTTTATCTAACAAGTGAACTCATACAAGAATATTAATATTATCTCATCTTATTTTATTAAAATTTTTAATGAAATGATCTTATTTTATTTATTTTTTTAATAAAATGATGTCATTTTAAGAAAATATGTAAAACATTATTGGTATATAATAACAATAATAGTGAAATATAAGATTTGATCTCCCTTAAATAGTTGTATGTATTTGAATACATGGAGAGAGCATTAGGGACGAGGCTCGTCACCGAGTTTCTGTTCAGTGGTGTTTGATGCATGCAGTTTTGAGGTTCTTTAGTTGCAGAATTTTCATGTCAACTAACTAGATAGTGGTAGTGTAGGAATATTGATTGCTTTTGATGTCATGATTAATATGCACTAGCCATTTCATTGTTTAGCACAGCAATCTTAGTTTACGTTTTTCTGTTCGAAGCGCATTTTTCTACATGGTTGCGTTTTTCACTATAAAACCCATGGGGTTCAATTAGCCTACTTTTGGCTAAATCTTGTAAATAGTTACAATTACAATTCTATCGTTTCCGAAAAAAAAATAGAATGAATGAAAGGCATGAAAATTTACATTATGTTGGTTGTTCTTGAAGAAAGGTACATTCGGCATGCAAAATAATAAATTCTTTGTAGCCATTAATTAATAATAATTAACAGCTTAGAGTTGTGCCATTTTAAGTTAACAATATCCCAAATGCGCTCTTCAGAGACAAAGTTAAAATGATTCAGAAATTCTTTCTAAATTTCAAAGTTAAACAAGTACATACATATTCTAAACTCGACCTAGCTAATTATCCTTAATTTTTTCCCAATAATTCATGTGAAATATCTCAACATTTTTATCATAAAATCCATTTTTTTGAGTTTCATTTCCCATTTCCTTATGAAATATCTTAACTTTAAATTTTTTGCTAAGCACGTCCACGATAAAAACTACCCCTTGGCTCATTCACATATGAATGAAAAGATATCAAAGTCTCTGGTAATTTGTAAAGTTAAGCGATAAAATTAATATTTGCCACTTAATCCAAAATAGAGATTTGATAGGTATCACAATGAACATATGTTTATAAAAAAAAATTCAAAATTGTTTCCTAATAGATATTCTCACGTTCAAATTAAAAGTAAGGGTTTAATACCGCAAGAATGAAAATTATGTCTAAAATCCGAAATTGTAAAAATATATTTTAAAACCTATAAAAAATTACTGGTATCTAACATAAACTATCATCAATATCATTCAATTTTAACATCAAATTCTTCTCGAGTGTTAATCCATGAATCTAATGATATGAGCGAAATCTAATACTCATCACTTAGCATCTCTTCCATAATTTTGGCATATGAGCTCATGATGCATGCAAAACGGGGAATCCCTTTTGAGTGTCAAAGAACAAGGGGAGAAATTAATTGTTTAACAAGACACATAATTTTACAGTTCAAGTCTCTTAGGAATCCTAATTGAAAACCCATCGACATATGTAAATATGTACTAATGTATAGTCCTTGCACTCATCTTGGATCCTGCATCCATCTAAAAATACTGTTCCATTTCTTACAAGCATTCTTCTTGGACGGTACAACCATGCAAAAGTGAGTGCTTTGATTTGACACAAAATATTAAGCATGCAAGCGTGTAAACTAGCAAAGATTTGCCATTTTTCTACGTCTTCAAGTGCCCAACACAAGCCCATGTATGTGTTCTTTCAAGATTTAAGTACTCACCGCATGCAAACCATGTTCCAAGTAGTACGAGTCGGGTTCTCCAATATTGTGCGAATATATTAGGATCAATATTGAAAATGTAAGAACTTGTACATGTTATTGTGATTTTTAATATATTTTTTATCTCATAATTATTATTTCAAAAAATTACGATTATGCGTTTAGACATACTGCCATAAATTGTCAATCATCTCTCCCCGTCTCTCTCTTTCGTTTTCAAGGGCGCAGCATGAAAACGATTGTCAGCTTCCATTCAGAGAACCCTATGCAAATCTAATTCAGAATAACTTGCACTTACTCCAATATGCGTTAGTTTAATGACTTAATTCTTTCTTGAATTCTTGTAATAAAGAAAAGGAAAGGAAATTAAGCACTTCTTCTTGGCTTCACTTGTCTTCTCCTAATCGTTTTTGTTTTTCAAGTGTAACAGTGGGTACGAAGAAGCCTTTAATTGATTTGTTTGTTAAATAAGAATATCTTAAAGGACATAAAAAAAGTGTTCATCTCACATTGTTCTAAAACAAGATTTTTTATTTTTTATAAGTGTATTTATTTCTCGATATTTAAAATTGGAACAAAAGATACTTGAAGCATAATTTATGGTGGGAAAGTCAAATTACTCATTCTACTATACTAATTAGTTTGAATATAATAAATATTTTAAAGTATTAATAAGGATACTAAGGCACTCGGGACGTAAATTCGACATTAATTTTGTTGATTAATTAATTTCTGAAATAGTAAATTAACTACCTAATGCTTAGAAACTATAATTAAATACAGTTGTGACTTTTCGGAAGTGTCTATTTATAAAGTTAGGACACAACTCTTCATCTTTTATAAATACAAATTTTATATAATCAAAAGCTCACTATTCATCATTATTCTTTATAGAAATACTAGATTTTGTTGCATGATTTTTTTTAAAATTTTATATAATAAAAGTAATTTATTATTAACCTAGAGGCAAATAATAATTGTGGCAATGATAAATAAAACCTTAAAAACAGTAATTTTTACACCTTGAAATCAGCCTAATATTTAGTGAGTCCCTTAAAGTTTTGTTAACAATAAGGGCCATTTTCCTGCAAAGGAATTATCAATGTGCACTGAAGTTTGACATATATATACAGTAATACAGCTAGCCATTTGTTTAAAACATAAAAATCCAGAAAAAAAAAAAATATTATTTTATACTTTTATTAATTTTATTTTTTATTCAACAAACATTTTAAAATTTTTGTTTTCCCTAAACTTTTAACAATATATATTTAACAAATTATTGGACATCCCATGCCTTGCATGGGAATCCTGCACTATTATAAAATAAGAGAAATAATATGATAGATGTAAATGTCAAATAAATCATATTTAAAATATATTTGTGATTCATTGTTACATTAAATTTCCCATAAATATTTTTATTTTATCCCAACATAGGTAAGTATTCAGAATTCTCAAAATTAAATTTCTAAAATTTAAATTCCTTAGAAAAATATTCATTTTCCTTAGAATTAAATTCCTAGAAATCATATTCCCATTTACTTTTACTTTCCTGCAAATCGAACGAGCCCATAACATAATATGTCTCATATATATAAGAGATAAAATTCTCTCTACTAACTTGCACAAAATCTTCTAGTAAATTTTTTTTTTTTGAATGGTCAATATTATGCATATGAATTGTGTTTAACATGTATTTTTGCATTTTCCAAAACAATTTTTAACATTCACAATCTTTACTCAAAAAAAAAACAAAAAAGTATTGCTAACATAAGTAAAGGTATTGTTAGGGATTTAGTAGATTCAAGTCTTGAAGCCAGTTTCATAAAACCTTAATAATGATGAATCCTAGTTCTAACGTCAATGCTAATGGGGTTGTAAACTAATAGCAAAGCAAGAAACTTGCAACAAAATAATGAGTAAAAATAACATGCAAATATATATGAATTAATATTAGCCCAATTCGGATTTGTCATTGGTAATATTCTATGATTAAAACAGATTAATTAGCCGAAGATCATAATCATATACATGATGCGTCCTACAGGGCTCTAATAGTGAATATCCGAATTGCATACATAATTTATGACAAAATGTCCAAGAGACAAGTTGAGTATTGGATGCTCTTGGGACTCTCTTGGAAGCTAGCTATCCAGCCAGCAGCTGAGCTTCAGATTTTTGGCCAGGTGGTAGAGAAGCAAAGACCGAGGGGCGTATGACATTGTCCAATGTGGGCACAAACAGCCACTGCAATCAAAACAAGCGTGTAGCCCATCGTTGCCCCTTGATCTGCTGTTCTTGAATAAGTACTGAATCGGATTCAGGGATTCAGGGGGCCAGGGCCACAATTTCCTTCGTCCTTTTATGGAGTCATTGTACGCTTAGACACTGATTGAGCGTGCACGCTCACACGTCCTTTTCTCTACTTGTTTCTTCAAGTTTCTACCCCTTTGTCAGCCCTTTGTTTCTACAACTGCCATTTCTCTGCATGTGTTTGTGTTTTCCTCAGGGCCCCTTTTGCTGGTTTTGGCCCGAGTGGAGTTCGCAAGTGCATTATTGTTTGACGCAATAAATTATGTAGCTAGATTGGGAATTTTGATACCATATTCTTCCTTTTTGTTTTTGAAGAAAAATTCTAAGGATAAATGCGACCGCCCTCCCTGTAGTTTTGCGTTCCATCACTTTCTACTGTGTTTGTAAAACCCCGGTGGCCCTTTGAGCTTTGAGGTAGAATGAATAGTTGACAAAAATCGTCTTAAGGTAATCACAACATTTTTGTTTTCAAAATACCATTCCTTATACCTATTCTCATGTGATTTCGCATTTTAAGTTAAAATGTTTCAAATGAAGAATATTTTAGAAAGAAGTCGCGGTGAGTATCTCACGTTTCCGATCGCCATCCCAATAGCCAAATTCCATCTAGTTTTACTTTAGTCTAAAGTCTTAACAGAGTTATTAAGATTTTACAAGTCACGAGAAACAAAAAGCAAACCTACATATGAAACAAAAGTAACATTTGCCCATATTCTAATTAATTAGTTTTGTGTACGTAATTTGTTTATATACCCTTTCCGCCACAAAAAATACGCTTTCTGTTTTAAAAAAAGAGTTTTATTTCAAAAAAAATTATATTATTCTTATTAATAATGATAATATATAATTTAATTTAAAAAATAAGAATAAGAATAAAAATAAAAAATTATATATTTAATGGTGCATTAAATGTGTTATAATTTATAATTGAGATAATCTATAAAAACGTTTCTCACATATGTAGGAAAGAATTTTTAAACCCGTCATAAGAAAAACCAACCTAATCAGTCCCTCACTTTTATACTTTTTATTTTTTTGGTCATTCCGTCAACTTCTATCAAAATTTTCGTCAAATTTACCTACACGTGATCTACACATGCTATGTGATCGGGGCTTTTTTGGAAAAATAAAAACTCCTCCTCCTTCTTCGTGGCAAATAGAAACTCCTCCTTTTCAACAAGAATATTACTATAAGTAATGATTCGTTCGGCTGATTGACTTGTTTTGCGTGGATTAGTTGTTTTGATGTGGGATTCGTTGTTGTTTACGTTTACTAAACGTTGGAAGAGTTTTTTTTTTTTGGTTCAATATTCTGGATGGATTGATTCGTTCTAATTCTTTGTCCTTGTAAAAATCGGATCTTTGGCATGGGAATTTCTATGATGGGAAAGAGGGTGTCTTTAGAATTTATTGGTCATTGAAAGTTGTTAGCTATTATGATATTTTGATAATATTTGCATGATGAAGTTATGGTTTTTATTGTAACGAGTGTTTCCTGTATAGTCTTTATTATGAGTTTATTATTTTGAATGTTCTTGGTGAGAAATATGGGGTGTCTTATATATAATGGATGTATGGCCTATTTTGAATTATCATTGTTGGTTTTTCTTCTTTTTTTAGCAAGTCATTTTCCAGTTGAAGTTTGCTAATTTTCCTTGGGTACAGTCTTTCGCCTTTTTACTCTTTTTTTTTTAATTTTTATTTTTGTTGTAGCTACCATTGTCGGAATTTTTTTATGTCTTTGTGTCATTTGATGAATTTGCTGGATGTGGGTACAGTCTTTCGCCTCCTCCTTGTCTGTGTTTCTTGTGGTTATCATCACTTCTGCAATCAAAATGGCATTGCCAGTCTCTGCAATTGATTTCGAAGGTTATGAGAAAAGGCTTGAAATTTCATTTTTTGAGCCAAGCATCTTTGCTGATCCTGAGGGTAAGGGTCTTAGGATCCTTACCAAAGCACAATTGGATGAGTTCCTTGAACCAGCTGAATGCACTATTGTTGCTTCATTGTCAAACATGTATTTCGACTCGTATGTCCTTTCTAAGTAAATTTACCTTTTTCATTTATCCGTACAAGTTGATCATTAAAACTTGTGGAATGACAAAGAAGAAGAAGGAGGAGTTTCTATTTTTTCAAAAAAGCCCCCAACATATAGCATGTGTAGGTAAATTTAACGAAAATTTTGACAGAAATCGACGGAATAACCAAAATAGATGAAAAGTATAAAAGTGAAGGACTGATTAGATTTTTTTTTTTTTTTGTGAGGGGTTAAAAATTTCTTTCTTTATGTGAGGGACGTTTTTGTAAGTTATCTCTTTATAATTTTAAAAAATGTCATACCAAATCAAAACTAAAATCTTTTTTTTTTTGGACAGAGAGTGTAATATATACATTGAATTTAAATTTGAAATTTGGAAAAAAAAAAAGTTCATGCATCTATTATACTGCATAAGATAGTGTAACCAAAGATAAATAGATGAGGCAATTTATAATTTATGATGAACAACCCATTTACATGTAGGAAAAATTCGAAAGTGAACTTTTTTTTAAGACAAGAAATTTTTTTTGAAAGTAAATTTTTTTTTTTGGATTGAGAGAATATTAAAAATTAAAAATATAAAATATAGAAAATATTTTTTCATGAGCTTCGAGAGGGAATAAAGAGATCCCTTCTTAGCTAATCAGCTCGAAGACATCAGTAACCTGCATCGTCAATACTCATTAGATTAGAATGTGCATTACGTAAACAAAAGAGTACTCTGTACCATGTCCCCCAGTAAGGCTATGTTTGGATTTTAATTTAGTTTATTTATAAAAAGTTATTTTTTAAAAAATAAAAATAAAATATTTAAATACTTTTTTATTTCAAAATTTCAAATTTTTCTCTCAAATTCTTTTCATATAATTTTTTTAAAAAAATTATTTTATTTTTTTTACCAAAAAAATTTCAAGAACATTTTTACACTGTTTTAATACAAAAATTGTCAAATAAATCACAAATATTAATTTGACATATAAAAGTTTGTAGTGGAGGGGGTCGTGGCATCTGAGGCTAGCTAGCAATCACTGAAAATTGTGAGTTTGAGGAGTAGCATTTCACCAAAAACAAGTCTGGGAAATCTCAAAGTCACCAATATTTTAAGTTTCCAAGAAATTCAGTACTTATTTTTAGTGTCACCAACAAACAACAACCGATTAACAAGTCAAAAAGGAAGTGACAATCATGCATGTCACAAGTTAATCTGCCATGATTTCAACGTCCTAAGATGGACTTTTTAGGCTGTCCAAAAAAAAAAAAAAAGGTTGAGTTTCTTCAATATTTTACCACTGCTACAATTCTCGGAAGGAGAAGAGAAGGACTTTTGGTTCGTTTTTAAAGAACTCCCCCACCCACCAAGATAGAGGAAAATTGTTTATATTAATTGGTGCTGATTACATAATGCCTGCGGTAGTGATCAAATAATTATATGTCAAAAAAAGGCACGCAAATGTTGGTTCAATGTTCCCCAATTAGTGGGCCTACCAAACCTCTTTTAAGACTTCGATGAAAGCCTTTTGTTATCTTAATTAATCTTAATTTTGTCACATTAAGGTTTGATGAAGAAATGACTTATTAGATTCTTCCACTTCATTTTATTCTAAGAAATACGTTCAAGACTTGCACTTGGGTTTTAGTGTAGAATTTGGTTTATATTTCATAGCATAATTTATTGATTCTAACTCATTAGTACTAAAAATGTATAAATGGTAATAATTGCAAAGATCAATATAAAAAAATAAATGCTTGTATAAATCCTTGATGAGTTATTCAATTACGAAAAATAAACTAGGTTAGTGGAGGTCAATACCAAATATTGAGAATAAATGATGGTAATCTTATTTTTCCTCGAGCTTCAAATGTATTGGACGAAAGATAGAGCTTTATGCTATGTTGACCCTTATTGAGTCATCATGTAAGGTAAGATAATTTTTTTTTTCTTTAATTATATGGTATAATATACTTTAATTCATATTTAAATGAATAATTTTTTTTCTTTTTTACTTTTTAAACGTGGATCATATATAATTATTATTAGCAATGATAATATAAGAATTTGTTTCAATGATTTTTTTTTTTCACAAAAGAAAATATTAAAAGTAGACTATATATATATATATATATATATATATATATTTGGAATTGATGGAGTATAACATTAATTCTATAAAACTCTCTTAATTCACAATATCAATTAGTTTGAACCTTCTAAACACACTCTTGTTAGTTTATACTCCCTCGGTTCCAAAAAAATAGTATATATTGGTTAAAATATAACTTTTTATTAGTTATTAGTTATAACTCATTTAATGCACTATTAAATGTATAATTTTATATTTTATCCTTACTTTTTAATTTTAAGTATACATAATTTTTATTAGTAAATATATTTTAGCTATTTAGTTTAAAAGTTGACTCTTTTTTTGGGACAAGAAAATTTTTTTAAAATAAACTATTTTCTTGGAACCGAGGGAGTAATACTTTTGTAAAACACTTTATAATTAATACCTGAGTAAATGGAATAAAATTGTTTTTTTAATCTGGTTGTATAATTTTTTTTATTTTTCACATTCTAAAATCATATTTTTAGTTTCTTACCTTTAGTTTTATAATTTTTTTATTATTTATATTAAAGTAATATTTGTAGTTCGTTATATTTACTAGTTTAAACCATTTTTTTTTATTTAACTAGTTTTTTCGATATATCCTTCCAGTAGAATTATTTATGAGATTAAAAATGATATCTTTCTAGTAAAATTATTTATGAGATTAAACATGAAATCACAAATAACAAAAATATGGCATCAATTCTTTTAACTAAGCTATGTACTTATAAGTAATTGCAAGTAAATGGCATGTGATTAGTTTAATAAAAAAATTTATCATAGGAAAGGATGAAAAAATTTAATGCAAAAAACGTAAGGGATTAAGAAGTTTATTTTAATATTAAAAAAAAAGATTGTAAAATCAAATATAAAGAACTAAAAAAATCATTTTAAAATATGAGTGACAGAAAAATATGATAGGACCATATGTAAGGAACTATTTTTTAGGATTTAATCTAACCCTCCATTTAAAGCTAAAAAGTCATTAAGGCACCTTAACCCAATTAAAACCAAACAAACATCTTCTAATTAATTCATCTACCATTTACTCTATAAAAAAAATCAGTAATATTATTTTACATACAAGCAAAATGATGCAAAAAATTAAAACAATTAGATTTATTTTGTGTCAAAATATAGATGGGTTAAATCACTTTTTACAATAAATATGAAATATGTAACTAATATACATAAAAAGATATATTCATTAATAAGAAAAATAAAATCATGAACATGAATTGGATTAAATCCTATTTGTTTGATTCAATTAGTGATAGGGAAAGAAAATTTTGGTTTCATTCCAATATCAAACCTTCCCTATTCTCTTCTTATGAATTTTTTGTAATAAAATAGAATACTATTATCTTGATCATTACAGCTATTAATTGTCGAATACCATTCTCAAATAATAAACTAGAATTTTGAATGGTGAAGAGTGAATCAGTTAGAGACAAAAAGAGAGAATATCTGGTTATTCTCCATCTTTAATCCTTTCTTTATTTTCCTTTGTGATTTTTTTTGAACAAAATAAACCTATAGGGTAATTAATTAATGCATGAAAAACTTTGTCTTACTTTTATGAAAAAATTTAAAATTGATTTATTTCTCAAACACCACACAAAAAAGAGTAACATTTTTTGAATCACAAAAATACTATATTGAAAAATTGAAAAGTAGTGATTCCGTAGACCAATAATCAAATCCCAATAACGATGTTATTGTGATTTTGGTGCAAAATTATATAGTCATAAGAATTAGTCTCGCGTTTATTTAAGGGTAGGATATGAATAATAACCCATAGTTGATGCAAGATATTCTTGTGATTATAATAAATAAGAACTGTGAGGAATGTAAAATCAAATCTGATAAATCACAAATGTGAAATACCTCGTGGCAGAAAAAAAAAAAAACAAACAAACAAAAAAAGAGAATGGTAATACCGTAAAGGGTTAGTATTGGCAGCTAATGCGGTTGGAATGGGATTGTGATTTGTGAAGATCCGGCTGGAAATGCAAGACAGGCGACGTGATACATTCAGTCATAGGCCAACTTTTGGAAAAGACGTGTACTCTAAAGAAGAAACATAGGTGGGTCCTAGTCCTGGGCCATCCCAACGGTGCCCCGTGGTCCCCACCCTTTTTAAAATTCTTTTCTCTCCACCCTCGTCGGACGGACCACTCTTACCTCGCTGCTCCCTCCTCCTCCTCCGCCGGTCAATTTGACCGATGCTTTGTGTGCGGTCTGTAATTAGCATTTTCACTGCCCCCTTTTTCTACTGACACACCCACTAATTCTTGGATGGGAAATGGGAGATGAATGGAATTTATTTGTTTCTTAAAGTGCATGCAAATTAATTTCATAAAGTTTGATGCTTTGTTTCAAAGGTTATGGCGTATGGTTGTGTTCTAATGGTTTAATCTGTAAATGTAGATATAAATACCTTGTCATTACTATTGAGAGCTCTTGAAGTTATTCAAGAGTTAGTGTATTTTTAGTTAAAAAAAAAAAAAAAAACTTTCAAACTCAATAATTTGCACACATTTCTTTTTTTAAAAAAATTATTTTCAATTATTAGTAGACTTGGTTGTTGAATGTCACTCCTAAATTTTTGAGTTTTAATTTTTTCTTTACCTACCTATATATTTAAGTTTTAATTTTTCATATGCATTTCAACATATTATGGCAAATTGCCCATGCATAATCCAACAACCTTCAACCCTTATTTAAGTTAAACAAATACTCTCTCAAGATCACAATAATATATATTTTTTTAGTAATTCTATTTTTAAAAAATATTAATTCATTTAGCTCATATTAATTTCTCAATTTAAATAATAATTTGATATAAGTAATATTTTTCTCATGTTATAAGGATATGTGATGTTGAGCTTTTTGAATATTTTTCAATTTGAGTATTGATTTTTATAGTAAAATATTATAATGAATTCACATGGTAAAATAGCAGAATTTAGAGGAAGTCATTTTAAGTATTTGCTAATTATAAACCATGTCAATCACATATTCTAATTCAAAGAGTGAAAATTAACCATTTTCTTCCATAAGTTATACATACTTGACAAAACCTCGAATTACCATTGTTTAAAATGACAAATATAGAATTATCATTGTTTACAATGAAAATCTTTACTGATTTTCAATTGATGTAAATTTATTCTACTAAATGCAGGGTGTATTTGGTTTCTCATAAAAATGAAATTGTTTTAAATCGATTTTTTTGTTATATTTGGTTGAATTTTATAATTATAACTTATTATAATGTATATTTTATAATATTTTTTAAATTTTATTAAAATTTAAAATAAAATATGTTTAATCTTTAACCAATTTTGATTTTAACTAAAAACCAATTGGGCGATTATCCCTATTGTAAATATACGCTCCTCATTATTGCGTATTCTCAAAAGTAGAGAAGTTTGTCCTAAGCCAGAGGGTGTCAATTGCGCTGCTTTACACAAATGAGGTGTGGCGTTAGCCTTTATCCAGAAACACACAGTCACACACTAAACAAAACAAGAGCAGTTACGAGAATCGAAGTAAAATGGACACATGCACATTCTTTTCTGTCATTCTGCAACAAGTAACAACAACACACCCTTTAGAATAATACTCATGCTATTTCATCACTCAATACTACTACGTTTACTCCTACCGTACCAGCACTGCTAATGTTTATGTAGTATAAAACGGAAAAGTGAATTGAGTAGTCTAGCATATGTACAGTTGCGGACTTCCTCTCTTCTCTTCCATGGAAATAATTCCCCCTAAAGTCTGCAAAAAATGGATCAGGTTCAGGATCACAGTGAAGACACATGACTAAAGTTGCTGTCACCGAAACCGCTAAAGGAACCCTCCAACAATTCATTCAAAGTAATCACAGCAATCAAAAGCATTTCGTAGTATTAAAACTAAAAAGCAACCAGAACAACTGCCCATTTTCTGCCATTATTTTCTTTCGTCCCCCTTCGCTCCTCAGCAAATCAGCATTAAGCGTTTTAATCAGTGGTGGTGGTGGTGATAATAATCACCTCTTCTTCTTCTCGTTCTGTTTTTATTGTCGAATCATAACCACATCCCACCTCGTATATGCCTTCGTAACTGCAAATTGTACTGTCCCTTTTGGGTTTGCTCTCTCTCTCTCTCACACGCGCGCGCACGCACACACACAGTCGCCCAGTGGGGCGGAGTTAATTTTGCAGCAGCTGCCTCCTGCCTGGCTGCTTGAGCTGGAGCTGTTTTGGGCATTTAATTACTCTTAGCTCGAGGAGCTACTATTTAATTCTGCACATTATTTCCCTTTTTTTTTTTGCCTGGGTTCGTGAATGGAATAGAAAGGTGAAAATCAAGAGAGTAGAGGAGGAGCTTGGGGGTTCTAGACTGGGTCTCTTAGTCTCTTGAAGCGGGGAGGAAACCCTAGATCCGAGAGATTGGTGTTGTTTTGGTAAGGAAGAGTTTTTTCATTTTTCGTTTATATTAATACTTAATCCTCCATTTTAGTAGAATTAGCCCCGGGAAAATGATAATACTTATTTATGGAAGGTCTTGGTTTCTTTGATGGAAATTCTCTTTCGATTTTATTTTATGGATTCTTTGACTGTCTGCACTTTGATTTTTGGCATCTCAAATTTGCGTGGAAATCAAGTAATTCTCTCTCTCCCGCCGGCCCCAATTTGAATATGCAAAGAAAGGAACAACAATCTCTCCACTAACGGGGGACGATGAACTTTCAATATTAATAAAAAAAATTTAATTGTTTTACTTCTCATTCTTAGAGGGTTCTTCTGGATTGTTGATATGAAGTTACATTTTTTTATTATTACTCAATTTGAGAGGTGATTGTGATTGATTGCCATGAGATTGTTGATGATTTCTAGTGTTTGTAATGAAAGTGTTATGAATGTGATTGCTTGAAAATGCTATTATTATTATTTTTTTTAATTATACCGACCATTAATTAGCACAAATTTCTTTGCACTGGACGAGGGCCAGCTACTATATACATAGCAAATGATATGATAGGAAGAGTTTGGTAAAGTTCATTCTTTTAATATTATTTGATTTCTTGCAGTTCTGGGGGGGGAGTTCTGTTGCAAGAGGTACAAGTCTGATGATACAAGGTTATGGAAAAGGTTCCCCGGTCAAAACCACTTCCCAGGCAGTTGCCCGTTGTTGCTGAGGTGACAAGTACTCACTTGACTTTGGTGGCGGAGGAGGTTGGCAGAAAGTTGCCCAATGTCCGGCATGTTCAAGTTTCTAATGCATATGCCTCTGTTCGGACATTGAAGGGAAAGGAAAATCCAATGGAAAATGAGGAGGAGCTTATGCCTGATGTTGTTTCATTAAAGAGCAGTGTTGATTCATATGAAGAAGTTGGCTCCACTTCGTTTCATGGGGTAAGCCATCCAGCAGAACCTATTGATACTGACTTGATGAAACCAGTTTATGTACCAATTGGTCAGAACAAAACTGATGACAAGCGTTTGATAAAGAGTCTCCCTGTCAAGGGACCTTTTATTGAAGATCTTTCCATTCGAGTTCCTGGTATCAAGCCTTGCCTCTCTGTTCTTTCGCCTACAGAGAGCCTGGTAGAAGAGCTGAATGACCTAGGGACTGTCTCCTCACCATTTACTGTGCCTCGGCCATCTCAGAATACAGAAGCAAGTTTGCCTCCAGATTCTGAGGAGAAGGAATGCGTTTGGGATGCTTCCTTACCTCCAAGTGGCAATGTAAGCCCACATAGTAGCATTGACAGTACCGGTGTGGTAACAGCTATGAGTATTGGGAATAGCTGCACCAGTACATACCGCAGTGATGGGATTATGAGTGATGGCATGCTTAGTGTTGACAGAAATTATGACAGTATGAAAGTAAGCATGCGAGGGGATTCACTTGAGAGTGCAAAAACTAGCCTTAGCCGAGCAAGTGATAGCAGTGGACTTAGTGATGACAGTAACTGGAGTAACATAACTGGTAGTGCAAATAAGCCTCACAAGGGAAACGATCCCAGATGGAAGGCTATTCTGGCCATTCGTGCACGTGATAGCATTTTGGGGATGAGTCATTTTAGGTTGCTGAAAAGACTTGGCTGTGGTGACATTGGCAGTGTTTATCTCTCTGAACTGAGTGCTACACGCTGTTATTTTGCCATGAAAGTAATGGATAAGGCTTCCCTTGCAAGCAGGAAGAAATTAACAAGGGCTCAGACTGAGAGAGAAATTTTACAGCTGCTTGATCATCCATTCTTGCCGACTTTGTACACTCATTTTGAGACTGACAGATTCTCATGTTTGGTAATGGAATATTGTCCTGGAGGTGATCTGCATACTCTGAGGCAGCGACAACCTGGGAAGCATTTTTCGGAATATGCTGCCCGGTATGGATTTAATTCTAATGTTCTCTAGCTTATTGATCACTAGTGTTTTTTATCTAGGACCTTGGACTCTTTCGGTGGTTTATTAGCGTTCCTTATTTAGGGAATCTTGAATTTTGGCTGCCTAAGTTGATTGCACTTCATAAATGGATTTTTTGGCAATCACTTTCAAAAAATAAATGGTTGCCATAAAAGTACGTACACATGCAGGGACTTGATGCATTTTGATGTGAACCACAGGGTCTGTATATGTGAAAAACTTCCTTTCTAATTTCAACTTCATCCATGTATATATTGTTGGACAATGAATTTGAATTAGCTCTGTATACTTTCATATTTGGCCTGGGTGGGTAAACAGATGAGATTTGCTTTTCCTAAGTTTCTCATCAGTCAGTTGGGATCTGAGAGTTATGCTTTTGATTTGTCTCTGGGGGCACTCAGCTGTTTGACCTGAAGTGTACATTTCCTTTTTTGTTTCTAATATATATTTTTGATTTATTGTGTTAAAGTGTATACTGTCAAGTACAAAATAATAGTATTCTCTTGTGACTGCTTCCAGGGCCAGATATGAAACTTGGTAGCTTTGGTAGACACGAAAACATAGTGTGTCATACAATGAGGGTATTCAGTCATGCTAACATCTAAACATGGTGGAGGGAATTCAATGTCTGAATTCATAGATGGTCTTGTGTCTATTTGAGTTCTCTTTCTCGAATTTGATAGAACATCCCTTTTTTATATTTGCATTAATCTTCTTTATGTACTTTTCTATATATAACAGTTGTTTTCATTTCTTTTTATGATAAGTGTTTTTTTATGCATAAAATAAGCATATAATTGATCTCCATATAACGTTGATTGCATGGTTCATTATCTCCATTTGTTCACTGGCAACAACTGTAATGAGTATTTATGACTGAAGATAGTTCAATCTGTTCAATCATTTGATTCGATTGTAGGACTTCTAGCTCATGAAGTTAGAAGTTTTATAAGCTTTTGTATTTCTTGTCTAATGTTGATTCATTTACTGGCTTATACTTTTCCTGGTTTCTTTGAGTTTTTACTTGATTATTTTTGGGTGCTTCATCAAGTGTAGTTTGTTGATGGAAGCACCAGGTGACTGTGAATCACAAAAAAGCGAAATCTCTGTATTTACTGTTTGTTTGTGTGGGTAGGTTTTATGCTGCGGAGGTTCTTTTGGCACTTGAGTATCTTCATATGCTGGGCGTTGTTTACAGGGACCTGAAACCAGAAAATGTTCTGGTCCGTGATGATGGCCATATTATGCTTTCAGACTTTGATCTTTCTTTGAGATGTGCAGTTTCACCCACCCTCATTAAAACCTCCTCAATGGATGACCCTTTTCGAAGAGGAGCTGCATTCTGTGTCCAGCCGGCTTGTATTGGACCCACAGCCGTGTGTATGCAGCCAGCATGCTTTATTCCTAGATTCTTTCCTCAGAAAAGCAAGAAAAAGTCTCCAAAACCTCGAGCTGAGAATACACTTCCAACTGGAATGCTGCCTGAGCTAGTTGCAGAACCTACTTCAGCAAGATCCATGTCTTTTGTCGGGACACATGAATATTTAGCCCCTGAAATAATCAAGGGTGAAGGCCATGGCAGTGCAGTTGACTGGTGGACATTTGGTATCTTCTTACATGAACTACTCTATGGCAAAACCCCATTTAAGGGCTCGGGAAACCGTGCAACACTGTTCAATGTAGTCGGGCAGCAGCTGAGATTTCCAGACTCTCCTGCTACCAGTTATGCCAGCCGTGATTTGATCCGAGGGTTGCTTGTCAAAGAGCCACAGCATCGGCTTGGGACGAAAAGGGGAGCAACTGAGATCAAACAGCATCCTTTCTTTGAAGGCGTTAATTGGGCTTTAATACGTTGCAGTACACCACCAGAGGTGCCAAGACCAGTAGAGGCTGAGCTTCCCGGAAAATTTGGGCAAGTTGACCCCATGGGGGTTGGCAGTAGCAGTAAAAGAATAGTAGGTACAGACATGATGAAATCTGGGGGTAAATATCTGGACTTTGAGTTCTTCTAGTCTAGGATTATAGGTTTGTTTTTTTTGCTGTATCAGTGTCATTAGTTGATCCCACGGGAGTGTGGCAGGTCTTTTGTTGATGTGCTTCTGGCCATCCTCTGATCCTACAGAGTTTCTTCATATCTTTCGTCAATATGGTTCATTCCATCTGTGCTTTGTATCAGAGATTAGCTCTTGCTGGGAAGAAGTTAGATTTTGGGTTTCATTGTTGATGTTTCCCTGTGGGGAGTTTCGCTATGAATTCTGCTGTTGAAAGTGGGAGGATTCCATACTGGTGCATTTATAATACAAAGGATGTTATTTTACTAGAAACTATCTTTTTCGAACAAATTTGGCTTATTGTCTGTGGCATTGGCTGCCAATCCCCGATTCCTAATCTGAGAACGAGAGAATTCTAGTGTGAATGGTTTAGCATTTCAAAATGTATTGTTTTATTTTTTAAGATATTTTTTATCTTATTGTCACTATTTTGAAATATACAAAAATATGTTCTAAAATACAAATTATACACGTTTGAATCGCTTTTTCATTCCAAGCGGAATTGATAAGAAAGTAATACAAGGGCAACTACTTGATCCTATACAGTGGAGATTGCATTAGCAAAATTAATTAAAAAGTTCAAGGGACCTCTGTCTATGCTAAACAACAGTCTCACATTCCAATTTCTATCCCTTAATCCATTATCATCTCTCTCTTTGTGTTTACCTATCAACACAAGTGCCTTTATTCTTTCCTTGCCAAAAGCAAGAAAATTATGAGTTACAAAGCTGGGCAGAGGAATCCACACTTCCCACAAAGGCCCAACCCTGAATTATGGTCACTGGACCAAATGGGGTTACTCCCACTTCTGAAGTGTGTCCAAGGGCTTCTCACAAGTATCTCGACAGCTTTTATACATAGCCCAACTCGGAGTTTGAAGGAAACATCTCCTAATCCCTAGGCTAGAGGAAGTTCTGGGGGCCTTGGAACTTGTATGGAGGCTTTTTATTAAGTTGCCAATATATGTAGACAGAATGATTAGAGGAGAAGGAATAAACAATCCAGAAATTTGATGAGTGATCTAATCAAAATCAATCATTTTGATGATGAACTTATCTTTTCCTTTTCAGTACGTATCAATTAAGTTGTCATAATTTCTTTCAACATTAACATGTCTTCCACATTTGTCCCTTAAACAGTAGGCAAATTAAGGAGGCCATTGGATTATCTTATGTCCATATCTTCTTCGGCCCCATCAATAACAACCCTGTATTCGTATGATAGATAGTATATGCAAATTGGTGGTGCGTTGAAGGGACAAGGAACATCAAACATTACCCAATCTAAAAGGGACCTTGGAGATGGTGAAAATGGAGGGGGCCATTTGTCCTCTCATCATAAGATACCCTGGTCCCTCCTCCACCCCTTCCAGTCTCTTTCGGCAGCTTCTTAAGGGATGATGATGATGATGCATAACTTTAATGGCCTTTTCGGTGGGGGAAATATAACCCCCATCATCAATGAACCGTCAGACTATTGTTGGTTCCTTATCATCAGGTTGAATATGATTGTTTTAGAAAGCATTTTGCACTGTCCCAATGATTTTAACCATATGACAATGATGAAATCGGAATTTGACAAACATGTTTGTTGTCAAAGTTGAAAACTCAATTTTAATTTTGAGTCATAACACATAATGAATGCTGCTATTTTCAAAAAAACAAAATTTCAGTGGTTTTGATTTATTATTTTCTTAGGTGATGATTTGGGATAGATGTTATGTTTAATATAAAAATTTTCAGTCCAGTGATTAAGTTTTTAACATTTTTTTTTGTTATTGCAACAATATATTCACTTTGTACTAAAAAAAAAAAGTATAATTTTTTTTAAAAAAAATTTATCGTAAAAAGTTTCATTTTTTTTCCACAAAATTCTTATATTATTATTAATAACTATAATGTATTTTTTAAATTTAAAAGTAAAAGTAAAAATAATAAATTTTAATTTTAATGATATATTAAATATGTTATATCTTATAAATTAAAAAAATTATATTAAATTAAATGTAAGCTTGTCCACAGATATCCTCTATTGTTATTTGATTTGGACGGTTAAAAAAATATCAGAGATTTTGAATTATTTGTTAAAAATGACCAAGCTCTGATAAAGATAATAAAAGATATCTCAATCTCAATGGGTGGCTTAGGGCATCCACAAAGAATTTCAAAAAGGCCATCGAGCCACATCGCCACATCAACACCACATCACTTTGAACTGCCTTTACTATTCGCATAACCATCATAAAAAAAGTGCTCACGCTCATGAACAGCTTTTACTATTCACGCAACAAATTTTTCTCCCCTCTACCTTCTTTTACACCATTTATTTAATATATTTAATACTTCTTATTTAAATTAATAATTCTAAAATATTATTTATTTTTCATTTATAAAATTCAATATATATAATTCTAAAATATTATTTATTTTTCATTTATAAAATTCAATATATATTAATAATACAACTTATAATTTTAATTCGTTAATACAATTAATACTTAAACAATTAATGAAAAATAATTTTCATTACATTGAAATTAAATTTTGATAATACATTTAAAATATGAAAATCAATACTCTCAATTAAATATGAAATACTTAAAACAATTAATAGAAAATAAATTTACATTATATTAAATTTGAAATTTAATAATATACTTTAAACATTTGAATAAATACGATAAATTAAACATAAAATTTTTACTAGCGTGCATAATTTTATACAATATTATAGTCAAATTAATTGTTTTAAAATTTTTGTAATTATTAAATATGTATAAATAATTTTACATAATATTAAAATAAAAATTTAATATTATTAAATTTAAACTTAAAATTAATAGAAATATTAATAATTTTATATTAAAATTTATAAAATATTAATAAGTATATTATAATTTTTAATTATATTATATTTAAGAAAATCATATATTACTCCAAAAATAGTTAAAGTGCATGTCATTTTGTAGAGAAAAATATTTTCTACAAGTTGGTAATTTTAAAAAAAAAATAAAAAAAAAGAGGCCAAAAGGGGGTTGCAAACCAGGGGAGGTTTGCAACCCCCTTTGACGTGGCGCGCGCCCAATCACGTCAGTTGGTCGACAGCGCACAAAGCGCTGTCACCAACGCTTTTAAAAAAACCAAGCGCCAAACGACGTCGTTTTTGTAAGCCAAATTGGCAAAAAAAAAATAACGACCGTCGTCCCCGGATTTCTCGGAACAAACGGTCAGAAGACCGTTTGTTCTGAGAAGGCCTCCAGATAAGCAAAAATTGCTGATCTGGAGGCCTTTCCTGCAACTGACCAGCCCCACGACGGGGCTGGTGTCGTTGCTCTTAGCGGTAAGGATCTCTAGCAGACGCAATCAGTGAATCTTCTTAATCTCTCGGAGAAAGTAACGAAATACGAGTGATCAATTCAGATTCGATATCTGGGCTTTCTTCTGTTGGAGTGAATACCGAATCCCTTGCTTGATCTGTTGCGGCTAAAGATGATGGGTACATTTGAGCTTGCCAAAATCATTTTGTTAGGAGTGAAGCAGCTCGACTTACAGCAGAGGAGCGAAAAAAGGAAGCTCTAATTCTTTAGTTTAGGGCAGGCAACAAGCCTGGGGAGAGCCTCTCTAACAAATTCACGCCAGATTCTTCAAACCTTTGTGCCTCAAAAGTTTTATAACACTCTTGAATTTATACAATGCCTAGACACCCACAACTGTATAAAGGTGGATACCCACAACTGTGTAAAGGAAAGCACGAAGACAAATAAAGCGGGTTTGGAATTTCGAAAAGATTGAGAGAAAGAGAAGGATGGTTATAGAGTAGTCTCAAATTTATTTATAATTTTATTAAATTATAATACACATATATTATTAAATATATAAATTTTTATTTTTATTTTTAATCTTATATCATTATTATCAGTAACGATAATATAGGTAGATTATTGAGTTGAGTGGTAAAGTGTAATTAAAAGGTTTTGAATATATATATATATATATAGATATATATATATATATATATGTTGACTATTTTTTAAAAAAATAGAAAAAAAGTTTAGAAAGTAAAGTTTTTTTCAGTTGAATGAATGGAATAAGTTATTTAATGTTATTCAAAACCCTCCAATGCTCAAAAAATTCAAAAAGAATAGGGCAGATTAAAACAAATCAGCAAAAAAAAAGTCCCTCTATAATCATACAAATCTATTGTATATATACAAAATAATGTCCTTTCAACATGATTTTGACACATATACAATTTTATTTAACCTAATGAAACCATCTGTCAAATTATAATCAAATAATTTACTTTATATAAAACATTATAACTAGACTAATTTACTATTATTTAACTAAATCTTATTATTTCTATCATATTACAATTTAAATTATATACTATCTCTACACAAAACGATGTTGCAATTGAATAGGTAGATAATTTTTCGATTATCTATAATATCTAAAAGTTTTATCATTATCTAAAACTTAAATTTTTTATTTTTTACATATATCGTGACTCATAAACATGTATTTAGAATACCAACTACACTCATCAGTACGTAACAAACTTATCTTATTTATAAAATTTTATTTAATTTTTTTATTATCTATAATATCTATTCAGAGGCTTATAGGTATCTAAAATTTCATTTTTTTTCATTCTTTTTCTACATAATTGAAATAATTCTATCACGTTTTTCATTAATATAACACCAAAAATATTTTTCATTTTCATATTTGAAGCAGCATATGCAAGACTATTCATTTGAGGTCTACATATATATATATATATATATATATATATATATTTTAATCTCCACATTTTTATTTGTTCATTGATGTTTTCTTATGATATTATATGACTTAGTTTTTTAATTATTAATTTTTTTATTGTTCAATTCTTCAATTGAGAAGTGATCAATTCTCAACAAATTATTAGATTGTATTAAATTTATAGGGTATTACACATTTTTTTTTAATCAATAACGGTAAATATTCTATTACAATAGCAAAAACTATACATGATATAACCTCAAAATCTAATTGCTCTTCACGATATTTAATTTTAACCATAAAGGAAAGTGCGATGACTAAAGTCAAACAAAAACGTAAAAGATTGCATGAAAGATTGATTTGTTTGGTTAGCGCACAATAACCATTATATCAATAGCAATCAGAAATAAAAACCTAACTTGTCGGTTTCGACTTGCGCATTTCAAACTGCATCCGACAAAAGAAATTGAACTCAGACTCTAATCCACTGAACACAACCTCTGGTCCCTAACTGCTATCCATGCCGTTCTTGATACTACCTTGTATAGTTATAGTTCCATCTTCCCAGCTAGTGACAAACAGCTCCAACATGGATAACAAAACTCTAATAATTAGTGATAGAGACTATAATAAATAGGGACATAATACTACCTAAAAAAAAAAAGCACGAATCGCACCTCAAAATACTACACAATACGGTATTACACGTATTAACAACATAAGTTAGAGAAAAATTGTTTTAAATATTTAGTGGAGCAATTCCATCAACTATTTTGTTTTGTGAAAAGAAAGATATTATTCGTTGAGCAATTTACACAAAATTAATTATTAGATACAGAACATACAACTAATTTTTTTTTAATTAGTTTATTGCACCAAATGAAAAAAAACACTCACAATAGATACTTGTTCCTTCTTGCTGAAGGACAACAGAAATAATTGTACGTCATTAAGTGAGTTTATTTAGCTTTCTACAGGCCAATACAACAAGGTAATTTCCTTCTTTGTAAATGAAATAGAACCTCTAATTTGCTCTTTAAACCTTTTTTTACTCAATTTGTCTAATTGTTAATATTACGTTTTAGATTTTGAATATCTCAAAATTAGAGTTTTGAATAAGATTACTAAATTATTTTTTGTCTAATTTTGATCATGTAATCTATAAATAAAAATAAGATGTGAGAATGAAAATAAATTTTGTAGATTTAATAACTCTTTCATCGTGTCATGCATAGAGGACTTAGATATATAAACCTATGGAATATTAAAATTTTAGGTATTACACATATTAAATTTAATACCTGATAATGTTATTAGCATATTATTTTACTGTGTCTGCAAGTAACTTTTGTTGTTTCTTAGTGTTGCTAATACCTGATTACAATTTGTAAAACAATTTTTTAATATCTTTATTTGTGAAACAATTGCATATATTGATTAAGTGGATGCACTTTTGATGCAAATTTTTTAAGATTTTACTACAAAATCTATTGAATGAAGTTTTAAACTATTAAAATTTCATAAGTTAAATGATTTATATAAAAACAAAAAATCCTTATCCCCTTTCACCAAAAAGAATATTGTTCTAGCAACAATTCATTTGAGAAATTAATGCCAATAAAAGAATTTGTACAAGGAGGTAATTTTTTTTTGTTATTTAATAATTAAAAGATACTATTATAATTTTTATTCTACTAAACCATATTTATTAGGGAAATTTACAAATATAGCACATTTAACCATTGACTTTACAAAAATAGTACCTTCCTTTTTTTCTTTTGTGTTATAGCACTTCCATCAAAACAAAGACTACAATGCCCTTTCTGATATTATAGAATGCAAGAAACTTCACTTCATTTTCTTCTTCTTTTTTCTCAAAACCCATTTGATCGATTCAACAAAATTTGTTCTCATACCTCATTGTTTGCACACCTCACTGTTCGTACACCCTATTTGACTATCATCTTGAAACAAGAAGGCCACAAACATAGAGAAAAAATCGCATAAATTTGATGTTAGTTGAAATTTGCAGTAGTTGAACTGGGTTTGTGAATTTGAAGAAGATAATGGTCAAGTTTTAGGTCAAGTTTTAGGTTGAACACTAAATTTGGTTGAGTTTTAGGTTGAGCACAAGGTTAATCAATGGTGCTAAGTCAAATTTTAGGCCAAGCACTAAATTTGGTCGAGTTTTAGGTCGTGTACAAAGTTAATCAATGGTGCTAGGTCAATTAATTTTTTTTTTTATAAAAAAAATTCACTCGACTCAATATTAGGTCGAGCATTAGGTCAACTTGACCTAAATTTGACCTACTTGACCTAAAACTTGACCAAATTTAGTGCTCGACCTAAAACTTAACCTAGAGCTCGACCATTCTCTCTTTCAAATTCACAAACCCAATTCAACTAATATCAAATTTATGCGATTTCTTCTCTACTATTGCAGCCTTCTTGCTTGAAGATGATAGTCCAATAGGGTGTATAAATAGTGAGGTGTGCAAACAATGGGGTGTGAGAATAAATTTTGTTAAATCGATCAAATGGGTTTTGAGAAAAAAGAAGAAGATGATGGAGTGAAATTTCTTGCGTTCTATAATATCAGAAAGGGCATTATAGTCTTTGTTTTGATGAAAGTGCTATAACACAAAAGAAAAAAAAGGATGTGTTATTTTAGTAAAGTCAATGGTTATAAGTGCTATATTTGTAAATTTCCCTATTTATTATGTGCGGTGATCATGGCAAGAGTTGCAATTACAATGATTGGAAATTCAGACAAGGGCTTACCAAATGAAAAAAAAAAAAAAAGCTTCCAATTGTCGGCCAAATTTATTTTAATTTTTTAATTTTCTAAATAGTAAAAATAAATAAATATTAAATTGTTAAATTTGTTAATTTCTTTGAAGGTAACTATTAGTTATATTTCATTACTTTATTATTTTTTATATACATATTAATTTTATGTGTATATTATTTCATTTTTTATTGAATAATCAATTATTAAAAAAGACATAAATTATCTACATTTAAATAAAAATATATATTTCACATCAACTATATATCTAACCTCACATGATAAGATATAAATTAACTTATTGTTATTATTATTAAAAAATTAATTATTGAAACAATTATTTTTATCTAAATTTACCAAAATACTTTTACAACTTAAACAATAATTCACCGTTCAATTAATTGAATAGTTGAATGCTAGTTAATAACTAATTTAGAATAACAGTAAGAAAAATATCATTAAAACGTGCTTATGAATCATTAAATTCGGTATGTGTAGTAATTTTTACTATTAACAAAGAAACTACTAATTTTAATATTGCAATGGCTATTAACATTACAAATCTAACAAAAAGATTCGACTTTGAATTGTTGGATATTAAAAGAGAAATATTATAAATCTGAACCAAAAATGCATAGGGATCCTTGGAAAGTCGGCTTTTTCTTCTTATTGTGGAGGTGGAGGAATGGATTTCATATCTTCCTCCCTGTTGGCATCTAATAAGTTATTTCCCTTATCCCGGGAAAGACGGTGCAGTTTCAGATTAAAAAAACAAGGCCTAATATACAGAAATAACCTGAACTTTGCCTCTTATAACAATTATAGCCTGACCTTTCAATTTTAACAATACAGTACCTGACATTTTCAATTTCTAACAATTATAGCCTCAGTTAGTCCACCGTTAGAACTTCTGTTAAATTGATGACGTGGCTGCCACGTGGGCGACACGTCACTTCCAAGTCATCGCCCAGTCATCAAAAAAATTTAAATTTTTTTGGGTCCTTCTTAACCCATTTTGGCCGCCCAAAACCCACAAAATTTTCTAACGGTGTGGGCGCCGGAAACTCGTCGGAGTCGGAGAGAGGCAAGTTCCGATCCGAAGAGGAGGTCTGCGGATGTAGAAGAGAACTTGCCAAGATGTCGGAAAGAATATTGCTGTAATCGGCAAGTAGAGAAAGGCTATTCATGGAATCGATCGTTAGTGGGTGGATGCCACCGCCGACGACGGCTGATTTTGAATTATCCTTCTGTATCGTCGATTCGAAATCTGCCAAGGCACTCCGAACGTACTCTCCTATTTTGGTGAGAGAGGTGATGGCCTGAGACCGGACGGGTGCGCTGAACTCGAAGGAGAAGATCGACTCCATCTAAGGCCAGTGGTTGGAGATGGCGGTGTACATGTCGAGCATGCGGAACATTTTGTCCGAGGAGTTCTTGCTGTTTTTTACTACGCTGGGAACCCAAAGAGAATCATGGCGCCATCTCTGGAAATGTCGGCGAAGCACGATTCTCTGATGGATTCCGACACGGCGAACACGTAGTCGGAGAGGATTTTCTCCCCATTGAACAAAGTGTTGACGGCGATCTTCACAGCTTCGAGCCAGTTCTTGATCCTCACATTGATAGCTTCCCAATCCATCTTGTGAACGTGAGAGGAATTCAACTTTTCGACCCCGAGTTTGAATATACCTTCGTCGATGATGGATTTGCGAATGATTTTGTAAATCATAACGCACTCCTTGGCGTAGCCAGAGGAAATCATGCACTCGGCTATGGTTCTCAAATCTGCCATCGCCAAACTAGAGACGTCCTCAACTTCAACAATGGATTCACCGGTGAGGCGCACCTCGTCGAGATCCTTCTCCTCCTCCTCCTCGTCATAATCAGAAAAGCTAGAGCTCAGGGAGGTGCGAGAGGAGCGAGTGGAGACAGATTCAGGATCTAAATGGGCTCGGTTAATGGAGGGGATTTGATAGAACTCCTTCTGCAGTCTCTTCATGGCAATTTGCACGAGATTTTGTGCGCGGACTAGCTTCGGAAAGGAGGAGTTCTCGGTGACGAGAAGTTGCATGGCTTTCTGTATGTTGTTAACAAGTTTAATGAAGTCTTTTGCTTCTCTGCGGTTCTCGTGGAAAAGTGAAGTGACTCTGGCGAATGTGGTGGCGTCGGGATCCCATTTCACGATCACTGCCTCAGCTAATTCGACGAAGGTATATTACTTTGCCAATTCCTTTATGGTGATTTTTTCACAAAAAATGGAGGACAAAATGCAGAAAAAATGGAGGACAAAATGCAGAAAAAATGGAGGTTAAAATTTTTTTGATGACTGGGCGATGACTTGGCAGTGACGTGTCGCCCACGTGACAGCCACGTCATCAATTTAACAGAAGTTCTAACGGTGGACTAACTGAGGCTATAATTGTTACAAATTGAAAAGGTCAGGTACTGTATTGTTAAAATTGAAAGATCGGACTATAATTGTTACAAGAGGCAAAGTTCAGGCTATTTCTGTATATTAGGCCAAAAAACAAAGAGACATTTTCTCCTCGAGAATGCAACAGCAGTACTAAAATACTAATGCAGAATTACTATTGTTTTTGTCTCCATGTACCATCATCAAGGAAAATCTATTATTAATTTAACGTAGAATGTCTGGCAGTTAATAATAATGGCAACTTAAATGGTTTGGATTGTTTTTTGTTTTGGTGCATTTGGCAGAATGCAAAACCAACCCAGCAACAGATCCAAGATTATCCCATTTTTTTAATGTGTATGGCTTCCTGTACCAAACTGCAAACTTTTTGTTTTTCTTCTTTCTTCTGGGTCATGTTGAATTTCTTCCATTCTTTTCCTTTTTCTTCCTTTCTATTTCTTTTGAATCAAGGTGATCGATTTGTTTGTACCCCTATTTTCTTTTTTATCATATGCTTCCCCATTTCAAACACCAGCAAACAACAGCAATACTTATCATTTGGAGGGGAAAAAGTGAAATCAATATTTGTTGAATCCAGAATGCTAGTATTATCTTGAACTAAATGAATAGGATGCTGATAGAAAACCAATATAGTGGTGTTTTGATGGCCATACTTCCAGCTTTAGATCTCCTAGAAAACAGAAACCAAGTTTCGGGAACATGCATGCGTAGCTACTAGCTAGCTTAGGACATGCACAGAAGCGCCCAAACTATGGCTTTTTCTATCACATTAACTCCACATCAGCTTATGGCCAACCTTATAGTATTCACACAGCCATCATAAAAAAAATACCCACATCAGCCATTGGCTTTTTCTACCACATCACTAATTCTCTCTCATTCACCATATTCCAAACTATTATCAAATTTCTTTTATATTAATAATACAACTTATACATTAAATTAAAATTATCATACATTAAATACTAAAAAATATTTAATCGAAAATTTTTCATTACATTAAAATTAAAATTTACTAATACACTTAAAATATGAAAATAAATACGATAAATAAAATATGAAATACTTAAAAAAAACGTGCTTAATTAAAATTAAAATTTAATAAATATTCATTACTCTAAAATTAAAATTGTATAATATATTTAAAACATTCGAATAAATACGATAAATTAAACATAGAATTTTGAATAACGTGATTAATTTTAATAATTTCACTATGTGAATAGTAAAGGTCAGGCCTTTGTTTGAAGGCTTGGCCGTTACTATTTACACAACTATTATTAAATTTTTTTATATTAATAATATAATTTATAATTTTATAAAATTTAATAATATACTTAAAACATTCGGATAAATAAGCTAAATTAAACATAAAATTTTTGATAACGTGAGTAATTTTAATAATTTCGCTATGCGAATAGTGAAGACCAGGCCTTTATTTCAAGGCCTAACATTTACTATTCACACGGCCAATATTAATTTTTTTATATTAATAATACAACTTATAATGTTATTTATCATACATTAAATACTTAAAATAATTAATAGAAATCTTTTCATTATATTAAAATTAAAATTTAATAATAGACTTAAAACATAAAAATAAATACGATAAATTAAATATGAAATACTTAAAACAATTAATAAAAAATAAATTTTTCATTACACAAAAATTAAAATAAAAAATATACTCTAAATTAATAAAAATTGTAATAAAATTTTAATAATAAATTTAATAAATAAAAATAAATACTTTATGTAATGCTTATTACAAGTAATGGAAAATAAAAATATCAGATTTAACTCCAAAAATAATCAAAGTGTATGTCAATTTGTAAAGAAAAATATTTCCTATTAATTAGAATTTTTATTTTTATTTTTGAAAAAAATAATAGTAGAAAAGGCTGTTGCAAATCAGAAATTGATTTGCAACAACCCTGTGATGTGGCGCGTGCCCAGTCACATCTGACACAACTGACAGGCGCGCAGTTAGAGAGCCAACGATGCCGTTTGGCGTCATTTGGACACTAAACGGCGTCGTTTAAGGCCAAAACAAAACAAAAAAAAAAAAGAAGAAGAAGAAACAACCTAGCCATGCTTTGGTTTTTTCCGGACGAGCAAAACAAAGAAACGCAACAAGCAGACAGCCACGCCAAATCAAAGATGTCGATCCGGCGTGTACCACTCCTGGCCCGGCCCAAAAGTTCTTTGTGGGTGCCCTTATACCCTGGGTGGCTTTAAGAGCATTTACACTGGTCCCTTTTGGGCTGATCGATTTTGCAAGGCTACGCCTAATCAACAAAAATGCTGATCTGGCATGGCTTTGCAGAGGAAAATGCCGTCTGATATGGCCTCTCCGCAAAACACAGACATGAACGGTTGCATTTTTTTTTAATTTTTTTCATTTTTGGCCCTTAAACGACATTGTTTGGTGTCAAAATGACGTTAAATGGTGTTGTTTGGCTGTCCGTTGACCAACGTGACGCGTGCCAAATGGGCAGGCGTCACGTCACACTACCGTTACAAACTAAATATTAGTTTGCAACGATCATTTCACCTATTTTTTTTTAAAAAAAATTAAAAAATTCACCAACAAATAGAAAATATGTTTCTATACAAATTAACATGTACTTTGTCTATTTTTTGTGTAAAATTTAATATTTTTAAATATAATATTAAATTTTAATTTTAATATAATGTAAAATTATTTATACTTATTTAATAATTTAAAATTTTTGTGATTTTTTTAAAAATATAATTTTGTATAAAAAATATTAAGATGTGATGATTAAAAATTATATCAAATAACTTTGTTGCAAAATGGATTAAAAAATTTTAAGTGTATTATTAAATTTTAATTTTAACGTAATGTAAAATTATTTTCTATTAATTGTTTTTAATTATTTAATATATGATAAGAGCAAATCATAAGTTGTATTATGAATATATATTAAATTTGATAAATAAAAAATAAATAATATTTTAAAATTATTAATTTAAATAAAAATTATTAAATATATTAAATAAATAATACAAAAGAAAATAAAAAAAAAGAGAGAAATTGATTGTGTGAATAATAGAGGCTATTTATGACCGTAAATAATTTTTTAATGATATTTGTATAAATAGTAAATGCAGTTTGTAAGCTGTCGTGGCATGACCTTAGTCTGATATTGTTTGGGGCTGTGTGGATGCCAGGGAGAGAAATCAAGATCTGACACAGCCACTGATATAAGCAGACAACTATGGTGATCTTCGTACATATGCTAGTTATCCCACTTGCACCCTAACAACCCATTGAAGAATAATAAAGGTAGCAGTACTAACACACTGTTCTGGACCTGCTCCACAAACTTTTACCAAAACCCTTCTCTGGTCTTCCTTGTTTTTTTTATCTTCTCCATTTTGTCCTTTTGCCATTTTGTAGGAAGGAGACAATAATATAAAGTCATGACTCTTGGGTGCTTTTGATTGCATGACAGATCTGTCTTTTAGTTTTTCTTTATCTTACTTCAGGAAACTTGAAATCTTTGTCTTCACAGGTTACAATTGAACTTCTTCTGTCAGCTGGGATTTGCCCAATTTCTTTAAGGTGGCAATGGTACTAGAAGATTCTTGTTTCAATTTCTTTTCCATGTCTAAATTTGATTACTATCTGGACTTTTAGATAAGAAATCAGTTTCCCAGATTGAAGCAAATTTGCCATTTTTGCCATATGCAGCTTGATTCCAGACAGCATAGTTCTGAATGGTACCAGAATTTCGGGTTGCAAAGAATCGTTTATATGAAGTACAGCATCTGCAATTTAGGATAAAGGCAGAAATAATAGTAGTATATTTATTAATCTGATAATTTAAATACCTCTGATACAATATTCCAAACATTTTCCTGTACAGATGTATTCACTTTCCCACAGACAAAAAGGGTGACAATTGACAAAATTGCAAAATTCCATATATCTACAATTATAAAATACAAAATGAGAAGCAAGTTAACCTGCTAAAAGACAGAAAGCACAAAGGAAGAGCCCACCGTGGAAAAAATGCCAGCACCTTTCTCTTTCCACCATGCCCTGGAACCAGCAGGACGGAGAAGATAAATTATAGTAATTTCAAAAGTATCTATGGAATCTTATCTATTTTATAGCATAAGAACTTGTACAAACAGCCTCAAGTGCCTCTGTGATCAAGGCAGAAAAACTGGTCATTGCTTGGAAAACTCCCGGCAACCCTGTCTGTATGTTATTCAAAGTCATTGCTCGAGTCACCTCAACTGCCCTAGAGTGCTTCGACATCTCATCTGCAACCCGCCTCTGGCAAGCTGCAAGCTCAATCTTTTTCTCAGCTAGAGGGTCACGGGCATCCAGGGCATGCCCGTTATCAGTGCCAGTGTCAGGGGGACCAATGCCAACCATGGAGTATGAATTGTAATACTTTTTTTCTATGTTCCTAAGGGACGAGGCCTTTTTCTCTAGCTCTTTGGATGCAGATTCAGTTCGTTTCTTGATTTTGAGCTCCTCTGCTTGTTTCAAAGATATGGAGTGGACAACATTTATGAAACTTTTGACAGCTTCAGACGCAACTGTGTCAGGTATTCGGTCAAGAGCGAGTTTCCATTCATCACAAAAGGCAAACACTTCAGAAGGTTCCTTATTGCTGTTGGTTGGTTCACTGTTGACAGGTAAAAGCGTGAGCTTGAACCAGCCATGGAGGGAGCGAATGAAATCCCTTTGAAATTTTATCAAGCGGCAGAAACTAGAGTGCCAGGCAGACACAGCAGACTCAAGATCACGTGTTGCTTGCCGGTGCAGGTCAGAGGTGGATTCACCTTTAGTTGCTCTGTTAACAAGGCCCCGAACTTGCTGTACAATGTCATTCTGAGCTTCATGAAACTGGTTCATTGATCTCCACATGTACATGAACCTACAACATTTTAATATCAGCAACCAATAAAATCACATAAGAATCATTGTTTAATCAAGTAGTACAGCAGTTTCCACCATTGTGGTACATCAAGCAAAGAATATCAAATCAATATATTAGCCAACGATTTCCCTCTGTCAATGTATGGGAAATTCAATGCCAAGTTGCCACCATATTATGTCATTGTTTAGCCATTAAATTAGCAGAATGGGACCACAATGGTCGTACTAAAATGGTTTGGCTCTTGACCAGGACCGATGTAGTCTACAAGAGAGAAACTGATGTGGAGAACAGATTTGGGGGCCATTCTACCATTAAAAAGCCAGTCTACCAAATTCAGGGCATTAAGTTCTCCATGTATTAGCCAGTTGGATGGCTCCACTGGTTCAGACGGATGAAGTTGGTATCAGCTATCAAGCACATGCAAACCAGAGCTCTATGATACTTTTACTTACCACAGCCGTAAGCCAGTAACCTAAAGTACGTAGCACGTTTTTAACGAGTACCAGGTAAAATTAGAACTATACACCATCCCTAATAGTAACAATTTAGCACTCCCCAATCCTATCATCTGATCCCTTAGGCATCTTTGCAAGTACAGTAACATAGTATGCCATTCAAACTGCAGAAACCATCAAGAATACATTTGATATCAACACAAGAGCATGACAAACAATTCAAACTGCAATTTCATATATTTTTTCCTTTTTTAATTACAATAGTATTATTTTTTAAAATCAGTGTATTGCAAATTTCATAAAGTAAAATCATTGAGCCAAATATTTATTATATGGCTCCACAAATTATTGGAAACATCTACCTGAACTTTATTTAAGAAGATTGAACTGGCAGAACTGTCCGCAAATTTTAAAAGCATCAATCTTTATCCCTTTATCTTCCAAAAAAATAAACTTTGGATTTCTGTGGTCAACAAGATAATAATACATTTTGTGAACTCTAAACATATCAGTCTCTGTCTACTGATCAAGATTTATGATAAATTAAAAAATACTAACCCATGGCAGAGTTCAGCAAGCTGGGGGACAAGTTCAGAGTCCCTTAGACCAATTATAGCAGAGGAAGTAGTAGATACAGCTTGAGATGTGACCAAAATCAGGGATTGGAGCCTGTTTATGGATGCCTTGGTCTTGTCCAACTTGGATTCATCATCCCCTCTGCATTCCTGACTTTGAAGTGCGGACAACTTCTTTTCATGTTCAATTTTTACACCTTCTCTAGCCTAGGCCATGACAATCAATCACCAAGTTAATATTTATTACGTGGCATACCAAAATAAGCAAAGCTGAGAGAGGCACAGATGGTCAAGTATGCCAATGCAAAACATTCATATACTCAGTTGTTTATTAATTAACACTGCATCATGATAAGCACTTGCAGAGGTAAATAAGCAGAATAAAAAGCTAAAGTTGAAAATACATAATGCTTCTGGGATAGTTATCCCAAAATGAACAGGATAGGCTACTACAGAAGATGAAAATGGTTATTTAAGAAATTCAAAAAGAAGCAACCCCCTACGTTGCAACAAAAAAACAAAGAGAAATTTTTTTCTTCCTTTATCCCCTTTTTTGGGTAGAGAAAGACATAGAATCTTCATCACGCATTCAGTACGATAAAAATACTCCAGCCCGTTTTGTAACGTTATTTTAATGTACGTATTAGCTCACATTTTGTCCTTTTCTCATAAACCATAGCCATCAATCAAGGAGCTTTAATCATTGAAAATAATCATCAGGAGAGCAGTGAAATGTTTTTTCCATCCCATTTCACATAAAAAAGTAAGTCGAGCAAGCAGACCCACCAGCACAACCCAAATTAACATCCTATGTTCATTGTGACTTGTCCTTTCAGGCCAAAAAGTGAATGCACAAGGTCAATTTTACTAACAATTGCATCCACTCAATCTAGTTCATACAAAATAGATTTTTCTTGAAGAGCAATGATGGATAAGCATAACAACAGAATTCAACACTACCACAAGGAAAAAACACAATGCCAACCTAACAGATGATTTTTCAACTTTCTTGGTTCACTTTTGTCGTTTCAATGAGTCATTGTCAACTATGGGGTCCAGACTAAGCCACTGCCTACTCACTTTAAATACAGTGAAAAAGCTTTAATCCTAATCAGTTAAAATGACCCCCAAAAAAAAGAAAAAAAGTGAGGATTAGCAGCAAGCACCTTCACTTCCTGATACAATTTCTTTTCCCAAGCCAAAAGCCTTTCTAAAGTGGAACAAAGACTCTTTGGACCTCCTGACTGTTCCAGCGAACTGGGTTCAAACTTGTATTTCACGGCCAACGGTGGCTTGGAAGTCCAGGATGAGCTCAAGTTACTGAAAACTCCACTTGAGTGATAAACCGTCTCTACAAGATCATAAAGCACAAAAATTCAGGCTCTTTCCTTTATTAAAACTATTTCCATCTCTAATCATATTCACTTGAACAAGGAGAAGATGTTGACTTACAAATGACAAGCATAACCAAGAAATAACGGGGGAAAGAAACCCATATTGAAGAAAAAGAAAATGATGAACTGGAAACACGAAATTCGAATCAGAAATGCTAGAGAATTACCAGTAATTTGACAAATTCGATCAATTTCAATGTGCAAAGCCCGTAATTCCAATCAAAGAACTTTTTTGATTAAAAAAAAAAAAAACCTTTGTTCTGGACCAAAAGGTAACTTACTTTTGAGCTTGCTAAAGCTCCGATCAAGTTGAGCTCTTCCAGTCTCGAGCATCTCAGAAACCTGCCCACCGGCAGCTGCAGCCTTGTCAAAATACTCTTTAATTGCATTCACAATCTCCGCCAAATCCTTATGTCTCACCACAATCCTCCTATCTGCAACCATCTCTCTTTCCCCTTTCTCATTCCCCCAGCTCACAGTGGACGACCCATCAAACGTCGAAAACTTCTCGGAAAACTTGGCAGCAGCCGCCGCACCACCTCCCAAATTAACATTCGAAGACGGATCAAATCCCATTTTACCACCAGCATTAGCTGTAGCAGTAGGATTAATTTTTGCCTCAACATTCGACCTGGTCCCAATACCAGATCTAGACTCCCTCTCTCCTGCTTCATCATCACCGGATGACGAAGACGATGTTGTGCTGTAATGATCATGGTCCCCCCATTCGCTGCATTGAACTTCCTCCCTCTCAGTTTCCCTCTCAGTTTCCTCATAATCTTCCTCCTCACTCTCCCAGCGATTCAGATGATGAGGCGAATTCCCAACAACATTCTTCCTTCCAAAGACATTTTCATTTATTCTATCATTCCGTGAATAGCTTGAATTCGAGGAATAGCTTGAGGCTTTATCATCATCAAAAAAATCGTACCCCTTGTTGTTACTTTGCTGCTGGCGTTGATGAATTTCATGTTGTGAGTACTTAGAACGAGCCGAATATCTCGACCTTTTTTCATCCTCTTCCTCATCTTCATCAACGTCGCTGCGGTGATTGTCTTTGGAAGGATTTTGTTTATGCTTTAATTGCTCAAAATATTCGGAATCAGGAGGAGAAGGGGGATAAAAATTCTCCCAATTCCAAACGGATGAGGTCTGGGAGGGAGTGTTTGTGTAACTGGAGTTGGCTCTCGCATTGTAAGTAAAGAAGGTGTTGTCGTCGTGAAAATCGCGAGGGGCTGTCGTGGGCGGTTTTGGGGAAGAAGTGAAGCTAGAATCGGAGAGAATGTGAGGGAGCTTGATGGGTTTTTTCTTGCGGCGTTGATGAGATGAGGAGGAGAGGATGGGGGGAAGTTTTGCGGAGGCAGTGGTGGGGGAAAAAGTAGGTTGTGGGGAAGGAATGTGGCGTTGGGTTGGAGGAGGAGGAGTTTTTATGGTAGTAGCAGCAGAGGTAGAAATGGAAGATGGGCTGCGAAGTAGGACTGCCGGGGCGGTATCAGAGACCGAGAGAGGTTCACCAGCGGCGAAATTGACGAGGGCCGAGCCTGTCAATCGGAGAGAGCGGCAGTAGTCGGAGTGAGCAGCGGCTAAGTGGTGGCGGGCGTAGACGGCAGTTTTCATGAGGCGTCGCCGCTCCTTACAGCGGCGGACGGTGTCCTCGTTTTCCAGCTTGGACGCCGTGCACCCCATTTAATTTCCCGAGCGGAATAACAAGAACAGAGAAAGAAAGAAGGGAGTAGAGGGACGGACAAAGTGAAAAGTATGAGTGAGGTTATAGAGGAAGGAGAGAAGAGTGGTGGGTGGGATTAGAAATGGTGATGGCGACGGCGATGGTGGTGGGCGCCAAGGTACTACTGGTAATGCAACAGGGTACAACTACTGTGAAGCATGTCCTGTTCGTATGTAATAATAGTACTCAAAATAAAAACATAACACTCCCTGCCTCATCCTTCCGTCTGTTATAGTAACCATCGTGACTGCGTGTGTTTTCACACACCATCTGCCCTTGCTTACACCACTTGCCACTCCTCATGCGTTACTCTTTCATTTTGCATTTTTATATTTATCCAAATAACGCTTTTGACATTTTTATGTTTTGAAAAAAAGCCATCATTTTTGTTTGTAAATAAACAAAAATTTTAATTTTTTAAAATAAAAATAAGTTATTTAAACATATTTTTATTTTAAAATTTAAAATTTAAATTTTCCCAATTAAATTCTTATTACATAATTTTTAAAAAAAAATTCTTCTTTTTTTTCCTCCAAAATACCTTTTTTTTATAAAAAAACTATCTACCAAAATTTTTATATATTCCAATATAACTTTTCTCAAATACATCAACCCTAAACGGAGCCCAGTAATTTTTATTTCACAAATTTTATTCTTTTGACATAGAAAGAATTTACAAATATTTAATTATGAGTATATATATTATATTTTAAAACACGTTTTTTTTATATATAAAAATTATTTTAAAAATCGTAAAAACAATAAACTCTTAAATACAGAATTCATATTCAAGGTATAAACTTATGGTGACCTTGTTTCGTTCATTTTTATGGATATCATGAGATTATAAAGTTGTTGATTGGTTTTGTATTCAAAGCAAGAAGCAAGTTTTAATTAGTAATTTGTACGCTAAAAAACACGGATCAACGAAAGAGAAAAGTTTCGCATTTTCAGATCTTTTGGGTGGGCCAGTTATGACGTGACGCGTTTTATGCTTTTTATCATTTTTTATTCCCATCTCTTTTTTTTTCTTTTTCTTTTTTTTTTCTCATTAGAAAATGTGTAAACGTGAGCTAGTTATACTAGTGGAGTAGTAGTATTTAGTTATGTCTTAAGCCTTGAGGTTTTCTTAATATGGTTTGTTATGTAAAGGAGTTGTTTGCATTCTTCTAAGGTTTTTGTTACCAAATTGAGGTTAGTGAGAACCACCCCTCACCAACCCATTCATCATAAAAAAAAAAAATGATAATTATGGTGATTTTACACGAAAATATTATACTCAATGATTATATTAAATAAAATTGTATAGTGTAAATAATTTTAAAATAAAAATATAAGTTTGATCATCAATATATATAAAATTTAAGGAGTCAAAGTTATTAACCTGCTCTCAGAAAAAAAAAATTATGTTTGATTTAATGCGATATTTTTTAAAATTACAATGTACAATATATTTAATATACAATTAAATGCATAATTTTATATTTTTATCGTTATTTTTTAATTTAGGTTATACATTCTCATCACTATGATATAAAAAGGAAAAGTGTGTTAATTAGTTTCAATATAATTATTATAAATATTAATGATTAAATTGTCTTTGTATTGTCTTGTAATATTAATATTAATATTTAGTATTAAAATATCGTTAAAGTTATAAATCTTACAAACTCTTTAAAATATCATCTATTTACTATCCACTAATTTTTAGAAATTTGATTAAATTTCTTATTCATTTCAATAATTTAATTTTCATTGTTATTTTTTTTCAAAATTAATTAATTTTTTTACTCTTTTTGTAGTAATTATAGAAGAACTTTGGTATTAATATTTATATCCTTAATTAAAATATTATTCTCCTTAATTTATTTTTATCCTTAATTAAAATATTCTTTCTTTTATTATCTACTTTCTTTTTATCCTCCCCTAATTTGAGATGTCTTTTTGTATTTTGAGTTTTGGGTCAATATAAATTGAACTTTCATAAGATCATTTCACATTTATTTATAAGAGTTTTAGTTTTTTGTTTTATGATTTTTTTATTTGTTTGATATTTTTATTTATAGGAATTAATCCTTCACTTTATCTATATATAAAATTTTAAAAGATTATAATGAAATATATAATCTAGAATTATGATAAAAGTCAAGGTTACAATTAGTTTTGTGATTTATATGCAAATAGTTTATAATTTAAAGTTTTACATTTTATACTATTTTTTCAAATTATAATTGTTATTAAATAGTTTTATTTTAAAATACTTTTCTCACCTTAATCTATGAATTCATATACTTTTATTCAATAAATATTATTTTATACTTTTATTAATTTTGATTGTTTGAGAATTTCTCTTTAATATTTTTTTCTAAACTTTTAACAATGTGTATTTAACAAGTTATAGACAAAATTATAGACATCACATGTCTTACATAGAAATCTTGCACTAGTTTTTAGTAAAAATAATATAAGAATTTTATACAAAAACTGAACACTTTTTTTTTTAAATAAAGAAAATTTTTAAAATTGAAATATTTTGTTAGAACAAATAGAGTATTTTTTTGGGAAATTTGCATATATAGCAGCATTGACCGTTGACTTTGCATATATAGCACCCTGGTTTTTTTTCTTGCAAACATATCAGCGTTGGGCTAAACAAAGACCTACATGCCCCTCTTTCACTTTAGTTCCTTGTTCATAGCATTTTTTTCGTTTTTTCTCTCTAAACTCTCTAAGTTCGCAGACCTCATTGCTCGTAATAGAATCTAGTAAACAAATTTTCTTCTCATCCCATTGTTCACAAACTCCATTGGCCCATCATCTACAAGCAAGAAGATCGCTACTGTGGAGTCAAAGGATCAGCTGTTAGAGGTTAGTCGAAATTTACTTTTGTGAACTGGGTTTGTGAAATTGAAAAGAAAGTTGAGCCCTAGGCGGAGCACGAGGTCGAGCAAAGGAAAGGTTGAGAATTATATCGAGTTATAGGTCGAGTAATATGTTGAAAGGTCAAGTATTTGGACTGTCCATCTCATGATCGAGCCCTTGGTCTAGCCCAAGGTCGAGTCTTGTGTTAGGTCGAATAAATGATTGTGCATAAGGTCGAGTCTTATGTTTGGTCAAATAAATGGTCGTGCATAAGGTCGAGTGAGTGCTTGGTTTGGTCGAGTATTAGAACCAGTTGTGGTCAAGCAATATTTACATTCCTTCCACTATACTATTATTTGGTTATGCCTAATTTGGGTTATGGTTTGTTAACAAATAGTTCTTGATTTATGGATTTCGTTGGATTTGTAGGAATGTCGCATCTCATTATGGTCACAACCTATGTGTTTTATAGGGAAGAATGGGTCGTTGATCCCAATACAAATGAATGAATTTTTATTAATCATAAAAGGCTTGAACCTCTTATGTAAAAAGAGGACGCAAGCTTCGATGACCTGGTGAATCTCATAATATCTTTCATGGAATTAGATATGGAGCTCAAAGATAGACTGGTCATCGAATATCTACCAAAGTACTTGTCTAAAGTCTCCACTATCCCCATCAAGACTGATTACCATGTCAAGTGTTTTTTTAATGAAATTATTAGATGGTCCGAACATGCTAGAATCCCAATATGTGTTAGCGTCCGACCATCCATTGAAGCATTACATGCTGAAGTTAATGCTAGCAATTCACCGATAAAGCGATTGGACTCAGACAGTCCGATATGGACTAACGATGTTCTTCCTCCAAACCATTTTGTGGAAAACAATTGTATGGATAAAATTGATCCTGAAGGAGCTAGCAATGCGGGTGGCGTACTGGTTGATGATCCCATAGTTGTTGAAGAAGATAATGTATCAACCGAGCAACTAGAAAAGGGTGAGGCTGTCAATCATATTTAAATACGTGAACTACCAGCCATACCGTGCCATACAATAACAAGGGCATCCCATCCGGATAGTGGGACTTCTTCTGATAGATTAGCCGTTGTCGTAGATGTTGTGGTAAATGACATATTTTAAACAAGGGAGCAATTAGCCTTGCGAATGAGTATGCTGGCTGTGAAACATTTTTTCGAGTGGAAGGTTGTTAGGACAAATAGCAAGTATTGGTACATACGATGCAAGCATGCTAATTGCAACTAGAAACTGAATGCATCTTCCATTGGGAATTCGAGAGCTTGGAAGGTCAATAAATTTGAAAACACCCATACTTGTCAATCATCATTGCTACATTGTGATAATAGGCAGGCAAACAGCAAAGTTATTGGTTCATGGATCAAGTGTAAGTACCAAGCAATATGTCGGCCGTATAAACCTGGGGAAATCATGGCAGATATTCGCCAAGAGTTGGGTGTGAACATAACGTACAACAAGGCTTGGCGATCAAGAGAATCTGCTCTAGAAGAAATGCGAGGTGGATTTGAAGATTCTTATAGAATACTTCCAACTTATATGCACATGCTGCGGGCATGTAATCCGGGTACATTTACTGATCTTGAAATGGAAAAAGATGGACGCTTCAAATACATTTTTTTCGCATTTGGCCATTCTTTACGTGGATTTCAAACTTCTATGCGTCCCGTTCTTGCTGTTGATGCATGCTTCCTGAAGGGAAAATACATTGGGTCATTACTTGTTACAACTTGCATGGATGGTAACAACCAAGTGTACCCCATCGGCTGGGGAGTGATCGATTCAGAAAATGATACGTCGTGGGAGTGATTTTTGGAAAAGTAGCAGGCTGCTATAGGTGATGAGATCGAGGGTTTGGTGTTTGTTTCGGATAGACATAAAAGCATTGCGAAGGGTATATCAAATATTTTCCTAAATGCCTTCCATGGAGTGTGTATCTATCATTTGAGCAACAACCTGAGAGCAACATTCAAAAGAAACGACATGCTCCCTGTATACTTTAAGGTTGCCAAGGCTTACACTCTTACTGAATTCAATGAAATGTGGAGAACCCTTGAACGCCAAAATTCACGGGTGTGTGAGTATTTAACTGAGGTCGGCATTGAACGATGGGCAAGGACACATTCTCAAGATAGACGCTATACTATAATGATTATCAACATCGCGGAATGTCTCAACGCACTTTCAAAGGATGCGCGTGAATTACCTATTCATTGTTTGGTTGAGTACATTTGTAACACACTACAGAGATGGTTTTATGAAAGACGTACGGCGGCTGGTGAATTGAACTTACACACAATCCCATACATCGAAGCTGAGCTTGATGGCAGAATGAGAGAAGCACAAGCGTATGTTGCTGAGCCGGTCGATCTACACATATGGAATGTACAAGACCTATCAAATCGGTCGGCTATAGTGAATTTGCAAAGTAAAACGTGCACGTGCGGGGTGTTTTATATGGACCAACTGCCTTGTGGTCATGCGTTAGCTGCATCCCGGCATAGACAAATAAACCACTACTTCTTATGCTCCTTTTTATCACACTGATGCACTGTTATCCGCATATGCAGATCCTATTCTCCCGGTCGGTGAGCCTTAGATTTGGGTTGTGCCTGAAGAAATTCTATGCATTCAACTAGCTCCTCCGGAACCTAGGTCTAAAAGCGGGCGGCCCAAGAAACAGAGAATCCGTTCAATCGGGGAGGAGAAAGTTACAAAGAAATGTGGTCGTTGTGGAGGGAGTGGTCACAACTGTAAAACCTGCTCGAATCCATACGTTTGTAAGGCGAATAATTGATATGTAATGGAGTTTATGTAAGGCAGATTCCTAGGATAAAAATGGTCAACTATTATTTGTTAAGCTTTGATGGCATGCTTGTCAACTATTTCTTTCAAATATTTGCTATTGTTATTGTTTTTTTATCTTCATCTCAGCCATGAATGCTTAAAAATAAGACGTTGTTCTTCTGCACAGCGACCGACTCAAAACACCAACAGATAAAAATATGTTTTATGCTGTTATGTGCACGACCATGAACTCAACCCTACTCTCCACCTTCCCAAAACTCGACTTTGCCTTATTTTCGTTTTTTTCTATTATATGCTCGACTTTAACTTGACGTTAAACTTGACTTTTCCGTATTTTCGTTTTTTTCTGTTATGTGCTCGACTTTAACTCGACGTTAAACTCGACTTTGCCTTATTTTCGTTTTTTCTGTTATGTGCTCGACTTTAACTCGACGTTAAACTCGACTTTTCCGTATTTTCATTTTTTTGCTGTTATGTGCTCGACTTTAACTCGACTTTAAACTCGACTTTACCAGATTTTCTTTTTTTGTTGTTATGTGCTCGATTTTAACTCGACGTTAAACTCGACTTTTTTTAAATATTCATGTGAAACTCGATTTTTATCCCCACTGGATCCTCAGACCTACTTTGGTTTTATCTTGTTTATTATGGCAATTAGTACAATTTGTGCTCCCATGGACATTAGAATATTTGTTTATTTCTTTCAAACATGATTAAACAATGACCTAATTACATATTTAAATAATTTCCGAGTTTCATCGTCAATAGTTACACAAAATGCACAAATGTATAAATATATATACAAATACGAATGAAATCATTTTCTTTTTTTCTTCGCTGGCTTTGCTCTTCTTTGGTCCTCTTGTCTAGCATGTACAAATAAAACGGCGGCCAGCTCAATCCGAGTATTCATTGCATTGTCAATTTTAAACGACCCCAGAGGCAACCCGTAAATTAGTCGTTCAGCCTATTTCAAAACATACACTCCACAATCTCCAGTGCTATACGAAACAAAAGCCATGCGTTATTAGAAATTAAAGATGAAATAAAAAATTGACATATGGCATTTTTTAAAATGCTAACCCCGGTGTTTGGCCGATCAATCCCCTCTTCACCTCGACCTGCCAATTATTTATCATTTCCATCCACATGCTTGGAGTATTTTTGGCATCATTCGAACAAGGTGGTCTAGTTTTGGGACGATCCCCTTCTGGTCAAGCGAATTGTACACGTGGATCGTTCTCGAGCTGATATCAACCCTAACGAGTATCCAATGATTACCATCGACATGCGCGGGAAATAAGAAATGGTTGACATACCGGCAATCAAGTTCATATGGCACTGAACCCACAATTTGTTTCATTGCCAAGTCTTCATAGGTTGGATCCTGCTGGGTTGTGTACAGAGTCTTCATACCAGTTTGTTACCACAAATAAATACATCGAAATATCAACAGTGGTTATATTCTATACAGTCAATGGAATGTGAAATATGATCAGTAACTTACATCGAAGTGTGTCACCAATATTGATACATCTTTGTGGCCCATTACCAGTACCCTCTTCCGAAGCATGGACGTATATAAGTTGAGATGCTGAAAAATAGTACAACACTAATATTAGTTTAAAACAAATCTATGTGTTACGACGAAGGTGTATGATGGGCATTTACATCATTTGACAGCCATTCATTTTCAATCAGCATAATTTTCAGCAAGTCAGAATCAAGGTCGAAAACCGGGGTCCACAGGAACCGCCGCTTCGACGGCTTCAGCCACTTATTCATGTCCTCAATCTCGTCGGGCCCCGGTTGGAAATCCTCAATACTGAAACGCTGGCCAACTATTGGTGGTTGGGGTGTGGGATATTCAATGCTTAGCATGGGGCTCAAATTGATAACCCCGGGAGAGTCTTCTATGGCAATACTGTGTTCTTTCCCGCATTTCTGCTTCATCGGGGCTGGTGGAGGACTCTCGATTTCAACAACGACCGGGATGGAAGGAGTCTTTTGTTCATACCTATATGGATGAACAACCACCAACGCAGTTGAAGGGTTGGCGGGATCTTCATCCTTATCATCAGTCGGACTCCCAACTCGTCATTTTCCACGCACATCGGATCGTAGTTGCTCGACAGTATGTGTCAGGTTTTGGACAGTGGCGGTCAGCTCTTTATTAAGGTTTTCCAACTCGGCGATACGAGTCTCCGACTGTTCCAACCGTTCAAGGACCTGACTTAGAATAAGCTGGCGAGCCTCCCGTCTCGCTGCCTTTCCCATTAACGGATCGGCAGCCTGTTCGGATCCCACGGAGGCATGACAGAGCCGGCCGTCTTCTTCTTTTTCATTGTCGTCCAACCTCACATCCTTGTCGGATTCGCCTTTTTCTCCTTCCTCCCAAGTCAAAAATTGTGCAGCTTCCTCCGGAGTTGGAGTTATTGGGATCACTTTAACTGGCTGCAATACAAAATATGGTAAGTAATGACACTACGTAGTACAACAATCAACTATGGGAGGAAAAAACAAAACACTATGAAATCATACCTCTCCGCTAACCAACCTTTTCGACCATACTTGTTTTTTTTCTTGGACAGAGCGGTGGGTCTTCACTCCTTTCCACCTGAACATCCGTGGCTTACACCTAGTGGTTTCGACCCTTTGCACTAATGAGAAGCGTTCAAAATGCGGCATCACCTCATATGCGAACACCTGCGATTGGAAAATAATGAGTTCTTTTGAATCAAGAAAAACATAAAATTAAATATGCTTATGCGTTGTAAATCCTTACCCCTAGTGCCACTGGAAAGTCACCAACAGTGTACGTCCTATTATCGACGTCCCTGGACTGTTTCAAGGCATTGGTCATAGCCTTTCTAGCACTATCGACTATCGCTCGAAAAGAAATTTCGCCCCAAGGCATCTTATCAAATTTCCTCCAATTGCATGCCAAATGAACCACCTTGTCCTCAATATGATTTCTCTTTTGTTCCCCGAGGATGGAGGTGTATAGCAATAACAAAGTCAGGGAGACAACAACTTCGTCTGAATAACTGGAGGAAATTTGATCGTAAGCTTTGAAAATGTCCGTGTATGTTGTGTCTTTGTGTCTACCTTCCCCAGTCAGATACTTACTAATCACACTCGGACCATTAGGTGTCTGGTATTTGGCGTATTCGCGATCAAAATCTCCCATCTTTAACCCAGTGATTAGTGCAAACTCCCTCCTTCCAAATTTAACCTTCTTACCCGCGAAATTAAAGTACATGGCATTATCCGACTTGTTTGCCTCATCTATCTTTAAATGGCGCAATAACACGCTGTAGATGATCTATTTACACCAAAATGTATGTTCATGGTCCAAAGTAATTCCAGCCAGACTGCTCTCCCGTCTGAGTACGTCTTTCTGCTGCCCGGTTAGTTTAGTCCTTATGCGCAGCATATTTGCTTCATAGTAGCAATACTGCGAAACCTTGACATTGAAGAAATCATATTGAACAACCATTTGCTTCTTTAGAGGGTCCTGAGGAAAAGAGGTGTAGAAAATTAGGGTTGAGGATAGAAGTAAAGTAAATTGGCACCACGCTCGATCGAACAATCGACTATATACTCGACCGATTAAAAATTCGCCATAAACAGCGAGACTTACTTAGGTCTGGAATTAAGTCTCGACCTAAATTACTCGACCAATTTTACTCGACAAACGTTACTCGACCTATAGTACGCGTCCTCATTCTCGAATTCAGCTCGACATTAAAAACTCGACCTTTTTTATGTTTTGCCTCGACTTTTAGCTCGACTAACTTATGACTCAACTGTTTAACTCGACTAAAAACCCGACCTAATACTCAACTTTTTAATAGTGCATAAATGCTCGACCCTAGGGCTCGAACGACTGCTCGACTTCTTATCGACTACTGCCCGACCTTTATCGCCCTCAACTTCAAACAATCCGGTTCCAATAAATCAAATTCATACAACCCAGTATGTACAATATCTACACTTTCAACCAAACGAATAATGAAATGACAATTTTCTGTAATATAGAGCTTACCTCGCGGTGATGAGTATCCTTCTTCTCCGTCTTCTATATGGCAGTCGAGGCCGCCTTGGTGGTAGATGGTCCTCCCCTTGTGCGTGCCATTGAAAATGTTTGGAATGGGTTATGATGTTTATGAACAAAGCTATGAGGTTGAAGATTACTAAGAGAATGAATAATTGAAGGTTTTGAAGAGGTTTGAAGAAGTCGGTTATGTTTGAAGTTAGCGCGACCGTTTGGTTTTTGAAGAAACAGAGGGGCATGTAGGTCTTTTTACACGCAAAAATAAAATAAAAAAAGATACTAGACTTATTATTAGGTTGACTTTTCTATCGAGTAGTCAGTAGAGCAAAAATAAAATTAAAAAAACAACTATACTTAGTATTTAGTCGAGTTTTTGGTTTAGTATTAGGTCGAGCAAAAATAAAATTAAACAAAACTATACTTAGTATTAGATCGAGTTTTTCGTCGAGTATTAGGTCGAGCGAAAAAGAATTTTTAAAAATTTAGACTTATCATTAGATCGAGTTTTTGGTTTAGTATTAGGTCGAGCGAAAATAAAATTAAACAAAACTATACTTACTATTAGGTCGAGTTTTTCGTCGAGTATTAGGTCGAGCGAAAAAGAATTTTTTAAAAATTTAGACTTATCATTAAGTCGAATTTTTGGTCGAGTTGTTGGTCAAGCAAGACCAAATACACGAAAATCTAAAATTTTAAAAAATAAACCTTTAGTGAAGTCGAGTAACAGAGACAAAAGTAAAAATGACAATTTCTTAAAACATAATTGTCCTTAAAATAAAAGTGAAGACTAATACAAAGTTTAACATGTCAATTGTCTTCAACTGCGTTACTACATTCGTCCTCTTCAGAATCATTTCCCATGGCATTTTGTAAACGCTGAATTTTGGCCTGCAACTTGTCAACACGAGCATCCAATTTGGCCGTCAGCTTCTCAACACGTTTGACGCCCTTATCCAAACGTTTGACGCCCTTTTCTAAGCGGGCAGTGTTTTGCTGGCATCTCTCTGCCAGCGCCGCTATGCCGGGGCCGAGAGCATTCATTCCCTCTTGCATATGCTGAGATACGATGACCGATTTCTCCTGCAAGACATGAAAGAAAATAAAAGTAACATGCTGCTTGATAATTTGCTCGACTATTAACTTGATATGAATACTCTACTTCAGGCTCGACTATTAACGAGACTAAATACTCGACCAACAATATGGCTCGACTAATTACTCAACTTAGGGTTCGACCTATGCTCGACCAAATTGCAATTCTGGTCAAAGCCCTAAATCTGACTTACACTTTTAACTCGACTATTAACTCGACGTATACTGTTACTTCACTTCAGCCTTGACTATTAACGCGACTAAATATTTGACCAAATATATGGCTCGACTAATTAATCGACCTATGCCTCGACCAAATTTCACTTCTGTCCAAAACCAATTACAAATTCAAACAAACCCAACTCAAATTCCAACATTCAATAACACTGCACTCTATCAAAACACTCTCAGAATGAATTCGTAAGGAAAAAAAGACAATTTATAGTTCAATTTCGACTGACCTCGTGAGCCTACACTTTCTTGCTTGAAGATGATGGTCCTCCTTTTGTACTTGCCATTGAAACGGGTGATATGTATTGTTTTGTTGTAGAGGAAGTTTTGAAGTGTTAAGAAAATGAAGAATTACAGAGTAAAGCAACTAAGCAAATGAAGAGGAACGGCCGCTCCGTAGGTTTTAGAAAAGAAGAGAGAGTCTGGGAAGGTCTGTGAACTTAGAGAGAAAAAACGAAGAAGATGCTATGAAGAAGGAACTGAAGTGAGAGAGGGGCATGTAGGTTTTTGTTCAGCTCAACGGTACTATGTTTGTAAGGAAAAAAATCAGGGTGCTATATATACAAAATCAACGGTCAACGCTGCTATATATGCAAATTTCTCTATTTTTTTCCTACATCGGTTTGATGCACGAAAACTAAAAATACAATAATTATAATTAATATTTATAGAGAAAATATAATGAGGCGTAGATGCTGGAGATCAATAAGGCTGGAGGGCATGTTGTGGGGTGGTTAATTTAGGCCGACAAAGGCAACTTTCGGCGCTTTTACTTTTGATTCGAAAGCAACTTTTACCCTTTGCCATTTTATAGAAAAAGGAAAGCATATTCTGCCATCGTATTCTTCCTTGGTAAATAACTTCATGAGTAAAAAGAAACAAGCATTGGACTTGATTTTCCCATCCCTTACAGACCTGTTTTTATTGAGCGTGACAGGAAATAAATCCACTTGTGTTCTTCATCAATGATGGATATTATAAAATGTTGTCATCTTTTGTTTGGCTTTTGGGGTAGGGTAAATTTTCACATTTACCAGTACATGCTTGGTGAATAATGGATACTTTTGCTTAGTTGTTAGTGATTTTCTTTGTCATGTATATTAGAAATTAAATTTTTATTTAGACACATTTTCTATGACGTTGGTAATGGAAGGGACTTATAATTAGGAAAGTGTCGATTGAAACTCTTTTAACTAAAAAAATTTAGTTGATTCCTTCCATAGTTTTCCTCAAGATGGTTGAAGCTACCATGTAAATTCTATCAAGTAAACCCAATGACAAGAGCTATCAAGGGAGTAACACTCTCAACCTATTCTCAAACTTTTTAAATAAGTAGAATGGCATGACAAGCAAGCTTATGTTTCAAATAAATTAGCATATTATAAATATTATAGGATTTTGATCCTATTACGTTGGCTTTTAAAATTTAAATAATGATTAATAGGGATAGTCGATAGCATTTGTATTTTATAATTTGAGATAAAATTCTTAGATTTATGAAAAATGAATAACTATGAAAGTATTTGTCAAAAAAATATTTTCAAAAATAATGGTATTTATAATTTGCGCTATAGAGGGATGAACCCAATCCAAAATATGAACCATAAAAGAAAATACATACTACTCCGATCACAAGAATATCAATTATACTACTTATTATCTAAAGAGAAATTCTTTTAGTAGTATCGGCCATTTATCCCACTTTACCATATATATATATATATCTCTCTCTATATATATTATTTCGTGATTATCATTACTCAATTAACATATCCGAGATCCTTTTGAATGTGTTAAGAGAATATCTAAAATTATTATTGATTCTATTTCATTTTCTTAATTAAAAAAAATTGAAAAATAAAACTGCAAGTACAAACTTAATTTAAGTGTCCAACCCCACTTAATTACTATTGGAGTTGTGCTTGGAATAGGTAAAAATTTAATGAGAAAATATTAGTTGGTTAATAATCACAAATTCAATTCTGAAATGATAGTTAACTACTAATATTGGGAGGATCATGTGACCATATGGCTTTATCCTGACCAAACCAATAGAGAAAACTATAACATTCCCAAATCATTTACCACAAAAGGCGAGTCAAAGACATAAAAGAAAGAAGAAAAGCAGAGCAAATAGTGGGATAGATGCAAAAACACTATCCCAAGTCCTTGGTTTGTATGATCTAGGGATTACCAAAGAATGGATGCAAAGGCCTTTAAGGCATAAAACTGTTTTGGATTAGAATTTTCTTTCTTATGTATAATTTTATTTAAATTTTTTTATAAAAATTAACCGCATCATCTAAAGTTGTTTAGTTCTCATTGAATTTCGGTTATGGATCTTACATCTATCCAATCCGTTTTGATCTAAAATTTCGGATCAGATCTGATGAAAAAGGATAGAATTGAATCAATGCATTTTTCGAATTGATCCGATCTAATCCAATAAAAAAATTATAACTTTTTTTTTAAAAAAATAACTAACATTAGTTATAAAATATAAATTAGTATTCTTTGATAATTCAAATAATTTATTAATTAAAATTAGTTAATTTATGATAAAATAAATTAAAATATTTATATGAAAATACAAAAATTAATTTACATGAAAAATACATAAATTAAAATATTTAGATGAAATTTATTTATCATCTTTATATAAAAATAGATAGTTTTTTAACATAAAAATATTAATTTCAAACATAAGTTAAATTACCTAACATTATATATGAAAAAAAATCAAATCGAATAAAAAATCAATCCGATCCAAAATATTCGAATTAGATTATTAATTTTGAACACATCTGTATGTAATTAGCTTCACCTCAAAAATTGGACTTTCCACATACAGTGAAGAATAATGGTGTTGTTAGAAGTTAGAATGTTTTCATGTATACCATCTTAAACCACCACTTGAAAATACTAATAATAATAATTAAGAATATAGTGAAATTTTTTAATAAATTTTTACTATGATCGAGATGATATTAATACAACAAAATTATTGTTTAATAACTTTACGATTTTACCGGTCACTAAATGATTAAATAGTAAGGGTAAAAGTAAAAGTGGTTGGTAGAAAAGATAAATAAATAAATAAAGCAAAGGGCCTCTTTTCAACTGCCCTAAAAACCCTTTCTCTCCTATGCTGCTCTTTAGTCTTAGCCGGACCCAACCACAATCCCACATGCCTTTGTTTTTAGCTTTTATTTTTAATTTCTTATCTGTATTACTTTTCATTGTTTTCTTCTGTTTACATTTCTCTCCCTTTGGGGAGTAGGGACCGTTGATTAAGAAAGCTTTGCAGATAAGAAAAAAAATAATTCTCCAATTTTTTATTTTTTCCCTCCCACGAAGTAAAAATAACATTTTTTTTATATTAATTTAATAGCTAAACACATATTTTTGTATATTATCAAAATAATTCTCATTCCACAGCTTTTATTACGTAAAGGGAATCCATACAATTCAAATGTAATGTCGTTGCCAGTTCTCGAGCTAAAGCCCTCAACAGTGAGAAAGAATCTTCAAGTGTTAAAGCTCCTTTGTGGGGTTTTCAAACTTTGCTAGATGCTCTGTGCAATCAACAAGATTCTTGATCTTTCTGCCAAACTTTATCTACTCCCATCAAAATCCTGCCTACTACTACTACTACTAATAAGTGAAATCCTACAAGGCAAAATCTACTATTCCGTTCCATGAAATATGCAACTGGAGAAGGCATCTATCCATATATATAGTTCCAGAAATGAGAAAACAATATGTGAGCCCTCATTCCAAGTGATGACTCGCCTCTTGAGCTCCTAGTTTGGCACCAGTAACTATGAAACATGCAGCACGATTATTCATCGAGACCATAACGAGATACCACAACATTCTCCCACTCTTTTCCCTAGCTTTTCCGTGTTTTCTGAGTTGCCCTAAAGGAGACCATCAACCAAAAAATAATAATACTACTAATACACTGGCACCATTCTCAACTCAAACACCACTGCAAATCTCAAAGGAACACCCAAAGTTCATCAATCGCCATGCTAACTTTGGGAAGAAGTCCCATTAACATTAATTCCTTATTAAAAATATGCATAATCCCTCTCGCTAAGATAATCGCAGAATTATTATTTTTCTACTTTGTGTACCCCTCTGTACTAGGGCGTGTTGAACCATATTTTCAAGGAGTAATGAGCTTACACGAGGCTCAAGATTGAAATCAATCCGGTCATCCAATTCAAAATTGCGGCTAGCAGTATACTGTACGATCGAGACATGAGATGCCAGCCAAGGAGGAAGGCCAGAAAAGTCTAAAAAGATCACTATTTGGAGCCGTTTCTCACGATCCAAAACAGTTGGCAACCACAAGGTCAGATCAAAACCGGTGTGCAAACAGGGTACGAAAAAGCTGCTGCACCAGTTATATGTGCGAGTCCTTAAACTTGAAGGTTTATCATCAATGGAAATCAGATGATTCTATTCTATTTCTACCGAGTTAAAAGGAGCTCCCGAGGTAACAAGGAACAATTCCTCCTCTTGCATTGGTGACTCGGCCGGGACCAACCTTGTTGTCCCACGTTAAATACCCAACGTTTGTCCGCATCAGTGTTCCTCCTCCCATCCCATTTTTATATTATCAACTTTTCTTCCCAAGCGACAAACACCAATACTCAAGAAGTCATTTCATGGCCGTTGGATTGTACTAAATTATTTGCCCCAATAATTTCTCTCATTATTAATAAACAACCCATCTTGGAATTCTGTTTTTTTTTTTTCCCATAATGGTAACCGTATTATTTGGTGTACACCACAAAGGTAAGACAAACAAGCATACAATCGTTATTTTTTGAGGCCATGCCAAGAAGTGAGCATCACCACCAACATGGACACAAATTTTGACCTCCCTATTTTAAGAGTCATTTGGTACCCTAGGATCTCAGATTGTTAACAAAACGTCTCATAAAATAGTAAAGTACTAATACACACAATCATATCTACTCCACCATAATGGCAAAATCTTACACATAAAATATAGTATCAGTCACCAGTCTCCTATCATGAATGGCTAATACAATGGAGGCCATCATGGCATATTGATAATTCAAATCTACCAAGTAGCAGCAACCCAGTGGCATCATCATCATGGACCAATTGAAAACAAAAAGGTGAAAAAGGGCGATCCCAGAGGATAAGAAAAGAAGGAGAATAACATTAAAAAGAAGACCGACCAAGCAAATTTTATTTCCCACAACCACAAAGACAACGCCGCAGGCCCATTGGGATGTCACAAATTTGTGCTGTACGGGCCCCACCACGTTTTGTTTTTCCCAGACAGCTAGCTAGCACAGAGGATGAATCTGTTTGTTTTTGAGTCAAACAAGAAGCGCAAAGATAGATACATCCACACAAATCATCATCCCTTTGGAAATTTAGCTATGGTAGGACTAAACTAATACAAGAAAACCCCATTTTTTAATACCTGACGCCCTTTTCATTAGCACATGCATATGCGTGCCAGGCTTCACCAAATATCAATCTAAAATTCAGATCTTTTTGGAGTCAAAAGGGCATGTGCTCAGCGTTTAAGGGGGAATAGCGGTTAAGATTTGAGATGTGCCTGAGGCATGTTGGTCGTTTGGGAACCCGAATTCCTTGAACAAACCCTGAAGAATATCGACAGATATTAAACAGAATAAAAGGTGTGGGAAATTTGACAAGCTGATATATTGGTTCCTTTGGCGATCGCAATGTACACAAACGTACCATAGCATCATTGATTGCATAAGTCACACAGTAGTGCTCCTGAAAGTTATGCAAATTATAAAAAGCATCAGAAATGGCTCATGCTAAAATGTTCTGATCAACTACATTCATCAAGGGCTACAAAGATTGGCATAACTGTTTGTCAGATTCAAGAGCATTATGATCCCCATTAATCTGAAACATAGATAAGCAGGCCAGATGGACTAGAAAAATCAAATCAACTGCAAAACAAAAATAGACAACCCCTTCCTATTTGCAAATAAGAAAATTCTCAAACAAAAACAAACTATCCAAACACATTTTTATTTCAAAATTTAGAATTCAAATTTTCCCACTCAAATTCCTCTCACATAATTTTAAAAAAAATTTCCTCTTATTTTTTCCCTCCAAAATACTTTTTCTATTAACAAATACCCACCAAAATTTTCACACATTCCAATACAACGTTTTCCATTTGCAAATAAAAATCCCTTGTCCAAACGCACCCTAAAAGTGCCTCTTAAGTTGGCAGCATTCTCCCCTCTAGTCACACTTGCAGACCATTTCCTAAAATTTAGAACATGGCATGGTTCCTTCTATCAATTGAAGCAAGAAGCTCAGACCACCAGAGCATGAATATGTTCAGTAGATTGTCTAAATGTTTAACAAGATCAGCAATGAGTTATCTTGCAAACTCTTAGCCTAGCATTCAGTGCTATTGATTTGTTTCCACCAAACATTTTCAATGAGTGATCGTGCTGATACATCTATTTCAATGTTCAGGAAGCATGTATAGGATTTTCTATTTCCATCAGTACCAGCCAAATCACCTCACATGCGAAAAGGAAAACCTTGGTGGCAAGCATATTAGGACAACCATTAATTTGTCAAGGTCAAGAGAATGGAACAAAAAAGCATTGCACTTCCCATATAGATGTAAAATTGATAAACTTGCCTGCATCATATACCACTCTTCAAATTCATCAAACAGTTCCAACCGCTCAATCCTGATAAAAAAGAATCAATGACAACAATTCAATAGCATCTGAAGTACAAGATATGTGACCCTTAAAGCTAAAAAATGAATAAAAGTGCATGCTAAAAGTTTGGAAGGAATCCAACTTTAGTCTTAGAAGAAAGATGAAATAAAAAGATGAGCATTCAACATCAAAAGCATAAAAAGTTGAACTGAATATAAGTATCTTAAAGATAGAACAAGGACTTAGTTTCTGCCAAGCAAATGTTCAACATTATGAATATGGCCTCATGCCTTAAAGCATGCCTAAACAACTGAATCCTAATTACCAAGTTACTTCATTGGTATTTTTCTGTAGGAATCGAAATGCATGAAATGTTAGGATCTCAATGTGCAAATAAACATTAAAGTCTAAGATCAGCCATCAACCTTGTACTAGATTATATTACTTGATGAGGGAAAAAAACGAAAAAACAAAAAAAAGAAAAAAGAAACAGCTCTAGTGTTTCTATTCAATGGAGATATCATATAATAACCTACAATTTATTGATACTGTACAAGCTTGACTCAGAAAATATAGATGCGTACATTAGGAAATAGTATTAAACTAATCCAGTGCTTCGAAAAGACTATTCAGAGGTTCAGAGGGGGTAAACAAAGTGACATTATGAATTTTCAAAGTTGGATTCACAGCTGGATACAAAAACCTTATAGCCGCAACCTGCAAAAACACTAACAAGAGTGTTATTTGATAGAAGATCACCTGCGTCTTTCTTGAGCTTCAATAAAATCACTGTAAACTTTAAGCATGTCCCAGGCCACAGCTCTCTGAAAGCTCATTAGAAACACTTTTAAATGTCAGATGAATATGATCAACAGTCTTTAAAGCAAATAAACAAACCAGCTATTCCGTATAAATAACAAATTTCAATGTCAGATAAGATCCATGCTTGATTTAACTCACCAATGTCCAAAACCATATATCTGTAGCGGGGACAAAATATCTATCTAGATTTTGTTACATGAGAAAGCCTTTTCTAGCCTAATTCTATTAGCCATCTGGATATAGCTGCTTTTCATGCTTCCTTCCAAACCAGTATGTAAGCCATCTCATCTTTATTTGATAAAGTTATACAGTCATTTGTCATCTTGAACCTAATAAATATGACTAATAAAAGCTCTACCTACCACTTAAGTTACTGGAGATGACAAAACCAAAAATTGGCATACAAATGCAGTTGATGCAGGGATGTCTAAACTTCAGAGATGAATACATTGAAAGAATACCTGCCATCCTTGATCAAGAAAAAGTTTTTCCTTTGCCCGTAAAGTTGGTGTGGCATAAATGCCTAATAGTCCACAACCACGACTCTAAAACAAAATGAAGTTATGAGCATTTCATTCGTGAAATTTTGTAAGCAAAAGTTAACTAAAACTGCTGATTATCAAATGCGCTATATTATTCTGCAGCTGTTTGCATTGGATTACTGTCCACTGGCTTTTCCTTTTTTTATAACACAAAAAATCTTTTCCATTTTTGAATTACACACCCAATTGAAAATAATAAATCTGCCAACTAGAATACATTACTCTAGTAAAATGTTAAACAGAAAACATTTTTGAATACGTTACTCTCCTAGCCAACTATAAGTGGGAAAAAGGTGTATTAAACTCTTACTGATCCAAGCTCAAGAATACAGAGGCACAATGGAGAAGGAGATAATCCAATTTACCTCCAAATTCCTGATCATTTGCTGCCCAAATGGATCATCTGGATGAATCTATTCAGAAGCCGAAATCTCATAAGTAACATTAAAACCCCGCGGGAAAAAATAATAAATAAATAAAAATCAAAGAACTAACAAATAGATTAAGCTAGACTACCAAAAAGGAAAGGAAAGTAAAACAAATACACTAAGAAGCAACATTTGATGTATTAGCTTGGAAAAAACCTGCTCATATAAGAAAAAAATAGCTGCAGAGAATGTTTTTGAAGCCCATCCAACTATTGCACGGCTTGAATCTGGATCCAAGTATATTAGTACGCATTCTGCAATTATAAATGTCGGCAAACTGATAGAAGCATCAGAATGATGAAACTTAAACTTCTTTAAAAAAAAAATCAACTATATGCACCTAAGTAAGATCACAGGTCCTATAAATACATTGACCACGTAAATTGGAAAGAAGAAAGAACTGGAAATTTGATTGCTTAGAACAAGGAAACTGGAATTTCAAAAAATTCTTCATCAACACCATAACATGGTTCAGTTTCAAGTATATGAGCTGTAGAAACAAAAATTCCTAGCCCAAAAAACTTCCCACATATAATTTGTTTTTAACTTCGAACCTACTATTCTTATCACTGAATGAAATGCTTCGACTAACTCATAAGCCACTTTCCCAGTTAAAAAAAATGCCAGGAAAATATAAAATGACTTTGAGAGAGTAAATGAAAAATACATAAAAGCTACACTAACCCTTAATTTAAACAAAACAAACATAAGTATCAGAGCAGAAAATTAATTCTTTAAAAAAAAACTGATAAGTTTCAACAGCCACAGCATAAAATTCATTATCTGTTGGGGAAAATGTCATATAAATTTCACAAAAGTCAGCAACTTTTAAGCTTTAGAGAGGCAACCACTATAACTATCAGTAAATAACCAACACCACATGGTAGAAGACATTAAAGCATTTACTCATACCTGGGATCTAAATTTGCTAAATATATGATATCCTCTAATTTTTGGATATCACGCATGTCAACTGGGAGTAGTTTGTAGTGATCATCAAGCACTTCACCATTTTCTACGCAATTCAGAAATTGGTGTAAAATAAGTGAAAATGGGCACTTTAATGGACCAAGACTTACATGTTAGATCGTATGGTCATACATAAATCGATAGAAAGCTTCCAGTAGAATCTCATTTTCAAAAGTATGACTGTGTTGAATCCATTCAAGCATGAAGAAGAACTAACGTAAATGATGATATCACTTGAAATAATGATCAGTGGGTTGTGTACATGATAATTTATTTCCAATGGTTTGAATGCCTAATAGGATAAAGTCTCACATGTCTAACAAAACTACAGCATTTTCAAATCAATGAATCATTCAAAAGCGCAACTTATGCAACATTTGCAATATAAAAATCATCAATTTTTTTCATCAACTCAAAACAATAGTACCTTTTCAAAGAACTGCCAAAAAATTAAAAACAAGAAAAAATATCCTTTACCATGTTTCTTAGAAAAATCCATTGACCAATATTAATCACTATCAAATTGCAAGAAAATATTCAGTATTATATCTACTGTGGAAATTCAAATATCACATTATAGCCTCCAACCATTACCTTCAGAAATAAATGCATTTTCACCAACTTTGTTCCTTAATTGACTGCATGTTTCAATAAGGGCTGCCTTCTTACTGGTCACCTAAAAACAGATATCTACCCGATAAACAGATACAAGGCAATTTTAAAAAAAAAAAAAAGAAGAAGAAGAAGAGGCAATAAACAGATATCTACTAGTAAATATCTACTAGATATTTACTGCTATGTTGAAACAAGGCAATAAAAAAACAGATACAAAATCAGAATTTTCACTTTGTTGCCATCAAATTCTATAAGCTACACAACATATACCAAGGATTGAAAAGATCGCCATAACTTTTTATAAAATTCACCTCTTTAAAATCAAGTTCAACGTATAAATCAGGTTCTTTCCCTTCATCCTGCCAAAAAAGAATATTCAGTTATCGTACTAGGACCACAATACAAATATCTAAATGAAAATTATAAAGATATATCCAGGTTTGTTAAAGAAGTCCAAGTTGCGAGTATATACAAGTCAACCCACCACCTAGTATTATCACATGCCAGTGCGTGATGGCTCAAGTTGTATAGAAACAATATTGGGAGAAACTCAACTTAACTAGTTTGAAGTACTATTTTTGGGAAAATGACATCATCCTGCCGATGAATTTAATCATGTACTACCATATTCTCAAACAAATTTCAACAAGCTTTAGTCATTTCCAGTTATCCCATGCAAAGATCGCAAATTTCTCTCAAGATTTCACCATCATTTTTCTACAAGTAACAAGTTTTGCTAAAATTTTATTACTAGTTTACTATTAACTTAAACACACTCAAACCTTGCAAGTACCATCCTATCAAGAGGATTAATTGGTAATGCAGGCCTTTGTCCTGTATGTTAACCGAAGCAACTACCTTGTGACAAAATCTTTCGGTCTTCCTTTGTGTCTAAATTTACTTTTAATAAATATTAGTCAGGTGATACTATCAGCTACTACTTGAGTGTCTAAATGGAAAAACAGAAGGGAAAAGTAAGCACACCTTTAACTGAAAATATGTTGTGTCAAAACCAGCTCCAAGGGACAATATTTGTTTTTTGGTGTGAACACAATCAAGAAACTGATTGAGGAGTTTCCGAAACACAGCCCACCGAGCAAAATAGCCTTCATTGGAGCGCCCCCCCCCACCAAAAAAAAAAAAGACAAAAAATGTAAACCTGAGACACAATAAACTAAAAAAAACTAACCGCACATAAACTAATTAAAAAAATCAAATTCAACAATACCTCGATTAATTATTGGAGATCGCCTAACTGGCCTCCTTACGAACAAATGAACGTAATCATCTTTGATATAATCTTTCTTCACGCAAGACCTATACATAGATATACAGAAACATTTGTATTTCTTCAATCCAGGTTAGCTAAATACACATGAGGGATTAGGGCAAAAACATGAGGAAGTCATGGAGGAGTATCAATAACAGAAAAGATTATACTCCTACAGTACTGCAAATTCAAGTATTAAATTGACGAAAATATAAAGATTTCCGTGAAAATTTACAATAAAAGAAAAGGAACGAACGTACAGCTTACTGGCGGATGCGTCGTCGTTGGTGGCTTGAACGGCGGCTCGGTTGCTGCGCCAATCGCCGGCTGGTTTCGCCATTCCCGCGATCGCACGACTCTGTTCGGTTGCAGTCAATATTGAATGTGGTGGCAAATTTTATTAAATTTGAAGGCGTGACTTTCCCTCGAGGCACTCTAGGCAAAGGCGGGGATACATGAGCATTTTGGCTTAAAATGATCTTTACACCTATGATTGTAGGTCGTAAGAAACGATAATTACTAACCGAACCTTATAATTTGTAAAAACTATCAATACCTCCTTGAATTTTAACCTCGGTTATCTTTAACATCTTCAATAACCAAAATGACGAAAAGGCCAACCAAAGGAGTAGAAGCAAATGTGGGAACCAAGTACAAGCATAAAGTCAAATACTAAAGAACCTAACTTTTTTATACCAACGAAAAGGGTTTGCTATGATTAGTTGATTAGTTGATTAGTTAATTAGTTGATGATGGTTTTTTTTTCTTATGTTGTTGCTGCATTGATTTGTGATTTGGAAATTTGAAAGATTGTGAGTGATCGTTATGGCTTCATTTTTTATTTGATTACATACGCTCCAATGTTCATGATTTCTTCAAATTTATAATTGCCTATAAACTGATTGAAAAAAATCCTAAGACAAAAATTTAGCATCAAGTGGAAACATATATGGTTATGTTCCTCTGGACATGTCGTTTAAAGTAACATGATTTACAAACAGTCATGTATTCAGATCTTATTAACTGTCTAAGTAACTCAAATCATTTCGATCTTACCCAAAATAACATCCTCACCAGAAACCTTGGCATAAGAAGGAGCTTGTTCCATATTAAAAGCCTTAACCTTTTCATCAGCCATGTAGGGCAACCACATATGAATTCATAGTTGCAAAACTTCAATTCTCAACTTTTTGCATTAGCTTCAGACCTTTAGACCACATTCGGAGCATTAGAACTTCATTAACTTTTTGCATCCATAGCTTCAGAACTTCAATTCCCAACTTTCTACATTAACTTCAAACCACATTCAGAGCACATTTAGAATTTCAAAGCTTTAGTGCTTTAGACCATATTTTGAGCATATTCAGAATTTCAGAACTTCAATTCCTAACTCTCTGCATTAACTTTAGAACTTCACACCACATTAACTTTAGACCTTCAGAGCACATTCAGAATTTTAGTGCTTCAATTCGTAGTTTGCTTTGGTTTTTGGATGCAACTCTTGCTTCTTGATACATTTTTTGTCTTTGTTGCTTGGCCAAATTGGAAGTGAGGGTGGTGAAACAACAAATAGGATATTGTTCTCTTCAAATCAATTGCTAGAGGGTAATTTTGTCTTAATTTGAAACAATTTTTCAAAGAAGACTACAGTAACAAATGGATTATGTTATTTTGGACTCATTTGTTAAAGATTTTTAAAATCAGGGGGGTTTTGGTAATTTTGCCAAACCACATGATTCGATTGGTAATAAATATAAATCTTAAGAAATATTGGTAATTATCCCATAATTTTAAAACGTGTTTGTTACTTTCATTTTTTAAAATAATTTTTTTGATGTGAAAGTTATTTTAAAAATATAAAAATATATTTTAAAATTTGTATAATTTAGAGTTAATATAAGTATTGAATTATCCGAACACATTTATTACCTAAAGTATGATAGAAAATGAATTAATATGATATTTTTTTAATATGTTTTGTACCATATAAAAATTGAAATTACTATGAAATTGGATTTTTTTTCCTATCATATTTGAGTTGGGTTATACCAAATTCATCTATAATTTCAGCTCATTTGTAATTATATCTCATTATTAAAATTAATGAATAAATTTAATAAAATTCCAACTAAATCTCAAAGCATATTCAACTGTAAATCAATCCCAAATTCCCAATATATATTTTTTTTCTTTTTTCCAAAAAGGCCAAAAAACCACAAAAATTATGAACTTGGACCGGTATAAAACAGGGCTGAAGAAAACCTCCGGCCCAAGTTAGGGACTTCCCCGGATACTTCCACCGCAACAAATACACACTGTCACTGCAAAACTCACAGGTATAAACCCACCATTCCCACAATCCTTCCCCTCTGCAAATTTCGCAGAGTCCTTTTGATTTCCCCCAAAACCCTAATTACCCCAACTTCCATTTTTTCTTTGATGATTTTATGAATTTATTTTCATATTATACAGGACGATTTGTAATTTAAGCAAAAGAAGAAAAAGGACGGAAAGATGGATATCGAGCAAAAGCAAGCTGAGCACATCGACTACTTTGTGAAACAGGCGTCGAGTCACAAGGGTTCCGCACTTGCCAACGTCATCACAGAGGCGACGTCGCATCCTTCGCTGTTCGCCTTCTCCGAGATTCTCTCCGTTCCTAATGTGCTCGAGGTTTTAAATTTTAGCCCTATCTGTTCAATTTTTGAATGTGTAATTGAATTATGGGTTTGAAAATATTTAATTACCTTAAGTGTTGGAATGTGTAGTGTAGTGTTGCCTGAATTTATGCTTGATTTTTATTTCGGGAGCAGTGGGGTTTTGCTGTAATGTTGTACGGTGTATTTTATTGGACTGGTTCATTGAACAAAACTTTGAAAAATGTCTAATTTTGAGCTTTGCTTCTATTCTGATTTTCAAACGGCTTCCCCCCTCCTCCCCGAATCATGATTCTTGTGTTCTGAATAAAACAATTAGTCGGACATCTTTATATTTTTACTTAATTTTTTTTTTTAATGTGCGGGTAGATTTATATTGAATGTCTGAAAAACTTTTTGATGATATTCTTCCGTGTACTGAACTGTGGTGGTACTCGTGAAATATTTATTTTGGCGAACTTGCAAAAAAATAGAGAGGGGTTTATTTGTTGGAAGTTTTACTTTTTTCTTTTCCTTTATATTTGGGTAGTTGGTAGTTAGTTTGAGAAGCGTAATGATAGATAGGATTGTGGTCATGCCTCTGATATGATGTTTGAGATGATTGGGATACTCCTCTAGTGAAGGTAAAGGTCATACTTGATGCAGAAGAAATACATTTTTTGTTATAATAATTTTATGAATGAAAATATAGCGAAAACAAGGAAAGCTGAGCCAAATGCAGGAAATTTAATGTTGATTTGAAGACCTGATTACTTCAAATCCTTTCTGGATTGTATTGTACTTGAAGTTCTTGAACCGTATAAACTTTGTGTTGTTGGTATCTGACTTTGGAGTTGTGGGAGTAATGGAGGTTGGAATGAAGACAGAGACATCACTAAAGATGAGCAATTCAATGTGTGAGATCTAGAAATTCCTAGATTTCAGGAGAATGATATTTTGAGACTTTTGGTCGTTTGGGGATCTGTGATGTTTTTGAGATTTCGTTGTGGGCCAAAACAGCCAAATCATGGGTAGATTTCTCAAGTGGAATATGCCCTCCTAACTGAGTTGTAACCTTTATAGGGGGACATGAATGTGCAGAAGAAGAATAATCAAATGAAGAGCAAATTTTTTTTTTTTTTAAATTGATTTGTAACCAATACTCTGCTTTAATGATCTCTATGTTTGCACGTCAAAAGCAGATGACATTTTGTGAGGGATCCTACCTCTCAGCTCTTCTGCTCTTAATCTTCATCCACTTTAAAAAATGGCCTTCTCTCATCTATTTTCATTTGCTGATCTTGTGATCTTACTTAATTCTAAGTTTCAATGAGTCATTGTGTGTATTTAAAGCTGGTACGGGTGTGTGATCAATCTGGTGAAACCAAACTCATATTCTGTTTAAATTGTTGTGTAGAAATTTCTCATGTTTCTTGATGATTTTTTATTTAATTTTTCCCGCTTCCAGCTTCAGGGAACTGAGCACTCTGTGTTTCTAGAATTGCTTCGGATGTTTGCTCATGGAACATGGAGTGAATACAAGGGTAAGATCTTATAATCATTCTTTACCGCATTGATAGTCTGCTTCAGTTCTTATTATCTTCCATTTCCAAATGGTCATCCCCCTTCCAATTTGGTCAATGTATATGTTATTTATGAATCATGAACATTGGGTTTGCCAAATAGCTCTTAGAGCTGTACTTCAAATCAAATCTTTGGCTTATCTACTAAAGGAACTGATAGGTGAGCAAACTAGGAATAGTGAAGAGGCTTAATGGTTCCTTGCCAGTTATTTAATTAGTTGAAGGGATTTCTTACTGGTCAATTGTTACTGTGATTACTGTAATGTATTTTTCCACTTGTGCTTTAATTACCGTTAGTCTTGTCTGGGAATGCCTACTATATAAATTGGATTGTTGTATTTTTTTAAGAAGAAAATTAGATGTTAAAATACTTGGAAGTACTTCTGCTTATTGGCACACTAAACTGAATTTACTGTTGTTTCCAACCATGAAGAATCAAAATTCTGCCAAGGACTGTAAGACCAAACGTGTTTGTAATGCTATCAGTATTTTAAGATTCACTTGGTTGCTTCATATATTGTAGCTTAAGATTTGTTCTCTCTCTCTCTCTTTCCTGATCACTTAAGCGTTAATGATTCTGATATGACTACTTCTTAAGATTGAAATGAAGGAAATTTTCATATGGGTCATTTCATTGATCCAGTTGTGCATGCTTATGCAGGTATTGCTGAGCGGCTTCCGCAATTGGTTCCTGACCAAGTTCTCAAATTGAAACAGCTCACTGTCCTTACGCTAGCTGAGACAAACAAGGTACATAGAATAAACTTGTTTTTCCCGAGCAAATCATAGGGGTTTATTGTAGATTTTCATTTTTGATCATGTTGGTTGAGGTTGTACGATACTTGCTTAGCTGGTGAAATACGTGTACTAGTCATTTATGAAGATTTAACTGGAAAATTTAATGATTTGATATTAGAAAATTAACTTATTTTGTGTTCAAACTCAGAAGTGATGGCGATTAACCTGTCCATATCACTACATTTGAGTTGAAAGAGACTGTCTGTTAAAACATTATAGTTGAACAACCTTTTTCTAGTACTGGTGATTGTCCATGTTAAAGTTGTGAGTCTTTATATCCAATTGATACAATTATGGGTTTTGGGTATTTAAAAGAATAAAATGAACATTAAAAGAGAGCAAAGCTTGGGATTGCACCCTTGATTTTTCTTTTGCAACTTTTTTGAGGCTTTGGATAATGAATTCTCTCTCTCCCCCGTATCAAGGTGCTTCCCTATGAAGTCCTTATGCAGGAGTTGGATGTTTCAAATGTACGTGAGCTTGAAGATTTCCTTATCAATGAGTGTATGTATGTGGTAAGTATACTGCTTTTAACTTTCTCTAATATTTTGCTGTCAGTGTTGGACTTCTTCTGGAGCCAGAAAGCATTGTTTGCTTTGTAATTCTTATAATGTACAAATTGCTGAGTTTGGGGTTTAGTTTTCTGTTCTAATTTTTTTTCCCATATTTATTTGTTAGTTTATTCTTATTCTTTATGTAACTCTTCTTGGCCATTTTTTTTTGGTTGGATAGGGTATAGTTCGGGGAAAGTTGGATCAGTTGCGAAGATATTTTGAGGTTTGACGCTTCACAAATTTTTTGACATTATCTTTTGCCTTTTTCATGTTTGAATACACAAGGTTCAGAGGACCAATCACATTGGTTATTGTGCAGGTTCAATTTGCTGCTGGGAGAGATCTTCGACCTGGCCAACTAGGGAATATGATACAAACGTTAACAAATTGGTATTGTTTTCTTTTTCAGCTGTTATTTCTTGTGGGGATATTCTGCCAAGTTCAGTTGAGCATTTTTGGTGTATGTTTTCCGGTATTAGATTCATTTGTGTATGATCTTTTTCATGTTTTGAGGCTTGTGTTAAAGTTTCTTTAGCAATATTTGCACTCATTTGGAGGACTTGCTTGTTTGGTTTCTGGGCTAGCAAGTGCTTCCCTTATTGTTTTATAATGGGCTCAGTTAGTTCCAGTGAAGTACCCCCCTATCCTCTTAAATGCAATGTTAAGCTTTCTCATTTTTTCTGTTTTTTACATGTATCATATGAAAGCAGTTATATGGTTTTTGTGTTGAGTCATACTTTAATTGTCTTAGTACAATATTGGTTTAGCAACTTATCCTGGTTGATATTAGGAGGAAAGATAGTGTTTAGAGTAGCTTTAGTGTCATAGTATTAGGTTTGTTAAAATATGAAATAATATGAACTGCAGGTTGTGAAGCCTTTTTGAGATGGGGTGGTACTGTATAGTCTGATGCTTTAAGTTTTCTCCTGTTGTGGGAGGGGGGGGGGGGGGCAGGGTTTATGTATAGAGCTTCCTGCACTTTTATTTCTTTAAAATTTCTGCGAGTTGCAGTCTACTTATGGTGATCTGAAATTGGGACAACTGAAGTTCTGTCTCAAAGGAATTATTGATCTAAGGTTGAATGCCTTGATTTCAAATAACTCAGTTCCAAAATATTGCATGATGAGAAGTGAGTGCTATATGTATGATGTGGGATTTTGGATTCTTAATGGTAAATCATACAATTTGAATGGAATTCTTTTCCCTGAATATGATTTTCGTGTGATCCTAGATACCTGCCTGTGGACATGTATTTATTCAGGGCAAAAGTTTTTAATGTTTTGTACATATTGCCTATATTCCATTATATTGTTTGTTTTGTTTGACTTCACTCCTGAAGTTTGGAATTGGGGTGGCCTTGTCTACTATGGGACAAAATCATCAAGCAGCCACTGCATTGCACATAGCCAAACTTTTCAAATTGCTAACTCCAGAATTTTTAAATTTTTTAATGAACAAATAGGTTGGCTACTTCGGACAATCTTCTTATATCAATTCAGGAGAAGATTAAATGGGCAGATACCATGAGTGAGTCAGACAAGAAACATCGTAAAGAAGTTGAAGAGCGAATTGAAGATGCCAAGAAAGCACTAGCACTCAAGGTCAGTAAATTGCAGTTTAGCTCGAGATTCTTTTCCTACTTCAGCATGCTTCTTCATTGTGTATTTCTAGAAAAGAGATACTAAATGATATCTCAAAATGTTGAGGAGGTGGATTTGTGTTTTCTTCTGTCCTTCTGTGTTTGCTACTCAACAATTTTTCCTGCACTTTTTGTTTGTGGTTACTATGGTGGAAGCAGTCTGTGGTACTTCTTCTTGAAGAGTATTTCTGGTTTTTATGCTAACAAACCAAACAAGTTGGTATTTTATGGAGTGTCTACTGTCATCAAATATCTCAAAAGTCTGATTGCCATGGTCATCTTGAGTAGTGAGTGATGTTTGGGTTGGATCCAGTTCCCTCTAAATTCAAGCAATGTGTCTGTTCTATATTTATTTTCACGAATGGTATTGGTCGATGTGTCTTACTTACAATGTGGCAGAAGTTACAAACTGTGAGCAGGCCGAGTTCGACTTCCGAGGGCATGAGGAGATCTACTCTGAATCTGGTGGAGTGATGGACTATGAGGAAGATCGAAGCAGGCCCAAGAGGTAATTATGAAGCTGTAGCTTTTGCATTTCAATGTTTTGCTTTGATCTTTAGTTATCTTGCCATATTTTTTATGGGGTTGCACATAAGACCCAATTCTGTGAGGCCACCTCTCTTTCAGCCTTGTAGGAAAGACAGGCTATGGATTGGAGAATTGGCTGGACTATTTTCCACTACCTGTATTTATAGGGAAACTTAGTTTACAACTTGGTTGTCTTTAAATGTTTATAACTGTTTTGATGTTCCAGTCATTCCCAAAATTGTGCAGGAGACGACATCCTATAGGTTGAGATAGAAAAGAGTCATCCGTCATACTGGTCTGACAACTAGCAAGCTTTTTGTGCATGGCTGACGAAGATTACTTTAATGCTTTTGAATATAGGGCTTGCTAGTCATTTGGATACAAACATTTGATAGGTTAGGTTGTACTGAATCCTGTTATTTTCATTTTGGGTTCACGACAAAAAAAAGTCAGCCTTGGGAGACGGTTGATAGTGCTTGCAAGCACCACTTGTGATTTCAAACAAGAGATAACTCTGGTGATAGTGTGGTGCCGTGAATTTCCCTATACAATTGTGGAAGTTGCTGCTGCTATGGTGGAATAGGTTGTCCATGATCCGAGATAGGTTTGCTATTCTCACGTGAGATTGAAGGAAAAAAATATTGACGGATTGGTATTTGAAAGTTTATTTAGAGTTGATTTTTTTTAGTGGCATCAATATTATTTTCATCCCAATGTTCAATTCACTTTATTGGTTCATTATTGATGGTCCACAAACCATGCATGGTGGACTTATTAATCCATATCTATTGTAACCAATCTTCGGGTGTTTTTGATTGAATAATACGAGATAAAAGTCCCATCTATAGTTTCTCTCAATAGATCGTTTCATCTATGATTGTTAGAAACGTGGGAAAATTTTGAAATTACTACTGTTATTTCCACACCAGAAAACAATGAAGATGAAAGGTATAAAATGGTTCTTAACATTTTAAAAGGATTATTATTCCGCTTTTTAGTGACAGAAAGTACAGACAGCAAAATGTTTGAAGAGCCGAAAATTCTTACTTTCTATCCATCGTGTTCTGTTTTCAATTGATCCTGCAGGCCCAAACGCGAAATCATAAGAACCAAAAGAGATATTTGCGGGAACCATCACGCGAAATTTGCAAGAAAATGGGATAAAGTTGAAAGGAGAGAAGCTCACATATTGCAATTGATGTTCCTAGAAATGGGGACATCCATTTGGACACCACACTTGTTGGGGAGGGTTTTGGCTGCATCATCCTTCAAGTTTAAATACCGGTTGGCAGCTTGCTTGACACAGCTGCAAACTTGCCTCTTGTCAAGGGTGGTTTGAGCTAAGCCCTTCATGCTTCTCATTCCATCACAAGAAGCAGGTTCTGGTTCACCACCATGGGTGAGATATGGTATGCATGGGGCCAATACTTGACCACAGGTCATGCCTTGCCCTGGTTGCACCATGAACCCTAGAAAGGCAACCACAGCAATGACTGATAAAATTACGCCTTTGATTATATTTTTTTTTCTTGTGGGGTGGAGTTCAATTATATCAATCTGGCTTAAAAGGCCTTCAGGGGTGAGCTAGAGGAAGGGGTGTCAACATATATGATATGTAGCATGATAAGGTACATAAACGTATGTTGGAAGCCCATTGATCAACTTGGTGCTGTTAAGACTGTTACTACATAAACGTCAGTTGCGTACCCTATGAAGCAAAATTAATGCATCTGATCATCATACTTCTCCGAGTCAGTTATTCTTGGTTTAGGAGTACCTCTACGGCTCTACCTCCATAAATTTGCACTTTAAATCCCTACACAAATTAATTTATGCATACAATTCCCAAGTTCTGACTAAATCCTACGTGCATTAACTTCATTTCTATCATTTTTTTATTTTTCTCCCATAAATGGTTTATATAATTCCGATCGGCTTAGACATTCATGAATTTTGAGTTGTCACAAAATTTTATTCCCGATTATACTTTAATCATTTACACTTTTTACTAATTATTTTCCCCTTTTTTTTAACTGCTGTTGAAGAAAAATGATAAAAAAGAATTAATATGAATTGCATTTCAAAATGTACTTTTATATTTTTTGAATTAATATTTGTGAGATAAAAAATTATTAAAAATGTAACAATTTGTTTTGAAAATCATCAAAATACATTCTAATGAATATTGGACCTCGATGCATAGAGTAAGCTCAAAAGGTTTAGCCCAGGAAGGATTCCGTAAATAACAAGTATGATTAGTTTAAATTTCTTAAAAATATATTCATACAATCTCAGAATACAATTATAAATATACGAGTTAAAAAACCCCAAATATTGATACATTCACCTTTCGATTACCTTACAACTCTAAAAACTAATTTATTGAAGTGTCTATTTCAAGAAATCGATATATCAAGATGTATTTTATAAGCTTACGGCTAATTGAAAAGTCTGGTAGCAATAACAATTTATCTTAAATTGGGTGACGAATATTCATTTCATCACAATCCAAGGATTGCTAAAAAAACCAAAATTTTGTCGACAAAAACATTTGTCATGGAATGGTTGGTTTGACAAAATAAATTCCAGTTTTGGAGCGTACGCTTGCGTAAGCTAAGATTATTCAAATGCAAACAACCAAAATTACATGGAATTGACCTTGCATTGCTTGTACATTAATTTCCACACCAACGCATGTGCTCCACGCACAGATAACCCTAGATTCAACGCGTTGATAATCGCAGCTAATTTGCTCGGAGAAATAAAGGGATGTCAAGGTGCAAAAATTTCTAAATTGTAATAGTACTAGAAAATATGGTCGGTGTCCTGATGAAGTGGCTGGACTTTCAAGTTTAAAATGGATTAATTAAATTGGAGTAGTTGAAAGGACAAAAAAAAAAAAAAAAAAAAATCCACCGGTGAAGATGTTTATGATTACTGTAAAATATAAAAAGACTTTTTTTTAGAATCATCTTCACATGAATTGAAAAAATTGTTATTTTCGATTATGAAAACTTATTTTTGATTTATTCCTGAAATTGAATAATTCATTCAATAATTGTTTTTGGTTGAAAAGGCTGATTTATTTAGCGTAGTAATTTAGAATATTGGCAGGTTAGAATCAGATACCCAACCAACTTATTTATTTATTTTTCGTTGGCAAACCAAGTTAACTGATAAATGGCAAACAATTGACTTTGTTTCACCATTGGAGTGTTTTAATTGACAAACTCCAAACGTTTTAGCAATAACATAAATTCTCAATTTAGTTCTTGTGTTTCAAAATCTCATTTCAGAAACATAAATACCTAGCTACTTCTCCAAAAGATTGCCGTAACTAGGGGTGTAAACGAGTCGAATATAAACGAACGAACATCGTTCGTAAATTATTCGTTTATTTTTAAAACTGTTTGAAATCGGTTTGTGTTTATTTAAATTTTCATATTTGTTTTTGAGCTCGTTTATGTTTATTTGTTAGTATTTGATAAGAGTTCGTAAACTTGTTCATTAATACATTACACGAATATGTTCATGAACAGCTCGTTAATATGTTCGTGAACGATTAAACGAACATGTGTATAAACGATTAACAAACCTCTAACATATCTTGTATAATAAGTTATTGAAATTAAACATTCCCATTTGACCATTCCAATAAACAAAAACATTACAACCATGATCCAAGAAATATAAATATTATAAAGAACACAAAAGTATCCAACAGACAGTGTAAATTTCCAAACAAGAATTAAAATGGCCAAAATTGCATACAAAAAGACATCGTTTTGACAATTACTAATATTATTATATATATTATATTTATATTATTATTTTAACATAAACGAACAAAAAACGAACTTTATATGAACATTAAATGAATTTGTTCATAAATACTAAATGAACTTGTTTGTGAACATAAACGAATCAAATATATGCCTGTTCATATTTTGTTCGTTTATTAAACGAACAGTAAAATATGATTGTTTAACTTTACAAATGAACATAAACAAACGTAACTAAATTTGTACACGAATTGTTTATCAAACGTACTAGTTCATTTACATCCCTATCAGTAGGTTAGATGGTAAGGTGAGAAGAATTGTATTCAAAAGATTTAAATTTTGACATTTTTGCATTGCGGAAAAAAAAAAAAGGTTTTGTCACATACATATCTTTAGTAAAGATATTCAATTATATAAAGTAAAAGTATATATATATTTTACCTTCTAATACTCTCTTACATGTATCCTAATTTTACTTTAAAAAAATAAAATAAATTCTTGTAGTCTAGGATGCATAATGTGGCATAGTGCAAACACCTCATCAAATATTCCTTTTATTAGGCCTTAACCTCATATATTTTACGTTTTTTCCTTTTCTTCAAAGTTTTTTTCCTCTTAATTAATTTCTCTATCCTGATATTATAAGCATCCACCAGCTAAAATTAGTATCACTAGTTTGAAACATAATTATTCAGCTGAACCATCCATTTCAATGAATTAAGATGGATAATAATTTAGAGATGTTACTTAGTTTTCCAAAACGAAGAAAAAAATTATATGAAAAAACAGAAAATGTCATTGATAATTACAAAAGTTTTCTTCAATGAATCATCAAATTAACTTCAAATGATAACAATAACCATCCAAATATTAACAAAAAGAGGGAAAAAAAAATGAAGAGAAACCCTATCAGAATCTTATGCTCTACCACGAATTTAATTAATCCGTGAATGAAATCTCAAATTTCCCTTTCTTTTCAAAATCAATTACGGTCGAGAAAGATGAAAGCGGGGGCCCAAAACCACGCTTTCTCGGGTTCACCCTCACAGGCTTTACAGCTTCGGGAGAGCCGATCAAGTGGGGAAAATTAAGCCTAGCTTTTGCGCCGCGCATTTTAAAAGCGGCTTGGTCATAAGCCAACGCTGCATCCTCCGGCTTCTCATATGTCCCCAGCCAAATCCTCGACCCTTTCTTCTCCGGATCCCTTATCTCCGCCGCGAACTTCCCCCACGGCCTCCTCCTCACTCCCCTATACCGCGTCCACTCCACCCGCGCCTGCGCGTGCCTTCCACGGGCCACCCCGGAAAACTCTTGCTGAACCTCCTGTTGTTGTGGCAGCTGCTCTTCCAGCTTCACATATTCAGCTGTCTCCGACGAGTGATTACAACAACTACTCGTACTACTACAAGAACCCATCATCATTTCTCCTCCACCATTTTCCAGATCGCGAATTTCTCCATTATCACACGAACCCAAGTGAGAAAACAACTCCTGGAAGTCGGAATCATTGAGAAGTTGTTGCTCTATGAATGCCAAGAGGGCCAAGTCATCGGAATCCATGGCTTCTGAGTCAAGATCCTTGGTGGGTTTTTGAGGGCTTATTAGCTAGTGATGAATATTGGTACAATGGATTAATGGAGAAGATTATAAAGTATGTTTCTTTCTTTATCTGCACATATATATAGAGGGACATCAAGAATATTAAATCTAGGTATGGCCCTTTTTTGTTTCTGTACTTGAGAGCCTTCTACGAATGGGAATTCATTTACTCACATGCAGAATTTGCATATTATATGGTATAATTCTGTGTGGGAAGGATGTTCTTAGTTTGCTTTCTAGTACAACTTTGTTGTCCTTTTAAATATAGTATATGCATTTAAATATTAACTTGCACATGTTGTAATTATTACATAATAATTTTAAACAAGGTTCGTGATACTTGAGATTTTTTTTTTTAAAATTAAAGATTCTTCAAGGAAATGGATGGATGACCTACCTTACAATGAATAGGAACAATAATGGAGATCCCAAATATTGAAGGAGAACATAAAAAGGACAGGGATTTAGTTCAATAGGGTTGAATTAATTAGTTTACTTCAGGGAAAATTATATGTCCTTAAACTAAATTACTTTAACGCCGACATGCATGCGTGAGTGAAGTACTTGAATACTGCTGAGGTTGTAGTTGAAAGTGTTGAAGAGGAAATTAATGACGATTAATTAACACGTGATAGTCCAAGGAAATTAAATTAATAGTAGCAATTCAATTGCTGTCCCTTTTTTGGTTTTAGGAAAATAAAATTAGTAATTCCTGTTCTCTTAATTTGGGTTTGTTATTTGCATTTGTGTTTGTCAATGTTTTATCTGTATTTACGAATAGAGATTTAGTTTGTGTGAACTTTTGGAACATAGTTTCAGTTTGGAGAAAGTGAGAACAAGTTAGATCGGTGCATTCATATGAATGAAACATTGAAAACGAAAGGTTAGAAAATGTTCTCCTTTTCCGACGATTAATTTTGAAACACAAATTTGTCTCCGATCCAAAAGTCAGAGATCAAATTACCATATGTGTTGTGTTTGTTATCCAAATAGTATATATATATATATATAATTATGTTAACAAATCTACACATAATTAACAAATTTAGATGATTACAAGTATAAAATATATATCAATAAAAATTGACTAGAAAATTAAATTAAGTAAATAGAACTTTAGCCGTTAACAAGTGAATAATGAGGAAAATCACGTCGAGACGCGTTAGACGCTTTTCTTAAAACAGATTCGTCCTCTTCTGTGTGTGCTTGAGGATTTAACGGACGTCTGTCTCTCAGGATATAACGATGAACAAACGACTTACTTACACAAGGTAGACCGCTATAACGAACTTGAATTTGTGCATTTTTTCTATCACTGAAAACTACTAGAATTGAGAACTTGAAAAGAGAAATTGCAGAGAGAGTTTTGTGGTAAAAATTAAAAAATTGTCTTGGAAAATTCTACTTGTCCACCTAGGGAAGTTCTTATTTATATGAGAGATTTCCACATTTGGAATTGGAAAGGCGTCCCCACGTTTGGAACAAGAAAGACTAGAAGTCATCATTTCATGCCATCATTCAAGCAATCATTAAACTTGTAAAATCAAAAGCCTTCAAAACTCTAAGCAATCATTAAGCTTGTAAGATCAAAAACCTTCAAACCTCCAACTAAACAATCATTAAGTTTGAAAGATCAAAAGCCTTTAAAAGTCTTTCATTATACTTGATCAATGAAAAGCCAAAAATCTTCATTCATCATTGAAATGAAAAGCCAAAAGTCTTTTATTATGCTTAATGTATGAAAAGCCAAAAGCCATCATTCATCCTTGAAATGAAAAGCCAAGAGCCATCATTCATGAACCACTAAGTGAAAGGTCCATAACCTACCAACATCATAACTAATATGCAAGAAAATGAAAGGCCTTCATTCATGCATCTCCTTAATGAGCAATTTCTCATTTACAAGTGCTCAAAAGAGCCATTCTTATTTTTCAACAATGTTGACCGTAGATATATAAATCTTTTTATGTAACTCTTCATGTGGGAACAAAAATGAAACGAAGAAATGGTTTGACCCTTGACAAAAACATTTCAATTCGTCGTACTTACTATGCAGAATATAACAAAAAAAAAAAAAGACAAAATTTTCCGATGGTACTTTGATAATTGTACATGCATCATCATCATCATCACCTTTATCCTAAACTAGTTGGGGTCGGCGGTCGATGAACCCAAAGAAAATATAATAAATAAATAGATATATAAATAGATAAAAAAATAAATAAAAATGTTAAAACTATAAAGGGCAGTCGGGACCATTAGAGTTTTGCTCTCCCACTACACTAATAGTTTTCCTCAACTCTGTTCTACTACAAACTAGCCGCCAATCTATTTCCAACTTTATTAAATCTTGTTTTACTACTTTTCCCCATGTAACTTTCGGCTGACCTCTCTCTTTTTTCCCATCATACTCCTTATAACAAACTTCTGTTCTTACCGGTGCATCTATAGGTCGCCGAAGAATATGCCCAAACCATCTCAATCTATGTTCTCTCATCTTTTCTGCCACCAGTGCTACTCCAACTCTTCGTTGAATATCCTCGTTTCTCATCTTATCCATTATTGTCTTACCACTCATCCACCGTAACATCCTCATTTCTGCTACTCCTAACTTATGCTTATGTTGTCTCTTTGCTGGCCAACATTCAGCTCCATATAGCATTGCTGGTCTTATAGCTGTTCTATAAATTTTCCTTTTAACCTAATCGGGATTTTGCGGTCACACAAAAACCCTGTTGCACTTCGCTATTTCATCCAACCTGCTTTAATTCTATGGTTTACATCTTCATCGATCTCTCCCCCTTTTTGCAATATTGATCCCAAATATCTAAAAACATCTTTCTTAGGTACCTCCTGTCCGAGCATACTCACGGAATCTTCGTCCTCACGCCTTGCTGTGTTGAATTCGCACTTCATATATTCAGTCTTATTTCGACTTAATGTCAATCCTTTTGACTCTAACATGTTTCTCCATATTTCTAATTTAGCTTTTACCCCCACCTTGGTCTCATCAATAAGCAAAATATCATCTGCCAATAACATACACCATGGCACCTCATCTTGGATATCCTTTGTCAACTCATTCATAACTAGGGCAAAAAGGTAAGGAATCAGAGCAGATCCTTGGTGTAAGCCTACTGTGATTGGAAAATAGCTTGATCTTCCATTACAAGCTTTCACGCACATAGTAACACCATCATACATATCCTTGATAACCTCTACATACTTTGAGGGGACTTTCTTCTTCTCAAGTACCCACCATAGAACATTTCTTGGGACCCTATCATACGCCTTCTCAAGATCAACAAATACCATATGTAGATCTTTCTTCTTTTTTAGATATCTCTCCATCAGCTGTCGTATCAAGAAAATAGCCTCCATGGTAGATCTTCCCGGCATAAATCCAAATTGATTTACAAAGACCTTAGTCTCTATTCTAAAACGATGCTCAATAACTCTCTCCCACAGTTTCATTGTATGGCTCATAAGCTTAATGCCCCTATAATTGGCACAATTCTGGATATCCCTCTTAATCTTATAAATGGGCACAAGCATACTTTCCCTCCATCCCTCAGGCATCTTATTTGTTTGGAAAATCCTATTAAAAAGGTTAGTCAACCAACGTATTGCTACATCCCCTAAGCATCGCCACACTTCACTAGGGATCCCATCTGGCCCCAATGCTCTACCCGTCTTCATCCTCTTTAATGCCTCCTTAACTTCATGCTCTCTAATTCTACGCACAAACCTTCTGTTTGAGTCATCATAAACATCCTCCAACTCTATCCCACTTCCATCGCTTCCCTCATTAAATAGTTTGCTAAAATAGCTTATCCACCTTTTCTCAACGTCTGCTTCTCTTACTAAAAGTTTCTGGTTTTCATCTTTTATGCATCTAACCTGCGTCAAGTCTTTACTTTTCCTATCTCTTATCTTTGCAAGCCTATAGATACCTTTTTCTCCTTCCTTGGTCCCCAATTGTTTGTACATCTCTGAAAAGACCTTACCTCTAGCCTCTCGGACAGCTTTCTTAGCATTTGTTCTCGCTAGTCTAAACTTTTGCAGATTCTCATCACTATGACATTTATATAAATGCCTGGAACACTCTTTCTTATGTTTAATTGCCTCCTGTACCTCTTCATTCCACCACCAAGTTTCCTTTGTTTGTTGTCCGTTCCCTCTACTTTCCCCTAAGGTGCTTCTTGCCACTCTCTGAATGTAATCAGCCATCTCATTCCACATCACATTTACATCACCTTCCAGTAGCCACGGTCCTTCTTGCAATAATCTTTCCTTCAAAACTATTTGTTTTTCCTCTTTTAGTTTCCACCATCTTATTCTTGAGTTCTGAACAACTTTCTGTAGTTTGCGTATTATTTTATACCGAACCTCTAAGACCACTAACTTATGTTGCGTAGTTACGCATTCTCCGGGGTATACACTACAATCTACATATGAGGTCCTATCCTCCCTTCTAGTAAGAAAAAAGTCAATTTGGCTACAATTTAGGCCACTACGAAAAGTGATTTGATGTGCCTTTCTTTTCCTAAAGTAGGTATTTATCACCATTAAGTCATAGACTAGAGCTACATTCAAAATATTCTCACCCGCCTCATTTCTAGTCCCGTAACCAAAACCTCCATGAACTCTATCAAAACCTTCACTATGTTGCCCAACATGTCCATTTAAGTCCCCTCCTACAAATACTTTCTCCTCACGCGGTAGCCCTCTTAGAATTTCCTCCAAATCTTCCCAAAATTTATCCTCATTTGTAAATCGCAATCCAACTTGAGGGGCATACACACTAAGGATATTCAAAATCAGCTCTTCCACTACTAGCTTAACCAAAATAATTATATCTCCCGACCTTTTAACATCTACCACTTTATGTTTGTAACATTTATCTATCATAATCCCAACTCCATTGACACTCTTCTTTGTGCCTGTATACCACAACTTGCATCCGGTACCTTCAACTTCCTTAGCTTTTTCTCCAACCCATTTAGTCTCTTGTTGGTAAGCAATATTGATTTTCCTTTGAACTAAAGCATCTGCTAACTCTCTCAACTTACCCGTTAAAGTTCCTATGTTCCAACTCCCTAGTCGAATCCTTACCCCCTGGGTCTTGTTTTCCCCCCACGCTCGCCCTTGCTCATTTTTCACCACACTCGGGCACCGATGTGGTGCATCACTCCGGGAATGATGGCCCCAAGCTAGTTTCCTTACCCCTCGCACCCACCTAACTTGGTGCAAGGACCCTTGCTCATTTTTCACTACATCCGGGCGCCGATGCAACGCGTCGCTAAGAAGGGTACGCTCCAACGAAATATCCTTTGGGTTCATCTCATAAAAAATAGCTAATTTTTTAATAGCCGGCTCGCAACGCCTGTCGCATGCATGCATGAAACAAATGTAAAAATTTACACGAGACTTATATCTGATTATCGATCATCAATACATGATCAACGGGCCTTGAATTGTCCTCTTCTTTGGGCTGTTGATGGTGTTGAGGAAACACACCACGCCTTCCTGGGTTCATTTTCATAGGCTCCACAGTATTAATTAGAACCAATAAAGTGTGTAAAACTAACCCTAGCTCGTGAGCCATGCATTTTGAAGGCATCTAAAATGGGCAAAAGCCAAGGCTGCACCTTCCAGTTTCTCGTACGTACGAAGTCATATTCTTGATCCTTTCTTGTTGGGATCCTTTTCGTTATTTGCTTAATTTGGTAGTAAATCAATGACTTGAAATGCGTTTTATGAATACCGTGATAGTTTTTTTTGTACGGTATACTTGATAATGATATTTATATAAATTTCTAAAGAATTTAAATTACCTAATAGACATAATTTCAATTCTCAAGAACTTTATTTGATTAAATTGTGTAGAATTCTATATGACTTAGACCAAATAAGACGCATGTGTATAATTATTTTGGTGAATATTTGATGAAACACAATTATGAATGATTCCATTTCTCCATTTCTCCATGCGTTTTTACCAAGAAATCTTGATCTGAGTTTATTATTTGTAATCCTTATAGAATTTCTGATATTTTACAACACGTGGGAGAATTTTTTTTTTTAATTACTGAGTTTACATGTACAATTAAATGTATGTCCTTCTTGAGTTAGAGTATAAACTAAATTAATTAGCCATAATTTACATTAATTTAGAATACACGCATCCATGAATGAAGTCCATCAAAACTACTAAGGTTGTATTTGGAAGTTTCGAAGATGAAATCAATGAAGGTTGATTGATTAACAAATGACATTCCACGAAATTATTTGCAATTTATCGCCCCCATCTCCTCCCACTCTTTTTTTTCTAAAAAAATTAGTAATTCCAGCTTTCATTGGTTAATTAGTTTGTGAACTCTCAGTTTTGAGAAGCGAGGATATATAATCTATGTAGATTGATCTACATAATTAATTAGTTAATTAGTCAATCCTCAAAATTGGCGCAACAAGCCAATTAAAATAAGTACAAATAAACTTAACCTCTTAAATTGTGCATAGTCTCAAAAGTTTACGCTTTTATCAATAATTTACTCATGTTGTACAAACTTAATGGTACAATAGCTACACGCAATATCTTCTCCTACATGGTGCAACCAAAATGCTTCCTTATTCATAGTAAATATTTCCAGAAATGGAGTGTTACAGCTTAATAATTTTGTAACTATATAACTATATATATAATTTTGTAACTATATCATTATATATATCTATATACTAACATGAGAAATGAGTAAATTTTAGATATCAAATTTTTGGGATCTAAGGAATGACATAAGAAGGGGCAAAAAAGAACAAATAGACTAAAAAATAGCATTAAATAAAAATGAAGTAGAATAACCTACATTAATTCTAAAGGAACAACTACATTTCCAGTACACTACTTAGGTCTCCCTCTAAGGGCCAACTTGGCGACTCAAAGTATCTGGAGGCCTATCTTGAATAAAATAAGATCAAAGCTTGAAAGTTGGCAGACGAGGTACCTTTCAATGGGAGGCAGGGTGACTTTAATTAAATCTGTATTGTCAAGCTTGCCGATTTTTTATATGTCAGTTTTCAAGCTTCCTTGCGGCATCAAGAATGATATGGACAAATTGATTCGGAGATTTCTGTGGGGCAGCTAGATCAAGGTCGTAAAACACACTATGTCGACTGGTATACAGTTAATGCTCCAAAGTGGCTAGGGGGTCTTGGTTTTATTGACTTTCATTTACAAAACTCAGCATTGTTAACAAAATGGCTATGGAGGTTTGGTAACGAGGTTAATTTGCTATGGAGAAATTTTATGGTGGAAAAATACACGCTTGACAAGAGGTGGCTTCTTCCCACCCGTAGCAATAGCAGACTCCTCTCTAGTACATGGAAAGCCATTACTACTTCGCTTAATCACCCTGACAAATTTTTCACTATTGTTTCTTTAGGTTTGAGGCCTTTGCTTGGGAAGGGAGAAAATATTGTGTTCCGGCATGACGAATGGATAGAAGGTATGACTTTAAAAGTGTGCTTTCCCCGTATCTTCGCTTTTTTTGTTAATAAAGATGGATATGTGGCTGATTTTGGAACTTGGAGAAATAGTCAATGGGAGTGGAGAATTGAGCTTCGAAGAAATGTTTTTGATTGGGAAAAGCAGCAGTGAAAGGGTATGTTATATGTCTTGCAGGGTCAATTTCTAAATCCAAATGCCCACGACAGGACCATTTGGAAAGAAGTTCCAGACGGTATGTTTTCAACTTCCTCTTTCTATAAAATTGTGTTAATACCCTAAAGGCAAGGCTGAATAAGCTGGAATTTTGTGTGGAAAGGTTATGCACCACCTAAGGTGGAAGTCTTTGTTTGGCAGCTTAATCATCAAAAACTTCCGGTTAGAACCTGTTTGTTGAGGAGGGGCATTATCAGAGCTAAGCTTGCTATGTGTCCGCTTTGTAATTCCGAGCTAGAATCTGTCTAGTATTTATTCTTTAATTGCAGGTGTAGTTGGTTGGTGTGGACTAGGTGTTTGAAAACTTGGTGTGTTAATTGGGTCTGTCCTGGAGATCCTTACACCTTCTTAAATAGCCAACAACAATCTTTTCCGGATTATAGAGGGAGATAGCTTTGGATCTCTCTGTTTTACATTATAACTTGGTCAATCTGGTTGTGCAGGAATTAGATTACAATATTAAAAAACAAGTGCTTTGATCTTATTCATCTAATGGATTTGATTTTCATAAGATTCGCTACCTGGTTTAAGGCAAAATGGCTTGTTTCTTCAACAGCGGTCACAGATATTTTTCGCCAGCTGAACAGTGTGATTGTGGAGCAGGTACATCGGAGAAAGAAAACAAGCACCAGTTGGACTCGTTCCCAACTTGGTAGAATGAAGTTCAATATTGATGGTTCGGCAATCGGGAAGCCAGGTATGGCAAGGACTGGGGGCATACTTAGAGACGATCTGGGTAGAACAAAAGCTGTATTTTCTAAGCATGTTGGAATTCTTGAATTGAACCAGGCTGAGCTCTATGCCATTTGTGAGGCTTTGCTGATGTTTTCCGAGTCTAATTGGAAGGGCTCTCATATCTTCGAAATTGAAAGTGCCTCTACTAATGCTATCAATTGGCTAAAGAACCCCGACAAAATTTCGTGGCACCTCAAGAATGTCTCCAATCATATAGAGCTACTGAAAGAGAAAATCAAGAATTAGGAGGGGCACCACATCCCCCGAACTATGAATTGCGTTGTTGATAGACTGGCAAAGTCGGGAGTGTCTAGAACTCAAAACTTACTAGCGGTTATTGATTAGCTAGGGTCTATTTTCGGATGTTTGGTTTTTTAGGTTAACCTTGTGGCAAACTTTCTATTATGTCTCTGGAGCTTTGGGCCTCTTCACTTTGAATTGGTCCGCCTCTTTGTAACCTTGCTTTCAACTCCTAATAAATTTTATGCCTCTGGGCTTGTCAAAAAAAATAAAAAAAATAAAAAATAAAAAAAAATTTAAAGGAACAAAGGGTGACCGTACATTTTTATGTCGATTGGCAAAGCTGTTTGTCCCTTGACCAAAACATTTCTATTTCTCTTTAGATCAAACTCATTATGCACTTACATAACAAAGAAAATTCCCATGCTATGGTATATAAATAATGGTTCGTGCATGCATGAAGACGTATAAATTTCCGCGGGATTTGGAGTTTGGATCAGATGATCATCACTCTATCAATGGTTCCTGAATTCTCGTCTTTTTTGAGCTGTCGATGGAGACGACGAATCCGAAGGCTCCGAAACTCGTCTTCTCGGGTTCACTCTCACAGGCTCCGCAGTAGAACCAAGGAGGTGTGGAAAATTGACCCTAGCTTGCGAACCACGCATTTTGAAAGCAGCCCGGTCGAAAGCCAGGGCGGCCTCCTCCGGCGTCTCGTACGTACCAAGCCATATTCTTGATCCTTTCTTGATGGGGTCTCTTATTTCCGCCGCAAACTTCCCCCACGGCCGCCTTCTGACGCCCCGGTAACGCCTCCACTCGGAGGAATTTACTGCAGGAGCTGCTACTTCATCTCTTGCCACCTCAGCTGCTTGATCCAATAACGATGAATAATGATCCTCTGGGTTCCTAAGATTTAACGTTGTTTTTTCTGAATCCTGCGAGGTGCCAAAACCTGGGCTAGGTTCAAGAACATGATTATCTTCGTGATTAGATGAAGTGAATTCGGGGAGTTGTTTTGAGGAGAAATCAGTGTCGTTTAGAAGATGGTTTTGTATGGAAGCTAGGATGGCAAGCTCAGGATCTGAGATGGAGGCATCAGACATCTCTGAAGTCAGAATTTTTCTTTTTTGTTTACTTCTGAATTTTCCTCGGAAATTTCAAAGCTGATGGACATTGCGTGTCTATAAATAGGGGAAATTTGACAAGGAGATTCATGCACTTGAATTTGTCCAGTTAAAAGGAGATTCATGTATCATGTATCATGTATCATGTATAGTTAAAATGATATTGTTTTATTCCAAATTTAAATGAAATAACTTGAATTTGCAACTTTTAAATTAAAATTTTAAAATATTCTTACTAATAATAATTATATATATTCAAAATTTAAAAGTATGAATAAAAATATAAAATTATATATTTAGTGGTGTATTAAATGAGTGTACTTAATAATAAATAAAAAATTATATTTTAATCAAAATAGACTTTTTTTTTGGGATAGAGGGAGTAATAATTATATATTATTTGTAATTAAAAATCATAATAAAAATATAAAATTATGTATTTAATATTTATTTAAAAATTAAAAAATTGTATTCAATATATATATATTGGTCGGTAGGAGGAGTATTTGACACTTGTCCCTTCTATATTATCTAAATTTGGTTAGAAATAAATAGGGTAAATTACCAAAACCCATATGAGGTTTGAGTTTATTATGAATCACCCCTTATAGTTTAGCAAAACTATCAACACCCCCTTACTATTATATTTAACTTATTTAATAGGCAAAATGACAAAAATACCCTCTACAAATGCAACAAATAAAATACAAAAAAATGAAATTTTTCTTAAAAAATTGTCCTAATAGTTTGTAAAATTTTGTCCTAATATCTTGCATAATTAATACATTATTAAAGGTATATTTTTATATTTTTATTTTATTAATTTAATTTATACATTATCATTATTAGTGTAAATAAGATAATAAGTAAAATATATTTTTATAATAATATATTAAAAATAAATTAGAAACAAGTAAATTTTTATAATAATACACTTTTTTAGATAATATAAAAATTTTCGCTTTAAAATTTCGTCTTAATTTTGTCAAAAAAAAAAATGCAAAGGTTAGAGTAATAAGGGTAATTTCGTTCAGAATTTTTAATTTTTTATAAAGTTATAACTGAAATAATTAAAATAGATTTATATGTTAAAAAATCTAAACCTCAGAAAAGTATTAATAGTTTTGTCAAATTATAGGAACCGATTGGTAATAGACCCAAAACCTCAAGGGGGTTATGGTAATTTAACCAAATAAATAAGGTTCCTGCAAAGAGGACAAAACGCCAATGATGAATAAGGCATGCCACAATAGTTGGACCCTACTTTACACTACAACCTAGGAGAACGCGGATACATGCATTTTCCATGTGCAAAAAGGTAGAATATGGAGAATTTGAAAAAAAAAAGAAAAAGAAGAAGAGTGAATTACATCAACTATTTCTGTGATTTATGTAAATTACCAATCAAATCTTGAAATTTAGTAAGATTACCAATACCCCCTTAAATTTGATAAATTCATAATATTTAGCCCCTTTAATCAACTAAATTCATAACATTTGGCCCTTTTAAATTCATAACATTTAGTCCCCTTAAGGGGTATTGGTAGTTTTACCAAATCTCGGGGTTTGATTGGTAATTTACACAAAGCACAGGGTTAGTAGATATAATTCACCAAAAAAAAAAGAGTTTATATTTTCTCAATTCCATATTTATGGTCACTGTTCTGATTTTTCATAATTTCAAAATAAGAGTTATATTCAACTTTTATTAGATATTTTTTTAAAACTTGATTAGTTTTTATTTGTATATTCTTATTCTAATTTTTAGGTTTTCCTACTTTGTATCGTTGCATAGTTACTCATTTACGTAGGAGTTATAAATATTTTAATATTTTTTTTATTTCAAAAGGTAATTTTCATACATTTTTAGTCGATAAATATTTTATATTTAAGGGTTCGATATATATTAGTTGGAGTCTGTTTTTGGTTTATGATTTTATTTTATATTTTTAAAATAAAAAATTTTCATTCTGTGATAACTATTATTCCATGAAAACTAAAAATTTTCTCAATATATTGTCAATTTTTTTTTTACAAATTTTACTATGTAATTAAAATTTTCTTTGCTTTAATTTGTTTGACTTCAATAATATTTTTCCCTTAAAAAATCGCTGATAATGAAAAGATTTAATACTCTATTATTTACAATAGTAAAAAGTATAAATCTATCACTATTTATTTTTGTCACGTAAAATTGTCTGGTATTTTTTTTTTCAATGCAAATAAAGTGGTGACATTGAATAAGTTTCCATATTTTTCATTGGATTTAGTTTATTCCTTGATTTGCTCAAAGAGGGCAAGCATGATATCCCCACATTAATAATTCATCATGACCTTGTTTTCTGACAATCTTGGCACCATCATTTTTATTTAAGGTGGTGCAAAACCACTAAATATTGACTATAACGATTGCATCCCTAATTTTAATATAATAAAATTAATTAAAAAATAAAATAGTAATTTCAACTCTCCAATTTATGCATGTTTTGCTTATTAAATTAAAATTTTAAAATATATTTTTACATTTTTTAAAACACTTTTATATTTATATATGTTCCATCTTATCATTATTATTTAAAAAAAAAAGGCATTGTAAAAATCAAGCCATACACATTCTTACACTTTTACTGTAAAATAAATTATTCATATTATACAACTTTAAAAATCAGCCAATTACCTGTGGTGCAACGCAAACACTGTATAAACAACGTTACAACAATTTTTGTTGTAATTATCTAAAGTAACTTAGGGGTAATTTTAAAAAAATCCGAGGGGGAGCCTGCAATTGCCTACCCACCTCAATACAGAGCTCCGCCCCTGATTCGTATGAATGCATATTGAAGAAATTCAATTGTCACGTTTTTCTTGAATTACCAGACAGGAACCGGAAGTGTAATAATTTACGTTGTTTTTCCTTCCAGAAGGTCGTGATTAATGAGTTCCTCCATTTTACTTTGGGCAAATTACATTTACCTCCCTCCAGGAATGGAAAAATTACCAAACGAACCCCGTATTTTGGTAAAACTACCAAGACCCCTCTTGATCGACAAAACCTGTAACAGATGACCCCCTAATAGTCGGAAAGATGACGTAAGCTTGTGATGTCACTTGAAATACCTCGTGAGCTGACGTAAATACCCTTGTTTTTAGCTTTATATCGTGTTTTGGTGTAGAGCTACAAAACTACATAAAAATACACAGATTGTACAAAACTACAACAACTACATCGCATTTCACTGCGCTGGGAAGCTCCAATTGCAGCCAGACATTTCACTTGAAGAGTTGAAGAAATTAATTTCACTCACAGGTATGTATAGTTGGTATATGGTTTAAAAAAAAAACGAAGCAAACTTTTGGTTAAAATTGCTTAATTCGTCTAATTTTTTCGAGGTGGGATGGTGAAAATGAGCTAGGTTGCAGGCTTGGACTCATCATTCTGGTCTGTTATGGCGCACTCCTGTTGCAGTAACAGTTTCGACAGTATGAGATATGAGGGAGTCAACTATCGTGAATGTGGAAGGAAAGCCCTGGTACTGGTATCTAATTTAGTGTAAAACCCCAGTAGATTGTACTACGGTTGTAGGAATCATGGATGGTTGAAGTGGGTAGCACCAGCAATAATGGAATCTGAGATTGATTTTTGCGCTATGAAGAGGAGGTTCGCCACTAAAAGACATGAAGTTGGAGATTATGTTGGTGCGGAGATTGTGTCTAGGCCAAGTTGTAACTGTAAATGAACTGTTTGGGCACTGATGATTGCTAATATAATACTCTTGGTTGCAAACTTTGCTGGGATTTTAATTCAATTACTAAGGAATTGATAAGTTAGACCAGTACTAATGTTTAGTAGTTCATGAATGAGAATCTGCTTCTGTTTTGTTGCAGTTTGTGTCCAGTAGGAATAAATTTGTTTTGTTACAGTTTCTTCTGGTTTGTAGAATGTATGAACTTTGTTGTGTTGCAGTTTGTAAATGAATGAGATTGTGTTGTGTTGCAGTTTGTTTCCAGTTTGTTCCAAGTATATTGTTGAAGGATTGATTTTCTTTTGTTGCATTTTGTTCTCGTTTTGTTGAATGAATGAGCTTTGTTTTGTTGCAGTTTGTTAATGAATGAGATTTCTGCAATTTTTTTGTTCAGACCATACTTCCCCAGAAAATTTGATGTTTGTGCAAATTTTTTGTTTAGTCCATAGAACCCAAAAAACCAATGCTCAGACATGCAATTTTTTTATTCAGTTCATATAACCCAAGAAATCAATATGCATTTCAATGACCAAAAGTACACAGATAACCACGATATAACCACATAAAAAATCACATTAATATCTCAGAAACTGTAAATCGCATTTCACTTCAAAAAAAATGGACTGGACTTAACAATGCAGATTTCGTAACATTTCATACCAGTCACATCAATTCAGAATTCAGAAATGAGTACATTAACTGACTAGTTGGACATAAATTATACAAAAATATCAAAAGGCACTTAATTGTCAAGTGGACAACAGCCACCAAAAGTATGCGAATATTAACTGACTGTTTGGACATAAATTATACAAAAATATCAAAAGGCACTTAATTGTCAAGTGAACAACAGCCACCAAAAGTACACATTCGCATACTAGATTATACTCACATTTACTGCATTTGGCAAGAATTCAGGTTATACACATCATTCAGAGTACTTGTGGGCGGTTGAGAAGATGCAGCTGTCATTTTTCCTGAAGACATTCTAGCAACTATGGAGGTTGAAGCTGGTGGTGGTTGACTTAGGCTTTTGGGAGTAGTGAATGTTGAAGCTCTACTTCCAGTCTCTTGAGCCGCATTAGTCGTTTTAGTCCTAACTCCCTAAGAGCGTATGAGTACATTAGTGCACTTGGCAGTGACATAAATGTGTGCATAAGGTTGATAGGAATTTGACAACATATATTAACATACCTTGGAAGTATGGCTGACAGGAATGTGAGATCCACTTGACTAAAATGTTGATAGTTGGCTCCCTTGCTCAGTTGCACTCGTTGTCTGATCATTGCTTCCAACCATGTCCTACCATTGAATGATAAACTATGTTAGGTGGTGAAAATTCAGAAAGCATTTAATGTTGAAAATATAATAAGCAACCTTATGTTTTCTGTTGTTGGACCTCTTCTATTTCTTTATAGGGCCACCCGTGCATGTCCTCTTATTATGGCCAAATTGTTGGCATTTGGGACACCTTACTGTTGAGGACCTTTTAAACCCTGTTGCTGGCTGCTCTCCGTCCTCCCTTCTTCTGGATTTTTTTGGCTTCCCAATGCGTCTCCTTAACACTGGGGGAAGACAATCTACAACCTTATCAGCCGTAAACTTAGGCCAAAATGTTACATCTGGAATTGGATGTATAAGCTGGCTATAAGCCCTCATATACTGATCCTTGGAAAGCATCGGGTCACAATAGTCCTCCAAACATTGTCTCCTGTCAATTAATACCACAGCTGCATGTTTGCACGGAATTCTAGCGTGATTCCAAACCTTACAATCACATGCCTTATTTTCTGTAGTTACTATGTAGGATACTCTCCTTTCTTTGACTTCGTATGTGGTTCCATTAAAGTACACATAGGTCAAATTTCTACACTTAGCAGCAACCTGCTATAATTTAGCAACAACAGTTGGTGTGACCAAATGCTTCCATTGAGTGCCTTACTGCTAGCTTTTTTGCAATTTACCCATAATTCTTGACCTAAGTGCATTCAACATTGTCAAAACAGGTTTCTCCCTCAGATCACCAATCCAGCTGTTAAAGGACTCACTTGAATTGTTGGTGATGTGGTCATTCTTTAGGGTCTCTGAAAATGTGTGCCTTGCCCAAAGTTTAGTTCCAATTCTCTCTAACCATGTGCATGCTTCAGATTTCAACTCCAGAATTTTGGCCATTGCTTCCTTATAACCCTGTGCTGTGTAGGCCCTAACAGGCCCCCAAAACAGATTCCTAAGTATAATAGATGGGTACTTGCCTTTGAAATTTGCCACAATGTGTCTGCAGCATTTCCTGTGCCTTGCATTGGGAACTTTTTCCAAAATTGTTTCTATCAACCCCTAAAACTAGTACAAACAAGAAAATTCAGTAAACCATTGTAATGTAATACAACAAAGTATTTTGACAATTATTACCTTTTGTCGATCCGTCATAAATGTCCATTCCTTATGAGCTGGAAAACCATCAAGGAGTTTAGATAATCACTGGAAGAAGAAAGACCAGCTATCTTTGTTTTCACTTTCTACCACAGCAAATGCAATAAGGAACAATCCATTATTGCCATCCATCCCAATATCACTTAACAAAACCTCTCCATATGAACCCTTTAAGTGGCAACCATCGAACCCTATGTATGGTTTGCATCCGGCTAAAAACCCCTGTTTCAGTGCATCTAACCCCAAGAAGACTCTCTTCACAGATGATAGTGTAGCTCTTATAGACATGTGAAAATGAATCTTAGCAATGCTGCTCGGATTAGTTCGCACCACCATCATGCAGTACTTTAGCAACAATGTATAAGACTCTGTGATGAGAATCAAATATTCATAAACTTAGATATGTGTTTTTCACGCTTTTGCATAGATTTCATTGAGATATGCCATGTTTATTAGAGAAATCACATTATATTTTCTCATCTTCTTTTTTTTTTTTTTAAAAAAAAAAAAAAAAAAAAACCAATCTCTTTCTTCATAAAAAGTTTGATGAATGTGTCCAAATGAGTGATTTAAAAAGAGATGAAAATGAAAGAGAAGAAAACTAAAAAAAAGAATAAGAACTTTTTCAAAAAAAAAAAAAAGAAAAAAAAAAAAGCAAAAAAAAGGAAAAACAAGAAGAGGAAAGAGAAGAAAGGGAGAAAATCAGCCATCTTCCGGAGGCCATAACTCTAACTCTTGATTCAGAAATGAGATGATGATGATTGATATGAAAAAGAGAGGAAAAGAGAAAAAAAAAAAAGTTTTCAGAAAAGTTTGACAAAAATGGACTAAAAAAAAAAAAAAAAAAACAAAAAATCAGACAGCACTCAGCAGCCTTGGCAAAAAAAAAATTATTGCAAATTCTAATATTTTTTTTTTTTTTTTTTTTTTCCCTTGCCCCTACTTGTATAAATACCCCATTTTTCTCAGAAACAAGGCAAGTAGAGGGTTTATTTATTTATTTTTTTTTTTTTGCATTTGTTCCCCAACTCACACCCGTGAGTGTCCATTGGCTGGTTCTGGCTTCAATCTTTTGGTGTTTGTGTTGTTGTTTGTTTTGTTTTGGTTGTTGATTTCTTTTGATTTCATCAAGTTTTTTTTTTTCAATCTTTTTTTTCTTTCAATTTTTTAATCTTGGTTGTTATTTGTTATGTGTGTGGTTGTTATTGGTGTGAAGCCATGTTTGGGGTGTTTGATGTATGTGTGTGGTTTATGGTTTATTTTTGTTTTTTTTTTGTTTTTTGTGGTGCATGGGTTGGTTGATTTTTTTGCTTTTTTTTTTCTACATTTTTTTGATTTGAATTAATGAATTGACATGTGTTGAATGGTGGTGTGTGTTGTGTGTTAGTGTGTGTGTTTAGAATATACATGAGATTTGACCAAATTTGGAGGAACTAGTAGTTCTGTTTATTTTTTGAATTTGAGTGTGAGATTAACACTGTATGAAAATTGTAATTGTGCAAAAAAAATGTTGAAGGTAGGTTTTATTAGTTCCAGAGAAGGAAGAAAGGAGAGAAAAGAAAAAGATCTTCTTTTCTTTTATTGAAATTGAAGAGGAAGAGGAGAAAAAAAAAAATTAAACATTTTCTTTAGAAAGTGAATTAGAAAGTTAGAAGTAACATCTAGAAACATCTTTGTGTGTAAGCCATTAGTAGAGTTAGTGTGTAATGTGTTGAGCTAATGTGAGAGAGGGATGGAGGAGAGAGAAAGGAGGAGAGGAGTTTATGGATGTTATTAGCCGTTTGTATCATAAACACTTTCCTCATTGCTTGTCATCAAGGATCACCAACTTCTCATTTGTTCCTCATTTGTGTTTCTCCTTTTGTTGTTTGTTCTCTTGTTGTTTTTTCTTTTTGTTTCTCTTTAGTTGTAATTATATTAGTTAATTAGTCTGTTTTTCATTTTTGTTAATAAAATTTTAGTCTTGTGATTTGTGTTTTGTTGTTTTTCTGATTGTATGATTTTGAGGTTTATTTTTGATTTTTGTTTTGAGGTGTGAGTTTTTTATTTTTTGACACCACTGCATGGTTGCCGTCCATCATTTCCAATGCCTTTCTTCTTGCTCTGAAAATCTGCATTCTGGTTGGGTGTAAACCGTACTTAAGTAGCTCTGTCCTAATCATTTCAGGTTTGGCATTATGGTCTGCCTTAACAATTCCCTCTATTTTTTGTGCTATCTAGTTTGCAGTAGCTCTAATGTTATCCTTAGCCGTGCAAGAGTGTTTAGGATTGCATGTTTTAACCATGTAAGTTACTCCGTCAGGCATTAAGGATGCATGCACTCTCCAATCACAAACTTCATCCCCACAAATAGTGGTCACTCTTTTTTTTTTTTTTTTTTTTCATTTTTCAGTCTAACAAGAGGGAAACCCCAAAGAATGGAATACTCATACAGTACCTCCCTAAACTTGTGAAGGGACTCTAACATCATTCCTTGCATTAATTTAAAATTTTCCCCCTTGGGAATTTGAAATTCAGACCTATTTAGACAGGAACTCATAAGATCACCCTCAAATTCACTATCTGATTCGTGTTCGGTTGACACCTTATCATTGGATTCATAATTTGATATTGCATTGTCACTATCACCGTCATCTTCAACTTTTAGACCCTCATTAGAATATTTATTCAATAAATCGTCATCTACATTAGCATGCATCCCTTCATCATCACTAATAGCATATAGCTGGTCTTCACTGCCATCATTATCACTAATTATTTCTTCAACCGTATGTTCTGTGCCTGAACTAGGCAAGTGTCTAATACGTCCTGCCAACCTCATGCTTCTTCTAAGTCTACTACTATAGGTGGGAAGTCGGTCTTTTCTAATCACTTGTAATTTTTTCCTTCTAGGGTTACTACAACTGGCATTGCTAGTTCCTCCTACAACAACATTGACATATATGTTGATTGAGTCATAACCAACATACATTGTAAACATTTCCCTAACCATATTTTCAGAATCAATGCCCATTCTTCCTGAACTATCTACCCTATTACACGTAAAGGACAACTGCAATGTTTTCCATCTATCTGGGTCATTGAAAACATGCTCAGTCACGTCAGAAAGTAAGACAATGTGGGAGTATTTTTCCGGATCTACACTTTTTATGGAATGTGTCCTATTTCCATAATGTAACTTAAGGGTATAACCATTATCTGTGGTCACCTACATGCAAAATACGTAGATAAGTGAAATTTAACGCATGACAGTATCATGACTTGACTTCTAGCATGACCAAATTTAATGCAAACAAAACAATATGTAAAATAACTATATCCAACTAGATCATATCATCAAATATAAGCAATTGTTAGATTATCTGCCAACTAATGCACACTAGATCATATCAGGGGTCTGTATTTGCAGAATTTTGCAGTAAAACACATGTAGACTTCCATTCATTGATCACAATCAATTACATTGATCACATTTGTTAAAATGCATACAAGTATGAATTCTAAAACCATGAACAGAAACCTGTAATATTCAACAAAATTTGCAGCCCAAACCCCGCTAGAAGATATTCAACAAAAAACCATGAACAGACCTTCAACATGAATAGATTTTGCAACAAAACCATAAACATATATTCAACATGACCAGAATAACCATGAAAATTCCTTGTAGCCCAAAACTCGATACAAGATATTCAACAAAAACAAGATCAGAAACCTGTAATATTCATAAACCTAGCAGAATCGCTTCAAAAATCGTACATTCAAAAAAACCCCCAAAAAATCAACTGTCAGTTGTCAGATTAGGGTTTCATGCATCTCCAAACACACAACGATAGCATCAATCGAGTTTGAACATTTCATTTCTACCACTTGTAAGTGGAAAAAACGTCATGCAAGGTACGATCAGTGTGGTTTCTTACCATGCTTATTCCTAACCTAGAAAGCAACGAGTCGATAGAGCCAACAGCCACAGATGCGTTTCAGATGTGAGCTAGCCAACCAGTATAGTTCGCGTGCACTATGAAATCGCAAAAAAGAGTGCTGATTGCTCTAAAATTTGCTGGAAAAATGATAAACTTTGCAGTAGAATATGAAACCAAACGACCCCTGGCGTTTGCAGCATGAAAGCAAGAGAAGGACAAAATAAAATAAATCTAACCTTTCCACTCCTAAAAGGTTGGGTCCTTTTCACACACACTTTTTATTTCTTTTTACTTTCTTTAGCTTTTTTTTTTTTTTTCTATTTTGGAATACGCTTGCCTGAAAGAGGCTGGTTTTTTTGTCTTTTCGCACTTTTCGATAGTTGACTCGCAGGTTTTGCCGGTCAAAGGGGGTCTTGATAGTTTCACCAAAATCTGGGGTTCGTTTGGTAATTTTTTCATTCATGGAGTGAGGTAAATGTAATTTGCCCTTTTACTTTTTACATGATTGTACTTGCACGTACGGATTTCTGACTTTGATTTTAGGGTAACCCTTGACTTTGAAACAAGAAGCAACAAAACAGAAACTTGCAAACCAAAAAAAAGTCTCCCGTTGATAAACTTTGAAACCTCATCAATGACAACGTTTGTAGCTTAATTAATTACCTTTTTTTTTTCTACTTATTGATATATTAAAGTAGTTTATACTGCCTCTTTCGTTTCTAAAAAATAGTCAACTTTGAATTTGATACAAATTTTTTTAATTATAAAATATAATACACTTAATGTATTATTAAACTTTTACTTCTAAATTTTACTTATATATTATCATATGGTTATACGGTTGTACTCATAGATATTGTTTTACATTAAAGAATTAAGAAAAATGGAAGTACTTAATAAGTGGCAAGAACTCAAAACTTTCTAACTTAAACTTTTGGATTCAATTATATTCCTACTGTTTATTTATCCACTCTAGTTGGGTTTCTCATGTATAAAATCTCATCAACAAATACAAAAATTTCACATTAAAAGTGACTCTCTGTTTTTGGAACAAATATTTTTTTTTGAAACTAAATTAAATTTTCATCTTTTTTCTCTTTTTTGGGACAAACATTTTTTAAAACTAAACTTTGTTTTTGGGACAAACAAAGTTTTTGAAACTAAACTCTTTTTTCATCTTTTTTCAGGGACGGAGTGAGTAAATTTTACAGCCTATCGTCCTTGTATTATTCCTCTTCGTGGTGACAGCTTGGCTGCATCCTCAAATAAAAGAGAACGTTGTAAAAAAAAAAAAAAAAAAAACAGAAGTGAGAAGTAAGCCTTTGATTTTGTGGATCTTTTGTTGTCATAAGAAGTACAGAAGATAATATTTGACTTGCAAATTGCGCTTAAATAAATAGACAAGTACATTTTCAAATGTCCAAAAAAATGTTAAATCCAATGCAGTTGATCTTGACGTCGTTGAATCCTAAGGGATACATTATAAGTCATAAATTACATGTCAAATTAATCAAGGTAATCATAACACAGAGAAAAAATTTGCACACAATTTAATGGGGCCAAATTATTGTTAATTAGCTTAGCATAATTATCAGGTTGAAACAGATGGATTTGGTAGAATTAATTCTTGGTTGGGATACCAATTAATCCACTATTTCTTACCCTGTTTTTTAATTATTTTTTTCCCTCGTATATAGATTAGAGTCAATAAAATCAGCAAAAATAGAAGGCAGGTCATTAATTTCCCCATCCTTTCAAATACAAGTGAAGTTTCTTGCTGGGATTGATTCTGAAATCAAATCTAGAAATTAACTCTTAGGATCAATTGTTAGAATTGTAATTGTTTTTGAATCAAAGAATTTCTTTTTTAAGTTTGGTTGAATTTTATAACTTTTTATAACATAATTTCAACTCATTTATTATGTATATTCTATAGTATCTCAAAAGGGCAAATAGCGTCATATGTGTCTCCTAATTTAAAATTTTGGTTTCAAAAAGATTTGGTTTCTCAGTTTAAAATATTTCAATTTAATCCTTTAATATACAGTTTCCATTTTAATAAGTCTGTTTAACGAGTCAAGCCAAATCAACTTAACACTCTAGAACAAAAGACAATGAATGAAAACCTAAACAAAAGAAAAATTGCTAAAACCAAATAAAACAAAATGTCCCCTAAAAGTTGAAAATTGATTAAAAATAAATATCTAAAACCAAAAAAAAATCCTTTATATTAAAAATAACTAGGATAAAAATAAATTCTAACATTATAAATTAGAACAATTTTATATAAATTACAGAGATTGAGACAGAGAAATATTACAAAAAATCCTTGGCAGTATATATTGTACGAAATTCATTGAGAATTTGTCTCATGTACCTCTTTACCGCACTTACTCACCACCTGGAATGGTTATTTCTTTTAGTTGCATCACACGTATATATTTTACATTGTGAAAATGAAATGATAATATTAGGCAGCTGTAAATCATAGATCACGTGCTTTAATTCACTATCAAATATTCCTTTGTCCAAATTAAGGAAAAATAATTACACTTTGAATTTGATTCGTATATGTGAACACATTAAAAAATTGATCATGTGGGAACAGAGAAATCCACCCTAAAAGGACAATAATTTTTTGTGGAATTTTTGAAAGGTAGTACAGAATAATAATATTAGTTGGTCAAGTCAATATCTTTGAATATATATATATATATATATATATATATATATATATATGTATGTATGTATGTATATATATATATATATGTATGTATGTATGTATATGCAGGAAGCTCTAGAATATCATTTCCTGTAATTACAATCCTTCAAAACTTTGGTTGAAAAAAGTGGAAAAAAAAAATCTAAAACTTAATTATAACTACTTCATTAGAGTTGACTCTTGAAGCAAGATAGTACATACATCTCACAAATATTCCAAATTATATTTGGTTCTCTAACGTGTATGGTAAAACAATTGGACTAATATTATCAAGTATTGCGGTTAAAAAAAAAATGTAAAATCATGTTTGAATCACCGTTTGTTAGGACTTTCAACTTAAGTACTTTAGTATGGGCAAGACATTTAATACGTATATCACAATCTAATATTATTAATATTGAAAGTAGTAATAACATACACATAGATTCAAATTGAAATTGTTTTGAAATTGAATTCTTTTTTTCTTATAAAATATTAGTTAGAATTTTGTAATTTCTAAAATTTTTTAACTCATTTCTAATTTCTAGTCAATAATGTAATAGAATTACCAAAAATTTCTATAAAATCGAACTAAATACTATAAAAACTTGTTTACTAACGCCAATTCTGACATGGAACCAAACACAGAGACAATTTAATCAATATTTTCCTAACATATATATATAGGGACACATATATTTTAATCAATTGGTGTTGTGTTAATAAACGAGAAAGTGAGCATTAAGTCTTTAAGTTCGTGGATCTTTCTTTCGTTGTAAATAACGTAAATAAATAAATGAAAGTGACGTTTTCAAATGTCCAAAAAATGTTAATCAAAGAATTCAAAATCTACTACATGTGATCTTGTCGTCGAATCCCAATAGACGTATTTATTGTTTATAGTTTTCCTCATAACTCATGTCAAATTAAGGCAACAAAACAATCAGAACAAACAAGATTATTAATATTAATATTTTTTTGCCAGCAAGAATGATAATTAAATAAACCATTATTGGTTATTAATTTAACTTAATTAGCAAGTTGGAACAGATGGATTTGGTAGCATTAATTATTGGTTGGGATATGCATTGTTAATTACCCTGTTTTAATTTTTTCTTCCTGTTATATAGTTTAGAGTCTCAATAAAATGAACAAAAATTGGAAGCGGATCATTTCCCATCCCTTTCAAAGACAAGTGAAGAGTATCTAGTTTGTAAAACCAAAAACTAAATATGTTCAAAGTTTCTTCTTGGGATTAATATATTAATATATTAATATTATTAGATTTTATTTAGCTAAATATAGTAATTCTTAGATTTTATTTAAGAATATGATTATACACTGACACAATAGAAATCAGCAACCTAAACAGACGTTGTTGTTTCAACTTTCGACGTCATGTTGGAAAATCGAAGGTCAAAGTGGTTAGCGATGCTGTTTCGAATTTTAGGCTCAAATTAACATCACCCCATAACATGGAAATGTCAAAGATAACCATTTCAGTTTGGATTTCTTCAAGAGATTTGATGTTGTGCTAAATGGACTTGATAATGTTGATACGTGAACCGTCTTTGTTTGGCTGCTGATGGACCCTTGGTAGAAGTCACTGTAAATGTGGAGCGTAAAAGTGAATGATCTGAATTTAGGTACTAAGCATGAAGACGATATTTTGCAACGAGGAAGGGGTGAAAATATTGAAGAATATGGAAGGAGAATTTTATGATCATGTATTCTGTTGAGGTTTCTTTGGCTAATGTCAAGTGGCATGGATAAACCGTAACAAACCAAGGCTGATATACATCAGGGATGTACCTACTGAACCAAATATAAATGCAGATGAAATTTCAGTATCTGCAATGGAATCTTTTGGTCTGAAAAAGCTTCAAGATATTCAGGCACTAAAATTATTCTTCAAGAAAAGGGGCAATGAGATTGGAAGCTTAAAATTGCATAGCCTACTATTTGAAGCGAAAGGTATTGCTGGGAATATTGTGCATGCTGTTCACTATCAGTACTCTCAATAGAATTAATGATTTATGATTGTTAGAAATGTATGAAAATTTTGAATTACTACTATTATTTCCACACTAGAAAACAATGAAGATGAAAGGCATAAAATGGTTCTTAACATTTTAAAAGGATTATTATTCCGCTTTTTTTAGTGATAGAAAGTATTGTCACAAATTGGCTAATAATAAGAATGAGAACCGACACTTGAGTCACGCAAAAGATTGCACTGTCCTAAAGAAACTATTTCAGGAATTTATAAAACGTTTCCCTGGGATTAAACAAAGCTTTCTCCTTGGAGGGTAACAGGAACAACAAAAATAATTGAGTAAGAAACCAGCAGAATATGAGAGGATTGAAGGAGGAATGAAGAAAAGGTGGAGAAAGTGGAAAAAGGTTGCTGAAAGAGGCTTGCGGAAAATTGTCCTAGCCAGAGGCGTGGCAATAGTGCTGCATCTGCATGGAACAGAAAAGGAGAAAAGCTAGGGGAAATTTGCAAAAATAGCAGGTTGTGGAGCAACATTTGCAAAAAATAGCAGGTCTAACAAATCCTTTGCAAATATAGCAAGTCAATGGTTTTTTACCATGGAAAAATACTAAAATACCCCTAAATTTGAAAAAAAATGGCAGATAAACATTCGAGACCGCAATATAATGTTTTCAGTTAATTGGATGTAACGAATTTAATTGCCAATTATCCCTCATTGAATCAACATCCCATCTCACCCATTCCATTATCGTTATCAAACTATGGGTGAAACTAATGGCATGCATGCAAGGAACGGAAATTATCGACAAATTGTCTGCGAAATGATCCTATAATGTTAGTTTCATATTTCCTATCACATGGCGTGTTTTTTTTTAGCATATCCTATTACCCAGAATTTTTTTTAAAAATAGTTGAACTGGGATTGAACCAAAAATTGGAAGGGCTGATGGCGAATAAATATTGAATAACTGTCAATAAACATGTCGATTGATACATTGAGAAATATGTCGATTAAATGTCAAACAAATCTCGACTAATATGTCGACAAAATGTCAACAAATATGTCGATAAAATATGGAACAAATAACTACGTAATGTGGAACACAACACATGTGGATAAATTACATATGTCGAATACAAGTCGATAAATGTCAAGAAATATATCAAGATACGTTGATAAAAAGTAAACCACACAACAAATGTCGTATAGATTTTTTCATAGCCATATTTAACGGTGTGAGAGAGAAATTAATGGAATATTGTGCTGTGTTTTATTAATAAAACATCATGTGGAGAATAAATTATAAATATTCAATACAGTAAAGCACATAGTATCATCATTTTTTCTCCCTACAAATGAATGGATTTGAGCAAGTTTGCCTTCAGAGTAACTATTCAAGAGCAATTTTAGCAAGATTACTCTCCCTTCGGAGTATTTGTTTCTGCGTCTCAGTCAATTTGGACCAGATCATCTTCATATTAGCTTCATAGTAGCAGTACCAGGAAACCTAGGCGTTGAAAAACACTCCCTGAACGACCATTTGCGCCTTTAGATGTTCCTGCACATAACAATGGAAGGTTCAACAATGAAGTCAACATATGTATCAACATTTCGTTCGACAACTTGATCGACAATTAATTTGACACATTAATCGACATATATATAGTTGTCGACATATTGATCGATAGTGTGTCGACATATTTGTCCACAAATATGTCGACAGAATTTTAAGCATTCGACATGCTCGACATTTTGTTCGACAGTTATGTCGACATATTGGGCATACAGTTTGACATTTGTTCTCGACGCAGTGTTAATCATTAACATGGTTGTCAAGTATTTTGTTGCCAGTTTTAGTGTGTTCAAAGTTAAAAAAAAAAGATGTCATAGGATATGAACGTTTTTAACAATATGCAAAAACCCTAACTTGTATAACATCTTCTAAACGATATGCACGGTAAAAACACGAAAATTAGGAAGCAATATGCGCACTTAGCAAAAACACGAAGGAAAATTTGAACTGACCTTCTTCTTGTGGTCAGTCGGCTTCTTTGATTTCTCCTCCATTGTGGCAGATGCCGGTCATCCACCTCGTGTACATGACATTGAAATTGTATATGGTGTATATGGTGTATATGCTGGATGTATATCGGTTGTCAAGAAGATAGAGAGTCAATCGGCTAAATACGTTCGTGTTCTTCAATGACTGAAGTGATGGCAAATGGGGGAGTGGGAGAACGAACAGTCCCAAAACTACATCAGGCGCGATTTACAAATAGAGTGACATTTTCGTATTTTTTCCCAGGCCGAATGTATCGTCAAATAAAATCTCGAACAAATTGTCGACTAAAATGTCAATCAAATTGTCTACTAAAATGTTGACAAAAATGTCGATAATTTTGTCGATTAAATGTCGAATATATGTCAACCCTAGATTTCATACGTGAACAAATGTCAAACTTCTGTCATTATTTGTCAGTTGAACTTTAATAAGATGCCGAGCATCTTAAAACACCCAATTGCTAATTTGCAACCAGTGGATTTTGTTTGTTTGTTGGTCGGGATTTATTTTACATTTTTGGTAATTACTTACGAAATATCTACATAACCTATATGGGACATTCAAACTAAGTGACCATTTTCAAGTAGGCACTGGAAATGTGATGTTTAGTCGATGAAAAATGAAGAAATGAAGAACAATGGTGAAATGAAGTGAAATGATGAAGTTCTCGCATAGAGCCATTTTGGTATTTTTTTCGTGGTAAAAAACCGTTGACCTGCTATATTTGTAAAGGATTTATTAGACATTCTATTTTTGCAAATGTTGCTCCACAACCTACTACTTTTGCAAATTTCCCAAAAGCTAAGTGAACGTTGGAACGTGGTCAACCACAACTGCAACGTTCAGCACTTCCCAGCAGATAAGGCTTGACTTAGTAAGCAATCAACCAATCAATCTTGCGGCTTCTGCAATGGCTTCTTTTGCGTGGTCAAAGATTGTGGCCAACAAACTTCAGAAAACGTTCAGAAATTTTGAAATATGCAACAGAAAGTACAGACAGCAAAATGTTTGAAGAGCAGAAAATTCTTACTGTCTATCCATCGTGTTCTGTTTTCAATTGGTCCTGCTGGCCCAAACGCGAAATCATAAGAACCAAAAGAGATATTTGCGGGCACCATCACGCGTAATTTGCAAGAAAATGGGATAAAGTTGAAAGGAGAGAAGCTCACATATTGCAATTGATGTTCCTAGAAATGGGAACATCCATTTGGACACCACACTTGTTTGGGAGAGCTTGAGCTGCATCATCCTTCAAGTTTAAATACTGGTTGGCACTTGCTTGACACAGCTGCAAACTTGCCTCTTCGTCAGGGATGGTTTGAGCTTAGCCCTTCATGCTTCTCATCCCTTCACAACAAGCACGGTCTGGTTCACCACCAGGGTGAGATATGGTATGCATGGGGCCAATAATGAGTCCACTTGACCACAGGTCGTGCCCTGCCCTGGTTGCACCATGAACCCTACAAAGGCAACCACAGCAATAACTGATAAAATGTATACGCCTTTGATCATATTTTTTTTTTCTTGTGGGTTGGAGTTCAATTATATCAATCTGGCTTGAAAGGGCCTTCAGGCGTGAGCTAGATATATATAGCATGATTTTGTGTTTGTTGACGAAAAAAGAGATAAGGTATATTGGAAGCCCATTGATCAACTTGGTGCTGTTAAGACTGTTGCTACATAAACGTTGCGTACCTATGAGGCAAAATTAATGCATCTGATGATCAAACTTCTCCGAGTCAGTTATTCTTGGTCTAGGAGTACCTCTACGGCTCTACCTCTATAAATTTGCGCTTTAAATCCCAACACAATTTAATTTATGCATACAATTCCCAAGTTCAGACTGATTAATCCCACGCTCATTAACTTCATTTTTATAATTTTTTAGAAACATATATACCTATCTACTTCTCCAAAAGATAGCCGTAGGTTAGGTGGTAAGGTGAGAAGAATTTTGCTCAAAAGATTTAAATTTTGACATTTTTTCATCGCGGAAAAAAAAGGTGTTGTCACATACATATCCTTATTAGTAAAGAACTAAAGATATGCAATTATATGAAGTAATACATATACATATATACATATATATATATATATAAATATATGTATATATATATATATATAACCTCATATATTTTACTTATTCCTTTTCTTCAAAGTTTTTTCCTCTTAATTATTTTCTCTATCCTGATATTATAAGCATCCACGGGCTAAAATTAGTATCACTAGTATCCTGATATCAATCAATTAAGATTGATAATAATTTAGAGAGGTTACTTAGTTTTCCTAAACGAAGAAAAATATTATATGAAAAAAAAAATGTCATTGATAATTACAAAAATTTTCTTCAATGAATCATCAAATTAACTTCAAATGATAACAATAATAATCAAAATATTAACAAAAAGAGGAAACAAAAATGAAGGGAAACCCTATCAAAATCGTATGCTCTACCACGAATTCAATTAATCTGTGAATGAAATCTCAAATTTCCCTTTCTTTTCAAATCAATTACGGTCGAGAAAGATGAAAGCGGGGGCCCAAAACCACGCTTTCTCGGGTTCACCCTCACAGGCTTTACAGCTTCGGGAGAGCCGATCAAGTGGGGAAAATTAAGCCTAGCTTTTGCGCCGCGCATTTGAAAAGCGGCTTGGTCATAAGCCAACGCTGCATCCTCCGGCGTCTCATACGTCCCCAGCCAAATCCTCGACCCTTTCTTCTCCGGATCCCTTATCTCCGCCGCGAACTTCCCCCACGGCCTCCTCCTCACTCCTCTGTACCGCGTCCACTCCGCCCGCGCCTGCGCGTGCCCTCCACGCTCCACCCCGGAAAACTCTTGCTGAACCTCCTCTTGTTGTGGAAGCTGCTCTTCCAGCATCACATATTCAGCTGTCTCCGACGAGTGATTACAACAACTACTCGTACTACTACAAGACCCCATCATCATTTCTCCTCCACCATTTTCCAGATCGCGAATTTCTCCATTATCACACGAACCCAAGTGAGAAAACAACTCCTGGAAGTCGGAATCATTGAGAAGTTGTTGCTCTATGAATGCCAAGAGGGCCAAGTCATCGGAATCCATGGCTTCTGAGTCAAGAACCTTGGTGGGTTTTTGAAGGCTTATTAGCTAATCAGATGAGTGAGGTGAGGGAGTGATGAATATGGTACTATGGATCAATGGAGAAGATTATAAAGTATGTTTCTTTCTTTGTCTGCACATATATATAGAGGGACATCAAGATTATTAAATGTTGGTATGGCCCTTTTTTGTTTCTGTACTTGAGAGCCTTCTACGAAAGGGAATTCATTTACTCATATGCAGAATTTGCATATTATATGGTATAATTCTGTATGGGGAGGATCGATGTTCTTAGTTTGCGTTCTAGTACAACTTTGTTGTCCTTTTAAATATAGTATATGCGTTTAAATATTAACTAGCACATGTTGTAGTTATTAGATAATAATTTTAAACAAGGTTCGTGGTACTTGAGATTTTTTTAAAAAAACAATTAAAGATTCTTCTAGGAAAGGGATGGATGACCTACGTTATAGTGAATAGGAACAATAATGGAGATCTCAAATATTGAAGGAGATCATAATAAGGACAGAGATTTTGTTCAATGGGGATTAATTAGTTTACTTCAGGGATAATTATATGCCCTTTTTGACTTAGAGGGTTTAAACTAAATTATTTTAACGCCGACATGGTGAAGTACTTGAACACTGCTGAGGTTGTATTTGAAAATGTTGAAGAGGAAATTAATAACTATTAATTAACACGTGATAGTCCAAGGAAATTAAATTAATAGTAGCAATTCAATTACTGTCCCTTTTTTTGGTTTTAGAAAAATAAAATTAGTAATTCCCGTTCTCTTAATTTGGGTTCGTTATTTGCATAGTTTGTGTGAACTTTTGCAACATAGTTTGTCAATGTTGTATCAGTATTTACGGATAGAGATTTAGTTTGTGTGAACTTTTGGAACATAGTTTCAGTTTGGTGAAAGTGAGAAAATGTTATCCTTTTCCGACACAGATTGGTGCATTCATATGAATGAAATATTGAAAACGAAAGGTTAGAAAATGTTCTCCTTTTCCGACGATTAATTTTGAAATACAAATTTGTCTGCGATCCAAAAGTCAGAGATACCATATATGTTGTGTTGATTGTAGACATGTAAATCTTTTGATGGGACCAAAATTGCCATATATATCATGCTGATGGTAGATATGTAACTCTTCATGTGGGAACAAAAATGAAACGAAGAAATGGTTTGACCCTTGACAAAAATATTTCAATTCGTTGTACTTATTATGCATAATATATAACCAAAAAAAAAAAAAAAACAAAAAGACAAAATTTTCCGATGGTACTTTGATAATTGTACATGCATGCATGAAACAAATGCAACAATGTACACGAGACTTATATCTGATGATCGATCATCAATACATGATCAACGGGCCTTGAATTGTCCTCTTCTCTGAGCTGTTGATGGCGTTGTGGAAACAGACCACGCCTTCCTGGGTTCATTTTCATAGGCTGCACAGTATTAGCTAGCTAGAACCAATAAAGTGTGTAAAACTAACCCTAGCTCGTGAACCACGCATTTTGAAGGCATCTAGAATCGGCAAAAGCCAAGGCTGCACCTTCCAGTGTCTCGTACGTACGAAGCCATATTCTTGATCCTTTCTTGTTGGGATCCTTTTCGTTATTTGCTTAATTTGGTACTAAATGAATGACTTGAATTCCGTTTTATGAATACCGTGATAGTTTATTTGTACGGTGTACTTGATAATCATATTTATATAAAATTTCTAAAGAATTTAAATCACCTAATAGACATAATTTCAATTCTCAAGATCTTTATTTGATTAAATTGTGTAGATTTCTATATGACTTAGACCAAATAAGACGCATGTGTATAATTATTTTGGTGAATATTTGATGAAACACAATTACGAATGATTCCATTTCTCCATTTCTCCATGCGTTTTTACCAAGAGATCTTGATTTGAGTTTATTATTTGTAATCCTTATAGAATTTCTGATATTTTGCAACACGTGGGAGATTTTGTTTTTTTTTAATTACTGAGTTTACATGTACAATTAAATGTATGTCCTTCTTGAGTTAGAGTATAAACTAAATTAATTAGGCATAATTTACATTAATTTAGAAGACACGCATCCAGGAATGAAGTCCATCAAAACTGCTAAGGTTGTATTTGGAAGTTTCGAAGATGAAATCAATGAAGGTTAATTGATTAACAAATGACATTCCACGAAATTATTTGCAATTTATCGCCATCTCCTCCCCCTCTTTTTTCTAATTTTTTTTTTCTTTTTTGTGTTCTTCTAAATTTTCCTTGGAAATTTCAAAGCTGATGGACATTGTGTTTTTATAGGGGAAAATTTGACAAGTAATGATATTAATAATGACTTTTCATAGTGATTGATGTGTAAGTATAAAAAGATAAAATTATCCTTTATTATTTTGCATTTTTTAAATATGGTGATAGGTGAATTTTGTCTTTTTATACTTACCAAATCAATTACTATGAAAAATTACTATGATTAGTTATTAAGAGTATCATTACTGAAATTTGACATAGAGATTCACGCACTTGAATTTGTCTAGTTAAAAGGAGATTCATACAAGGAGATTCATGTATTATGTATATAGTTAAAATGATATTGTTTTATTCAAAATTTAAATGAAATAACTTGAATTTGTAAGTATTGTTCCGTATTAAAAAAAGAGTTTACTCTAAATTTAAGTATAATTTTTTTAGTTTCTACGGACAATATATTTAATATACTATTAAATATATATTTTTATATTTTTACTTTTTAATTGTAAGTTATACATAATTATTATCAGTAAAAATATTATTAGAATTACACTCGATAATAGATTCAAGTTTTAAAATGATTTTTTTTTTGGACTGAGTGAGTATAAAATACAATGACAACACCAAAATGGAAAAAGATTCAAGGTATCGAAAAAAAAAATTAGAGTTTAAAGTCGCTAATTCCTTTCAATGTGCCTTGTTTATTTTCAAAGATCATTAATGTACTTATTGACTAGGCATCATTGGCTGAAATGATCACGTTTAAGTTGGTTTTATGAATTAATTTTTAATATTGATAGTATGCACTCTTTATACCACCAAAAAAAAAAAATCACTTTTAAATAAAACCATTAAAATATTTTTATTAATACTCATTCCGTCTAAAAAAAAAGTCAACTTTTAAATCAAATTTCTAAAATATTCTTACTAATAATAATTATGCATACTCAAAATTTAAAAGTATGGATAAAAATATAAAATTATACATTTGTTGGTGTATTAAATGAGTGTACTTAATAATAAATAAAAAATTATATTTTAACCAAAATAAACTCTATTTTTTGGGACGGAGGGAGTAATAATTATATATTAGTTATAATTAGAAATCAGAATAAAAATATAAAATTGTGTATGTAATATTTATTTAAAAATTAAAAAATTGTATTCAATATATATATATTGGTCGGTGGAAGGAGTATTTGACACATGTCCCTTCTATATTATCAAAATTTGGTTAGAAATAAATAAGGTTGGACAAAAACGCCAATGACGAATATGGCATGCTACTATAGTTGGACCCTACTTTACACGACAACCTAGGAGACCGCTGATACATGCATTTTCCATGTGCTAAAAGGTAGAATATACTTTTATATTTATATATATATAAGAGTTATATTTTTATATTTATATATATTATTTTATAATTATTATTTCAAAAAACGTAAAAAAACATTATAAAAATCAAACTATACAAATTCTTACACTTTTACGGTAGAATAAATTATTTATATTATACAATTTTATTTGATATAGTAATTACAACCAATAACATGTGGTGCAACGCAACCACTATATAAACAACGTTACAACAATACAACAACACTTGTTGTAATTATCTAAAGTAACTTAGGGGTAATTTTAATAAAATCCGAGGGGGTGTCGGCAATTGCCTACGCAGTCAACACGTGGCTCCGCCTCTGACTCGTGTGAATGCAGATTGAAGAAATTCAATTCATCACCATGATTTTGTCACGTTTTTTTATATTACCAGACAGGAACCGGAAGTGTTTTTATTTTCGCATAATATACAAAATAGCCTGAATTTTGGCTCTTGTAACAATTTTAATCCGACCTTTCAATTTTAACAATACAGTACCTGAACTTTTCAATTTGTAACAATTATGGCCTCGGTCAAAATTGATGACGTGGGTCAACCCAGTCAACCATTAAAGTTAAAAAAAAGACAAAAAAACCCTCTAATGTAAAGCATATAGTTTAAAATTCTAAAATAAATTTTTAAAAAGACAAAATTTAAAGACAAAAATTTAATAAAATTATTTACACTATATAATAAATTTTTTTAAACAAATAAATAAAATTTAAAGACGAAAATTTAATAAAATTTAGAGACAAAAATGAAAAAAAATTCTGAGGTTAAAAAACAAAGTATCTATAAAAAAAAAATTTGAAGTTAAAAATCAAAGTACCATATAATAATTTTTTGTTTGTTTGCATTAAAATTTTTAACAAAGTTTTACATAATTTTATTAAATTTTTTATTTTAAAAAGTTAATAAAAAAATTTAAATTATATCAATTTTGTGTCATTTTTGTCTTTAAATTTTACTAAATTTTCATCTTTAATTGTTTTTTAGTTTAAAATTTTTTATTATATAGTGTAAATAATTTTATTAAATTTTTGTCTTTAAATTTTTTCTTTTTAAAAATTTATTTTAAAATTTTAAACTATATATTTTATATCGGAGGGTTTTTTTTGTCTTTTTTCCAACTTTAATGGTTGACTGGGTTGACCAATGTCATCAATTTTGACCGATGCCATAATTGTTACAAATTGCAAAGTTCAGGTACTGTATTGTTAAAATTGAAAGTCAAAATCGCGCTATTTTTATATATTATCCCTTTTATTTTCGTTGTTTTTCCTTCTAGAAGGTCATGAGTTCCTCGATTGTACTTTTCATGATTGTACTTGCATGTACGGATTTCTGACTTAGACTTTAAGGTAACCCTTGAATTTGAAACCAGAAGCAATGAAACTTGCAAAAAACTCTCGTTGATAAACTTTGAAACCACATCAATGACAACGTTTGTAGCTTAATTAATTACCTTTTTTCTACTTATTGATCTATTAAGGTAGTTAATACTACTTCTTTCGTCTCAAAAAACAAATCCACTTTGAATTTGATATAATTTTTTAAAATTACAATGTATAATATATTTAATATATTATTAAATTTATATTTTTAAATTTTTATCTTTACTTTTATATTTGACTTATATATTATCATATGGTAATACGGTTGTGTTTATGGATACTATTTTACATTAGAAAATTAAGAAGAACAAAAACACTTAATAAGTTGTTTAAGTTTTTTTATTCATGTGGGTTCCTACTATTTATTAGCCCACTCTAGTTAGACTTTTCATGTGTAAAACTTCCCCAACAAATACAAAAAATTCACATTAGAAGTGAACTCTCTGTTTTTGGAACAAATAAAAGTTTTGAAACTAAACTCTTTTTTCATCTTTTTTTTCCTTTTTTTTTTTGGGGACAAACAAAAATTCTAAAACTAAACTTTTTTTCCATCTTTTTTCAGGATGGAGTGAGAAAATTTTAGAACGAAAAATTTTAACGATTAACATGACAACATTTATGTAACTTTTGAATAGTGGATGATCAAAGTGATTTTCTTTTTAATTATTGGCTCAATTAAGACAATCAAGTAATTAGAGAACCGTATGAAATTAACCAAATACTCCTATATATTATGCACATGATTCTTCTTATTTTGAGGGTCTACTTCTGGATAATAATTAAAAATAGAACCAATTTTTCTTCTCATCGTAGTCATATTAACGCCAACATCCCACTAAAGAAAAAGGGGGGGAAAAGAAAAAAAAAAGGGTTGGAGTCGCACTTTCATACCTTCTTTAACCCATAATGATTTGCTAAGAATTTTGCAGTCCGAACAACCTTAAATATCTATTAGTATGGGAGAAACAAAATTAACAATTTTTTCAAATGGTAGTACGAGAATAATAAATTATTGTCTTGTAATGTCAATAACACTTTGGTTTGAATTATTCCCTTAATAACACACATTTAGATTAGAATTATGATCAGATGTATTCGGTTCTCAAAATTAGAATTGTATTATAACTGAATATTTTTTTCTATAAAACTATATGAGTTAAATGACTAAAATCCAACTTGTTGATCCCTACGGAGGTATTGCAATCGAAATGTAAGGCTGTCGAATAAAAAATAGAAAGTATTCGCTGACATTCTTTACTCTACTTTTTTCTATCAAATTACCTCACCATCCAAGTTGGTTCCCCAAACCACCTCCGCTAAGGAGGACATAACCTCCCGAAGGAGAACAAAACCCTAAAAAAAGGAACTAAGTCCTCTTTCATAGGAGCAGAATGACTAAAAAAAAAAAAACTACCCTAATTTTTCTTGCCCCCAACCTCAGTCCGCCGCCACCCATTGACCCCCAGCCAGCTCCTACCCATCAAAGCCAATCTTCTTCAACAACATGGGAGGGACCAAGACAGAACAAACATTACAATCCATGTCTCTTTCCATCATCCGACTGCATCATCTTCTTTTTTGGCTGAAGTTGGTTTGTTTTTTCCCCTGATTTGCTGCCGTTTGCTGGAAGCAGCAGAAACCAAATCAAGAGAACCCAGCAGAAGCCTTGAGAAGAAACAAAGGTAAGCAACTCCCAAGGATCGTTTGTCACAGTTTGCTAAGCCATCGAGATTGGAAAACATTGAAGAACATCGAACCAACAAAATAGGAGGGAGAACCTCTAAAACTAGGGATTTGAAACTACAAAGAAACAAAATGAAAAACAGGGAAAAGAAAACAGGGTACCTCCCTCATTCTCCAACAAGGAGAATGAGGGAGGTAAGGAAAAAAATTCTCTGTGAAGGTTGTTGCAAGAACGATGGAGAAGACAGAGAGAGAGTTTTGCCCGAGAGAGAAAGGTCTCGAGTCCCTGTTTTTGTATGACTTTGGATTTAGATATTTAAATTCAAACTAGATCATATATATAAACTTGTCCAATTCTAAGTTAATTCAAATTTTAACATGGAATCAAAGCCAGATGAGGTAATTGAGATTTTCCGGTCATATATGTAGGGGAATATATTTTAGACAATTGGTTTTGTGTGTGTGTGTGTGTCTGTTTTTTTTTTTAAAATAATTGATCCTGTTTTATAAATATATTAATATGTAAAATTAGTATGTATTGGGTTGTTGTTTTAAAAAAAAAGTAATAAATTCACTTGCTACTTTTTTTTTCCTTATAAAAAAAGAGTCAAATCTTAAATTAAATTTTTACAATATATATTCAATAAAAACAACACAGCTTATGATTAAAAAGTAAAGACATAAATAAAAAATCATTTAATTATGTATCTAATATGTTATACTCTATATACTTTTAAAAAGTAGGAATATTTTTTCTGGTTGCGCAGGTACGGAACAAGATATAAATTTTGGATATGCATGAATTGCATTTTTATTTTATTTTTTTAAAGTTACAAGCTAAATATTATAGAATAAAAGGTATTTCAAAAAATGTAAAAAAAAAATTATTCAATAAAAAGCAAAATGTAATTTGTATAGAGCCCATCGTCCTTGTATTATTCCTCTTCGTGGCAACACCTTGGCTGCATCCTCAAATAAAAGAGAATGTTGTGGGGGCAAAAAAAATAAAAGTGAGAAGTAAGTTTTTGATTTCGTGGATCTTTTGTTGTCATAAGAAGTACAGAAGATAATATTTGCCTTGCAAATTGCACTGAAATAAATAGACAAAAGTACATTTTCAAATGTCCAAAAAAATGTTAAATCGAATGCAGCTGATCTTGACGTAGTTGAATCCTAAGAGATACATTATAAGTCATAAATTACATGTCAAATTAATAAAGGTAATCATAACACAGACAAAAAATTTTCACACAATTTAATAGGGTCAAATTATTGTTAATTAGCTTAGCATAATTATCAGGTTGAAACAGATGGATTTGGTAGCATTAATTCTTGGTTGGGATACCAATTAATCCACTATTTCTTACCCTGTTTTTTAAATATTTTTTTTCCCTCGTATATAGATTAGAGTCAATAAATTCAGCAAAAATAGAAGGCAGATCATTAATTTCCCCATCCTTTCAAATAATTTAGCAAGTTGGAACAGATGGATTTGGTTGCATTAATTATTGGTTGGGATATGCATTGTTAATTACCCTGTTTTAATTTTTTCTTCCTGTTATACAGTTTAGAGTCTCAATAAAATCAACAAAAATTGGAAGCAGATCATTTCCCATCCCTTTCAAAGACAAGTGAAGAATATCTGGTTTGTAAAACCAAAAACTAAATATGTTCAAAGTTTCTTCTTGGGATTAATATATTAATATATTAATAGTATTAGATTTTATTTAACTAAATATAGTAATTCTTAGATTTCATTTAAGAATATGATTATACTCTGAGACAATAGAAATCAGCAACCTAAACAGACGTTGTTGTTTCAACTTTCGACGTCATGTTGGAAAATCCAAGGTCAAAGTGGTTAGCGATGCTGTTTCGAATTTTAGGCTCAAATTAACGTTACCCCAAATCATGGAAATGTCAAAGATAACCATTTCAGTTTGGATTTCTTCAAGAGATTTGATGTTGTGCTAAATGGACTTGATAATGTTGATACGTGAACCGTCTTTGTTTGGCTGCTGATGTACCCTTGGTAGAAGTCACTGTACATGTGAAGCGTAAAAGTGAATGATCTGAATTTAGGTACTAAGCATGACGACGATATTTTCCAACGAGGAAGGGGTGAAAATATTGAAGAATATGGAAGGAGAATTTTATGATCATGCGTTCTGTTGAGGTTTCTTTGGCTAATGATCAAGTGGCATGGATAAACCGTAACAAAACAAGGCTGATATACATCAGGGATGTACCTACTGAACCAAATATAAATGCAGATGAAATTTCAGTATCTGCAATGGAAGCTTTTGGTCTGAAAATGCTTCAAGATATTCAGGCACTAAAATTATTCTTCATGAAAAGGGTCAATGAGATTGGAAGCTTAAAATTGCATAGCCTACTATTTGAAGCGAAAGGTATTGCTGGGAATATTGTGCATGCTGTTCACTACCAGTACTCTCAATATCTATGATTGTTAGAAATGTTGGAAAATTTTGAATTACTACTATTATTTCCACACCGGAAAACAATGAAGATGAAAGGTATAAAATGGTTCTTAACATTTTAAAAGGATTATTTGTTGTATATTTCAACAAAAGGCAATCCCACATTGGAAGTGTACAACAATATAGAAGCACTTTATATTGATTTGTCTTTGAGTGGACTTGTGACCAAGAGAAAGAGTAAACAATGGATTTGTTTACTTCCTCACATTTTAGCCTTTATTTTTATTTTTACTTAACTTAGTTTTACCAATAACAATTACCCATTTTACTTAGTCAAAACCCTATCCTTCATTTGACCGAGTAGCTTTTAGCCTTTATTTTTGCAAATTATCATCAGAATTTTAGTTGTTGACCACGTCGTACCTACGAACTCTCATGTGTCGTAAAATTTTCTTAGACTTTGTTGATCGCAGATTATAAATCTTGTTGATCCGAGCCCTCAAAAAATACATATTGCTTACTCTCCTTGTCCGAAATAATCTTCCTCTCAAACCTTTTTAAGTTTTATAAAACAATAGAGAAGCCTTGTTTTATAAAATTTCAATTAGCCATATTTTGCAACAATCTAAAGAAACCTATCAATCCTAGTTCCGTGCAAAATCCTACGAAGTTCCACAATCAAACTAGCCAACTTTGAAGTTGATCACACAAACCATGCCTATCCATTTACCGTATGCCAAACCATTCCCTGATGTCTCAAACATTGAGATCTTTGCCAATGAAAACTACTTGATGTCCATGGTGTTGCACATGCCTTACTAGAATCCAAACCTAACATCATGGCAACATGCAAACAAAGTATGTCGTCACACAATTTTGCAAACTCTATCCAACGAACTCTTCGATGTGTTCATCTCTGTAAAAAGAAGCTAGCAATATGGAAGCCTTAACTAAAAGGTTCGAAATTTTATCAATGGCAAATGGTAGAAGAAAAGGAAATCATTGATTGAAAAGTCGCCCGACTTCGAGACTACACAAAAAAAAAACAAGCACAAACAAAAGTCTTTTACCATCGAGAGTTAGTCACCCACATCCTCATTGAAGATACCAATAGAAAGGAAAAAAAATCGCCAAGGCAAAAATTTAGCATTGAAGGCAAATTTTTGGTGCAGAGCTCTAGCTAAAAAAAATGCGGTCTAACTCTAAATCTAAAGATTTCAAGCCTAAGAGTACTAACTTTAAGTGTTTTGTGTGTGGTAAGCCAGTCACATGCTCTCAATGTGTGCAAAGAGAATGAAAAATGAAAATCCTATAGTTGCATTTGTCTCTCAAGTGAACATGATAGTCAATGCCAATGAGTGGGTGGTAGATTCAGGGGCCACACACGCTTGTGTAAATCGAGAGGCTTTTTTCTCCTACTACGGGGATGGAAAAAAAATCAAATCTACCTTCTTGGACTCTCCCAAAAGCAAGTGCAAAAAGAAAGTCTCAAACTCCAAACTCTCATCATCATCGGAATGACATTGGCTTAACAACGTTCATATTATTATTCCGCTTTTTAGTGATAGAAAGTACAGACAGCAAAATGTTTGAAGAGCCGAAAATTCTTACTGTCTATCCACCGTGTCCTGTTTTCAATTGATCCTGCAGGCCCAAACGCGGAATCATAAGAACCAAAAGAGATATTTGCGGGAACTATCACGCGTAATTTGCAAGAAAATGGGATGAAGTTGAAAGGAGAGAAGCTCACATATTGCAATTGATGTTCCTAGAAATGGGGACATCCATTTGGACACCACACTTGTTTGGGAGAGCTTGAGCTGCATCATCCTTCAAGTTTAAATACCGGTTGGCAGCTTGCTTGACACAGCTGCAAACTTGCCTCTTGTCAGGGGTGGTTTGAGCTAAGCCCTTCATGCTTCTCATCCCATCACAACAAGCAGGGTCTGGTTCACCACCATGGGTGAGATATGGTATGCATGGGGCCAATAACGAGTCCACTTGACCACAGGTCGTGCCTTGCCCTGGTTGCACCATGAACCCTACAAAGGCAACCACAGCAATGACTGATAAAATTGCGCCTTTGATCATATATATTTTTTTTCTTGTGGGGTGGAGTTCAATTATATCAATCTGGCTTAAAAGGGCCTTCAGAGGTGAGCTAGAGGAAGGGGTGTCGATATATATAGCATGATTTTGTGTTTGTTGACGAAAAAAGAGATAAGGTATGTTGGAAGCCCATTGATCAACTTGGTGCTGTTAAGACTGTTACTACATAACCGTCAGTTGCGCACCCTATGAAGCAAAATTAATGCATCTGATGATCAAACTTCTCCGAGTCAGTTATTCTTGGTTTAGGAGTACCTCTTCGGCTCTACCTCTATAAATTTGGGCTTTAAATCCCAACACAATTTAATTTATGCATACAATTCCCAAGTTCTGACTGAATCCCACGTGCATTAACGTCATTTCTATAATTTATACCTATCTACTTCTCCAAAAAATAGCCGTAGGTTAGGTGGCACTACAAAAAAAAGGGGCTTTGGTGACAATGGGTATTTTGTTACTAAAAAGCACTTTTTCGTCACCAAAAATATTTAGTGATGAAAAAAACATTCGTCACTCAGTCATCAGCAATGCTCCGTCATTAAAATGTCTAACATGAAGGAAAAAAAAGTCGTCACTAAATTGGTGGGTTTAGTGACGAAATGAGGGTGTGACGAAAATTAGTGACAAAAAAAAGTCGTCACCAAAAGAGGGGAATTTTTGTCACTAAAAGATAAAAGTCGTCACTAATTGCGACAGGTTAGTGACAAAAATTAGTGACAATAAATTCTCGTCACTAAAAGAATGACGGTCAACGGGCAATTTTGACGGTTTTGGTGATAGGAAAAAAGTCGTCACTAAAAATTGTCTTGGTCAACTTCTTTTGTGACGAGCTAGTAACGAAAATATTTTCGTCACCAATTGGCGATTTTCATTGATGATGAAAAAAGTCCGTCACTAAAGGTTTGTTAGGAATGCAATTTGTGACGAAAAAATTTTGACGCGCTTTTCATTGGTGATGAAAAAAACTTCATCACCAAAGGTTCGTTGACAAATGGAATTAGTGACGGAAAAAAGTTGTCACTAAATAGTGTTATTAGTGACAACTTTTAACCAAAATTGGAATGTAGTTTGTTTTAATATCTTATTGCCAATATCATTGTATTGATCGTCACATTATCTATCCTTATAGTACATGCATCATCGAAGTAAAAAATGTAATGAAATCATTCATACTAAGCATTGAACCATACAAAAATACAAGAAAGGCACAAAAGTTGAACTTGTGCAATACAAGAGACAACATTTTAATTTCCCACTAGACAAGAAAATAACAGTTGAATATCGTAGTTGTACCATGAGACAACTTATTTTCTCAGAAACAACTAATAAAACAAGCCAAAAAGAAACTCCACAATGATGTCGTAAGCAACAGAACTTATATTCAATCCAATGTCAACCACAAGCCTCGATAGCTCCAATGAATTAAAGCATATGGTATCACTAGTGATTACAGCCAAAAGAAAACTGAATTTAAAAGGCAGACCATGCAAGGGTTAATTGCAGGGGAAAAACTCCAGAAAATCCCTCAATTTGTTTCGGCAAATCTCCAACCATAATAAAGATCCATTCGCCACCAAAGTTCCATATTTTGAGTAACCTACAACTACCAAAAAACCAAATCACTAGTAACAAGGAGGGGGCAGAGAATACTAACAGAAGAAAACCGGCACAACCATATAATTGGCAAACTAATATTTTCTAGCAAATACAAAAAAAAAAAAAGGGTTCAAGGAAAGGGAAACACGAACTCAATATATCATGATAAAGAAAGCGCTTCTCCACCCTTACAAAAACCCCAAATGTTCTAAAAGTATTTTTTTTTAACCAATATGTTCAAAGAAAAATAATCCAATTAAACAAATAAGTCAAGATGAAAATCCACTACATTTGTGTTGACAGAGATGGATGCACAAAAATACAACTGAGTCATGAATTCCGTTCCAAGCTCAAGCTTCTCCTATGAAATTAAGGACATAGCCACTAATGAATAACAGAAAAGGGCAAAATTCTAAGAACCAAAACAATAAGGATTTGGGAAAGGGAAGAAGGTGGGAGGGGGTAGGGATTCAATTGATCCACACATCTTCACAGGATCCATAATTTATTAGAAAAGTACTTCAACCAACACAATTATAACTAAATACAACAGAAAAAATTATCCCTATTTCTAGTGTTTGAACACATTTTTAATGAGATCACTAGTGAAATTATCTAACTATTTATCCGAATCAAACTAAACAGAATAAAGCATTTTTAAAAATTGTGATAAATTATACTTTACAGAAACCAAAAATGTCTCCCCAGAACTTCAGCTACAATTGTACTGTGCTACGTTTAGACATTTGAAGCCAAGAAGAAGAATAGTTGATTCTTTTACTGGCCCAAAAAATTACCAACCTCCAACCAAAAAAGCTTAGAAGCATGGCAGAAGTGGACTATTAATTCACAGCTTAAAGTCGACTTCTTTAATTTTTACAAGACAGACCTTCTCCAAATTCTATAAATCAGTCAATGCACACACTTTCGACAATTATGCTCCAATGCCTTTCAGTTTAATCCAACAAGTTTTAACACCTTTATCACCTAATCACATTACAGTTTACTTAAATCTTCATCACGCAGGACATAATTTTCAATAGTATGAAATTTTAGCACTCATTTACAAAGTGTCTTCCAAGAAATCACTATCAGTTGGAGACAACTAGAGAACACTTTACCTTCAAGAAATACACTGATAAAAGGCACACAATCATTTAAAGAAGGAAGATAGACTTTATTGGGATATTCTTTTTGTCTACACACACACACACACACACACACAGAGTACCTGTAGGCATCCTTCTTCTGTAACTATAAGCCCAACAACCTTTGATTTCTTCAGGTTGGATAAATCATTGGCAATGTAAAAACTTGGAGGAGATGAATGTTGGGGTCTAAAAGCTAGTAATTTTCTCTGTTTTCTAGCCTTCTTGAGATCTGGGGGAAGATCTCTTAAAATGATCACATCATTTGCTAAAGCTGCTATGAACTGCTACTAATTATATATATACGAAAAGCTCTTGAACTGGGAATCGCAATGCATTTATAACAACTTATAGCTATATCTTGAGCATTGGGATAAGTGACTTTTTCATTGAACAGAGATAAAAAGTTACTTGATTTCTGTTGAGCGAATATTTTGTTGAATCTCAAGGATAATAAGTGTAACATTAAGAAGCCTTGATACAGCTTCTAGATCACAAATCTACCATATTTCTCACAGATTAGAAACTACAAAAAATTTGAAAACTAGACACAGGAAAAATAACAAAATAATCTCAATTTAAAAGAAAGATAATAACATATTGAAGTTCTAATCTTCTCAAAGTCACCAAAAACTTTTGCATATATGAAGCCATTATTCTGCTTATCTGAAACTAGAACAAGAAAAAAGTAAAGCAATTCAAAACAGATAGTAAAATAACACACAAGTACGATCATTTTGTCATAAACAAGAATCTTTACATAAATGCAACATAGTTATTAACTTGGATGGAAAATCGCTTAGCATTTTTACATTCGATGCATAAAGCCCAACTTTAGATATCTAGATACTGTACAAACATTATAAACTGAAATCACTATCATCTATCACACCTTCAAAGATGTAACATTTCTCACATCTAGTCCAAAATATAGAGTTCTACATATAATTAATGCATGGTTCATTCCACCCAACAACAAAATTGGAAACAATCAGATTTTAAGACATCAAATTCCTAAGCTATGCCTGTGATATTACTCATTGATGGAAATTCTTGAGCAAGCCCAGGTAATCCTCCTGTAAAGTCCATCAAAATCTAAGATACTAAACTCCAACAAAAGAACAAATAAAGACGGTAAGTTGCTCAAAATGTTGTTGATACTATATACTCATAGCTCAAATATTTTATTCAAAAGTGATATACTTGCTAGAATGGGTCCCTCAAAACCTATAGCTTGCTTCTCCATTCACAATTGGATTATATCATTATGCAACTTTAATCAAAACTTTAAGACTTTCAAATGGGATATGAAGATTACAATCTGGACATTTGTTTCTAGTACTAAAAATAATCAGGAATTGGTCCACTAAAGTTGTTGCCGCTTATCCTTCTACAACATGAAAGGAAATGTTGTCTAGCATAAGGCTCACAGTAAAACTATAAACTATAAAATATCCAGACAAAAGAAGCAATCAAGGGAAAGCATGAAACTTCAAACACAAAAACCAAATGATATACAAATGTAGCAGTGTCCACAAAAATCAATTATCGACCATAAGCTACAAGAAAATAGGATGAACAATATTATGTTTGGACAAGAAAAAATTTGGACTTAATAAAATATGAACAAGACACAAAAGAGAGCTTCGATTAGGACTTGTAATTTAAGTAGAAGAAAGCTTGTTGGAGAAAGAGCACCTTGGCTGACCAATTGTAATTTGAGTAGTACCAAAATTTCAAAAAAATCCAAAGTTAAGCAAAACTAATTGTTGGCAGAAAATTTCTACAATAACAACAACTGCTTCGGCCAGAACTTGTTTGGAACAAGGAATAGACTTCTAGACAAGATGAATTTAGCAAAACCAATGTTGGAGAGCAAGACAAATTGTGGCTGGAGACAAAAGTTAGGCAGCAACAAAATCAATAATTTTTGTGCACAAGAACTAAAAGTTTAGGCCATCAAGAAGACAATTCAGACAACAACAAAAAATTTAGTCAAGATGTGTCAGCCAAGAAGATCCAAATTTCAGGCAAAATTTTAGCCACAAAAGTCCAGAATCTTGGCTGCCAAAAAATGTCATAATTCTTGAAGCAACTAAAACAATTTTCAACAAGGATTTTCAGCCAAGAAGAACTAAACTTCAGTCAACAATTTCATGACTTAAAGCTTGGAATTACTCTCACATTCGGTTTACAATTTTTGCTACTCTTGACAAGAACAAAAAAAGCAGTAGATGCCCATTATTTGCTTCATACTATTAGCAATTCAAATGTGAGTGTACAAATAAATAAATAACTCAATTTAAGCATAACCCATTAACATCAATCAACTGCATAAAAAATCCCACAAATTCACAACTTCAATCTGCTTCAAAAACAACAATAAACCCAAAGTTTTTCATCCAACACCAACACCAAAGAAAAAAAAAAGGTTCAAGACCCATAAAGGGGCACCATAATCCCAATAGAAAAAGTTCTAGCCATGGCCGGAGTACAAAAACAAAAAAAAAAAAAAACAAAACAAAGGAAGGAAATCAATAACAGAATCCAAACCAATCAGCTGAGGAAAGGGATGGAAATCAATTGAGCACAACTTTCAAAGCTTGAATCCACTCGCAATTAGCCCATATACTAACATAGAGATAACTGCATAAAAAATCCCTCAAATTCACAACTTCAATCCACTTCAAAAACAACAATAAACCCAAAAATTGGAAACATACCAACAGGAGTTTCACCCAACAATTAATGGAAACGGTAGCAGAATTTTCAACCACAATACCACCATAGAACAACAAAAATGCAGAAACCACCAAGGCTGAAAAACTGCAGAAAAAATTCCAAAAAAATTCAAGTCCACAAAAAAAAAGGTTAGCTTTGGAACTTAGACAGCAATGCAAAAAATTACAGAAAATTTTAGAAATGGTACAAATGGAGATGGTGATAGCAGCGGGCTCTCACTTTCTAAGCTCAACTGCGGCGGGCTTTCAGATATGATTTCAATATGGGACGGCTGAGAAGGAACCAGCAAGAAATTAGATAGGTTCTCCATCTGGGCAGTTGACATTTACAGCCTTAGTAAGGCCGTTATTGCCATGTTCCATCTCAAACTCGACTGCCTCCCCTTCACCAAGGCTACGAAAGCCACCACCGCTATCCTTGATTCTAGAGTGGTGGATGAATAAATCTTCCCCGTCGTCATCCAGAGTGATGAAGCAAAGAGAAAATCCGAAGTGCCCATTTGTAGGCTTGGCTTGAATGAAGCAAATATTCAATCTTTGTCCCAAAATCGACGAACATGGCACAAGGAACATGTTTTCTTGCTCCTATCTCATTGAAAAATGTATTGATAGAAATGCACTCTCTCATTTTTGGTGTGTTTGAGATTTGCTAAGATTACATGAAGAAAAAAGATGGGGGGAGAAAAACAAGAAAGTAAAGAATGGAATACTAGAGGTGTATACAAAGACATCTCTAGAATTGAAAGACCACAATAGATTTGGAGAAAGGAAGGAAATGAAGAAATGGATGGTGGAGAGGGTTTCGAGTGAGCATAGACCAGTTGAGAGATGGCAAAGGAATTGAATTTTTGTTAAGTGTACTAAACTGGCAAGGCAATAAACATTTTCAAACCATTGAAGCCGCCTTCTATTTTTTTATTTTTGCTTTTCTCGTTAAAACAATTTCGTTTTCCCTTTGTTTTTTTTCTTAAGCATTCAAAGTTTTCCCTCTTGTCTTTCTTAAGCATTCAAACTTTTTATTCAATTATTCATAATAAAAAAAAATTTACTTTTTTTAACCAATAATCAATCTTTCACTTTATAATGCTATATTGTTTTTAAAAAAAAAATTATAACTTGAATTTTTTTAAATTTTAAATTTTGAAATGCTAATTAGTTATTAAATAGAAAAAGTGAAATCATTTTAACATAATTCATAAAAAAATATTTACATTTTTATGTTGAAACTGAAAAAATTATGTATATTATATATTTAAGTTTATGTAGATTATATATTGCTTACTTAAAAGATAAACAAATAGATGAATAATTAACATGTGTTAGTTACTGTGTATGTGTATAAACCTGTATATATATACACCAAATTGCTTATGTTATGTAATAATTACTTTTATTATAACTATATTATTTACTAACTACTATATATATGTATTAACTTCTAACTATATATATATATATACACATACATACATACATACATACATATATATATATATATATATATATATTTATATATATATATTTAATGAGATAAAAGACATTAAAATGGTGTATTGATATACAATACCTTTAATGAGAACAATAGTGTTATAAAATGAGTTGTACCTCTACTTGGTTGACTAAAAATAAAAAATTGTACATTGGTGAAATCTAACTTTTTTTTTTTTGGATAAAGAGAGTATAAGTATTTACTACTTTTGTTATACATTGTGTATCTAACAATATATGTACATGTATTAACAACTACTTTATGTTATAATATTACATTAGTGACTGTAACTACTTTGAAACTATATATTTTTTATTCTTGATTTTCTTATAAAGAAATATAGTTCATAATAAATACCAAAAATTTTAATTACCGTTAATCAATAGTGTATTCTAATACTAATAGAATTATGAGCTTAAAGTAATTAAACTTATGCGTGCAAGTTCATAAATCCCAAGGTGTCCTAGTATAATTATTTTAAATTAAGAGTCATAACATAAATAAGCTAATGAAGCTCAACCCAATGAAGAATATACTTAGTTCATTGTTATTATTAACCAAAGAAAGCTAATTAGTACTAATCAATAGTGTATTGTAATACTAAAAAGACCGTGTGATTAATGTACAATTATAGGGACAAACAAAAATGTTAGGATGTTCTTGTACAATTATTAGAAATCAAGAGCTATAATATAGGTAAGCTAAGTTTGGCATAAAGAAAAGCATGCTTAGTCCAATCATTATTTTTAGTCAAAAAAATCCAATTATAATTAATTTATAGTGTATTTAAAAAAGTCTCCACGCTTGAAGTAAAATAATGTAGGCAAATTTATATATATTAGGGTGTCTTAGTGCAATTATTAAAAATTAAGAGCCATAAATTTAAAAAGTTAAGTTTGACCCAATACATAACCCAATCATTATCCTTAACCAAACAAGTCCTATCCAATCATTATATAAGTAGTGGCCAATCAATTTAGTCCAAAATATTTTATTTAATCTATCCCAAATTATATAGCCCAATACATATCTTGTTATTAAAATTTATAATATCTAATTTCATTACACACTAACACAAATATTTTATATCTCCATATTTAATAATATTATACACTAAAACTTTATATATAGAGACATGAATTAAAAGATTATAACTATTATGGTGTCCTAGTAATGTTTTTTGAAATTAAGAACGATAATATAAGTAATCTAAGTTTGGCATAAAAAAAAACATGCTTAGTCCAATCATTATTCTTTCCCAAAGAAAACAATCATAATTAATTGATAGTGTATCTAAAAAAAGACTCTATGCTTGAAGTAAAATAATATAGGCAAATTCAAATATATTAAGGTGTCTTAATACAATTATTAAAAATTAATAGCCATAAATTTAAAAAGTTAAGTATAAAAATTTATTCTTCATGTATTAGTTTCTTGTATTATACTACTTAATAATTTATTGTAATACTAATAAACTGTGTGATTGAAGTACAAGTATATGGGCAAACAAAAATGTTATGGTGTCTTAGCACAATTATTAGAAATTTGGAGCTATAATACAAGCAAGTTAAGTTTGGCATAAGGAAGAATATGCTTAATCCAATCATTATTTTTATTCAAAGAAATCCAATTATAAGTAGGTGAAAGTGTATCTAAAAAAATACTTTATTTTTAACGTCAAATAATGTAGGCAAATTCATATATATTAGGGTGTTTTAGTGCAATTATTAGAAATTAAGAACTATAAATTTAAAAAGTTAACTTTGGCCCAATTAATAAATTATATAGTCCAATCATTATTTTTAACCAAACAAGTCAAATCATTATATAAGTTGTGGCCCAATTCATTTAGCCCAAAACATTTTGTCTACTCTATCCCAAATTAATTGGATTAACACATATATTCTTCTTAAAATTTACAATATTCAGTTTTATTATACGCTAAAATAAATATTTTATATCTCCACACTTAATAATATTATACACTGAAACTATATATGTACAAAAATAAGAATTAAAAGATTGTAACTATTTTCATTTTTATTGTAACTATTTTACTAATTAAATTTTCCTTTGAACAAGAAAATTCATTTTCATAACACACTATCTAAAAAAAATTATATTTTTTAATTAATGATGTTTCACATATATCCATATAATTAAGAATTTAATTAAGAATCATATATAAGTAGTATAAGTTACAAATGTAATAAGAAATTGGTGACGACAAAAAATCGTCACTAAAAGATATTCACATTGGTGATGACCCAAATTTCGTCACTAATGAATAAATTTTATGATTTTAGTGACGATAATGAATATCGTCACCAATTTGTCGACACTAATTGTGATCATTTAGTGGAAAACCTTCCCGCCATACCCTTTAGTGACGACTTTTGGTGACTCGTCACTAAATTTGGAGAGTGGATGTAAAATTGGTGACAACAAATTTCTTTAGTGGTGGGATTCTTTTTTTGTCACCATATTTTCTGTCACTAAAGACCAATTTTCTTGTAGTGTGGTAAGATAAGAAGAATTTTGCCCAAAAGATTTAAATTTTGACATTTTTTAATCGCGGAAAAAAAAAGGTGTTGTCACATACATATCTTTAGTAAAGATATTCAATTATATAAAGTAAAAGTATATATATATACACTAATTATGTGGCATATAGTGCAAACACCTCATCAAATATTCCTTTTATTAATTAGGCCTTAACCTCATATATTTTACGTTATTCCTTTTCTTCAAAGTTTTTTCCTCTTAATTAATTTCTCTATCCTGATATTATAAGCATCCACGGGCTAAAATTAGTATCACTAGTTAGAAACATAATTATTCAGCTGAACCATCCATTTCAATCAATTAAGATTGATAATAATTTAGAGAGGTTACTCAGTTTTCCAAAACGAAGAAAAATATTATATGAAAAAAAAAATGTCATTGATAATTAAAAAAAATTTCTTCAATGAATCATCAAATTAACTTAAAATGATAACAATAATAATCAAAATATTAACAAAAAGAGGGAAAAAAATGAAGAGAAACCCTATCAAAATCTTATGCTCCACCACGAATTCAATTAATCCGTGAATGAAATCTCAAATTTCCCTTTCTTTTCAAACTCAATTACGGTCGAGAAAGATGAAAGCGTGGACCCAAAACCACGCTTTCTCGGGTTCACCCTCACAGGCGTTTCAGCTTTGGGAGAGCCGATCAAGTGGGGAAAATTAAGCCTAGCTTTTGCGCCGCGCATTTGAAAAGCGGCTTGGTCATAAGCCAACGCTGCATCCTCCGGCGTCTCATACGTCCCCAGCCAAATCCTCGACCCTTCCTTCTCCGGATCCCTTATCTCCGCCGCGAACTTCCCCCACGGCCTCCTCCTCACTCCCCTGTACCGCGTCCACTCCTCCCGGGCCTGCGCGTGCCCTCCACGCCCCACCCGGGAAAACTCTTGCTGAACCTCCTCTTGTTGTGGCAGCTGCTCTTCCAGCATCACATATTCGGCTGTCTCCGACGAATCATTACAACAACTACTCGTACTACTACAAGACCCCATCATCATTTCTCCTCCACCATTTTCCAGATCGCGAATTTCTCCACTATCACACAAACCCAAGTGAGAAAACAACTCCTGGAAGTCGGAATCATTGAGAAGTTGTTGCTCTATGAATGCCAAGAGGGCCAAGTCATCGGAATCCATGGTTTCTGAGTCAAGATCCTTGGTGGGTTTTTGAGGGCTTATTAGCTAATCAGATGAGTGAGGTGAGGGAGTGATGAATATTGGTACTATGGATCAATGGAGAAGATTATAAACTGTGTTTCTTTCTTTATCTGCACATATATATATAGAGGGACATCAAGAATTATTTGGTACAATAATAACATCAAAATATTATACGTTTATTATTGTACATATATATAGAAATTATATATAATAATAATTTCTATATATATAATTATATATAGAAATTATTATATATAGTTTTCTATATATAATGTTATTATATGGTACAATAATTTTTATATATGTACAATAATTTAACATATATGTACAATAATTTCTATATGTTATAACACCTTTTTGTTTCTGTACTTGAGAGCCTTCTACGAAAGGGAATTCATTTACTCACATGCAGAATTTGCATATTATATGGTATAATTCTGTATGGGAATGATGTTCTTAGTTTGTTTTCTAGTACAACAACTTTGTTGTCCTTTTAAATATAATATATGCATTTAAATATTAACTAGCACATGTTGTAATTATTACATAATAATTTTAAACAAGGTTCGTGGTAGTTGAGTTTTTTTTTTATTTTTAAATTAAAGATTCTTCTAGGAAAGGTATGGATGACCTACCTTACAATGAATAGGAACAATAATGGAGATCCCAAATATTGAAGGAGATCATAAAAAGGACAGAGATTTAGTTCAATGGGGTGAAATTAATTAGTTTACTTCAGGGATAATTATATGCCCTTTTTGAATTTGAGGGTTTAAACTAAGTTACTTTAACGCCGACATGCATGCGCGAGTGAAGTACTTGAACACTGCTGAGGTTGTATTTGAAAGTGTTAAAGAGAAAATTAATAACGATTAATTAACAGGTGATAGTCCAATGAAATTAAATTAATAGTAGCAATTCAATTGTCCCTTTTTTTGGTTTTAGAAAAATAAAATTAGTAATTCCTGTTCTCTTAATTTGGGTTCGTTATTTGCATTTACGTTTGTCAATGTTTTATCAGTATTTACGGATAGAGATTTAGTTTGTGTGAACTTTTGGAACATAGTTTCAGTTTGGAGAAAGTGAGAAAATGTTGTCCTTTTCCGACACAGATTGGTGCTTTCATTCATATGAAAGCACCACATTGAAAACGAAAGGTTAGAAAATTGCAGCAAGATTATCACACAAACATTTGAATGTCCGTATATGGTCTGTAATGGATGTATTGTCATCTTTGTGCAGATAAGTGAGTTGTTGACGAAACGTGAACTCACGTTCTTGAGAGTCTTGGGCATACGTTTCTTTGAGTGCATCCCAAACTGCAGACGCGGTGCCTAATCCAATGACTAATCCGAGTGCCTCTTCAGAGAGGGTGCCAATTATCCAGCCTCGAAGAAGCCGATCAGATTTTTGCCAGGTAACAAATTCTATTGTTGGCGTTGATGTAGTTGTTTCTGTGCCTGTGGTATTTGAATTTGGTGAGGAATATTGTGGTGGAATAGGAGTTGCAACGTCAAGATGATGAATCAGATCTTGGCTTTCTGCTAAGCCTAAAACTTGTTCTCTCCATAATAGATAATTTGAGGAAGTGAGTTTCAGAGTAACAAAGTTACCAACATTGAGAGATAAAGAGGTCATGATAAAAGATAAGCAAGACAGAGATCTTGGCTCTGATACCAAGAAGAAAAATAGAATTGAAGAAGACTTTCAAAGGTTTGATTTTTTTTTATTACTCCTACGCTACTTTACAAAATACAAGAAGCTGAATATTTCGTAAAACTAGCCACTAATGCTGGGGAAAGATATGGATTGTTTGTAATTTCCACTATCAACTGAATTACCATAAATGTAGCAAGTTGTTACTCATAGAAATCTTCATCACCAATCATATCCCTGATCACCAATCATATCCCTGATCTGAATGATCTGATTTGCATAATCCTTTCTTCATCACCAATCATATCCCTGATCTGAATGATCTGATTTGCATAATCCTTTCTTTTCTGTCAACTTACTTCATGCTGTGGCATGAAAAGTTACATGCCATGGCATCAGCATCCAAGTCTTTCTTACACGCCAAGTCTTGATTTGCATCATCCTTTCTTTTCAGTAATTCTATCAACTGACTTCATGCTGTGGCATGAAAAGTTACATGCCATGGCATCAGCATCCAAGTCTTTCTTTTCTCCAATAAAATCAGGTTTGCTAATAGTTCTCCTTTTCCGACGATTAATTTTGAAATACAAATTTGTCTCCGATCCAAAAGTCAGAGATCAAATTACCATATATGTTGTGTTGATTGTAGACATATAAATCTTTTGATGGGACCAAAATTGCCATATATATCATAGTGATGGTAGATATGTAACTCTTCATGTGGGAACAAAAATGAAACGAACAAATGGTTTGACCCTTGACAAAAACATTTCAATTCGTTGTACTTATTATGCAGAATATAACCAAAAAAAAAGACAAAATTTTCGATGGTACTTTGATAATTGTACATGCGTGCATGAAACAAATGTAAAAATTTACACGAGACGTATATCTGATGATCGATCCTCAATACATGATCAACGGGCCTTGAATTGTCCTCTTCTTTGAGCTGTTGATGGCGTTGAGGAAACAGACCACGCCTTCCTGGGTTCATTTTCATAGGCTCCCCAGTATTAGTTAGAACCAATTAAGTACGTAAAACTACTGGACCAGTGTCTCGTACGTACGAAGCCATATTCTTGATCCTTTCTTGTTGGGATCCTTTTCGTTATTTGCTTAATTTGGTACTAAATGAATGACTTGAAATGCGTTTTATGAATACCGTGATAGTTTATTTGTACGGTGTACTTGATAATCATATTTATATAAAATTTTTAAAGAATTTAAATTATCTAATAGACATAATTTCAATTCTCAAGATCTTTATTTGATTAAATTGTATAGATTTCTATAACTTAGACCAAATAAGGCGCATGTGTATAATTATTTGATTAAATTGTATAGATTTCTATAACTTAGACCAAATAAGGCGCATGTGTATAATTATTTTGGTGAATATTTGTTGAAACACAATTACGAATGATTCCATTTCTCAGATCAAATAAATTGTAATCCTCAAAATTGCCGCAACAAGCCAATTAAAATAAGAACAAATAAACTTAACCTCTTAAATTGCGCATAGTGTCTAAAAAATTTACGCTTTTGTCAATAATTTACTCATGTTGTACGAACTTAATGGTACAATAGCTACACGCAATATCTTCTCCTACACGAGACAAATATGCAACCAAACTGCTTCCTTAGTCATAGTAAATATTTCCAGAAATGGAGTGTTACAGCTTAATAATTTTTTAACTATATAACTACATATATATACTAACATGAGAAATGAGTAGATTTTAGATATCAAATTTATGGGACTAAGGAATGACATAAGAAGGGGCAAAAAAGAACAAATAGACTCAAAAATAGCATTAAATAAAAATGAAGTAGAATAACCTACATTAATTCTAAAGGAACAAAGGGTCCATTATGGACAGTACATTTTTATGTCGATTGGCAAAGCTGTTTGTCCCTTGACCAAAACATTTCAATTTCTCTTTAGATCAAACTCATTATGCACTTACATAACAAAGAAAATTCCCATGCTATGGTATATAGATAATGGTTCGTGCATCCATGAAAACGTATAAATTTCCACGGGATTTGGAATTTGGATCAGATGATCATCACTGTATCAAATGGTTCCTGAATTCTCGTCTTTTTTGAGCTGTCGATGGAGACGACGAATCCGAAGGCTCCGAAACTCGTCTTCTAGGGTTCACTCTCACAGGCTCCACAGTAGAACCAAGGAGGTGTGGAAAATTGACCCTAGCTTGCGAACCACGCATTTTGAAAGCAGCCCGGTCGAAAGCCAGGGCGGCCTCCTCCGGCGTCTCGTACGTACCAAGCCATATTCTTGATCCTTTCTTGATGGGGTCTCTTATTTCCGCCGCAAACTTCCCCCACGGCCGCCTTCTGACGCCCCGGTACCGCCTCCACTGACCCTCGGAGGAATTTACTGCGGGAGCTGCTACTTCATCTCTTGCCACCTCAGCTGCTTGATCCAATAACGATGAATAATGATCCTCTGGGTTCCTAAGATTTAACGTTGTTTTTTCTGAATCCTGGGAGGTGCCAAAACTTGGGCTAGGTTCAAGAACATGATTATCTTCGTGATTAAATGAAGTGAATTCGGGGAGTTGTTCTGAGGAGAAATCAGTGTCGTTTAGAAGATGGTTTTGTATGGAAGCTAGGATGGCAAGCTCAGGATCTGAGATAGAGGCATCAGACATCTCTGAAGTCAGAATTTTTCTTTTTTGTATTCTTCTGAATTTTCCTTGGAAATTTCAAAGCTGACATTGTGTGTCTATAAATAGGGGAAATTTTGACGAGTAATGATTTTCATAGTGATTTTTTATAGTAACTTTTAATAGTGATTGATGTAGTAAGTATAAAAAGACAAAATCATCCATTATTATTTTTCATTGTTTAAAGATGGTGATAAGTGAATTTTGTCTTTTAATGCTTGCCACATCAAATTACTATGCAAAGTTAGTATAATTAGTTACTAAGAGTATCATTACTCAAATTTGACATAGAGATTCATGCACTTGAATTTGTTTAGTTAAAAGGGGATTCATACAAGGAGATTCATGTATTATGTAACCTTGTTTTGAATTGCCGGACAAGAACCGGAAGTGTATCCGTTGGACAAGTTATTTCTATTTGTAAATAGAAAAAATTATATTGAAATAAATAAAAATTTTGATAGGTATTTTTTGATAGAAAAAGTATTTTTGAAAAAAAAATAAGAAAGGAAAATTTTGAAAATTATATAAGAAGAATTTGAATAGAAAATTTTAAATTTTAAATTTTAAATTTTGAAATAAAAACGTGTCTTGATCATTTATTTTTATTTAAAAATTTTTTTATTTGTAAATAAAAAAAAGCTTGTCCAAACATGCCCGTAATCATTTACGCTGTTTTTCCTTCCAGAAGGTCATGACTCATGAGTTCCTCGATTGTACTTTTTCATGATTGTACTTGCATGTACGGATTTCTGACTTAGACTTTAAGGTAACCCTTGAATTTAAAATCAGAAGCAACGAAACTTGCAAAAAAAAAAAAAAAAAAAACTCTCGTTGATAAACTTTGAAACCTCACCAATAACAACGTTTGTAGCTTAATTAATTACCTTTTTTCTACTTATTGATCTATTAAAGTAGTTAATACTATCTCTTTCGTCTCCAAAAAAAAGTCTAGTTTGAATTTAATACAAATTCTTTTAATTATATAATATAATACACTTAATTATATTATTAAATTTCTACTTTTATATTTTTATCTTTATTTTTAAATTTGACTTAATATTGTCATATGGTAATACGATTGTACAATGTATACTGTTCTACATTGAAAAATTAAGATGAACGGAAACACTTAATAAGTGGTAAGGATTCAAGACATTTTAACTTAAACTTTTGGGTTCAAATAAATTTCTAGTGTTTATTGGCCCACTCTAGTTGAGTTTAATGTGTAAAACCTCCCCAACAAATATAAGAATTTCACATTAAAAGTAAACTCTATGTTTTTGAAACAAACAAAATTTTTGAAACTAAACTATTTTTTCATCTTTTTTGGGACAAACAAAATTTTTAAAACTAAACTTTTTTACAAAATTTTTGAAACTAAAATTTTTTTTTTCATTTTTTTGGGACAAACAAAATTTTTGAAACTAAACTTCTTTTTTTTTTTTTATCTTTTTTCAGGACGAAGCAAATTTTAGAGAGAAAAATTTTAACAATTAACATGACAACATTTATGTAACTTTTGAATGGTGGAAGATCAAAGTGATTTTCTTTTTAATTATTGCCACAATTAAGACAATCAAGTAATTAGATAACCGTATGAAATTAACCAAATACTCCTATATATTATGCACATGATTCTTCTTATTTTAAGGGCCTACTTCTAGATAATCATTAAAAATAGAACCAATTTTTCATCTCATCGTAGTCATATTAACTTAACTCCAACATCCCACTAAAGAAAAAGGGCGGGGTTGGGGGGGGGGGGGGGGGGGGGTGGTTTTGGCGTGTGGAGGGGAAGAAAAAAAAAAGGGTTGGAGTCGCACTTTCTTACCTTTTTTAACCCACTAAAGCAAAAGTATGTATTGCCCTGTTTTGCAAAAAAAAAATAAATAAATAAAACTAAACTTTTTTACAAAATTTTTGAAACTAATTTTTTTTTTTCCATTTTTTTGGGACAAACAAAATTTTTGAAACTAAACTTCTTCTTCTTCTTTTTTTTATCTTTTTTCAGGACGAAGCAAATTTTAGAGAGAAAAATTTTAACAATTAACATGACAACATTTATGTAACTTTTGAATAGTGGAAGATCAAAGTGATTTTCTTTTTAATTATTGCCACAATTAAGACAATCAAGTAATTAGATAACCGTATGAAATTAACCAAATACTCCTATATACTATGCACATGATTCTTCTTATTTTAAGGGCCTACTTCTAGATAATCATTAAAAATAGAACCAATTTTCATCTCATCGTAGTCATATTAACTTAACTCCAACATCCCACTAAAGAAAAAGGGCGGGGTTGGGGGGGATGGTTTTGGCGTGTGGAGGGGAAGAAAAAAAAAAGGGTTGGAGTCGCACTTTCTTACCTTTTTTAACCCACTAAAGCAAAAGTATGTATTGCCCTGTTTTGCAAAAAAAAAAAAAATAGAAATTAATTCACTTGCTATTTTTTCCCTTATAAAAGAAGAGTCAAATCTTAAATTAAAATTTTACAATATATATTCAATAAAACAACTAACACAGCTCACAATTAAAAAGTAAAGACATAAATAAAAAATTATTTAATTATGTATCTAATGTATTATACTTTATAAATTTTTAAAAAGTACGAATTTTTTTTCGGTTGCGCAGGTACGAAATAATATATAAATTTTGGATACGCGTGAATTGCATTTTTATTTTATGCTTTTAAAGTTACAAGCTAAATATTGTAGAATAAAAAGTATTTCAAAAAATGTAAAAAAATTATTCAATAAAGGGTTGGAGTAGCACTTTCTTACCTTTTTTAACCCACTAAAGCAAAAGTATGTATTGCCCTGTTTTGCAAAAAAAAAAAAAAAAGAAATTAATTCACTTGCTATTTTTTCCCTTATAAAAAAAGAGTCAAATCTTAAATTAAAATTTTACAATATATATTCAATAAAAACAACTAACACAGCTTACAATTAAAAAGTAAAGACATAAATAAAAAATTATTTAATTATGTATAATATATAAATTTTTAAAAAGTACGAATTTTTTTTCGGTTGCGCAGGTACGAAATAATATATAAATTTTGGATATGCATGAATTGCATTTTTATTTTATTTTTTTAAAGTTACAAGCTAAATATTGTAGAATAAAAAGTATTTCAAAAAATGTAAAAAAATTATTCAATAAAAAGCAAAATGTAATTTGTATAGAGCCTATCGTCCTTGTATTATTCCTCTTCGTGGCAACACCTTGGCTGCATCCTCAAATAAAAGAGAACGTTGTGGGGGGAAAAAAATAAAAGTGAGAAGTAAGTTTTTGATTTCGTGGATCTTTTGTTGTCATAAGAAGTACAGAAGATAATATTTGCCTTGCAAATTGCACAGAAATAAATAGACAAAAGTACATTTTCAAATGTCCAAAAAAATGTTAAATCCAATGCAGCTGATCTTGACGTAGTTGAATCCTAAGAGATACATTATAAGTCATAAATTACATGTCAAATTAATCAAGGTAATCATAACACAGAGAAAAAAATTTGCACACAATTTAATGGGGTCAAATTATTGTTGATTAGCTTAGCATAATTATCAGGTTGAAAGAGATGGATTTGGTAGCATTAATTCCTGGTTGGGATACCAATTAATCCACTATTTCTTACCCTGTTTTTTAAATATTTTTTTTCCTCGTATATAGATTAGAGTCAATAAAATCAACAAAAATAGAAGGCAGATCATTAATTTCCCCATCCTTTCAAATACAAGTGAAGTTTCTTGCTGGGATTGATTCTGAAATCAGATCTAGAAATTAACTCTTAGGATCAATTGTTAGAATTGTAATTGTTTTTTAATCAAAGAATTTCTTTTTTAAGTTTGGTTGAATTTTATAATTTTTTATAACATAATTTCAACTCATTTATTATGTATATTCTATAGTATCTCAAAAGGGCAAATAGCGTCATATGTGTCTCCTAATTTAAATTTTTGGTTAAAAAGAGATTTGGTTTCTCAATTTAAAATATTTCAATTTAATCCTTTAATATATTTTAATTAGTCTGTCTAAGGAGTCAAGCCAAATGAACTTAACACTCTAAAACAAAAGACAATGAATGAAAGAAAAAATTGCTAAAACCAAATCAAACAAATTGTCCCCTAAAAGTTGAAAATTGATTAAAAATAAATATCTAAAACAAAAAAAAATCCTTTATATTAAAAAAAAATTCTAACATTATAAATAACGAGATAAATTAGAACAATTTTATAAAAATTACAGAGATTGATACAGAGAAATGTTACAAAAAATCCTTTCAGTATATATTGTACGAAATTCATTGAGAATTTGTCTCATGTACCTCTTACCACACTTGTTCACCTGGAATGGTTATTTCTTTTAGTTGCATCACACGATATATATTTTACATTGTGAACAAGAAATGAGAAATGATAATATTAGGCAGCTGTAAATTATAGATCATTTGTTTTAATTCACTATCAAATATTCCTTTGTCCAAATTAAGGAAAAATATTTACACGTTGAATTTGATTCGTATATGTGAACACATTAAAAAATTGATCATGTGGGAACAGAGAAATCCACCCTAAAAGGACAATAATTTTTTCGTGGAATTTTTGAAAGGTAGTACAGAATAATAATATTAGTTGGTGAAGTCAATATCTTTGAATATATATATATATATATGCAGGAAGCTCTAGAATATCATTTCCTGTAATTGCAGTCTTTCAAAGCTTAGGTTGAAAAAAGTGGAAAAAGAAAATCTAAAACTTAATTATAACTACTTCACTAAAGTTGACTCTAGAAGAAAGATAGTACATTCATCTCACAAATCTCTACTTATTCATATTCTTTTTCTCACGTAAAACCAGTACCAGTTAGCAATATTCCAAATTTGGCTGACTCGTTTTCTATGTAGATATGTATTAAGGAATCACAGAAAATTTTAAATGCAAAAAATTAGTTTAAAATAGGTCATTTCAACTTTGGACAATCTCATGTTGGAAAATCCAAGGTCAAAGTGGTTAGCGATACTGTTTCGAATTTTAGGCGCAAATTAACGTCACCCCATATCATGGAAATGTCAGAGATAACCATTTCAGTTTGGATTTCTTCAAAAGATTTGATGTTGTGCTAAATGGACTTGATAATGTTGATACGTGAACCGTCTTTGTTTGGCTGCTGATGCACTGTACATGTGAAGCGTAAAAGTGAATGATCTGAATTTAGGTACTAAGCATGAAGACGATATTTTCGAACGAGGAAGGGGCGAAATATGGAAGAATATGGAAGGAGAATTTTATGATCATGTATTCTGTTGAGGTTTCTTTGGCTAATGATCAAGTGGCATGGATAAACCGTAACAAACCAAGGCTGATATACATCAGGGATGTACCTACTGAACCGAATATAAATGCAGATGAAATTTCAGTATCTGCAATGGAAGCTCTTGGTCTCAAAAATCTTCAAGATATTCAGGCACTAAAATTATTCTTCAAGAAAAGGGGCAATGATATTGGAAGCTTAGTATTGCATAGCCTACTATTTGAAGCGAAGGTATTGCTGGGAATATTGTGCATGCCGTTCACAACCAGTGCTATTGTTGCTGCTTTGGTTGTGATTGAAGCAATTAAAGTGCTGCGAAATGATTTTACTAATCTCAGGCACACATTTTTTCCGTCCATATCCTTAGAGTATGATCCATATTCTCCTGCTGGGAAGATTATAATACGAAATCCTAACTAGAACTGTCCAATAATAAGTAGCAAGAGTTCAACTTAATACTTTTTCAATGTGGGAACACAACAAATCTCTTTTTTATGGATACATTACTACATCAAATCCTACTTCCTTCAAGTCCAAGCCCATCTCTTCACCGTTAACCCATCACAAACCTGGCCACGAGTCTCACTAAACCCAGTTATTCATGTGTAAGTGATAAACTGTTATCCCTGTCCAACTGGAAGTCCCCACTAAACCCTTTTAATTCTTGGTCTAATCAGAAGAAGAACCACTTATTTCACCAAATAGTCTAACAATACAATTTGAATACCATTTGTTGGGAGATTATAACATGGGAGCTAATTAAAGAAGTCCAATAAGTAGTGAGAGTCCAACTTGAATTCAAAATGTTAAACTAACAAGTTTTGGATTTTTCCACCACTTATTAGATGTTCTAATTTTTCTTACTTTTCCAACATGAAACAATGGCATGGACACAACACCTTCAAGGATGATGCTTGTCATGCCTGTTGAGCCATTTAAGCCAAATTATGCTATGTTTACTCCAAGATTAACACTCACCATTCAAAGTTGAGGGATTTCGTCGATAAGATTGTCAAAGCGAAGCTGACATGCCATTGATTATGAATGGATCTTCCCTTCTTTATGAGGTTGGCTATGATCTTGAAGAAGATATGATTGCGAATTATGCTCTAAAACTCGACAAGGTGCTAGCTGAACTCCCTTCACCTGTCACCAATGGGACAATACTCATGGTTGAGGATCTTGTGCAAGAATTCACATGTAATGTTGTAATCAGCCATAGAGAGTTTGATGAGATAAAACAACCTGATGGAATGATTCTGTCTGGGTGGACACCCGTACTTATGGGATAAGATGAAACATCTGTTAGGAAATTATGTATGCCATAAACAATTTAGAGGTAGCGGAATTAAAACATGATTTTCACCAAGATTAATTTCAATATGCATATAAAACAAAAAACCTATTTTGATGACTGAAGATTGTGTTGATGAACGAAGTTCTGTCAACCACAACCGCACAGACGTTTAGCCTCTAAGGTATCTACACGAACTAGTTCTTAGGATCCTTCTAGGATTGATTGACACCAAGCCAATATGCTAGTTTCTTCAATGAGCGTACAATCCTGCAAAATTTAGAGTTCAAGAGAACTCTAACAAAACAAAAGAAGAACTTTTTCTCTCGTCTTGCAGTAAACTTTGGTACGTCAAAAATTCTGTACGTACGCTCACTCTTTAACTTGGCATCAGTCTCCTATTTTATAAGTTATTCTCTATCTGTTAGACAGTCTAACAGACTTATCCTATAGAGTATCTGATAAAATTTTTTAAATAAAATTAAAACTGATTTAATTTTATTAAGATAAAACAATTTTATCTTATCACAACTTATCTTATAAGAGATCTTTTAGGTTAATTATTTTAAAAATTAACCCCAATAATTATCACATAATTATTTAATCATTTTAACCTAAGAACAAATTCTTTATGTGTGTGACCCTTTAGATTCTTAATCACTTGGCAATAAATATAATTATAATCTTATAATTAATTGGCTTTAGTACAAAACCAACAAACTCCCACTTGGACTAAAGTCAATTTAGTCAAGAGCATTCTAAGATCAAATAAATTAAACAACTTTAATTTATCATTAATTCAATAATTAATGAACTTATATTTATAGATCAAGATTGGCCTTTAGCCAAGCATCATGACCACCCAAGAGTTAATAAAAGTCAAGTGGTTGACTTCACCTTTCCATGAACCAGAATCCGTGTAATTAATATCCTTTCACCATACTATATCCCTAATTAGTACAAGAGTAAGGTATAAATGCCAACTCTTAATGTACTAATTATTATAATTTCTTATTCCCTAAATTCAACTCCTTTAAAATAAATTTAGAACACTTCCAAATTTATTTACTCGTTTGCAAACATTTTGAGTTGATATTTCAACAAGTGGCCATTTGTGAGATATATTTTTCTTACTATCAGAAGTGGTGAATCCTTTATTGCTCATAAATCATCTATCAATATTTCATATTATACCCAACTTCTATGGCACACACAACTAGTTACAGTTATGGACTCATAGGGTTAAAGTATAACAATTCACACTATAGATACTCTTATGATCTCAAATCTGAGGATCACTTACACTACTATCACGTAGAGATTATACCATTGGCACTAAAATAGTTAATCTCATGGAATCTCTAAGCGGATCAATGCAATGAATTATTCTCCAACAATTCATTCATATATCACCATATATGCTAATCTATCCTTATTAACAACGTCCTTAATTTTGTTAATACTATGATTAGGGATATTTAAGAATAATAAGTATTATTCTAAGGACTTTATTATCAATATATAAATATATATAATCCAAGATGATAAAACACCATATATCTTTATTGCATAAAATATCAAAATACAACCAAACATGATGGTTTTAAATTACATAACATATCTCTTACTAAAACCAATCATTCATGTACTTTAAACCGAATGAAGACACATGACAATCATGTTTCTTTTGAGATAAAGGTTTAGTCAATGGATCTGCTATGTTTCCTATCTTTATTCCATTTATACCAATGATTTCTCTAATCAAATGATAGCACCTAAGTACATGTTTGGACCGTTGATGAGACCTACGTTCCTTGGCTTGAGCAATAGCCCCATTATTATCACAATACAAAGGTATTGGGTCGGTTATTGAAGGAACCACTTCAAGTTCAGAAATGAACTTTTTGATCCAAACAACCTCTTTAGCAGCTTCTGAAGCAGCATTATATTTGGCTTTTGTCGTAAAATCTATAGTAGTTTCTTGTTTAGAACTTTTCCAACTTACAGCACCACCATTGAGGGTAAAAATGTACCCAGACTGAGACTTGCTATCATCTTTATCAGATTGAAAGCTAGCATCAGTGAACCCACGTACTTTAAGCTCTGTCTCTCTATATATCAAGAATAAATCCCTAGATCTTCTTAAGTACTTAAGGATATTCTTGACAGCTTTCCAGTAACCATCACCAGGATTAGCGTGATATCTGCTCGTAACACTTAGAGCAAGAGAGACATCTGGTCTTGTACATAACATAGCATACATAATTGATCTTACAGCAGAAGCATAAGGAACATTTTGCATACTATGTTTTTCAACATCAGTTTTTAGACGCATATCTTTAGAAAGGTAAATCCCATGAGACATGAGAACATAACCTCTCTTAGATTAATCCATGCTAAACCTTTTTAGCATTTTATCTATATATGTGGACTGTGAAAGACCAAGCAACTTATTGAATCTATCACGATAGATATTTATTCCCAAAATATAAGTTGTCTTACCCAAATCTTTCATTGAGAAGTTATTGGACAACCATACCTTAACTGACTGTAGAGAATGTATGTCGTTTTTCACCAATAATATGTTATCCACATATAATATCAGGAAAACTACAACATTCCCACTAATCCTTTTGTATACACAAGGTTCATCTTCGTTTTTGATAAAACCAAACTTTTTGATTGTATCATCAAAACGAAATTCCAACTCCTTGAAGCTTGCTTAAGTCCATAAATAAACTTTTGTAGCTTACATACTTTATTAGGGTCTTTGGATACAAAGCCTTCAGGTTGTATCATATACACCTCTTCTTGCAAATGACAGTTAAGAAAAGCTGTCTTAACATCCATTTGCCAAATTTCATAATCATAATATGTAGCTATAGCAAGTAAAATTCTAATGAATTTCAGCATAGCAACTGGTGAAAAGGTTTCATCATAGTCAATACCATGTTTTTGTATGTAACCTTTTGCAACCAGTCGAATTTTATAAGTAGCCACATTACCATCCATGTCGGTTTTCCCTTTGAAAACCTAGTTGCACCCTATAGGTTTTATCCCTTCAGGTTGATCGACTAAGGTCCATACCTTATTGTCATACATGGAATCCATTTCAAATTTAATGGCTTAAAGCCACTTCTCAGAGTCCTTATCAGATAAGGCTTCCTTGTAAGTAGTAGGTTCATCATTATCAATGATAAACACATCATCATACCCACTGGGTGCATGACGTGTCCTAATTGACCTACGTATAGCTTCTGTATCTTGAGCTTCAATTTCTACCACATCATTATGAGGTTCAAGCTCTTGTTCCATGTTCCTATCTTTGCTAATTTGTGGTTCTAGAACTTCTTCAAGTTCTATATTGTTCCCTCTTGCCTTTTCTAAAATAAACTCATTTTTCTAGAAATATGGCATGTTTTGAAACAAACACCTTTTGTTCAAGGGAATTATAAAATTGATACCCAAAAGTTTCTTTTGGATATCCCACAAAATAGCATTTTTCAGATTTTGGATCAAGCATGTCTGATTCTTTTTAACAAATGCGGGACATCCCCAAATTCTTAAATGTTTAAGATTTGGCTTTTTCCCATACCATATCTCATATGAGGTGGTATCAATAGCTTTAGATGGAACATAATTTAATAGGTAGGAGGCAGTATTTAGGGCATATCCCCAAAACGATTTAGGGAGAGTTGCATGACTCATCATGGATCAATCATATCTAATAATGTTCAATTTCTCCTTTCAGATACACCATTCAATTATGGTGTATATGAAGGAGCCCATTGTGAAAGAATCCCATTCTCTTTTAAATAATTTTGAAATTCTTGGTTTAGATATTCTGCACCTCAATATGATCAAAGTATTTTAATACTCTTCCCAAGTTGTTTTTCTACTTCACATTTATATTTTTTGAATTTTTCAAAGATTTCAAATTTGTACTTCAATAAGTATACGTGACCATATCTAGAATGATCATCAATAAATGTTAGGAAGTATGAAAAACCTCCTCTAGCTTGAATTGACATAGGTCCACATACATCGATATGTATGAGACCTAATAATTCAGTAGATTTTTCACCTTTTTCGGTAAAAGGTGTTTTAGTCATTTTTCCCAGTAAACAAGATTCGCATGTTTCATATGATTCATAATCAAATGAGCCCAAATAACCATCATTATACAATTTGGTTATGCATTTCTCATTTATGTGACCTAGTCTACAATGCCAGAGATAAGAATTTCTAAAATTATCAATTTTGGGTTTCTTTGTATTTCTATTGAAAATTGGGTTTTCAAGATCTAATATATAAAGACCATTATTTTGATAACCAGCACCAAAAAAACACCTTCACGAAAAATAGAACAACACTTATTCTTTTGATTTATTTCAAAACCGTCATTGTCTAAATAGGAAATTGAAATAATATTCTTCGTAAGTACTGGTACAAAATAACAATCTTTCAAATCAAGAATTAATCCACTAGGTAGAGAGAGACTATATGTTCCTACGGTTAAAGCAGCAACTTTTGCTCCATTGCCCACACGTAGGTCTACCTCTCATTTTGCCAGTTTTCTACTTATCTTTAGACCCTGCATATTATTACAAATATGAGAGCCAAATCCAATATCTAATACCCAAGAATTTGATTTGAAGTAGAAAGGTTTATTTCAATCATAAACAAACCTGAAGTAGAAGCTACAGTAAGTTTCTTCTGCTTCACGGTTTCAAGATAAGCCTTGCAATTTCTCTTCCAATGTCCATCTTGTCCACAGTGGAAGCAAGTGCCCTTTTCTTTCTTGTCCCTTTTGGCTTTATATGTTGCCTTGGATCCAGTTTTCTTCTTGGTCTTCTTAAGACCAGCTTTATGCTTTCTTTTATTGGACCCCTCACTAGCAACACAGTAGCCTTCTCTTTCTTCATGGTATCCTCAACTTCCTTAAGCAAGTTCAATAACTCAGGCAAAGTAGAGGTCTCAACTTTGTTCATGTTGAAGTTCATCACAAACTGAGAAAAGCTGGGAGGAAGGGATTGTAGTATCAAGTCAACACCTAACTCATGATACATTACAAATCCTAGTTTCTCCATTTTCTGAATGAGACCAATCATCTTCAGTACATGAGTTGAAACTGAAGATCCTTCTGCCAATCTGCTTTGGAAGAGTTCCTTCGTGGTATCATATCGCTCACTTCTAGCCCTTCTATCATACAATGCTTTCAGATGTTGAAGCATTGCAAAGGCACTCATGCCCTCATGCTGCTTTTGCAGCTCGGGACTCATTGAAGCGAGCATGATACAACATGCATTTTCAGAATCATCTAAATGCTTCAAATATACATTTCTTAATGCTTGATCAACATCAGCAGCAGGCTCATTAGGAACAAGATCATCAAGGACATAGAGCAACTTCTCATTCCTAAGAACAATTCTTAGGTTTTGAACCCAGTCCAAATAGTTTAGGCCAGTAAGTTTATTGTTAAACAAAATAGTACACAAGTTCATGTTGTTATTCATTTTCTACAACAAGAAAATAAAGATAGAATAAGAATTTAAATTTATGCAATTTACTAAACCAAAATACACAAATATATAGACTTAATAAAATCTTGGTTTTGCTCTCACTATTTTATCCAAATCAATATCCCTCAAATTGATTCGAGAATTTTCTCAAAATTCTTAGCAGGCTGGAATCCCATTTCAATTATTTTTAATCTTGAGTTAGCTCAACAAATCAAAAATAATTTTAATGAGTAGGTATGAATTACCAATTGCAACTTATTTGCAACTCCTAGATAGTTAGGTTATCAACATTTGATACACATATCACATATGTCTCCTAACTCTTGCTTGAAAGACTTTTGACCTTGAGTTAGCTCAACAAATCAAAATCTTTGTTAAATCATACCCATTATTTAGAGATCTTATCTCATAGTTTGAAACACATTTTTAGTAAGACAACCTTGAGTTAGCTCAACAAAAACTGTTTTAAACCATAATAATGGAAAGCATTTAAATTGATTTAATATTTAATTGAGGGATTAAATTATGGTCTCATCATAATTGAGTTAGCCTAACAAAAACTGTTTTAAACTATAATTGAGTTAGCCTAACAAAAACTATTTTAAACTATAATAATGGAAGGCATTTAAATTGATTTAATATTTAATTGAGGGATTAAATTATGGTCTCATCATTTACATATATCATATGTAATAAATATTTGATTATATTAAACATACAATATGCAATTAAATAATCTAATCATTTAATCAAATATTAAATCACATATGACATAACAATTGAATAATCACATTAAACAATTATAAAAAAAAAATTCAGTCATAAATCTGTATGCATTGCATTTCTAATTATATTAGAAATATTATTGAATTAATTGAGAAGTTTTATGTGTTAACATTTAAAAAAATTCAAATTTTGGGCCATAATAAATAAATAAAAGAAATTAAAAGGGTCTTAACATAAATAAACTCTTTATAATGAAAAATACTCCAAATTTCTTTATTTATTTATTTAGTGTTGGTCCAATTGGGTTTGATCCATTTGGTACTAATGGACTCAAGGTCCACTCTGCGCCAGAATCTTAGCTCTTAACCCAAACCATTCTACTCCAACTCCGAAAAACAATTTGGCCCAACTCTCAGCTTGGAGCGGGCGGGCCTTTGCCCAAACCACCTAGCCCATCTTGGGTGACAAGCCCACATATAATAAAAGAAACCAATTCCAAATGTGGACTTGATTCAGCCCCCAATGGCCCAATGGCCCATCAGAGAAAATAATTTTTTTTAAAAAAAATAAATGGAGCGAGATGACGCCATCTCATGACGTCACTAGTGATGTCATCTCATGACGTCATTATTTTCTGCTGCTGCCGCTAACGTCATCTGACATCAGCCCTAGGGTTGACATCAGCATGACGTCAACACCTCTTTCATTGCTGCCGCCACTTCATAAAAAAAAAAATCTTTTTTTTCTTTACTGCCTTCTGCCGTTTTTTCAAAAAATTAAAAAAAAAACTTTTTTTTTCTTCTTCCAGCGGCTACTTCAAAGAAAAAAATAATAATAATTTTTTTTCAGAACATAAATCACAAGCAGCAGCCAAGAATTCGACAAACAATTTTGACAAGCGGCAATAAAGTTGAAAATTTTCAAATAAAATTTTCAACTTGTTCTGTAAGTAAAAAACAATTTTTCACTCAACAAAATGATTTTTCTCAATCATTCAGCATAACACATACATATATGTAAACATAAACAATTTATATTCACATAGATTTATATTTATACGCAAATTAAATCCTCATGCTCTGATACCACTGTTAGAAAATCATATATGCCATAAACAATTTATAGGCAGCGGAATTAAAACATGATTTTCACCAGGATCAATTTCAATATACGTATAAAACAAAAAACCTGTTTTGATGACTGAAGATTGTGTTGATGAACGAAGTTCTGTCAACCACAGCTGCACAAACGTTCAACCTCTAAGGTATCCACATGAACTAGTTCTTAGGATCCTCCTGGGATTGATTGACACCAAGCCAATATGCTAGTTCCTTTAATAAGAGTACAATCCTGCAAAATTTAGAGTTCAAGAGAACTCTAACAAAACAAAAGAAGAACTTTTTCTCTCGTCTTATAGTCAACTTTGGTACGTCAAAAATTATGTACGTACGCTCACTCTTTAACTTGGCGTCAGTCTCCTATTTTGTAAGTTATTCTCTGTCTGTTAGACAGTCTAACAGACTTATCAGATAGAGTATCTGATAAAATTCTTTAAATAAAATTAAAATTGATTTTAATTTTATTAAGATAAAACAATTTTATCTTATCACAACTTATCTTATAGAAAATCTTTTAGGTTAATTATTTTACAAATTAACCCCAATAATTATCACATAATTATTTAATCATTTTAATCTAAGAACAAATTCTTTATGTGTGTGACCCTTTAGATTCTTAATCACTTGGCAATAAATATAATTATAATTTTAGAATTAATTGGCTTTAGTACAAAACCAACAACATCAACAGTCTATTACTGTATATATACTGATGCTTCAAGCACAAAAACGGACGAATATTGAATCACCCACGACGAAATGATGAACATATTCACAAATATTTGCGTATATATTGCATGAAATTCGTTGGAAAATGTCTAATATTGTAATCTCTATTTCACGAATCCGCCTCTTGGACTGGTTATGTCTTTTAGTTAATGAACATGAAATGATAATATTAGCCAGCTATAAATTAAAAGCGCATCTACAAATGCGTTTTAATTCACTATCAAATATTCCTTCGTCCAAATTAAGGAAAAGTAATCACATATCAACTTTGATTCTATATATGAGAGTTGGCTGATGATAATCACTCCATCAAACCTTGATTTAGCAACTTTCAAATTAACATTGGACATACTATAATCAGATCCGAATATTAATTGCACGAACTTGCAAGTTTCCTCTTTTTAGGAGTATTTGTACCAGCAGCATTTCCTTTCGAAGTCTGTGCTGATGATAATGAACGCCTCCTGGGGCTGACCCTCTCTGGCGGCGCCACCATGTTAGAGTCGATCAAATGAGGAAAGTTGAGCAAAGCCCTGGTACCCCGAATTTGGAAAGCAGCCCTGTCATAAGCCAACGCCGCATCCTCCGGCGTCTCATAAGTACCTAGCCAAATTCTTGATCCTTTCTTTTCCGGGTTCCTTATTTCTGCAGCAAACTTCCCCCACGGCCGACGCCTTACCCCTCGATACCTCCTCCACTCATTTTCTGACGGCGCTTGCATCCCACTCGCCGCCACTGCCAACTCTCTTTTGTCATCTTCCTCAATATAATTCCCGAACCTAGTTGTACTACTCCTAGTCCTAGCATCAACAACATCATGATCCATGGTTGTTGGCGAAGTTGTAGTACTCATAATATTGTTATCCATTTTGATTACTGGGATTGTGTAATTGTCGTAGAATGTTGCAGCGATTCCTGGAAAAATGTCGGAAAATGCAGAATCATTTACAAGTTGTCGATGAGTGGACTCAAGAAGGGCAAGATCAGAGTTTGAGATCATTATTTCTTTTTTTACGGTTATTTTTGCTGTGAGAGAACTATGTGGGAAATGGAAATGTTTGATAGAATTTACTGACGTTATATAGAAGTTTAGGACATTTATCCATGTTTAAATTATCAAATCATGCTCAATGGCATGGCATATTATTTTACTCCGCGTTGTTATTTTTATATTTTTTCTGGGAAAAAAACACTTGGAAGGTTCGTTTATTGGTCACGTGAAATGAATGCATTACTGTTATTATTCCTATTATTTTTTTTCCCAGTGGAATCGTGCTTTGTGTTCTCACTGAAGCTGTTGTAGCATCGTCCTAATTTTTAAATTAATTTTAGAACTACTGAATTTTTTTCGAAGAAAAATATATTTTTCAACTAATTTTCAGAGACCCATATCTCACCTAATCAATGACAAGAGCATAATACCTAATCAATGACAAGAGCATAATTTGACTCACTGGATAGGTACGAAGAGGATCAAAATATTCCAACTTAGCGATTGTTAAAGATGTGACGTTTGGGCATATAATAACTAAACAACTCCACAGTAAAATTAAGTTGATTTTTGTTAATATTGAAGAGGTTCCCTTAATAGTAACTTCAAATACTTGTATTATTTCTTTCCTCCCTAAATAATTTCCTTTTTCTTTCTTTCAAACAACCTAATTTGACTCAATAATAATCCCTCCATTTCAAAAAAAGACTTCACTTTAATTTTGGTATAATTTTTTTTTTTAATTATGAGTTACAACACACTTTCTACTTTTATCTTTTCTAATTTTAGATCCTATGTGAACACTATTAGTAGAGATACTATAAACTTTTATTCAAAAGTATATTTTTTCAGACAAAGAAAAATTTTGAAAAGAGTAATGATTGAAATAGTGACAAATTATACTGACTTTGTATAGTGACTGACATGGCAATTATGAAAAAACAAAATTATCTCTCATTATTTTGTGTTTTATAATGAGGATGGAAAGATGATTTTGTCTTTTTATGATTGCCACGTCAATTACTGTACAAAATCACTATGATTTGTTATTATTTGTATCATTACTTTTTTGAAAACAAACTTTTTTCCGACGAGGGGGAAGTATGTTTTTTGATACTATAAATGGCAATTAATTTCTTCCACAAGGTACTAACTAAGAAAGTGAAAATGAATGATTAATTCGTTTTGACTATATTTTTTAATGGGGGGTGGGATGACACATGAATCACGATATGCAATAAACTACAATTTTGTGTTGCTTCATGGTTGTTATGACAAGGAAATGACCAATTTGTACTATACAGTCCTATGGGAACATGTAAAGTCCTATGACGAAAGCAGCCAATCCATGGTCTCAATTAAGATTAGAACAAATCTTTTGTTGATAACGGGAACGTTTTGATAAGGACAATTAGATGCCTAATTAAAAATTAAAACAAGTTAATTGTATCCAATAAAAAATACATAAGAGGGAATTGAAAAACTTACACTACTTAGGACAAAAACTATAAAATAGTATCATTAACATTTGAGAATAATAAAAATATAGTCATGTAAGACTTGTGTTATCGAGTATCCTTATCCTTTTAGATTATTGTATTTGCCGTTGATGAATTATTTGTCCGTAACAATTATAATTGTTAAATCAATTATTGTTCAATGTGATATTAAATAAAACTGCAAAAAGATAAAATAAAACAATCTAATATTCCTTCTATCTCAAAATAAGAGTCTACTTTTGATTTGATACAACTTGTTTTTATGTTATAAGGTACAACACATTTAATACATAATTAAATGTATAATTTTAAATTTTTATCCTTACTTTTTAATTTGAATTATGCATTATTATTGTTGGTAAGGGTAATACAAGAATTCCACACCAAAAATAGACTCATGTTTTACGACAAAAAAAAAATTAAAATTTGAGTCTTTTCGCCTTAAAAAGTGATATATTTGCAAGGATTTTGTTAGGGTTGCTATTTTTGCAAATGTCTTTGCAAAAAGTGCTATTTTTGCAAATTTCTCCAAATTCCTTATACCATTTATTTGGGAGCCATCAAAATATAGTTTGAGTAATAATATTTATAATGAAAATTTTCAATAAATTCCTAATATTAATTCACATAATACGTCGATTAATAAAAAAATTATTAAAATTTTTCATTATCTAAATCGTCACTCTAAGGTTTTAAGATAAAAGTTGAATTAAATAATATCTTTTATTAGAGAAGAAAAACAAAATCCGTTGTCACAATAAGGGGAACGAATCCAAGAACACAAAAATGTCACAAAAAAGCCCCTCTAGGCTTGGTCTAGCGGCAAACTCCGAGATGAAAAAAAGATTCAAGGAGGGGAGGTTTAGGAATCAAACCTGGGTAACGGCCAGATATCTTGAGACAGCGCTATTTGGCGGTAGAGAAATTAGCCTCATCACTCATGGAGTGCATAAGTAAATTTCATAGTCGGTGGGTGTAGGAATACTTTTAAAAATGAAAATAAATACAAAAAAAAATGTCACAAAAAGAAAGGAATCTAGCGACCGCAAGTAGCGGTTTGCATGTGGCCAGGACCCAGGACTGTCTTTTTCTTGACTGAAAATTGCCACAGAAGTAGTGAAGAAACAATATTGTCGACAAATTGACTACTATTTATTTTGAACTTTCTATACATGGTTAAAATGCATGGTCAATTAGATGGTCGGTGCATGGCAAGCAACTGGGTAAAATTCCACAAACAAATTTAAATAAATGGAGAAATGGCGTTGAATCTCAAAATTTTTCTGGTAATACTTGATGGAATTTAATGTTGTTAGTATCAGGTCTATGTATTTAGGGAAGAAATATCAACCTCACCTTAATAAAAGTGGGTGCTAATAATGTTTTATAGGTTGGTTTTATCCCTTTTGTAAAAGGGCAAAAAAAAAAGACAAGTATATTTTGAATTTAATATAATTTTTATTAGTTATTAGATACTATACATTCAATACATAATTAATTATATAATCTTTTATTTTTATTCTTATCTTTTTTATTTTAAATAATACTACATTGTTCTTATTAGTTTGAATAGTATAATATTTTTACTCAAAATTCACTTTTCTGTAATTAAAAAAAAGTTTTGAAAATAAAAATTTTCTTAGGATGAAAGGAGTACATATTAAATAAGTGCTATTGGAGTTTGGAACCAATTAATGATCACATAACTCGAGAAAATGAGGAGTTTTTTTATATTATATATTTATTAAAAGAGGAAAATAGGACTTTGTAATTAGGACAACTATTATGTATTTAAAAATTAGCTCGAAGGGTTAAATTTTTTTTAAAAAAATTGAAAGATTATGAAAGTTGAAGTTACTAGTGCTCAATTCCTTTCCTTTCTTCGATTAGAAGTAATGTTTATGCTTTGTTTTTAAATTGGAGTGGGATTAAATAATTTTATCAAATATTTTAATTTAGTGTGTTTTCATAATTTAATTAGAATTTGGAATTTTTAGCTAATTTTATTGTATTTTGTAACACTAATCTAAATTAGATTTGGATTGAGTTTTTACTTGATGCCTATATATATAGATGTAGTATGGGTATTTTCCAATCTAGATGCATTTTTCAAACATTTTGGATTCGCGCCTCCCTTTCCCCTCTCACCATAGCTCAAGTTGCTTGTGCCGCGATTCAGGGAAGTTTTGCTTTCTCTTTCGGTTTACTATTTCTTTTCTGAATTGTGAGCCTATTTTCCATACATTGAGGACAATGTATGATTCAAGTGTGGGGGTGTTCTTATGCTTTTATGATTAAATTTTTGCAAATCATGTTTGACACTTTGAATGTCTTCCTTGAAGTTCTTACCTTTTTTATGCTTGTTTCGAATAGTTCTTGGTTAATATGCATTCGTTGTTGAGTTGGAATGCATGATAAGGGGCAAGTATGATTAGCTTGTGTTTTGAAATTTGTTAAAGCATCTCATTTCGATGATGAATTGAATAAGAATGTGCAATGTTTGATCCATTGAACCTCTTTTGTGAGTATTTGAGCCTAAGAGCATTTTCTTTTCCTTGCTCACATTTTTCTTGGTTGAGTGTGGTCAAATATGGTATGTTCATTCTAGAACTTGCTTTGTTATGCATGTTGAGATCACATTATGAATTCATGCTTTGAGATGATAAGGGCATTTAGGATAAGCAGTTTAAACTTTCTAAAAAGCTTACCGTCTATACATATACCCCTAGTGACCAGTTTGAGCCTTAATCTTTCTTTGTTATAAACACCACATCATTAGCCTTAAACCATTGTTTTTGTTTATCTTTGTTGAACCCTTCATCAAGAGTATGCGGGAATGAATTGCATGATAAAATATCTATTGATTCCAAAGAAAAGAACCACTGAAAAAAAAAATGATGAATGAAAAGTGTGGAAAAAAAAAGAGAAAGAAAGAAAAAAAATATTCCCTATAAAGATTGGACAATGTTAATGTTCTTCATCGTGTACAAGATGGTCCAATTGCACGAAAAAGTTGCAAAAAGGGAATGCATGTTTTTTTGGAATAAGAAGTGGTTCTAATGTGCTATTCTTGTTACTTTTGAGTTATGCGAGAAAGTTCCTACATACCTTGATATTCTTAACCTAAATTTTCCTTTCTTTTTACCTACCTTTACCTAAGCCCCATTACAACCTTTTTAAGTCCCTTTGATTTTTGCATGGATTCATATTTATTAGTGGTGGAGATGTGATATATAAGCAAGCCTATAGTAATGACATGCTATTTTTTATTTAAGTGCCAAATAAATCCCTAAACACTTTGAGTGATGAGAGTGTAGTGTAACCCGTGAGAGGTTATCAAATTTTGTTGCATTTGATTTCGATGAAATTGTTGGAATTAATGAGATGTGTATTTTGTTTAGAAAATTGGGTTAAGAATACTTGTTCTATGGATAATTATTTCAACCTTGATTGCTAATGTGTGATAACTTTGGATTATTTGCGAACGGGTTGAAAAGGGGAAATGAATGGAGGGGAAGATGTTGATTTAATGTAAGCTTGAGGACAAGCTTTGATCTAAGTGTGGGGGAATTTGATAAGGGTTAAAATGGTCATTTTTCTTGTTAATATTTTGACATTAGTATTTTGATTTTAAGGAAAAATTATTTGATTTTGGTATGTTTTTGTATTAGGAATGGAAAATGTTAATTTGAAGAAAAAGTGGAAAAAAAGAAGAGAAAAACTTTGGGTTAGGACAATTTGTATCAAAGAAAGAGATTTCATGCATCAATATGGAACAAAACAAAAGAAAAAAAAGAAGAAGTTATGGACGAGTGAGAAGTCGGTAACAAGAGGACAAAAGACAAAACAAAAGAAAGTAAAAAGAAGTAAATCCAAGGAAGAATTCTGATTGACCAACAAAAGAAGACAAAAGAAAAGGAAACAAAAATTGGGTCCACACATTTTTGTTTCTTGGATAATTGTGAAGGTTGCAGAATTAGGAAGAGAAGCAATCACCTATTTTCTTTATTTTCCTTCTTTCGGATTTGGAGTGAGGAGGGCAGAACGGATTTATAACACAAAGGAATTGGGCAAAAAGGGAAGAGCCACCTGGAGGAGAAAATCCGCAGACCAGAGAGTTGGAGCAGAGAAAAAGAACGCCAGAGCCGCAAGTTTCAACTGAGTTTTTTCTCTTTTATTTCTCTTATGTTTAAAACATTGGTGATATTCTTTTATATTAGTATGAACTAATTTAATTTTCTAAAAGTCTTTAATATTTTTCTATTAATATAGTTTGAATTTAATTTTCTATAGTTGAGTATTTATTTCTGTTCTTAATGCTTCTAATTACTTAATCACTAATTAGATTATTTGTTAATCATAACAAACTGAAAGGGGAGTTATGTGTCAAGTTCTTTGATATAAATGTTATAAATTGCATGTAGGTAGGAATATACCTGCATGGTTTATGTAGTCGCTAAATGAGAATCCATAGAAATTAATGATTTCATAATTGTTGTAATTCACCCAGGAATATAGTGAATTAGCAATTAAGGAGATTTTTCTTAGATCTCGGGAGGGATTAAAAAATAAATTAGGGAATCTCGACTATTAACCAGGAAAATAAATTAGACTATAGAGATAGATTAATAGTATGATGGATTAGTTATGGTGAAATCGAAAATCCTAGAGCTTTAGCAATCTAATAAATTCTTAAAATTAATTCATTAATTTGTTTAGCCTAGTTTTAAATTTAGTGTCAATTTAGTTTGTTAAAATAAAAAATATCTTTTAAATCATTCAAATAAATGTAGAATTAATTAAATTTCGGTAGTTGATAAACAATTAGTCCTTGTAGGATCGATAATTTATATTCACTTTATATTACTTGTTAACGATTACATGCACTTGCGTGTAAAATCCGTAACAATACAAACTTAATTCTCCTTTTTAATTAATTTTTGATAATATTACATGATTAATGATACATTGTGAATAAATTGGCAAAATTTTGAACATGTGAACTGCCACTGTCATTGGCTTATCCAAGAGAATAATTTAGGTGGTGATGGATTGATTCTGACTAAAATAATAAAACAAAATAAATGATATTTGATTAGAATAATTTAATTGTTATTGTTCACGTCACGTCCTTTTTAATTGATGGAAACTTGTTCTTGATTTATTGATATTGAATTCATATGAATTGATTGATCTTAGCTTAGATGTATGGATAATGAATTACTCACTCTATTTCCAAAAAAAAAAAAAAAAAAAACTGCAATGTTTTCTAGTTATAAAGTAAAACATATTCATTAAATGCATATTTTTTTTATTCTTATTGTTTAAGTGTATGTCATATATAATCATTAGTAATAAAGATAATATAAAAATTTACTCTAAAATGAACTCCTTTTTGACTTGAAGTAATATAAATTAATATAAACACTCAAACTATATATTGATGACTCCCAAATAAATTATATAAATTCTGCAGGAACTTATAGACTTTAAACTTTTTTTTTTTTTAATCAGTGATTAATTTCAAGCCATCCCCTCAAATAAATGTGATGAAAACAAAACGAACAAACAATATCGAGAGTAAAACATAACAACCACTACTATCGCTCAACCTTGTTAAATTAATTAATTAATTTGATTGACATTGTATATACAACCACATTTCTATGAGGCCGCCGAGTCTAGTTGAGCAACTAAATCAAAATTATAGGCCATCATACTGATTTTGAATTTTTAAAGTAATCAACAAAAGAAAGAAACTAACAATTAATTGTGAAAACTAAATAAAATGCTTTATTAGCACTCTCTTCCCTTAATTATAAGGTTCCATATTACATGAGAACATTGAGAAGTTCTTCATTATTCGTACAAGAAACTAAAACAACATTGTTGATCCAGAAGTACTATGGAGAACCTTGAAAACTTTTCAGAAATTTTATTCTCCTTATTCTTTCTTGATACCTTCATTGATCCATCTTAGAGTCTGTAACACCACAAACAAAGATTAATTATCAATACTCAGCAAAATTCTATGTTATAATAAATGATAGAATGAGTTTTAAAAAAAAAAATGTTCGAGAAATTAATTAAACTTACGCGTCACAGTTGACACTCTTGGAAATGGGGATATCCATGGTGACACCACATTTGGTAGGAAGAGCTTGAGCTGCATCATCCTTGATAGCGGGCACGCGATTCGCAGCTTGCTTAACACAATTGCAAGCTTCCCTTTTGTCTGCTGGCGATTTTACAGACCCTACTAAGGTTTTCACACCATTGCAACATGCTGGGTCTGGTTGACCTCCGCTAGTAAGATATGGAACACACCTTGCCAAATCCCCAGCCACTTCTGAGCAAGTGATGGCCGCCTGCCCTGGCTCAGCTGCCATCTGAACCACGACAAGCACTGCAATCACTGCTGCGATGAAACCCTTCATTTTTTTTTCTTCACTTAAAATACTATTGATATATATTATGACTATGATTTTGATGTGAATTTTTGGGTAGCTTGTTCTTGGTTTTTGTTGCGATGAAAGGGCTTGAATTGCTTGTGTATTTTATAGGGGGTTCGGGAGTGGCACCATGGATAGCATATGTAATGGCTGTTAACATTATTTTGGCTGTTTGTTCGGTTCCATAAGTCACTCCACTAGTGTATTTTTAGTTAAAAACAAATTATGATCCTCTAACCATTTTCATTCAGCCCATTGCTGCATCGTTTGCAGGCTTGATGATGCATCTTCTGTTTTCCGATTGCTGCTTGTGACATAAACAAAACCAGAAATTGTTGGAATTCGTAAAGGAATAAATGCATTAATTCCATATCGATTTTAAAAAGAGATAAAAAGCGTGCAGATATAAAGGACCAAAAATATCTCTTTTTTTTTTTCTAATTATTTTATTGCATTAAAACCAAGAGTGCAATCATTATACTCGATGTATAGTTTTTCTTGAAAAGCTTTATATTGGAATTCTTTTTCTATTATTTTTTTGTATTTATATTCTTAATCGTAGGTCGTAGGTTGATTTAAAATCAAATGTTTTGGGATTAAATGTGAAATCTCATGTAAACCACCAAGCACCATCTTCGACCAATTGTAAATGGGAATTCACAAAACCAATCATGTGACGAATATGGCGAGTATCAAGATGTTTAGTTTAATTTATTATTAACATTCAGACATTTTATATATGAAAAATCTCAATGAATTAGACATTTAACATATATAATGAAAATTTTCAATAAATTCTCTATAACACTCTTTAAGTTTTTGTTGATCAAAAATCGTGTGGATGCTACATAAAACATATTAAAATTTATTATCAATATTTTTATTCAACATTCAAATATATCCTTTGGAATTCAAATTCAGTATTTTAATGGTTCAATTTCTTTTAAACAAATGTTGGTAAATACATTTACCCGATCCATGCAACATGACCACATGGGCTAGATTGGGAGAACCATATGGGGATCGGCCCAGCTCAGCTCAGGATCCAACGGTTCGGGTCTTCTCTACCCACTCGATGAATCAAACCGTTACCATACTCATAGCACTGTGCTCCACCTCTTTCTGAAATCTTTTCTTTCATAATCCAATCCTTAAAGGTCAGTGTAAGCATGGATTGGAATTCATCTTCTGACTCGTTTTGTCAATGCAAAATTTTTGACGAAGAAGTTCATGTTCTGTGCCGTTTTATTGTTTTTCGTTCCTTAGCCATTAGTTGTTTGATGAAATGCCCGGCTGACATTTTACCAGTTTTCTTTCTCTGGCTTAACCCTTGTTTTTTATTATTATGAAGTTGTTTGATGAAAAGCCCAGCTGAAATCTTCTGGGTTTTCTTCTCTCTCGAAAAATTAATCGAAGTGATAATGTGTTAATGTCTGTTGTTACTGACGTTGATGGGTATTGTTGGCAGTTAGTTTTCATGGAACGCTGGAGCGGAATTCTGAAGGTGCCGTTGCATCCAAATACCAGCACTTTCTATAAAGTTGCTGTGTCTCTTTGTCTCTCGCCTTCTACTAAAACTCTTATGGTGGGTTTTTTTTTTGAGATCTAATAAGGAGTCTGAATTCTTATGATTTGCATACTTCATATGTACAAAAGCTATCCTTTGAATGCATATCTGCTATTCAATTCGAGAAACAACTTAAGTAGATGCGGTTCCATGAGCTAGCTTGGGTCCTAAAAGATGGGATTTTGTGTCAACATTCTCTGTAAGAGTTAAGATAATAAACTCAAATTTGTGTAACCGCAGATGCCTTCTGCAAATGCCATCTTCTTCAATGGAGATCATGTTGAAGGGACAGGGAATCCTGTAATTGAGAGGTTATCAGATTTGCAAAAGATTGCTGAAATTCTGGTTTCCAAGTTTGGATCAACTGTCAATGCTTGGGTTATTGATGCCTCCATTTTCAATGGACCATTTGCTGTTTACAAGGATTTTGTTCCAGCAGTAAACCTGAATGGGGAACCAAAATGCTATGAAGCAACAGGGTTTCCGGCCTCTTTATCAATTGTGTTGCTTTTGGCTAATTGTTTCAAAGAGGTAACATATGCTGATGAGTTATCTGTTTCGTCCATTTTCCCTGCATGCTTCATATACTGAAGTGACTCTAGCACTTTTCACTCTGACTGAGGGTTCGGTTAACAAACTATTGATCTTGAACTGTGAAATTTTGAAAATATTGTAGAATATCATTTTCAAATGCTATTAACATACAGAGATTTTGATGCTTTCTTTCAATGATGGCTGTTTCGTGTTGTTTGGCTCCTTTCTAAAAGAGTTATCTTGATATTGGTCTTCTGAATTAGATGGTTTGGATGTGTATTTTCGCTATCAAAATTTTGTTTTCCACTATTGGCTGATTGAGGTTTATAGCTCTGATTTGCTATAATTTTGTATTTGGTTCACTATATGATCTTCAGCTCATTGATGTGGTTGTTGCAGGCCAGATATGCCATTCTAGGTGGGCAGAGAGGTCCATCACAGGCTGAACCTTCCGCATCAAGTTTGCATAAACCAAAAATCCTGGTCCTTGGATTTAGTAAGGGTGGCGTTGTACTTAACCAGCTTCTTACTGAGCTTAGTTCTGTAGAGGTCCCACCTGCCCGAATGGGGAACCAAAACAAATCCATGATGAACGGAGGACAAGGCTTCTGGGAGGGGGATGAAATTATACCCACTTCAAAAGAAGATTTCTTAAACAGCATAACTGAGATTCATTATGTGGATGTGGGCTTGAACACAGAAGGGGCATATCTTACTAACAAGGAAGTCATTGAGCAGTTCTCAGATTATCTTGCAAGAAGAGCAGTTGGAATGCGGTTTATCCTTCATGGAACTCCAAGACAATGGTGTGACAGTTGGCGAATTTGGATCTGCAAGGAAAAGAACGAACTGTTTCGGCTACTGAAAGGAGTGGCGCAAAAGAATATGGGGAAATTAATAATTCGTGAGAGATTATACTTTGCTGATAGGCCTACTAGTCTCCAAATGCACTTTGAAATCATTGAGAATTTGGTTGTGAGTTGAGTTATGGTCCTGGCTCCTGATACTAAAGCTTCTTTCTTAGGGTCAGAACCCTAGTTTGAAGTTGAATTTAGGTTAAAGAATAACAATGTTGTGACTTGTGAATCATGTAAATACTGTACGAGTAAAAATCTGTTCTTTTTGTTTAGCAATATAAGGCACAATGTGGATACTTTTCATGTATGGGAATTTTTTTTTCCCTTCCACCTATCAAATGAGGTATATCTTTTTATTCTAACTTACCTTTCCTTAATGCACTTCTCCATCTCGCTCTGTACTTATCAAAACTTAACAATTGTTGAATTTCACTGCTGATGATGTCCTAACCTACCAAAATAAATACAAAAAAAAGGATAGAGACAGAGAATGCAAAGAACATTATCGTTAAGATCAATTTGAGTTGGACTTTCTAGATTGAAACAGCAAACGAAGTTTACCTGGAATTTTGGTATCCTTAAAATTCTTTAAGATTTTGACAATTTAGGAGGATCCAATTATATATGTATTTTGTTGACCTTGTAAGGTTCCGTACTTCTGCTTGTTCTAACGCGTCAGTGCGATTGCCAAATGTGCAAAAACTCTGGAACGAAGTTTTCCTTTCAGCTGCTCATTCAGATAACTTTGACATTAACCTAACGTAAACCTCCAAATTATTCTGCATTGTATGAACGTAAACGTGTCGATTTTCTGTCCTGACCCCTGTAGGCAAAATGAACTACGTATTACAGATTATTTATGATATTTCTGAAACACGTAATCAAATTTATTTAGGACAGTAATTTATACAGTATTTAGTAATCACAATTTGGATTTACAGCTGAGTGAATAATAATGATGTTGAACACTTGAATAGGTCCCCTGATGTTGAACTGGTCTGCTGACTCTTCTCAAGACTGATTTTTGCTGTGGTTTGGACAGACTAGGCCATTAAAAATACCCAAAAGTTCTGGCATTGCACGAGTTTAATACAATTTCAGTGTTCTGCATTTGGAAGGATTTAACAGAAAGCATATATAATAATAAAACTTTCTTTCAACCTTGAAACTCATGAGAGATTGAGCAACATAAGTAAACGAGAATTAATGAAATTAATTCTGGATTGCACACTTACATTTGTAAATTCATACTATATGAGAAGCCCCTTTTATAATGTCACGTCATAGATTTCAACAATTATTCGTTCATGGGATTTGGGCATGTACCTGGATTTAGACCATAGATGATAATAATGGATTCGTTTATTCTGTTTCTTCCCTGAGTTTTTGGGATGGGATCAATTTTACAATCCAAAAATGTAATCCCATTTGGGAGGGATTACTAGTCCCTGGATGATTTGCCATTCTGCGACTGCTGAATCAGTCCAACTCACTTATCATTGTATCTACCAAATATTGCTAAACCAACAAGAGACGCCAAAATCTTTGAAGTACATGAAAATTTACGGGATTTTCCCAATGCAGGCCGTCAGCGGCAAACAGTACCATACTCCAATCATTACAATCAATTTGCCAGTGTCAGCCGGCAAATCCTTCCCACAACAGGTATAGGCTGTTTCCACCTGGATCCTTCACAAAAGTCTCTTCTATTTGTCTTTTCCGCTGTTTACATTCTTATTTGCTGCATTTTCTTTCTTTCTTAGTCCATGATGTCCATATATAGTTTCATATCTTTCATTGTTGCAAACTCACAACCCTCTTTGCCGAAACAAAGGTTTTAGCGGAGTTTCTCAAGCTCGACTCTAGCTAGCAAGACTATTGCAAAATTTTAACTGAATGTGAATTGGGAAGCCACTTTGGTTTAGAGGTGAATGTGCATGATGTTCTCATGTTGTTTCTTGAAATTTGGATCACTATAGAAGAAGAATTAAGTTCAATGCAAATGTTTGTACTGATATGCAGGTTCTTTAGACAAAGTGGGTGGCTGAAATTTGCAAGTAGTTAGTGAAATTATGGATGCGAAGTCAGTTGCACTTGATGCAGTTGCGAGGGAAGCTGTTGATCTGGTATGTGTTTTACTAGCTTTAAAATGTTTAATTTCTTTGCATGCATGATAAGTTTTTGGTTCTTTAATTGCATGTTTAAGCCTGCAGGCACTCCTGAATATTTGAGAGCATTAACATTCCAAAACCACAACTCAAAGCTGTATTCTAAAGCCAAATAATGAATCTAGACTGTAAGAATTAAAACACAGGAAAGGAAAAGAAGATCACAAGAAGTATATTGCATTTATACATTGAAGTTATTAGTTGCATGCATCTGAAACAAATTCTACCTTACAGAATTTTGTCAGAAAATTGAATTTTGTAGCTCTATCAATCCCTTCTGCTGATTGATTTCTGTGTTTGTATGGTGCAGGAGAACATTCCTATCGAGGAGGTTTTCAATCATTTGAAGTGCACCAGGAATGGTTTGAGCTCAGATGCAGCTAAACAGCGACTGGATTTGTTTGGCTATAATAAACTTGAAGAGAAAAAGGTCGGAGTATCTCTTCCTCTGCTGAACAAAGCGTCACAGTTTTCCTTTGTCCTGAATTTGACATTCCTTGCTCTTATTCAGGAAAGTAAATTCTTGAAGTTCTTGGGATTTATGTGGAATCCTTTGTCTTGGGTCATGGAGGCAGCTGCTATTATGTCCATAGCTCTTGCAAATGGAGGGGTAAGAATCTTCTTTCTTGTTTCCTTCTCTGTATCCAAATATGTTTCCATGATTCCCTAATCACCTGGTTAATTGAAATTGGATACTTGAATTGTAATAGATACAGATCACTCGTTTATTTTGAATAAGATGGCTGCTTCTATTTTAGCTCGTCATTCTTCTATTTCTGGCCAATAGGTAATAAGCCACCTAAATCTTTAACTTCTATGCAACAGAGTATTGCTTCTTTTGATATAGACTTCTGGCCTTCATACATGCTTACATATCATAAGTCATTCTTCCGTGCAGGGCAAAGGGCCAGATGTTCAAGATTTTGTCGGTATCTTGCTTTTACTTATGATCAACTCAACCATCAGTTTCATAGAGGAGAATAATGCTGGGAATGCAGCTGCTGCTCTCATGGCTCGCTTGGCTCCAAAAGCAAAGGTTTAACCACAGTAATATATCAAAAATAAAGTCACACTTTAATTAATGAAGAAATGATTTTTTCACTGGTTCGTCCTGCAATTATTTTCTACAGGTGTTGCGTGATGGCCAATGGAGAGAGGAAGATGCTGCAGTGTTGGTTCCTGGTGATATTGTTAGCATCAAACTCGGCGACATTATTCCAGCTGATGCACGTCTCCTCGAAGGGGATCCGCTAAAGATAGATCAGGTAATCAGATCCCCTGAATGCCCATACCTAGAACTTGAGTTGTCTGAATATAATGCACCAAGTCACTGGATAACGACCTTCATTTTGCATAATTGCATTAACAAAGACGCATGATTCATTCTGAACGGTTTGCTCTCCTTTGTTTTACTTTAACGTAATAGTCTGCCCTTACTGGAGAATCCCTTCCAGTAACCAAGAATCCAGGTGGTGGGGTTTATTCAGGTTCAACGTGTAAACAAGGGGAAATTGAAGCAGTTGTCATTGCTACTGGAGTTCATACTTTCTTTGGCAAAGCAGCCCATCTTGTGGAAAACACCAGTCATGTTGGACATTTCCAAAAGGTATGTCAAAATATTTAATAATGGAATGAGTACGTCTTGTTATACAAATGCAGTTTTTGTTTTCATTTCACATGATGCGGAAGACTCGTTAAATCATCTTTTGGCAGGTTTTAACGTCAATAGGAAACTTCTGCATTTGCTCTATTGCTGTTGGGATGGTTATTGAAATTATTGTTATATATGCTGTTCAAGGGAGATCATACCGTACTGGTATTGATAACCTTCTTGTACTTCTCATTGGTGGAATTCCAATTGCAATGCCCACTGTACTCTCTGTTACCATGGCAATAGGATCACATCGTTTGTCCCAACAGGTTTATGAAATCATGTAATGATACTTTTCATTCAATAGAAATTGAACTTGAGATGAAACTCGGAAAAAACATTTTGATGCAGGGTGCAATAACAAAAAGAATGACCGCAATCGAGGAAATGGCTGGAATGGATGTGTTATGCAGTGATAAAACAGGCACACTCACACTTAACAAGCTGACAGTGGACAAAAGTATGATTGAGGTTATACATCGGTCCCTCCTACTCTTCATTATGATTTATCTTTACCCCAACATGAAAGTCCTTAGTTGACCAGCATACTCTATCATATGTGATGTAGCTTTTCAGTTTAACGAGTCTGAGCTGTTTACTTTGGGAAAACACCTTGCTCATTGCAATGACAAACCACAATTTTAACCACGATACTCAATGTGGAGATTGAGACATATACTAAACAATCCCAAATGATTTTAGTTTAAAAACCCGGAAAATGGGAAACTATCTTCTGTCCTTTCACATGAATCTCCCCGCATCAAGATACACTTTGCTATCTCAGGTTCAAAGTAAATGGCTTATTAGTCAACCGTATAATAGTGTGCAACTTCTGACCATGTTGAAGGGGCTTTGTCAATGCAGGTTATTGCTAAAGGTATTGACAAGGATGCAATTGTACTAATGGCTGCCAGAGCATCAAGAACAGAGAATCAAGATGCTATTGACACTGCAATTGTTTCAATGCTAGCAGACCCAAAGGAGGTGCGTAATTTTCTGCTGCACTATGACTCTATGACTGCTTTCCATATAGATTTAAGATACCAGAAAGAAAATAACAAGAAAAATATATCAGTGTCTTATATTCCTGTGAGGGCATTGCAGATGTGAAAAGAGGAATGCAAGTAACCACCTACATATAACCGGCACGCTATATCAAATGGCACACCTATTTGCCTGCTTAAATTTCAAACAAATTCATCATGTTCATTTGTGGGCTTTTGACAGCCATCTGTCAAGTTTAACTTCTGACAATTCTGATCTGTCGTTACAAGGCAAGAGATGGAATTCAAGAAGTTCACTTCCTCCCATTCAATCCAACTGACAAAAGAACAGCGTTGACATACATAGATAAAGGTGGTAAAATGCATAGAGTGAGCAAAGGTGCACCTGAACAGGTAACAATTCAAGTTCCAATAGTCAGTAGCAGAAGCCACCCCGCATCAAAATTAAAAATATCTGAAATTCTTCAAATGTTGTCCTCTTAGATTCTTAATCTGGCACATAATAGATCAGCAATTGAGAAGAAGGTACATTCAGTTATTGACAAATTTGCAGAACGTGGGCTTCGTTCTCTTGGTGTTGCTTATCAGGTATTTGAGGCTTCATGCTGTTTCGGAATCTATTTCGTACCTGCCAATATTGACAGAATTATACAATCTTTTTCCATGTAGGAAGTACCAGAAGGCAACAAAGAAAGTTCTGGTGGACCCTGGGAATTCGCTGGCCTTCTCCCTCTTTTCGATCCACCCCGCCATGATAGCGCAGAAACAATTAGGAGAGCTCTTGACCTGGGAGTGAGCGTCAAAATGATAACAGGTGATCAGTTGGCAATAGCTAAAGAAACAGGAAGACGGCTTGGAATGGGCACAAACATGTATCCTTCCTCATCTTTGCTTGGTGGCGGCAAGGATGAAGCAGTTGCAGCCCTGCCGATAGATGAACTCATTGAGAATGCTGACGGTTTTGCTGGTGTCTTCCCTGGTAATTCATCCAAATATAAGATTCAAATTGCTTCCTATAACAAAAATGCGGACTGGGATCAAGTGCTTCATCATATCTAATACCTTACATCCTTGGCAGAACACAAGTACGAGATTGTCAAAAAACTTCAAGCAAGACAGCACATTTGTGGAATGACTGGAGATGGAGTGAACGATGCACCTGCACTAAAGGTAGCTGACATAGGAATTGCAGTAGCAGATTCAACTGATGCTGCTCGCAGTGCTTCTGACATTGTTCTTACTGAACCTGGTTTAAGTGTAATCATCAGTGCTGTCCTAACAAGCCGTGCGATCTTCCAGAGAATGAAAAACTACACGGTAATGATAACATCATGTTATTAAGTAGAGACATGAATTTTGTGAAAATGGTATTCCAGGCTGATAGTGATCATTTTCTTCTCCAGATTTATGCTGTGTCCATTACTATCCGTATTGTTGTAAGTTTTCTGGATTAAAATTTTCTCCATACTCTGGATAAGGAAGCACTCTTTCTCTTGTCTTACACGATGCTGGTTGTGCAGTTGGGATTTATGTTGCTGACAGTAATATGGAAGTTTGACTTCCCTCCTTTCATGGTTCTTGTCATTGCAATCCTTAACGATGGTTAGCACATTTCAGTCACTTTATCGCATCAAAAAACTAAGTTCACACACTACATTCTTGCATGTGCTTTTTTTTTTTCCTGATATTTGAATCTGTACATCCAGGTACAATCATGACAATTTCCAAAGACAGAGTCAAACCTTCTCCAGTTCCCGACAGTTGGAAGCTTAGTGAGATTTTTGCCACAGGGGTGGCACTTGGTAGTTACATGGCTGTGACAACTGTTATATTCTTTTGGGCTACCTATGAAACCAACTTTTTTAAGGTAATTTGAAAGCCTCTACCAAGAATGATGCTGCTCAAAGTTTTCAATAGTCCATGTTGGCTTAATAGCTTTGTATTTTATCCATATTCCAGATGTAGTAGAAGCTACATGACTTTTGCTTTTATCTCTAAAGTGAAGAAATTTCCAAACCGTCATTTTTGCTGTACCTACACCTTATGATTGAATATCCTTTTCCTATTGATTTGCAGAATGTCTTCCATGTAAAGAATTTGAACAAGCACCACTTTGATCTATCAAACCATAGGGAAGCTAAGCACCTTAATGAAATGGTGGCATCTGCTGTTTATCTTCAAGTGAGCACTATCAGTCAGGCCCTTATTTTTGTGACTCGCTCAAGAGGCTGGTCTTTCTTTGAGCGACCTGGTTTCTTGCTAGTGATAGCATTCGTTCTTGCACAGCTGGTAACATATATCCTGTGCACCTTTTGTTCATTTAAGTTCACTCTTATTTCTTTGATCGACTTTCACACACTTCTTTGAACGGATTCAAGAATCAATTGACATTTCACCATTACAGATTGCAACAGTGATATCTGCCACTGCAAACTGGGGATTTGCTGGTATTAGAAAGATTGGGTGGGGATGGACAGCCGTCATCTGGTTATACAACATCCTGACTTACATGCTTCTTGATCCACTAAAATTCTTTGTCAGATATGCACTGAGTGGAAGAGCTTGGGGCCTGGTTGTCGAAAATAGAGTAAGTGCTACGCTTATTACCACCACATTCCACAAAAAAAGAGCAATTTTACACTCTTCGGGAGTCATTTCCTAGCTAACATTCTCAGTAGCAATACGTATACACCAAGATTCATACTTGTCATTTTCATTTCATATGGCCAGATTGCACTTACCTCAAAAAAGGACTTCGGAAGAGAAGCCCGTGAGGCGACATGGGCAACCCAGCAACGCACACTACACGGCCTTTCCACGGCAGAGCCAAAGGATCGCAGCAACACGTTTAAACACCTGAACAAGATGGCTGAAGAAGCTAAAAAGCGCGCAGAGCTTACAAGGTAGGCTGTCTGAATTTTCACCATTTACTTACCTTAGTCTAGAACCTCCCCTAACAGGGTCATGCATGTTTATGCACACATTTTCTTAAGGTCTGAAGCTAAAGAAAATCCTCTGCTTTGTCTAATGACAATTTTTCTTCATTTTGTAGGCTGAGAGAGCTTCATACGCTTAAAGGCAAAGTGGAGTCTGTTGTCAAGCTAAAGGGATTAGACATTGATGCCATGAACAACAACTACACTGTTTGATCTGACTTATAACCCATTTTTTTGTTCTTCCTTATAGTTATCCTTTCCTTCTTATAGCCCATTCACAAATGGAAAATAACCCAAGAAAAAGGTTATTCATTGAACTCTAGGATTATTACTCGTTTTTATATATCTATACAATTTGTTCATCAATTAAGACATTTGTTCTCCATTTTTACTTCCTTATGTACACACGATTCTGCGGGTAGAAAAGTAGTGTAATTACATGAGATATGTCGAGGCAAAAAAGTTTCACGCTTTTTGATGGTCTCATTCGCAACAGATGAAAGGCGCATTACTGAACTAGTGGTAAATTTACGCCTCTTGATGCTTTTATTAGTATATCAATGCATGCCCGACAAAGGCGTGTCATACTAATATGGAGTACAATAGAAAACAATGAAAACACGGAGGGGGAGGCCGATGAAATTCCAAATCAATGAAACGAAAAGAAACAGAATGGTTATGGAGCCCAAGAGAGAAAAAATGCCTCTTTCTCCTCCAACAGAGGAACACAAGAGCGACCCTTCTCCAAATCCACGCTTTTATGATCCAAAACGCCCTCCAAACCAACATTAACATCCTCACTAAGCTTATCGACGCCTTTGCCTCGGCCGACCCACTCACTGGCATAAGCAATGCTCGCCGCATATTCGACTTCAGCTCCCGAAAGGACGACACTTTTCTTTGCAATACAATGATTAAATCCCATTTAAATGCTCGTCAATTCACTGAAGCTACGCTTTTGTACAGATATCTATTGAGAAATGTCGATTTTAAGCCGGATAATTACACGTTCTCGAGTCTTGCTAAGTGTTGTGGGCTTAATATGGCGTTCGTTGAAGGGTTGGGAGTTCATAATCATTCGTTGAAAAGTGGGTTTGCGTCGAACTTGTATGTGGCGACTGCATTGGTTGATATGTACGGGAAGTTCGGTGAAATGGGATTTGCGAGAAAAATGTTTGATGAAATGACTGAAAGGAGTTCGGTCTCATGGACTGCTCTCATTGATGGGTATGTAAAAAGTGGGGATATGGGTTCGGCTATGGGGCTTTTTTATTTTTTGCCGGAGAAAGATGTAGCAGCGTATAATGTGATGATTGATGCTCATGTAAAGATGGGGGAAATGGGGTTGGCAAGGAGTTTGTTCGAGACAATGCCGGAGAGGAATGTGGTCTCTTGGACTAGTATGATTGATGGGTATTGTAGTGTTGGTGATGTTGGTGAAGCTAGGTTGTTATTTGATGCTATGCCAGTGAGAAATTTGTATTCTTGGAATGCAATAATTGGGGGATATTGCCAAAATAAGCAACCCCATGAGGCTTTGAGTTTGTTTCATCAGTTACAAATGATGACGACCATTGAACCAGATGACGTTACTCTTGTTAGTGTCCTTCCAGCTATTGCTGATCTGGGGGCTCTGGAATTGGGAAATTGGATTTTCCATTTTGCGAGGAGAAAAAAATTGGATAGATCTTCAAATGTTTGCACGGCATTAATTGACATGTATGCTAAATGTGGCGAAATCAAAAAGGCTAGAGATGTCTTTGATGGCATAAGAGTAAAAGAAATATCTGTATGGAACGCTTTGATAAACGGGCTGGCAGTAAATGGGCGTGCTGGGGAAGCTTTAGAGTTGTTTTCAGAGATGAAAAACAAGGGTTTCAAACCGAATGAGATAACTATGCTTGGGGTGTTGGCAGCCTGCAACCATGGTGGTTTAGTCAAGGAAGGGAAGAGATGGTTTAAGGCGATGGAAGAATTTGGGCTCTCTCCAACAATTGAGCATTATGGTTGTCTAGTAGATCTGTTGGGAAGAGCAGGATGTCTGGATGAAGCTGAAAGCTTGGTTGACTGTATGCCTTTTGAGGTTAATGGAATAATATTAAGTTCTTTTCTTTTTGCCTGTTATTATGCTAAAGATATTTTGAGGGCTGAGAGAGTAATTAGAAAGGCAATTGATATGGATCCTATGAACGATGGAAACTACATTATGCTAAGGAATTTGTATGCCTCTGAGAGAAGATGGGATGATGTGAAGGAAATCAAAGGTTTGATGAGCAAAAAGGGGGCGAAGAAAGAGGCAGGCTGTAGTAGCATTGAGCTCAATGGTAGGGTTTGTGAATTTGTGGCTGGCGGTAGGCTACACCCACAGTCAGGGGAAGTACATTTTGCCCTAGATCATTTACTGTTGCACATGAAGACCAGGACTGCTTATTTTCCTGATGAACAACTTAAATTATTAGAAGCTTGAGAAATACTCAAGTTTGGTGATTGAGTTGCTTACTGGAAAGATCTGAGGTTTTTTCAGAGATTAGCTACAAAGTTGAAGGTCGAAGGAAATATCTACAAAGAATGCTTGTAAGATTTCTTCTTGTTCTTTGTACATTCAAAAGTGAAAAGATTTTCAATGATGGAAGACGGCACCCGAAGTGACACCCTCATGGAAACTTTACCTGTGCAAGGCAAGAGTACGAATAAACAAATTACTAAAACAAGCGAAAGGGTGAATGATATTGTTAATTAATGTTTATGTTGGACTTTCCTCTTTGATGTTGTTCAACCAAGATTTAGAATACCTCCATGTTGAGTTATTTACTAGCATTTGCTGTTGTATTCTATTGTAATCCTTTAGACTCATTTGACGCCAAATCTCGAAAGAAGCCAGGAATCATTCTAACCTTATTCATACCTAAAACTGGTAGTGGATTCCTTGCTTGCAGTGACCACCTATATTAACAAGCCATACCAAACTTCTTAGTAACTTTTGCTCTTATGAAATATATATATAGCAACATATTATCCTCTACCGCATCATTTTCATGTCTGCAAAATGGGTGCATTCACGAGCATCATGGGAATGGGTGAACAATCTCCTTCTGCTTTCATTCATTCTCCATTTATTGTTTCCCTTACCATTGAAATAAGTTTTACTCTTGATTTTTTGTAGGCAAAATATATGCAATAATCTCAAGTTTTGCCTGCTTGTATAGGTTTGCCGACAGGTCAGATGTTAAGCTTGCTCATAGGGACACTCCATCGGCAGTTTATACAGAAAGATGTCAACAGCTTTGAGGATTTTCACACAGCAATTCTTGACATCTTCAGGTAAAGTTTAACCTTACCAAATAATTTGGTGATCAAATTCAGACTTCTGAAAAACAAACTAGCTTTGATTTCTTTCCTCTGACTAAAATTGCCATAATCTTTTGACATATGCCTCCTTTGGGAAAGAAGTTGTGAACAATCAAATATGAGATTACGAAAATTTTTGGCTTCATATATTCCTTCATGTTCCTCTGTTTTCTATCCTTTTCCTCTCCAGGAGAAAGCTAAAAGGAAAAAGCTAATCCTCTTCCTTTATTAGGAAATTAGGATATTTCGTCATTCTATGTGCAGAAAACTGGTTGTGAAACCGCTTAAGGCTCATAACTGAAGAACATAATTTTTTTTAAAAAGAAAAAAAAAAGGAATAATGTTATATATATTTTGATCCTTTACCATACACTGTCTAATTGTTGATACTGAATATATTTTCAGTAATGTCAATGCTGCATTACCTGGTAAACACTATGATGGTCCACCTCTGAAAGAAGTTGAGGTCTCTCTCTCTCTCTCTCTCACACACACACACGCACGCACACACAAACACACAAACCGACTAATGAATGTGCATCACCACTGTCAGGCTTGTTTTAAAGAATGGAGTTCAGCCAATGATTCAGAGAAGAAAACATTGTTCATGAAATTTATGACAAAGCATCTGAATCTTAGCAAGTTAGATGACTCTTCCCTCATCACTGGGCTTGTAACTCCTCCAGCAGCAATGGCAGCCAAGAGGGCAGGGGAGACTGTGCCCCAACTCAAATTGATTAAGGCTATTCCTGATGTTGTTTTTGTTCCATCAGCAACTGTCCTAGCCCTCATCTCTGTAAAACTATCTAGGAAAATGTTTTTAGGACAAATGGCATCTTGAACATACAGCTCTACTCACGAGGGCAGCCACTGTAGAATTTTCATGTTTTCACGATCTCTTCTAAGCAGATCTATGGCAAAAGTTGTGTGATTACTGATTATATATTGCATGAATTTTTCTACTAGGCATACCCATGAAAAAAATATACCAACAGCTTACTTTAAATAAGGATGAAGTTGATATGGCCAGATGTCTGAAAAATAAAATATGTACTCTCACAATTTCCACCGAGAAGAATGTCTAATTCTGAACATCATCAGAAGACATAAAAGCCGAGATCACGTCTACTAGGAGAAGATAGACTAGGTAATCATTTTTTTGTGAAATTCTAACTTTCAACAATTGCACGCACAACGGCACAAGGATATCTTAAATACTGCATAGTAATGTCTACAACTGCTACAGGATTCAAATAACTAATATAAAATCACATCATGGGCTGAAAAGAGCAAATCCGCATATACAGAATAAAACGGAAGAAGAGATATATACATGTCCCTACAATAGAGAAATGATATTGCATATACAAAATTTCTTAGGTCGGTACTACTTTACCGCAATTCAAAATCCCCATTCAATCAAAATCAGATAGAATGCTATACAGAATCACATTCCTGAATATATAAACCAGCTAACCCGAGGATCTATGGCTCTGCCTACCAGAAGAAGCCTTCCGTCTTCCCTTTTTCCTCCTTTTCTTCGAAGAAGTTAGCTTGGAAATGGAACGCATTTTTACAGGTGGTTGAAGATCTGTCTGCAGCTCAGGCTCTTTAAGATCGTTAGTGAAGGTGCTCTCTGGCTCTACTCTCGATACCTGGGGCTTCTCCATGGGGATACTAAGGTCGTAGTTCTTCATCCCCTCCCTCAATCTCTCATCGTATATCAATATTTCTTCTTCAGCCTGAAAGAACAATAAATTATTCGACTATAGCGAGAAACTTGCAAGGAATTAATATACAGCACTACATAGTGCACCAAGTTAACAAAATTTTTGGGCATTGCGATGTCATAGTCCGTTCACCAAAAAGAATAACACTACACTTCAAAATCACACTGACCGTTGCATCTATAGGACATGGTCAACATAATGAAGTGGCAGATTTTGTAACAAAGTACAGGAAAGAAGGCATAGCATAACGAGCTCCCACTAAATTCAAGAATGTGTAAATCCATAGGATAAAACCAAGAAGCACAAAGTATAAATGATGGAACTCAGACCATGAGAACCTTTTATGACCTTAAAGTTTAGAACAATGGGAACACAAGTACAACCACCAAAGAAGTTGAAAAGGATAACAATTTCATGTACAAGAGCGTCTGAACCCGGAAAGCATACAAGAAAAATATTGACCCAATAATTTAATTTAAGGAAATCCATTTGCTCTACTTTTTTAGTTTCTCCATACAAGGAACAGGAATTCTACTTGCCAATTCCAGGTAGGATTGGATGATAAATATTTTTTTTTTAAAAAAAGTAGGATAAAGTACATTTTGCACAAAATGCAATGCTAGGAGTTTTAGAAGTAATAAGAGAGCGGCCGGCAGAGGCAGGGTTCGGTTCTTACAAACTGCTGCCAGAATTCCTGTGTATAAAATGCAAGTGATATGGATGAAATACTTACTTTAATAAATGCACCCCCATGAAGAGACTGATCTGTGCCTTCAATTACATCTGAGATATAGGACACTTTTGCATGACTTGGAACTGCACCTTTGGGCATAACCACGTTACCCATATTATAGAGTGGTGTAAGCTGAGATGGAACGTTAGAAGATCCTACTGGCATTCTGTCACCATTTTTTGGTGTAGAACCAGGAGATTGGGCAGTGCTGGTCAAATTAGATGGTACAACCAAGCCCAAGTTATCAATGCAGGAAAACTTTCCATCATTTTCAGTCATTACCTTGTCAAGCCTAAACTTCAGTTTGCTAACTTGTGTCTGTAAAAGCCCAATCTGTCTTAATAATTCTTCCAAAGAATTATTGCCCACCCCTGATTCAAGCCACACTCTTTCTCCATGGACTTCAGACTTATCACTACCGTTGATCTTCTCTGTGGAGTTCACTAGCAAGAAAACAGTGTGAATAACTTGTGGGGAAAATACACAATTACATTGAAGATTAGCCAAACTCACCTTGTCGATCTTTTTTTATCATAATTAGTGCTTGTTCCAAATGAAAAATCATAAAAATTTTAATTTCAATTATTTTCAGTCAACATATCATAACTATATTTTGTCACTGTATATCTTCACTATTGTTCAATGATCAAATTTTATTAACTCGCTGAAAAGCACCTATAAAGAAAACTGTCAGGCTAGGCAAAATGATTAACAATCTGATCTAAAAGTTCAGCGCAATGAAATTTTTTTAAAAAAAGGGAAGAAAACTGTCATCCACCCAATAAACATGACATAGATGTATTTTGCCACACCAGTCGACTGTTCAAGTAGAGATAATTTACTACGATAAGTAATAAGATGATGAAGTGAAGATCAATCTTCAATGTGAAAATTCAATATCAAAAATAATTAATATGCATAGGAACTTCACACTAAAATATCAGATCTGTAGTCTAAGCATCCAATCCCAATGCAGTAAAGAATGACACTGATCAGGCTAAGACAGTAAACATCTAAACCTCACCTTGATTGCCCCAATTCCCATCCAAAGAAGAACCGTCAGCAATGTGAACCTTGTTTTCTATCAAACACAGATTAACAAAGTCAATCACCAAAGAAAATACCTAACAATAGGAAAAACTTGGTAACAATCACTAAAAAGAAGATATAATTAGTACCAAAATAAGAAAACAGATTATGGTTTGACATATATGATGCTAAATCTTTCGTGTCTTCGATTCTTCTTCTCTTTTTTCTCTTCATAACTTTATCTGTTGTTCTGTCACTTGAGAATGGAAGTGACTTCAGGCCAACACTTTCCCTGGGGAAGTTTCTTTCATTATCTGCAAGTTCCCTGTCATACTTTCGAGCTTGAGCTCTTAACTTCTTCACTTGTAATTCAACCCATTTACATCGCCACATCAGTGGTCGAACAAACGTCCTCCAATGACTTGTCAATTTTTTCTTCCTGAAGACCATTAGCATCAATAAACCAAATCAAGAATACATATGGAATAAAGTACTGGAAAGGTATCAAATTGCACACATTACAAAAATATATTAATGAAGAAATCTCATGTTCTAATACTTCAAGCTAGAATGATAACAAGTAAAGCAGCAAAAGCCACTACTGCAATATAATGAATGTGCCAAAAAAAAAAAGAGTCTGGTTTATAGAAGCAATATTTTGACCCCCAGTACTTTCCATCACCCAGCTAAAAGAAGGGATTGTTGATGATACCTGATTCTCAGCAGGTCACCAAATCCATTAATATCCAGGGTGGAGGGATCATCACCAAATAAATTCAACCCAACTTCTGCATCTATGGTGTTTGTTGCATCATCTGTGTCAGAAGCTGTGTCATCAAAAGAACTTGAACTTGAACTCTCTGTTGCGTCTTGGCAATCAGCTTCAACGAGCCCTTTTCCTCCAGGTGTTGTGAAATGTGCAACATTAACTTCTGCATTCTTGTTCCCATCAGACAACAGAGGTTGAATTATCGATTTATCCATGCCCAACGCATAGCCCTCACCATTGCTTTCACATTTCATATACCCATCTTTAGAATCTATAGAAAGACCTCCATTTTCCTTTGAAACCAAGGCATTACTGACATCCGATCTTCCTTTGAATTCTAACTCCGGACCCATGGGACATTACATAGAAGAATTGAGTGCCTTTCAGACAATTATTACACAAGTTTACTCACATCAACTGGGGCATAATTGCAATTTCTGTAAAACAGGCTTCTTGGATGAGCAACTATTAAAAAAAAAAAAATTTAAAAAGGGGGATTAGAGACTTTACATGAGCTATAATAGGATTTCTGCAAGGCCAGGTATATCTGAATTATCTTTGAACACAATTACATACTACAAAAATGACAAATACAGCTAGCAAAAGAGGTTACTTTATCAGATTTGGCAGACTACTAAATTATGGAGCAAAAATAAAGTAAGACACAACAATCTAAAGATTGTAATATACTTGATCAACCAACAAACTTATTACAACAATGCGCCAGAAACAACCCTCAATTTAATGGAAAAGGTGACAAAATCTTCTACTTATTTTTTCCCCCAAACTGCTCGTTAAAAGTTACATCTTTATTTATTCCCGAATTACTTTGTTTGCAACCCAGTGAAGTAATAGCAAGCAGATATCGACTTCAAGACCAAAAAAAAAAAAGGAATGAACTTCAGAACCCCCAACCCCAACCACCAAAAAAGAGATCATCTTTGCGCACTCCTGAAGGTGCTTGGGGAACTTCTAAGCCAACCATCAATATAACACCCCTTAAAATTATACATGATTTAATCTAAACTCAAAGCCCTTATTAGATACCCACAAAAAGCATTATCAGAACCCTTAATCAATTTTCAGTTATTAACCCAAAAAACAAACAGAATTACGAATCCTCAAAAGAAACCCAGAAATTCCCCAAAACAGAATTCCAAAAAATCGAATTTCATACCTCTCTGACTCCGTACAAGTTCACCGCCGGCCCAATTCAGTCTGGCAGAATTGCCTTCTGGGACCTGAAAAATCTTTCTCTTCTTTTTCCCAAAAAACAAAAACAAAAAAAAAAAAATTCTGGGAGGAATTGCCCACAAATTTTGGATTCCAGTAGGAAAGAATATTAACGAAAGCTTGAAGCAGGGGTAATACGAAAATACTAAAACAATGATTCTGTAATCTGCAGAGTCAAATGGTCAAAGCAGTTGCCAGTTATTGTGCCTATGTGCTGACTTCACAGTTTCCTTTTCCGGTTTTCCTTGGTATTTTCCTTTTCGTTTTTCAATTAATTGCATTTGGACCCCCTAAGGATTCCCATAATTACGTTTCCATTTCCCAATTTCCAAGGTCTTCTCCTATTGACCATAAAACAAACAAAACAAGAATAGCCCCCCATAAGAATTTATATTTTTTTTATTAAATATATATATATATATTGGAAAATTTTAGTAAAACTTTTTAACAATTGATGTGATACTTATATAATAAAAGTTACTAAATAATTTGATCATTCATTATCATTTTATCACGTAAATACCAATAAATTATTGTAAAATTTTTAAATTTTTTTACTATAAAATAATAAAATAGATGTTGTTAAGAATTGAATACTCATGAAGTTTTATATTTTAGAATTTCAAATTGGATTCTCTCTTCTCTAGTCTTTCTGATATCAAATGAGGATTTTTTTTCGTATGAAAAATAAATTTTTGATTATCGTCCTTCTTATTCTTTCGTAATTTCGTGCCATCAATGGAGAATTGGCTTTTCATACCCTCTATTCGCCTCTCTATGCTTTGTTTTCTTTTCAAGATAATGACATGTTTGTAAAGTTTGGTTGTTTACATACATAACCACGAATGCATCATCTAATATAAATGGCTTTTGCCACAAATGAATTTAATGTTCCAATGTTAATTTCCATATTGATAGTATAATTTTAAAAATACCTCCATAATATATATATAGTCAATTAATTCATTTTAAAAATAAATAATTGTGTCACATTAAAATTTGAATTAAAAGCTACTATAAAAAAAATTTTAAATTTCAAAAATCTAAAAGAATTGCAAGATGTGAACCTTCTAAAATTAATAAAATTGACCCAAAAAAAAAAAAGAAGCTAACAATCTTTGTTCATAAAATGTTTGTAAGGTAAAAAAAAACAAAATACAAAAATGCATCCTCTATCCACTCCAAAAGAAAAAAAAGAAAAATCTACTTTTTAAATTTTTATTTGTCCTAAAAATAGTCCACTTTCAAATAAAATTTCTAAAACTATCATTATTAATTGTTGCTCATCAAGAAAAAGAGTTCATTTTCAATTTTTTTTATTCTAAAAAAATTTCGCTTTTTAAAATAAAGTTTCTCTAATACCTTTATTAATTATAATTACTTATGGCCGTGATCAAAAGCTAAAAATAAAAATATACTAAAAAAAAAGTTATATTCAACTCAAAGTCTGATTTTTTTGACAAATGAATTATAATTATAGTTAGGATAAATCATGGTTGTTAAACTCTCGATTTTACTCGTACGTTTTTACGATTTTATAAGTCAAAACGTGGGTAAAATCTTAAATGGGGTGAAATCATATGATTTCATATTCCAGATCTTAGAATCTTACAATTTTACAATCCGATTGCTCCAAAAGAAGATGAATGACTTGGTTTTTGTGATGTACAATTTGAAGTTGAAGAATAGAAAAGTTCGAAGTTTTGAAGAAAGCTTTGATGATGTAGCATCTGATCATGAGTGGACAACTGAAAACCTTAATGATGATGATGATCCAATTGAAATCAATCATTTGCATGTTCTTAATAGTGCAGGTGCTCTTAGTGAAAACAATTTGAAAAACAATTTGGAAGACAATTTGGAAGACAATTTGGCTTTAGATGCTAGTAGCAGTAGTGCAACATTTAATGAACCTATAAATCTTTCTAAGTGTGATTGATAATATTCTCTAAATGAAATTTGTGTACTTTTATATGTTTAAACAAGTCTATAATTTATAAATTTAAGATATATTTTTATAATATATATATATAATTAAATATAATATATTTATTAAATTATTTTTCATAATTGGTAGAATCTTATAATTTTACGATTCGATTTTACGATTCGATTTTTTGGACCTTTCACTGATTTTACGTAAAAACTCGATTTTAACAACCTTGGGATAAATTACATCTACTACTCCTGTAATTTATAAAAATTACTAATTAAATCCCGAGATTTGATTTATTACCAATACCTCCTTAAATTTGATAAATTCATAACATTTAGTCCTTTTAATCAATTAAGTTCATAACATTTAGCCCCTTTAGGGGATATCGATAGTTTTACCAAATTTCAGGGTTCGATTAATAATTTACACGAACTACAGAGATAATAGATGGAATTTACCCTTATAGTTATGTATAGAGATGTGTATATCCCACAATTTAAAGATAGGAATATAATATAAAATTGTAGAGTTAATAATGTTTTTGACAATCTCAAAGTATATTGTAAGTAAACTTTTTTTTATAGACAGACAAAAAAATTGCCATCATTAATGTTTTTGACAATCTCATTTCTTTCAAATATTTCCACCTATCCACAATAAGTCAGTCAATCACATGACTCGACTGGCAATTGTTATTGTCGTCACCGCAGTTAAACCAATGACATCCATACTATTCACCATAGATATCTTCAAGAATTCTTGGAAAGAACTTCATTGTTCGCTGATTTGTGCCAGCCCTCAACTTGACTATTCTTCACCAACCAGTTTTAAACGTCCCCTTCATTTTGTCTAACTTTCCCACGTCTCTACTTTCTGGTGCATTCAGTTCTGACGTATCCACAAGGGATCAGATCATTATCCAAAGCTAATCCCTGTTTCCAGGAACACTGGAAACAAACAGGGTTATAGTTCTTCACTGCCATTTTTCCTACTACTACTACTGCCAATTCAGTACAGCCTCAGCAACTGTAACTTTGCTTCAGCAAAATCAATGGCTCAGAGTTCATCAGTAGCTGTGATCGTATACATGGTTTTGGCCACTTTGACTTTGATGCCAATGACCATGTCTGCCATACCTTTTGTGGTCTTTCATGGTAATTTGTTCCTGACGTTATCTCTATGGACTATTTTTGCTGTTCAGTGAATGAAACGATCTTGCAGTGATTGTTTGCCTTATGGGTTTCGTTTATATCAAGCCAAAATTTACATTTACTTGATGCGAACTTATCAAGGCAATCAATATCCTCAAGTTCTGAATCTAAAATGTTAGGATAAATCCCTGGATGAAGCTTATTGATATTTTGGTGATTCTGAAAACTTTTGAGCTCATCTTGCTTAATTTCGATCTTACTTAAGAAATAATCATGTTCATCTCTTTGTCAGTAGGTGTAAATCTGAGGCTAGTGAAGTGTAAATTGTCTCAAGTGGTATACTTGCTGTGCAATATACAGCTATGAAAAGTCTGCAGTTGTGCTAGGCTGTGAAGTTGAACTTTTATCAGTCTATATATTTACAGAATAGATGATGGCGGGTACACAGAAAAATTCTGCTTCTAGACTTCGTATTTATCAAAGTATAAGTTGCCCACCTTGTTGGACCTTGGAACTATGGCTAACATTATGTGTAGGAAGATTCAGATTCAAATATATAAGACAGTGCCTATCCATCACTTTCTATTGGAATACGCTTATCTGTGTTGATTTATATGATGGCAGGAATCTTTGATGCATGCTCTGGTAAAGCGATTGTACAGTTCACTGAGCTTCTCAGTAGTTGGTCTGGTTCTCAAGGATTTTGCATGTATGTTCTTGTCCCAACCATTGAACTTAGAGTGCATAAAACTTGTAATTGCTCCTAATTTCGTTGTCTTTATCCATCTCTGTGAAACATTATAGAGATAGTTCCAAGTGTTACTACTACAAATTTCTAAAGCTTCAGTTTTTCTTAAGAAAACAGGCTAAGAAAAGTAGTAAAGGTATCAAGAAAAAAGTTATTACCCCTTGTATGGTTTCAAAATGTCTGAACAGTAGTATGATCTAAAGAAATCTACACCTTAAGCGTCATATTTTCACTGCCTTATCATTACCATTTTTAATCTGTTCAGCAAGAATCAGATATCCATGTACTAGAAGACTCTGCCTGCATATATATTCGGCCATATTCACCTCAAAAATTGGGTATTACAGCTATCAAATCAAAGCCCATAGGTTCTTCTAGGATAGCTTTTGTTATAGTATTTCCTTGATGTAGGCTTAGCCATGTCCCTGTCCTGTGGGTAAGAGCATATGACTCTAAATGTTCCTTCTTGCTCAAAAGAAGTGCTTGGCTGATAGTGATTAGGGGTTTCACGGCCTTCCGACAATCCTATTATCAAATGGCAACAGGAATTACTTTGGTTCATCTTCTCATTCCATAGCAGAAGAATTTGAATACTCATCTCTTATTTTGTCACTTGTATCGATCAACTCACGGTCACTTTTCTGTTCAAAATTAGTAAAAGTCCTTACTGATTTTTTTACAAGTTTTAGATTTTGGGTCACATTGAATACTCATTGAACTCACTTCATTTTGTCCTGAGCAGAGAAATTGGTAATGGAGCATCAGATTCCTGGTTTATGCCATTTGCTGAACAGGTGACACAACTCGGTTCTCCAACCTTGTTGCCCTTGTGTACATCCTTATACATGACAGAACACAGAGCTAACCTACTTCGTTGGATTTTGTAGACATCCATTGCTTGTGAGAAGGTAATGAAACTACAATAACATGTTTCAATCACTCGTCTGGCATTTGCCTTGGTCTCAGTTCGTACTTTCTTCAACCTCCAGGTGAAGAAAATAAGTGAGCTGAGCGATGGTTACAACATAATTGGGCTATCCCAGGTAAAAGAATTTCTGTTCTAGTTTCAAAGATAATTATTCCTCCAAACTAAATCAACTAATACTTTTTTGTTTCCTTTGTAAAAGTTCAATTTTTTCTTTCTGAAATGCTTTCACATCGTTTCAAAATGATCATGGTTGATTACATCTTACTCTCTTCATCCATGTTAGGGAAACATGGTTGGCAGAGGGATCATTGAGTTCTGTACTGAAGGCCCTCCGGTAAGTATTATGTTGAGATTTCCAAATGTTGCATGAATCCATGTTAGTCATGCCCTTTGTTATTCTATTTCACATGAAATCTTTATCTCAAGTGGCATCAGTTCAATCAAATTGTCTCACTGAGAAGCTTTTTACTGCTTTCTTCTACATTTACATGCAACGCCGTACATGGTAAAGAATGAACGTTATAACAAGCAATTTCTCTATGTCACTGAAACAGGTGAAGAATTTCATATCTCTGGCAGGTCCTCATGCAGGGATAGCCTCTGTTCCTTTATGCGGAGTAAGTGCTACTTCCTTTGCCACATGCATCATACTATGTTTTGTATCTGATTAGGAAATTTTGAAGATTGTTCTTACAATTCATGATGCTAACCAATTGCTGGTTTTGCAGTCCGGCTTGTTGTGCATTCTTGTTGATTGTCTGCTGAAGCTAGCAATTTACAGCGACTTTATCCAGGTCTGGGTATTCCTGTGACATTATTTGTTGAATCTTCTAGTTTTCCTAAGAGATCAAAGAATAAAAACAGTTCCCTCAAGAAGTTTTGAGAGTTTTATCCTAACAAGATAGTAAAAACAATCAAAGGATCACTGCACAATTGGTCCGATTCCATCTAGAAATTCTGAAGTCGTTTTCCCGTGTGTATATACCTTCATCCCGTTTCTTTCTCTCTCTCTTTGCTCTCTTTGAGGGCTTGAAATGTCAGCTTTGATATCATTGCAGGAACATCTGGCACCAGCTGGTTACATAAAAATCCCTACTGTAAGTCACAGAATGATACTAATTTTTAGGACTTGGGCATTTCTTTCTTCTGATTATGCGGCTAGATTCCATAAACGTTGTATTTTTATTTCAGTAGTAATCTTCCATTCCCAGCAATAACAATTGCATTGGCAAAAAGCATCATTCTTTTCTTCTATTGGCGATGTCTTGCACACAGAATCATACTCTATTCTTCCCAGGACATCGATGACTACAGAAAAGGATGCAAGTTTCTTCCTAAACTCAATAATGAAGTTCATAAGAATTCCACTTACAAGAAGAGGTTTGCTAGCTTGGACAATTTGGTGCTTATCATGGTAAGTTTGTGCAGCCCTTCCTTTGTTTTGTCTTAACCTATCCTGAGCAATCCATTCCATAATGTTTGCACAAAGTACGAAGACATTAGTACACACAGATGCTCTCACTTGCTTCATGTCTCATCATCATCACTCCACAGTTTGAGCAAGATGATGTCCTGGTACCTAAGGAGACGTCTCTGTTTGGATATTACCCTGATGGTTCTTTGAGCACTGTTTTACCTGCACAAAAGGTGATTTTTCATAACTTTTAAGTTCGAAAATCATTTTAACTGGGAAAGACAACAATAGCTCAGATCTGATTTCCCCACCACCATGTGTATATTTTTTGAAGCTAAGTAGAAGCAATGCAGTGATCAGAATGATAAAAGATTAAGCTAAAATTCCAAGTTTGTAATGCTATTTCTGTGGCCTTTTATTAAATTCAGCGGACTGTTCTGTAATGGCACCACTTCTCAAACTTCCCAATGCGGAGAGAATGTTTTAAAAAAGCTTTAAGCAATCTAGGACAACTGACATTTCTATAGGATTCTGGCTTATATCCAAAAGCCCCACAAATAGAACAGACATTAAAATTTTGGTCCTTTCTTACTTCCCATTGTCATAAATTGCAGACAACACTCTACAAAGAAGACTGGATTGGTTTGAGAACCTTGGACGAAGCTGGAAAAGTGAAGTATGTTAATGTATCAGGGCAGCACCTGGAAATTTCCGTTAGTGAAATGAAGAAATATATATTACCTTACTTGGTGGACAATGGAACTGCACAACCAAAAACAGCATATGAACCATCTCTCCTTAGGCCACAATCTTTCCTGCATTTGCATCAAGCCCTTGATTGGCCAGGGGAACAAATACTTTGCCTGACCCGAGCAAACAACTAATGTACTTCTACTGCACTACGCTCAATGGTCTTTCAGAGAGAAAAGAGTACGAAGATTATTTGTACTGTAGTTCATTTTCAGTTTGTGAAATTCAGTAGTATCATCAAAATTTTTCTATCTGGACATCACTGATGTCATTCATTGTGTTAGTAATAATCGAGCAATCAAAAATAATACCAGATGTTTATAGCCAGTTATCTGTTAGTTTTCTTTTCGAGATTATATGATATTTGACTCTGGAAAGGAAGGAGTTGTTGCATGCTAATATAGCAGAGGTTATTGCAGGCTAATATAACGGTTGACAAGATTCATATTCAAGCAAATTAACTTAATAAGGAGGATAAATATGGGTTTGATCCTGATATTGTCCCTTTTATAGATCAAGTAATATTTTCATTCCTTGTCTATTGTTCATAGTTATAATATCTTTTTATTTAATATTTTATGTATTTTTTGTCACATAAATTAGTAATAGAAAATCAATTTTAACTAAAAGAAAGCTTTAACATACTAGTGTTATAAATTTCCTATTGGTATTGTTACTAGTCAAATCATTGACAAAAACAAAAGTATACATAGCATTTGAATCACTGGGCCATTACTTTTCGAACGTAATTGTTGGTTTTCTCTTAGGGACTAAAGTATCAAACAACGCTACGCGAAAGACCTAGGTTAGCGGTGGTAATTGGGAGGGAATGAATGGACTTTAAATGAGTATGGTAATTGGGAGGGAATGAGTAAAATTTAAATGGGCAGAGATTTATTAGAAATAAAAATATGAATCTTATCAAATTTTATGAGTTTGGTGAAAATGAAAATTAGATGGGGGACATTGATGACCAAACCACCACCTGATGGTTGCAATCAATTGCCGCCGCCCTATCGGATTCTGACATGGTCATCAAAATTTGACCCAATTCTAGCTGGCCTGCGGGGAGGGAATTGTTTGGGAGGCAATTGGGAATTGGGAAGGAATGAATGGGATTTAAATGAGTAGGGAATTATTGAAAATAAAAAAGTATAATTTTTATTAAATTTTGGAGTTGGGTGAAATTGGGATTAGAATTTTTCAATTTCCATTAGAATCTCATTAAAATTTTCTATTGGGAATTAAATGGTAGTCATCGGACCATCAATTGGTTGCTTTCAATTGCCACCATTTAGTCGAATTCTGACATAGTCGTTACAATTTGACTCAAATCTATCCTGCTAGTCAGCTTGGCGATGGTTGTCAATAACCAACCGATAGTCTAGTGGTGGTTAGACCATCGTCAGCCATCATGATTTTAAAATAAAAATAATAAAATTTTATTCATTAATAATATATGTAAATGTATTAAAATTTTTAAAAATAATTAAAATTATCATCACTCATAAAATATTAAACAATACTCAATAATTATCCAATATTATCCAATAATTACTTATTTATTTTCTGCGGTTATCCTTTTCCATGATTATCCCATACCTCATCTAATAAAATCTCATGCCGATAACATCCCTCTTATTTATTTTCAGAGTATTTTCAGAGTATTTTTAATGAGTATGAAAAGTCCCATAACTTCCATCCCATTGAGTACCTGTTCGAACTATTGAAATTTTGCCACATCTGCGTTTAACTACTCGACTAGCTAGGATGTACATAGATCCAGTGTCACGGTAAACACCGTGACTGTTTGTAGCAGTAAACCATCGCGCTGTTGTACCAGCCAGAATTATACAATTGGTCCTAAAGCACTCAATGCAGATCAATGCAAAACAATCTTTTTGCACAGACTAAAAGGTAATAATCCTCCTGTAATATACGTAGTATCATGAATCAACAGGATTCGATCAACAACAAACAGCAAGAAAACCAAACGAGGCCCAAGAAGAAAATGAAAATATACTCATAAAAAAATATTTCACTACTCAATAGGAAACACAAAATCCCAAGGTACTGGCCCTTTTCAACCAATCCCTTCTCAAAAATACCTATATTATGTTTATGACAAAAAGAAATTCCTAAAAGAATATGGCAAAGTAAATATAATACAACCCTATATCAACCACGACTCATCAGTATTTTGCAGCACTACAGAAAACGAGTTAAGGAGCAGAACTTGATCCTTAAAACTCCTTTCTGCTGCCAACTCAAAACGAAAGATTGGAGGCAGAAATTAAATATGCTAACAAGCTCAGTTAGGAAAATTAACTATTGCAAAACATATTAGAGTGAAGCATCTGTTTGATGGTGCTCAAGGTTACGGAGTACAATTCTAGCAAATATTTTGGCTTCCAGAGGTGCAGTTGCTGCAGCAGCAGCAGCACGTAGAACTCTCGGTGCTCCAGCATTCTGCAACAGGCTCACATGATGCAAAGCATGCCTACCACCAGGGACAGTGAACTGAAACACAAAATTGGCATTCAAGGACAGATGTCCCATAGCATTAGTGCTGTTTCATACAGTCAGAATGCAACTCCTCAGAACAAGGTTTATTTATTATTATTATTATCAATTTTTCAATTAAATAGAGAGGGGTTCAACCTGAAGAAGAGCAAAAGCAGCACAAGCCTTGAGTACAGATGAAGGATTTCTTAGCATCGCAACAAATCGCCCAATTTCCGCTCCACTAAGAAGGATAAGATGAATGTGAGTTAGAAATGAAAAGCACATGTGCTTACATATGAAAATTTAAGATTCATTAAGCAAACAGACATGGATTGCTGAGCTCCGAACTCAAACCTAATCAAGAACTCAAAAGTAGATAATCTCTATCCAGTTCATTTTTTTTAAACTCAATCTGATTACAACTTGCTTGTGAATTTTACATCCAATATGCAATAAGGACAGGGCAGGCAATCTGCTTTTATGGTGCAGGGGAGTATTCATGAATACAAGTGTAAGAGATTTTGAGCTTGGTAACGGCACTCGACAGTTTCTCATGGTCACACTTAAACCCTTCAAGGACCACTTGTGAAGAGGTAAAATGAAGGAGAGATGTCAATGCATTTACTGATTGCAATTTGCTGGAAACACAAATGGAACTATCCATAATTCTGTTATGATGTATACAAAGACCATATGGGCAAACAATTAAGTTAATTAAAAATCCAACAATGAGAATAAAAATGGTCAAATGCTCTTTTCCTTTCCGTAGGCAAATAAACTAGCCACTTGTACTTAACAACCATTTCCAAGAAAGCATGAAAAAATGATAGAAAAGCTATCAGAAGCAAAAAGTGGGTACAACCTCAGAGACATATGCATAACAGAGAGAGAGAGAGAGAGAGAGGGAGAGGCAAACCTGCATCTCAGATGACCTGCTTCATGAATGCGGGCTGATTCTGTTACTTGTGTCAATGCAGCTGGGGCCGATGACATCGCAGCAGCAGAAAATGCTTGTTGGTCAGAAAACGTGAGGACAAAAGCTTCAATGTGCTTCAGTGCCATTCTTCTGGCTCCATCTAAGCTAACAGTTTTTGATGTACCTTCTGACGAAGTCCCTACCAAGGCAACTTCATCCATTCTGTACAAAATATCAAACAATTTTGAGCATCTATAACTCAACAAACATTCCAGGAGAAAACCAAAATGGGTAGAAGGGAAAAATCATAAGCAGAACCAAGCCAGAAGAGGCACGCTTTCTTTCCCCAAACCCCCAACAAGCAAAGGGCCAGTATAAGTGACTGAAAAAATTTAGCCACACAATCTGTACTATAACTAAAACTACTGACTTTTGCTACTATAGGAGAGCCATTGTCACTTGATCCCAGAAGTTTTCCACTCTGTGCATTTGTTAGGAGCTTCAAAGTTAGCTCTTTTCCTACTTTTTGTACATCCCTGCTGAAACAATTTCATTACATTTAATTTTAAGCAATCATAGCTGATCATCTGGAGTTGTTCTTCACAGAGAAATGATGCAACAAGTAACTTTCTCAGCCAATACACTTTATAAAATTTCTTCCCATTTCCTATGCACAGGTTTGACTGGAGCTAAAACTGTCTATTTCCTCACACAGCTCCACTGGAAAAAGACTACGCCAATTTAGTAATGGTTTAGCCTCTCTTTTTTTTCCAGAAATGATAATTTACACATAATCATTAAAAAACTACATTTAGACAAACTGGTCTTACATATGCTTGAACTGCGTGCAACAGTCAAGATGTTAAACTTTCAAATAATAGGAATTAACTCCCTAAAAACCAAAACAACTAATGCACACCACAAGAACAGCCATTACTAGTACTTGTTTAGCTTTCCAGTCGACAACTATTGGGAACTATCAAAAGAATAATTTTCATCAAATACTTATAAAAAATAGATGACAGTGTTCACTATAGAGTAATCACATAGAAACTTATCATCTTTACGTTGAAGCTGCTTTTAGATGAAAAAATAAAAAATAAGAAGGTTATGCCCTTATATTTAATGAAGAGTCTAAGGTTAACCAACAACTGATTGAACCAACTCAAGTTAGCACGATCCACATTTGACCAAGAGTTTATTTAACGGTCATTTATAGGTTGTTTTATCATAGCACATCTATTACTTGCTTTTTTGCTGTAAAGATGAAGAACTGTGCTGGACCAGAGTGGCCAGTAAACCAAATGTCTAGTTCTGCATTACCCTTTAAAAAAACCTTTTAAGAAAACTACTTGCCTGTCTCAGCATCATTATATTTTGCACTTTATTTTTAATCAACCAGTTCAAATCATAACCTACTGGCAAATGGTCTTATAAAATCACATCTAACGCCATCTACAAAATGTACAAACTTTTAAATAGGTGAACTCTTTAAAGTTGGTTAAGCAACAATCCACACAAACATAATTGCCAGCAGTAAAGAATGTAGAGATGACAAAAGATTCAGTGAGATCATACCTTCCATCAAACATATATGCTAGCGCCAATGCTGCCATGAAGCGTGCCATTTTTGACATAGATGAAGAACAAAGATTAACAAGGGCTGGAACACCACCTTCCTCCACTATACGAAGAGCATTACCAGGATTAAAAGCAAGATTCCAAAGAGCTCCAGCAGCAGTTTCGTGGACATCCTGAAAGTAATTCACACATTCAGCACAAAGTTAACTAGACAGCTGCGAAAAACTTATTCTAAGGAAGGAAGAGAGAGGGGGGAGGAAAAGAAAAGAGGGCAGCCCCGTGCATACAAGCTCCAACATGTGTGGGTTCCAGAGAAGGATTAGGTCATTATGGCCTGATGTATGCAGTCTTACTTTATATTTCTATGAAAAGCTATTTCCAGAACTCGAACCCGTGACCTCAGGTCACATGGCAACAGCTTTTACCGCTGCACCAAGGCTCCACTTCAAAAACTTATACTAAGCAAAATGAGTAAAAATTTGTATACCAGTTGGTGAAGATCTCACAGAAATGTAAACAATCCTAGATCATATAAATTTCCTCTGTATGCCATAACTGCTGTCTAAACTCACCAGATCATGAACCGTTCTATATGCTTGATAGATTTATTTATTGTCTTGGAGTTTCACTATATGCTTTGTCATGTCCCTTTAAACTATGTCATGTAATTGTATACATAAATAACATTATTGACTCTTGCCTAGATATATATAAATTTCCTATATGTGCCAAAACTGCTGTCTAAACTTACTAGATCAGAACCCATTCTATATGCTTGATAGATTTATTTACTGTCTTGGAGTTAGTACTATATGCTTTGTCATGTCCCTTTAAACTATGTCAAGCATGATTGTAAATTGGGCAATCATTTACTGGTGTCTAAACTTACTAGATCAGAAGCCATACATAAATAACATTATTGACTCTTGTTTACAATACAACATCATAAATTGGGCAATCATATGAGTGTGGCTCCGCCACTAGTTTCCGAAAAAGCCAAGCATATAAAGTTTCTGGTCTAAAAGCAGATGAGACTTTTTTAACATTCTGAGCCTAGAGAAATATACAACATCAGCGCATCAGCCCAGTAAATGATTTAAAACACACGTCATCAAGAAAGTATGAAAGGATTTACGAGTTGAAGATTTCTACTTTTTCTCCTGTAGAGAAGGGGACCTAACGCAGGTCAGCTAATGCACTAGAATTTTGGGGTCTTCTTAGGGGGAAATGGAAGGAAAAAAACTAACAGAATACCACCATTAATGATCCTAAAATTGAAAGAAACTTAATTCAACTTTTTGAAAGCAATAAAAAGGAAAGCTTCCATAAGCATCACTTACAAGACTCCATGCTCTACTCAACTTTCATTTACCGAACAAAGTTTTAAAAAATAAATAAATGAGAGGAAAATTTGCATAAGATCATGATGCAAAAATTTATAAAGTCCCTGATTCACTGTTACCAAAAAATCCAGAATACTTTATCAAAAGCAAGCTTGCTACTCTAATCCTACTCTTGCATCAGCAACCATGTTGGTGAAAAACACCATTACATGTTTTACAGATAATAAGGACCTACAAGAGATCTAGCAAATATGGTTCGCAATCAAGAGCTAGAAACAGAAAAGGAATTCCTTATCATGTACTAGCGATGGTAAATAATTATGTACAAGCAAATAATGTCATTTTCATACAAATCTTCTTCCAATATCAAAAAGACAAAAGTTGGAGTAAATCGTCTGCTTGTTCAGCAACTAAACCTTTGCGATTATAACTTTCCAACATTACCCAAAGACTAAATCATTTGTGCAACAGTCACCTTAGCCTTTTTTCCCAAGCTTAAACCATCAAGCATTTCTAGAATACAGAACTTTTATTGTTGCCTTTGCAGATTGCCTTAGTCTCTTTTCCTTGCTTATATTAAACCACAGAAAGAGAGGAGCCTTGGCACAATGGTAAGAGCTATTGCCGTGTGACTTGAGGTCATGGGTTTGAGTTGCAGAAATAGCCTCTTTTAGAAATATAAGGTAAAGCTGCATACACTAGGGCTCAGTGGAAAGACCCTTCTACGGACCCCACGCATGCAGGACTTCCATGCACCGGGCTGCCCTTTTTATATCTGGACCATGGAATTTTCTTCACTGTCAAGTTCAAGTTGCTTAGCTGGAAAGTAGCTTCTTTGCCCACAAGATTGTGATACACCCCCCATCCTTCAAAATATAGGCATTTAATCCATTATCATGTTAACTTTTTTGTCATACAAGCATCGACTTACAAGCAATACATGACTGATATGGGCAAGGCAAAACTTCCAAACAGCTGAGCTTGTTTCTTATCTTACCAAGTCAGACAATAATGAAAGTTATCTTCAAATTCTAGTCTACCCAGGCCAGGCAAAAAGAACAAGAATGCCTTTCCACTTTCAACCTAAATCAGTCAACAAGATATTGTGAGACCAAGATACTTGGCCCATCAATAAATATAGTGACAGACCTTGCTTGAAAAGAAACTTGAGCGCAGATGATGTCAGCACATCACTAGCCTTCACAATTCTCCTTTACAACCAATAAACTCATTACAAACCTATGTCTTTTGTCATTCCCTTCTAGTTGTTATACTTAAAAACTCGATACCCTTATTAGTGCTTTTTTACATCTTTCAACTCTTCATCTTCCAGTTGTCATTCACCTTATAAGGAAGAGCTTAAAGTTAAGTTCGTTCCAACAGTGTGATGTCAATGACCTCCACAACCATAATATGAGTTTCTTATACTTTGTTATTTTCCCTTATCTTTATAACAAGTTCCTCAGCCCTTCGAAACTAGTCGACGGCAGCATATCGTTCTTGGAATCAATAAGTAGTGCCAGAATCACAGATTTTTATATATTTTCTGTTTGAAAGAAGTTACCGAGTTAAGAAGCTCATGATTTCACCACGTCCTCAATGTTTTGGCAATCTGATGTATAGCATCCTTTGTTACACCAAGTCTATTTCTCCATTCCCATCTACATTTAAGATGGCAATCCACTCTTTAATATTAGCACTTCTTCAACATCCTACCATATCCATTCATTCAATGTTAACATTTTTGAGCATCGAGCTACATAATATGATGGAACAAAAAGTTCTTTCATTATCACTTTCCAAAGTATTTTTCAAAGGTTTAATTTTTGAGGTTAATAAAAAATATATGCTATGCACATAACCAATTGGTCCGCATAAGTTTCCATTACGAAAGTGAAGCTCTTTTGTTTAAAGAATAACATATTATTTCATATAATCTTTCAAAAAAACAATCAATTGAAGAAAGTTGGGTAATTTCCAGCTTTCCAAATTAATCATCAACTTCAAGTGATGTTTTTTCAGTCACAACAATTACCTATCTCCATGCCACAAGATTTTTCTTATTTTAGTTTTGGGCACACTAACAGAAAAAACTTAACCAAAGTGGTAATCAGCATGCTTCTTCACATAACATTGCTGAGAGTTGCTATGATCATCATAAATAACTCTCTCTCCTTGACTATAGGGACAGCCCGGTGCACGCAAGCAGCCCACACTCAGTGGAGTCCAGGGAGGGTTGGGCCCAAAGGACCTACTGCGCAGTCTGAGCCAAGCCTTCCCCCGCATTTTTGCAAGAGGCCGAGGCACGACTCGAACCTGTGACCTCCAGGTCACATGGCAACAACTTTACCGTTGCACCAAGAGTTAAACTAAATGGCCGAATGCGACATAATTCAGTAAGCAAATTTTTATTCAGCCTTTTAATTCTTCATTGTTTTTGTTGGAATAGAAGAACTACTGTAGATCCCACAACTCTCTAGAAATTCACACAATGAACATCAAAAAATTTCAGTCAACCATTAGCTCAATCTAACACCACAGCTGATGTAGGACAGGCCTTAAACCTGAATTTAAGGAGCTCTTGCAAAGCATGTGCTAATAATATTTCTAAGGTAACAAATTAAGGAAAGATATGCAAAAGAAATTTGGAAACCTTAGAACCTTCAAGGCTTTCAACAAGTAGATAAAGGAAACTGACAGCAAATGATGATATAACAAGAAAATTTAGTAAACTTCAATTACTTCAAAAGTCATGAAATGGAAAGTTTCCAATTCAATGCAAACAACCTAACTTAAAGAGTATGGACACACATGAAGACAATGCAAACTCAAACAAACAGAACTCAGAAAAAGAGATAGTAAATTACTAATCAAGATGCTCAAATACTAAAGAAAAATAGTGTCTATCTGAAAAGAAGTACAGAAATACTCAAAACATCCATAAGGCTCAACATGAATTTCTCTTATGGTCCAATGGAGAATTTGTACTGAAAACCCACAAACTATATGGGTGACACATGATAACCAGGGAAAACACAGGATGCCAAGTAAATCACTTACCAATCATTCTTTTCTTAATTGCAACCTGCTTTCCAAATTTTAAACTACAAAATTCTACTTGTTTGACAGTACAAATAATATCTCATGGTTCAGCTTCTAAGTTGTATTGTATTCTCTTTGTATTTTACTTATGCAGCAGATATTTCCATAAGAAGGGACACCTTCAATTAACTACATTGGCCATGCCCATGCAACAATAAAGTTTCTACTATCCAAATTTTTTAACCTATATATATGACTTGATAGTTTAAATATACTATTCCAATCAAGGTTGCAGGCTTTGCTGCCATTTTCAAAATTTTTCGCATTATTCCCACTACGATGCCTTCTCATCATATGTAAAAATTAAAAAAATAATAAAAAATAAAATCAGATAAAACAGTATAACAATAGATACTTCTACTCTTACTACTGTAACATTCAGTTCTTTCTAAATATTAACACTAAGAACTATTAAAGACTAAGACAACAAAAACTAGAAGCTTCCACACATACTATTCACAGAACATCAAGCATCCTACAGCACCCTAACCATTAATCACAGATCAAATAATGTTATAGTTCACTACAAGTAAATGTACAAATACATCCATTCTTGATTCTGCTTTAAAAATAACAATAACCATGACAGCCAACTGTTGAATTTGAAATGGAAGTGATAAGCAGCATACCATCGCATCAAAGCAATCCCTGGACAAAGAATTGTGTAGATGACGTGAGGAAATTTTTCTCCAAAAAAACAGTCACAAACATTTTTTATGGTTTCCAGGCACTGAGTGGAAGGGGTCAGAGGAGAGAGAAGCATGGAATGAAAAAAAGAGCCATACCCACATGCAGTCACTACCAATCATGAACCAAAACATAAGTCAAGAAACACTGATCACTTTCATACTTGTCTTTCTAATTCACCAAAGCACATTATAATCACCATGGTGGAAGAAAGTGTTCAAATGACCATATAGAGAATTAGAAAAAGAACCAGCCAGAGGAAAATGTCTATACCTCGGTATCTGACCGTGCAAATGATATCAGGGGTGCCACACCACCTTCTCGTCCAATAGCAATGCTAATACAAAAACAAGAAATGGAGTCAACAGAACAAGAAAAAATACAAACCATGATATAAAACTAAAACAAAAGGTAAGGATGATGTAAGTATTCACCTATTTGCTTCTGAAACTGATAGCCCCCACAGAGCTCCAGCAGCTCTTTCCTGAAGAGCAGGAGAGGAGTTTGAACAGGAATTTGCAAGGGCAACCTGAAAAAAGCAAAAATTTATTCATTTGCAGCAAACTTGCAGTTCACAAAGTAAAACCATAAATTTTGACATTATGATGCTTAATTTCAACTACTAAAACCACATAAATGGAGCATCTGTAGTGGAAGAAAACATTAGCATAAACAAGCATGTTTTCAAAATTAAAAAGAGTTCAAGTCCCAGAAAAAAAGCAGAGCCAAAAACAACTAAAATAGTGAAAGGTGCTAAAAAACAATGGCTTCCTTTGGGATGTTAGATGTAATGTAGTGAGTGTGAACTTTCCCCAGAAAAAGAAAATACACTTAATGAATAAGGAACGGTCGTGTTTATCTGAAACAACTTTTTCTGGGATAGTTTTATTTCATTGCAATTGGCCTTTCAACTCCAAATCTACTCCCCTCCACTCATCCAGCCGAAGTGTAAGAATAAATAACCAAAATCTGTTTACGCAAAATCTATGATTAGAACAGTAAGGCTGTAGGTGGGATAAAGGAACAGATCACATAAATACAATAACAGTGCACAACTACGCAAATGTACGCACACAAGAACTTTTTCTAATTCTGCATCTTGATTGAAGTCAATAGCCAAAGTAGAGAATTCACAGACTCATCACAAAATCTTAGAAATACTATCTCCAGAAAGTAAACAGAATGAATTGCAACCAAGGAGAGATTAAGTTTTTCAAGAATTCAAAATTTGAATGAGTAAAAGTTGATGTAGATCAGACAAAATTCTCCATCAATTAATACTCTAGAAGATGGAAACAAAATTATCTATTGCTACTGCCAAGCAGAACACCATAAGCACTTAATGAGCCAAAGCAATAAGCAGTTACTCCCAATGATCATGTAAGCTACTACATTTTATCGATTCAAGAAACCATCACACAATCTACTGAATCACAAAATTTCATAATTTAGACAGGTCTAGCTCAAGTCTGAGAAAATCTTACCAACGCTTCAACTCCTCCAGCAGCTGCAATTGCTTCTCGATTCCTATCATCAAAAGATAAGTTCCACAAAGCCCCAGCAGCTTCTTGCCTAATGATATATAGCCAAACATAATCAGATGTGACAGAAAAAATAAATAACAAATAAGCAGGACGCTCTCCCCTCGCTCTCTCTGAAAGTTTAATAAACACCCATTCAAAATAGACTTGAAAGAAGTTAATGGGGACTGAGGAGCTACTACATCAGCATTAGCACTTCCAGGTAGGCCTGCCTATCACTCCTAGGAGCTCTACAGCTACACGACTAATCATCATGACAACACATGAAGCCAGAAGCCATAATAAAACAATCCATCATTAGCAAAAGCATTAATTCAATATTTACACGTCATATATTGTTCACTAAGGATTGGAAGAACCATAAAGCAGAAAACAGCATAGGAATAGGAATGGGGAAAAAAGGTTTCTCTCAATTACTCTTCTGATCCTTTATGCAAGTGGTCAAATGCTCATGGTGTGGAAATCAATATTACATTTTATGCTTGCACATGGATAAGTCCAAGGAATGGTAAAGATGCATTTTGTAAAAAACAATTTGTTGCATCATCTAATTTTCTGGGGAAAAAATCACTCAAATGACAGTTCTTCCCACTAAAGAATAGAAGGACATTAATCAGTTTATGAAAAGAACCTCCAATTACGAAACTTTTGGTTTTGTTTCATCACAGATATTCAACTTTGTGAGGCAAGTAAATAACCATTGATGAGCAACAACTCCTTCACAAATTGTAACATGAGCAACTCCTAGATAGACTAGTAATATAGCCCCATGACACCAATAATTCACAAGAAAACATAATTCTCACCAACCAATCACACGCCTATTGGAAGTGTCAGAATACGAAAATTGGAGAAACTTTTTTAACAAAGCATGCATCTTAGATTCCTTTTTCACTTTGAAGCTTTCCTAACTAATACTGTGCAATGCCCATACAATAAGATCCTTGTCAATGAAAGGATTTAGCAAGACCATTATCAGAAATTTTTAGCAATTGCAAGACCTTTGCTAGTAATTTGGTGCAATTCCTATTAACTAAAACCCTTGTCTACAGCAGGTGTTAACATGGCAATGATCAATACATTGAAGAACTGGATGTCACCAAAACTGCCACCAATCAAATAATGAAGAAAGACAATCAATGAGAAATTGACCAGTTAATTTATACTCTCACTTCCTTGAAAATGGGGGGGAAAAAATTTTGCCATCATAAACTACAAAAGCTTTATCAAATGATGAACACAGTAGGCTTTATAACCAGAGAAGGAAATGTAAACAATACAACAATAACAACTAAGCCTATATCCCACTATGTAGGTTGGCCTACATGGATAATATCTCACCATTGCTGTCTATTAAGACACATTTTCGTTTAAATTTAGATAATTCAAGTCTTTTTTAATAGACACGGTTTAAAATATACATGGTTTAAATCCAAGCCTCCTATATAATTTATAAAATATATATGTTCATGACCACTCATACACCAAAATTTTAAATCACCAGATTCCAGAAAGCACAACCTGACACCATCATGAGAAGATTGAGTAAGTTGTACAAGTGCTTCAAGAGCTCCTGCCTCTTGTCCAACAGCTGCATTGTTAGTATTGCTATCTCCATGAGCTGCCAAATTTGCCAGGGCTCGAGCTGCCTGAGAATGGCACAACACGAACAATCAGATATCAATGGTGAACTGAATCTCACTTATATATAGCATTTTCACAAAACCAAAAAACACAAAAGCCCCAAAAAAAAGGTTTGCACATATAACCGCTATATGAATATTATGACAACCATGTCACCAGTTCAAAATTTCAAAGCTAAACTATTGTACTGCATTGCTCCAATTAGGCTTTTTTGGGAATCTCGTGAAGCATCATATGACAACAGCATATGCATAGAAACTCTAGAACCGTGTTGGGTCAAGAAAACCAAGATTATGGTAACAATGTGCTCTTAGAACTCAAGAAAATTCTTGGCACATGCACAACGCAGAGAAAGTAAAGAGTAGTTTCTGATCTAATGCTCTGACAACCTTACAGTTAAACAAAACAAATAAATACATAAATAATAAAATATTCTGAGCACCTAATTTTGAATGCCTGCTTCTGCACTAATACTAAAAGAAGTGTTGAAATTATCACAAACAAGGCGTCACATAATTTGAGGTAAAATTTATGTGGATTTCATTTTACAGGAACAAATTACTTTGAAACAACCTTCAACATCTACTTCCCTTATAATCCTATAACATTCAATTCACCAGCACAGAGCCAGTACCCCACAAAAATCTTGACTGGATACATTGTAATCGAAGATCATCCACAAATAGAATATGCCCATCCCTAGAACTAAAAAATCCAAATACCTGTTCTTGCACTCCATCAGCTTTGCAAGTACATGCCAGAGTTACCAAAGCATGTACTCCACCTACAGAGGCAACCTCCATGCTGCACTTGTCATCTGCAGCCAAATTCGCCAATGCACCAGCTGCCCGCTCCTAGAAACAAATTCCAAAGTCATTATCTACTTATATGACATATTTGGCCAAATTTGTACATTGATTGCTATTGCAATACAAAAATGCTTTAGATATCTGCATCTTCAGATTTACTGATGAACAACAGAAAAGGGACGTACCAAAACTCCATCACCACCACTGGACCATTTGAAAATTAGATCAACTAAAGCTCTGACCCCACCTGCTTTGGCAATGGCACCCTGCAAGGTGAACTTTGTTTAGAAATCATGCAACTCCAAACGTAGAATAATCATTAAAAAATTAAAAAAATTATTTTACATAGTTATTTATAATTATAAAATTTATTTATTAAATATTAAAAAAAACACACACACACACACACACCTTATGCTCTTCTCCAACTGATAGATTCCAGAGGCCTCCTGCAGCCTCTTCAGCAACCAACCTATTCATAGACCTAGCCAAATTTGCAAGAATATCAATACCTCCTTCCTCAGCCACAGCTTTTGCAACATTGGTGTTGACTGACAAGTTTGCAATAGCCTATTGAAACAAGAAATCAAAAATGAACTTTTCCATCAATGGAAAGGTATAATGAAGCTTCATTGGCATTTATTACACATAAGAAAGAAAATATTAATGGTTTTAAAAAGAAATCAGTAAAAATGTCTCAATAAGTAACTCTACAATAAAGCTGCAATAAAGAAGCCTTAGCACAATAAGTGCAGCTTTTACCTTTGCAGCTTCTGACTGAAGCCCCTCCCGCCATGATTTTGCAAGGTTTAAGAGGAGTAGTATGCCACCACCTCGCATAACTGTTTCTGCTCTTCCACCATCAATACTGGCATTCTCATCATCAATAACTACAAAATTTGCCAGGCCAGTAGCAGCCCTCTCTTGAACTTCCTCTTGAGTGCTCTGCATCAAATTGAGTAATAGATTGGCACCTTGGGTGAGCCAGAAATTATCCAAACCTTGTGGAGTGGTCTCGGCAATACGTAGAAGTGAATGTGAGAGGACCCATTCCAGCCAATTCATGATCTCATCCAATTTCTTGTCCTTGATGCTTGAGTTTTGCCAATCCATGAAAATATTCTTCTCTTGTTTAGTAGTATCAGCAAATAGAGAAGCTACTCCTTTGACAATATTTGTAAAAAGTGCAAGTAGCAGTTTGCCTTTATGATTGTTGTTGGAAACAAAGCTTGCATCTTCCTCAAGGACAGGACAATGTAAAGCACACAAGACCTTCAAGCTCTGCGAGGATGAAAACAATCTTGAAACAGCATTAGGGATTATGTCTGTCCTAGAAACATCTAAACCTATTAGGTTAGGCAACTTGTTCCAGTGCTGTAAAACGAAAGTCCACTTCATAGTAGTTGTCCCAGCAACAGAAAGGAATCGAACAGATGATACATTTGCCATTGCTACCTCATCAATGCTAATACAATCAATAAAGCCAATGTCTATTAAATTTGGACAGTTCCTTGCCAGAGCATTAATGGCATCTGCATCAATTTCACGAATACCAGAGAGCCTAAGTTTCTGGAGATGATGACAGCAGAGGGCCAATGCTTTTATTGCATCACTGCTTATCCTTTCACAGAAATCTGATCCAAGTTGGAGACTCTCAAGCTTCTCATGTCGAGCAGCAACCACAGAGAGTGTAGCATCACTAATTTTCCGGCAATAATCACCACTAATTTCACGTAAATTTCTAGCTTGAAGATTTATAATTGAATCAGCTGATTCAGCACCACGGAACCGAAGCTTCTGTAGATCTCGACACCTAGAAGCAAGAGAAGCAGCTGCTGCAGCATCACATTTGTGAGGACGAATGTCCAGCACCTGCCACAAGCATGGTGAAGCCCCTAAAATTCTCCACGTCCGACAAGTCGATGACAAGCTTGCTCGATCACGGTAATTAAGGCATGAAAACAACTGTAATACTGTATCATCAGGCAGCTTAGTCCAATCAACCACACCTTTATCATCCAGTAATAAACTTTCCTCAACCTCTGGGTAATCCAACTTCTCTTTTCCCCTTTTTGTCACCTTCCTCCTTACTTTCCGACTCATATTTGCAACAACCAAGAATAAAAAACCAGTGACGACACAACACTAAAATGGACCAATCCCTTCACTTAAAGCCAGTAATCCACCAAAAATAGCAACTACGAAATCTGCTACACCTAATACAGATTGAATTTGATCACAAATATCACAATGGGAAGCCTGAAAGTTCTCAATTGCAATATACGATTGATGACACACCCAAAACCAAAATGGAAGCGCTATCTTGTTTTACCTCAAAAGCCTAATTCTGGAAACCACCTGATCAAACGAACAAAACCCCAGATAACGTTTACCTCAAATCTCAACAAGCCGAATCCCCAAACAAGTAAGACTTCACATATAACCCAGAAACAATGAACTTTTTACAATCATAAGCCCTAATTCATAAACCACTTGGGGACTAAATGAGACAACATAACAAAACCAATTTACACATAATTGCACCTAAGGGAAACCCACGATTCCCAATTAGCAAGAACCAAATTCGAAGGCAGATATAGGATGATATCCAATCACTTATGCATTATTACGAGTAAAGTAGATACCCTTGCTTTATTGTGTTTTTCCCCTTAAACCTGAGTTTTTGGCTTTGTGGGTCTTATTGTAAACCCTTTGTATCTCCCTTGTCGGTATCAAATCTATTCCCTTTCGACAGAACTGCATTCAAGAACCATCTTTGAACTGCTCAACACTTGCACGTATTGATGTAGTCCTAATGTAGAAGTGACTATAAATGGTCAGAGAGATGCGCAGTGGACAGGGGTGAGGAAGGTCCGGAGAGAATTCAGGTGGGCAAAATCAAAGAGGTGGGATAAAAAGCAAAGGCCACCCAAACCCCCCAAAGCAACTTGGCCAAACCAAACCCCTCCTCTCTCTCCCCCTATATTTACTTAGCTGCTCATTGTGAACCGAAAACGTAACCATGTAAGAACAAAAAAAATTATAGAGGAATGCAGAAAAAAAAATGCTAAATGTGGATTGTGATTTTGATAACTCTGATTAGAGGGATAGATTTTCCTGCAAAATTTCTGGTGATAAACCGTATAAATGGAGCATAGTACAAAAATAACAAGCCAAAATATTACTCCCAGCTTGTGTTTTGCCTTTGGGATGGATTTGATGCTATTATGGGCTTTGTATTTACCTATTAATGAAGGTAAACATTTGGCATAATTCTCACGCATTGATTTTTTTTTTTTTTTTTGGGTCAAACATTATCATCAGAAAATTGTTTTCCAAAAATGATTTATCAGAAACATACTTAAACGTGGATGCAAATTTGTAAGTTTTGACCAAAGAAAAAAAAATAACCTCTAAAATAGTCCATCATATATTAATCAATAATCTTTTTAGTGCCTCACTTTTAAAACGAAAACAAATAATCCTTCATATTCATAAATATACCTTTTTGATCATTCGTCAATATTCTATCACTATTTTGTCACTATTTTGACAAAAAAAAACAAGCGAAATAGTGGCGAATGATCAAAATAATACATTCATGAAATATAAGGGATTATTTGTTCCCATTTTAAAAGTAAGAGACTAAAAAAATCATTGATCAATATTTGATGGACCATTTTAAGGATTATCTCTGTAGAAAAGAAAAAATCAAAAGTAACATCATAAGTTAATGTCAGTTATTCTTTGGTTAGCACTTTTGCTGAATTTTACCATCATAGAGTAATATTTGTGTATAGACTACTACTTTGATTTTTATTTTCATCTCACAAATATTTTTCAATACGTAAAATATTGTAGGTTCACCACTCCATAAAATATATGTTTGGAAATGAATTTTAAAAACCATTTTACCTAATAAAACAACCTAAAATACACCCTAAATCATGTTTTAATTATATTTACAATAACCTTTTAATTGAAAATATGTTTTAATTTTCATAATCATGTAATATTTTAATTAAAAATAAGTTTTTAGATTCACATTCCATACATATTCAAGAAATTATTTACCAAACATATAAGTTTTCACAAACTTGTACTAAAATATAGATAGTTGCCTATTATTGAAAAATCGATTATCGAATGAATATAAACCATAATTATAACAACGATTCTAAAATAGTGACATATTTTGTCGGATAAAACAAACATACAAATGATACACACTAAAAAAACATATGATACACTCTACTTAATTTTAATTGTAAAATGGGCATGTGATCTATGTTAATTGGACAGGCTGTATTGCTGTTATCTGTACATGTTTTCTTGCCCTTCCAGAGTACATCCCCAATTTCTATTTCAGCTCAAATGGTAAAATTGTTTTATGAATATTCATACTTAGGGCATGCACACCAGCCCCTGGCCTTGGCCACACCACATCGATTTATGGTCTGGCCTTTATTATTCATACAGTTATTATTAAAAAAAATTATATTAATAATACAATTTATAATTTTAATTATTATACATTAATTAATAAAAAATAATTTTACATTATATTAAAATTAAAATTTAATAATACACTTAAAACATGAAAATAAATACTCTAAATTAAATTTGAAATACTTAAAATAATTAATGGAAAATAAATTTACATTACATTAAAATTAAAATTTAATAATATATTTGAAATATTCGGATAAATACGATAAATTAAACATAAAATATTTAAAAATTAAACTTGCTATGCTAAAACATAATAAACTACACATTGCTTCTAACATCATATGTGATTCCCACCAAAACGCTGCCATATGTGTTCAATCAAGTCATTTTTCAACTCATTGTGAATTTCTCTGTTGCGAAGTTGATCTCTATTAATCAAGTAATTATTCCTGTTGATAAATCTTCCCGTCGAGAATTACAGTGTATTATTATCTCATCCCGCTCTGTTGCTACTATCTGGTTGCTCCGCAATAAATGTTGAAGAATCAACGTAATGTTGATAGTTAATTCGTTCATTCTCAACGATCATGTTATACATTATAATACATGTATTCATGATATGATACAATATATCCTTATCCCATGTGAGTGCCGAATTTTTAATTATCTGCCAACGTGCTTGCAGTACTCCAAACACCCGTTCAACATCCTTTCGAGTAGCTTATTGGCATTGAGAAAACAGTCTATGTTTATTTGTTTGTGGTATTGGGATTAATTGGATGAAAGACGCTCATTTTGGGTATATATCATCCGTTAGGTAGTATCCCATGTCATATTGATGGCCATTAACCGTATATTGAACGGTCGGTGCCCTACCATGTAATACATCATCAAACATAGGGGAACGATAAAGCACATTTAAATCATTACACGAACCTAGAGTACCAAAGAATACATGTCAAATCCCTAAATCTTAGGAAGCTACAACCTCGAGTATTAATGTAGTTACGCCATCACGCCCTTGATACATCCCCTTCAATGCCGCTGGACAATTTTTTCACTCTCAATGCATGCAATCAATGCTTACAATCATGCCCAGGAAACCGCAAATTTCACCAATATGTAATAACCTTCTCATACCTGTCAGGGTTAGCCTGCTTAGGTATTCAACACGAAACACATCGATAATGCCTTGACACAAATTGAAAATGCACTATTTGGACGTACTAGCACCAATGCGCAAGTACTCATCAATTGAATCCACAGAACTTATGTAGGCCAACATTCATAATGCAGCTGTGCATTTTTGTAAAACTGTAAAACCCATTCTACTAGTTGCGCTATGACGTTGTTGAAAGTAGTGAAAAGTTTGTAATCCTTCCACTGTAAGTAAGAAGAGACTTCTATCTATTCTAAAACGAATTCTGAATAGCTTGTCATCGTAGATAAGACGTTCGGCAAAATAATCATTCCAAATGCGGATATGACTAGCTTCCCGATCCCTATCAGGACCACGATCGGGATCTTCGTTTCGTCTATGCCTTCTTCCGATCCTTGTATTATGTTCTACATTCTCCTCATTCACACTATCTTCATAGATTTGCATGAAAGTTTCTTCCAACAACTTGTCAATTTCTGCATCGATTGAGTCATAATCATATGAAATTGCATCCATTTTTTTGAAGAAAAGAGAGAACTTGAGGGAGTTTGGGAGATAAGAATATCAAAATTTACACCAAAAATAGGCAAAATGCATGTCAATTTATAGAAAAAAATATTTTATGCTTGTTGATAAATTTTTTATTTTTATTTAAAAAAAAGTTGAAATGCCCATTACAAACTATTGTATGGTTTGCAATGGGCAATACATGTGGTAGCCAACCGACAAGCTCTGATGCGCCTATCAGCTGACATTTAAAAAAAAAATTGAAATGACGCCGTTTGGCTTTGCAGAGGCAAAAACAGAATATATATATATATATATATATATATATAGCTGACACACTGTCCAAAACGGCGTTGTTTTGATGCCCACCTGGCAAAAAAAAAATTAATGGCATTCAAATTTGTTGAAGATAAATTGGGCGAGAAAACAGAAAAGAGAAGGAAAATTCAATAAAAAAAACTTTAACCGAGTAGGGGAAGAAAGTGATGAATTTCAAATGCGATATCACTTTCCTTAAGGTGTTTATTGCCTTCTCTATTATTGCTAACAGAAACCACTTGGCAATATACCTCTAGGATATAAGAAATTCAATAGAAACTCAACAAGATAGCAAATTCTTGTGGTTTCTATAAAAAGTACTTTTTCTTGTGTTGTTTAGCTGTTATATGTTTTTCTAGTCATGCCTTTGTATATAAAGACATCCACCAACCGTTGTACAACAGTTACAAACGGTTAGATATCTTTGAATGAGAAAACACCAATTTTGGTCACATCTCTACAGTCTTTGTTGACTTATAAGATACCAAATTGGGCCACAACTCTTCAGACTTTGACACACTTTCATGTTGCAAACTACTTTACCAACATTCCCTCACTTAGTTTGTAACATGAAAGCCAAACTAACACAGATGATTATCATGCATAAAGACAAGTAACATAAGTTTTAAACTTGTCTGTAGTGTAGTTATATCACAAGTCCTAATTAAGTCATAGGTGGCCAGGTTGCTTAAATCTAGACTAAAAAATTAGGATAGAAATGATATACACATGAACCAATTAATTCATAATACTTTTACATAACAATTTAGCAATTTTACGGGCTATGTGCTCATCCTAGTTCATGATCATATACAAGAGATCATCCTAAACTCTTGTTGGAAGCGGCACCACTTCCTATAATCATATAGGTGAACCAAAATTCAAGATTTGAACACTAAAGAAAGTTTGATCCATAACTCGAGCATATGTACACAATTCACAATTGCAAAGGTTCCACACATTTAGTCTAAAAACAGAGGTCTCACTGAGGAACATGCTAATTGCTTACCCAAACTTTTGGCGTTGAGATTCGGACCTTTGGTCTGTTGAGAACAGAGTCTAGAGCGAAGGTCTCACACTAGCCTAAAGGCTAATGTCTCACTTAGAAACATGCCAATAGCTAAGATCCTAACCTTTAATCTATCAAGGTCATATCCTGGTGCGAAGGTTCTGCACAACTTAGAGTTCCTGACCTTTGGTCTGTCGAGTTCCCAATGATTATACACAAATCACTTAGAATTTTGTTCATTAAGAGAATATCTCAACTTGTTCACTTAAGAGTTACTTTTGGCACTATACTTTGGAATGATATACACAACAATAATGTAGTGCTCACAATCACTTATTAATACCTTGTTTTTACCCTTTATACCTTGCAATCTAGGAGTAGTACTAGAAGAAGGTTGGGTTCCCATTGCTAGTGATTATAGTTGAAGGATTTTAATCCCACTCCAGAAGTTGTCATATTCACCAAGTCTCTTGCTAGAGGCTTTGTTAACGGATCTGCCAAGTTGTTGTAAGTTCTTATGAACACAACCGTGACAACACCATCATTCAACATTTGCCAAATGTAAGCATGTCTTACGCTTATATGTCTAGATTTCCCATTGTAAACTTTATTCAATGCTCTAGACATAGTAGCTTCACTATCACAATGCAAGGCAATTGTCGGCATAGGTCTAAACCATAGAGATATATCAAGTAATAAATCTCTTAGCCACTCTGCCTCCTTGCAAGCTGAAGAAAGAGCCACAAACTCAGCTTCTATCGTGGAGTGAGATATTACAGTTTGCTTTTTTGAGGCTTATGAAACAGCTCCACCACCAAGCATAAAAATCCATCCGCTTGTAGGCACTTGATCACTTATGTTAGTAACCCAACTAGCATCCAAGAAGCCTTCAAGCACACTAGGAAAACTATTATAAAAGAGTCCCAAATCCTTAGTTTGTTTAAGGTAACCAAGGACTCTAGCTATAGCCTTTCAATGATCTTGTCCTGGATTTTTAGTGTATCTAGCTAGTCTACACACCGCGTATGATATATCCGGCCTCGTACAACTCATTGCATACATTAAACTCCCAATTGCACTAGCATATTCCAACTGAGCAATTGGTTTTCCCACATTTTCACATAACTTGAAGTTAGGATCAAAGGGAGTACTAACCTCATTCACATTCAAATGTTCATACTTCTCTAGAACTTTATCAACATAATGTGATTGAGACAAGACATAACCCTCACTATGCTTCCTAACTTTAATGCCTAAGATAGTTTCTACTTCACCAAGATCTTTCATCTTGAATTGAGAAGAAAGATACTTCTTAGTTTCAAGTATGCCTTTATAGTTGGTACTAACAAGAAGCATGTCATCCACATAGAGACAAACAATTACCCCATACTCTTCACAAAATTTAAAATAAATGCACTTATCTGCTTTATTGTATCTAAAACCATGTGAAAGTAAAGCAGAATCAAACTTTTTATGCCACTGTTTTGGGGCTTGTTTTAGGCCATACAAAGATATAACTAGTTTGTACACTTTGTGCTCATTTCCGGGCAACACAAACCCCTCGAGTTGCTCCGTATACACCTCTTCATCAAGATCACTATTTAGAAATGCTGTGTTTACATCCATTTGATGCACAAGTAGCTTATATATAGATGCAAGTGCCAACAACAATTTCACTGAGGTGATACAAGCCACCGATGCATATGTATCAAAATAATCGATTCCTTTCTTTTGTCGGTTTTTAGCTACCAACTTAACTTTGTAAGTTAAAATGATTCCATCAATAGCGTATTTTTTCTTAAATACCCACTTACAACCAATTGGTTTAGAGCCATGAGATAAGTCTACTAGGACCCAAGTATTGTTTGCTAATATTGAGTCCATTTCATCATTTATTGTTTTTTTCCAAAAAGCCATGTCCTGAGACTTCATTGCTTCACTAAAGTTCTTAGGATCTTCTTCAACACTAAACAAAATAGGAATTTTATTCAGCATGAAGTCCCTAGTGCTTTCAACTAAGAAGACGATAGCTTGTGAAGAAATAAAGTCGGAAGGAAATTGTTTCTCTTTCTTTTGCCTTTGACTCCTCCTTGGTTCACTAAGAACTTCACTAGGAGAGTCAAATTCTTTCCTGTTTGGAACATTACTTTCTGGGTCCAGAGATCCCTTTTCTTACTATGTGACCTCAGAATTTCTCACATCTCTGGGGCTCTAAGGTCCAGTATCTCTGGGCCTCTGAGGTCCAACATCTCTAAGGCTTCAAGGTGCGACCTCAGAATTTTCAACATCTCTAAGGCTCTGAGGTCCAACACCACATCTTTGGGGCTCCGAGGTACGACTTTAGAATTTCGAAGGAACTTATCCTCAAAGAACTCAATGTCCCTTAATTCTACAATCACATTAGAATCAATATCAAGTAATCTAAAGGCTTTAGAATTTTCAGCATAGCCCACAAACACACTTTTATGTGCTCTAGGTCCCAACTTTGTTATTTTAAGGTTCGAGACTCTATAATAGGCAATGCACCCCTAAACTTTTAAGTAACTTACGTTTGGTTTTCTTCCTTTCCATAACTCGTATGGGGACCCTTTAGTATTTAAGGATGGAATTCGATTGTGTAGATGACATCCAGCCAATAGTACCTCACCCACAAATTCTTTGGCAAACCCGAACTCACAATCATGGCATTTACCATATCTTAAAGAGTTCTATTTTTCTTTTCTGCCAAATCGTTTTATTGGGGAGTATAAGGTGCACTAGTTTGATGCACTATACTATTTTCTTCACAAAATTTTGAAAATTCATTTGGGAAATATTCACCTCCTTTATTATTTCTCAAAATTTTAATCTTCTTATTCAATTGATTTTCAACTAGAGATTTATAAGCTTTAAATAAACCAAAAGCTTCATCTTTTGCTTTCATTAGATATACATGCACATACTTAGAGCAATCATCAAGGAAAGTAATAAAATATCTATTTCCATCTCTAGTATGAAAACCATTTAATTCACACACATCGGAATGAACAAGATCATGCAAACTTGTGATTCTTCCTATTTTAGGAAAAAATAATATAGTCATTTTTGATTGTGTACAAATTTCACATTTTTTATTTACATCACCAAAATTTGAGATTAATCCATGTTTAGACATGTATTGCAATACTTTATAATTTACATTTCCTAATCTACCATGCCATAAAGTATAAGAAGAGTCAACCAAATAAAGAGAACTTTCAACTTTATTAATATTCAACTTAAACATGCCATTACATGAATATCCCTTTCCTACAAAGATGTCATTTTTGGACAAGATAACATTGTTACTTGTAAGAACAGCCTTCAATCCTTTCTTGCTGAGAATATCCACTGATGCAAGACTTTTTACCACACTTGGAACATGAAGCACATTGGTGAAAGCCACTTTCTTACCGGAAGTGAAATGTAACTCAACATTTTCTCTCCCAAGCACTTTGACTCTTTACCCATTAGGCATTACCACTTCTTGTCCCTCAAGCGCTTTATAGTACTTGAACTGTGTTCTATCATTGCAAACATGCACCACTGCTCCCGAATCATACCACCAGTCTTTAGAACAATAAGGTGTAGCCATATGAAGTTCCATGACAATCCTAACTGACACCATGGCTATTATTTCAGAGTCTTCCTCAACATGATTAGCATTGGGCGCACCATTGGTTTTTTGCCTTTTTGCAGCCCTGCACTCGAATTTATAGTGACCTTTTTTGCCACAATTATAACATATCTTGTTCTTTTTCTTGTCCTTGGCATCACCTTTTTCAGTCTTTTTCCTCTTAGAATTTTTAGGATGCTTTTCCTCAACAAGATTCACTTTAGTATCTTGTTCAGTTTCTTTCTTTTGAAGTATTCTAGCATTTTCTTCAATCCTAAGATATTTTAAGACACTATTAATAGTCAAAACTTCAAATGTATGCAAGAGTTTTTTTTTCTGATAATCATTCCATAACAAAGGAAGTTTAGCAATTATTGCACCAACTTGGAAAGAATTAGAAATTTCAACCCCCAAATCTTTAAGTTTTGAGACTATAGCTTGCAAATTATGTATTTGATTCATCAAAGACGTATTATCAAGAAATTTGAACTCGAAATACTTCTCAATAAGAAACTTATATGAGCTTTGCTTTTGAGTAGCATACTGCCTCTCCAAAGTGTTCTAAATTTCCCTTGGCGATTTGATGGTTGTGAAGAGGTCGTAGAGGCTATCCGACAAAGTATTCAATATATGCTCCCTACAAAAGCACTTCATCTTCAATCCGTTTCTCCCTTTTTGCCTTGATTTCATCATAATCATTCTCCTTTGGTGTTGGAACTTTGGGAAAATTAGGATTGAGTACATAAGCAATCTTCAAAACGGTAAGAAAAAACATGAGTTTGTCTTTCCATCGGTTGAAGTTGGTTCCGGTTCCATCAAACTTATCCAATTTCACAAAATCTTGGTTCATCACTTTCATGGATGTCTCCTTCGTGGTCTCCATCTCAATAAACACCTTAAGATTGTTGAAGATAAATTGGGAGAGAAGACAGAAAAGAGAAGGAGAATCCAGAAAATTTAGTAAAAAGAACTTTAACCGAGTGGGGGAAGAAAGTGATAAATTTCAAGCATGATATCACTTTTCTTAAGGTGTTTATTGCCTTCTCTGTTCTTGCTAACAGAAACCATTTGGCAATATACTTCTAGGATACAAGAAATTCAATAGAAACTCAACAAGATAGCAAGTTCTTGTGGCTTCTATAGAAAGTACTATTTTTTTGTGTTGTTCAGCAGTTATATGTTTTTCCCGTCATGCTTTTGTATATAAAGACATCCACCAACCATTGTACAATAGTTACAAACGATTAGATATCTTTGAATGAGAAGGCACCAATTTTGGTCACATCTCTTCAGTTTTTGTTCACTACCAAATTAGGTCACAACTCTTCAGACTTTGACACTCTTTTATGTTGCAAACTACTTTACCAACAAACTCCACGGCAACGCTACATCAAGCTGATTGTCTTTGATGTGTCATGCATTAGCCCCAAAAGGGGCTACTGTGGATGCCCTTATACGACAATAGTGGAGATTAACACAGCACATGCATGTTTGATTCACTATTAATATACCTTTGATTATTGATTAGTTTTACGAAACACTATACACTTATATATTTCATTAACTAATTTTTAAAAATAAATTAACGACTTAATTTAGGAGGCGTTTGGTATAAATGATGGATTTAGGAATGGAATGGATTTGATCAATGGAAAGGTTTGGAATAGAATGGAATGATAGTAATTATGTTGTTTGGTATTATTTTGTAATAGAATGGAATAGATTTTATATTAAAATTAAAATTTAATATTAATATTAATAAATTTATTAATAAATTTTATATTAAAATTATAATAAAAATATTATTGTTTTACATTATATGATATTTAAGAAAATTATGTCTTGTTCAAAAAATAGTTAAAGTGCACGTCAATCTGTAGAGAAAAATATTTTCTACAATTAAGTGAATTTTTTTTTAAAAAAATAACAGGTAAAATAGGGGTTGCAAACCCCCAAATGGGCACACGCCACATCAGCGTTGAAATTTTATTTTTTTTACTTTTGCCACAAAACGACGTTGTTTTGAGTTTTTTTTTTTTTTGCTTAAAACGACTTCTCCAAAACCTTTTGGGAAATTTGCATATATAGCAGTTGATCGACTTGACTTTGCAAATATAAGCACCTCCTTTTTCCTGCAAACATAACACTTGTTGAACAAAGCAACATACCTCATCTTCTCTCTCGAAACATAAAGACACAACACTTCATTCATCTTCATCTTCATCGATTCAAGAAAATTTGCTTTCACATTCTTTGCACTTCTTATTATTCTCACATCGATCATCATCTTCAAACGGAGATATTAGTTGAAATTTATACAAGTTGAAGTTTGTGAACTTCAAAGAAAACTAGTCGAGCTCCTAAGTCGAGTATAGTCGTTGAAAAAATACAAGATCGAGCTTAGGTCGAACAACAAGTTCGAAGTAGTAATTGGTTGAATATTAGATCGAGCTCAACCTAACCGAGCTCCAATACCGACCTACTACTACTAGGTCGAAGTTAAATTTAAAAAAAGAAAAATTGATTTTTTTTAAAAAAGTTTAGTGGTCAAGCTTCGACCATACCTAATGCTCACCTAAATTTTAAAGAAAAATTGATTTTTTTTAATGCTCACCTAAATTTTAAAGAAAAATTGAATTTTTTTAAAAAAGTTTTAGGTCAACTCGACCCATGCTGACTACGACTCCATCGCCGACCGAATTTAAGAAAAAATTGAATTTTTAAAAAGTTTTTAGGTCAAGCCTTCGACCCCACTAATTAAAAAAAAATTTTTTTTAAAAAAAATAAATTTTTTTAATTTAATTTGACCTTAAAACTTTTTTTAAAAAAATTCAATTTTTTTTTAAAATTTAATTCGACCTAGTAGGTGAGATTGTTAGGTAGTTTGTACCGATCTAATATTCAACCAATTACTACTCGCACTTATTGTTCGACCCAAACTCGATCTTGTATTCAACCTAATGTTTTGCTCGACCTATACTTAACTTGTTCGACTAGTTTCATTAAGTTCACAAACCCAGCTCAACAACTTGTAAATTTCAACTAATATCTCCCGAACGAATTTTTTCTCCACCCTTCTGCTTGAAGATGACGATCCAAATCGGGTGTGAGAATAATAAGAAGTGCAAATAATTGATGTGAGAGCAAATTTTCTGAATCGACGAAGATGAAGCATGAAGATGAAGTGTTGTGTCTTACATGTTTGTACAGGCATGAGGGTATGTTGGTCTTTGTTCAACCCTAAAGTGTTATGTTTGTAAAAAGGAGTCTTATATTTGCAAAGTCAACGGTCAAATATATGCAAATTTCCCAAACCTTTCTCCTCAAAACCCACTCTCAATACTTTTCCTAAACCCATTCCCCTCAACTAAACACCCATTTTTATCCTATTCTATTCCAAACCCCTCCCAAACTCACTCAACAAACACCCTGTTAATTTTGACATTTGAATTTGAGTTAAGTATCTATCCCAAAATTTAGAATGTGATTAAAAAAGAGGAAAAAAATTCAAGAAAGGAACTTTCTGAATACGAAAAGGAAAAGGTATAAATAATTATATATTAAAATTCGAACCAGGGTGGTCCTACATAACAAGCTGGTGGTGGGCCATGTTATCAAAGCATTTTATCCCACGTGTCAAAATTGGAGCGACCAATGTGGAACAATCCTAAGACAATCGGAGGTGGCGTGGGGGAGAACCATATTGGGAAAATCGCGATCCGGATCGAGGGCGATGCGATTCTACGATCCACTAACAAAATCGATATCCGGACGCATCGATCGTTCGGCCAGTGGAATGCGCTAGTAGATCGGTAGAATTCGGTGCCGGTCAGATTCGGTCGTATGGGAATCGTAAAATCGTTGAAGTAGAATCGTTTTTAGAATCGTTTTTTGTTGTTTTTCTGATTTTTTTTCTTTTTTTTTGTTAGTATTTAACGATTGAATGATATATGTCGTTGTTAAACAGATTTGATAAAATTAACGTATATACATTGAATATTATATAATGTTGATTTTTTACAATTTAGCACAAGTACACAAATCTTATTTTTGTAAAAATTAAGTAGGTGATAAAATATGAATAATTAGAATTATTTGTCATTTTACGATCCGATTCTACCGATAAATCCGATTTTATTTAACTACGAATGATCTCACCCTTTAAAAACTTGGGTGTGCAATGATTGTTATTGTAAAAACGCATTATTATATTTTTTTAAAATAACTTTATAATTTTCAATATATTTTTATCTCACAATTACCATTTTAAAAAATTTTAAAATATAATAAGATAATTTTAGAAACACAATTCATATATACTCTTCGGGTATTTAATTTTAACGTAATAAAATAATTACATAAATTTTTATCTTTATGTATAGATAGATTGTTTAAGTTTTTCTCTTAATTAATTTCAAATACACTATGATGCATAATGAAACTAATGTATAAAATGTTTTCTCTTATGGTATTTTCTCACCTTTTTTTTTTCCATAAAAAACACATGCTTATAACTATCACATTATGAATGAGCAAATAAAATATCCCCTTAATTCCCAAGTAAAATCATCAAACATAAATTTTATTTATTTTTTAAAGTAAATTAAATATAATTAATAGATAAAAATCAAATTTTATTTTTATTTCTTAATATTTTATTATACTCCTTTCATTCTGAAAAAAAAAAAGAGTTCATTTTGAAAGAAATTTGGTATATTATCTTTACTAATAATCACTATATATGGCTCAAACATTAAAAGAAAATTAAAAAATATACATTTATTTATACATTAAATAAGTTATATTTTCTAACTAAAAAAAGGAATATTAACCCCAAAGTGAACTTAAAAAAAAAAACCAGAGGAAATACTAAATAATTAAAATTATAGTCCTGTGTATGAATTATATTTCAAAATAGTGATTGTGATATAAATGATTCTACATTTGTCTACAAAAAAGAGTCAGTTTTAATTTTTTTGTCCAAAAAAAGAGTTAATTTTTAGTGTAAAATTATTATATTATTCTCACTAATACTAATAATAAAAAATAATAAAAAATTATATATTTGATTATATATTAAATGTATTATACTTTATAATTTTAAAAAATTATATTAAATTAAAAGTATATTAGAACATACAAAAATATAGAATATAATAAAAATTATAAAAATAAAATTTGAAATTATAATTCACACAAGCCCCTATACGTTCTAGAAAAAATATTTCTAAAACTAAATTAAAATATTTGAACATAAAAGGTGGGATAAAATGCACTCCGAAAAGATCACTTTTTTAAGGAGGAATTTCAAAAATAGCAGGTCCAAGAGGGTCATTTACAAAAATAGCAGACCTAACATAACCTTTGTAAAAATAGCAGGTCAACTGCTTTTGACTATGTGAAAATACCAAAAAATCCCTCGATGGGCAAACTTCATCGTTTCACTTCACCTCACCATTCTTGATTCTTGATTCATTATTCTTCATTCTCAATTTGTGACGATCATGGGTTCAACATCTCATTCAATATCTCATTTTCCTGGGTTCCCGCTTGAATGGTCTCCAAGTTTGAATGTCATTGTGGCTGTGGAAATATTTTGTAAGTTATCATGAAAAACAAAACCCGATCGATAAACATTCCAAATCCACTAGCAATTGGTTGTTTTATGGGCGGCATCGTATCGTCAGCATCTTATATAAGTTTCAAAGTAAAAAATTCGACATTTGTTTATGTATTCGACAATTTGGTCGACATTTTGGTCGACATTTTAGTCTACATTTTTGTTGACATTTTAGTCTACATTTTGGGTGACATTTTAGTCTACATTTTAATCCCTCAAGAGCAAATTTCATAGTGTGAAATCTCTTTACCATTCTTGAAATCATTGTTGCTCTGCTGCTAATCGTCTGTAATAGAATTGTTGAGCAATTATCCCTCATTGAATCAACATCCCATCTCCCCCCATTCCATTATCGTTATTAGACTATTAGCAGAGATTAGAGGAATGTACACAAGAAACGCAAAATGCAGACAAATGCAAGAAATGCAAAATGCCGACCAATTTGCGTTTGTCGGCATTTTGCGTTTCTTGCGTACATTCCACTAGTCTCTACTAATAGTCTAATAACAATAATTGAATGGGGGAGATGGGATGTTGATTTAATGAAGGATAATTGCTCAACAATTCTATTACAAACGATTAGTAGCAAAGCAACAACGGTTTCAAGAATGGTGAAGAGATTTCGCACGATGAAATTTGCTCTTGAGGGATTAAAATGTAGACTCAAATGTCAACCAAAATGTAGACTAAAATGTCAACTAAAATGTCGACCAAATTATCGAATACATAAACAAATGTGGAATTTTTTACTTTTAAACTTATATAAGATGCCGGCGATACGATGACGCCCATAAAACAACCAATTGCTAATGGATTTGTAATGTTGATCGATCGGGTTAAAGAGGGAATTTCAAAAATAGCAGGTTAAGGAGGGACATTTACAAAAACAGCAATTGATTATGTATTCGCAGGCATCTTATATAAGTTTCAAAGTAAAAATTTCACATTTGTTTATGTATTCGACAATTTGGTCGACATTTTAGTTGACATTTTAGTCTACATTTTGGTTGACATTTGAGTCTACATTTTAATCCCTCAAGAGCAAATTTCATCGTGCGAAATCTCTTCACCATTCTTGAAACCGTTGTTGCTTTGCTGCTAATCGTCTGTAATAGAATTGTTGAGCAATTATCCTTCATTAAATCAACATCCCATCTCCCCCATTCAATTATCGTTATTAGACTATTAGCAGAGACTAATGGAATGTACACAAGAAACGCAAAATGCCGACAAAAGCAAATTGGTCGGCATTTTGCGTTTCTTGCATTTGTCTGCATTTTGCGTTTCTTGTGTACATTCCTATAATCTCTGCTAATAGTCTAATAACGATAATGGAATGGGGGAGATGGGATGTTGATTCAATGAGGGATAATTGCTCAACAATTCTATTACAGACGATTAGCAGCAGAGCAACAATGGTTTCAAGAATGGTAAAGAGATTTCACACGATGAAATTTGCTCTTGAGAAGAGATTTCGCACGATGAAATTTGCTCTTGAGGGATTAAAATGTAGACTAAAATGTCAACCAAAATGTAGACTAAAATGTCAACCAAAATGTAGACTAAAATGTCGACCAAAATGTAGACTAAAATGTCAACCAAAATGTCGACCAAAATGTAGACTAAAATGTCGACCAAAATGTCGGCCAAAATGTCGAATAAATAAACAAATGTCAAATTTTTTACTTTGAAACTTATATAAGATGCTGACGATACGATGGCGCCCATAAAACAACCAATTGCTAGTGGATTTGGAATGTTCATCGATCGGGTTTTGTTTTTCATGATAACTTACAAAATATTTACACAGCCACGATGACATTCAAACTTGGAAACCATTCAAGCGGGAACCCAGGAAAATGAGATATTGAATGAGATGTTGAACCCATGATCCTCACAAATTGAGAATGAAGAATAATGAATCAAGAATCAAAAATGGTGAGGTGAAGTGAAACGATGAAGTTTGCTCATCGAGGGATTTTTTGGTATTTTCACATGGTCAAAAGCAGTTGACCTGCTATTTTTACAAAGGTTATGTTAGGTCTGCTATTTTTATAAATGACGCTCTTGGACCTGCTATTTTTTAAATTCCCCCCTTTTTTAAAGCTTTTCTGGCTCTTCTTTGGCTGGAAGAGAGAGAGACAGAGTAGGTGTGGTGGCGATCAAGATTCAAGTATATAGATTCTAAAAAGAAAAACCCCGCAGGATCACTTTTTCTTCGAATAATTTCGTAATTATTTTAGTAATTTTTTTCTCATGCACACGAAAATTATTGTATATATATATATGTAAGAATCACTGGAATCTCTCCGGCGAAAGTGGTACGATTCACTCAATCAATCATATAACCATGGCCAGTGATCATGCTCGTTCTTCAACTTCGTCATCGCCGACGTCATGCTTCGGTCACTTCTGCTCGTCGGCTCTGAGGGTTAAGCCTCTGCCTCCGCCTTCGTCGGAGACCTCCGTTCGCACCAACTCCGGTCAAGGTCTCGTCCGTCGTCTAGGCCTGTTCGACCTCATTCTGCTCGGCATTGGCGCTTCCATTGGCGCCGGCATCTTCGTCGTCACCGGCACTGTTGCCCGTGACACCGGCCCCGGTCAGTTTTCGGAGACTATTTACCATCCACTAATCTAATGATTGTTTTGATTTTGCTGCATGTTGCAGTTTAAGGTTATAGTATTTGTATTTTGTTCTCAATATTCTGAGTACAGTTTTGATTTTTGGGCTGGTATTGACAGGGTCAAAAAGTGTTTTTTTTTTTTTTTTTGGGGGGTGTGTTTTGAGCATTTCTAAATGTTATGCTTTGATTTGAAAATTTTTCCGAATCATGTTTTCAATAACAATTAGAGTTTACTGGGTTCAGTCCAATCGTTATGCTATTGCAAAATTTGGGGAGAATTGTTTTAATTTTCGTTTTTGGGTAGAGCAAATTTAAAGGTTGACTTACTGATGCTAGTTTTACCTCTTTGGAACAGGAGTCACCATTAGCTTCATAATTGCCGGAGCATCTTGTGTGCTCAACGCACTCTGTTATGCTGAGCTAGCTTCTCGCTTTCCCGCAGTTGTTGGTGGAGCTTACTTATATACATATTCAGCTTTCAACGAGCTCACTGCATTTCTCGTGTTTGCTCAATTGATGCTTGACTATCATATTGGTGCAGCCAGTATAGCACGGAGCTTGGCAGGCTATGTAGTTCAATTGCTAGAGCTCATTCCATCTCTGAGAGATAAAATCCCTCCCTGGGTTGGGCATGGCCAAGATATATCTGGAGCATTGTCTATTAACGTGCTAGCTCCAATTCTTCTAGTGCTTCTGACTATCGTACTATGTAGGGGTGTTGGAGAATCTTCTATTCTAAATTCTGCCATGACAATCACAAAGGTGATCCCTTTATCCTTTTTTCCCTGCTGGGAACAAAAGAAAGGAACAAAATAGGGCAAGCAGTTTTGTTTTTTAAATTTTACAAAAAGATCACAATGTAAGCAATATGTGCCTCGCCACCAACGCCACCACCGCCACCACCAACAACAACAACAACTGAGCCTTTATCCCACTATGTAGAGTTGGCTTTATGGATCATGTTTTTCCAACATGTTCTATCAAACACAATGTGTGCCTCACCAAGTTCTCTCTAAGTCAGCGATAGGGTTTGTAGTATGTCTGATATCTATCCTTTACCTAAGCTATCAATTTGGAATTGCTAAGTATTATATTATACTTTAAAAACCAAAAAAGCATAATGCTTGATTAATTTCTTATAGGAGTTCAAAGGTGAAGTTCATCTGTGAAATATTCTTGTACTGTGTCTGCACTTTAGATTGGAAAAAGTACAGGCATATTTTATTATCAACAACTTAACTTGTATTTAATCAAAAGCCGAGACACTGAAAATTTGCTTTCGTCTTATGATGATTGAGGAGCTGTGTGGAGTGCGAGCAGAGTTCTGCAATTGAAATTTTGTATTCCTTTTTCAATTGTGGATCTTTATGGAGTTTAAATAGAAAGTTGGGAATAGAAGACTGCAAGTCAAGTTTATCTCTACAAAAATGTAATTAAGTACCATCACAGTCGTTCTTCCTTCCTCTGTGACCTTGATATTATAATCACCTTCTAATCACTAGCTTCTAGGTCAATGCTTGTATCTTTTGTCATCGCAAACACAGGGAGATAAGCAGGCACTATGAAATGCTTGTCTAAGTAACAACTTTGCCGTGTTATTTGCTTTAATTTTTATCTTGTTATGGTGCAATAGCATCATTAGCTTTTGCACTCTTGCTCTGATATAATTTCATCTTATTTATCCTGAGCGGATACCCTTTTAGTAAATGCTAGGAAATGGAATATGTTGTATGCAGGCAATTTCATATGGTTGTCATCCTCCGCTTTTGCATTGCTAACCACATCTTTTTCCTGGATGTTTTGATTTGTTGGAAGGGGGAGGGGCTGCTTACAAAAATTTCAATTATGTAGAAAAGCTAAAATACTTTCTTGGTTCACTAATAGGCATATTTGTTTCAGGTAGTCATTGTCTTTGTTGTCATCATTGTTGGAGCCTTTAAGGTGGATATTTCAAACTGGACACCTTTTGCTCCAAATGGATATAAAGAAATTCTGACTGGAGCAACTGTTGTGTTCTTTGCATATGTTGGATTTGATGCAGTTGCTAATTCTGCTGAAGAATCTAAGAGGCCACAGGTATGAGTGGACATATTGATTGATTTTTAGTGTTTCTCTTTTTCAGCCAAAAGTGGGATACGGACTCTTCTTTACAGCTTTCTCATAGTTTTCTTTTATGTTCTCTTTGAACATGATGTTTAGCGGGATTTACCACTTGGCATAATGGGTAGCCTTCTCATCTGCATTGCATTATATGTTGGTGTTTGCTTGGTAATTACTGGAATGGTCCCTTACCAATTTCTTGGAGAAGATGCCCCTTTGGCTGAAGCATTTAAATCTAAGGGTTTGGAATTTGTAGCTGTTTTGATCAGTGTTGGTGCTGTAGCTGGACTAACGACTACCCTTTTGGTGGGACTCTATGTTCAGGTAATTGCAATTGATTCCAATTTCCAGGTAGTTAATGAGTCATATCATCTAAATCTATTGATTATAGCTTAATGTTTTCAATGTGTAGTCACGACTGTATCTTGGGATTGGAAGGGATGGCTTGCTTCCATCAATATTTGCTAAAGTGCATCCAACTCGACATACCCCCATCCATTCACAAATCTGGGTTGGTATTATTGCCATTGTGTTGGCTGGACTCTTTAATGTGCACGTGCTCTCACACATTCTCTCTGTTGGCTCTTTGGTACGCCCTTTCATAATTTTCTTTTTCATGGCTGAACTTGATAACCTGCTTCCTGTTACCTAGATAAAAGCAGGCTGAATATTCTACATATCTATATGTGTATAGCTTTACTAAGAAAGAAAACTTTTTATGGATGGAGAAAAAGGATAAATATCTGAGGTACATAGATGATCTGTGAATATGCTAAGAGATGTGTAAAGTTTATTTCAGAAGTATATCTTGTGCTCAACTGGAAATTTTCTGTACTATATTTCTGGTAGTTTAGAATCGTTTCATGTGCAACTCATGCAAGTGCATTGGTTTGTTGCAGACAGGCTATTCTGTTGTTTCAGCTTGTGTGGTAACCCTCCGTTTGAAGGATAAGAGCACAAGTCTTGTTTCTAAGAGGTGGATTTCAAACAAAGGAGAGGGACTTATTTGCCTTTTAACAATTGCATGTTGTGGTTTTGCCGGTGGAGTCCTTTATCGCTTTGGTGCTTCATTTGTTTTCCTCATTGTAGCCGCAGTTGTTGCAATTTTTGCTGGCGTTGCTCTTCACTTTCGGCAAGTAAGTAACAGTTAATAGGGTATGCATGATGGAGTTGAGTAATTGATTTTTAAGCATTCTAATAGACTTGTTGAAACAAACCTATTGAGGATACTTGTTCTTTATGTTTAAACGGATATGAGCGACTTAAGTGGGAATATTGTATTCTACATCTGGAACTAGTAACACTGTGACTTTTCTTTTTAGTTTTGGTTCTATGCTCATAGTTAATGAGTTACACGAGTCTATATATGTGCATGGCTGCTAGGACCTGGACTTTAGCCAGATCCTTTGTAAAGCTGGAATCTTGTCCTGTAACTGCCTGTCTCTTATATGCAGTGTACCAACAAGCCATTTTCATTTGTGGCAAAGAGCAATATTCCTGTTTTCATAAACCTACACAGGACCATCCCGCCTGATTGTAACTGGTTCAAATCCTTGTCTACATTAGTGTCCGTTTGTAAAAGGACTAGTCAAACTGGTGGTTCAACCTTATGAAGTTTTATCTTTTCCCTTGTTTTGTAATTATTTGGCCTTTTTTCCCTGTCAGGCCAGCGATGATCATTTGACTGGTTCGAAAGTATGAGTTCTAAAAAATTTTTGTGATTAATCATTGGTTAGACAAAGCTAAGGTTCATTGCAACCGAGTAAGAATAACTTCTTCGGTAGCTTAGGATTTTTATTTTTTCTTTTCAACCATCGTTTTTCTAGCTGATAAATTGAGTTTGCCTAGTTTAGGTTTGGGTTGGTTGTTATATTGTGGTAATATGCGAATACTTTCATCCAAGATCATGAGTAATGCTATGAGATTCATTTATTGCACTGGGCACATCAGCTTACTAATTGCTTTTCTTTTTATTCTGTTGACGTTTCTTCTTCTTTTTGTTATCAAATATTTGCAGGTTTACGCAGATCCACCAGGTTTTTCTTGTCCTGGAGTTCCTATTGTCCCAGCCATTTGCATTTTTGTGAACATGTTTCTGTTTGCCCAGGTTCGTTATACATATATTGTTTTTCTATATTACTCACTTAATTAATTACTATAAAAGTTGGCTGGTCAGTGTATCCTGAATTGATTTCCTTTTTTGACTTCTTTGCAGCTACATTATGAAGCATGGGTGAGATTTGTAGCACTGAGCATTATTGTGGTTGGTTTTTATGCCTTCTATGGGCAGTATAACGCAAATCCTGTAAGTTCAGATACATCAATTATCTATCATAAGGCACCTGCTGAGGAAGCTGACTAACGTCTCTAGTAATTAAAAGTTAGAGTAGATGAACTTTTTCTCTTCAACTATTTCCCTGTACTTTTCCTGAAGAGTTCCTGTTGTATCACATAGCGTTATTGCCTCCACCTTTCAGAAGAGAACTTAACACGTATACGAGATGATGTTGGGATGATGAAGTCTATAAACTACATTTATGCCTGTAATTTCACATATTTTCCTGTATATTATGGCAGTTTAGGATTCATACATGCCATCCCATGTCCATTACAACATTTTCTTTGTATTCATAATATTGTTGATGCATTGTACAAGTGTATCATGAGATAGTAACTTCTGTTGCCCAGTGTATTATCTAATCAAATAATGGCAAGATATATCCAATATGTTCTCATAACTCTCGAAGTTATTTCTTTGTCCTAAAGGGGATTGCTTTCGAAAATCTGAAAAGCAGAAATTCCCATCTTGGAGTCCATTTATTTGTAATCGTGAAGTTTAAGAACTCGAGAGCCTGACATTGCAAAACCTGTGTGCTTCTTCTTTGATAGGGTTCTGCACCAGAAGATTTTGTATAAGACTGAAGCTATGCTGAATAACTTCTGGCTATTTTATCTTTGTGCACAAGTGAAGTATTTTTGTTTACAGGGTATTCAATTGTCCTTTTTCACTTCTATGTTTTCGTCCTATTCATTATGACAAACAATCTCTCAATATATCTTTAGTTTTTAAGGTAGAACTAAAGGATTGGCAGGTAACTAATGTGTTTACTTAGTTCTGTTTGGCTCTAGTTGTTTATTAAAACCCTCCATCCTCCCCCTTAATGTTAAATCATATGACTCTCTGATAGTACTTGAGCATTTTTGCTAAAAAATACCATGGCAGCAAAACAGTTTTTATCCTTTTGTGTGCGCGTTCTCTAATGCACCACGCTTGTCAACAGTACTTGTTTCCAGACATAAGTGGTACTTTTCCACCCAATAATACTTGCTCTAGGAATGAATTACATCAATTTGCAGCTATTATTTTTCTTTCTGGGATGCTGCTCGATGGTTAGCATATTTTATTTTTAAGTACTACTTACAGGTTCAATTAATTTTCAACTATAAAAATTTTCTGAGGAGAAGCGAAAAAATAGGAGTCACTTCTTACATAGGACCAAAAGATGTGCTTTAGGCATGGAATGAATCTCCATCTGGGTATGTACCATGGTCTGTGGATGACTCAATATTGACAATAATAATAATAATAATACAAAGTCAAGGATGAAGAGAAAGATAAATATTTGACCGTGATGGGATGACTTAAAACTTCAGAAGATTTATATGTCAGAAATTGAAGCGTTATGACTAAGGATTTTGGATTATTGTAATGATGCTGAATTGATGAGATTTGAGAAGTAGTCCACATTGTGCAATTTATTCTTTTAAACCGGATGCTGGTCATGCATACTTTTGTAATATACCACAGGTTTCTTAATGATTTGCAGGAATGATGAGTTTCCAGACTGGATAGGCTTCTTGATCTGTTGCTGTAAAAGCATTGACTACTTCAAAGCTTTTATAGCCAATGGGATTTGCTCTAATAATTAGTACTAATACTCATCACGCTAGAAGGGAAAGGTTCGAAACCGTTCCTCCTCACTTCCCTTTCTCCCTTGAGAGTTTACTCCACTGGTTAGTAGAAACATATCCTTGCTTTTTCATCCTCCTCGGCCTCTTTTTCTTGATTTATTATGTACGTTGATAATTTTTTCAACTAATATTGTGTGTGAAATAAGACGTTGATGAATTCTTATTCTTGATTGATTATGTAAATTGATAAACTTTTCAACCAGCATTGTGTGAGATAATATGTTAATAAACTCTTCAACCAATATTGTGTGAGATAATATCTCATCCAACATTATTTGAGAAATTTATTATTTCGAAATTTTCTTGTAATTGTACTATTAAAAACAAATTTTCATGAACTCCCTTGCTCTAGAGACATCTTGCATCCTCTAGAGCCATGAGGAAAAGCTTTTGTTGTCCAACAAAGCAGTGAAGAAATCCTACATTCAGGCCCCAGAATGCAAGGCTGTAACGTGCCGTAGTTGAATGCTTCGGGAAGAGAATTCCGTGATCCTTACTACCTCTGTTGATAATGATTTTTCTCTCACTTTCTTCATAGCTTAATAAAGTGATGACGTTGATTATTTTGGTTGAATTTTTTGACTTAACTGGAGTTCCACTTTGTACAATTGTCTCCTACTCAGGTCGCTTCCAACTAGTTCGTGTACCCATTGCATGAATCTATCTGTTTTATCGGTGTGTAAATATGCATTAAAATCAAGCACAGTTAACAAGTCTTCATTTGTTTCAGAAAAAATCCCACTGAAGGAAGCTTTTATGGATTACAGAAATTTACACCTATTTGATGCTGATACTGATGGGACTGAAAAACATACTTAATTGAGATGCCCCAACAAGACATTAAACTATATGAAGTTGTTTTTGATGCTTTTGTCCAGACTGGTAACTTCTTGCCTTTGTTGTGACTGCCTTGTCTGAATTGTTGTCAGTCCCTCCGTTGCAGTTGATTGAGATGGAGTGCTGATGGTATTATCGGCAGCAGAGCTATTTCTCCACAATGTTTAAGGCTAGTAATTCTCCATGCACATTGTTATGAATGAAGGGAAAAAATGCCTACTGAGCATGTTAAATTGTTAATGCATTGAAAGTCATTGTGCTTGTGAATGTACAAAGAAAATGATTACGGTAAAAGCACTCCCAAAAGCCTGCCAAACACTTGCACATTTGCCTGCATTTGTACCCTATCAATGAATACGCCTACTGTTTTAGCATGAATTAATTACAGCATAAAGTCTATACCTCACCACTCAATTGCAGACAAAATCCGAGTAGAAACCTATCGTTCTCCTCTTGCAATCTTGAATGCTGACCAGTTCTACGTCGAAAACTTCAAATTGTTTTGAGCTGAAAAAGGTGGAAGGTCCAACCTGTACAAGATGAGTAAACAAACACAATTTGAATGAGCAACAGTTTGTGATTTACAATAGTTGGTGAAATTTAACCTGCATTTTATGCTCACAGGTTCATGATTGCTCTCTGGACTCTAGAAAGTTTTAGTTTGGATTGGCCAGAAATACTAAGGCTACTTTCTGAAATATCCAGATTCTGATACAAATACTAAAGAGCAGTTAATCCCAACTGAATTTACTCTGCAATGGTTCATTCGCGAAGAAGTGAAAGACTAACAATGATGCAGTTTACGGAGTCTTAGGAATCGCTCATCTCTTGCTTTACTACACGTGGAAGCCATATCCTAAACCTCAACCTATTAATTATAACATGAAGAAATTGTTCGCTGAGAAGAAATCTATACCCAAGGCAGAAGATGATGAAGGAGAAAAATGATTAACTTTAAAAATTATACACCGATCGACTCAATCTATTAATTATAACATGAAGAAATTGTTCGCTGAGAAGAAATCTATACCCAAGGCAGAAGATGATGAAGGAGAAAAATGATTAACTTTAAAAATTATACACCGATCGACTCAATAACTGACACTCACCGGTGGGCCAAGTTCTGGCGGAATGATAATTCTCCTTTTTCCACCAGGTTTCATGTCACTGATCCCTTCCTCAAAACCTGTGTGAGGTTTTCCCTGTTATTGTTGCTTCAACTTAGATTGTAAAAACAAAAAATAGCGGAACAATTCCTTCAATAAATTGTCACCTGGAACCAGTACATTAGTACCCATCCGGATTTTTGCAGGGGAACCCTGAATGTAAGTACTGTCAATGCGGCGGCCAGACTCATTATAACCAACATAGTGAAATGTCACCTGCCACAGGGAGAGAGGCTCCTCAATTAGCCTCAGATCCAAATAATTTTACTCTCTTGAAAACACAACTGAAGCTCTCATTTTAGGTGGAAACCTATCAATTCTTATAGCATGTAGATGAGATAAGAACAAAGGTAAAAGCCATCAAAGATTGCAAGTTCCTCTCTTGATAATCTAGCTGAGGAATTAGTTTGTAAAAATGGGAAGTAAAGTTTACTTTCAAATTTCCAAAATCAGTATACAGTGCATCTGCAGATGGGAAAAAATTACACATTGGATTTTACAAACCACATAATTCCAGGAAAGGAAAGTTACCTACTGGTCTACAAAACTTTGGCATGAATGAAACCTAAAGTTGCACTGTACTTGATCAACAGGTGACGGACGCTACATGCTATTATATTTAGAGAGGAGAATTCACAACTTGTGATGCATATACGGCCCGATTAATGTCTTTCATGAGAAAATTTGTGAAATGCTTAAAAGATGAGGGCAAGTAGTGATGGACCAATAAATACTAAATAAACATAACTCTGAGAGAAGGGTTCTATCATTAGTAGAACTAGTGGATGTAATGAAAAGCTTAGAAAGCCAAGTCTATCAGCACCCAAATTGGGTAAATAACTATCCTGATATCAAGTAGAAATTTACTCAAAGGAAAATAACATTCTGACTTCCATCAGCACCCAAATTGAAAGATAAAAGCTACAATGACTTATCACATTAATTCAAACATCCCATTAGAGGATCTTGTTCAACTCCTCCAAAGGGAAAGAGACGGAGAGAAATTCCCCACCCAATGAATGTCAAACTTCAGCCATGTTGAGTGTTATTGTCAAATCTATTAGCATAGTAATGAGTTAAAATAATATAACAAAAAGACAAATGCATTTGCCCATTTGAACTGCTTATTGTCAGACAACAAAAAAGCACAATTTTTTTTTTTTTACTTTTCAGGAGAATGTAAAACAAAAGAAAACCTGTTGACCAGCCTTCGGAGATTCACCTTTACCAACAGCAATATCCCAGATTATTAGACCTGAGTCACGCTTCACATAATAGTCTGGTGCCACGACGCTTACAGAATCCTGTTTCAAGCACCATAGAGGTTATCTACTTTGTGAAGATTGTAGTTAACTCAAAACTCCTGTTGTAAACACATCTGAAACCCTGCCCCTTGATGGGGAAAAGAAAATGGGGAAGTTTATAAAATAAAGTCATAACAGGGGAACTAGAGTGAACCTTCTCTCACAAAATTTGGAAAGTTTTCAGGTACATTATTTTCTCTGTATCCTCCTGTTTTGCTCCAACAAGCGTTTTTCATCAAAGGGGCTTTACTTTTGGTCTTCGCGTAAGAGGGAAAAGCTGGAGACATGCCTGAAGCAACCAGAACATTTAGAAGAACTCTGCGGGTCAAAATTTCTTCATAAGGCAAGAAAGTTGGCTTCTCTTCTCTATACAAAAAAAAGTATGTTATCAGCAGCCACTACCTTAAAAAGATTAAGGAGACTAATACTGCAAAGGCAATGTCAAGCGACTAGTTACACCTACCCACAATCTTGCAGATTGTATCCTCCTTGGCAATGCAGTATGAATCTTTTTAGAGTGGAAGAAGCAGCAGGAGTTGGTTTACGTAGTAGAGATTTGTCTAAAGAAAATGAAAATGTAAGAATTTAGAAGGAAAGATAGACTATTAGACTATCTGTTTCTGAACATAGAAAACAAAAAAACATAAGCAAATATTTTCTAATCTCATTTATGCTCGTTAATCAAATACGAAAACCCCAAAGCTTGAACAAGTACCTTCATTATAGAACTAGAAAAAGCCAATCAGCACCCCTGCTCAGCCCTTAAACTCAAAAATCTATTCTTTTTTTTTTTTTTTGAATAGGAAATAACCAAAATGGGAGTCATAAAAATGCTCCATACTAAGTTCAACTAGCTTTAGTTAGCATTTTCTATCCATTTCTAGAAAACAATTGGGGATAAACTTTTGCGGGCTCCTTATCACGCTAAATAAACTTTCATTTCTCTTCTTTACTTTCCTCATTAAATATTTTCTTTCATTTATTTGTTTCCATCAAAATTCATCTTTCTGGCTGCATCACATATATGGTTTCCACAGACAGATTAGAGATGATGTCCATATCATATATACTGATAAAATTTATGGAAGCCAAGTTCAATGTAAATTCAATCATGGGAAGAAAGAGCAGAAAGCAACAAAAAAATCATAAGCAATAAGCAGAGGAAAAAATTGAAGATTAAAATGTGCAACAAGCAAGATATTCATGTGTATAGACAAACTTAGTCACGAGTTTTCCTTATTCATTTTCTGGGCGTTTTCACGGAGAATCGACAATGCCCAATTCATGATAAGTGTTCCTCTTAGAAAAGCACATGTCTTTGTGTTTGTGTGTGAACAGTTTTGACAAATGCAAGGAACAGGAGATTTTGCGGTAGTGATGGTGGCGGAAAGACACTCACTAGAGAAAAAAGAAGATTTTGGAGGAAGAGGGGAAGAAAGCATCAGCAGCATGACTATGTTTGAGTCAAAGATTCAAGCTTTCAGAATCCGAGCATGACTGCAATAAAAGAATGAGCTCTTCTTTTATTCTTTTGGCTCAACTATTTCTGTTCCTCTGTTCTCTTCACTTGGAGAGAGGATGAGAAAATTGTCAAAGCTGTCTAGCTTATCCCCAATTGGTATTTCTCAGGCAGTTTACTGTTACAGTTCTACACGTTTTTTTTTGGGGGTCCTGGTCTAAAATAAATACATTTTGGTTTGACTAGGGAAAGGAAAGGGATTATTGTTTTTTTTTTTGAAAAAATTACACTTTTAGTCTCTAAAGTTTTCTCCTTCTACACTTTTAGTCATCTAAATTTTAGACTCGACAATTTTGGACCCTGAAACTTAAAAAAGTCAACGAATTTAGTCCTTTTAACGGCAAGTCAAGCAAACTTAGCGGATGTCAATAACACACTATATTTTAATGGATAAAAAACCTCACTCATGTTGGCCAACGAGAAACAAAACCCAAGCACCAATTTTTCGTTGTACCACTTAGTATTACCATAGTGCTCCCATGAAATACCAGTTCCTTAAACATATTGAGATCTCTAATCAAACAAATTTGGCAAAGCAATGCAGTGTAATTGCGGAATTGAAGTAAGGCTTGTAACATCTTGAAAACCCAACAACTCTAGAAGAAGGTTTTTCTCATGCCCTAAATGGCCGATAAGTAATATGTTTTTAACGGGTTTGATTATGTTTAATGATTTACCAAATTCAAATTGATGGTTTGTTTGATTAGGAATTTGAAGCATTTAGGTTTTTTTGTGGTATGACCCAGAAGTTTGTGAAATATCCAAAGTCATTATTCCTAATTTGTTAAGAAAACTTGAAGAAAATGATGGAGAGATAGCAAAGGTTAGATCAACAAATCAAAAAATGGGATGTACAATTTTGGTTTTGCTTTTCCTACTGTTGTACACTTGGTTTGGAAGCAAAAATCATGCATCTGCTAAAGTTGCAGAAGGGTGATGGTTGAATAGTTTTTATGTAGTGCAAATCTTGTTGTGATGGTGGATTAGCTTTCTTTCTTATTATGTATGTAATGCTACCATGTTAGTATTTGGATGAATGCAACAAATGAATGGCAAATTTGTCATGGTTAGAGACCTGCTGAGCACGATTTTTTTGAAAATAATAGATGTGCAATGATAATGATTGTATAAATGCAGCTTGTTGTCAATTTAGTTGATGTATTTTGCTTTTAATCCTTGCTCAACAAGACGGGGTTGGTAGTGAATTGTAGCAAATTGTCTTGTTTGTGCTCAATTGTCTTAGGTTTAGGGTTTATGACTGTACTCAATTTTCTTGTCTAATATTGCTTAGATGTTTGGCATCAATAATATATCTTATTGGATACAATGAAGAGTCTAACTGATGCAAGAAATGCAAACATATTTAGCAACCATCTTTCAAAACTAAGAAGAGTGATGGGATGCGCCTAAAAGGCCAATAAATAATTTTATTGATCCATCTAAAATGTAGACAAATCCATCCACCATAGTTTTAAAAAACATCCATTCAATCATTCAACCAGAAAGAAAAATTTCATAACACTATAGTGAGATATAGAATTGAGACAAATTCATCCATCAAAGTCTTAGAACAATATCACATCAAGATGAGTATCTATTGTAATCACAATCACAAAATACATAATAGAGACAAAACCATCCACCACAATCTAAAAACACATATTAGTTTAATTCATGTTCATCAAACTTAAAACCATGAGAAGAAATCTATACCCAAGGCAGAAGATGATGAAGGAGAAAAATGATTAACTTAAAAATTATACACCGATCGACTCAATAACTGACACTCACCGGTGGGCCAAGTTCTGGCGGAATGATAATTCTCCTTTTCCACCAGGTTTCATGTCACTGATCCCTTCCTCAAAACCTGTGTGAGGTTTTCCTGTTATTGTTGCTTCAACTTAGATTGTAAAACAAAAATAGCGGAACAATTCCTTCAATAAATTGTCACCTGGAACCAGTACATTAGTACCCATCCGGATTTTTGCAGGGGAACCCTGAATGTAAGTACTGTCAATGCGGCGGCCAGACTCATTATAACCAACATAGTGAAATGTCACCTGCCACAGGGAGAGAGGCTCCTCAATTAGCCTCAGATCCAAATAATTTTACTCTCTTGAAAACACAACTGAAGCTCTCATTTTAGGTGGAAACCTATCAATTCTTATAGCATGTAGATGAGATAAGAACAAAGGTAAAAGCCATCAAAGATTGCAAGTTCCTCTCTTGATAATCTAGCTGAGGAATTAGTTTGTAAAAATGGGAAGTAAAGTTTACTTTCAAATTTCCAAAATCAGTATACAGTGCATCTGCAGATGGGAAAAAATTACACATTGGATTTTACAAACCACATAATTCCAGGAAAGGAAAGTTACCTACCGTCTACAAAACTTTGGCATGAATGAAACCTAAAGTTGCACTGTACTTGATCAACAGGTGACGGACGCTACATGCTATTATATTTAGAGAGGAGAATTCACAACTTGTGATGCATATACGGCCCGATTAATGTCTTTCATGAGAAAATTTGTGAAATGCTTAAAAGATGAGGGCAAGTAGTGATGGACCAATAAATACTAAATAAACATAACTCTGAGAGAAGGGTTCTATCATTAGTAGAACTAGTGGATGTAATGAAAAGCTTAGAAAGCCAAGTCTATCAGCACCCAAATTGGGTAAATAACTATCCTGATATCAAGTAGAAATTTACTCAAAGGAAAATAACATTCTGACTTCCATCAGCACCCAAATTGAAAGATAAAGCTACAATGACTTATCACATTAATTCAAACATCCCATTAGAGGATCTTGTTCAACTCCTCCAAAGGGAAAGAGACGGAGAGAAATTCCCCACCCAATGAATGTCAAACTTCAGCCATGTTGAGTGTTATTGTCAAATCTATTAGCATAGTAATGAGTTAAAATAATATAACAAAAAGACAAATGCATTTGCCCATTTGAACTGCTTATTGTCAGACAACAAAAAAGCACAATTTTTTTTTTTTTACTTTTCAGGAGAATGTAAAACAAAAGAAAACCTGTTGACCAGCCTTCGGAGATTCACCTTTACCAACAGCAATATCCCAGATTATTAGACCTGAGTCACGCTTCACATAATAGTCTGGTGCCACGACGTTTACCGTAAATCCTGTTTCAAGCACCATAGAGGTTATCTACTTTGTGAAGATTGTGAAGTTAACTCAAAACTCCCTGTTGTAAACACATTCGGAAACCCCGCCCCTTGATGGGGGGAAAAAGAAAATGGGGAAGTTTATAAAAATAAAGTCATAACAGGGGAACTAGAGTGAACCTTCTCTCACAAAATTTGGAAAGTTTTCAGGTACATTATTTTCTCTCTGTATCCTCCTGTTTTGCTCCAACAAGCGTTTTTCATCAAAGGGGTTTTTACTTTTGGTCTTCGCGTAAGAGGGAAAAGCTGGAGACATGCCTGAAGCAACCAGAACATTTAGAAGAACTCTGCGGGTCAAAATTTCTTCATAAGGCAAGAAAGTTGGCTTCTCTTCTCTATACAAAAAAAAGTATGTTATCAGCAGCCACTACCTTAAAAAGATTAAGGAGACTAATACTGCAAAGGCAATGTCAAGCGACTAGTTACACCTACCCACAATCTTGCAGATTGTATCCTCCTTGGCAATGCAGTATGAATCTTTTTAGAGTGGAAGAAGCAGCAGGAGTTGGTTTACGTAGTAGAGATTTGTCTAAAGAAAATGAAAATGTAAGAATTTAGAAGGAAAGATAGACTATTAGACTATCTGTTTCTGAACATAGAAAACAAAAACATAAGCAAATATTTTCTAATCTCATTTATGCTCGTTAATCAAATACGAAAACCCCAAAGCTTGAACAAGTACCTTCATTATAGAACTAGAAAAAGCCAATCAGCACCCCTGCTCAGCCCTTAAACTCAAAAATCTATTCTTTTTTTTTTTTTTGAATAGGAAATAACCAAAATGGGAGTCATAAAAATGCTCCATACTAAGTTCAACTAGCTTTAGTTAGCATTTTCTATCCATTTCTAGAAAACAATTGGGGATAAACTTTTGCGGGCCTTATCACGCTAAATAAACTTCATTTCTCTTCTTTACTTTCCTCATTAAATATTTTCTTTCATTTATTTGTTTCCATCAAAATTCATCTTTCTGGCTGCATCACATATATGGTTTCACAGACAGATTAGAGATGATGTCCATATCATATATACTGATAAAATTTATGGAAGCCAAGTTCAATGTAAATTCAATCATGGGAAGAAAGAGCAGAAAGCAAACAAAAATCATAAGCAATAAGCAGAGGAAAAAATTGAAGATTAAAATGTGCAACAAGCAAGATATTCATGTGTATAGACAAACTTAGTCACGAGTTTTCCTTATTCATTTTCTGGGCGTTTTCACGGAGAATCGACAATGCCCAATTCATGATAAGTGTTCCTCTTAGAAAAGCACATGTCTTTGTGTGTGTGTGAACAGTTTTGACAAATGCAAGGAACAGGAGATTTTGCGGTAGTGATGGTGGCGGAAAGACACTCACTAGAGAAAAAAGAAGATTTTGGAGGAAGAGGGGAAGAAAGCATCAGCAGCATGACTATGTTTGAGTCAAAGATTCAAGCTTTCAGAATCCGAGCATGACTGCAATAAAAGAATGAGCTCTTCTTTTATTCTTTTGGCTCAACTATTTCTGTTCCTCTGTTCTCTTCACTTGGAGAGAGGATGAGAAAATTGTCAAAGCTGTCTAGCTTATCCCCAATTGGTATTTCTCAGGCAGTTTACTGTTACAGTTCTACACGTTTTTTTTTGGGGGTCCTGGTCTAAAATAAATACATTTTGGTTTGACTAGGAAAGGAAAGGGATTATTGTTTTTTTTTTGAAAAATTACACTTTTAGTCTCTAAAGTTTTCTCCTTCTACACTTTTAGTCATCTAAATTTTAGACTCGACAATTTTGGACTCAAACTTAAAAAAGTCAACGATTTAGTCCTTTTAACGCAAGTCAAGCAAACTTAGCGGATGTCAATAACACACTATATTTTAATGGATAAAAAACCTCACTCATGTTGGCCAACGTGAAACAAAACCCAAGCACCAATTTTTCGTTGTACCACTTAGTATTACCATAAGGTTCTATGAAATACCGGGCCTTAAACATATTGAGATCTCTAATCAAACAAATTTGGCAAAGCAATGCAAAGTGAATTATGGAAGTAAGGCTTGTAACATCTTGAAAACCCAACAACTCTAGAAGAAGGTTTTTCTCATGCCCTAAATCGCCGATAAGTAATATGTTTTTAACGGGTTTGATTATGTTTAATGATTTACCAAATTCAAATTGATGGTTTGTTTGATTAGGAATTTGAAGCATTTAGGTTTTTTTGTGGTATGACCCAGAAGTTTGTGAAATATCCAAAGTCATTATTCCTAATTTGTTAAGAAAACTTGAAGAAAATGATGGAGAGATAGCAAAGGTTAGATCAACAAATCAAAAAATGGGATGTACAATTTTGGTTTTGCTTTTCCTACTGTTGTACACTTGGTTTGGAAGCAAAAATCATGCATCTGCTAAAGTTGCAGAGAAGGGTGATGGTTGAATAGTTTTTTATGTAGTGCAAATCTTGTTGTGATGGTGGATTAGCTTTCTTTCTTATTATGTATGTAATGCTACCATGTTAGTATTTGGATGAATGCAACAAATGAATGGCAAATTTGTCATGGTTAGAGACCTGCTGAGCACGATTTTTTTGAAAATAATAGATGTGCAATGATAATGATTGTATAAATGCAGCTTGTTGTCAATTTAGTTGATGTATTTTGCTTTTAATCCTTGCTCAACAAGACGGGGTTGGTAGTGAATTGTAGCAAATTGTCTTGTTTGTGCTCAATTGTCTTAGGTTTAGGGTTTATGACTGTACTCAATTTTCTTGTCTAATATTGCTTAGATGTTTGGCATCAATAATATATCTTATTGGATACAATGAAGAGTCTAATCGATGCAAGAAATGCAAACATATTTAGCAACCATCTTTCAAAACTAAGAAGAGTGATGGATGCGCTAAAAGGCCAATAAATAATTTTATTGATCCACCTAATTGGTAGACATATCCATCCACCATAGGTTTAAAAAACAGTCATTCAAGCATGCAACCAGAAAGAAGAATTTCATAACAGTATAGTGAGATATAGAATTGAGACAAATTCATCCATCAAAGTCTTAGAACAATATCACATCAAGATGAGTATCTATTGTAATCACAATCACAAAAAATACATAGACAAAACCATCCACCACAATCTAAAAACACATATTAGTTTAATTCATGTTCATCAAACTTAAAACCTAGATAATGGCTTGCATATATCTACCATAAAACAAAGGTGTCACAATATCACAAAATAATATGAGCATGTGCTTCTATCAAAATCCCAAACATATCATTGTCACATTTTTTGTTTTCCCTTTCGTTGCTTTTAAGCTTGATGTGTAGATAAGGGAGAAGGTTTAACTCCACCACCTAGCCAAGTAGCACATATATCCCAAACCGCTTATAAACACTCCTCATTCTATTAAGCCTCTCTTGGCTCATTTTGTCACTTTTAGTGTTTGGTAATCTGTAGTTGTATACCTCATTCTTCATTCAACTTCCCGATGCTCAAGACTCTCTTTACTTGCCTTGAGAACTTGAATTAGTGAGTCCCTTTCGACTGCCATTTCTCAAAGGTGATTGGTCACACTAGAAATAGGAACTAGGAGTTCAAACATTGCATGCATTTCTTATCTTCACTCAATGTGTGTGTTGAGCATGATATATTATCTCTCTTACTTGTTGATTTGGGTCATTTTGCTTTGTGTCTCTATTCTCAACCCCTTGAATTGGCCTTATTATTCCTTGTATTTCATGAGCTGAGATTTAGTTTTTCATCTGTACAACCTAAAAAGCAAGAAAATATACTTCTTGGTAAGATGCACAAGTAGAAAAAATAATACTGAAAGTATAACTCATATTTGTCAGTTGAATGACTTTTGCATTTAGCACTTATCGGATAAGGCATCCACATTTTCATTCTTGGTTATTTTCTTTTTCACCTGACAATAAGGTAGTATGATGTTCATAAAGATGCCATGCAAATAACAAGAATAACATCTGAATTTTTATTTTTTTTAAAGTGAGTAATAACTGAATTGTAAACATGAAAAATCAGACAAGGCATAAGTATACTCACTATGAGTTTTTTCTTCATATTTTTCTGTAGCCATCTCCTGCATTCTAGTTGGCAGTAGCTCTTCAAGATTGACTTCCTTATGGGGTTCTTGAGGTTGGATGTTTACAAAATTAGGTGTAGTATGATTCTTGTCATTCTTAGGAATGGCAATTTTCGGGTTCGGGGTCGGGGGTTGCAACTCCATCCCCGAACCCGAAATTTAACCCCGTCCCCGAACCCGATCGGGTTTTAACTCTAAAACCCATCCCCGTCCCCAATCAGGTTTCGGGTTCCCCGCGGGGACCCCGACCTCGACCCCGAACCTGAACCCCAAACTCATAAATATTATTCTATTACTATTTAAAAATAGTATTTTGTATTAAATGTAAAATATTTTTTTAAATGCATTTATTTCTTCAAAATATATTTATTTTTTTCAATTGCATCATTCATATTTTAATACAAAATTTAGTCAATTAATATAGCATTTTATATTAATATGATCAATTAATAAATCTTTACATATTATTTTCTCTATTTTTTTGAATTATTTTATCTTATTTTAAAATAATTTTTATATTTTTAATAAAAAAATTTTATTTAATATATTAATATTATTATTACAATTTTAATATATAATTATCAAAATTATAAATATATTCGGCTCAGGTTTATTCTAATGTTATGATACCTCTAACCCGTTAACCCGACCGGGTTTTAATTTAAACCCCAACCCCGACCTTGAACCCGAAAAAAACCAGGTCAATCGGGTTTTGACCGGGGTCGGGGTCGGGGAACCCATCGGGGCGGGTTTGTTTTGCCATCCCTAGTCATTATGTATTCCCATCTCATTTGAATTAGTAAATGTAAATTCTGGCTCCTTCCTAAATTTGTATGCCCTCCTATTATGACTAGGAATGGCAATTTATACCCGACTGATAGTCTAACTCAACTTACAAACGCTTGACCGGTTTTTTTAGTTTCTATATTTAAAAATTCCGGGTTCGGGGGTACCCAAACCCGCCCCGACCCCGAACCCGATCTCCTAAATATATGTATTTTGATTTATTGTGTTGTATGTTTTATATATTATTAGAAGTTGTTTTAATTGATCTTTTTTTTTTTTTTCAAATAGCAAGTCATGAAAGTATTTAAATAGGTTTAAATGAAAATATAATTTTTTAATAATAAGTATCAATTTAACATCAATATATTTTGTTAATGAAATTAGTAATTAATTGCCCATGTAATGAAATTATTCAACAAAAATATAGAATAATATTAACATTGAGCCTCTCGTGTTTGTAAAATGAATAATTGAGTATATCAACACAACTTTTATGGTATAGTGGGCTCTCTTTATATGAACAAAAAGAAATTAAAAATAAATTCTTTTTTTTAGGGGAACAAAAAGAATAAGTATAATTATTTTTTAGTATAATTAACTAATTATAAAAAATTTAGTTTTTGATTTTGTACTCTATTTTAATTCAAAAAAAAAAAGTAACTTCCTTGCTTTTGTACAAATATTATGCTTCAAAAGTTTTTATCTTGAAATAATTATATATATCTTTTTATCTTTCTAGAGAGCATCCAATTTTCTTTTATTTGTAAATACACCTGTCCAAATCAAGTATATTAAGGTACATGCATGAATATATGCTACCAGCTATTTGTCTTGTAACCTCCCTATGAACCACTTATCTCATGTAATCATGTTAAGACAAATAATTAATAAGCATTTTATATGTCATAACTATGTTTTGCAAGTCTAACTAACTAATTCAGATTGTGAGTTATGAGTTATAATCCATACATTTATACATACATATTAAGTAATCATTAAATTTATAACTCATAGAGTATATGGTTCATCATTCATACAAATTACATTGAGTTATAATTATACATATAAGAAGTGAGATATATATATATATAAGATTATGAAGCTAATTAAGTAAATTCTATTATTTTGAGCATTTCACCAATTGATTTATATTACTATTACATATGACATGCCCTTCTCACCAGTTACTCTGGTAAATGGCTACCATCTATATATTTTACATCTCCCACGCCATTCCTCTAATATCCAGTGGTTTCCATGACATTATTTTTTGGATTTTTTTTAGGGCATGAATGGGTAGTTTTTTTTTTAAAAAAATTATTTTTAAAATTATTTTTTAAATTTTAATATATTTTTATCTTACGATTATTATTTCAAAAAATATAAAAACATATTTTTAAATACTATCCATATAAACCTTTGCTTATCCAATAATTTGGAATGTGATTATTTGAATGTATCAATTTAGTTATGAAATCAAATTGTAACCGTAGCTTTGATTATAGAAACAATTGGTATAATTCTTGAAAATTTTTGAATGTTTGATTTTTGTGACTGACAAATATGATCTTTGTTGTTATGATATCATTTGACTTTAATGGTTTTCACATTTTATCATTAGTATTTATTAATCACAATGTTTCATTCTATATAAAATCATATGAGCAATTAATTAGTGTCCTTTTTTTAAAAAAAATCTATTGCCTCAAAATGAAAAAAAGAAAGAAAACTAAGAATATGGCCCTTTCTGCCCGAGGCGGGTTCGTGTTGAAGTTGGTTTCGGGTACCCGCTGAACCCAAACCCGATCGGGTCGTATGGATTTGAAAGTAAAACCCGATCGGGTTCGGGTTCGGGTTCGGGGTCGGGTATATCCTAAAATTTTGGGTTCGGGTTCGGGTTCGGGTATAGCAAACCCGACCCCGAACCCGGAAATTGCCATTCCTAATTATGACCCTTTTCCCCACAGTATATACATTTATTCAATTGACCAAACCTTCAAAACTTTATGGTCTTGTTTTTTTCTCCTCAATCTCAAAATTAGTTTTTCTTCTTATTTTCTTTGGTATGCCAGGAGCTCTATTATATAGTGGTGGCAATGGAATTTGTTAATCCATCATGGCCGCTCATCTTGGTTAGTAAGGGGAAAAATGCAAGGCTCATAGACTTTACTATATGTTTCAACCTTATACAGGTCATGCACATAGTCCATAGGTTCTCCATTAACAACCCATATTCCAGAGATTGCATGTGCACATGGCAATCCTGTTAGCTCTCATCGTCTACAAATACAGGTTCTTTTTGTCAAACTAACTGTATATTGTTCTCCATTATCACACCAAACCTCAATATTCTAGTCACTAGCTTTATGAGGAACACAATGGATAGCCTTCTCACTATTTTTTCAACTTTCTTAAATATTCTTAGACATATAATTTTTTTACTCTATCTCTACCTTGTTATATCTTTATTCTCTTGGATTCTATGCATTATATACATCCTTATACCTTCAAATATGCCCAAAATAGGTTGATTCCTTGCATTCGTAATTTTACTATTAAACGATTCACAAATGTAGTTTAATAACATGTCACACTTTGGAGAAGACTTCAAGTGTGAATTACTCTAATATGTTGCAAGTTTATCATCAAATAATTTTTCAGCATCCACATCTATTTGGGACATCTCCATTATCTTTTGTTCAAATTGAATAGGGGTTGTTGTCTTAGCTGTTGCCCATAAGGCATTTCTCAAAATCTTACATTTGAAACCAACATAGGCGATAAATTGCCAGATGCGAATACGTAATCGTGATCTATTTTAGGAAAGACCATTTCACACGCTGGATAAACTCCTTTGCTTGTCAATCATAATTGTCCATTATTTTTCTCTATGTATCTCAGAGATCATATTTTAGAAGGGCTAAAACCAAGTCTATGATTCTCTATTCTCAACTTTTTGTCGCAACATATGCAATCGGAAAGAAGCCATTATTTGGATCTAATCCTACTGCAGTAAGCAATATCTCACCACATGGTCTTTTTAAGAATGTTCCATCTAAACCAAATATTTGTCTACAACTTGCAAGAAACCCCACTTCAACCTAGCAAAACATATATACATTCTCTCAAACTCGCCTATCCAAAGGTATTCAAATTTCTATATCTATCAACCATTTTGATCATCATAGTAGATCCTAGATTTGATCTTTCTATCTCCACTTTATACTCATGCAACTTACTATATTGGTATGAAATTGAGCCCTAAATTAAACTCAAAACTTTCTTCCTAGCCCTATACCCTTGGGTCTTTGAGAGTTAGAACTTATTTTCCTTCATTACCTTTTTCATAAAAGTATTAGTATCCATCTTGGGGTTTTCTCTAACTAGACCCATATACTTATTAGCTACCCAAGTGGATTTTACACAACTGTTGTTATACTTAAAATTGAAATTGTATTTTCTGACATAAGTCTTGACTTATATAGAAGACTCTCCACTTATCTTGCTTGCATGTATCAGCCACTTACAATTATCATCCACACATCTAATTCAAACTTGTTCTTTGTCATTTTTAATGAACCTATATTTTCTGCCCCTTCTAATGTTCCAATTCCTAATTGCAACTTTCATTTCACTAAGGGCCTGTTTGGTTGGTAAGGATTCTTGACTTGGAAACTAATTTGTTTCCGTAGTTTTAAATTCCTATGTTTGGTTGGTTTAGGAAAGTAATTTGATTACTTTCGCATGTTTGTTTTAGTTTTGAATTTTTTGGAAAAGTAATCAGATTCCTAAAAATAGGGAAAATAAGTGCAACATTCCAGGATTCTGATTCCTCATTAAAAGTTGGTATTCTGATTACTTTTTTTAGAATTTTAGTTTAAATAAACATATTTTTTACCTTTCAATATTATTTTGTCTTTTTTTTTCCTCTTTTGACTCTCACATATCTTTTTTAATTATTAGTCATGTAATCTTCTATTGTAATTATTATTTTTTTAATTTTTAATTTTTTTTAAAAAAAATTTACTTCAAAACTTTTTTCTATTCAAATTCATAATTTATTAAAAATTAAAACTACATAATTTTTTATTTTTTCTCATTAGATTTTTTGAAATTGTGGTTTGATTTCATCTTAAATGAGGTTTTTTTGGGTTTAAATATTATTATATATTACAATTGATAAAATTAAGAAATTTCAAATTATATTTTGATTAAAAAACTAAAAATAGTTGTCTCTATCATTAATCACTATTATATAAAAGGAAAAAGTTTGTCAGTCAGTTCAATGTAATTATTATAAATATTAAGGATTAAATTATCTTTTTACAGTCTCTTAATATTAATATTAATATAAATATTTAGTAATTAGAATATAGTTAAAGTTCTAAATCTTACAAACTTTTAAAAAGATTATCTATTTACTATGTATTCATTTTTACCAATTTGAAGATGGATAAAATTTATGATTCCTTTTAATAATTTAATTTTCATTGGTATGTTTTTCATAATTAATTAATTATTTTACTATTTTCGTAGTAATTATAGAAGAATTTTGGCAGTAATATCTATAACTTTAAGAGGAAACACCCAAAATCGTCATCCACATTTCAGCAAATAATCTTTTTCATCCTCCACTTTTAAAACGGGAACAAATAATCCTTCAAATTTCATAAATTGGAACTTTTGGTACTATTTGTGAAATAAACGGGAACTTTTAGTCCTTCAAATTTCATAAACGGGAATGTTTAGTCTTGAAATTTTCCTTCAAATTTTGGTCATTAAAATTTGAAGGACTATTTGTTCCTGTTTTAAAAGTGGAGGATGAAAAAGATTATTCGGTGAAATGTGGAGGACGATTTTGGGTGTTTCCTCTAACTTTAATTAAATTACTATTACTCTTTTTTTCTTCTTTTATGACCTTATCTACTCCCCACCCCCACCCACCCATCCACCCTAATTTGACACTTTTTTTTTGTTTTTTTTTTTGGCATTTTGAATTTTGGACACTATGAATTGTACTTTTATAGGGTCATTTTACATTTATTTATAAGAGTTTTAGTCTCTTACTTTATAATTTTTTTAATTGTTTTATATTTTTATTTTTAGGGAATAATTATTCAATTTATCTACTTATAGAATTTCAAAATATTATAATGAAATAAATATTATCAAATTATGATAAAAGTCAAACTTACAATTAGTTTTATGATTTATATGCAATCATGATTTAGAGTTTTACATTTTATACTATTTTTTAAATTATAATCATTATTTAGTAGTTTTATTTTAAAATACTTTCCTACCATAGTCTATGAATTCATTATCTGTATTTTTATTTAACAAATATTATTTTATACTTTTATTAATTTTATTTTTTATTCAACAAACATTTTTAAATTTTTGTTTTCACTAAACTTTTAGCAATATGTATTTAACAAATTATTGGACATCCCATGCCTTGTATGGGAATCCTACACTAGTATAAAATAAAAGAAATACTATGATAGATGTACATGCCAAATAAATCATATTTAAAATATATTTGTGATTCATTGTTACATTAACTTTCCCATAAATATTTTTATTTTATCCAAACATAGGTAAGTATTCAGAATTCTCATAATTAAATTTCTAAGATTTAAATTCCTTAGAAAAGTATTCATTTTCCTTAGAATTAAATTCCTAGAAATCATATTCCCATTTAACTTTACTTTCCCGTGAACCAAACGAGCCCTAAAGTTATTAAAGATCAAACCACACTACAAAGGTGGATCATACATACTTTTCTCAGGATTAAAAGTTGGTGTAGCCCTCCCTGCTTCATCATTTGATCCACAAATACTACGCAGTTCCTCAACTTCATTCTTGTCTGCCCCACTATCACTACTATCAAACACATGTCATCTCCTGAGTTAGTCTTCTAGTTAATAACAATCTTATCATTATTGTTCTTTCTATTATCCTCACTATTATCCATTACACTTATGATTTTCTCTTTTCACGAACTTGTACCACACCTCTATCATCATTATCTTCCTCTTTAATGTCATAACCATAATCAACTTCAGACCATTCATCATCCAAGCTATCACTACCATTACTTTGCTCAGCTATATAATCACTGTCACTGGTAGGGGTGGTCAATGGTTCGGTTTTTGGTTTATTCGGTTTGGTTTATTCGATTTGACATTTTGGAACCCCCTATCCGAAAACCAAACCTAAAACCGAATAAACCGAACTGAATTTCTTATTCGATTTTTGATTCGGTTCGGTTTGAACCGAATAAGAAATTCGGTTTTTTATTTGGTTTATTCGGTTTCTTATTAACCAAATAAACCGAATTTTTTTTTTCAAAACTTCACAAATAATTCGGTTTGAAACCTTCACAAATAATTATTAATTTATTAGTGTTATAACTTATAAGTTATAATATATAAGTATTATGCTATTACTTATTAGCCTATTAGGCATTAGCTAAGTTAGTACTTATTAGTTATTACTCAAAACTAAAATAGTATTATCTAAGTTAATGCTTAGTTAGTAATTTAGTACTTATCAGTGTCAACTAAGTTAGTATTAACTAAGTTAGTACTTATCAGTGTTAACTAAGTTAGTATTAAATAAGTTAGTACTTATCAGTGTTAACTAAGTTAGTATTAACTTATGTATATTAAGTATTATTCAACACTAAGTTAGTATTAAATAAGTACTAACTAATTTAGTGCTTAGTTGTTAGTAAACTTAGTATTCATTATTCATTAATCATTATTAGTTATTAACTTATTACTATAGCTAAGTTAGTATTAAATAAGTACTAACTAATTTAGTGCTTAGTTCGTTAGTAAACTTAGTACTCATTATTCATTAATCATTATTAGTTATTAACTTATTACTATAGCTAAGTTAGTATTAAGTATTAACTAAGTTAGTACTTCTTAGTATTATAAGTTTAACTAGGTTAGTATTTAATTGTAATAATAATTACTTGATTAATAACAACTAATTATAAGCATTAATTATCATGATATTTGACTCAATTTAAATACGTATAATTAATTTGCAAATCATAAATAATTTTGAATTTTGAATAAATAACCGTTAGTAAATATTATATAATTATAATTGATTACTCAAAGACTCAACACTCAGGCATTTAATAGTTAATACTTAGTAATCACTTAGGTAACAACAATAAGTTATTAATTATTAACTATTATATTGAATACTTGATGATATTATGAATCTATGATATTTGATTCTAGTTAAATATATAAAACATAATAATCGCATGCTATATAGTTACACGCTAGTACGCTACACAATTTGTAGGCCCTACATCTTCTATATGCTTAACATTTTAACAACTTTGTCAATTTATGCATTATTTTATTTTTCTTTATTTGTAATTTGATATGTCATATTTGTTTAACTTTTAAATAAATTGATAAATTAAAATTATAGTATAAACCATAAATTGTTTAGTAATTAGTAATATATAGTTATATACTATATTAATATTACTATATAATTATATATTCATTATATTGTCCATTATCACTAATATCTATACATGATAAATTTTATAATAACAATAAATTAATTATACAAAAATATATATACATAACTACAAAGTCTACAATGGTTTTATAAACTATAAACCATAACTATAAAATAACATATATTTATATATATACATTTATAAAATAACTATATGTGTGTGTGTGTTTATATATATACATTTACTATATATATAACATAACTATATCTATATTTATAAAATATACATATATATATATATAATATTTATAAATTATAAAATTCGGTTTATTCGGTTTTTATTCGATTCAATTTCCTTATTCGATTCGGTTTCCTTATTCGATTTGGTTTTTTATTTGATTCGGTTTCCTTATTTGATTCGGTTTCTTATTCGGTTCAATTCGATTTTCAGAACCCCAAACCATAAACCGAACCGAAACCATATAAGTAATTTGGTTTGGTTAAAACAAAATCGAATAAACCAAATTCATTTTTAGTTTGGTTTATTCGGTATTTCGACTCGGTTTTTTCGGTCGGTTTTTTCAGTTTAACCAAACCATGACCACCCCTAGTCACTGGTATCAGTTTTTATATTTTCAACTCTGGGCCATGGAATCTCGACAAACAGCTCCAAGTACCTATCATTAGCAAGTGCATCCAAACATGTCTTCCAACTCTCTATCAGTGGTGGTATTATGAAATCTATTTTTTCAACAAATGTATGATATTTCTTTAGTTCAAATACCTTAACTGAATCAACCAACTTATCTAAATCATCCAAACCAATCCCAACAATCTCCATACTGTAAAAAAGGTCACTTCCCCACCATCATAATGCGGATCAGGGACATTTTTCAAGGTCCCCCAGTGATGGAGTTTTATAATTATAAAACTGCTATCAGAATCTGAACAAGCCAAGTAAATGAATAAAAAACATAATTAGCCAAACAAAAAGACTGAACCAAATACGCAAATTATAGCACATGTTGGAATGCTTGTTGACTTATTTAACTACATCTAGGCCATACATGTCCAAATGAAAGTAATAAAATACAACAAGATAAACTACAAAATAGTCCCTCATATATATGGAAAAGAACTTTTCAGTCCCTCGCAAAAAAAAACAAACCAATCAGTCCCTCACATATATGGAAAAGAACTTTTTAGTCCCTCACAAAACAAAAGAACTAATTAGTCCCTCACATATATATTTTTTAATCCCTCACATATATGGAAAAGAACTTTTTAGTTCTTCACAATACAAAATGAACCAATCAGCCCCTCGCATATATAGAAAAGAACTTTTTAGTTCTGCACAAAAAAAAAAAAAAACCAATAAGTCCCTCACTTTCATACATTTAATCTATTTTGGTCATGCAACAGATACTATGTCGGAAAGCAGGAAGGCTGCTGCCTAAAATTCACTGTGTCTAGGGGCAAAAAGGTGCAATTGAAGGTGCAAACGTTGCACTGTAGCTACTGTAGCTACAGTGCAGCGTTCAAAATTTTGAATTTTTTTTTAAGGTATTGCAGTCTCTCCATATAGTAGTAGCAAAACTATCTGACTATTCAAAGCTTACGGCAGTAGTCGGGCAACAGCGCTATTCAATGTATGCAAGTTGGATTTCAGGCAGCATAAGGTGATAGTTAGAGATTTAGTTCTAGTTTCTTTCACCAAATGTCATTTGTAGTGGGCTAATAGAGATGAGTAGCATCATTTTTGTATAGTATTAGTGACCCGATATAACCGGGTGGTTGAGCCTAGGTCGTCTAGGTTTTTAACTTCTCCCGCTAGTCGGGACCTTGCCCCTTGTGGGCCTTTTTGCCTCTTTGAGGGCTTTGGCCTCGTGGGTTATAGTGCTGGTATCCAATTGCAACACCACAAAGATTAACTAGCCCTTGTGACTATGTACATTGACAATTCATATCTTGTTAATACACTATCGTTTCGGTTAAAAAAAATCTATTTTGGTCATTCCGTCAACTTTTGTCAAATTTTTCGTCAAATTTGCCAACATGTACCCTAAGCGTGTTATTTTTTGAAGGTTTTTTTGGAATTACAGAAAATCATTATTTCTTAAAATGTTGATTATCTCAAGGGTGGTTGCCCTCTCTCTTTGTGTGTTTGTCCGCTGATGATCTCAAAAGACAGCCATTTTTTCTGTTGATTTTTTAGAACCTTCTGGTAAATTGCAAAAATATCCCCTTTGTTTTCTGGATCGATTTCCCTAAAAAATGTCCATTACATCCACAACCTATTGATATATCTCTCTCTAGGTCTAAACGAGGCTGTGATAAATTTTGTAACAATCGCATAAAAAAAAAAAAATTTATCGTACTTTCAAAAAAGGCTTTAGCAAATAACACGCTTATGGAACGTGTTTTGGGTTTTAACAGAAATTTTGACAAAAGTTGATGAAATGACCAAAATAGATTAAATGTATGAAAATGTCAATTAGTTCTTTTTTTTTTATGAATTAAAACGTTTTTTTTCATATATGTGAGGAACTGATTGGTTCTTTTTTTTTTGTGAGGGACCAAAAAATACTTTTCCATATATGTGAGGGATTAAAAAATATATATGTGAGGGACTGATTGATTCGTTTTTTTTGTGAGGGACTAAAAAGTTCTTTTCCATATATGTGAGGGACTTATTAGCTCTTTTTTTTTTTGTGAATAACTAAAAAGTTTTTTTCTATATATGTGAGAGACTATTTTGTAGATTATCTCAAATACAACTAAAGGACCACAAAATTTCTGCAAGGAGGATAGACACAATAAAGAAACCAATAAAGTACATGGGAGTAGTAAAGGCACAATGTATGTTCAAACCAGAAGCATGAAAGCCATATTAATCAATAATAAAATACATCCTAGAAATTCATTGATGAATCTTAACATGATGTTGCATATAAAATTGAGTTTTAAGTGAAAAAAAAAAAAAAAAAAACTTGATGAGTTCTTGAAGCCTAGCTTTGTGCACACATTGAGTAATCAAACGTCAATGCCTAAACCATTGTGTGCACTCACATGTGGAATAGTCTTCTTAGGTGCAATCCTTAGTTTAGATGTTTTGACACTTGAGTTGAGTTTGGACGTGAAGATTGTAAATATTCTCCTTTATGTTTATATTATTGCATTTAGGTTTAAAGTTTATTTTTCTGCATTTTGTTAATTTATTTTCTTTAATTTGTTTTGGTAAATTATTCCTATCACACACTTGCACCCCCTAGTTTTAGTGCTTAACATGCAACATATCTTAAGTTTGGGGGAGGTGTGAATAAGCAATCATGCAACATGCTTTAAGTCATTTCACAATTTTGCAACCGAAAACATGTATTTCTTCTTTCCCACCCGACCCACCCTTCATGCATGCATTCTTGAAGCATTGAGGGCAATGCTCATCTTAAGTTTGGGGGTGGAAGCTTAAAGCTTTTGACATAACCTAAGTTTGGGGGTGTTTATAGGAAGAAAATACATGAGATTCCATGGGTGAAATTGGCTTAAATTGAGGCTTTCATTGAAATATTCAAGATGTTGCTTGTTTTGTTTTTGGGGGAACTTTTGAATGATTGGCACAAATTTCAAGGATTTATGATCTACATACCATAATTTGGGAGTGGATCGTCGATTTAGTCCTTCAGCCTCAATGCCATTGTACTCTAATATGTGCTTTGAACACACTCACAATTCATAGACGAATTTCTATTTTTTCAATGGGACATTTGATGGTCACAAACCCTAGTGAATGATTTTGGATTTGTTTCTTCCAAATAGAAATTTAATGGAAACTTCATAAACCCTTCTTTTTAGTCTTTTTTGAATTTTGTTTGTCCTTTGGCCGACATAGATGGGGTTTTTTTTCATCCATTAAAGTACAAAATATTTCTGTCATCCGATTAACTTGGCTCGACTCGCAGTTAAAAGGACTAAATTTGCTTATCTTTTTAAGGTTAAGGAACAAAAATTGTCGAGTTTAAAACTTAGAGAACTAAAAGTATTGAGGGAGAAACTTTAAGGATTAAAAGTGTAATTTTTCTTTTTTTTCAATAGCTAATGAGATTTGGAAAAGAAAAATAATTATCTCTATTTTTTATATTTGATGAAATTATTAAATGAATTTCGTTATTTGAAAAACTATTAACACAACTATTTTTTAATAAAATAGTATTAAATACTACAATATTATGTTTTGTTAGAGATAATTTTCGTGAGCAACTCTTTACCTTTTTATAAAAATTTTTAAAGAAAAGATAAGCCATGACATTTAATAACATAAGAGGAACAATTATAAATAATTGTTTAGATTTGGGGTAAATTATGTGAAAAAGAAAATTTTACAAATTATAGAGGATCAAGGATAGATGCGAATTTTTTAAAAAAAGAATATATATGAGAGAAAATTTAGAAAAAAAATAATAAAATGTACTGGACAAATTTAAAATTTAGAGGAAATGAAATTTTATAAATTATAAGGGTGAAGAAAAAATTCCAATATTTAAGAGGGCAAATTTGGAAAAAGCAGTTAAAAATTATAAAAAACCTAGGTTAAATTATAATTTTTTAAGGATTAGGGACATATTTAGTTAGGAAAAAATTATATACTGAATGGGGCATTTTCAGATTCAAAAGGAAATGTTCAAAATTTTAGAATAGGGCAATCAATACAAACATTTTTAAAATCTAAAAATTTTAAAGGCTAAATTTATACATTTAACTTCATGTACACTTCTCAAAAACAAAATACCATTTCTTTACAATTCAAAGCCAGGCTCAACTCATTAACACAAATACTTCTTCCATTAGATCCTTTATTCCAATAACAACACCTCTTATTCAAATGGACTCAAAAAGAGTCAGAAGACAAAGAGGAAAAGGGACAAAGGAATGGCCCCTTTTATTATTCTTAACATCTTCCTATGTTGCCAACCTAAGGCAGGGGGAAAAGAACTACTGAACTACAAACAACTTCAATACTTCTTTTCTGTTATCTCTCACTTGAAAAAAAGACACATCTCAATAAACATGGATGTCAACCCCAATGCTCTCTAGCTGACTACTTGTCATGGAGTCACTCAACTTCTTCTTCAACACTTTCTGGGTGGTTTGGCAGCGAATCCACAGACAAGAAAGCCCAGAAATGGCTGCCTGACTAGCAAACTGAAATCTACAAGCTAGGTTCGAATCACCCAATGTGTTCTCACTAACTAAACCTGACTCATGGCTTTCATCATATCCATCTAGGTCAGATTCAGTTACCACAACAAGAGACTCATCATCAAAAGCTGATGGAAACTGTTTTTCTGGTAAACACAACATCCTCATCAATGTTTTATTGCTCGTGCAGGTGTCATTTTCAAGTTTCTTCATACAGGAATAGTAATAATTTCGAACAGCCTGCAGTTTGTCATGACCAGCAAATTAAAAAAAATAATGCAATAACAGAAAGGAAAGGCAATTAGCCAATGTCTAAAACACCATTGGTACCAGAGGAAAATTGACATATACCTGCCACTGAGAAGAGGCCAAAAGTACCCTTGGCCTAATGGTCCTTACATGCTCATATGCAACTTCAGGGGTCATATTCTTATGCTTAACCTGCATAGAGGTACTATTAGAATAAAGGAAAAAAACATCTCATAGAAAATATATCATTATAGCTTTAGTTAGGCTCTGAAAGTATATACCAACCAAGTAACAGAGGACAATCGTAGTGCTTCGCCCCCGCCCAGCCTTACAGTGTACATATGTAGTTTTCCCACAGGAAGCATTTCCTTCATGGCAGAAAAATGGGCAGCAACAAAATTAGAATATGTAGTAACATGATAAATCAAAATCCAAAAAATAATTAAAAAAAAAAGAAGGCAATAATAGCAAACCAACTCTTCCTCCTAAGTGCTGAATTCTACAAATATTTTCTGTTAGTTCCAAAAGGAAGAACGAGAAATGAAATGGAATGATGCAGCATCTACCTTTGGAAAATCTGGAAAACTAACTTAGAAACAGAATGATCAACCCACCAACACCGGGGTTTCTGTTTGTCAATATTCACAGTGCTGCTACTACTTTGGAGTTCAAATATACAGAATTCGAAAGAGCCAGTCATCCAACTACAGCAACTAACATAGAAGAATTGTCTCTCCCCCTTGCAGTAAACGGGAAGAACTAAAATATTGTTGTTCAATATACTCCCACTATCCTAGTTTACTTTAACGTTAACATACTCACCATGGATGAAGTCTACAGCTTGGCAAATGTCCGCATATGATGGAGCAAAAAGATAATCTCTTGTGGGAATCACCAAATGATCAATATCATGGACCTAAACAACGTCACAATTCCTTCATTAGCATTAAAAATGAAATTGTGAAAGTATGGATGTTGAGAAATACATGATGTAGAGTGGGAGCATGCGCCAGATAAGGGACCAAAATCTGCATTTGTAAACTTAATTCAGAAGTGGAGATCTTGACTATCACGCTTACGTGCAATACTTAAACCCGGTAAGGAATACTCTAAATCAAATAAAGTGAACTGGTGTGGAATAGAGTAATTGGTAAATATATTCACAAAAGCATCAAATGATTTGAATCCAGAATTAAATAAGCCAGATGGCCAAGCTAGTTACAGTTGAGAAAATAATAAAACAAGAAATTACCACAAAAAAAATACAAGTTAGATTAGACTTACTTTATATAGTGATGTTGGAACCAATGTCTCGTATGGTTCATTCAAGGTAATCACTCCAGATACACCTAGTTCTTTCAAACGGGGAACATCAGCAGGAAATGGAACAGCTCCTAACAAGATGAACTGATGATGGGGGGAACAATGAGAACCACACTCATGGTATCACTTATAAACAAGTCAACAGCCTTCCAAGTACAATAATTTTCATTATGAAAGACAGAACTAATATGACAAGGAATCTTATGATTAACTTACTGTGAACAAAGAGATATTTAACCATCTATGGTGGGAGAATAACAATGATTACCAAAGGTAGGAACATGAGAGAAGATGATAATTACTTCCTAATTACTCTGCCTATATCCAATCCTCATAGGAAGACCTCTAATAAAGCTTAGGTGTTGACGATGATTGACATCTTAAAAAGACCAAAACATAACAGCCCAATATTCAGTACAGAGAAAAATGAAATTAACAGAACACCCACGGATAACAATGTATCCATATAGATAAGCAAGCACAATTAGATTTTTTTTTTTTTTTGGTTGGGGGAACTAATAATTTTTTTTGTCTCAATAGCAACTGTAATTCCAAGCTATCTACTGCTGTATAATCTATGTTCAACCAAATTTATACATCATTTTTTTTTCTTTCGAAATTTACCCAGTTTACGTGCATGTTCATATCAGCATTGGTACAACTAAACAAAAGCATCCAAGAGCAATATTATGTCCATACAGATATTAGTGTTGATACAACTAAACAAAATTTTAAAGCATCCAAGAGTAATATTAAGTCCCTATAGATATTAGCAAGAGTCCAACTGAATAAATTATGAAAGTATCCAAAAACAACTTGTGATTGTAAGCTATCTAAACAGAAGAACAAACCAAAGGCCAAATAGAATATGACCCACAGAAAATTTTAAGAAAACAAAAATCACATAAAGTATACTATTTGGTTCAAATAGAATATTTGTTTTCAAATAGTACACTATGTGCTATAGAGTATACTATTTGGTTCAAATACTATAAATGAGCTTTTGTTTTCATAAAATTTTCTGTGGGTCATATTCTATTTGGCCTTTGGTTTGTTCTTCTGTTTAGTGTTTAGATAGCTTACAATCACACAAATGATTAAACAGCACTAGGAAAAGGTCAAACTTCTGAATTTGAATGAGTTTTGGTACGACAATGGAAATTCCAGCTTATGTGCATATTACGAGAAAGTCAACCATATCCAAAATATAGAATAATACTCTTTGACAGTAAAACCTGAGCAAATAAGATATGGTCACAGAGTTAATTCTGTCATTGGCTCATCTGTTGTCAAGCCTAAAGACAGAAAATTATCTTTCGGAAAAGCTTAAATGTCCAAGGAAGACAATGCCAATAGATATAGGCAGCTATAGAGTATAAATGATTAAACAGAAGAACAAAATGAGCTTTGGTTCAGAAAACTCATATACCTCCTCAACTCTATCCCACCAATGGAACTCAGATTGAATCCTGTTTCTGACAACATTATAAAACAATGTTGGATAAAAAAGAGCACGAGCTCCAGCTCCCACCAAAACCCTCTTAGCATCCCAAACGATAATTGTACCTTCACCATAATCACCACAAGCTTGTACCTCCTCACCCTCTAATCGCCCCTCATTCAGTTCCTCAATATGCATATTTCCAAACCAATCGCAATAAGCTCACACTCTGCACACTTATAATATTTACCCAAAAAACCAAAAAAAAAAATTTTGAATTTCGAATACACCAGGAGAAAATACAAGAACACTTTAGAATTCGCTATTCAAGAACCAGGAAATTGCGGGAAAAAAATCCCAACAACAAAAATTAAATAAGACCGACGGCAAACAAGAAAAGATAACAACTTTACAACAAAATATTACCGACCCACCATCCCAAATCCTAACAAAGCCGCAATTTAAAAACCAAGAAAATCCTCAGTAAACCTGTGAACGCAGAACCCCAGAAACCCACCAAGAAGGGCAGAAAACCAACAAAGTCAAATCCACTTCTTATTCACCTCCAAATCATTTAAAATAAATTGAATTCAAGAATGTAACTATTCTTGATCACTCAATATCAAAATCAAAATCAAAGACCCACAAAAGAAGAGGAAAAGGAAAATACTTTGAAGGAAATGGGTTGAAAAGCATTGCCTGGAGAACAAGGAAAATGAAGCAACGTGAGAAATTACGGATCGAGGTGTAAGGTGAAGCGTGAAGAAGACAAACAAGTTTGGTTTGCAGCAAGGGGATGCAATGGCATAATAATAATATATGCTACGCTAATAAGTGTAATGAAGAATGCAACGTAAAAATTTCATTGCAAAGTGTGTGAGTGTGTGAGGGAGAAAGAAGAGTGGGCAGAGCGTAGCATGGTTGGGTTGGGTTGTGTTGTGTGGGGTTTTCGCCTTGCTTCAGACTTTCTCTCTCTACCTTTCCTTTTCTCTCAACAAACATTAGACTACGAGAGTAACGTTCCAATATTTGTAACGTTAGACTGCTCTCCGGTCAAAACTGTGAACGAACTTCAGGCTATGTTTGGCTTGTGATTTAGTTGAAGTGATATTACGGAAAATTTAAATATGACTCTTATTTTGGAAATTGAAAAAATGGTAACATATGAAAAATAGCATAACTTTTTCACCAACTTGAAACTGTTTATTGGGCTCTCTCTCTTCCTTTTCTTTTTTTTTTTTTTGGGTGGCATTAAATTCGAATTTTAGCTAATTAATAATTGTTGAATATATTTAGTTAAACGTCTGAGATTATGTTAGATTGGAATCCAAAGCCCTTTATTAAATTTAATTTTTTTCCTGTATAATTTGTGATTATCTAATAATTTCTCGAGAATATCTGGAGATCCTACAAATTTATGATCTGTGGACAAAATATACTTGAATTTTACTTTAGATTAGAAAGGTCGAGTATAGAAGGAATATTAAGGAGAAAGATATCATTTTTGCCCTTCGATTAATTATTTATTGAGACTTAAGCACACTCTCTAAGGCTGTAATCCCAAGACAGATTTCCCAGTAAATCTCTTTGTGATATCAAGGTGATAAGTGCACAGATTACAAGAGATTGGAACAAATGAAAGCAGAATTGGTAGTGCGGATTGTCTATCCATATTAAGATATCAGAAGAGACATTATACCTAAATTGCATTGGTATGGACAATATGGTAGATTTTTTATGATGGTGAATCCCTTCTGTTTTTGGTTCAATTCTGCTTTGTTTCATTCAACTTCCTATCTGGGAAGTAAGTGAGAAATTGTGTCATTGATAATGACTGAAAACCAAACCACAAACACAGACTTGGAACTTGGAAGTACATATGTATCCGGCTTCTTGGCATTGGAGCTCTATGGTGGTTAAAGAAATGGACAAGACAAGCACATCGTAAGAGCATAAACTGAGAGGTACTCTTTGAGACTATCAGAGGAATGCATTTCATGTAGAGTCAAAGTGAAGAAGAAATGAAGATGTGGTTGCATCATGAGTGTTCCATAACCAAAGAGAACAAAACTTTCAGCATGGGACTTTCTTTGAAAGCCTTCCTCTGAGTTTGTTGATCTCATGGTACATGTGTTCAGATCTTGTTTTTCATATGCATGGAAGCTGCAATTGGAAAAAGCACTTAAGGTTGCAGCATGAAACATTTGGCAAAAGTGTAAAGGGATAATGGAAGGAAACATAGGAAAGAAAAACCATCTCCAGACAAAAAGACAATACAAAGATGGAAACATGTGAAAATGCTTAACGACACTCCTCCAAACCTAACACCGCAAAATGATGAAAGACAAGAATACAGAAACGAGCAATGAAAAGTTCCAAAACTGCCGCATCCATTCATCACTGAAAAGAAAATGCACAACTGGACACAATTATTTTGTTCCGCTTGTATGCTTCTTGCCGAAGCTTATTGTTTCACCCAAACAGAATAACAAGAAAAGCCCAGCGAAGAAATGCCAACTATCCCTTCTTTCCTCCCCCAACAATAACCTATAATGCCATTAAGACATAAAAGCCCAAAATCCTTCGAGTTAGATACTTAAACAAGCTACAGAAACTTCAACATTTTCCAATCAACTTTTCTTTCCGCACCATCTGCATGACACTCAATAGAATGCGTTTACACAACAGATAAAAATCAAGCTACATTGCCTTCCGTAAAACTAAACTTTGGCTAGGCATTCATGCAATGATCTTAAAGAGGTGATGCTTTTTAACTTTCTATGTTCTCGTAGATAATATTTGCTCAATACCCCATGCATCACCTGGCCAACATGAAGTCACCAAATTACCATTGACTAATAGAAAAACCAGTCGAACAAGTGTAAGCTTAACAGGAAAACAGGAATTTGAATACTAATGGTAATGCACATGTTTTAACTTTTTTCCACACCCAATAGTTAAGTACGCGTGATGATCTAGCTATCCTGGTCCACTTGATGAATTTTAAACTTGATATCGTAATTGTTTTTTGCCTCACCGAGAGCTCATGACTTTGCATCCACACAAGAACTTGTCAATGTACATTTGTGACTAAAACTAAGCAAAACTCTGAAGAAAACAAATAGATGAAGAAGTGACAACATTGCTTGTCCAATAAATATCAGGTTTACATCTGTATCCTAACTATATAATTTACTAGGTCAGTTCCATCTGACCATCGAGGCATAAAGACATATTAAAGTCATACTAGCATAAATAACAATGGTTATACAATTGATCTCACTGGCTTCAAACTGTTTAATCCATATTGCTCTTTTCCCGTCAAGACTATATCATTCACCCTACCATTAACTACCAATGGCTATACCTGACTACAATGTGCAACAAATTGTGAAGTAAAACACCAGGCGAGCCAGAACTGAGCACCACCGGTCCAGCTAAACTGCTGCTGAGGCATTCAGCCATGGTAGGAGTGTGAGCATGCAAGAATCCATACCAAGACTTTGATGCCCATACTTGGGTCACAAACAGATTGTAACTAGTTTTGGCAGCTACGCCTTTTCACTGATGCAATCTTCTGAAGTCTCATTTGCTCTCTAAACTTGGCTATGAATTCATCAGCTTTCCTATCAACCTCACTGCCTTCAGGTTCTGCATCCTCAACTTGATTAGGTTCTGTTTCCTTTCCATCTGAACTCTCCTGAAGACTTTCAGTTTCACTATCAGACTCTGAGCCCATTTCAGATAACGATGAACTATCAGCTGGGTTTTGCCTTTCATCGTTCTGATACTTGGGAAATGTTGCCTTCAGCACGGGATGCACCATCTCAGAATTTTCCTTTTGTGTGTGAACTGATGGGTCTTTAATTTCTCCTCCCTTTGATTTTTTCAACAATGCAGGTGTTTCAAATTGGTCAAGCTTTCCTCCAGCATTTTCATCAGTTTGATTAGAATTAATCTCCTCCCTTCTAATTTCATCAGAAGCAAATACACGAGATCTAATCGTTCTTACAGATCTTCCCTTTGCTAGAACCTTGGCCAATTTTGATGATTTATCATCTGAGACCATAGAGTCACCGCATTTCTTTCCTCTGTCCAATACATCCTGCATTGCACTTAAATTCGAATTGTTGAAGTAGTCTTTGGAAGACCTCTGCATATCCAACTCTCCTGAAGAACCAATGCTAAATCCCCGGCCCTTAGACTCAAATGATACTCCAACATTTTCAGATGCTACACTTGACCTTGATACAGTATCCAAAAGGACCTTAAGATCTTTCTTTGAGTCCAGATTTTCTGTTCTCAGCTTTGACACTTCTGCCAAAACAGAACTGGTTCCAGAAGACACAGGATGCCTGGCTGACCTTGATCTAAGACGCTCGATCTTAAAATTTCCCCCAGAGTGAGTCCTACAATGACATGACGGTCCGTAGTTACTAAATTCCTCTCTCATTTCAGTCCTTTCAGGTTTTGGCTGCGGGGAACTCTTAGCAGGTCCGGCAACTTCCTCAAACTTATTCTCCAAATTAAGAGGAATTGGACCTCTGATTTTCTCAGATTTGCTCTTTGCAATACTGACACACGAAGCCTTCAAACTATCATTAGACACATTTCTGGTAATGAACTCGTGTTTTTGAGTATCAGCAATACTTGACCTTAGGCTCCTAACAGGCAGACCCAAAGGTTTATGTTCATCAATATCATAGTACCCATCAGCAACAACTGTCAAGGTTTCCCTTTGAAAATGCTGAGAATTCCAAATCTGGCTAACTTTTACCCCATCAACATCACGTGGATTCTTAATCCCATTTTCAACTGTTAAAGATCTAAGTTCCTTACCCTCATTAATTGGAGGGCTCGGATTACTCACCATCTGCAGAGAATCCCAATTTTGCATATTCATCCTCTCATCAGAAATGCATAATTTCTCAAACCCATCCTCAAAAAATGATGGTACATTCAACACCCCAGATAAATATGCATGAGAAGTACAATAACTAGATTGAGTTTCCACCTCAATTTCAACACTCTTTCTACAAAACAACCCATAAGAAACAGCAATTCCAATAACCAAAAGATGCAAAAGTTCCCAGAACTCTCTTAATATGCTTTGGTTAATAAAATCAGGCGCTTGCGAAGGAAACAAAGGAACAAGAACAAGAACAAGCATGATGATCAGGGATTTACACAAGACATTTGTGTAAGACTTACTTTGCTTTTGCTGAAATCTTGAGGTTGGCCCAAAATTTTGGACATGGGATTTCTTGAAGGAGTCTGAAGAAGCTGCCATTGTTGAAGAAAGGAGCAGGCTTTCGGAGGATTAGGTGAAGCACAAGAAAGGAACATTTGGAAACGAGGGCAAACAAGGATTAAAGGGGTGTCACTCTCACAGTCTCACTAACACTGTGTGAAGGTAAAAAGAGAAAATTTGCATTTTCGGGAGAGAAAGCGGAAAAAAGGTCATGAATAAGGGGAGCAGAATTCAAAAGTGTCATTATTTGACCGTTTGTCTCCGCCCATTGAATTTTCTCTCCCCAATAATAAATAGCCTTTTCAATGTTTTCATTTCATGTGTTTTGGCTTGAAATTTATAGTTAGTTAAGTCCAAACAAAATGCATGATTAAAGTACGTTTTTATATTTTTTAAAATAATGATCATGAGAACTTGTTTAAAATTCAGTTAGCTAAGCTGAAACAAAATGCACGTTACAAATATGAATTGTGTTTTAAAAGATATTTTTATATTTTTTAAAATAAAAATTGCCAGAATAGTTTGAAATTTAGTTCTCTAAATTGAAACAAAATGAATGCTTCGAATATAGATTATATTTCAAAATTTGCTTTTGTATTTTTTTAAATAGTGGTTATGAGTACTTACTTGAAATTTAGTTCTTTAAATTGAAACAAAATGCATGTTATAAATATGAATTGTATTTTAAAATATATTTTTATGTTTTTTGAAATAATAATTATAAGCACTTATTTTAAATTTAGTTCGCTAAACTAAAACAAAATACATGTCTTTCAATTCCGATATTAATAGGGGTGGGACTTCTTCTTTTTCCAACGGCAACAAAAAAATCTTCGTCGTATGTGGTCTTTTCATAGTATTTTATTGTTAAGTATAGTTATACTTTTTTCAATCAATTTATCTATTCAACAAATAAATAGCAATTCTATCTATCAATATATATATGGTCTTGGATCATTATTAATGATTTTTTTTAGAATTCGGATATTTGATCAATCGACTTACGTCTATTATGATTGAGTTTCAAAATATATTTTTACTTTTTAAAATAGTAATTATGAGATAAAAAGTCTATCTTATCCATTTTATGTTACACTATTGGGCATCAACGGCTCTTTGAACTTATTTTCTCCCGTAACCCAAACAAAGAAAAGTTAGGCTATGTTTAGATTCATACTCATTTACAAAAAAGTTTACATTTTTTAAATAAAAAAAATATTCAAACATATTTTTATTTCATTCTAAAATTTAAATTCAAAATTTCTCTCTCACATTCTCTTCACAAAATTTTAAAAAAATTTTACATCTAATACATGTTTTATAGTATATAAAATTCACACATTCTAATATAAAATTCCTCAAATAAATCATAATGAAAACATAACCTTAGATTTTGGTTTGAATTTTATAGTTTATCTGTATAATTGAAAAATATTATAATATAGATGTTATAAATAAATTAAAATAAAGAATATAAAACTCAATTAAATATAATAAAAGTACTTTAATTCTAAATTAATTTAATTCTAACAGGAACCAAAAATCCATGTGTTTTTTTGTTATTTCAAAGTATCAAACGTTTTTAGACGCGCATGTACAAACATGACCGTTTGCTCGGTATAGAAACTCCTCGTTTTATTCTCTAATGTCTCTATTTAAATAATGAAAACCATATTAATGCTCTTCAATTGGAAAATTTTTATGTTATTTAGGGTGCGCCTGGCTCACGTGGGGGAATGGGAAAGGTAATGGAAATGATAGTACTGTGGAATGATAGTGGGGTCTTTCATTATAATTCTGCTAGTTGGTTTGTGCTGGAGAATGGGAATGATTACTAATAATAGTGGTTGGTTTGTGTTGAGGAATAGAAATGATTATAAATTAATTGCAATAATTAGTATTAATTAATTAGTTATTATTAGTTAATTATTTATTATAATAATAAATAAATTAATTATTAATAAAAATATTATTGATTAAATTAATCTTAAGTAATTAATTAATTATAAATTAATTAATATTATCAATTAATTATATATAAATTAATTAATATTGATTATAATAATTAATATTAGTAAATGAGATTAATTAATTATTAAATATAATATTAATTAAATGAATAATTAAGTAAATTAATCTTAATTAGTTAATTTATTATTACTTAATAATAATATGTTGATAATAAATTAATTTATAATAATTATAATAATTAATATTAATTAATTAATTAGTATTAGTTCATTTTTTATTATAATATTGAATTAATTAATTATTAATAAAAATATTATTAATTAAATTAATCTTAAGTAATTAATTAATATTAATTGAATTAATTAATTAGTATTAGTTACTTAATTAGTTAGTAATAATTAGTAATTAATTAATATTAACAATTAATTATTTATAAATTAATTATACATTAATTATAATAATTAATATTAATAAAATGAGATTAATTAATTAATTAATATTATTAAGTAAATGAATGATTAATTAAATTAATCTTGATTAATTAATTTGTTATTACTTTTAATAACAATAAGTTAATAATAAATTAATTTATATTAATTATAATAATTCATATTAGAGATATGAGTTTGCTACTTAATTAATTTAATAATTAATTAATTAATTAAGTAGAATTAATTAATTATTAAATTAATTAAGTAGCAAATCCATATCCCTAACTTCCATACCCCCAATATTGGGGGATATGAAGATATACTAATATTAGTAAATGAAATGTCTTGTCAAGTGGATCAGAGAATTCCATTTCCTTCAACCAACCACCCTCAAACATTATCAAACCCATATCTCCATTCCCAAACCCTCACACCAAGCACCCCATTAGATCATTCATATATGAATTGTTTGCTTCTTATCTATTAAGATTAACTAATCTCGTTTATAAAAAGAAGAAAATAAAACAAATATGGATTGATTTTTCATTTGTGTTTTTTATATTTGTGACTCGAAAAATGTGAAGTAAAAATTATTTAAAATAATATAAATAAATGTTTCAAATATATAAAAATATAAAATAAAAAGTCAATCTATACACACTCGAAATTACTAAGGGAGGAAAAAAAAATTTTAATTACTTTTTAAGTGTGAATAAATTATATTTCAAAATGTATTTTTATATTTTTAAAATAATATTTGGAAAATAAAAAAATATTAAAAATAAAAATGTTATTTAAAAAATATTAAAATATACTTTGAATGATAATCCATTCACACCTTTATTTATTTTTTGATTCTATTTCCTTTCATCTTTTTTAAGATTTTAACTTAATAGTGGAGGTGAAAAAACCACTGGAGTTTTTTTGGATATTTATATACAATATTTTAAAATACATTTTGTAATTTAAAAATAAAAAATATATATTCAAAATATATTCAAAACAAAAATAATTTTCAAAATGGAAACCAATCACGCCCTTAATGCCCTTAGTCTACCAAAAAGTCCTTTGTTCCCTATCTTAATTTTCCTTCAATTTCACTGTTTTTCCTCACATACCCAAGAAGGGAACATTGGAGGGATCACTGTGCGTCTCTTTGATAGGGACAACAGGGAAACAATTGATGGCATCGGTGCATGTTGAAGCTGACAATGCAGAAGCCATAATCACCAGAATCGAACACAAGTCCCGCAAGATCGAGAGCTTGCTCAAACAGTAAGTAAACCCCTTTTCAGTTCATTGGATGCAATTCAAAATTTCAACGCCTCTCTCATTTTGCAACTCTGTTATTATTACAAATGAATGAAAATTTGATCTTTTCTAAGCTCCTCTTACTCTGTTTGTGGGTTTTTCAATTTGTAGGAATAAACCAGTGGAAGCCCTTAAGACAGCTCTTGAAGGGTCACCTCCCAAGACCAAAGATGAGAGGTGCAAGGTTAAAAATGATCGCAACCCACCTTTTCTTCTTTGGAATTTTAATGTTTCGTGATATGATTTTCACTTTCCTTCCTCTGTTTTTTTGATGGGTCGGTTGAATTCTAGTCTGCGAATTGGATAGTGGTGCACAGGGCATTAATGGCAATCAGAGATGTGGACAGCCTGTTCTCTGCCTTGGATCCCGAGTATTATGACATTCTGATGAAGTACATTCCTTTTTTTCCCTTTATTCCAAAATTATGCAGTAGTATTTTCCTCAAAAGATGATGTTTTTCGTGTCTAATGTTAAGCTATGATCATAAAATACTCATTAAATTTGGGTAGCAGCTGAAAAAGATTCAATCTTTCTTGTTTTTTAATGTATATCTTGAAGTGAATTCAAGATAAGTTATATTATCATGTTTAACTAACGGATTGGGAATTGAAACTTCAAAATTGACTTGTGTGTTTGGGGATGGGTGAAGACTCTGAAACCTTTAAAATATAGGGCTTCGATCGTTTAGGGTGTGTTGGTGATTTTGTGCTATTACAACTGTGGGAACACTAATGTAAATAACATGGTTGTCAAATTTGTAGAGGATTTAGAAATGTGCATGAGAAGGGGTTTATTATGGTTCATGAATATGAGGATATAGAGCAATATATAGGATAGAGGGGAGATGTCAAATTTGTTATGTATTTTGATGATAGCACAATAGCTAAATAACACCATTTAACATTTTACAGAATAGGTTAACTTGTTGACCAATAGTAAGATTGGCTGCTTTTAGACAATGCTCTCTATTAATTTTGCCATCTAGAGAAGACAAGAGCAGAATTTATGACCATGTCAAATTTTGCAGGACTAATGGTCTTATTTACATGCAATAACTTGATGTTCCTAAATCCATACAATTTCCTGAAACGTAATGTGCTTGAGTTTGTTTCTATATATGTCTTTGCCGGTGGGAATCATCAAAGCATGACGTTTTCTTTCAATATTGAAAAGTATGGATCAAGCATTAAATACTTAAAATAATAGAGTGTTACCTTCCAAAGTAAATCATGTCTTGTCAAGCAGCAAAAATAAGGTTTAACACATGGCATTCCAGCTGAATAAGTGGCCTTGTTTTGTGTATTTAGTGGTAAAATAGGTTTAGGTTGGTAGTTCAAACGAAAACCAAGAAAGATTAAATTAACAACTTTTCACCATATTTGGTGCTTGAGGGGTGCCAAATCATCTGCTGATGTGCTGTTTTGGTTTGGCCTAAGAATGGACATATCTTTTTGTTGGCCTAAGAATGGACATATCTTATTGCAGGCACCCCTTTTTAATTCTAATCTGGTGCATAGGAAGTTCAACCTGAAATTGAAAGTGTGAATATCAAATAGGTGTCCCTCTTGGATAATAATTGGCACCATAAAACAAATCGTTGTTTACATGATAAGAAATTGTTATAGAGATTTTGTTCATTTTTTTTCATGGAAAGGATTAGACAAAAGAAACCTTCTGGCTATATAAGCTGGAGATTCAGTAGATTTGTTTCGTGCAATGGACCAGATATCTTATTTCCCTGGTTAAGTGTAATGAAAATGCATCATGAGTCTTCATTTAACGTTTTATCCAGAACTTGTTCTCTATTTGAGAAGGATTCAAGAAGAGTAAGTAGAATTGGATCAACTTGAGGAACTGAAACTGTTGAGAACGTACAATTACCCTTGGTAAAAAATTTTGATTAACTAGGACAATAGGGCGATGACTGTTGGATGGAAAAGGGAAGTTCTGTTCACCAGGCAGGATAAAACTTTTCACCAGTTTCAGTCATCATTTTTACAGTCCTGTTCCATGTGCAAGTCATATTTTTGGTGTTTATATTTATCAGATGTTATTGCAATTGCATGTTGTCTTGTGCATATTATCTTAAGCTACTGGGGCATTTCACTATTTAGATATTTTTTGGTCACACCTAATTCTGTTTGGATTGCTTTTCTAGTGAGGAGACATGTGTTATCTAAAAAGTTCAGAAATCATTTTATGAGTAAAAAACTGTTCTTGCTGTGTAAGTAGTCAAATCCTTTTACCAGATTAATTGTTTAGTTGATCTGTTGGACTGGAGTACCATTTGGCATGTTTAATTGTTGATCTATATTTTGTCAGTAATGGCTGACAATATAATGTACAGGTATCTGTATAGAGGTCTGTCTACTGGAGATCGTCCAACATGTGATCAATGTTTGCGGATTCATGAGAAGTTAACAGAAAAAGCTGGCTTGGGCTGCATATTACGTTCTCTTGCCGACACTGCAAATACTGTTTGACTGTAATCTCTTCTTGGTTCATAAGGGATGCTTGGACACTGGACAGTACATGTTTGTTGCCTGTTATTTTTGCATATGTAAATAATTTCATGCTTGAATTTATGAATGGCAGATGTATTTGTATCACCATCGTATTGCTTGCAATTGATACATGTACTTGCCATAATATCTGAGAATGCTTGGGCCGGTTCACTTCTTTTGGAGGAAGTTATGATCCCAAAATGAGAAAAAACTGAATGCTGCATATCATTCCAATGATTTTCTAGCTATCTGACAATGAAAACAACCTGAAATGGGGCAAATTTTATCATTATCTTGCTGGCCCCGTTCCTGCTCATACTCTGCAAAAAGTTATTGTTCCTTCAGGAGAATTCATCAAAGACCTTGGACATGGTGAACAATTAGCATATAGACAGAACTATAATTGCTACACATCAAGGGTGGGTGTATGTGCGATTGTAACTTGTGATTTAAAGTTTCAACCCTTTTACCTTTGTGTGTTTAAAAAACGGTTCCCAAGGCAGTTTGGGCCCCGCATTCTGTCCTCTTTTCTAATATTCATCTTGAGCATCATCGGAGCTTCTTGTTTCAACTGCGTCTGGCAAATTGTGCACGTTCGCTTGTAATAGTACCTTTTCTTAATTTATATGGTTTTTTCCGTTGAGAAAACTCACAGAGCCTGATTCTTACTTTACAATTCAATTATGTAAGCCCATTATGACTAATACTATCCTACATTACATAAGAAGAGCTAGGGGATAATGTTGCCTTCAACTCGGACCTTAGCCCACATAAACATTCTTGTCTAACCTAATCTTTGTCAGTTCACAAACAAAGAGATAACTGGGATCTGCTTCCACCTTCTAGTTCATGCTTTATGAGCATGGTTCTCTGGCATTAGCACACCCTTTGCATTCCTCCTTCAATCTCTCTTCTTCAAGAATGACAAAACTTCCTTCCTCGTAATTGTTCATTTTCTTGCAACACGGCTTGCATATTTCTGAGAACATCGGCTTACATATTTCTGAGAACATGTAGTTATCCTTTTAAGCCTTGGAGTTAGAAGTCAAATTATGATCCAGGCTGGCGGATGTCAAGTGATTGATTGGGAAAGATTGCAGCCCAAGGGTTCAATGGCATCGACAGTTGATTAGGAGCAGGCAGTGGGTTAGGCTGGCGAGTGATGCCCATGCCTCTTGGAGTTGTCGAAGTTGATGCTGCTGCAGAGGATGAAGATGATGAAACAGCCACTCGCTCACACTGGGGGCACATGGTAAGGGTGGTTGGTGGGTTCATGTTCATGTAGAATTGTGGAGAAAGTTTCAATGCTCTTAGCTCATTCACCTCCTTCTGCAATCTTCTGTTTTCCTCTGTCAGATTCTCACAACAACGTTTCAAGTATTCACAGTCAACTTCTGTTTGCTTCAACTTTGTCCTGTAACAATATGATTCTTCTGTCAAATAATTTTTTTCGCTTTGCAACCACCAAAGAACATATATCCTATGATTTGATTTAATTGTTTAACATTTGCACGTCCCAGCCCCTTCAACTATTACAGTCCAAAGTTTCTAACAAAAGATGAATTCTACTGTTAACTACCTTTCGCACTTCATCAAACTTCTAACATAAAAGATTAGAAAATGCTGCCCAAAGTTGAATGCAGAGAGATGCTGCAAGATTCCAAAGGGCATGCAAGGCATGTGCCCATGCCCTTTTGCCTGCTAATGGTGCCCATGCCAGGAACGCAATGTCCTTCAGATATGAAAGTCAACGACCTTGATTTGAGGTTGATTCATGAAACTCTGCCAAACATGTCCTCCACTAAGTTTACATCCAATTTTCTCAATCTCCTTAACAGTTACCAATTGAGATACAATTAACACAACTTTTATCATTGGACAAACCTACATTACCCTTCCGTTTTACAACCAATACTAAATTGCTTTTAATTTAATTGGCAATATCTATCCTAACACCTTCAGAGTAAGAGAGATCTATTCATATTTATATTGGGATTGAATTTTGGATAGAAAAGTGCTAGTGACTTTTGATGGAGCTTGTAAAACACGTGGAGCTAGTATTCTAGGTTGGTGCCATGAAGACAGCCTAGGCGAAAAAAATTGGTCTTAACGCCTAAGCCATAGAATTGTGATAGTAACTAAAGGTTTTGAATGCCAATAACAACTTGTATTAACAGGAAAAATTAAACTCACCTTGCCCTTCTGTTTTGGAACCAGACCTCTACTTGTCTAGGCTTCAGATTTAGCTGTTTGGCTAAAGCCAATTTTTGCTTCTGCACAAACAGTAACATGACAAGACAATAAACTTCAGCATCTGTAGCACACAGCACATCCCTTTGGGAAATACACCCTGAATGTATTGACAGAAACAGCCATTTACCGAAATTGCCACTGACCGGATTAAGAGTGTTGTGGTCTTTGAAGGTGTCTTCAAGAATCGCTGCTTGTTCCTTGGACAGCCTCAATTTCTTTCTCCCCGCCGCGTCACCGCCGTCATCTTCCATAGAGCTTGAGGCCCTCTCTGCCTCGTTTTCTTCTCTCTCACTTCTCTTCCCACTCACGCTTGACAGTGTACTGTTTGGGGATGAAACTATCACTTCTTCGTCATAATACATCGCTGTTGCTGGCCTATTTACATCAATTCCTCTGAGAGATGATCTGAGCTCTGCACCATTTCTTTCTAAAAACACAAATCAAGAAAGGAAATGGAAGAATCATTTAGAACAGAGATTTAAAAAAGGCCAACTTTCATGCATTTTGAACATTTGAAGAATTAATGCTTCCCATTTCTGTCTGTGTCAAAAAATATATGTAACTTGAATGCAATTTACCAGAAAATTATGTTGACAATCCAAAACATGTTTGACCAACACTGTACTACCATTATATTCAAAAATGATCCTTTTTTTTTCCTGACTGGATGGTGAGAGTGTGTACTGTGTACCATCTCCTTGAAATTGTCAGAACGCATAAAAATGTTATCTTTACACAAAATACCAAACATGCCCACACAGCTTTGGTAAAGTTTGATATAATAAGAGACATGACTAATCATGCAAATGCATATACAACAGGAAAAAGATTAAATCTGGGAAGTAGAACACTTACCAGAAGATGATTGAAACACATCAGCAAGAAAAGAGGCCTTTCGAAGCTGATGATGATGCTGTTGTTGCATGAAATTAGGCAAACTCGAAGGCATGAGGTTCAGTTGGAGAGATGGAGACGGGGATGTGCTCTTGTTATGATTTTCTTCTCCAATCCCCAAGCTCAAACTCAACTTCAAACCATCAGCTTTTTCCCCCATTTTTCTTTTCTTTCACTTTTGATTGGTTTTTTTCTCCCCACTCTTTGCCAACCAAACAAACTTTCTCTGCTTTTTACTCCTCCTAACTTCTCACAAGTCACAACCCTTTGACTCTACAAAGAGTTTTCGTATTGGATCACAAAAAGAACAAAAGAAGGAGATATAAAGGAAGAGAGATGGGCTGGCCTCGTTTGTAGCAGAGGAGTTACAGCTTTTTTCTTTCTTAAGGACAGGGTGCAATACAGAGGAGGAAAATAATGGGTCAGAAGCTAGATATAAATAGTGATATAGATACGTCTGCAGAGAGACAGAGAAGGAGGAGAGGAGGAGAAGGAGAAGGAAGAAAGAGTAATGTAGGATGCAGATGTTCAATGATGACTTGTGTCAGGGATGGCTATTGGCTCAATGATGACAAAGGGATTGGCTTTTGTTTTTTGCTTTTGTGATTGCACTTGGCAATTTGCATGGTTTCTTTCTGTAACGGTGGGATGGATGGGTTGGAACCGGGGGTCAAAGTTTTGGCAATTAACTCCACAATTACTTCTGCATTGAACTCTGGGTAAAAAAAGTATCCGATCTTGCAATTACTGTACACTGCAGTAAATATCTGTCTCGATTTTGTTGCTAGCATTAATGAGAAGAGATTTCACAGATGTTGTCGTTAGTCGTAACTCCTCTTGCCTTCATTTCTTTTTAATTTTCTTTTATTTTCTTTCTGTGGTTTGACATAACAATTCAAATTTGTCTTGCAGTACTATGTATTGTTCTGTACTAAATAAGTTCCAAGTTGTTTTACACTTTTACCCCCCTAAAGAAGTTCAAAACGTGCCAACCTGCTTATTTAGATGGCTAACTATTGGCCATTTTGCAATATTATTCTGGCCATAGTGGAAAAATTAGTGCTAGGACTTTGGGGTAATTTGAATAAGGCATTTTTATTTATAAATAAAAAATTTATATTGAAATATATAAAAATTTTGATGGATATTTTTTTGATAGAAAAATTTTTTTAGAGGGAAAATAAGAGAGAATTTTTTTTTTAATTATGTGAGAGAAATTTGAGTGGAAAAATTTTAATTTTAAATTTGAAATAAAAATGTATTTGAATAATTTGTTTTTGTTTGATAATTTTTTTATTTGTAAATAAAAATAATGTGTCCAAACGGACCCTTGCTTATTGACTCTTATACGAAACCAATCACTCAAAATGTATGAAATGAAAGAGCCATTATTTTTTATTGTATTTGGCCTCTATCAGAAATGATAGAATTTGAAGTCCTATGTAATTTGCAAACTTCATTAAGAAATTACTATCAACTTCTTTGGCTGAATACGGTTGTTTAATGGAATAAAATAGCCAAATTTGGTTTTGTTAGTTTAGGCAAACACACACACAAAACTTACAAGCAACAATGTTCAATCTGCCCCGAGAGGGTGGCCAAGCGACAAGGAAGGATGTCCAATCACGGTGTGATTTCTAAAGTCAAACTTGGTCTATTCATTGATACGAGAGGATTTTTTGTTTATTGAAACTTTATAGTGTCCTTCAATTTGCATGTGTGAGGTTTACCCACATAAGTTTTGAAATTGGTGCGTGACTAGGGGTTTGGAGGTTCGAAAACCCATTTGGTACGAAAGTCTCCAAGTCATTAAAATAAAAAAAAAAGTTCAATCTTGTATTATTAGATTAAACAAACCAAATGTTTAGAATGTGTTTGATTAACAATTTGAAAACATATTTTTATATTTTTTATATTGTGAATATTATTTTGAAAAATATAAAAGTATATTTGAAAATATATGTATGTGTGTGTCCCCTTAATTGATTTATGATCAAACTAGTTCTTTCAGTCACAGTGAAAATTTAACTAATAAATTTTGAAACTAACCTTTTTAACATCCATCAAAAAAAGTTGGACCAAAAAAATTTAAAAAAAAAAATTTCATTCTTTATTCTAGCTCAAACCTTCGAAACTACAAAAGAACTCTTAGCTAGAGTGACATTTCAACTCAATATTTTTTTAAGTGAGATTTTAAAAAGTGTTCCTTTTTGAAGATCAATTGCGATAAAAGTTGGCCAAGTAAAGAACACGCATTCCATTTATTTTCCTATGTCATGTTCCCCCCTTGGAATTTGGAAATCCTCCTTTAGTTCTACGTCATTTTGGTATTGAGATGATAAGTGGGGGATGTTTCTCGAAGGGCTCTACTCTCTAGGTGACTTCTCCTTGAAAAGTAGCTTTCCCCCTCGTTGACCGTTGACTGTCGACGGAGATGATTCCCTCGAGGAGAAGCATCATCATATCATGGTGATCGATCATCACGATTCTAGAAAATTTGTTCGCAGTTTACTCACGCGCCGCCGTCGTTAAATTTATCCAGGCTTACAATATTTGCACGTTGTGAGGCGTTAACATTGCAACCCGAGAAATTGGGCCGAGTGGGATGCAAAAAGCGCGTGACACACGTGGGGTCTGCAACCCGAATGTTCATTGATTGTGCATTATCAGAGGAGCAATTGAGGAGCTAATAATTGTGCTCAAAATTATTGAACAATAGTACTTGGACAAAATTTTTGTTTGAAGAGAAAAAAGCAAGGCATGTTCTATGCTTTGCGTTATGGCTTGTGGGATGAAAACATTTTTTGAGGTTATGTCAATTGTATACTTCAAATGTTGAGTAGTAGTGATCAAGATGTAAACTCATGATGATTTGAGAGGAAGGTGTTCTTGTACCCAAATGTTAATGTCAAAGTTTGAATTAATGCTTGGGGAATTCTTTGTTTGCAAGATGAGACAATACTAAACCAACAAATATTCTTTATAACTTTTGGTCCTTATATTTCATAGTAAGATATGTTAGATGTTGTCTATTCATAATTCATGAATATTTATAACTATGGGCCTATTGTTTAATTATTTATGTCAGGTGACGTATGACAGATATGATAATGATGATATATAATTTATATAACTGGCTTTATATGTAGGACTATAAATGAAATAGTACGTTCGGTGAACAGTTCATGAATAAGTTCGGTTACATTCTTTTATATTCGTTTATTAAGAACAATAAACGAACAGTAAAATCTGTTCGTTTAATAAACGAACCGAATATGAACAAATATGTGTTTGGTTTATTTATATTTATGAACAAACTCGTTTAGTGTTCATGAACAAGTTCATTTAATGCTCATATAAAATTCATTTATTGTTCGTTTATATTAAAATTATATATATATATATATATATATATATATATATATATATATAATATTAGTAATGGTCAAAATAACGTCATGATTTGGTGAATGAACTCTAATTCCTATTTGCAAATTTGAACAGTATGTTTGACACTTTTGTATTCTTTATAATATTTATATTTCTTGGATCATGGATGTAATGTTTTTGTTTATTGAAATGGTCAAATGAAAATATTTAATTTTAATAACTTATTGTACAAGATATGTTAGATGTTTGTTAATAGTTCACGAAAATGTTAATGAAATGTTCATGAACATGTTCGTTTAATGTGTTAATGAACATGTTCATGAATACTAGTAAATGAACTTAAACAAGTTCGAACATAAATATAAAAATTTAAACGAGCACGAACCGATGTCGAACAGTTTTAAAAATAAACGAACAATTCACGAATGATGTTATTCGTTTATATTCGGCTCGTTTACATCCTTATTTATATAATAAAATAAATATTTTTATAACGTATGTCATGCATGAAATTAAATATTTGTTACGCATTTTAATGCGTGTGGTAGACCAATTAAAACAAATGCAAAATTTTGGCCATCATGTTTTGTGTAAACTTTGACATAAGAAAGAAGAATACCCAAAAATATCCTTCACATTATAGCGAATGATCTTTTTTGTCCTTCACATTAAAAAAGGGAATAAAATATCCTTCACAAATAATAAATTGGAACTTTTAGTCATCCGTTATCAATCTGTCTCTTTTTCTGTTAAAACACCCCACGTGCGTTGCACGTGTCATTTAAACTAGGGGTAAGGGTGGAATTAAAACAAAAAAACAAATCTTTGACCCTAAATCATCTTCCCCGACTCGTGGTCCCCCAAACCCAGCCCTCCGTCGTCGTCCCCTCACTCACTGTCAAACCCAGGTGGCTCTCCTCCATCCCATCACTATTGTCGCCACTCGATTGCCGCACCTTAAAATTCCCAACGCTCCCGTCGGTGTAACCCTAGCCATCAAACGAACCCCAACTCCTTAGCCGTCATTCCCCCCTCTTCCCGTCATGCAATCCGAGCCCTAGAAGATGAACCACCACCATGCAGCCACAACGCTAGTCCTCGGCAAGCATTGTAACTGTAATGCCACTCGCCGCCGCCACCACCACCTCTAATACATTGTAATTCGAGCTCTGACCCAGTAAGCCGCTGTATCCCCTGTGTTCGCCCGTGCACCCGCAACGTCGTGGAAGGCGAGCCTGCCGCCATTGTAACCCTAGAAACCAAACCATCACCTGCCAACACCACCATCTCCAGCACACTGTAATCCGAGAGCCGTAGGCTTATAACAGTAGAGGACGAACCACATGGCCATGGAGGCAAAGAATGATAGAGTAGGATGGGAAATACCCAATTACGGTAATGGCGTTGGTCCCTTACACTTCTTTGTTGCGGTGCAATTATTATACTTAGACTAACTTGTTTACGGTAACATGTGAACCTTGTGTTGTGCTTTTCATTTGTGCTTTCCAATTGTGCTTCCGACTTGTGCTTTCCAGTAAACATGTTCTGTGAATTGTGGATTTTTTTACTGCCCTGTGTAGTGCAGTCCACCAATGGGGTCTGACTTTGAGGTACCACCACTGGTCCCCCTTGGCCAAAAGCCAAAATTAAAATTTGAAAAAAAAACTAGTATGCAGCCATTGGTATAATTAAAAGAGGATAAAAAAATGAAATGAGTGTTGCATCATTAGTATGCACCAATTATGCTTTCCAACATGGGGACCGCACGTATAGACACCATTAATATATATGTATATGGATTGACTTTTTGTCTGAAACACTTCAAAAAGCATATTGATAAATTGTGTCGTTGAACCTAAAAATTCAGTGTCTTATTTATTATTGTACTGATGCTTTATATGGTATTATGTCCTCTTCATCCCATCAAGTATGAAGCTCAAATGAAATTTAGTAGCATTGAATTTTTTTTTTCAAACTATTATGACCTCTTTTAAGTGCACCATATAATATAATTAGTGTGTGTTGTCCATTCTTGTAGGAACACAAAGTGACTTGTTTAGTGTTCGAATCTTTTACGGCGGGCAGTTTGTAAGTAACCCTAGTAAAGCGTATGTCAGGGGAAAAGCCAACATGGTTGATAATTGCGATCCCGACATGTGGTCCCTATGTGTCTTAGACGAGTTAGTTAAAAAATTGGGATAGACACGTCCATTGGGTTTTTATTACTTGGTTCCTGGTCGAACACTGGACAATGGCCTGAAGTTTATGTTTTCTAACATCGATGCAATGGATATGGCTAGATATGGGCAGGAATTCAAGTTGGTCGATCTATACGTGGAGCACCACAACATTGTAGAACCTATAACTCAGCTTATATCTCAATCATCGGCTTCACCCTAAAAAAAGGGCAAGAGGACAAAAGTTTGTGTGAAGAAGCAGTCACCGTATAAGAAAACGAGAGAAGTGGCTAGCAGCTCGGCTGATAGGGATAGGGAGTCGGCGAATCCAGTTTTCCAAAGCCACACCACACATGAACCGAAAAGCCCTAGGGTTTTAGACAACAAACCGGTAGATGGGGGTGAAAGAGGTTCAGAACATCATAAAGGCACAGACAACAAAAATGTAGAAAAAAATCCGGCTGATGAAGTGGTAGAGGGGGTTGAAAGGGGTTTAGAACAGCATAAAGGCACAGAAGTGCATGGCGGGAAAGAAAAAATAGCTGTACAGAGGAGTACGCACACATCCATCCGGAGAAGGTCGCATGGTGCAAAGGGGCAAAACAAGTGGAAATGCATAGAAATTATTAAGGGCCGGCCAAATGACTTATAGGTGTAGGGTTTGCAAGGCAGTCGGTTACAACGCAAAAAAGTGCTATCAACAACCCACGACAAATTCACAAACACAAATGCCCCACGTCGAGGCTCCAATGGAGGGGCATGCACCACATTCGCCACATGATCAACGTGTGGTCCAAACAGAACTTGCTACATAAGAGTCTGTTGTGCAGCCGGATGCAATGGATATGCATCCAAGGGGGGATTCAGGAGAACAACATGTCGATCCATCTACCCGTGGCACCGAATTAAACCCTAGCCGGGTAATGTATTACCAATCATACTTTAATGCGTACGATACATATTTTTACACTTTTCTTTCGTACTCACACGTTTGGAAATGCTGTAACTAGGTGAAGGTGACACGCTGCAGTTTATGTAGACAACCGGGGCATTATAGGGCAAAGTGTGGGAGCACTATCGCATCGTTATATAGAGAGCAAAAACGCAATCCATTGGCATGGATGGATGTAAGTAGATGCACTTAAAACTATTTTTCGTTTTGTTATAAATGTGATTTGTTTATGTAATGCCATTCATGCTTCAATGGTGTAGAAGGCATTCTCCAGAACATTGCGCTCGACGAGTGCATCATATGGGGCCCTTGGCGAATCATTGGTTCGACAGGATTCTGGGAATTAGAAACATGCAGCAGTTGGTTTAGGTTGTATCAGTTTCTGTAAACATTTCCTCTTGGCTTTGTTTGTTTAGGTAGTATGTTAGTTGTTGTGGCTGATGGAAATGCACAACATTCTGCTATGTTTAGTTGGATGTTTAGATATGATATAATGTTGACAGTATGGTTGAAATATGTAGGGGTGATGTATGTTGATTTTGAGATTTTTATTTGCTGTTTTAGGTAATGGGGATAGACAATTCCCTTATGTGATGGTGGGATTATGATGGTTTGGATGTTTGGATATGATATTGTGTTGATAGTATAGTTGAAATATGTAGGGGTGATGTATGTTGATTTTCAGATTTTTATTTGCTGTTTTAGGTAATGGGGATAGACAATTCCCTTTTGTGAAGGTCGAATTACGATGGTTTGGATGTTTGGATGGGGATATTGTGTTTATAGCTTGGTTGAAATATGCAGGGGTGATGTATGTTGATTTTCAAATTTTTATTTGTTGTTTTAGGTAATGGGGATAGACAATTCCCTTATGTGACGGTGGGATTATGATGGTTTGGATGTTTGGATATGATATTGTGTTGATAGTATAGTTGAAATATGTAAGGGTGATGTATGTTGATTTTCACATTTTTATTTGCTGTTTTAGGTAATGAGGATAGACAATTCCCTTTTGTGAAGGTCGGATTACGATGGTTTGGATGTTTGGATAGGTATATTGTGTTTATAGTTTGGTTGAAATATGTAGGGGTGATGTGTGTTGATTTTGAGATTTTTATTTGCTGTTTTAGGTAATGGGGATAGACAATTCCCTTTTGTGAAGGTCGGATTATGGTGGTTTGGATGTTTGAATATGATATTGTGTTTATAGTTTGGTTGAAATATGTATGGTTCAGATTACCATTTTCTGTTTTAGGTATTGGGGACACAAAATTCCCTTTTGTAAAAGTAGGATTATGATGGTTTGCACTCATGCATATGATCATATGTTCATGGTTGGGATGATATTATGTTGATGGTTTGGATGACATATGTATGTTGATGTATGTGGGATTATGATAGTTTTCTGATTTCGGTATTGAGAACAAAACATTCCCTTTTCTGAAGGTGGGACTATGCTATGTTTTACCTTACCTTCCAACGTTTTCTTCACTTTGTGTGAACTTGTAGGAATGTCATGTTGTTTGACCTATAGTTTGGAGTTGTTTGTGGACATTCATGAAGTCTTTATGCCTATTACGCGCTTAATCAGTCCAACTTTGACACAAAACTTGGGAATTGAGACGTTCCTTTCAATGTATATATTGAAAAAATGTACCACAAATTCAAACCTAACGTATATGCTTGAATTCCCCATTAAATAACAATCCGGTATTCTTACATGAAGGATACTTTGGAGACTCAATAAAATCGTCCGCCCAAACTATTTTATTACTACTTAAGGAGGTTTGTCCTTTTTTTTAATAAACAGCTTCAGGTCCTTTCCAAACCAATACATGGAAAGAGCTAGGGAAAATTATGCATGCAGACATGCAGAATCGTGGCAAACACCACAAACACAATGAGCTTAAACGGTTAATATAGGGAAGAAAATAGCTAACACACTATTGATGCACACACAGTCTGCATAAGATACAATGCAAAACAAAATGCAAGAAAACAACTAACAAACTATTGATGCGCACATAGTCTATATAAGATACAAGGCAAAACAAAATGCATTCCATTCTACAACATTCAACCCGTAATGCACAACAGCTTCCATTCTACAACATTCAACCCGTAATAGTTGAAGAAAATCTCACCTTTAATTGTCTACCTTAACCCTAAACCTCCGGCATTCTTGGACACAACATCTAACCATGCAAGATACATGCCTAAAGTATTTGGTACACAATAATAGCACATGATACAATCAAAAGAGCCCTCAAGACTTTCTCCTTTTTCTTCCTCCTTGTTGTATCTGCTTCTAGCTCTCTAACTGTGTTGAGCAAACCACCAATTATCTCAATTGATCTATCGCATCGTCCACACGGCCCCTTACACCAACAAAAAAAGCCACACCCTTGATTCTTCTACAAATAGGATGCAACATATTTTCAGTTTATTCCAAAAATGCTATGCCACTAGCTAAAGGAAAAAAAATGTCAACCACCAATGGACTCGCATTCAAAATAATTCAGGAAGCCTAAATATACTTCACTTGCCTCGTAGCCTTCGCATCCAAAGAATCTTCTTCCCGGGTTGGTTAATGTCCACGAAGTTCGCACAGTAGCTTCTTTGCCACAATAACATAATATTCCTTGTGCTGCCATTGACTTCTTCCCAGATCTTGCGATAAGGAAACGAGCGGGGTGAGCCCGACGGGGTGAGGCTATGGCAACGAGCAGAGAGAACGACAGAGTCTAACAGGGTGAGGATGTTCTTGCGTCCTAGATCAGTTCGCCACGGTGGGGATACTCTGCTGGTTGATCATCACCGTGGGGGGGTGGGGGCTGGGGCTGGCCTATGGGGAAGGAAGAAGAAGCTGTGACGGGGAAGGAGGTGTGGGAATGGAAATAATTGAAGGGTAGAGTGGGGAAGAGGATTTAGGGTCAAAGATTTGTTTTTTTGTCTTAATTCCACCCTTACCCCTGGTTTAAATGACACGTGCAACGCACGTGGGGTGTTTTAACAGAAAAAGAGACGGATTGGTAATGGAGGATTAAAAGTTTCAGTTTATTATTTGTGAAAGATATTTTATTCCCCTTTTTAATGTGAAGGACAAAAAAGATCATTCGCTATAATGTGAAGGATATTTTTGGGTGTTCTTTTCATAAGAAATTGTATTTTTATCTTTATGAGTAATGATTGAAATAGTGACAAATTGTATTAATTTGGTATAGTGACTGATGTGACAACAATGAAAAGACAAAATTATTCCTATTATTTTGTGTTTTATATTGAAGATGAAGAGATAATTTTATCTTTTCATAATTGTCACGTCAGTCATTATACAAAGACATTATGATTTGTGACCATCTTATGTAATAAAGTAATTAAATGCAATGCATTTTTCATGTGTGGAGTCAAGGAGAGAATTCAACAATTTTTTAAAATTAAATCTACCGTTGCCCTATTGAAAAATAAATAAAAATTGTCCTGAATTTTTTATAATGACACATAATTTCAGATTTACAAGCATTCAAAAGTTGACACAATATAAAGAAGAGACAACGGAGTATTAATTAAGAATAATAATATCTACCATGGTTAATAAGTGATGTGCTGGTCATTTGTTAGTTTTTAATATGGTCATAATATATTAGTTATGAAATTTAAAACTATATTAATATACTACATTAGTTCTTAAATAAACTCACCGCAATGAAAATAAAGTAACTCAATATTATATATACATAGATATATATATATATATATATATATTCTATGTTAAAAAAATCACTTTTAATATAAAATTTTATATTATTTTTATTAATAATCAAGAAAATAAATATAAAAATAAAAAATTATACCAATTTAAAAAGTATTTATTTATTTCCTGTCCACATCTCGGCTCGGATCCCAAAGAAAAAAAAAAGAAAGATAAACAAAGAGCGACAGAGTGGAAGTGAAAAGGATGGGAGAGAGGGACAAAGAAGATAGAGAGAGGGGTGGATGGGTCACGCGGGAAACCTCAGACCTGCATGGGTTCACGTGGACAAGCATGCAGCTGCATTCCCACGTGGCAGTCATGTGGGACCGGGCCCCCGGAAGCCCTCGTGCGCGTCACTCTGTCTAGTGTTGACCCGACACGCATTTCTGTACAATCATTGGATACTCTTGCATTGAATCATTTCCGTCTCCTTCTTTATTTCTTTTCGGCTTTTAATAACAAGTTGGATGATCCATCCTCCGCTTTGGCTTTGGCTTTGTCTCGCGTTTACAGTTCACGCTTCACATCCTCCCTGCTTCAGAGTTTTTAACTTTACCTTTCCTTTTTTAACTATTCTTTCCCTAAAGTGTTATACTGTTTACCTTTTTTCTTTTTTAAATATATGTCTACACTTTTCTTTTACCTTTCCGAAGTCAAACTATGTTGTTTTTTATTTTTTGAAATTTAAACGTATATTTAATCAAAAGAATATAATATCGGATATTCTGCTCTTTTTTTATATCCTTAAAAAAAAACACTTTTAAAATGGTATAATCTATTTTAGGTAGAAAGTAAGAGGACGTTTGGTTCAAAAAAAGGAAATGAAATAGAAAATGGAAATGATAATAAATTTTTTTATTATAATTGTACTAGTTAGTTTTTATTAGGTAATAATAATAATAATTCTTTCAAATATACAAAGAATTGCTTTTATAGTCTTAGTTGAGAAAAAAAATTGTGAGTAATCATCTTTATAACCCCCAAAATAGGAAAGAACGGAGATATTTCAATTTTGGTATTTAGAGTTACTATTCACGAAATGATATCCGTCAATCAAACATCATAAATCATTTCATTCCCATTCCATTCCCCTCCAAACCCCTCAACCAAACACCTCCTAAAAATTTATTTAATGAACATGCAACGTACTTTTAATTCCACTCCTGTGTAGTTAATTAAGAAAAAAAGTAATAGTATTAGTAACATTCTTGTAACTTCTTCTGTCAATCCTTAATAAGTATTTATGGTACTGTATTATAACCATTTAATTTCTTCATGTTTTCATGAATTTGTAGTTTGTTAAGTTTGGACAATTAAAAGGCTACTTTGTATGAGAAGGAAAAAAAAAATATTTTTCAGATGATGATATTATTTTTCCCTTTTTTTACCCTCTACTTTTAAATATTAGACTAAAGCCCTCATACTTTACAGCAGTGTCAGTCAAATTATTAATAAATTTTTATCTAAAAGTGAATTCTTTTCTTAAAATAACAATTTTTTTTTTGAAAATAAACATTTTTTTAACCGCATTAATTAATTTAATATAGGTCGTGCTCTCAATACAAAGAATAACGACAAACACAATAAATTGTTACAGTGACTTTATTCCGTAATCAATATGACATTCATTTATGTATTTGATATTTATGTTACATTTATTATTATTACGTTAAAAATTGGCAAATTAACATCACAGTAATTAACAACTAAATTCACTTTGTGCCTATTATTATTACTCTTTATAATATGATAAGTTTTGAGTAATATATGCTGCGGTTATTGTGAATAGAAGAAGAAGAAGGAAAAGAAAATAAAAGAAAAGAAAAGACTAGCTGGGGTTCAATGATTGCTGTAAACATTTTCTTTTTCTCCTTCCCGGTTTCATGGAACTAAATTGCATGTTTGGTTATAGCAGATCAGCTTACACATTGAATTAAATTCAAAAGTTTTTGATAGTTTAAATTTCAATGTTTGAAAGCTTAACAATTTTTTAAAATATTAAAAATTAAAACTGTTAGATTTTTAAATATTAGAGACTAAAACTATCGAAAACTCTAAATTCAATCAGAAGATGATTTGAGTTAAATAGTGTATTCTCAAACGGCATAGTTGAAATCTTGTGAGTTGCAATTTGTATAAAAAACGTATATTCTTTTTGTCAAAAAAAAAAGAGTATTAAAAAAACTTATTTTTGAAATAATTTTTTAAAAATATTTTTATTAATAATAATTATATATGTTATAATAAAAATATAAAATTTTACGTTACCATATTGAATTACAAGTACGAAGATTTTGATCGTTGCGTGATTTAATCTGTTAAACAACGTTGGGTTTGCCAAGATTTGTTATGAAGTATGTGACCAAACACGTGCGATTCATGCCTGGTTGATTTATTCGATGATATGATTAGGTCATATTAAAATTTGGACTGAAGGAATATATTAGATAAAAAAAAAAATTGAAACTTACAAAAAAACTCCAAAAAGGTATGCAAGATTAGAGAGAAAAAACAATTAAAATTAATAAAATTAAACATAATATCATGTAAATAAAAATTTTAATGAAATGAAAAGAATACAACAAACCAATTGTTGGGAAAAAAAATAAAATTATCCAATCTCTAATATTAAAAGAACAAATCTGACGGAGTGTCTATCAAAATTGTAATCATTATATTACGAGGTAAAGTCAGTTAGATAGGACATTTAATGTCAAGTATAACGATCAAATCCTCCCATCTTATTTTTCGCCTCAATGCATTATTATAATGCAAGTATATTTTTAAAAATTAGACTTTTTTTTTCTCTTTTTAAGGTATATAGTTTGGTCAAAAACTTTTCGAAGCGCAAGCTGGATTAAAGTAATATTTCTTTTGTTCTAAAAAAATAATTCGATTTTAAAAATTTATTTATCCCTAAAATAAGAGTCAACTTTTTCTTTTTCTTTATTAATAATAACAACATATAATCAAAAATAAAAAGTAACAATGAAAATGAAAAAATTATATAATTCATAATAAAGTATTAAATATATTATATATTCCATCCGTCTAAAAAAAAGTCCACTATTGATTTTGTATATATATTTTTTAAAATTATAAGATTTAACACACTTAATGCATAATTAAATATATAATTTTACATATTTATCTTTACTTTTTAATTTGAATTATGCAGTATTATTATTGGTAGGGATAATGCAAGAATTTCACATTAAAAATATACTTGTTTTGAAAACAAAGGAATGTTTTAAACTTGTATTTTTTTGAAACAGAAGCAGTATTAGAACTTAATAAAATGCGCACAAAATCAAATCAAAATTATTGTTTTTTTTCTTATATATAGACTTAAATTCAATCATAAAACTAAAAGCCTCTTCATAATTTTTAATTAATTATGTGCTTTGATATAACTATCGAGAGTAAACGATATACCATATTTTGAATATTGACCAAATTGATAGAACCAAATCTTTATTATTTTCAAAAGAATAACGATATTTATAATAATTTTTTATAGTAATTTTTTATAATAACTGATGTGATAAGTATAAAAAAATTATTTTATATTATTTTAAAAAAATAATAAATAAATTTTATTTTTTTATACTTATTAAGTTATTATGAAAAGTTATCATTATTCTTTTAAAAACAAATAGGAAAGTACTGGGAGGAGGTAGGTCAGAACGGCTAACATAAACGAACGGGTTTGTTTGCTTATCGCTCGCTTATTTTTTGCATTTCGTCATGCGCTGTTTGTAAAATATGTGTTCGTGTTCGTTTATGTTGGTTTATTAGTGTTCACGAACAGTTCACAAACACTTATCGAACACGTTCACGAACGAGTAAACGAACACGTTCGCGAACAAATAAACAAACACATTTGCAAATTGAAAAAACAAAATAGTATTATTTAGAATTGAACCTTGGTCTCTAATGTGGGAAGCATGGCTACTTACCACTATACCAAAACAAATTTGTTTATGGATGATCAATAAATATTATTATTATATTGTATTATTATTATTATTTAATATAAACGAGCTTTAAACGAATGTTAACCGAACTTGTTCATGAACACTAAACGAACTTGTTCACGAACATAAATAAACGAACGTATATTTGTTTGTATTCGTGTTTGTTTATTAAACGAATACTAAAATGTGTTCGTTTATTGTTCGTTTAACTTAACAAATGAATATAAACGAACGTAACTGATTTTGTTCATAAACTATTCACCGAACGTGCTAATTCGTTTACAGCCGTAGGAGGAGGAATCAAGAATGTGTGGACGAAGGAGGAGGAGAACATGGTGACGAGGAAATCACGTGAAGGGTGGGGTCGGGGGAGGGACTTTTGGGTTTGGACATTTGAGTGAGAAAGGCTAAAAATGGGCGGAAAACCCAGGCAACGTTCACGTGATGACGCGAGGTACCGGAAAGATTGGCAACAAGATCTGGTCCTACTCCGGCGTCGTTCCCTGTCATGCTGTCTCCTCCACACCTGCATCCAACCTTTTCCAATCATTAGTCATTAGTCATTAGTCATTAGTCACCACTCATCACCACCACCACCACCATCACCATCACCATCATCAACTTCCATTCTATCTATCCACTCTTTTTCTTATCTCCATCTACGTCGTTTTTTCCTCTTTCCTTTCCTCACTTTAATTTGTATTCCATTCACAGTCGATCTTCTTTTTTTTTTTTTTTTGAAAAACAAAAGAGGGTTTATCTTCAAAATATTTCTCTTTATTAAAAAAAAAATATTTTTTTTATGGCTTTGCATTGCTTATTTTTCAAATCTTATATTTTCATAAATTTTTTCCCTAATAATTTTATCTATTTTCAAAATAATCTTTATCTCAAAATGCGAATCACACAAAGTCTATGTTTGTCCCAACTAAAATTTGTAGCTGATTTTAAATTTAATGATGTTTTATACTATCAATTATTTTCTCCCAAAAATAATGAAGATGACAATTTCACGTATCTTCTAAAATTAACTTTTATATCACAATACGATTTTTTTGTTCAAATTAATATGTGCTGATTGTGTTTTATTAACAAAATGATATAATTTAATTAATAAATACTATATTTTAATATAAAATGTATAAATTTTAATTTAAAAAAATTATTTTATTGATTGAAACATATTAATGAAGAGTATCTTACCTAATTTGGTAGTTTAAATTGAGTCACACCCTTTTAGTCAAACAGAAAAGAAATAAGAAAAAGAAAAACAAGAATAAATGGAGTAAAATTAGCTACAAATTTCCATATCAAATGAGCACAAACACAAGCAATTTCCAATGATTAGGAGGACTCAGGCAAGAGAAATAAGGATTCCATTTCCAATGATTACGAAAAAGATGTTGGCCGTGTGGCACATCACGCACGTGGCAGCTACCCCACATGTTTATTCTAATAATTTGATTGATTGCTGACTTGGCCTACACCTCTACCTAATCTTACAGTCCCATCAAACCAAATAATTTAGAGCATATATATATATATATAATAAATAAATTATCAGGAATTATCCCTCTCTGACTCGCCAAGGCTGGCTCTATCTAGCATTCTAGTGGTCACGTGATAAGTGCCCCAATTATGAATCTGAATTATCCCCATCTAATTTGGTTGGTCCATTTTGCAGATTTGGAATTTGGATTTGATGGTTTGTTTTCATCTTTTAAAGATCTATAACCACATGATATTTTGTACGTCTTGTACTGCCCTTAGCTTTTGAAAAATATTAAGGCTATAGTTTGACAAATCATTTTTATTTATAAGTAAATAAAAAATTATTTGTTAAATAAATAAAAATAAATTATTTAAATATATTTTTATTTTAAAATTTAAAATTTAAATTTCTCTCACATAATTTTAAAAACTTCCTCTCATATTTTTTCTTTCAAAATAATTTTTTCTATTAAAAAATATCTATCAATATTTTTACACATTTGAATACTACTTTTCTCAAGTACATCACAATCTAAACAAAGCATTATATTTTTATAACTGAAAATATAAAATATATTTAAAAATTTTAAGCACAGTCCATTTCCAGAGGAATTACTTCAGTATTTTTGGTAGTTAGAAATCCTCTATTATTTTCCTATCCGTTTTCCTATAAACCAATTATTGAAGTTATTAACCAATCAACGGAACATGTTGATATGGGATGTAAAGGTTTTCCTCCCTCTCGACCCCGTAAATTAAGATTATAAAAAAATCCTCCGACATTCCCTGCTCAGTTTCATGTGCCCTGCACTGCCCCTCCACATTCATGTATTTTACTCAAGCAGCCCACCCGACAAACAGCCAAGCATACACGTGTGACACGCAATCACTACACGTGTGCATCACTTAGATTTGTATCTCGGTCCAATCTCCATTCAATCATTTTATAGGAAATCATTAAAAATAATAATAATAATAATAATAAAGAAGAAGTCCCCGAACGTTAATCGATAGGTTGTTGTTCCGAGATAGTTCTAGTTCCGGTTCCAGCAATGCAGGCCGCGGAAGGCGGAGATTTGCGAAGAATGCGAACGTGCAATGGTGATTAATGATATGCGTTGCAACAACCGCATAAATCATAGTATTATTATCCTAGTTTACATGGTTGCACGTACGGTTGGTTGTTAAAGAGGGGTGAGACCCCACTTGTGTGATCATGTGATTTTAGATCGCTTTTTGCGTGATCCGTTTGGGAATTCACGATATACGTGTGTTTAGTAAAATCTTTTTTTTTTTTTATAAAAATAATGACCAAAAATTTAACTTTTTCATGTTAATTATTCTTTTTTTTTTAAAGAATAATATTTCAACTTTTGGATTAGCACGTGGCTGGCTAATCCTAGTCTTATGATCAATATCTTGATAGATTATTGTCTTTTACTTGAGGAAATCCACATATTCTACACTCAATCAAAGAAAAAAAGAGCACGGTAATTAATCAAGAGCATCGTAATTAATCAAATGTTTAGCTCATCACCATGCCTATATAGTAAGTATACATTACAAATAATCTAGCTAAAAAGTAATAAGAATTAGACCTAACAAAATAGAAAAAATTCAATCATTTCAATTTATTTAAAAGAAAAAAAAATCTATACCTAAACATTAATACGAATAGAAATGAATATCAATGATTGGCAACATTTAATCTAATTCCTATATTCTAAAATTTAAAATTGAATAGACATATTCAACGGAAAAATTATTTTGACGGCAACTTTTTTCACGTGAGATAATGGAGTCATAAATCATTAAAGAATAACTTATAACTTAAAGAGAAAGGTCATCTATATGTGGGGAATCATGCTTGAAAAATTAAACTCAAACTCAAAGATTTATAACATATTTAAAAATATAACGTCCATTTTAAAATCCATAGATAATGAGTAAACTGGACGTGGGGATTCCATCCATTGCTCTCTCTCGACAAGCGCGCAAAATGAGCTTCAACATTCCCAATTTGATCCATGGAGAGATTGTATAATAAGAGGTCTAAAGAATGAGACCTTAGTGACAAATAAAAATACTTAGGATGACATTTTCGTGGATAGCCACAAATCCTATCACAATGATGCTACATTACCCTTACGGAGCCGTTATTTTACATTCTTGGTCTATTTTGACCCGAACTTTTCTTTTTTAGGTCATTTGAAAATTTTACAAGTGCCAACTCTAATGCTTTTCCTTACTATCTTCTCGTGCGGGACAGGTGTCAGACTCTATATGTTTCGTTACTACTTAATAGACTCTATATGTATTTTTACACTTTTTAAAATAATTTTTAATATAAGTTTTATAACATGACCATAAATTATTAGGTGCTCGTTTGGTTGGGAGGAAAGTGAAGGTATGTGAAAATATGATTTCGTGGAATTTTAATCTTCAGAGAATAAATACTTATCTAAAGAGTTTGAATCTTAGTAATTTAATTTTAGAGATGATAAAAACTTACTTGTCTAGATGGAATAAAAATATTTACAAAAAAAGTTAATATAATTCATATTTTACTATTTTAGTTAGATTAATAAATCACAAATATATTTTAAATATAATTTTTCTAACATGTACATTTATTGTCATATTATTTACCTTATTCCCTATCAATGATAGGGACAAAATCTTTTCAGTCTTTTAATCAAAATATAATTTAATATTTTTTAATTTTATTAATTGTAATGGATAACAATATCAAAACTCAAAAGAAAACATACTAATTTCATAATAATTTTAGGCAAAAACCTATCTCTATAGCTAATAAAGAGTTCAATTATTAGTACTCTTTTCACCAAAAAAAAATAATGATAATGTTAATAATTTAGTAGCAAAATTGTAACCAATATATATACACACACATACACTCTCATTAGGGTGAAATCAAACTACAATTCAAAAAAATTAATGAGAAAAAAAGAAAAAAATTAATTTAAATAGAAAAAAGTTCTCAATTAAAAAAATGTTTAAAATAAAAAATTAAAACTAATAATAATTAAGATAGAAAATCACATGAGTAATATTTTAAAAATAAGAGATGTATAAGAGTAAAAAGAGAAAAGACAGATGAAATAAAATTAAAAGTCAAAAATATGTTTACTCAGACTAAAAACTTAACAAAGTAATCAAAATATCAACTTTTAGTAAAAATCCAAAATCATGTAATGTTGCATTTATTTTCCTTGTTTTCATAAATTTGATTACTTTTAAAACTAAAACAAACACTGAAAGGGAAATAAATTACTTTAATTTTCTAGACGACCCAAATACAAATTTAAAACTAAGGAAACAAATATAAAAAAGGAAATAGATTGTTTTTCTAAACAAATCACACACAAATTTAAAAATAAGAAAACAGATTACTATCGAAACTTACATTCCTTGCCAACCAAAGGAAAATAAGGAACAAATTATTTTCCAAACTCAAAAACTCAAATTTGTTGCCAACCAAATGAAAAAGGAAACATATTATTTTCTAAATTCAAATTTCTTGCCGACCAAACAAGTGCAACACGTAGTCAAGAAATTTCCAGTACTTAAAACTCAACTCCTTACATTCATATCAAAAACGAATTCATATTTCACAGTCAACAATTCGGCTAATGTGAAGTTCATCTCTTCTATAATAATATTTTTGATACTGACGCATGTCTTGAAGAACACAATCTAAATCTGGGCCCCAGTTTAGGGTGTCTGATGCAAAAGCCGAATCATTGCCAAAGGTTCCTTGTCAACCGCAGACAAAGCTAAAATCCTATACATTCGGGATAGGAAATTTTCATTCTCAGATTTGTTTATGCTTTCGTTTCCAAAGATGAATTTTTCGACAAACAGAAAGTCGTCCAATTTTTAGAATTGGTCGAATCAAAAAAACGTAATCCAAGTTTTAAAAGAATTCGAATGAGGCACGTTTTAATGATCCTAGATAAAGGAAACCATCTTTGCAGAATGTTATCTATGTACCAACTCCTCAAAATTGTGAACATGATAAACCAATTCTAAAACATGAACAGGATTTATACTTAATAATCTACTCCATTGCAGTAGCAGATTTTTTGTTGCAGGGCTCTCGTATATCTCCCGCGGTTTGGCATGGCTGAATCCAGCATGAGTCGTCCACTTTTGGGTCTTCTCCATCTCACAAAGGATCTAGTGCTTCGTGCTGACAATAAGCTTAGTTCAAATCCAGTGCGGATCCCTGACGAATTAATTTGGGAAATCCTAAAATGGGTGCCGGTGAAATCACTGATGCGATTTAAGTGCGTTACCAGGATTTGGCGATCAACTGTAACTAATCTTTTTCCAAGGCCTACCGTGGTGGTTCCCGAGGTCTGCTCGCGCGTATGCCCTTCCATTTAAGGCTATTATCCAAGAGGTGTTTCTACTTTGCGGCCCTTGATGGGAGCCCCATCAGTCAAGTTTCTCGTTACTGGATCACGGCGGGGAGGAAATGGGCTCCACCGGCGTCGTGAACGGCCTGATATGTTTTTACGGTCGCAACCGTTAGTTCTTGTACAACATTGTCACCCAGGAAAATCTGCAACTTCCCTTGTCGAAAAACAAATTCAAAGCATGTAGTTATCATCTTGGTTTTGATCCCATTAACAAATTTTACAAATTACTTAAGATATGCCCAGGTTACGATCACCCCGACGAGAACAATCCGTCTTACTATTACAATCGGCCTTTTGTTTTCTGACAATTGGGGTGGACTCATCATGGAGAGTTGTGGAAATTGAATGAATCTGTAGGCGCATGCATGGATGGAACTATTTACTGGATGGAAAGGAAAGGCAGCTCCTCAGCCTCCTTTCCATCTTATCGAAGAGAAGTTTCGATTCATTCCCCGCCCTCCAGAACGTGGTTTTTCTCGGACTCCAGCCTTATTGCACAAGCCAGTGCAACTGTAACCAGCATAGCTACCTCATGCACTGCAGACTTCCGACAAGCAGCAACCTTGAGGAGCATCATCTTTACCTGGTCGGCCAGCTGGAGTATGATTGGCTTGGTTCCTACCTCACTGCTTAATTTTTGAATAATGACCCGATTTATATCACCAAGTAAAGCTTGAAGATCCTCTTGATTTTCCTTGTCATGTAATAGCATAATCTGCATTCCTAAATTCTGCCCCAACTCAGTCATAATTATAGGAACAAGTAGTGTTATGATTGAAGGTGTCTCAGCAAGGTTGGAGCCCTTAAAATTCTCACCCAAAGTTTTATAAATAGAGAATCTGAGCTAAGAGTCACTGCTATCTGTTCTAACAGACGTTGCAAGTAAACGAACCCCTAACGTCCTGAATATTATGGGTCAGCATAGATGAGCTAGGTCCAACATCTTCATCCTGCATCAGTAATGTTTCTAGCAACATAGGAACAAAAATCAGTAGAGCTTTCTCAATGAGATATGAATGTGAAACACCTTGAGTTTTCCCCCTCAAAAACTTCATACTTTGGGAGCTCTATCTCTTCATCACAATTATAGCTCCAGGACTCGATTGCTTGCAGGGCAACAACCTCCTCATCTCCTTTGACTGCATTTGACGTGAGTTCAGGGGTAGCTTCATGAGATTCATACTGAACAATAGTAGAACAGCCAAACATCTTCTCAAGGGAAAAATAGAGCTCCTGGTAGGTTGCATACAATCTAAGATCCACCTTCTTCATGTAAGAAGAGCCCACCCTGTTAAACTTTGGATTAGGTGCAGAGATACTGTTAATTGCAGCTCCAACTCGGTTTGGAATGCTCTTGTTCACAGCCTGAAGCTTCTCCTGAGCAGCACCTTGAGACAATCCTCTTTCAAAATCAGTTTGTGCACCATCAATGGCCTTACCTGAAGTTTTAACCGCAACAGGACTAATTGCAGTATTTTGCTCAGTTTCTTGGTTATCAAAAAGAGGCTTCTCTCTATCCGACTCCACTCTTCTTTTGATGCCCCACTTAGATAACATGGGGTTCTCTCTATTTATGACCACAAACTCCTCTCTGTTTTTTGCAAAGTGTCATGGCTTTCTGAAAAACTGAGTCATATTAGGTTGCAAAAAACAAAACATTTGATTTTGAACTCGGATTTCCAACTTCTGCAACCTCTTCCACATGCAGAATCTTTTAGTCTTCTGCATCAGGAATTAATTTCGGGTCCACATCCCCCAAGGCTGTGCAATTACTATTTAACTCAGGGTCAGTAAGATCTGCAGGAATATCAAGCTTAGGAAGATAAACATGGCAGAGTTGAACACTATCTTTCTTTGATTTTTTTGGAAAAAGAGCCACTACAGGATTAATTCTAGCATATTCTGGAGATTTCTTTTCCAACACATCACTTGATTGTCTAATTTCAATGTTTTCAGTTGGAGGATCTGTTCGAATTTTTTTCATTTTGAGCTTGTTGAACTGACTCGCTAGCCAAAGATACATCAACTGGGGCATTAGTATATCGACTCTTCTTCTCAGAAGTAAATGGCATCTCCCTGGTAGTATCAACATTTAGTTCCTGATGTCCCTCCACAACTTCTTCTAACTTTAGTTCATAAACTGGCTGCTTAACTTCCTCATCTAGCACAAGAGTTTTATAAAACAACAAAGTTTTTGATTCTTCAACCTTCTCCTGAATTTCTATCGGAGAATCAATTTCTTCCATTACATATCCACCCTCATTTTCCCCAAATCTATTAATTAATGCATCTGAAAACTTAGCCCAGGTAGCATTCACCCAGACTAACTTAAAGCTCTGGATCCAAAGATCTGCCTCCTCTAAAAAAAATTCGATCATGTTAACTTTTTGAGATTAATTGACTTGATGAATAGCAAAAAATTCGTTGCACTTCCTTATCCAGTCTCTGAGGTTTTCTCCATCAAACATTGATAACTCAAAATGAGGGTAATAAGGAAGTGAGGCTTACCAAATCTATCTCTACCTAATCCTCTAGGATCCTCCACTTCTGGAGCGTTTTTAGGAGCCATGATTGGTGTGGGCAGGATGGGAGGTCTATCTACTATGTTGTCTCCCTCTCCCAAGATTTGTTTATCTTTGTTCCAATTTCCAAGAGCCCCCATAATCCTAGCATCCATGGCAAATTTCTGTTTATGCACATTTAGCTTATAAAGGCTTTGAATTAGCTGATAAAGCTTAATGACATTAGCGGGTTAAAGGGGAGCGGCCCCTCTTTATTTCCTAGATTAAGTATATTTTGTATTATTTCTACACGGGTCATCCCTTCAGGATTAGCCATTTTTCAGCAGTGTGGTGCTGGAAAGAGAAAGTTCAAAATTCAGGAAGGGGAAATTCATAGAAGCTAGATTTAGGGAGATGAAGTAACGATCGACGCAGAGAAAGTGAGCAGAATAATAATAAATGGATGAAGAACTGGAAAATACTCTATGCGTAAAAAAGTTAGGAAGGAAGGCTAAGTTTCAAGCTATAGAGAAAGGAAAATGGTACCCAGAATAGAATTTTGGAAAGGAAAAGTCCAGACTCAAAATTGTATTTCAATGGCATTTTAATTGTTGAAACTTATAAGCATTCAATTACAATTAGACTCTCTTTTTTTCCCTCACTCACTGGTCCCAATTCATCTTGGTTAACAGCTTTAGTCTGGTCATCTGTTTGGGATAGAAAGAAAAAGAAAAAGAAAAAGAAAATTAAAGTTTAGTATGCAACATCTTTTAAAATGTTCATCAAAAGTAGCTCATAAATGCAGCCCAAACATGGGTTTAATTTGAAACTGAAACCAATAATTAAAAATATAAAATGAAATTAATCTCCAGAAGTCACTCTTAAAACCCTTCGACGTCACACGTAAGGACTTTTAAACATTACATCCAAGGCAAAATTGTATTACAAAACCTATAAAGAAGACAAATAAGATGATAAACCAATTACTATGCCTGTTATGAATATTTTGTGGGCTTGGAGATGAAGGCCTAGGATAGAGATAGATCATAGAGAGGCGGCAGGCGTTGAGGCTTGCTGAAGTTTCTGTACAAATTTTCCTGTATTTGTTTAAGTTCCAGTGTTATGATTTCCTGTATTTATTTAAGTTCCAGGACTATGACTTTGGCAGTTTTATAATTAATTACTCTGACTGATGCTAATCAGAAATCAAATTTACGAAATAAACATGCTGAATTTACCAATTAATATACCTTAACCCCTTCCACTAATGGTCTGGTAAAATTAAGATGCTGCTGGTTGGAAGATTTATGCATAGTCTATGGAGCCTAAGCTTAGCCTTTTGCTTTATCAAGTATGCATAAAGATATATGCCTAAAAGGCTAAAACCGTAACCCTTTAAGATGGGGATGGGGAGAGGATTGGAGGGAGCGCCCCGTTATGGTCGTTTTCTAGTTTGCTTACATCTATTATGGATTTCAAAATTGGATTTCTAGTCCACGAGAAACACAGTGTTTTGGGAAAAAATTTTGTTATTACTATGCGGTATCATAAAGCCTCTATTTCTTTTGAATATTAACAATGGACCAAATCACCAAATTTTTTGAGGTGAAGTTTAATTCAAACTTTTTGCAACATCATCTAGAACTAAACTTGGATAATTAATTCAACTAGTACTTCAACAATCATATCAGAAGAAATTATTAAAGATTATAAATTTTTAACAGAAAAAGAAGGTAGGACTATAATTATTGGATGAGAAATCACCAAAATGGTCCTTACAACTGGACTTGCATAATTTTCTTTTTTGTAATGAAGGAACCTTTCCTTCTGCCGCCTAAATTTCACTTGGCTTGCCACACTTTCCTTTCATTCTTATTTCCACTCAGGCGCAAAATTTTTGCAATTGGGCTTTTGCACTAAACTTTAAGGATGTCCTCAATGACTTTGACTTGATTCATCTGGGCAAGCTTGAGACTTTGGCATCATTGAGAGGGGTAGTGATTGCTCAATGATTTTATGAATTTAGGAAGAAGAATTTGGTATGAGGGATTGCTCATGGTGTGAGATTAAGATGGCGTTTGATTCCCATTGAAAGTTTCAATCATTGGAGTAATAGTGTAGGGGAAAGATAATGGATATATTAGATAGATATTATTATCAATACTAATGTTTAATTTGATTAATGTATCAAAGTTTAGAATGGATATTTATCCTTAGTATTAAGTATATATTTTGATAATGATAATGGTTGATAGATAAGAATAATGATAAAAAAAAAAGAAATAAAAGAAATAAAAGAGAGAAATAAGATAGAGAAGAGAGAAACAAAAAAACATGCGAATGAAAAAAAGATTAGGAATAGAAGCTAGATAAATGGGAGAGAGAGGAGAGAAAAAAGAAATGAGAGAAGATGGGAGAGAGAAGAGAGAGAAACGATGGAGAGATGTGAGATAGCAAAATAGTGGAAAGATGAAATAGAAGAAAGATGAACCTCACTAACGGCAGCCAGAGCTTGGGATTGGGGACATGTGTTGGTTGCCTTTGAGGATTTAGTCTCATGCCTGGTTGTGTGGGTCATTTAGTCATAATAAAGAATTAGGACCTTCCCTATTACAAGTCCACAGGTCACTACTTGGAATAGAGTTTGGGATACACATAGCCAATGAATGTGAGGATACTTCCAAGAGAAAAAAAAAAGATAAATAGATGAGAGATAAAAGAGGAGGTCACTACCTGGAATGGAGTTTGGGATACACATAGCCAGTGAATGTGAGGATACTTCCAAGAGAAAAAAAAAAGATAAATAGATGAGAGATAAAAGAGGAGTTAGAAATAAAACAAATGAGAGCGATAGATGAGGGAGAGAGAAGAGAGATGATATGTAAGGAAGAGTTAGAAAGAAATTAGATGAGAGAGAAAATGAGGAAAAGAGAAAGAAATGAGAAAGAAAGAGGCGTGAGAAACAAAAAGAAAGATAAGTGAAAGAGATGAGCAGTGGGAAAAGAGATATTGAGATATATTGAGGTAATTTTGTAAAAACCATAAGATTAGTATTTTTCTAGAAAACTCAATGTAGGGATGGGGGTTAGCGAATGTCTAAGTATTTGATATGCAGTCTAATCTTTTCTTCTTCTTCTTTTTTTATACTCTTAAACCAAATATCATATTTTATTGATCTAAAAAAAATATTTCATTTTTTAAATTTTTGCTTGGGGTGAATGGTACAATTAGTATGTCAACTTGGAACCTTAGTTCAATTTTGTCCTTCATATTCAAAAGATTTTAATTTGATCCATTAACTTACAATTTCAATTGTAATTGGTCATTTTGATGAAATTAAACCAAACATGACTTAATACATGCCATTATGTAACTTACATATATTTAGGATAAAGGGTGATGGAAGAAACCATAATAAAAATAGTAAATGCAAGTAACTACTTTAAACTTTTACTATTTTGCAAAATATTTCCAAAAGTTTAATTTTGTATTTTATTACATCCAACTTTGTAAATTTCACAACATAAGTGAATTTTTATTAGTTGTTGAAAATATATTGTGAATAGATAAAATTACTTTTTAACCATTTAAATTGAAAATGTCAAAATCGCAATTTACATAATTAGAAATATAACTTAAATAAAATATTTATAAATTGTGCAAGTCAATGGCTAAAAAATTTGAGTCTTGTTTGGCTTGATTATATTCAAAGGATCAATTAAAACTAAATTTGCTAATTGAGGGACTAAATTAAAACTTTTTGAATATAAAGGACTAAATCGAACTAACGTACCAAATTAAGGAACAAACGATGCTATTTATCTTTTTTTCTCGTCTAAAAAAAAGGTCAACTTTAAACTAAAATTTTAAAATATTTTTACTTATAGTAATTGTGTATACTTACAATTAAAAAGTAAAGATGAAAATTATAAAATTATATATTTAGTTATAATTAATAAAAAATGTAACTAAATCAAAATAAACTTTTTTGTATTTAGAACAGAGAAAGTACAAGAGTATGATAATTTATTTTTAAAATTCCAATAGTTTCTAACAAAACCCTACCTAAGAAACCCTTTCAGACTGTGGTTCTATTTCTACCCCGAGGTTAGAAAACACAAGCCATGCATGTGGTGCGTTTAGACAGAAAATAGAATGGTAAATTAACTAGGGATCATAAAATTACCTCTATAAAATGTTAAGGACTGTTTTTCTATTATCTTAAATGTAAGAAACATAAAAGATTATTAGATAATCTGTAAAAAACTATTTTGATGATTTGCTCTAAACGATAATATAAAATCTACAAGCAAGATAAAACATCGGCCTTATTTTTTTTCTTACGAGTTCTTTTAAAGGGTTTAAACATTAAACATTTTGGAAAAAAAAATTTGTACTAGGATTAACTTATTTTGATTTTTAATTCTTGTTGTAAATATTTATCCTGTTAAATATGAGTGAATTTAGCTATTTCCAATTACTTTTTATACTATAATTTGATTTTTTTTTCCCCATTGAATCAACATATACATGAATTTAGGGTTATTAGTATCTCATTTTCACATGGTTTAGCTTCAAACGTCACAGTAGGCAACTCATTGATTGGAATAACTAGGGGTGTAAGCGAACTAGTACGTTCAGTGAACAGCTCGTGAACAAGCTTGGTTACTTTCGTTTATGTTCGTTCGTTAAGTTAAATGAACAATAAATGAACAGATTTTAGTGTTTGTTTAATAAACGAACACGAACACGAATAGACATCGGTTCGTTTATGTTCGTGAACAAGTTCATTTAGTGTTCGTGAACATGTTCAATTAATATTCGTTTAAAACTTGTTTAGTGTTCGTGAACATGTTCGATTAATGTTCGTTTAAAATAATATATATAAATATATATATAATAATATTAATAATTATAATAATATTAATAATATATACAATTTTGTTAAAACTATGTCGTTGTTTTACTCTTTCTGCAAGTTACTCATTTTTAGTATGAAATTGTACACTAGAAGCTCTAGTAGTGTAAACGAACAGATCTCTTGGTAAACATGTATAAATATATATTTAATATTTATTTATTATATTATTTTAATTTTTGTTTATTTAAATGCTTGCAAACATGTTCGTTTAAATGTTCGCGAATATGTTCGTTTAAATGTTCGCGAATATGCTCGTTTAAATGTTCGCGAACATGTTCGGGAACATTAACGAACATTAATAAATATGTTCGAAATCGGCTCGTGTTCGTTTAAATTTTTCATATTTGTGTTCGAGATCGGTTCGTGTTCGTTTAAAATAAACGAACAGATCTTGAATAATGTCTGTTCGAGATCGTTCGGATCGTTTACAGCCCTAGGAATAACTCTTTTCTCTGACAAAAACATAATTATCCATTCATATTATTATATTTTTTAAAAAAGTTAGATAACTAATATTATTCTATTATATTTATTATATTAATTATAATAATAATAATAATAATATTTATATATATTCATAATAAAAAAAATTAAAATATAAAATTATATATTTAGTGATATATTAAATGTATATTGCATAAGCTAAAATCTAAAGAGTTTGTCCAATATTATTATTAGTATAGTATTATTTTGGATTAAACTTTTATGAGGGGGGGGGGGGGGGAATTTATCTAGTTTGTAAATCATAGAGGCAAATTGTGATTATATGAAACTAAAGGGGTGCAAAAAGTGTAAAATTTACCACAATTTTCTCGCTTCTAATTCTCAAACCCTCTAAAACCCCTACAGGTCATCATATCCGCCATCGACACTGACCACTGTTACGAGCTCCGTTCACTGAACGGACTTCTCCCCCACCAAAAGGAAACAGCTTGAGCTCCTAGCTAACAGTAAGTGCAATTGGTTTTAAGGAAATTTACAAATATGACACCTTTGACCGTTGACTTTACAAAAATAACACCCTCCTTTTTTCTTTTGTGTTATAGCACTTTGATAAAAAAAATGACTATAACACCTTTCTCTTTTGTTATAGAACACAGATTTCTCTCTTAGAACACAGATTCTAGCACCTCTATTCCTTTGCTACTCTTCATTTCAACGGTTTAGGGCTGTTTGGTCGATTGCTCAGTTATAGACTACTCTTCACTTCAAGGATTTAGAGCCCTGTCACTTCTGTTGTCACACACCTAGCAAAGTTTGTTCTCTCACACGCCATTGGTTGCACTGCAAGCAATAGCATTTGAAATCGTCTTTAATGAATCGCATTTGAAATCGTCCTCAATGAATCGCATTTGAAATCGTCTGCAATTGCAGGTTAATTTGAAATCGTCTACAATTACATCTAACTGGGTTTGTGAATCGTACAGATAAAATGGTCGAGCATTAGTTCAATCACTAGGTCGAGCAACATGTTGCGCACAAAGTTAGGTCGAGCGTTAGGTCCAGCATTAGCTCGAGCAAAATAGGAAGTCGAGTATTTAGTCAATATTTTAGTCGAGTACTTTGATAGGGCTAGACCATGTTGGTAATCAGTTGTTTTTTTTGTCTCCAGCTCGACTATGTTCTCAACCTTAAACTTGACCATAATTTATTGAAGCAGAAGTATCAGAGTTTCTGTTTCCTGCACGACTACTTACTCGATTACCAACTCGACTAAATAAAAAACTCGCCTTGGTTTCCATATTATACTCGAGCTTCTGATCGACCCTAAATTCGACCATAATTTATTGAAGTAGAATTATCAAAGTTTCTGTTTCCTGCATGACTATTTACTCGACTAGAAACTTGACCTAATAAAAACTCGTCTTGCTTGTTGTGTATACCAATGACTTATCTTGAATAACAACAAAATGTTCCACAACCAAAAGAAAAAATGACAATTTCTTAAAATATTCCACAGACAAAAGAAAAAATGACAATTTCTTAAAATGTTTCTTAAAATAAAAGTGAAGGCAAATACAAATTGAAATTAGTTTTTTTTCAATTGTCTTCAACTGTGCTACATTCGTCCTCTTCAGAAACAGTTCTTACTTTTTCAGAAACATTTCCTATGGCCTTTTCTAAATGCTGAATTTTGGCCTTCAACTTTTCAACACGAGCATCAAATTTGGCCGTTAGCTTCTCAACACGTTTGACGCCTTTATCCAAATGTTTGATGCCCTTATTCAGATGTTTGATGCCCTTTTCTAAGTGACCAGTGTATTGCTGGCATCTCTCTGCTGTTGCCGCTATTTCAGGGTCAAGAGCATTCAATCGTTCATGCATATGCTGAGCTACGATGTCCCATTTCTCCTGCAATACATGAAAGAAAATACAAGGAACATGCTTGATAATTTGCTCGACACATTCAAACATTCAACAACACTATGAATTTGTAAGATTAAAATGACAATTTGTAGTGAAATTTCGACGGACCTCGTGAACCTGCACTTTCTTGCTTGAAGATGATGGTCCTCCTTTTGTGCTTGTCATTGAAACGGGTGATATGTATTGTTTTGAAGATTTGAAGTAGAGGAAAGGAATGGGTGCTATTTCAGTAGAGGAATGGGTGTTAAGGAAATGAAGAATAATGAGAAACTGAAGAAGACAAGTTTCGGAAATGATATTGAAAAAGTCACTTTACAAAAAACATATAAAGATCGGAAAACATAAAATTAATAACCTGGCTCGACCCTTTACTCGACTAATGGCTAGACCAAAAACATAAAGTTTTGAAATCATAAAATTAATAAACTGGCTCGACCCTTTACTCGACTAATAGCTCGACCAAACACAGAAATTATTGAAAAAAAATTAAAAACTGGACCGTTGGCTAACCATTGACTCGACTAAAGAATCGACCTAAAACTCGACTTTTTAAGAGGTCGAGTAACGCTCGACATAGGGCTGGACCTATCATCGACCAGCGCCCGACCAATTTCTCGATGATATTCAGTCAACCCATTTCAAGTGCGTACATACAATATCAATACACATTACGTATGAAGAATAAAATGATAAATTTATCGACAAAATGGTACTGATCTTGTTATGATGTGCTTCCTTCTTCTTCTCCGTCGCGGCTGCTCTCTTAACGATGGAAGATGATCGTCCTCCCTTTGTGCGTGCCTTTCTAAATGTTTGGAATGGGTTAACATGATGGTTTTGAAGCAAGCTATGGAGCGGCAAACAATAAAGGTTTTGGAAGGAGAAAGAGAAGAAAACAAAGAAGGTTTTAGAAGGAGAAAAACGGTTCTATTGTAGCATGTCTTTTGGTTTCCCGTAGTTTTATAATACAAGAGAGGGGTATTGTAGTCTTTTTTGGGCTGAAAGTGTTATAACAGAAAAGAAAAAAAGAAGGATGTTATATTTGTAAAGTCAACGGTCAAAGGTGTTATTTTTGTAAATTTCCCATTGGTTTTATCTCGAGTTCTTTTTGACGGATTTAACTTTTTGAAAAAAGAAAAGAAAAAGGAAAAAATTCCATCTTGTTTTGATGTTTTAATTTTTAGGTGCAAATTTTTATCTTTGAATATCCACAAAACTAGCTGCTTTTATGCCATATTCGAATGTTTAGCAATGAAAGGACGTGCCAAAATAGTCATGTTTTTGTTTTTTTCAATCTGAAAATATCAATGAATTCGGGGATTCAGGGCATCTCGTAGAGGTGTGCAATTTTTGAATTAATTTGAATATCCGATGGAATTCGAAAATTTGAACTCAAAAATTTCAAACCGAATTCGAAATTCGGTTTTCGAGTTTAAGATTTTGGAATCAAACAGAAAAATCGAAAATGAAACCGAAAATCGATTTTAGACTCGAAAACTGACTCAATTCGGTTCAAAATAAATTGCAAAACCGAATTAGATGCAGTTCAAACCGAATTCGAATTACCAAAATAAAATTTATAAATATATATAATTCAATTTATGTATAATTTCATTATATAAATAATGTGGTATATTTAAATATTTATTATTTATATGTATAATTCAAAAATATATAGAAAATATATAATATAAAAAATATGCTTAATTATATTTGATTTATTATATATGTGTGTGTGGAATTTTACAAATTTAAATAATTAGTAAAATTGTCAAGATGTGTATTTTAACTTTTGAATTTGTATTTTATTGTATATAACACATATTTATGAATTATATACAAATAATGTGTATATATATAATGTAATTATTTTTTTATTTACAAAACTACTTGGTTTACAGTAATATATAGATATATATACAGTAGACAAAAGTATTAATATTATGTTTTTAGTTTTATTCAATAGTCGAATATGTTAAAAAAAATTATATTTTATAAGTCTAATTTAATAATTACAATATAATTATATTAGTATAGTAATTTAAATATTTAAATTGTACGAATGTCATTAGTATAGTAAATTGGAAAAGATTAAATCTAAATTTATTAAAAATGTGTAAAATTATGAAAAAAATTTGATAAGTAAATGAAAAAAGTGAGGAAAAATGATGTATATATTATATAGTATACAAATACGATAGAGCAATTCTCGTCCGTATTAACTTAACCATGTCTCATTTGAGCATATAACTTTGTAATTCAATAATAATAACCACAAAAGTACGAATTGATTAGTGAGTAATAATTAGGCATTGGTTATTATTAACTTAATAATCACAAAATTTTATTTATTTAGTAGTTTTTACTTCTAATTTCTGCTAATTACTAATAATTGAAAACTCGAAAGTTTGAAATATAAAAAATTGCCAAATAATTGAATATGTTGTTTTTATTTACTTTTGAATTTATAATTGTTGTATAAAACACATATCTATTTGTAAATCAGATACAAATAAGGTGTATGTAATGTAGATAGTGTAACTATTTATTTCTTTGTATGTAATGTGTGTGTGTGTCTATATATATATATATATATATATATATATATATATAGATATAGATATGCTAATTGCTATATAGTAAAAAGATATATATAATTCTTGTGATTTTAGTTTATTGAATTGTTAAATAAGTAAAAAATTTATAACTAATAAGTCTGATTTGATAATTGTAATATAATGGTATTAGTGTAGTAATTGAGATATTAAAATCGTAATAATAATATTAGTATATTATATCATACAAATAAAAAAATAAATTTATTAAAAAATGTAAAAATTATTTAAAAATAAGATAAATATATGGAAAAAATAGAGAAAATAACATGTGTAGTTGTGTATGCATGACTTATGAGAATGCAAACTGTGCAATTATCTTATTTAATAACTCATCTATATTTCATTTGAGTGTGTAACTTTATAATTAATCACTACGAAGTGATTAATGAATATTAATTAGATATTTATTATTATTATTAACCTATAAGAGATTGAGAGAGTATTAAATTGAATGACGTATTAACTTAATAATTTTAATTTAATAGTAATTTAAATTTTGAAATTTGAGTTTATACATTTTTGAGAAAAAAATTAGTAAGGAAAAATTTGATCATGATAAATTAACAATTATTTAATCTGTATTTAGAAATTCTAATTGATCATACTAATATAAAATGTTACATTTGACTAGCTAAATTTTGTATCTACATATTAACTTATTAAAGGTGTAATTAAAAGAAATAAATATAATTTAAGGATGTGATTGATTAAAGTTAGATTCATTAAAAGATTAAAATTAAAATAAAAAAGACGTATAGGTGTTAATATAATAATAACTATTTTAATTAGGTCAAATTGAGAATAAAAATACTTTAAATTAGATGATTTTGTAATTTTACAAAATTAAAACCTTAATTTGGCAAATTTGCAATTGCCACTTCCTTTGCTCGCTGTACGTTAGGGTTTATTTCCTAAATTAATTGCCCGCCCTCTTCTTCTTTGCTGCACGGCTGCACCTTTCTGATTTCTTGCGCCTCCGACGCCGCCGCCTCAGCCAATCCTTTGCTCGCGTTCTGCCTTCTGCCGGTCGCGTTTTGCCCCTTGTCCTCTGCCTGCCGCTCGCTTTCAAATTTTCGCTCGCCGCCTTCCTTCTTTGTTTGCTGAGTTGCTCCACCTTCCGCAGCTGCCTCCACTCCGTTGCTCACGCTCTGAGATTCTGCATCTTCCCTTCTCTTCTGCTTCTGAGTTCTGACGCTCGCGTTCTGCCTTCTGCCGCCGCTTCTGCACCTTCCTTTTGTCTGGTGAGAGCTTGACGTGTCTGGTTTTTCAATGTACCAATTCCTACGTTTGTTACTCCGCACTAATATCTTGTGTTTGTTTGCATTGTTAATTGAATTTGGAGAGTTCTGAAATAAAAACATATAGCTGTGCTTGCGGAGGTATATGACTATACGGTGGTCTGTTTCGATGTCCAGAAAAACAGAGCCGTATGGGAGCTGCGAATTTGTTTTAACTGTTTCTGCTGCTGCATGTATGTGGAAGCGGTTTTAGCTCAAGGATTAAATGTATTTTGTCAATTCAGATGATGACTGTAATTTAAAGACAATTTTCTTTGTGATTTCATAAGTTCTTCATGCTTGGGTTTTTTGCTTTTTGGGTTTCTAAAATTTAATTGCTGTTATTGTTTTTGGGTTTTTATTTCATTCTATGTGAGCAATTCCTGCTTATAATCGCTTCCTCTCAAGAGAATCATTCATGAATATTGCTTATATGTTGATTGCTGTATTTTTTCGTAGGGTGAGAGTTAAGATCATATTTGTGTGTTTGTTGGGTTTGGTGTCACAAATTTCTTCGTTTCCAACCCAAGTTCAAGTTCCAGTTTAAATTTCATGCAAATGTAATGAATTTCCATGTATTATTGTGGCTGGTAGCCTGGTATTGAAGTTCTTTCTTGAATGTATGTATTGAAGGGTATGTATTGAAGCTTTATTGTGTATGTATTGAAGGTTGGGACTTTGTGAATAATAAATTAGAATAGCCTGAGATTTTTGAGCAGTTACAGGATATTTGTTACCGCTGAATGGTAAATTTGGGGAGCATAGGGAAAAGGGCTTTCTAGTTTGGAAACAGTTGCCTCTGAAAATGGTTTTCTAGTTTTGCTGTTTCAATTTCCTTTGCTGTTTCAAATGGTTTTTGTAGTTGCCTCTGAAAATGGCCGAATTCGAATTCGGCCAAAAAAACTGAATATCAAATTCGACCGAATTCAGTTCGGTTTTCGAATTCGCCCTTGAAAATGGCCAACCCGAAAACCGAGGAACCTGACCGAATTGCACCCCTAGCATCTCATGTTGTGAATTGGTTTTTAGCTTTAAAAGTTAGAGTAGGTCAACTCCTTCATTATTTTTCTCAGATGAAGACATAGTTTTTAATTAGGTTTATGCTTATTCAAAAGATGGGGTTTTTTTTTTCTTATTTTATTTGGCTTAACTGTGAAGCCATTGTTTATTTTTCTTCCAGGAAAGTTATAGAAGTGCTGGCTGAGGTTTTGTTAGTTTTTTGAGCTTACGGGTTTTTAAACAAATGGGTTCTTTGAAACGATCAAGAAAAAAGGAGGAAAAGGGTGGATCTTTGAAACAATCCAGAAAAAAAGAGGAAAAGAGTGAGAACGACAGTGAAAGTGGCTCTGACTTTGACAACACCCATATCATGGACGATGATGGGCTGTCTGACGTTAGTTCGCTTTGTCTTAATGCATTATTTTGATTGCTAGTTTGCTTTTCAGTTTCCATTATTACTTTTTACTTTGATTTTGTTTTTGTGTTACATTCATTGATTTTCTTTAAAATAATTTCATAGAATCGCAATAATGATTATAATGATGATGATGATGATCATTATGGAGGAAGTAATGATGACAGTGAAGATGATGAGCGTGATGGAGAAGGAGATGATACTAGTGGCAATGAAGAAGAAGATGAAATTCAAGAGGATATGGAAGAGGAGGGAGAGGAAAGGACTGATGAGGAAAAGGATGCTGAGATGGCACAGCTGGAGCAAGAATATATGGAGCTTCAGCATGTAGAGCAGTAAGATCCTCATTGTTTTCAAGATGCTGTCTTTTATGAGTATATGTATGATAATTTGTATGCTAAACACTATTGTAGATGTCTAGTTATCTGTGTTTTTGTGATGTATTGGAGTGTGTTTATTAAGTGGATCTCAAATCTTCCATGTTTATCTTCATTTCAGAGCTAACCTTCAATATTTTTTTTGGAAAAGTGGTTATATTGGTTATGTTACAATTGACAGTTCTTTGCCATTTTAACGATGTAGAGATGCTTTGAAGAATCTAAAGCGTCACAAGGATGAGGATCTTCTAATTGGCAGTGCGGTAAAAAATCAAAAGGTATAAATGTATTTATTTTTTTTATTGTGCTATTATCTAACATGTTATTACCGTATTCTATTCCTAGTATTGAGGTAAATGTAGGTTTTGTTTTTTTTTTGGTGTCACGATCAAATGGAAAAAAAATAAAAATTCAGATGACTTACTTCATGATATCTATTTTTTTTTTTTTTAAACACACTTTTTGGCTTATTAGTTGGTTACAGATCTGCTTTCTGGTCTTCAATTAAACTCATGTGTTGTGTACGTTAAATAAACTTTAATATGTGCTTGTCTGCATTGTTTTGTTGATATCTTGAGCCTCAATGTGGTATCTATTCCCTTAAGTTCATTTTATTAAACCATTTTACAATTTTATCTTTGTTTCGAAGATAGTGATATTGATTTCATTTTCTACAACCTGCTCTCTGCTAAGGCTCTCTGGGACAAGACTCTGGAATTCAGATTTTTGCTGCAAAAAGCATATTCAAGTTCAAACAGGCTTCCACAGGTGCTGTTTGACTTGTACACAGATCCACTCTTAAGGCTCTACATGTGTAAAAGGATATTATAACAGAACAAATTTCACTCCCTTGCAGGAGCCTATTCGGTCATTGTTTTGCAGTTCAAGCAATGAAGTCACTGAAGCATATTCAGATCTAATTGCTTCAACTGAGAAAACCTTAGATTGTATGCATCAGTTACAGGAGGTAAAGATTAGATTGAAAATTTTATATCATATATGAACTTAGTAGCTGGAAGTTAATGACTTTTAACCACAAAGAAATTATTTGAATATATTACTTCTTATCTTGCATTAACCAGATATTATGTGTTCATAACAGGCACTGCTTGAGAAGAACCCTACAATTATGCAATCCTCAGGAGGTATAAATAGATTTTAGTTTTAGAATGATTTTTTGTTCCAATCTTTTAATTTGAGGGGAGGTCCTACATTTATTTACTCTTTATGTTGGTTCTTAACTCATACTGTTGATAAAATTCGCAAAAATTGTACTGTTCAGATTTTTTTTGTTGTGTGTTGTGTAGCATACCTCTAGTTTTGTCTGTAGGTTCTTTTCCCTCTTTCCCCTCGATGGCTGTCTTACAAAACTTGTTTTTTGCATCTTTTAACCTGAGGTATTGAAGTTTCTTTTGTTAGAGATTTTTCTTCCCCCACTTCTTTTAAGTCTAGAAAGGATAAGATAGAAAATATTGTTACTGTAATGGTAGGTTTGCTTGAAATTTTGCTATCCTTGCATACATACCTTTATTACATGGTGACCATTGTGTGTGTCTGGGTGCTTGTTCTAGTTGTCACCCATTGTTATGTCTGTAGTTTCACCAGATGTTTTATGTGTTCATGAAAGATACGGGACTGGCTAAAATATTTCAATTCAATGAGAATCTAGAGGTTTTGATAATCTACTGTAACTGAAACATATATGAAGGATTTTATATGTTGTTTGGCTTATTTTAATATCGTGGGTTTTAGTTATCTTCATTATCTTCTTAAGTGGATTCTAATATACTCTATCGGTGGTTTAAATTTCATCTTTCTAGTCAGCTCAGAAAAAAATATCAACCACTTAGAATCTTCTGGAAACTCAAATGGAGAAGGTGATGAACAGTGGTTGCGGATCTCTCAAATGCAGTTGAGGTACTTCCGTTTGTATAACAGGGGTGCTTGTTTGAATTAACTCCTCTGTTTTTAAGATTGTTGTTATTTACAAACTCTCTATTGACTTTGTGTTATATAAAACAAAGCTATGATGGCATTTATGTGCTGGTAACTGATACATGAATCAGTGGTAGCCATATGTATTGATCAGCTTTAAAAATTGTTTAATTTTCATGGGAATAATCTAGATATATAAAGCTGAGGTACCATTTGATGTCTGAGAAGAAGTTCAACCTGAACATGTCTCAGTTGGCTTGAATGACCAGAGAATTATCTTTCTTCTGATTGAAATGCTTCTTCTTTTTTTTTCACTAATTCTATTTAATTTTGCTGAAGTTTGGAGACAATCCTGGACTTCTATTGCTGCATCTTGCTCTTTTTTTATTTTTTTTTATTTTTTTTTTATGTTAATATCCTTCTCTATTCTTGCATTTTATGTGTTGCTAAGTTGATCCCTTGGTGTTGATTGATATTCCTCGTGCTTTTTGTTTTGTAGGATGGCTCCATTTAGAAACAAATCGATAGATAAATGGCAGAGAAAGACCCAGGTGACAACTGGAGCTGCTTCTATGAAAGGGAAGCTACATGCTTTTAACCAGGTTGGTTCTACTGTTATTTTGTTTTCCTGTAGCTGAAAAGAGCAAAATCACCTTGGGTTGATTATCTTTTTGTTGCAGAGTGTTAGTCAACAAGTTGCTGGATATATGAGGGATCCAAGTAAGATGATTAAAGGAATGCTGCAGAATAAATCAGCAGTTGCTCAATTTGGAGCAGTAAGTTTGGGGCTCTTTGTTGTGCAGCTAGCAGTGACTAGCTTTTCAATATTAAAGTCATCCCTATGCGTCTTATGGTAGAGTAGTTTGCAGTCATGACTTATTATTTGCATGTGGCTTTGTAGGTTCTGGATTCTGCTGGTCCTACTAATCCTGAGGTACTATTTAATCTTACTGCTAGTCTCCACGTAAAATTGGATTCTTTGATACTGGTGTAATGATTGAGGGATTTTTTTTTTTGGGAGGGTTCTCGGCATGATAGTTCTTAGTGCTTAATGAACTGTCAATGCTATCAGCTTGCTGCTTAAAATATAATCTGTTATACCTGTAAATTTCTATGCGTATTGCCATGTTATAGCGAAGCACTGGAGTATCTGTCATTTTCTTATGTAACTGATTTTTCTATCTTATTATTTGTGGTGTTCGATCAACACTACCCAAAATACGTTTAGAGTTTGGGAGGGCACTTAGATATGTGATGCTAAAATTGGGTATTACAGTTTTCTGATATATTTGCTGCCAGGGCGATGTGTAAATATTAGCCTATCTGGTGGCAAGAAACATTTGGTTGAGTGCCTATTTTGTGACAATTAGCAGTGCTTGAAGAAAATTTCTTCCTGTGTATCATGGTTGTATGTAGATATTCATGGCTTTGTTTCTCACAGGTCATGAACACGGATGGTGATCTTGAACTTCTGGATGACTCTGACTTCTATCAGCAGCTGTTGAAGGAGTTCTTTGAGACAATTGATCCAAATTCATCAGGTAAATTTTCTGGTTCATTGTGTATTATGGATTTTGATGTTCAGAATTGCACTTCGTATCTGTTTCTCTTCCTGAATCTGATGTTCAATTTAAATAAATAAATAAGAAACGGCAGCAGAAAAGATTACTTCTCTCTCTGTCTCAGTGGTTGCTATGTCTGTTCACTTGTCAATTTTCCCTGTGTATTGTGTTCTCTAAAAGTAGCATATATGACAATATTGAATTAAATTGCTTATTCTCACTATTTTCTTTTATCTCAGTGATTCTGTTGTAGTTCTCTTAAACTACTGATATCTTTTCATTTACGAAATAGCTAAAGACCAATAAACAATCAATAATACTGATATTTTCTTATTTACAGAGAGGGCATTCTATGCTGTAAAACGACTGCAGGCTAAGAAGAGAAAAATTGTTGACCGGCGAGCTTCAAAGAGTAGGAAGATCAGGTAACTTAATACCTTGTATCGCAAGCATGCATTTTTATTCTCTATGGACCTTTGCAGATGGCTAACATAATCATTTCGAGTTTGCAATCTGAACAACAATCCTATGCAGGTACCACGTTCATGAAAAAATTGTCAATTTTATGGCCCCGCAACCAGTGAATCTTCCTCCTATGGCGCCTAAATTGTTTGAAAATCTATTTGGTCTCAAAACCCAAAAGCCTCCAGTAACTGCTGATGCATGATGTGCCGATTGACAGAAGGCTGTGATGATCAACGTCAGGATATATGGACGAGCTAGATAGCTTTATTTGTTTGTATAATGATTCATGGAAGAGGGCATTTTGAAACGGAATATTGATATTAGCAATTACCAGTGTAATCCCAGTCAATAGGGACTCAAAAAAATCAAATATGTTGACATTTCTTGTAATATTTAAATCCTTTTTAAAGAGCAAATTCTGTTTAGCAGCAATCGAGTGCAAAATTCGAGGACCTTATATAATCTTCCTCACTAGGCCTCCCTGATTAAAGCAACTTTTACCATTTCAGTAGTTTCAAATATTGAGAGAAAATACACAAGGGAAGAAAGGCGAAAGTGTTGATCATTCCTAAGTGAGGTGGGCAGGAATTCATACCGGTCAAACTTTATTTACACATCATAAGACAATATTCCATTTCATAAAAAAATGCCAACCTCTTTAATTTACCTCAACATTTTTCATTTTCAAAACGCATGCAGATCAGGGTCAAAGTGAGAACAAATCTTACTTAAATGATCATCGAGACAAGGATATAATGTTACAATATAATCAAATTAGTCCAGACCACAACAACCACGAGTTTGTATACAGATTATCTGATGAACCACGACGATAAGACCTCCATTAGGACTCATAATGGAGGAGTATGAAATGACTGCCCATAGTAAGCAGCCGCTTGGTTTGTTGCTGTTGATGCATAAACCGCAGGATGAGCAGGCATTATGCTTGTACCGTGGCTACTGCAGATTTACAGACGCACATTAGCTCGATTACTCACCAAAAACATGTATAAACACGTGAGTTTTTTTTTATAGAATTCTTTGGAAAAATCATATGCAGCTCAGCTTCCCCAAAAAAAAAAACTTTGTATGAAACAACAGGTGCTGCAGTCACTGCTCACATCTTCGTAATAAGAAGCAGAGGTTGCATACATAAAAACAAGAAGATGTCACAAACAAGTAGCACTTCAAGATATAACTGATAATAAATGCATTTGGACCGTTGAATATAGCAACTAAAATTAAGGAAAGTTCATGCCAAAGAATTAACGACGAGTGCATGTTGAAATCTGCATATGGTATGCATATACCACAATAGTAACAACAACTAATAACGTAATTCTTTGAACAATAACAGGCTAAATGACCAAATGACCCATACTCTAGCCATGTTGAATATAACAATATTAATTCTCCAGATCTGGATCCAACAGAGAGGACAAAAGTTGAAAGCTACATATCAATGACTTTAGTGATTGAATATTGATATGATTGTACAAGCATACACATCCACTGCAAAACAATGCAGCCCACAAACAATGTACAACTGGATACAAGTAGTGTGTTTTGGCACGTAAAGAGATCCAAAACATAGAAAACCAAGAGGAAACAAAATATGTGAGCCTGTGCATTTTGGCAACTGATACACAACATAAAAAAAATTGAAAGGCCAAAAAAAAAAATGAGGGCTTTATGAACACATTCACACAAAAAATCAAAAGGCACAAAAAACAATGAGGGCTTTATGCATACATTCACACATGTCTCTCCTAGTCATTAAATTTTGGGACTGTAAAATATTTTTAAAGAAAATGAGTTTCAGGTCTTTAACCTGTTCATTTGAAGTCCATCATTGTGTCCATAACCTTGCAATAAAGCATTTGCTTGGAGATAACTATTAGCTTGGAACAAAGTATTGGAAACAGAAGGCCTGCAATGGACAACAAAATACAATACATTCTTGTAAGAAATAAAATTTTCATGTCCACAGAGATCATAAACAACACACCCCCTCCCCCCTCCCCCCCCGGCCCAAAAAAAAAAAAGGAAAAAAAAAAGAACTGTAAAGAAAGATTCTGAATGTAAAACAAAAATTACATCGGCTGCTGAACACCAGATTGTTGCATCATCTGGCAATAAACATATTCATCAATCCTTTGCTTTGCAAGGCCAACCTGTAAAAAGTGGAAAATTAATGCTAGATACTTTTAACTTATTCAATAATCAGATTGATAAATCAAATCAAATAACAAAAGAAATAAATCAAAACACATGAAAATGTTATTAACCATTCACAAGATATACATAGCAAACAGCATAAAAATTGAGCTATTCCATTACATGATGAAAAAGATTAAATTGAAAAATTCTCATCTGTCCTTAATAATAATAATAAAAGCTGTAAAACCTGCTACAGTAAACCTTCTCATAATGTCGAAAGAGAATCAGCACCACAAAACAAACCAACCCCCCCCCCCGCCCCCCACCCCAAAACAAAAAAAAAAGAGTAACAGTAGCTCTTTCCAGAAGTTAATTTTATCATCTTGACTCATACATGCAGAAAAGGGAGATTGTTCAGCAAAGGAATTGGGGTGGGCCGGGGGGGGGGGGGAGATATTATAATTAAAGAAAATTTTAACACAAAAATTCCAGTGCTCACCTGCTGTGCACTACCGCCTAAATGAATTTGCCTTTGTGTTTGTTCACCCTTCCCACCATAAACCTGCCAAAGCAAAGTGGAAAGAGAGTTTAATAGCTGCAATTTACCCAGGCTAAAAGCAAAGTATAAAATTATTGTATCACAAGAATGACAACCCATTAACAGCAGATCCACATGGGAATTAAAAAACTAGAGTGGTTGATCTAAATGCAACATACCTTAATAGTTGCTCCAGACTCAGTTCTGATTCTTGAAATGTTGGAGCCACACCGCCCAATTAAGCCGCCAACCATTGACTCAGGAACCATAATCTCCAGATTTACATATTCAGCTGCAAGAGTGGTTGTCCTAAAGATCATGCCGTTATGAGAAAAATATTAACATTGCATACAGTAGCAGGATGCACCAGATTTAACAGTGTGTAAGCGATGTGAAAAGATTAAACAACCTGAAGTTGGATCAATATATTGATGGGGCTGTCGATTGAAGCCTTGGTTGTATGACAGATTGATGGAAATTACTTGTTTAGGAGGGTTATCCCTGCACAACTTTCACCATAAGTACAAAGAAAATAAGGTGGATTGGTTGAATTTAAACAATCTTTTGACAAACCTCAGCTGACATCCAATCTCCATCACAGCCTTCTGGACTGATCCAATATCTCCAGAAATCTGCATTTCATGTGCAATCAAGCAGAAATTAACTTTTAGCCAAAAATATCTCCTGAGATTATTCTGTGTTTGGTACTATTTAGAAAGTGTTGGCAGAAAATGCGCCCATTTTTTGCAGATAGCTACAAAATCCTCACAATAAACAGCTCAGTTGCTCCCATATAAAGCCGCTGCATCCCCTATGAAATTTTAATATCTTAAATACTTTTTCCTGACAACTGCCTAGGAACAACTAAATGTTAATCATACAAAACAGATTGCAAACAGACCATTGATAATCAAGAATGCCACAGATAAAAAGTGGATTTCACACAGAAAAGGAATTGTTTCATTAGAGATGACTTGTCATTTTGCCAACCAGCCACAACAATTTTACATATGATAATGTAACTTTCGCTAAGTAAACCAAAGACCGCAAAAAGGCTCTCACCTGCACTACTCGATCAGACTCATGAGCAGATGCACATAAAGGTAGCTGATTTTGGGCAAGAACCGTAATAGTAGCACCTGAGGAGTTCCTCAAGTTCTCAATATTCTGACCATTCAATCCAATCAAACCACCAGCTTGCGAACCAGCAATTAAAAGCCTAATTGTATTTGCAGCCACATGCCCAGCAGTTTGTTTCTGAGGCTCAACATTAACATCATCATCCTATATGCAGAAACATGATTACCACATCAATGAACTTTTCCTCGTGAATGAATTGGCACAAACGAAAAGCAACCACACTAAAATCAAACAATCCTTTAATAAGCCAAGTGCAAGGTACAAAAGCCAAAAAGAGCCCAGAAGTCAGAATACAATCAAACTAAACCTATGTACACCTGGATTCTTTAAAGAGAAAACATTCAGCTTTCTTCCAAAATCTAATTATGTCTTCGAGCATTCTACTTCTCTCTACTCCTTGTATACATTTACAAGAAAGACAAGCTAAAAAATATACTGAATTCTGAAGAAAGAGATTTTTATGAGGACCAAATACACTTTTGCTTCTGAATTCTATATTTGGAAAAGATAATCTCTTACTGACACACTGGTATCTTAGGACACTTAGGACATATCCTTTGAGACGGTAATCTCTCACCAAACATGAGGAAATCATGGTCAGATGGCTACCAACCATTTTAAAAATTTTAAGTATACCTATGCAACTTTTTAAACATTTATTCAAAACGTACTCCTTTTAGCATCCAAAACAAAAGGTAAATGCATCACCTTGAGAATCAAATTAACGATATGATGAAGAGCCAGCTCTGCATCACATAGATTGTTGTCACTGTCTTTAGAGCTTATGATAATTACTCTTTCTTCATGTCGCTGCAAAATTATGAAACAAAAAATTGCGATTAACTTCCACTGTCCCAGAAAAAGAACCTCTCAGATCAAATCAAAAAAACACACCCATCCAAGCTATATCCATCTATCCAATTGAGGTAAAAGAAAGATGAAAATGTGCCCCTCATCACCCAGCTTTAAACAAAAAGGTCCTATTTCTTTTTCCAGCCAACATTCAATCCCAAGGTCAAAACCTTGGCCATTGAACCCGATGTCCCAACTCACCCTTGATGTCCGAGTTTATTAGCATAAGTACAATTCCACAAACACAGAATTGAGTTTTAGTCCTAAAATTTAAACTTTCTATTTAATGCTTACTATATTTTAGTCAATTTATCAACCCCATAAACCAAAATTCCAAGTTCCAGAATTTTCATTCCAAAACGACGTTCCTCAGCTACCTATTCAACAAAAATCAGCAAAGAACATTTCATCCCTCTTTCCCCTCAGTACGCCAAGCAAAGAAAGAATGAACCATAAAAATTAAAACTTGAAATACTCACGGCGATGGCGTCAGCTATTTTAATATTAGCTTTGGTCTCTTCACGAATCTTCTGAATTCGATGTCCTACCCTCCCAATAACCTTCCCAATCTGCCTCGACGGTACCACGATACGATAGAGAACGTCCTGCGTCACCTTAACGCGCCGCTTGGGCGCCGGGAAGTCGGCTGATGTTCCGGCTGCCTCAGCTGCGCTCTCATCTTCCCGAGGCCGCTTCAGGTTGTTCGAACGCGGCTGATCTTCAACAGCTGATGATAGCGTAGCCGTGGTAGGAGCCGAAGATGACGCCGGAGTCGGAGGTAAAGGTGCCGGAGGGCTAGGGTTTACAAGGTTTCCGTTATGGTGGTGAGGTTGAGCCATCTGAGTTGGGTCGCGAAAACGAGTGTCGAGGTTTTAAGGGCCTTATTATTATATTTTGCTGGTTAGATTTACTGATTTACCCATTCGAATGTACCAGGGAATAATATCGTGGTGCACGGTGTATATTTTTTATTTTAATATTGCTGTTTTTTCACCGTTAAAACATAAGTTGCTTCTTGCTTCTTGCTTCTTTTTTCTTTCTTTTTTTTCAAAAATATAGTTATATTGCATTAAAAATAATGTACAAAGATAGTTGAAAAAGTTAATTGATTTTAGTGGTACATCATTACCATGAAAGAAACAGCCTAGAAGCCCTACATAAGTCTCTGAGAAGGAAAAAGCCTCCGAAGAGGACAAAATCTTAATAAATACGGATATACGAACAAAATATTATTACTATTAACTAAGATGGCTGTCTCGACTGGGGCACCGCAAATTGCATATTGAATTCAGAGTCCTTAGCTTTCATCTCATGCCTTTCATGGTGGTTGCATACGTTGAATAACTTGACAATTAAACTACTACCGCATATATTGAAGAGATTGTAACTAAAGTCATAACAAAAAATTGCAAAAAAAAAGAAAGAAGAAGCTATATTATGTACAGTAAAAAAAATCGCACCGTTTTTTCCCCTTCAATCACCTCTGGTACTGATTTTTTCGCTGGCCTTGGTAGGCTAGACCCTTAACTTTTTTTTTTTTAATGTATGTTTACTTTTTTAAACATAGGTTGCTTACAAATTTAATTTTTGCACTTTCAAAAATATCTTTTCAACTTGCATAAAAACATAGCAATTTTCATCTCTTTTTTTTTTCAAGAACATCTAAGTACGTACTCCATGAGCATAATTTCTGGACAAACTCACTCAGTTCGTACAAAATATGTTGAACTTCCTTTGTTAAGCATCCCTTAATTGCCAAAAGAATAACATGTTGGATGAAAACATAAAAGTTATGACTTTTCAGTCTAGAAAACTGGAACTCTTCCCATTTTATGCATCAAGATATATTTGAAGCAAAACCATCAGGGTACTTCACTGAGGTAATGAAGTTAAGTATTTTATACTTCTCATATTTGTGAAATGGTAATCAAATCCTTACGAGATTTTCAGGTGTCCTTACTTTTACCCTTAATGTCAAACAATGTTGCAATCAAATTCTCAGTCACATTCTTCATAACATGTATGATGTCTATATTGTGTCTCAATTTGAGGTTCACCCAGTACGGAAGATCGAAGAACACGCTTTTGTTGCCCACTTCGGATCATACCCTTTCGTGCTTCGCTTTTTCTTTTGGTCTTTAGCAAAAGATTTACTAAAGGCATATGACCCACTAACTGACATCTCAACATCAAAAACAATCTCATGGCCAGAAGTGGGAAGTACTGGATATCGAGGTCTACTAGCCCATCAAAATTCTTTTTATCTCTTCTCTATTGGTGATCAAGTGATAAGAATTTACAATGTTCCATATAACACATTTTCCTACTGTGATGCAAGTACTGAGATAATGTCTCATTCATGCAAACTGGACAAGTATGGTAGCTTTTGGTACTCTAACCAGAGAGCATACCATAGGCGGAGAAATCATTTATGGTCCACAAAAGAGTTGCACACAATGTGAACTTTTCTCTTTTGTACGCATCATAAGCATCGACATTAATCTACTACTCGTTCAACTCATGAATCAGGGGTTGCAAATACACATCAATATTTTTTCTTGGCGATTTGGGTCCAAGAATTAGAATTGACAAGAAGATGAATAGATCTTTCATGTATCTCCAAGAAGGCAAATTATACGGGACAAGAAAGATGGGCCAAATACTGTATGCATTGCTTAGATTGCCAAATAGATTGAACCCATCAGTGGCAAGTCCAAGCCTTACACTTCGAGGGTCACTTTCAAAAGAAGGAAACACTCCATCAATGTGCTTCCATGCTTCACTATCCATAGGGTACCTAAGTATGTTACTATCTTTGACTCACTTCTCCTTATGCCACCTCATGTGAAAAGCTACCTCTTCATTAATGTACAACCTTTGTAGTCTTGGTTTGAGAGGAAAGTATAGAAGAACCATACGGGGAACCTTTGAACCGTCGACCATAAATTTAGGGTTATCACACTTATCATTTGGACAAGTGTTGAGGGATGCATACTCATTTTGAAACAGAACACAATAATTGACACAAGTATGAATTTTTTCACTTTAAAACCCTAAATCCCATATGTATCTTTTACATTCATAGAAATTCTTTGGAATAGAAGTTGAATTTAGAAGGGCTTTCTTGAATATGTCAAGCAAAAGAACAAAAGATTTGGCTATCCAACCACTAGTAGTCTTTAAATGTAAAAGACTCACAATGAATGAAAATTTTGAAAGATATTGACACCCGAGATAGAGGTCCTGGCGGGCTTCATCTAATAATTTATGAAGAGTTTCCATATTATTGTCTAAATTATTTGATGACCCACGACCAGTTTGCCAATTTTCACCCCATTTACTTTGACCTATGTTATTCAACATGTCATCTAGATCATCACCATAACCCTCCTCATCATCACCCTCAACCTTACTAGTTGTTAAGTATTCATCATCTGAAATATCCTCATACTTCTCATTATGATATATCCATTTATCATAATCTGTACATATTTCTTTATGCATTAAGTGAAAGAACACAGTGTCTCTATCATAAAGGCAGAAGTTGTTGCATGATTTAGAAGGGCAGGGAATTTTTTTTGATTCTTCTTTAGCACGATAAGCAAATTTTAAGAACTCTTCCACCTCTAACTTATATCTTATGTCCTTTGTTTTGTGCGCAATTTTCAACTATGATTTGTCAATTACCTATAATCAATTCATTGAAAGATTAGAACACAATATGAATACAACATTGGTCATCTCCCCAAATTTTTACCTTTGCAGTCCCTCAAATACAGTATAAACATGATTTTATTTTCATTACCACAACAAAAAACTGTATGGAATAAAAATTTTAGAAAAAAACTACACATTATCACAAAAGGCAGCATAATGTGATCGACACGTTACACATTTATAAGTATCACTAAGCACCAAACACATACATTTGAATGCTTAAAACTAATTAATGCTACATTTGTCAATGTGAGGCATAAAGTAATACTTGCCTTCAACAGCCGAACAACAAAGAGAAGAATTGTAATCAATCAAAAGGTATGATGTGAGGGGCCAATTCAACTTTTCTTCTCTAGCAGGTCAACTTTCCAATGATAAGTCGTTGGAAAGCAAACAGGTAAATGCAACAGGATATTTTGTTTGGTCCTACATAAAGAAAGACCAAGCTACCTTAAAAATTGAACCATTCCAATTTCATTGTTTCAAACCTTACAATTGCAATTTGTACTACATCACCAAAAAATGAAGTCACTATATCATTTATAGTTATTTCTTCTCAACTCCATTATATTTATGTCCAACAAATTGTATTTTCACCGATAGTCTGCTGCAACTTAAGTATCACTTTCACCAAATATAGAAACCAATCCATCTTCTAAAGTTATGCCAAGAACAAGGTAATGATCTAATGATATTATCCAACCCAAATTTTTTGGTGAGCTAATCCAAAGAGTATGAAAACCACATATTTAAATGGCATCAATAAGCAATAAACTGCATAAAAAATCCCACAAATTCACAACTTCAATCCACTTCAAAAATATTTTACTTACTCTACATCTAGCACACTTTATTGACATTTTTTCTATATATATGAACCAATTTTTGTCAAAAATATTAATTTCGAAACATATAGGCTTCTTTGAAGTTTTACAAAGATGACTAAAATTCACTTTATTGACAAGTACTAACATTCAAAATTTGAATATATGAGTGTAGTACAATTTTCCAAGCACTTTGATGGATAAACATTATACATCAGCCCTAAAGGAAAATAAAATCTAGTTACTTATTTTGGAGTAGATTGTATGCAGGGAAAAAAAAAACTAGAATGTTCAACAGTTATATGGATATTGTTAATGCTTTGATGAGAGTAGCAACTTTAGGTTTATTAGTTACATCTAATTCTCCGAGATTAGTAAGCAGTTGAACATGGTTTTCAACAACCCGCAGACTAAGTCGATAGGCCAAAATATAAATTAATAGAATACAGACAATACTCAGGGTGTTGTATGGTAAAGCAATCAGTTTTAAAACAAGTGACAATTACAAAAGAAACATAATTAGTTAAATTCATGAAGCTTGAAAAGCTTTATGGTATTGATTACTTAAATCTTGATTGGAATTTTCATCATATCTTTCTTTACTGCGAACAAATCATGTAGGCTAATCGAGCTATGTATTTTCTAAACAATTGAGTAACTCGCATTGAAATGGTGTCAAATACATTTTCACCGCAATTAAGCATTCACATGGGAAATTCTTAAGCTCAAACAATTAATTATAGCAACACATGAATAACAAAATCATACTTTTAAAATTCTAAACTCACACCTGATAGGGAAAATTTTTACAATTTAAGCAACGAAAATCAACAACTTAAAAAAATGCAGAAAATTTTCAAAAAAAATTGAAGTAAAAACAAAAACAATAGTAGGCTTTGGCGCAATGCGAAAAATTACAGAAAATGCAAGAAAAATTGCAAGGCCAGTATGGACGGTGATGGTGGTGGCGGCGGTGGCCTTTGACTTTCCAAGCTCCACCATAGCCGCTATGAGATATGACAGAATAGGGGGAACCAACAAAAAATGGGCAACCGACTGGATTTGATCAGAGAACCGATGGCAACAAAAATGGGACAACAAAAAATTGACTACTTTTGGCCGACAGTGATGGGAGAATTGCTGGTGGACTACTTTGGTTAGGTTGGAACTAGATTTGACCGGAGGCGAAAAGGGACAACTGGAGGCCGTAATGCTTCTTGCGGACAATGGCACTGCCTAGCGACCGATTTCAGACGAGAGAACAGGACTTTGGGTCGTCACTCTAGCATTCCAAAATCTGGTCAACGATGAATGAAGGCCAATAAATCGGCAACGATGGATGAGGGGTTAGAACCATTTTTGCTTTTGCCCAACTTCTTGAGGACTAAGTTGCTCGAATGGCAATGATGGACTCAGAAGAAGTACTGAGTTTGAGGAAAAAGCACGGCAAAAAACCAGTTGAAGAGTTCGGGGAGAAAATAGGCACCGGCTGGACTTGGAAGAAGAACGACGATGACTGGAATTGGGCTTAGAAGAAGCACGACAATGACTAGCAGCACATTTGGTTCAAGGGAATTGTAAATTCATTACAATCTTATTCTTATTTAGCCTTAATTCTTTTTTTTGGTTCAAAGGAATTGAAACTCCTATGAATTCCAATTCCTTCCAAAGCCTAATTTGGAATTCAACCACATTAGTCAAGAATTGCAATTCTATGCAGCAAGGAATTGGCAAATTTTTTTTTTTCAATTTTACCCTTCTCTCCAGCCCATTCTCACTCTTCTTTCTCTCTCATAATTTTTCTCACTCTTCTTTCTCGCTTATAATTTTTCTCACTCCTCTTTCTCTCCCATCATTTTCTCTCTCTTCTTTCTCTGTCATCATTTTTCTTAGTCTACTTTCTCTCTCATCATTTTTCTCAGTCTACTTTATATCTCATCATTTTTCTCACTCTATTTTCTCTCTTATCATTTTCTTATTCTACTTTATATCTTATCATTTTTCTCACTCTTCTTTCTCTCTCTTCATTTTCCCACTTTACTTCCCCTCTCATAATTTTCTCACTCTACTTTATCTCTCATCGTTTTTCTCACTCTACTTTCTCTCTCATCATTTTTCTCACTCTATTTTCTCTCATCATTTTCTCATTCTACTTTCTCTTTCATCATTTTTCTTAGTCTACTTTCTCTCTCATCATTTTTCTCACTCTACTTTATCTCTCATCATTTTTCTCACTCTTCTTTCTCTCTCATTGTTTTTCTCACTCTACTTTCTCTCTCATCATTTTCTCACTCTTTTTTCTCTCTCTCTCATCATTTTCTCACTCTTTTTTCTCTCTCTCTCTCATCATTTTCTCACTCTTCTTTCTCTCTCTCATTATTTTCTCACTTTTCTTTCTCTCATCATTTTCTCATTTAGTAATAAAATGCTTAAGATGAGAGTATTTTAGTCATTTTAACAGTATTCATTAGTTCTATTCACTCTAACTAAACACAAGAATAATGATTACACCCCATACAATTCCTTTGAACCAAACCCATTCAATTCAATTCAATTCCAGCCCAATTCATTACAGTGAACCAAACGTGCCATAGGAGTTTGGGGAAAAAAAGTGTGGTACTGAGTTTGGGGATTGGGAGTCGAGAGAGACAACTTAGGGCAGAGAAGGGGATGCTATGTTGGCAAAAAAAAAAAAGAAAAAAGAAAAACACTTTTCACAACGATAGAGCACTTTCATTTTTCAACATTTTTTCCTTTTACCCAAATTTTTAAGCATTCAAACTTTTTATTCAATTTTTAATAATAAAAAGTTATTTACTTTTTTTTTAATACCAATAATCAATCTTTCACTTAATTAACAATGCAATGTTGGTTTAAAAAAATTCTGATTTGAAATGATTTCTAAATTTTACATTTACAAATGCTAATAAGTTATTAAATGGCCAAAGTGAAATCGTTTAAAAATAAATCAGAGGAAAAATAATATTTACATTTTCGTGTTGAGATGTACATTATATATTTAAATTTATATGGATTATATATATTTAAGATTATATGTCTCTTACTTCACATATGAACAAATGGACGAATAATTAATATGTGTATCACTATGTGTTTACATAAAATTATGCGTATGTATGCACTAAACTACTTATGTTATGTAGTAATTACTTTTATTATAACTACATTGTTTACAAACTACTATATTTATGTATTCATTACTTATGCTAATGGTTTTAGTTGTAACTATATATATAACTCCCTTCGTCCATAAAAAGAGAGAGTTAAGTTTCTAACCGAGTTTCTGTTCCAAAATAAGAGTCCAAATTCAATAGTCAACCTTGAGTTTTCAACAAAATTTCCAAAATACCTATTCATTAGATACAATACATTAAAGGGGTGTGTTGATATAAAATACCTTTAATGAGGAAATTAGTGGTATAAAATGAGTTGTACGTCTACTTCGTTGACCAAAAATAAAAAGTTATACATTGGTGAAACTAAACTCTCATTTTTTGGGACAAAGGGAGTATAAGTATTTACTACTTTTGCTTTAAGTATTAACTACCACTTATTTTATAATATTACATTAGTGACTATAACTACTTTCAAATTATATATTTTCCGTTCTTGATTTTCTTATGAAGAAATGTAGTTTGTAATATATATCAAAACGTGTAATTACCGTTAATCAATAGTGTATTTTAATACTAACAAAATTATGTGTTTAAACTTATTAAACTTATGTGCATAAGTTCATAAATTTCAAAGTGTCCTAATATAATTATTTTAAATTAAGAGCCATAACATAAATAGCCCAATGAAACTCAGTTTAATGAAAAATATACTTAGTCCAATTATTATTCTTAACCAAAGAAATTCAATTGGTACTAATCAATAGTGTATTGTAATACGAAAAAGACTGTGTGATTAAAGTACAATTATATGGACAAAAAAAAATGGTAGGGTGTCCCAGTATAATTATTAGAAATTAAGAGTTAAAATATAAGTAAGCTAAGTTTGGCATAAGGAACGATATGCTTAATCCAATCATTATTTTTAGCCAAAGAAATCCAATTATAATTAATTTATAGTGTATCCAAAAAAAGACTCTATGCTTGAAGTAAAATAATGAAAGCAAATTCATATATATTAGGGTGTCCTAGTGCAATTATTAAAAATTAAGAGTCATAAATTTAAAAAATTAAGTTCGGCCCAATTAATAAACTACATAACCCAATCATTATTCTTAACCAAACAAGTCCAATAATTAAGTAAATTGTGGCCCAATCAATTTAGCCCAAAACATTTTATTTAATCTATTCCAAACTATATGACCCAATACATATCTTGTTATAAAATTTATAATATTCAATTTTATTACACACCAAAACAAATATTTATATCTCCATATTTAATAATATTATACACTAAAACTATATATATAAATGTGTGTGTGTGTGTGTGTGTGTAAGTTAAAAGAGTATAACTATTTTCATTTTTATTGTGGCTATTTTCTTAATTAAATTTTTTTAAACCAGAAAATTCAATTTTATAATACACTAACATAAAAAAAAATTATGTATTTGAATTAATGATATTTCACTTATATCCATATAATTAAAAATTTAATTGAGAATCATATATAAATAATATAAGTTACATATATAATAAGAAATTAGTGACGACAAAAAAAACGTCATTAAAAGGCATCCAAATTAGTGATGACTATACCTTCGTCACCAATGAATAAACTGTATGATTTTAGTGACGAGAATGTTTCTTGTCACTATTTTTTTGTCACCAATTGGTTCAATTGGCGGGAGTCTTTCCCGCCATACTTTTTAGTGATGAAATAGTGACAACTTCCGATGATTCGTCACTAAAGTTGTGGAGTAGAATCAAAATTGGTGATGATAACATTTTTTGTTACTAATTGGGGTATTTAGTGACAAGATTTTCTTTCATCACAGTATTTTTCGTCACTAAAGGTCATTTTTCTTGTAGTGTTGTAAAGACTGGGGGCAGAAGATTTCATCTCGCAAGGCGTGGGTACGTTCAATGGACTAGGATTTTGACCAAAAGACTTCCTTGTATAAGGCGCAGGCACGCCTAACCAATTGATACATTGGGTGAATTTTTACTGAAAAGGAAGCTTATGGGTGATTGATTCCAAGAAGAAAAGAGGATTTGACTATAGCAAAATTGAGCAGACTAACCATCTATTTAGTTTAGGAATATTTTCTATTTTATTTATCTTTCCTTTTTAAATTAGAATTTGACTTTTAGAAATCCTTTCAGAATTGGTATTTTTATCATATATTTTGATGGGCTCTGAGGAGTTGTTCAACCTACTCGCCATACATTTGATCCACGATGACATATTACGGGCCCGATGATGAGAGTTAGGTCTAAATAACTTTAAGAAACCTTAAATGGTTTAATTCTTGACCTCCAAGCTCGTCAAGCATGCGGCCAAAACTTGCAAATCATTAGCAAGTCCAATTTGAAGAACACTAGTCTTGCCTTGGCTGAATTCTAGTGTATTAGTAGGCCAAGTGTTTAGCATTTTGTTAGCATTAAATTTTATTAGTATTAGTTATTTTTATTACTTCTTGAAGGGGTCGAATTTAGGTCTTAAAAGGGCACCTTCTTTTTGGATTTTAGTTTTGCCGAAGTGTGCTTTTTTTTTTTTTTGGTGGCTAAATATTAGGTTTGTTTTTTATAGGGTTTTTATTTTCTTTATATTTTTAAGGCTACCCTTAATTTCTTAAAGAGCTAGCCGCCTCCTAGAAGTAGATTAGGGTTAGAATTTTAGTTATTTCCTTTTCAAGATAGCCTTCTAATCTATAATAGGCCTTTTGGCCATCACATAAATAGCAGACAAGTTGAGAATTTTTGAAATATTATGTCCTTGAGAGTTTGAGTAAATCAATCTCTTTGTTCTTTCAAAGAACAATGGACTTATCAAATTTGGCTAGTTGGTGGCACATTTGAGTCTCATCAATCTAGTAGAACTTTAGGTTGTGGTGACGTTTCATCCATTGGTCTCAATTCCACCGGTTCTAGTGATTTCGCAAATTAAGTCTTGGATCATGTTTGCTTGTTCTGTAATGCTGGTTCTTTATAACCGTGAGGTACACATCATATTTAGGAGTTGTATTTTCGTATAAAAAAAAGCCCTAGAGATGCCATACACAATATCATCACATGCCTTCATCATCAACCACACATTCCACTCTCTTCATTGGTTAGCAATCTTTCAAGAAATTCAAGGAATCATGTTTGCCATCATGAGTTGCTAAACACTATTTTTTTTTATTAAAGGGATATATTAATTTCAATTGTCATAACTGTGGAGTTTTGTGCTTAATTTATATTTTTTAGTTTTAATTCAAATGCTCATTGATTCTTGATTTTATTTTCTATGAATGATTGATGTTGGTTAATCTGACAAATTAATTCATCATTTTTTATTCTATTGCTATCCATAAGTTCAATAATCCGTAATTGTCATGAGTGAGTGGTATAAGTAATAGTTAGGTTATTAATGTTTATTAATTAAAATATGCATGTTAACCTAAAATAATCAATGAGACAAGATTAATTAATTACAACTATTTGGTTATTTAATTTTGGTTTAACTATTTTTACCAATTTTAATGTTATCATCAATTTGATATGGAACGCTACCGTACCCAATCAATTAATGATAAGTTTTATTTTGGATGTTGGGTTCGGTCAATTACTTTAGGAAAATAGAAGATTTGTTATGTCTATCCTAATAAGTTTTTAAATTAAAGATTTGAATTTGCAAGATAATTATTTGTAACCTATGATCAGTGATACAATTGAATAAAATTACACATTTGGATTAGAAGCTCGGTAATATACATTTTTTTCCTCTATTTTTCTGTTTAATTATTTATTTTCATTGTTTATTAGAATTTTGCTAATTAGTTACTTATTTCAAAATTCTCCAGTTTTACTTAGAAACTATACTTTTGGTTCCCTTAAAATTTGACTTGATTCACTATTACTGTAAATTTAATTCGTAGTGACTAAAGTGCAAATAATTAATTGTGAAAGTTTGAATAAACCGATCAAAGTGCTCTCCATTCTAACTTTTATAAAACCTTCGGTACTATAACTGAGATAGAAACGAGTTCTTTGCTTTACAAGAATTGATCAGCAATATAAATTTTGAAAATTGAAAATAAAGCTCAAGAAAAGTGTGTGTAATTAACTCTTAAGAATTTCTACTACAATCAATGCCTCGCCTACTTCATCTTCAATGAGGATGGCAGCAAATGCATAATGCATTCTCCTCTTCCTCCTCCTCCTCCTCCTCACCATTCTGTGAAAGCGTGACAGGTGGTTTACCATTTCCATCTCCTTTCTATTCCAGTGGCAGTAAACTCTCAATCAATGCAAAAGATCCCATCAAGTATAGATTGCCCAAATTTCGCAAGGATGCGTCCATACATTTCTCCAAGCTTAGAAAGTCCTTCCAGAAATCTGCATCAGTGCATGCATTGAAATGTAGAAAGTAATTAGGATCTGTTGGACACAGTTGCAAAATTTTGGCAATGGCAATTTATAGTAGTAATAATTGGACCTTTTTATATTCACCGAACTTGTATTGCAAATAATAGGCATCTACCTAGGCAATAAATACTGTTTCCTTTGCCTTGTCAAATCATCTGTATTTGGTTCAAATTCAATTATGAATGACTACTAACAGGTAACAGCGACATATCCAAGCATGATCGTAATTCCTCGTAATTAAAAAAAAAAAAATCCTTGTTTTTATTTTTTTGGTGATTAGGGGAGGGGTGCTTATGTTTTGGCATTTTAAATGCATCTTTATACTCTCTAAAATATTTTTATATTTTATAATTATTAATTCAAAAGTATAAAAATATATTTTAAAACGTAATTTATATATATTTGATTTTTTTATAATGAAATACAAAACTCCGACAATGTCATTTACTTATACAGTTATGATTAGATTTTTCATTCGTGATTTAAAAGATATTTTCAATTTGTCACAATCGATATGTTTCTATTATCAGTCCTATTTATGTTTTTAACCAAATGCTTTTATTTATTTATTATTTTCAGTCACTAAATAATTGGGACAATTTAAGTTTACATACCTTAAGCTACCAAATTCAATTGATATCATGCCTTGAATCCACCCGAGAGTAAAGGTGACAAAAATTCTCGCTTCGGTTACGTACTCTTGCTTTGTGTGAAATAAGTAAATCAACCCAAGAGATCAATATATATATATATATATATATATATATATATATATATATATATATATATATAGAAAAAGAAAAAAAATATGCACTAGTCAAATAGTCATATAATTTGTATGAATTGCATTTTGAAAAGTATTTTTAAATTTTAATAGACAATTGTTTATATTTTTGACACAATTTTTATATCGTAAAGGTAAAAATACAGTCTCTACAAACCCAAACTCAACTAGGTAGATTTTGATGACTTAACTATAATCGTGTTTGAATGACATATTTAAGCATGATTTTCTCCGAACATTTGACAAGGATTCAATTTTTTTTCCTGTTCTATTCCTACTTTAAAAAATTGTTTCTTATTAATTTTCAGAACTACAAAAAATTTAGAAAACCTAAAATTTAATTAATAATTTCCTAAATGGATTGTGTCCTTTGGATAATATATATTTTTTTCCTAGTGATGATATATAAAATAAAGAATTTAATGGAACTTCACAATTACTGACGGGCCATCTATTGACAAAACCTACCCATCAATCATCACTTTACTTTAATTATCTAGTAATTTTTCCTCAGATGAATACCAATTTAATTATTGTAAGAATTCCCACAACCCGAGAGGGGAAATGGAAGAAAAATGCAAGTGCGAAACGAGGAAGGAGGGAATCCAGGCCACTGGGTTATGCTTATGCCCAATGGTGGTCTGGATCATCGGTGTGTGCAATAGAAGGAAACAATGCAGTAACTTCAACGGCCATTTCCTTTCAAAATTTACTGTAGACTAGGGGCGAATTTTAGTGCGATTAAGGTGCGATTTTATACTGTAGACTATAGCTACAGTACAAAATCTTTTTTTTTTAAAAAAATAAAATAAAAATTTAAGTGCGTGTTTCGTTACGGTTTTAGAAGCAGCCTCTTCAACTTCAAGCATATGGTAGTAGTTCGATAGCCAAGCTATTCAACATTTGCGACAGTAGTTTGGTTACTATGCTATTCAATGTTTGTGGGATCATCACGGACTGCGTGGGAAGAGAGTTAGGGACCAGACGTTTAGTTTCTTTCTTTGCATACAATTTGAGGTGACTAGTCCCAGTCGAGCCAGCCTCCTTAATTAATAGCTGTTTTAGTTTTAACTTTAGTTTTAGTGCGTTGTCCCTACTAGGTAGGGTGTTTTCTTTGCTTTGTCCCTAGTTTGTCGGGTGTTTTGTTTTCTTTTGTCCTCTTTTGGAGGTGTTTTCTTTTGTGGAGGTGTTATTATTAGTAGTAGTTAGTATTGTTATTTTTCATGATTTAGTCGGGCATCCTCCTCCTTCGCGAAGGTGCATGTTTTCGTGGGTTCAGTCTCATCCAATACCATGACGCTCATCTAACCTTTTAGGCTATGTATATTTTGCCATTTTGACTGTGCAATATAACTATCATTTTCGAAAAAAAAAAAAATCACGTGACAATATGATTTTAGTAACAAAAAGCAAATTGAAAAATATAATAAGGAGGACATGTGGTGTAAAGTCAAGATTTAGATTAGAAATTTCTCTCTCTCTATATATATATATGAAAATGTAGAACATAAAGAATTTGATGTTGGTTGATAAGTATTTAATATTTAATCACAAAATTAATTTAGAAAATTTGTTCAAAATTAGATTAAATAATCCCTTTGAAAAGGAATAAAGAAGGACATGGAGTTTTTTTCCTTTGTAATGAACTTTTAAATTATGAAGGTTCATTAATTTAGCTATTAACGCCAATTTTGAGAGGTAAATGTAATAATCTTAATTAGTTTTTTTTGGTATGTTCTTCTATTGTTTCACTTCCTGCATACATCCATTGGGTAAGAAGAATGACAATATATTCACAAATTACAAAATTCAATTAGTAATTAATAATTTGATTAAACTTTAAGAAGATAAATGTAATTAACCCTTTTTTATTACAAAATTGGAAGGGGGATTACTAATTGGTTCTTCTCATTCTCTTGCTTTTGAAAAATGGAAATCATCCAATGTTTTTGTATGTTGGCCAAATGGTCAAAAATAGGTTGAAGAAAGTAGGGGTGTTTATTTTGATTTGCGAATTTAAACGGATTCGAAATTTCGGATGGGGCTGGATTAAAAGCAGATCGGATCAATGATTTTTCCGGATCAAATCAGGTCAAATTGACAGATTGATCTGATCCGTTTTTATCCAAATGAAAAAGAAATTATAATTTTTTTTCCTGAAATGATTATCATATTCACATAAAAAAGAGTCACATATACGCAATAGCCTCCTGGCTATGGGGACCTTAGCTCTCATAATGAGACTAAGTAGAACAGTATAGAATACCCAAGACATGGGAATGCTATACACTGAACCACAGATGGCATAGTAGCCAACTGATAAGGTGATGTGAATCTTCTTGTAATGTAGAACACATGTCCGTAGGATGACCAGGAATCGAGCATATTCCACAGACCTTAGCAGTTTGTATGTGCCCTGTAGCCAATTGACGAACCATAGTAGTTAGATCAGCAATTTGATTTTTAAGATCAAAAGTGTCTACCTCATTGACCCGCTTAAAATTCCCTTCAACTCGGTTTCCGAATTGTTGAGAATTTTCTGCCATATTGGATATTAATTACCTAGCCGCTGTGGGTGTTTTATTCACTAATGCTCCTCCACTTGCTGCATTTACCATACTCCTTTCCATTGGTAATAATCCTTCATAGAAGTATTGGATGAGGAGTTGTTCGGGAATTTGATGGTGGGGACAACTAGCACATAGTTGTTTAAATCTTTCCCAATACTCGCAAAGAGTTTCCCCACTATGCTGTCGTATCCCACAAATTTCTTTCCAAATATTTGCAACCCAAGATGCAGGGAAGAACTTTTCTAAAAATAACCGCTTCATCTCGTCCCATGAAGTAATTGAACTGGAAGGAAGTTAGTATAACCAATCCTTCGCCTTATCTCCTAAGGAAAAAGGAAAGGCTCTCAACTTAATTTGTTCTTCCGACACTCCTTGTGGTCTCATTCTAGAACACACGACATGAAACTCCTTCAGATGCTTGTGCGGATCTTCACCTACAAGACCACGAAAAATAGGCAATAAGTGGATTAAACCAGATTTTAATTCAAAACCAACATCTAAATTAGGAAATTGAATGCAAAGAGGTTGGTGGTTTAAAGTAGGAGCCGCCAACCCCTTTAATGTTCTATCTCCCATTGTTGTAAATTCGGTTATCTTCAAGTCGGTAGATTCCGTTTCAATGTCCTCCCCTGAAGATGAATCACCCTTTCTTTGCTTAGCCTCTTTTCTTAGTTGGTGAGCAGTCTTCTCAATTTTAAGATTATATTCTAATTCGCCTTCTTGAGAAGCACGAGTCGTACAAGAAAGAAAAATAATAGTAGCACTAGATATTCAAAACTAGGAACTAATTGGTTCCCCGGCAACGGCGCCAAAATTTGGCAGGTTTGTCGAAGCCCACAAAATTAATTACTGACCTTTAAGTAATTACAAATTAAATTTACAGTAGTAACAGACCAGGTCTAGTCCCAAGAGAACCTAAGTATAATCCCAAGTCTTGAACAATAAATTATAAATAAATAAACACAGGGATTTTTAGATAATAATTAAATTATAAAAATAAATAAAAATAAATATTAAAGCAATAAAAATAAAAAATAACTAGAATTATCAATTAACCGAGTTTCTAATCCAAGGGTCGATATCATTCAATTGTATCACTGATCATAGGTCACAAAAAAAAAATCTTGCAAATTCAAACATTTAACTTGAAACTTATTAGGATAGCCGTAATAAATTTTCATTTTCCTAAAATAATTGACCAAGCCCAACACTCTAAATCAAAACTTACCATCAATTGACTGGGCACGATAGCGTTCCATATCAATTTAATGATAGCATTAAGAACTATGAAAATAGTTAAACCAAAATTAATACACCGAGATAACTACAGTAAATTAATTTTGTCCCATTAATTCCCCTAAATTAAGCATGCATATTTACAAACATAAACAATTTTAACTTAGTTGCTACTTGGTCCATTTATTCATGACAATTACGGATCATTGAACTTATGGATAGCAATAGAATAAATAATGAACAATTAATTTGCCAGATTAATTAATCATCAACTATTCATAAAATTAAATCAAGAATTAACAAGTATTTGAATAAAAAGCAAGAAAATAAATTAAAAACAAAACCTCACAGTGATTGCAATTGAAATCAATCATTCCCTTGAATTAGAAAAGAGAATTTAGCCACTCATGGTGGCGTACATAGCTACTAGAATTTCTAATAATAAAACTAAAAACTAAAAACTAAAGAAAGAAAAACTAAGCTAAAGAAAAGACAAAGAAAAGAATGGACGAATGACAAGGAAGAAACCAAACGTCTAGGCTAAACCAAAGGAAGAAAATAAGAACAACATGCACACGAATGAAGGAGACGGCTGCTGCTTTTATAGACCCACTTTTGTCCTTTTCCTGTTTGTAAACTCATGTTTTTCTCCTTAAAGACTTCGGCTGCTATAATCCTTCTTAAGTTTGACTTCTTTTCCTTCCTTTTGTTGAGATCAATTTGTCTTCTTCTTCAATTGACTTTCAAGTATGGCTGCTGGAATTTTTCTCTTCCCAAATGCTGAATTCTCGGCTATTTCCTTCTTTTCCAATTGGACTTTGACTTGTGTGGCTTCTTTCCTTTGTCTTCTTTTGTTTCCCTTTTCCGGATGAATTTCTTTTCTAAATTTCAGCTATTAGAATCCTTCAATTTCAGTCAACTTCTACTTCCTTGTCTCTTCTCGGTTTTTCTACCTTGTGTAGAAAATTGCAGCCAGCTTTTCTTCAACTTCTTCTGCCCACACGAAACTACTCATGTCTTCTTCTTGTTCCAATCCCAGCCGTATTCTACTTCATCATTCCCAGTTCATGTCTCTTTTTGCTTCCTAATTCAACTCAACTTGTAGCTCCTTGTTGCTTCCTTCTTGTATTCAGCTTGTAGTAATCTTATTGCAGTTGGTTTATACTACTCTTCGGCTGTTTCTTTTCCAATTGTACTCAGCTTTTGTTTCCTCTTTGTTTTTGGATTTTGTGTCTCCCAGAATTCTTCTTCCTCTTCTAGTACAATCCTTCTTCAACTCAGCTTTTAATCTTCTTGGGGCTGAAGGAGTCTCGTGCTTTTGTTGTGCAACATGGCTTTCTGTTTTCTAGTTGCTAAAGAAGTCTCCCTGAATGTCTCTTGTTGCAGCTGGCTGCTCTTCTTTGTTTTGTTGTGTTACTGCTTGAATTGTACGCAAATGGAAAGGCTGTCTCAGTTGTCATCTTTGACTTAAGTTGTACAAAAGCGGTGCAACTGCAATTTCCTATCTTCCTCTCTATGGCCGAAAGTCAACTCTCTATTGCTTCTTGTTTTGTTTTGTCTTGTTGTGTGGCTGCCCTCTTCTTGAATTTGACTTCTATTGCCGAATAAACTTCTTATTTTTTTTATACAAATTTTCCCAAGTCCAACAGCCAAGAGCTTGCTGAATTCTTTTTCCAATTTCTCCCTTTTTCTCTTCTTTTGTCTTCTTCCTTATTTAATTTGTGCAGCATTTTTTTGTTTGGTTCCTTTTTGCTTCAATTTTCTTCCTTTATCAATGTTTTCTCCAATTCATCATTTTTCATATCTAAAACAAAAAGTATATTAAAACCAAATAATTCCACTTAAAATTCAAATTAATAGTAAGGAAATATTAACAAAAAATATGCACAATTTAAACTCTATCATAAGGCACAAAAAAATACAGTATTAACAGCTTCATCTAGTCACAAAAATAGACTACACTAGCCCTAGTCACTCACCGGCATCCGAGTACCGCCACACCCTACCAACTTCCTTAAATTCAAGCCATTCAGCTACCGCCAACTCTACCCCTGCCTTTTTTTCTCTCCAAACCTTTTGAAAGATCCAAAGATTCCTGATCTTCCATAGCATCCACAGAATATAGACTGCCAACTCAATGCTATTCCTCCACTGATCATCCCTTTGGCCATTGCAAATCTGAAGCCACCAATGACGAAAACTTGAATCTCCCAAAAGCGGCCATCGTAGCCTAGTTATCTTCCACACCAGCATCACTCTTGAGCAATATAATAGGACATGTTCGAGAGTTTCCTACCTCTTCCCACACATATCACATATTTGATCCCCTCGAATGCCTCTCTTCAATAATTAATTCTTAGTTGGGAGAATGCCATGCCAACAACGTCATATAAAATGCTTGAGTTTTCCCTTGACGTCTAACTTCCACAAACACTTCCAAACCAGTTTCATCTCAGTCCTGGCCCTACTGCTCTCTGGACGAAATTGCATCACCTGTTGTAACTTAAAAGCATGTCGATAGGCCGACTTGACCGTATAGTTACCTTGGGTGGTCAACTGTCACACAAGTTTGTCTCTGCTATCGCCGTGGGTCTTTAGAGACTAAGAAATAGAGAAGATCGCCTTAGTAGCAATTGGACTAAAAAGCTGACGCACTAACCCTGCATTCCAACAATCACCCCTGACATTCAGAAGCTCGTTCACCCATATTGGCCGCTCACTCTAGTTCTCATCAACTATAGGTATGAATTTTGTAGCCCAAGAATCCAAGGATTTTCCCAAATACGGATTGATTTGCCATCCCCTACTTAGTAAATGACCCCGTGCTTGAGAATATACTGAGCTCCCATCCAGCATTTCCATAGCCATGATGCATTTTGTCTCACAGAAACGTGTAAGAGATCTCTTTTTGGAAAATACTTGGCCTTCATGACCTTACTCAACAAGAGATTCGGTTGCGTGCCAATCCACCACAGTTGTTTCACTATAAGGGCATCATTAAAGAGTTGAATATTCTTAAATCCCAAACCACCCTCCTCCTTCGGCCAAATAAGATCTTGCCAAGCCTTCCAATGTATTTTAGACCGGCCATCATCTGAGTCTTCCCACCAGAATCGTGAAGTCTGGCGAACAATGTCCTGGCAAACACTTTTAGGAATTTTGAAAAATGCCATCACGTAAGTGGGAAGGGCATCAATAACCGCTTTCAGAAGCACTTCCTTAGCCACATGATTGAGAAACCGATATTTCCATCCATGAATCTGCTGTTGGACCCGCTCTGCCACATATTGGAATACCTCTTTCTTCAATCTGCCAATGATCATCAGAAGTCCAAGATACCTTGCATTTAGTTTCTCCTTAATAGCATCCAGAAGCCCACAAATAGCTTCTCACTGACACATAGGAATATTCTTACTGAAGATAATTGAAGATTTTTCCCAGTTAACCATTTGCCCAGAGAAACGGCTATAGTTGGATAACAGGGCTTTGACACTGCAAGCTTGGCCTAAATCTTCATCACAAAAAAGGATGGAGTCATCTGCAAACAATAAATGAGTAATTTGAGGACCCTTTCTACTAACCCTCAAACCTCCCCCCTCAAGCTAGCTTGCTTAATCATATTTGAAAAAGTCTCAGACACAACTAAGAACAGGAAGGGAGACAACGGGTCGCCCTGCCTAATGCTCCGTGTAGGTTGAATATACCCGCATTTCTTTCCATTAATAAATTAAAATATTTATATGAAAATACACAAATTAATTTACATTAAAAATACACAAATTAAAATATTTAGATGAAATTTATTTATTATCTTTATATAAAAATAGATAATTTTTCAACATGAAACTATTAATTTCAAATTTAAGTTAAATCACTAAACATTGTATATGAAAACAAAAGTATTAGCCAAAAAAAAAAAATCAAATACGATAAAAAATCGACCCGATCTAAAGAATTTGATCAAATCTGATCCAATTCGAAAAATTAAATCGGATCACAATCCGCTTAAATGCAGTCTGATCAGATTAGTTCGGATTAGGCCATTAATTTTGAATAATCCTAAAAGAGACACATGGGTATAATGCGTTTTAGTATTTTTTTAAAGTAAATATTGTAAAATAGAAATTGTATTAGGAATATATAAAATTGAATTAAAAAAGTGTAAGAAAGTAAAATCAATTCAATTTGAAGTTAATCCGACTTCGGGCATTCTCTCAAATTTCGGGCCTTAGGGAGAGCCATAATGGTTAGTGATCCCGATCTTCCATGCTCAAAGATCTTTTTCTTTCTTATTCTTACGGGTAAAAATATATTTTAAAATGCAACCCTATCATTATTATTAAAATGGATTGAATCAGCGAATTCGATTAAAAATCCGTCATGATCAATCAAACTCTGGTTTAACAGATTAAAATTAGAGTTGATCAAAGTTTGATCCGGTTATTAGTTTTATTTTTACATAAAATAACTTTAATTTTTAAAATTATAGTTTGACTCTAAATTGTTATAAAACTCATTTTTATTACTTTTTATGTGAATATTTTGAATTTTTTACTTATAAAATTTTTAATTCGTTAAAATTGAATATTTTAAATATTTATAAAAGATAATATTTATATTTTTTAATGTATTATTTATTTAAAATATTTTTATAATATTTTTTCACAAAATTATTTAATCATACACTTAGAATTTGATATAATTTATATTAAATTTAAATTTAAGTACACAAAAAAATTTGATTTTTATTATTTTTGTATATAATTTTAATATTTTTATAATTAATTTATATTTATTATATTAAAATAATATCATTTAGTTTTTACTGCCAGTTCAATTACTTGACCCTTAACCCCGTTGACCTAATCGGTTAACATTTCGTTCTAGTTCGAATGATATTGACCGTACACCATCTATTTAATTTTCAAAAATCACAAATAACTAACAACAGGAAATAATAATACATCATTAGTTCATCTTTGACTAGATAGATACACTAGGCGACGAATAAAGTTATGTCCTCTACCAGCAGAATAGTAGTGCATCGTTAATATCATTTATACAATAATTCACTAACATCCACGTGTACTGAAAATATGAAAAACAGAAAAGGGACCATTTTTGGAAATAAATACACGACCGTACACGTGTTCAAAGTTCTTTCACAATTTAGGATTTGTTTGGAGTGTGATGTATTTAAAAAAAGTGTATTGAGATGTGTAAAAATTTTGATAGGTATTTTTTAATAGAAAAAGTATTTTAGAGGGAAAAATAAAAGGAAAATTTTTTCAAAATTATGTGAGAAGAATTTGAGTAGAAAAATTTGAATTTTAAATTTTAAAATAAAAATATATTTAAATAATTTATTTTTATTTAAAAAAATATTTATTTGTAAATAAAAATGATTGTCCAAACAGAACCTAAATGATCAAAACAAACACGCAACAAGAATTTGCGGTGAAATAATGAACATGAAATTGACAAGGCCTAGAGGTTGTTTGGATGAGTTTATTTGATATACCGCTGGAAGGCTACTGCTCTCCAATTTTCATTGTCACGGTGGACGATAACGTGCGAATGCGATTTTTTTTTTTTGTTCTATCTCTATTAAATATGGGATTGGTCCCTATCTATTAGAGTTTTGTCCTTCGTATTGGGAGAGGTTATATGCCAACGTTAGCGGTGGAGCATTCGATGGCATAAGCAGTATAAAAAAAGATGTGCACAGATGTTCGTTCTATTTTTATCTTGCAGTTCTACTGGTTAGGTACGAGCCTCCCGTAGAAGCCGATTAGCTAGGTAGAAGCCGATTAGTTAGGTTTTGTAACATGGATATATCCTGTTGTTATCTTTAGACTTATTGTGAGTTTTAAGTTTTGTTTGCCTGTAGGCAAAGTGTTGTATATTTTTTTTTTGTGCAATATACAACTATCGTTTTAAATCAAAAAAAGATATAGGTGGTTTGGATTGTTTTTTATAATATTTTTAATATATTTTTAAATTTTTTAATATATTTTTTATTTTATAATTATTATTTTAAAAAATATAAAAATATATTTTAAAATACTCTCTATAATGTAAGGCCATTTGGTGTTATAAGCGTTTTTTCCCCCAAGGTTTGAAAATTGGCTGCAACATGCAAAAGGTGTGCCGATTTAGTTGATGCTGGTTGAGTGAATTGGCCATTGCTTTTTGAATCATTAAAAACGGACAACAATATTTGAAATTTGTTGCTGGAATGACGATTTTGAGACCTAATTTCATGATTGCCTTAAAAATTTATAACAGGTTTTTCGATGCGGAATGGATTGCGGAGACTGTTGAATAGTTAGTGTGGGATCCAAGGATAAAGGTGCGAAAAATTCGCATTTGACTTTGAATGACTATAAGTTTCAACTTGTGTCAATAAAATCCACGAGAATAATTAGGTATAGTCCTGTTAGACTGTTTGTCGTATGGGTATAAGTTGATTTTTTTTTGGGAAATTTGCATATATAGCAGGGTTGACCGTTGACTTTGCAAATATAGCACCCTCCTTTTTTTCCTTGCAAACATAGCACTTCGTGAACAAAGACTCACCGCATTCTCTCTTTCTTCAGTTCTTCATAGCATCTCTTCTTCGGTTTTTTCTATCTAAACTCTCTAAATTCGCAGACCCTCTCTTCTTCCGTTTTTCAGCTCTCTAAGTTCGCAGACCCCATTGTGGCGTAATTTCTTGTCTCTCTAAGTTCGTAGAAGTTTGCAGACCCCATTTGCTCAGTTGCTTTACTCAGTAATTCTTCATTTTCTTAACACTACAAAACTCCCTCTACAACAAAACAATATATATCACCCGCTTTAATGGCAAGCACAAAAGGAGGACCATCATCTTCAAGTAAGAATGTGCAGCTCACAAGGTCAATAAATCGAACTACAAATTGTGTTTTTATTCTTATGAATTCATACCGAGAGTGTTTTGATAGAGTGCAAGTGTTATTGAATGTTGGAATTTGAGTTGGGTTTGTTTGAATTCATACCGAGAGTGTTTTGATAGAGTGCAAGAATTTGGTCGAACCTAGGCCGAGTAATTAGTCGAGCCATATTGTTGGTCGAGTATTTAGTCGCGTTAATAGTCGAGCCTCAAGTGGAGTAACGATATCGTCGAGTTAATAGTCGAGTTTAGGGTCGAGTTTAATTAGGGCTTGGACCGTAAATGCAATTTGGTTGATCATAGGTCGAGTAATTAGTCGAGCCATATTGTTGGTCGAGTATTTAGTCTTGTTAATAGTCGAGCTCAAGTCGAGTATTCATATTGAGTTAATAGTCGAGCAAATTATCAAGCAAAGATGTTACTTTTATTTTCTTTCATGTCTTGCAGAGAAATCGGTCATCGTATCTCAAAGATATGCAGAAGCAATGAATGATCTCGCCCCGACATAGCGCGCCGCAGAGATGCCAACAAAACGCCCCGCTGCGTAGAAAAGGTGGTCAAAGATCTAAAAGATCCAAGAAGCCGGAATCGCTTCAAGTGGGACGAATGTAGTAGCAATGAAGACAATTGACATGTTTTAGCTTTGTATTAGTCTTTACTTTTATTTTAAGGACCATTGTGTTTTAAGAAATTGTCAATTTTACTTTTGTGTTTGGAACAATTTGTTGTTATATCTTCATTTTGATGTAATTTTGATCTTGCTCGACTTTCACTAAGTATCATTTTACTTTTGTCATCATACTCGACTTCATGTTATTAAAATTTTATTAAACTCACCAAAAACTCACCCAATTACTAAGTCTAATATGTTTAAACATTCTTTTTGTCGACCAAATACTGACAAAAACTCGACCTAATACTAAGTATAGTTGTTTCTTAATTTTAATTTGACTCGACCAAATACTCGACAAAAACTCGACCTAATACTAAGTATAGTTGTGTTGTTAATTTTATTTTCACTCGACCAAAAACTCGACAGAAAACTCGACCTAATAATTAGTCTAGTTTATTAGGTAAATTTATTTTCGCTTCCAAAAAGACCTACTGTCGCTTCAGTTCCCTCTTTATTTTCGCACTCAGAGCGGCCGTTCCTCTTCATTCGCACTCTCTCTCTTCTTTCAAAACCTACCGAGCGGCTGCCTCTTCATTTCTTAACACCGCAAAACTTCCTGATTCAACAAAACATTACATATCACCCATTTCAATGGCAAGCGTAAAAGAGAACCACCATCTTCAAGCAAGAAAGTGCGTGCTCTCGAGGTCGAGGTCAGTCGATATAGAACTAAATTTTTTTTTTCCTTATGAATGTATGAATGTATGTATGGCCAGTGGTTTACTAATATCATCATTGTGGTTCTCTGAACGATTTATTGATACTGGTTTTGCCTATTCATCATTTGCCATTTGCCTGTAATCCACTTTATTCCAAAATCTGTTCTGACCCTTAAAGGCTAATAAGAAGAGTTCAATGAACCAAACCCAAAGATATTTATTTTAGTCCCTCGTAGGTGTAAATATACACTAAATATTACATGCTGTTCTCAAATGCATGGAATATAGCATGTATGCAAAATGTGACAAGGAAAAAGTCCTGAGATTATACTCAAATATTAATCTCGAGAAAGAAAAAATTCTCTCCATGTTGGAATTTGAGTTGGGTTTGTTTGAATTTGTAAATGGTTTTTGTCGATCATAGGTCGAACCCTATGTCGAGCAGTTAGTCGAGCCATATTGTTTGTCGAGTAATTTGTCTCTTTATTAGTCGAGCCTGAAGTCGAGTTAGTAGTCGAGCAAATTATCGTGAGATGTTACTTTTATTTTCTTTCATCTTACCCCAGCATGATCTCGGCCCCGACATAGCGGCGCTGGCGGAGAGATGCCAGCAAAACGTTGCCCGCTTAGAAAAGGGCGTCGAAGATGTAAAAGAAGGAGTCAACCGTTTGGATGCTCGTATTGACAAGTTGGAACAAAAGGGCGTCAAGCGTGTTGCGGCGACGCCAAATTGAATGCTCCTCTGGACAAGTTGGAGGCCAAAATTCGGCGTTTACAAAATGATTACAAGGCCGAATCGCTTCTCAAGTGGACGAATGTAGTAGCAATTGAAGACAATTGACATGTTTTAGCTTTGTATTAGTCTTTACTTTTATTTTAAGGACCATTGTGTTTTAAGAAATTGTCAATCTTACTTTTGTTTTTGGAACATATTGTTGTTATATCTGCATTTTGATGTAATTTTGATCTTGCACGACTTCAGTCAAGTGTCATTTTTTACTTTTGTCACTGTTACTCGACTTCAGTGAAGGTTTAGTGTTTTTAAAATTTTATTAAACTCGACCAAAAACTCACCCAATAACTTAGTCTTATTTGTTTAAACATTCTTTTCTCATTTGACCAAATACTCGACAAAAACTCGACCTAAGATTAAGTATAGTTGTTTCTTAATTTTAATTTGACTCGACCAACTACTCGACAAAAACTCGACCTAATACTAAGTATAGTTGTGTTGTTAATTTTATTTTCACTCGACAAAAACTCGATGTAAAACTCGACCTAATAATTAGTCTAGTTTATTTTTAAATTTATTTTCGCCAAAAAGACTCACTGCCGCTTCCTCTCTTTATTTTCGCACTCAGAGCGCTGCTCTTCATTCGCACTCTCTCTTCTTTGAAAACCTACCGAGCGGCCGTTCCTCTTCATTTCTTAACACCGCAAAACTTCCGATTCAACAAAACATTACATATCACCCATTTCAATGGCAAGCGAGAAAGGAGAACCACCATCTTCAAGCAAGAAAGTGCAGTGTGCTCGAGGTCGAGGTCACTGATATAGAACTAAATTTTTTTTTCCCTTATGAATGTATGAATGTATGTATGGCCAGTGGTTTACTAATATCATCATTGTGGTTCTCTGAACGATTTATTGATACTGGTTTTGCCTATTCATCATTTGCCATTTGCCTGTAATCCACTTTATTCCAAAATCTGTTCTGAATTTTAAAGGCTAATAAGAAGAGTTTCAATGAACCAAACCCAAAGATATTTTAGTCCCTCGTAGGTGTAAATATACACTAAATATTACATGCTGTTCTCAAATGCATGGAATATAGCATGTATGCAAAATGTGACAAGGGAAAAGTCCTGAGATTATACTCAAATATTAATCTCGAGAAAGAAAAATTCTCTCCATGTTGGAATTTGAGTTGGGTTTGTTTGAATTTGTAAATGGTTTTGTCGATCATAGGTCGAACCCTATGTCGAGCGATTAGTCGAGCCATATTGTTTGTCGAGTAATTTGTCTCTTTATTAGTCGAGCTCAAGTCGAGTTAGTAGTCGAGCAAATTATCGCCAGATGTTACTTTTATTTTCTTTCATGACTTGCGGGAGAAATCGGTCATCCTATCTCACCGCGCAAGAATATGTGAATGATCTAAAACGTATGAATAAGGCCACAAACGTGTGGCGGCCGGCCGCAAATTGGATGCTCGTGTTGACAATCTGCATACCAAAATGCAGCGCTTAAACAATGCCCTTGCTGCCCTTGGAGGAAATGATCATGAAGACGATTGTAGTAGACAATGAAGACAATTGACATGTATTAGTCTTCACTTTTTTTTTATTCAGTTTTACTTTTAAGTTTCTTTCTATTAGTTGGTTTATGAACGTTTATTACGAAACTTTGTATTTTTGAAGGTTTATTTATTTTATAAAATTTTAGACTAAAAACTCGACCAAAAACTCATATTCGCTCGACCTAAAACTCGATTAAAAACTCGACTTAATGTTTAGGGTAAATTTTTTTAAAATTCTTTTTCGCACGACCTTATACTAGACCAGACCAAAACCAAAAAACCCGACCTAACGATATAACTAAATCTGTAAGACTAAATTTGTAAAAATTCTTTTCCGCAAGACCTTTACTCCACTAAATTTTGATAAGACTAAAATTTAATAGAAAGTATAGTTTTGTTTAATTGGTAATTTTTATTTTTATTCTAGCTCGACTGACTACTCGATAAAAAACTGGACCTAATAATAATAAGTCTAGTATCGTTTTTTATTTTATCTTCGCGCGTAAAAAGACCTACATGCCCCTCTGTTTTGAAAGAAAACCAAAGGTCGCGCTAATCGAAACATATCATAACCGACTTCTCGCAAACATCTTGAGTACCTTCAATTATTCATTCGAAAGCCATCTTCAACCTCATAGCTTTCTTCATCCATTTCATAACCCATTCCAATCATTCAATCATTTTCAATGGCACGAACAAGGAGCACCATCTACCACCAAGGCGCCTCGATCGCCATAGAGAAGAAGGGAAGAAGGATACTCATCACCGCGAGGTAAGCTCTATATTGCGTAAAATGCTCATTTCATTATTCTTTTGGTTCATAGTGTAGATATTTTACACACCGGGTTGTATGAGAGTATTGTAGGTCGATAAAGGTTTAGTCGAGATAAAGGCCTGACGTAAGAGTAATGTATGAAGTCGAGCTCTGGTCGAGCCCTAGGTCGAGCTATAGGTCGAGCACTAATAAAAAGTCGAGTTTCATGCCGAAGTTTCACAATCGAGTCATAGGTTAATCATTAGTCGAGTTTAATACCAGAACCTTAGGGTAATCATAGTCGAGTTTAACACTCGAGTCATAGTCATAGATTAGTCCAAATTAAATGGTTTAGGGTTTAGGGTTTTAGGGAAAAACATATATAAGGTCAAGTTTTTAATGTCCATCTGAATTCGTGAATGAGGTCGAGTACTATATGTCGAGTCTTTCAGGTCGAGTTTGTAGTGGAGTGTTTAGTCGAGTACTATATGTCCAGTAATACAGGTCGAGTTTATAGTCGAGGGTATGGTCGAGTATTATATGTCGAGTCTTTCAGGTCGAGTTTGTAGTGGAGTGTTTAGTCGAGTACTATATGTCCAGTAATACAGGTCGAGTTTATAGTCGAGTGTTTGGTCGAGCGTCGTCCCGATTTACTTCACCTCTATCTTCAACTCTAATTTACTACACCTCTTTTCCTCAGGATCCTCTACAGAAGCAAATGGTGGTTCAATGTGATTTCTTCAATGCCAAGGTGTCACAGTATTGCTACTATGAAGCAAATATGCTACGCATAAGGACTAAACTAACCGGGCAGCAGAAAGACATTCTTAGACGGGAGAGCAGTCTGGCCGCAATTGCTTTGGACCACCAACATACATTTTGGTGTAAACAGATAATCCACAGCGTGCTATTGCGCCAATTAAAGTCAGATGAGGCAAACAAGGCGGACAATGCGATGTACTTTAATTTCATGTAAGAAGGTGAAATTTGGAAGGAGGAGTTTGCACTAATCACCGGTTTAAGGATGGGAGATTTTGATCGCGAGTACGCCAAATACCGTGCACTGATGGGCGAGTTTGATTAGTAAGTTTTTGATGGGAAGGTCGGCGAAGACACGACATCTGACGCGTTTTCAAAGCATACGATCAAATTTCCTCCATCTACTCGACGGTTGTTGTCTCTCTCACTTTGTTATTGCTATACACCTCCATCCTCGGGAACAAAAGAGAAACCACATTGAGGACAAGGTCGTTCATCCGCATGCGATCGAGAAAATTTGATGAGATGCCATGGGGAAATTTCATTTAGGGCAACAATGATAGTGCGCGCAAGTCTATGACCAATGCCCTAAAACAAACCAGTGGACGCCGATAATAGGACGTACCATCGTTGGGGCTTCCAAAGGGCGCTAGGGGTAAGGATTTACGACCCATAAGCATATTTAATTTTGTTGTTTTCGTGATGCGACCGAACTAATTATTTTCCAATCATAGGTGTTCGCATATGAGGTGATGCCACATTTTGAACGCTTCTCATTGGTTGAAAGGGTCCAAACCACTGGGTGCACGCCACGGATGTTCAGGTGGCAAGCAGTGAAGACCCACCGATCGGTCCAAGAAAAAAAACAAGTATGGTCGAAACGGTTGGTTAGCGGAGAGGTATGATTTCCTAGTGTTTTGTTTTTTCCTCCCATAGTTGATTGTGGTATTGCGTAGTTTGATGAATGACCATATTTTGTATTGCGGCCGCTAAAGTGATCCCAATAACTCCAACCTGCATGAAGTGCACAATTTTTGACGTGGGAGGACGGCGAAAATGCCGAATCCGAGAAGGATGTGGGGTTGGAAGAGGATGAAGAAGAAGAAGCCGGCCAGCCCCTTGATGCCTCAGTGGGATCTGAAAAGGCTCGAGATCCTTCATCGGAACGGGCAGCCAGAATTGAGGCTCGCAAGCTTTTTATAAGTCAGGTTCTTGAACGGCTGGAAAGGTCGGAGACCCGTATCGCCGAGCTGGAAACCCTCAATAAAGATCTGACCGCCATCGCCCAAAACTCGACACATCTTGTTGAGCAACTACAATCCGAGTGCGTCGAGTCGAGTCCGATCGCTTAAGGATGAAAAGACTTCAACTGCGTTGGTGGTTGTTGAAAAGACTCCTTCCATCCCGATCGTTGTTGAAATCGAGAGCCCTCCACCCGCCCCGATGAAGCAGAACCCCGGGAAAGAACAAACTTTTGCCATAGAGGACTCTCCCGGGGTTATCAATTTGAGTCCCGTGCTAAGAATTGAATATCCCACACCCTAACCCCCATAGTTGGCCAAGTTTCAGATTGAGGATTTCCAACCGGGCCCGACGAGATTGATGACATGAAAAAGTGGTCGCCAAAGTCAAGCGACTATGGACCCCGGTTTTCGACCTTGATTCTGACTTGCTAAAGACTATGATGCGTGAAAATGAATGGCTGTCAAATGATGTAAGTGTCAATCATACTCATTCGTCGTTGCACATATATCGGTTTTAAACTAATATTTGTGTTGTACTATTTTTCAGCATCTCAACTTATACACGTCAATGCTCCGGAAGAGGGTCCTGGTAATGGGCCGCAAAGATGTCTCAATATTGGAGACGCACTTCGATGTAAGTTACTGATCATCTCAACTTATACATGTGTAGAATATAACATTTCATCTCAACTTATACTTATGACATTTCGGTGTGTTTATTTGTCGTGACAGACTGATATGAAGACGTCAGACGCAACCCAATGGATCCAAACTATGAAGACTTGGCAATGAAGCAATTTGTCGGTTCGAAGGCCATATGAAGTTGATTGCCAGTATGCCAACCATTTCTTATTTCCAGCCGCATGTCGATGGCAATCATTGGATACTCGTTAGGGTTGAATTCACCGAGGACGATCCACGTGTACAATCCGCTGACCGTAAGGATCGCCCAAAAACTTGACCACCTTGTCCAAATCATGCCAAAAATACTTCAAGCATGTGAGATGGATATGATAGGTGACCGCGGTCGAGGTGCGAGGGGATTGATAGGCCAAACACCGGTTAGCACTTTAAAAATTTAAAAATGTCACTTTTAAATTTCATCTTTTATTTCTAATAACGCATGGTTTTTGTTTCAGATAGCACCGAGATTGTGGCGTGTATGTATTGAAATGGGCGTAACGGCTAATTCACGGGTTCTTGTGGGAGTTCAAAATTGACAATACAATGGATGCTCTGATCGAGCCGTCACGCTTTGTTTGCACATGCAAGGCAAGAGGACCAAAGAAGAGCAAAGCTGAAGAAAAAAGAAAATGATTTCTACACATATTCGTATTTGTACATATATTTTTATACATTTGTACACATATTTATTTATTTGTACATATATTTATTTATTTGTACAAATATTTATACATTTGTACATATATTTATACATTTGTGCATATATTTATGCATTTCATTCATATTTGAGAGTCGAGTTTTAAAATCGAGCCCAAAGACGAGAACATTACAGAGAGAATAAAAAACCTATAAAAGTCGAGTTCAAAATCGAGTACAAAATCGAGCACATTACAGACTGAAAATATAATTTATAAAAGTCGAGTCCCATGTCGAGTTTAAAGTCGAGCACATCACGCATTTTAAACTAAAATTTAAAAAAGTCGAGTCCCATGTCGAGTTCTAAGTCGAGCACATTGCAGCGAAAAGCTATAATTTAGAAAAGTCGAGTCCCATGTCGAGTACAAAGACGAGCACATCACGCATGAAACTATAATTTAAAAAGTCGAGTCCCATGTCGAGATCTAAGTCGAGCACATTACAAATAAAAACTATAATTTAGAAAAGTCGAGTCCCATGTCGAGTACAAATTCGAGCACAACACGCATGTAAACTATAATTCACAAAAGTCGAGTCCCATGTCGAGTATAAAGTCGAGCACATCACAGATGGAAACTATAATTTAAAAAAGTCGAGTCCCATGTCGAGATCTAAGTCGAGCACATTACAGCGGAAAACTATAATTTAGAAAAGTCGAGTCCCATGTCGAGTACAAATTCGAGCACAACACGCATGTAAACTATAATTCACAAAGTCGAGTCCCATGTCGAGTTTAAAGTCGAGCACAACATGCATGTAAACTATAATCTATAAAAGTCGAGTACAAAATCGAGTACAAAGTCGAGCACATTACAGACTGAAAATATAATTTAAAAAAGTCGAGTCCCATGTCGAGTTTGAAGTCGAGCACATCACAGACGGAAAATATAATTTAAAAAAGACGAGTCTCATGTCGAGATCTAAGTCGAGCACATTACAAATAAAAACTATAATTTAGAAAAGTCGAGTCCCATGTCGAGTACAAATTCGAGCACAACATACGCATGTAAACTATAATTCACAAAAGTCGAGTCCCATGTCGAGTATAAAGTCGAGCACAATACAGTAAACTATAATTCACAAAGTCGAGTCCCATGTCGAGTTTAAGGTCGAGCACATCACACACGTAAACTATAATCTATAAAGGTCGAGTCCCATGTCGAGTATAAAGTTGAGCACATCACGCATGTAAACTATATTTCACAAAAAGTCGAGTCCAAGTCGAGTATAAAGTCGGGTATATTTCACAAAAGTCGAGTCCAAAGTGTGAGTTCAAAATTTAAGCATTCATGGTGAGATGAAGATAAAAGACAATAACAATAGCAAATATTTGATAGAAATTCAACTATAATTCATTACATGAACTCCATTTGACCATTTGTTTACATGAATTTTGCCTTAAACTCCATCACATATCAATTATTCGCTTACAAACGTATGGATTCGAGCACGTTTTACTTGTGACCACTTCCTCCGCAACGACCACATTTCTTTGTTACTTTCTCTCCAGCTTGAACGGATTCTCTCTGCTTTGGGCCGCCACTTTTAGACCTGGTTCCGAGGAGCTAGTTGAATGCATAGAACTTCTTCGTGGACAAACCAATTCTCGTGCTCACCAACTCGATAATGGGATCTCGTATACGCGCTAACAATGCATCGATGTGATAAAAAGCGAGCATAAGGCGTAGTGGTCGATTTGTCCGTGGATCGACGCAATAATGCATGGCCACAAGGCAGTTGGTCCATATCAAACACCCGGCACGTGCACGTTCTACTTTGCAAATTCACTATAGCCGACCGATTTGATAGGTCTCGAACATTCCATATGTGTAGATCGACTGGTTCAGCAACATACGCTTGTGCTTCTCTCATTCTGCCATCAAGCTCAGCTTCGATGTATGGGGTTGTGTGTGAGTTAAATTCACGGGCAGCCGTACGCCTTTCATAAAACCATCTCTCGCAGCTGTTACGAATGTAATCAACCAAACAATGAATTGGTAATTCACGCGCATCCTTTAACAAAGGCGCTGAGACATTCCGCGATGTTGGTGGTCATTATGGTATAGCGCCTACCTTGAGAATGTGCCCTTGCCCATCGCTCAATGCCGACTCGCTAAATACTCACACACACGTGAATTTTGGCGCTCAAGGGTTCTCCACAGCCATCGAATTCAGCAAGAGTGTAAGCCTTGGCCGCCTTAAAGTAGACCGAGCATGTCGCTTCTTTTGAATGTTGCTCTAAGGTTGTTGCTCAAATGATAGATACACACTCCATGGAAGGCATTCGAAAACCGCTGATATACCCTTCGCAATGCTCTTATGTCTATCCAAACAAAAACCAAATCCTCGATCTCATCACCTATAGCAGACTGTAACCTTTCCAAAAACCACTCCCACGACGCATCATTTTCTGAATCGACCACTCCCCAGCCGATGGGGTACACTTGGTTGTTACCATCCATGCAAGTTGCAACAAGTAATGACCCAGGGTATTTTCCCTTTAAGAAGCATGCATCAACAGCAAGAACGGGCCGCATAGAAGTTTGAAATCCTCGTAGAGATGGGCCAAATGCGAAAAAAAGGTATTTGAAGCGTCCATCTTCTTCCATTTCAAGATCAAGAACGCATCGGATTACATGCCCGCAGCATGTGCATATAAGCTGGAAGTATTCTATAAGAATCTTCAAATCCACCTCGCATTTCTTCCAGAGCGGATTCTCTTGATCGCCAAGCCTTGTTGTACGTTATGTTCACACCCAACTCTTGGCGAATATCTGCCATGATTTCCCCGGGTTTATACACGCCTAAGAACCGCTCGTACTTACACTTGATGCATGAACCAATAACTTTGCTGTTTGCCTGCCTATTATCACAATGTAGCAACGATGATTGACAAGTATGGGTGTTTTCAAATTTATTGACCTTCCAAGATCTCGAATTCTAATGGAAGATGCATTCAGTTTGCAGTTGCAATTGGCATGCTTGCATCGTATGTACCAATATTTGCTATTTGCCCTAATAACCTTCCACTCGAAAAATGTTTCACAGCCAGCATACTCATTCGCAAGGCTAATTGCTCCCTCGTTTCAAATATGTCATTTACCGCAACATCTACGACAGCCGCTAATCTATCGTAAGAAGTCCCATCGTTTCACGGGATGCCCTTGTTATTGTATGGCATGGTGTGGCTGGTTTCTCACGTATTTCTTGTTCCTTGGTTGATACATTATCTTCTTCAACAACTATGGGATTGTCAACCGGTACGCCACCCGCATTGCTAGCTCCTTCAGGGTCAATTTTATCCATACAATTGTTTTCCACAAAACGGTTTGGAGGAAGAACATCGTTAGTCCATATCGGACTGTCTGAGCCCAGTCGCTTTATCGGTGAATTGCTAGCATTAACTTCAGCATGTGATGATTCAGTGGATGGTCGGACGCTAACACATATTGGGATCCTAGCATGTTCGCCATCTAATAATTTCATTCAAAAACACTTCACATGGTAATCGGCCTTGATGGGGATAGTGGAGACTTTAGACAAGTACTTTGGTAGATATTCGATGACCGCCTATCTTTGAGCCCCATATCAAATCCCATGACAGATACTATGAGATTCACCAGGTCATCGAAGCTTGCGTCCTCTTTTAACATAAGAGGTTCAAGCCGCTTGTGATTAATAAAATTTCGTTCATTTGTATTGGGATCAACGACCCATTCTCCCCCATAAAACACATGGGTTGTGACCATAATGGGATGCGACATTCCTACAATCCAACGAAACCTTAACCCAAATTAGGCATAATCAAGTTAATAGTACAAAGGAAGGAATGTGAATATTGCTCCACCACAACCGTACAACTACTCGACCAAACCAAGCACTCCTCGACCTTATGCACGACATTTATATTCGACCAATTAAGAGACTCGACCTTATGCACGACCATTTATTCGACCATTTATAGACTCGACCTTATGCACGACCGATTATTCGACCTAATACAAGACTGACCAAGGACTCGATCATGAAGAATGACACCAATTACTTGACCTTTCAACATATTACTCGACCTACAACCCAGTATAATACTCGACCTTTACGTTGCTCGACCTAGTGCTCGACTATTGGGCTCGACTTTCTTCTCAATTTCACAAACCCAGTTCGCAAAAGTAAATTTCACTAACCTCTAACAAATGATCCTTTGACTCCACAAGAGATCTTCTTGCTTACATGATGGGCCAATGGAGTTTGTGAACAATGTGGTGAGAAGAAAATTTGTTTCCTAGATTCTATTGGAAGAAGAGAGGGCAATGGGTCTCGAACTTAGAGAGTCAAAAGCTAAGAAGAGAGGGTCTGCGAATTTAGAGAGTTTAGATAGAAAAAACCGAAGAAGAGATGCTATGAAGAACTGAAGAAAGAGAGGGGTACGGTGGTCTTTGTTCAGCCCTGAAGTGCTATGTTTGCAAGGAAAAAAAGGAGGGTGCTATATTTGCAAAGTCAACGGTCAACCCTGCTATATATGCAAATTTCCCTTTTTTTTTTGTTTCGGTGGCCGTTGGTTACCTTTTTAATTTTTCAATTAGTTTTGAATTTCTTTCGTTGTTTTTTTTTATTAAGTTTTGATTTTTTTTCAACTATTTTTTTTTATTAAGAGTCTATTTTTAAACCAAATTCTTAAAATATCCTTATAAATAATAATTATATATACTCAAAATTAAAAAGTAAGAATCAAAATGTAAAATTACACATTTAGTGATATATTAAATGAGTTGTACCTAATAACTAATAAAAAGTTATACATTAATCAAATTTGATTCTTTTTTTTGGACGAATGGAGTATATAATTTGATATTTTTATTTTTACTTTAGAATTGTGAGTATACATCATTATTATTAATAAGAATATTTTAGCAACTTGTTTTCAAAGTAGATTTTTTTTTTGAGACAATTTTTTTAAAAAAATGATCTCTTTTTTGAGACAAAGAAAGTATATGTTTAGTCTTCAAAAAGTCAATTAAACTTTGTTTTCACGATTTAGATGATTATTCAATATCTTTCATTGATAAAATCTCTTTCAAATTCTGCCAAATTTATCTTTCGCAAAAATTGTTTATAAAAACTAATAGGTTTTATACACACATATATGTAGTCCATGTAGTTGTTCAATTGTTATTAACTTCTTTAAAACTTTTTAAAATAATGTAGATAATAAAAGATTATTTTTTAAAATAATGTAGATTTTTTCTACCCTTTAAGACAATAGTTGACGCACAGTCAACTATTGGAGATTTTTTTAAAATAATGTAGATAATTGTGATGGAAAATTTAAAATTATTTTTGAGAGAAAATAAAAGATTATTTGAATGATTTATTTCTTAAAAAAGCTTAACTTTTCTTTAAAAAATTCTAAAACAAACATTGTCATACATGCAAAAGTGAAAGCTTCCTAAATTTTATGCAAAAATTACCTATTCTCTGGGGAAAAAAATTTGAAATGAAACTCTTGCTTTGAGATAGAAGGAATATATAAAAACAACAGGTTCAGATGTGACCAAGGCTAATCTCGCATGGTAGTACAATAGAGCTGATGTATCAATATCAAAGATGAAATGACTCACGCATCGCACCAAAGTTTGTATAATTGGGATTCAAAGTAGGATTAACGTTGGATTGCATGATTCTACATAGAAATTAACGTTGGATTACATAATCGGATTTGTGAGGTTAAATTATAAAATTGAAAGATTCTAAAACAACGAAAAAAATATAATTTATTGATTATTTTTAAAAGAATCGTTAATCAATGGATAAATAACTAAATACACAGAAATTTTATGTATAATTTATAATTAAATATTTTGTTTTCAAATTTATATTTTTTATGATATTTTATATGATTTTGTCAATATTGGAATTGTTATCACAATCTAAAAGTACTTAAGTTTAATTTATTGTTAAATCTAATAAAAAAATATAATGAAGTTAATTAAATCATTTACGGGAATGACTACGGTTCCTCCCTTGTTTTCCACGGGATGGTGCCATTTAGATCATTTGGACCATTAAATGTTATTGAACGATAGATTTGATAAGAGTGTATCAAATAAGAAAAAGTAAAAATAGTATTATATCAAAACAGGAATACTGGTAACTATTTGTAATTATAATTTTAATAATATTAGGAGATGGTATTTGTATTATAATACAAAATAGATTTTAACGTATAAATAAATAAATAGTCTAAAATTTAATAAATTAATACATTAATAAATAACATATTAATATGACATCTTTATAGTAATAAATAACATATACAAAATGAAGTGATTTTTATAGTTCAATTTTAGGTACTTTCACTAATCAATAAAAGTATATATCTTTAATAATTCATAATACTAATTAATGATAAATAAACACTAGTTAACTAAATGTAAATATAACAGTGTTTTATTATTACATTAATAAATAACATATTTGTAAACAAAAAATATTTAATTGATATGAAGACATATAAGATAATTGCTAGTGTACACAGACCATAAAACATATTGTTTTTAAAAATGAACTATCAGTTGCACTTGTGAGAAAATATTAAATACTAAAAATAAAATTTTTACTCAAAGTAATTCACAATGATAATTTTTTATAAAGCTAATTCAAATAAGATTTCGTCAATTGTACAATGTTAATATGTCGGAAATACATTCTTAATTAGTGATAGTATAATCCATTTTTTCGTCACTTTCGAGTGTACACTCCACTAAAAAATTTGTGACGTTTGCATTTAGGCATTTGAAATTGTTCATGTATGTATGTTTGAAACTCAAAATTTTGGAATTAATTTATTAATTGTCATTGTGATATAATATGTTTTTCTTTGGTGGTACAATGTTAATTATTTGACGGTACAATATAAATAACTATAAAGTATTTTATTAACTAATGATGGTACAATACATTTTTCTAACACTTTAAAGTGCAAACACTAATTAGAACCTTTTCGGCATTTGCAATTGCGTCATCTACATATTGTCGATAAACAATTTACGAATTAATTTATTAATTGTGAATTTATTTATTTATTCATCTATACTAATTTTTCTCGAATGGTACAATTTTATTTAGTGGATGGTACAATGTTAATATTTTAGAAATACATATTTAATTAGTGAATATACAATGCATTTTTTCGTCACTTTCAAGTGTAGACTCTCAAAATTTTGTGACATTTGCATTTAGACAATTGAAATTGTTTATGCACGCATGTTTGAAACTCAATTTTTGAATTAATTTATTAATTATCATTGTGATATAATATGTTTTATCGGGTGATACAATGTTAATTATTTGATAGTACAATATAAATAACTAAAAAGTACCTTCTTAACTAATAATGATACAATGCATTTTTCCGTCACTTTGGAGTGCGACACCGATGAGAACTTTTTGACATTTGCAATTATGCTATCTACATATTGTCAATAAACAATTTACGAATTGATTTATTAATTCTGAATTTATTTATTTATTCATCTCTACTAATTTTTCTCAGGTAGTACAATTTTATTTAGTTGAGGATACAATGTTAATATTTTGAAATTACATTCTTAATTAGTGATAGTACAATGTATTTTTTCGTCATTTTTTAGTGTAGACTGCCCTCAAAATATTGTGATATTTGCATTTAGGCAATTGAAATTGTTTGTGTACATATGTTCGAAACTTAATTACGAATTAATTTAATAATTGTCATATGGTACAATAATTTTTCTCGAGTAGAACGATTTTATTTAGTTGATGGTACAATGTTAATACTTTGAAAGTTCATTTTTAATTAATAATGGTACAATACATTTTTTTTCGTCACTTTGAAGTGGAGACTCCACTCCAAATTTTGTGACTGCATTTAGGCAATTGTAATTGTTCATCTATGTGCGTTCAAAATTCAATTTACAAATTAATTTAATAATTATCTTGGGTGGCACAATATTTATTATTTGACAGTACAATATGAATAATTGGACAGTATATTCCTAGTAAATCATGGTACAATACATTTTTCCATCACTTTAGAATGCAAAAATCAATACAACATTTTTTTGCATTTACATTTCTGCGAGTTTATTTATTCTTATTTATATGGGCAAAACTCAATTTACAAATTAGTTTATTAATTATTTTGGTCGTGCAATATATTTTTTTTGGATGGTACAATGTTAATTATTTGACGGTACAATGTGAATCACTAGAAAGTACATTATTAATTAATAATGGTACAATTCATTTTTCGTCACTTTGGAGTGTGGACAACGATCACACTTTTTTGACATTTGCATTTACACCAGTATATTCATTCATTTACGTGTGTTCAAATCTCACTTTACAAATTAATTTATTAATTGTCGTGGTAGTGTAATATTTTTTTTTGGATGGTACAATGTTAATTAATTGATAGTACAATATAAATAATAGGGAAGTACATTCTTAATAAATTATGGTACAATGCATTTTTTTTTTGTCACTATGAAGTTTAGACACCAATTAGAATTTTGTGCCATTTTTAATTAGTGATGGCACAATGAGTTTTCCCAAAAATTTTCTCTCACTTTGGGTCGTGTAATTTAATAATTTCCATAATAGTACAAATTAATTATAAATATTTTTTTCCTACACTTATGGTTAGATCTTTAATTTCTTTGATAGTGTGAATTAACAAATTTCTTTGACATTATTAGTATTGTTCCTAATTATGTATGATTTTTTAATTTTATTTGTAACAAACTAAATTTAGAAAATAATTACTTGATTTTTTTATGTGATTTAATATATCAAGTTAATAGGTAGTAAACATAATAGAGTAAATAAATACTTTAATTAATTTGAATTTATTAAATACTAGTAACCTGTAATAGTAGGTTACCAATCACGAGGGATTTGTTAAGATGTTACTATTCTTATGGAAATATTTTACATGTCACTTTTTTAGTGGTTAAAAAAAGACAGAACCATCCTCTTAAAAAGAAGAGGAAATACCCAAAATCGTCCTTCACATTTCACCGAATAATCTTTTTCATCCTCCACTTTTAAAACGGGAACAAATAGTCCTTCAAATTTCAAGGACCAAAATTTGAAGGAAAATTTCAGGACTAAACGTTCCCGTTTATGAAATTTGAAGAACTAAAAGTTCCTGTTTATTTCACAAATACTACCAAAAGTTCCAATGTATGAAATTTGAAGGACTATTTGTTCCCGTTTTAAAAGTGAAAGATGAAAAAGATTATTTGCTGAAATGTGGATGACGATTTTGGGTGTTTCCTCTAAAAAGAATACAGCTACTGTAAAATTCTCCAATCATTTACTACCTTTGTTTCAAAAAAGGAATCTAGTTTCAAAAATTTTTTGTCCTAAAAAAAAATTACTTTTGGTATGAAATTCTTATATTACAAATAATAATAATATACAATTTAAAATAAAAAATATAAATATAGATATAAAATTATACATTCAGTATTAAGTATATTTTACTTTGTAATTTAAAAAAAAAATATTATACCAAATCAAAAATAGGGTTTTTTTTTTTAACGGAAAGAGTAAATAGTAAAAGATTTTGATTTCAATTGAATATAACTTTTTAAAAAGTAAATGTAATTGTGTTTTATTTATATTACAAAAATGATAATCATAATAAAAATTAAAATTGTTTTAATAAATTTAAACAAAAAAATTGTAAAATTGAAAATTGATACCCAGCTGGCGACCTAACTACCTATGCCTAGAGCCGTGGTTAAAAACCAGCGCAGACAAAAACTCAAAAGCCGCAAAGAAGCAAGTCACCTGGTCCTAGTAGCCTGCAATGTCCATCAATGATTGTACAATTGGTAGTTCAACCCTGAACCACCCTCGTACAAGGAATTACAGTGGACAATGACGACAAGATTCCTGACTCCAATATTCTCTGCTATAAAATGCAGCACAAGTTTAGGGAACGAGTACGTCCACACAGCCACCCACACACACACACACACACTAGCCGAGAGAGGTCGAGAGCTGAGCTAAGGAATTGAAGGAATGGCTTCTAATCCAGGGGTTCTTTACGAATGGCCATGGACACCTCTTGGCAACTTCAAGGTACATTAACTATACCGTTTATTTTCCAAGGTTCTACGAGGCTAGAGTAATGAGAAGAGGAACCTAGCTCACAATGTGCCATGAAGATGAAGGATTGATATGTACATATTACAATTTCAAATCGTATCTTTATATTTTTTAATATATTTTTTATTTCATACTATCATGTGATTATTACTATTTTGGTTCATAAAGAAAGCGATTTTTATTTTATTTTTGGGGAGATGAGGTCATGCAAAACACTGGATTTTTTAATTTTTTTTTGGTGGGGTTTATTATTTTTCTGGTTTCTAATTAAGTATAAATTAAAATTGTTTATTTCTAATTGCTTGCAAAGGTATGTTAATATAATTTCTTTTGCTATATTTGATGGGGTTGGTGATATGCTCTATGAACACCTGATTTTATTTATTTATATTCAACAATTAAATAGACCATTTTTACTTCTGAGATGGTTCCTGATTAAAGTCATCACTTCAATGCTCGCAATATAGTAGAATAGGTGGAAAATGTTGTTGGGTACGTATGATTGTCCCAATTAATGTTTCTGGCTTGTTCTAATTATAGTGTTTTTCTTCCTCAACATTATACAAACATTACATAGATAAAAGTTCATTGAAGAAAACAAAAAACAAAAAAAGGTTTAACCAAAGGAAGGTTACCCTCGTCGTGTTATCAATTTCTTGCATCATAGTTTGGTGCAGTATTGCAAAAGCAACATTTTTATAAAATATTATATTTAAAAAATGATAAATTCAAATTGAAAGTACAATTTTTACAGTTGTTGTGAAATATAGTATTTTAAAAAAAAGGTCTACTTTTGAGATTATATAACATTTTTTAAATTATAATGTACAATACATTTAATACATTATTAAATGTATATTTTTATATTTTTATTCTTACTTTTTAATTTAAGTTATACATTATTATTATTAGTAGAGATAATATCATTTACTACCCTCGTGGTTTTGTAATATATCAAATCAAACCCCGTAGTTTTAAAAAAATATTAATCACCCCCATTGATTACCATTCAATCTAATTAGAGGACGCAAAAAGACAAAAAAGTCTTCAAAAAATTTGATATAGCTTAAAATTTTTTATTAAATGTTTTAAAAGACAAAAATTTAATAAAATTATTTAAAGTATATAATAAAATTTTTCAAACTAAAAAAATGAAATTTAAAAACGAAACTTTAATAAAATTTAAAGACGAAGAAGACATAAAATATTTTGAGTTTAAAAAATAAAATAACTATATTTTGTCATTTTAAAAGAAATTTTTTAACCAAATTGTACATAATTTTATTAAATTTTTGTATTTAAATTTCATCTTGTTTTATTTTTAAAATTTTAATAAAAACCTTTAAAGTATATCAAATTTTTTGATGTCTTTAAATTTTATTAAATTTTTGTCTTTTTAATTTAAAAATTTTATTATATAATTTAAATAATTTTATTAAATTTTTGTCTTTTTAAAAATTTAATAAAAAATTTTAAATTATATCAAATTTTCTGAGGATTTTTTCGTCTTTTTGCACCCTCCAGTTAGGTTGACTGGTAGTCAAGGGGGGCGATTGATATTTTTTTTAAACTACGGGATTTAATTTGATATATTACAAAACTATGAGAGTGATAAATGATATTATCTCTTATTAGTAAGATAGTACAAGTATTTCATATAAAAAGTAAAGTATTTTTCGGAGTGAGAAAATTTTTGAAATTATACTTCTTTTTTTTTTTGGAAGGAGGGAATGCTATTAAAGTATTTTCAAAACGTGATTATGGGAGAATTATGTTGGGTGAAAATTAATTAATGACTCACCCAGTACTAAATTAGGGTTCGGATCATCCTTTTTTTCTGTTTTGGAATGAGGCAGTAAGGTCAGTTGTGGAGTTACTCTCTCAATTTCAAAAAAAGGGTTCATTTTTTTTTTTTAAAAGTTATAAGTCACAATACATTTAATGTATAATTTTTTTTATCTTTATTGTTTTATTTAAATTATATATCGTCATTATTAATAACAATAATATAAAAATTTTACACAATATGAACTCTTTATTGAAGCAACTGAATTTTTTTCTTTTAAGACAGGGAGAGTATTGTTCGGGATGTGTAGTGACCCATCTTACATCTTCTCCTAGTAACGGCTTGATAATACGGAAAAAGCATCAAACATCAACAATCCATTTTTACTAGAAATTCCTCGCTTTGCTAAATGTTTGGATCACCTTTTCTTAATTTGTGCAAACGCTAGAGAACTAAATTTGCAGTAGTGACCTATAATTTCTAAATCAATATAATTAACTTAATTGCTTAATTTGGGTAACATAATATAACTTGAAAGAAAAAATATAATTCCATCACAAGTTGCGAATGGGGGAGTTGTTATTATAGCTCTTAATGTCAAATCTTACACAAAAACTATGTACATGTAATGTAATGATCCATTTGAGATCCATTTGAGTTAGATGGTCGTAGCTTGAAATTTACATGTAATGTAAAGAGACAAAGGAAAAACAAAAATTAAGGAAAGGTAAAAAAAAGTACTTAAAGACAATTTGAATCATAGTACTATCGGAAAAAAAAAAAATCATAGTACTATAATGAAATACATAATCAATCAATATTTAACGAATTTAAAAAAAGAGTAAGAAGAAATACAAGGTCCATATGAAGTAGGACTTAATGTATCTCTAACGAACCCTTCCAAAAATATCCCCCGAGTTACTAGATATTAATGTTTGTAGGTGGAGAATAGATGTGACTACGTGCGAAAATAATGCAGATGTGTACTCGAACAATATGATTGTAAGAGATCATATACATGTCGCTCATATTTGACTCTCTTAATAAAAAGAAATTTACTCATTGCATTATGGTATAATATATTTCCCTTTTTTTAAAAATTATTCTCAATCTTTTGTGACAATATTAACCATTTATTTATTTATTTATTCTGGAATTCAAGTACATTGTTTTAGCTCCTTGGGTGATCTACTACACACACACATATATTACGAAGGATCCAAGCCAGAGAAACCTTGCAATGTTTCTCATTTTCCCTTTTCTGCTCTCAAGAATCCTTCACAATCAAATTTGGATTTCAATCTCTCGATATCGAACTGCAAAGGGCAAAAACAGGATAGTTGACAAGGCCATTGAGTTTGAACAAATTGACAGAGAAGGAAATTGGTACGTGAAATCTGATGAACAAATGCTCACGTACAAGTTTCATATGCATCAGAAATGATACTTTTTCGTCGGAAAAAAAAAGATGATTAATAACCAAAACTTTATATATTTCATTGGAAAATTTTGGAACTTATACACGAAGAAATGAGATAGAGGACTTCGTTTTGACACACACAAAATTTTTTTTTTTCTTTTGCAGGGATGATAATATCATCTTTAATGGGATAATATTCTATGTCACCTCCAATTTTGGAGATTCTGCTAGTATGCCACTCTGGAGGACAGATGGTGTGATCATCACCATTTTGTTACACGTTGGAGCTGTGGAGTTTCTTTATTACTGGCTGTATAGAGCATTGCACCACCATTACCTCTATTCCCGCTACCATCAGCACCACCATTCCTCTATTGTTACAGAGCCCATTACATGTGAGCAGCTAATTGTTTTGATCCCTTAAAGTTAGTTTCTCTTGAGGTTTAGAACTTTAGATTCATCCTAAGTGTTTGATAAATTAAACTGTACAATATGTTGGTGTTGCAGCTGTGATTCATCCATTTGGAGAACACATAGCATACTTCCTGCTGTTTGCTATCCCATTGGCAACAACATTTTTCTCAGGGACAGCCTCCATTGTTTCTTTTGCTGGTTACATCACTTTCATTGATTTCATGAACAATCTGGGGCACTGCAACTTCGAGCTCATTCCCAACTGGCTCTTTTCAATCTTCCCCCCTCTCATGTATCTCATGTACACACCCTCGTAAGTCATCCCCAAGCTTTGATGATTTCCATTACAATATTTTCTTTGGTATTAATTAATAGACCTGCTCACTTCAGAAGTTAGATCAAGGGGCGAGACTTTCTCCCGCACTTTATCATACATCACATGACACATAAACTAAATTTATTGGAATTTAAATTCAATTAAAAGTACTCTAATGTGTATAGATTACATTTCACAGGACATTTTTGTATTTTTTTAATGTAATTTTTTACATTTTTGACATATTTTTTTATCTCACAATACTTATATTGAGATTTTTTTCCCAAAAAATTAATAAAATAAATGTAAATTAAATAAATATTGGTATTTTAAAAATTGTTACATTTTTACTGAAGTTGACATCCAGGATGTCAACGACTTTGAAGTCGATATCCACGATATCGACTTTAGGCTATATATATAAAAAAAAAAATTCACCATTTTTCCGAATGTTCGCCATTCTTCTCCCATCCAAGCAGCCGCCCTTCATCATTCCCTTAGTCTTTCTCGCCCAGCTTTCAATTCCTAGCCAAACCTTCAATTTTTTTTTCTCCTCTCCTCCGCCAAACCACATTCCTCCCTCCCCCCTCCTTCTTTCAATTCTTCTGCAAATTTCTTTTTTTTTTCCATACATAATCTTTGCTCCATTAAAACCCATTAAGGGTCTTTCTCTATTTCATAGCTTTGCAGAAAAAAGAAGGGATTTTTTATTGGGAAGGTATGAAGAGGAGAAAGTTGGACTTGTTCATGTCTTTGAGTCGGCAAAAGTCGGCGCAGATGCTGATTTTCATTGCAATTTTGTACATTCTTTTAGTGAGTTTTGAGGTCCCTTTTGTTTTCAGAACTATTTCTCTAAAGGCCGGTGGGTTGTTAAATTCCAAGTCTTTCTTGCTCTAGAGTGAGGAGAATTCAGAAGACAAAGATGCCCCAGTTCGGCCTTTGGATGTCCCTTTTTGAATTTTGAATGATTCTAAACCTGAGAGAAGGATTCAAGAATTTACTCACCCTTTATCCAGTTTGAAATTTGATATAAATATTGGGTATTCCATAGGAGACAATGGAGTTTTTTCCATAAGTGATATGAGGGAAAGGCTAGGACGGGATACAGAAGGGAGAAGGGGGTGTGGGATGGAATATTTTTTTTACTTGAAATCGATATCGTGGATATCGACTTTGAAGTCGATATTCACGATATCGACTTTAATATTTTAGGAAGAATTTCCAAATCATCAATATTTATTTAATTTTTTAAAAAAAATATTCACAAATTTTTCTCCTTATATTGAAATGTGTAAAAATACATTTTCAAAATGTATTTATCTCACAATCCTTATTTCACAGCACTTTTTCTCGCAATTTATGCAAATTCATTCCCTTTTTTTTTTTTTTTTGATGATTTACTCTCAGCAAGATTCAATTTTTTGTCTTTGTTTTCATGATACAGGTACCACTCCTTGCACCATACCCAATTCAGAACCAATTATTCACTTTTCATGCCACTCTATGATTACATCTATGATACTATGGACAAATCAACAGACAGTTTATATGAAACTTCACTCAATAGACAAGAGGATTCACCAGATGTACTACACCTAACACATTTAACAACACCAGAATCCATCTATCATCTAAGGCTTGGTTTCGCATCCCTGGCCTCTAAACCTCAAGAGAACAAATGGTACTTCTGGTTAATGTGGCCATTGACAATTTGGTCCATGCTGCTTACTTGGATTCATGGTCGAACATTTCTTGTTGAAAGAAATATCTTAAAAAATCTAAAATTGCAGACATGGGCAGTACCCAGATACAGCATTCAAGTAACACATTTCTTCATTATTATTTATTTACCAAAACAGAAAAACATTTGCTAATTTATTCTTTTGATTTGATCTGCAGTACTTCTCTCAATGGCAAAGAGAGTCTATCAATGCCCTGATTGAGGAGGCTATTTTAGAAGCAGAAGAAAAAGGCGTTAAGGTGTTGAGTCTTGGTTTACTGAATCAGGTATGGTTTTTTTTCTATAATAATTCTGAGCTCTAACCTAGCTTCTGTTATTGATTATTGTTTTTCAAATGAATGTTCTTTTACTTGTTTCAGGAGGAGGAGCTTAATGGAAATGGAGAGCTCCATATAAGGAGGTATCCTTCCCTCAAAGTGAAGATGGTGGATGGGAGTAGTTTAGCAGCTGCCATTGTACTAAATAGCATTCCCAAAGGAACAACTGAAGTTGTTCTTGGAGGAAATTTATCGAAGGTGGCTTATTCAATTGCCTTTGCATTATGCCAAGGAGGAATACAGGTATCATTAATTGAAAAAAAAAAAAGAAAAAAAGAAGAAGCCAAGCCCGTAGTATATTTGCTGAAGTGTTTTGGTTTGGATCTCATCAAAATCTTCATTTCATTTGCTACACATTTCTTTACTTGGATTTAGTTTCTCAATTTCCCCTCAAGGGCGGTCGGAGAGAGATATAATATGCGATAATATTCTATAGGTTTAGAGTGAGGGTGGAAAAGGTAAATAATATGCTATAATATTTTATAGGTTTTGAATGAGAGTCGAAGAGGTAAACCGCATGCGATAATATCTCGGAGGTCTTGGACATGGCTGTGCAAGCCAGAGATAGATTAGTTAAAAAAAAAAAAAAACAGAAAAGCTTTCAATTACGGCTCGAGGCATTGGCTATTAACTTCTCTACAATATGGAAATCAAATGAGGCCCAATGGTTAAGGACTTGGTCCTCATTTCAGAACAAAAATTCAATTGTTATTATCTCCAATTTCCATTTCCCGTCTTGATGCTTATTTCCCACCCATCCCCTGCTTGGGAAAAAAAAAAAAATGCTCACAAAAACCTCACAACCATTTGATAGAGTGTTACTACAGAAGGTCAAAAGATAGGTATTCCATTCATTCATATGGTTAATCCGTCAAAATCACTTGTGATAATTTCAGGTATGCACCTTATATGAAGTTGAGTACAAAAAACTCAAAGCACGGATCAATCAAGAGAATGGAGGAAATTTGATCATGCCCAAACACCACGCCCCAAAAGTGAGCATAACTACTCATCATATAGCCATATTCTGTATCCAATTTGAAGCAGCACAAAAAGAAGCTTGATTGGTTAAATGAAAATATGGAAATGAACATGAATGCCAGTCTTCATTTCCACAGGTATGGATTGTGGGGAGTGGATTTACTGATAAAGACCAGCTTAAGGCCTCAAAAGGCACAACATTCATTCCATTCTCACATTTTCCTCCAAAGAAATTGCGCAAGGATTGCTTCTACCACTACGCACCATCAATGGTGGCCCCCAAGTACCTTGAGAACTTGGACTCTTGTGAGGTTAGTCAAGATAATTTGCTTTCCTTAATTATTTTTTTTCCATACAATAATTCAACTAAATGAGAGATGATTAGTTCTTTTTATGAAATTGAGAACCGGATACAGTTGAGTGGTTAAGAGTATGTGTTTTTCATCATCGAATGAGTGTGGAAACTTGGACTCTTGTCAGGTTAGTCAAGATAATTTGCTTTCCTCAATTATTTTTTTTCCATACAATAATTCAACTAAATGAGAGATGATTAGTTCTTTTTATGAAATTGAGAACCGGATACAGTTGAGTGGTTAAGAGTATGTGTTTTTCATCATCGAATGAGTGTGGAAAACCAACAATAATAATAACTAAATTTTTATTTCACAATGCCGATTAGTTATATGTATATGACATTTCCATATCGCGTTTCAATAGAAACAAATAGTCTTTGTTTAGAATGTCTTCAAAAACCAAACAAAAAAGGGTTCTCTGCATGAAAGACAGATGGTTCACTTCTTTGCTCAGAATTTCTTTGCTCCTCTTATTGTTATTATTATTTTTGGGGTCAGAATTGGTTGCCTAGGAGGGTGATAAGTGCACCTCGCATAGCTGGGATATTGCATGCTTTGGAGAACTGGGACGTAAACGAGTGTGGAAACATAACGTTCAACATTGAGAAGACCTGGCAAGCCAGCCTTGGACATGGTTTTCGTCCATTGATGATGATCTCCAATTACCCAAAACCATAATCTCATGTCATTACAGTTCACAAGATCTTCCTTTCTAATCAAGTAGTTATAATGATGGTTGTTGAAACATTAAGTATTGGGCTTATTTGTTAATAAGAGCATTTTAGTCATTTTAATTATTATTAAACTATACTTATTGGTATAAGCTTATTGGTGTAATTTACAATCATCAATATACAATTTCTTCTTGATTTTATAGTTTTCATGGTATCAAAGCTATTCTCTGTTGTCAACCCTAAACCTTAGGAAACAAATCAACTGCTCACCATCACCATCGACTGCCGTTAATCACCATTGTCAACTCTAAACTCTTAAAAAAAAAATACAGATTAGCAACTCACCCAAACCTTCGGAATCTTCAGCCTTTGGTGTTGTATGCACTAACGGTCGACCGACGCCGCCAAATTTCTATAGAGGCAATGACCAATGTCGTCTAGGCCTATTTCGGTGCTGGCAAGACCTGTGCTAGCGTTGCTTGATGTTCCCTAGGCTAGAGAGCCATGATTTGAGATTGTCCCATGTTGTTCTTCATGGCAGAGGTGGTTTCCAGCATGTTCTTCTTCTTGGTGTTGCCCTTTAACCTGCACAATTAGATCTTAATGAAAGGAATGGTTGCTTAACGTGATATTTGGAGTTTTTTACAGTGTTCGGCTTGTTTTCCAAATAAACTTTATCAATTTTGCCTTTTCCCTGTTTGTTTGTTTGTTGTTGGCTGAAGTTTTTTTTTTTTTTTTCCGAAACGATAGAATTTTCATTGATTAAATAATCGTTAATTGATCTCCTTGGTCTAATGTTTTAAATGGAATAATGGTTATTCATTAGTAATAACTCTAACCTATATAATGTCAAAAACTATAATATCAAAAGGATTCCCTAAAGGTTGATGTGGTGAGATATAGTGTAGAAGTTAATTTAACCATCATTCGCAATCTAAGATGCCCAAGAAAATCAAGCAAATTTTGTGCGGGCCATAGGCACTTGTTTCCTGCCTGAATCAATTCATTCAAAATTGATTCTTGTTTTGGCCGTACTTGGAGATTTCAATTTTATTATTCAATTGGCTTCCAAATTGGATTGTTTGCAGCCAAGTCAAATGATGAGCTTTCGTCCAGGTAATGGAATTCAGTTGTTGATTGTTGAAAGGCGCAAGTGGTTATATATACTGATATTGGTATTACCGAAATTATTAGATAGAAAATGTATTAAATATATAAAATGTTATCAAAATTTCATAACTTTAATTTTATTAGTAATTACTTTTAACTTTTTTTTTTATACACTCATTATCTTAAGTTTTAGATCGAATTAATTTATTGACACAAATAGTTTATAAGGGAAAGTTGAGTTATTTAGCCCTTGATGACTAACTAGTTGAATTACTAGTTTTCGCATACCAAATATCTATTATTATGGGTGTATTTGTCCAATTAACACATTTTTTTTTTTTTTAGTAAGTAAATAATAGAAATAGAATAGCCACAATGTGAGAATGCGAGAACCAAGTTTGGAGTTCCGTGGTCGCGCCGCAAATGCTATGATAACCGAAAAAAAAAACAAAAAGGAAAAGCAAAAAAAAAGAAAAAGGCAAAGCAAATAAAAAAAAAAATAAACGGCAAGCGAGCTAAGCTAAACCGCGCTACGGAGAACTGACCCGGGAGAGGCAGCCTGAATCATTGAATCGTCCAGAGGGAATGGTTGAGGAGGCTTTGGCGAACAACCGGCTACAGAAAATACACGGCCTAATATGCTTAATATAATATCTAAAATATCTGCTAATAACATTTTAGCTGCGCAACAACACACATGGTGAAAAGGTGAAAGAAACTTAATAAGGAAGCATCATAACTTAATAATGTGCTCTCACCGTACGGCGTTGAATAGCAGTGCAAAATACTGCCCTAAAGCGTCGACTCTGCGGGCAAAAGTGAGCAGAGAACGGAAAAAAAAAAAACACGAAAAAAAAAAAAAAAAAAAAAGTTGAATGAATCAATGTGAATCTTTATAATTCATGGGAAAATCGATTAGAGATGTATAGAAAGCTTGTTTTATGAAATTGTTGAGAGATTTTCCAAAAAAAAGTAAAAATGCATTTTAAAATGTAATTAAGTACAGACTTAATTTTTTTATTATAGATAACTTTTATATATTAAAACAATTTCAAATATTCAATAAAAAAACAATTATTTTCAAATTTTTATTTGTCAAAAAAATCACTTTTGAGTTAAATAAAAGTTCTATATTATCTTCACTAATAATAATAATGTAATTTTAAAATGAAAAGATAAATTATACATTTAATAAAACTTTATCCATATTACATCTTTTAACTAAAAATGGTATCCATAATGAAGAGCAAACCCTTCTAATTTATGAATTTGGTTGTATGATCAATGATGAATGTGACTTTATAATTCTTTTTTATTTGAAAACTTTTATTCAGTTGTGATGTCATTTTCTTCAAAAAAAAAAAAAAAAAAAAAGGTTAGACCCAACTTTGCAATTGAAAAACTACTGACAAAAAGAGGAATTGAACCATTCATAATTACCCATTTTACCTTTGCTCCCTTTCCCGATTCTCAAGACAATTTTATTTTTTACAGCAGTTATTTTTGACTCATTCTCCTCCGTTTTAGATATCTTACCATTTGGATATTGTATATTCGGTTCTGCATGGGTTGGACATTATTTTGTACTAACGAGATTGGCGAATAACAGTTATTGAGATAATTATATTTATCTCATTTGACTTTTAGAAAGATTATAAATATCTTTTTACAGCTTGATAAAACTATTAATATCTCTCTAGATTAGTTAAACTTTAATATGTAGACCTTAATGTTGATGCCAGTAAATAAAATTATTGTAGAGACAGTTTCACTCCTTAATTTTGTCTTAATTATTTTATATAAAAATATTTACACTTTTTTTTTAAAAAAAAATGCAGAGTATTTCGCATATATAATTGAGTAAATATATATATGTTTATATTTAAGTTTGAATTTGAAAATTTAGAAAAAAAAAGGTATATAATAAAAATAGCAATAAAAATGTAAATTTAAAAAAATTATAAGATTTAAATCAAATTATAGAACTGCAACATGAGATAATATTCTATTATTGTAGAACTGCAACATGATGTAAATTATAATATGATATGATATTTATTATCAAAGGTCCTTTTTTTATATTATTTTTACTAACAATGACTATGTGTAATTCATAAATAAAAAATAACAATGAAAATATGAAATCATACGTCTAATAATGCATTCAATGGGCTATACTTTATAAATAAAAGAACTTGTACCCAATTATAAGATGAACTCTTTTTTGGAGACAGATAAAATAGTTGTTTTAGTTGTTTACATTTTTTAATAGTTGAGTTTGATTTTTTTTTGGAAAAGTTGATTTTGAGTTAACAAAGGTACTAGTAGTTTTTTAAACTATTTGAGGATATTTGTAGTTTTCTTAAAGCTCAAGAGAAATGGATATAATTAAATTTAAAATTATTTTTAAAATATGAAAAGTTGTTTTTGACAATAAAACAATGCAAAAAAAAAAATCTATCTATATAGGCCCTCTTTGACCAATTGGATCTTACCCAAATCACATGTGAATTGATCATGATTCTTGGGAACTTATTACAAAAGTTAGTTTGTGAGGTGAAAAAAATCTAAAGTTATATAAACCCCATATGAAAATATCATATTTTCCCTATGAAAATCAAGTAGAATCATTATAATTTACCATGCTTCGCATGTTGACGTTCCGCATACTGCGTCCACACGAAATTATTGATTTTGCACTAGATCGTTTTGTACTAAATTTTTCTCTCTAGTCTTAGGCGAACAATGCAATGCCGCCATCACCACTCGATTCTCTCTAGTTCGTGGAACAATGCAATGTTGATTATGGCACTAAGGTGGTGGTTAACTCTAATACTATTTGTTATGATTCTTAGGATAACCTACCACAAAAGCGATGTGGAAAAATCAAAATCATATAAATTTTATATGAAAATCTCATACTTCTTACGTGGAAACTAAGTAGAATTATTACCGAGTTTGATGGCTTATGTGTGTTGAATTGGGAAATTATAGAAATTTGCTTTCTAACTCATTTTGTCTCACGTCATGACTACCCAACATGTGTTAGGACCAAAAGAGCCCAACAAGTGTTTTAATAGACAAGAATAAAATAGAATTCTTAAAAAAAAAAAAAAAACTCATTTTGTCCATAGACTATCCAAGATTAAAGCCCCCCACTCCAAATAGACAAAAGGGCCCAAGTTAAATCCAATGTATTCATTTGCAGTGGGCTCCTAAACATGTTTTTATTTGGGCCCCTTTATAAATGGAGTAATTTGCTTCTTTTTTATGGGCTACTAAAAAATTGGACAAGAATTTAGGGTTTGTTTGGTGTGTATTTTGAAATTTATTTTTATTTTAAATACACTTTTTAATATATTTCTTATCTTAATATTACTATTTTAAAAAATAAAAAAACACATTTTTTAAACTATAAAATGCATTTTGAAACGCTATTCATGCAGTGTTTAGAATAGGCTTGTAGCACTATATGAAAATATATAAGTTGTAATTGATGTAAGAAGGCAGTTTTTGAAAAAATAGAATTTTTAGATTGGTTGTCTTCTTCCTTGCCTTCATTTCCTACAACTTTTCTTTTCTGATTCTCTTTTGTTTTGAAATCTTGTATTTTCAAGGTAATATCTTAACAAATGGTATCGAACCCGATATTCCTTCCCTAAATTCTTTACTTCAGCATAAATTTTTCTAAATTCTTCTCTGGCTCCTTCTTTCTTTCACAAATTCTTTTATCTCTCTTTTAATTCTATTCTACTCTCTCCGGAATTTTGTTCAATCCTTCATCTTGTTCTTTTCTCTCAATTTCTTTTTCCTTCTTTTCAATCTTTCATTTTCTCATAATTCTTCTAAAATTTTAATTCTTTTACCCACTTATAATCACTTATCAATTGTTATTTTCTATTGTAAAAAAATGGGTAGAGTCTTGAATTTAATCCCATATTAGAAAGTAGAAGATCTTTTACGGAAACACAAAGTTGAAATTTAGATAGAAGAATTTATGAATTTAACATGAGAGGGAAGGATGAAAGCTACATCAAATAGAATCGATGAGAAAAAATGTCATCTTGGGAATGATGGCGTCAAAAGACAATTTAAAAAGTAATGGTAGAAGAAAAATTTAGTGGAAAACAGTGTCAATCCTTTCAACTTGACAAAAAAAGGAGATTTTTCTCAAGATTCCAAGAATTCTGTCCACCATCAAGAAAGCGATTGCTTTAACAACCTCATTGAAGATCATAAGCTATGAATAGAAGCTCATTAGTACCTTAAAAAAAATCAAGAATAATGAGTGTTTAGGGTCTAAATTGCATGGAGTTTGATAGGAATGACTTCTCTCATTGCCATTCCAAAATTGAAGTAGGAGAACAACTGGTGTTTAATAAAAGTCCTAAAAGAGATGGAGAAACCATAGAGAATGAATGCAAATGGATGCTTGAAAAATGGCCTACTTTAGAAGTTCAAAATGACGGAAACACACATTATAAGATTGGGATGAAAAGTTAAAGCCATTCTTTGGATTCTTATGGTTTTGAGTTGAAAATGGACAAAACTAAGAGATGTAGTTCTGATATTGATCAAAATTTAGAAACCTTTAATTTTGAGAATCAAGAATATGTGACTTGGGATTATGAGTATATGATGTTGTTAGATTTATCTGGCAAATTTTTGACTTGTGAGAGTATGACTGAGGAGAACAAATTGTAGTGGAGAAAGTTAATCTTTCAGTGGATGTTCCCATGGATTTCTATGAACTAGAGAATCATGAGTTATTTGAAAAGCTTAAGGAATTGAATTTAGGTATTGTGGCCACTAAAGTCCTTTAAGGTTGGGCTGAAGTGGTAACCAAGTTCAAAAGAGGAAATATAAAAGAAATTTTTCTTTCAAGGACCTTTTTTTTTTCTTCTTCGTTGTGGGGTTTGTTTTGAATAGAAAGGTAGAAGAAGGAAACTACGACATTGTTTTGAGAAGGAATAAATACTCTTATGCTTCACATGGCTCTAGCTTTTGGCACATACCTATCTTTACTAAGTGTGGACAAGCTGCATTAATGCAATTTGAAAAGAATAATTTCAGGAATGCTGATACCAGTTAGGAAAAGTACATTATATTACAATTTACTGCCTTCAACTTCAGTTGATTTGGAACGTAACAATGCCAGTGTGTGCAGTTTTGAGTCGTGTGGCAATATCAACAAGAAATTACGACTACAGAAAAAAAGATTTATACTCTCTTAGTCTCTTTTAGTTGTTTGTGTTTTCTTCATCTTTGCCGACAAGGAAATTTTTTATGAAGCAGGAATTTGTCATGATCTTTAACCTTTAAAATAGGCTTGTGGCACTATATGGAAATATATAGGTTGTAGTTGATGTAAGGAGGCAGTTTTGGAAAAATAGAATTTTTGATTTGCTTGCCCTATTTTTTCAGTCCTCTCTTCATACAAGTTTTCTTTTCTTCTTCTCTTTGTTCTGAAATCTTATACTTTCAGGATAAAATCCTGACAAATTTTTTGTTTGGTGCGTCAAATGGACCGATTGTACTATGAAATCTAAAAGCATCTCTACATGAGAAACAAAAAGAACATCGATGGTGACGTATCTTACCCTCATTTTTTTTTTTTTTTTTGCTTTATAACAGCCGAAAGAACTTGCAGCTGTCTATAAAGTTCTCAAGGTAAGAATGAGTAAGCAACAAAAACCATGATAGTGAGTTTGGAAACTCTTGAACTACAATGCTAGTAGAATCATGTAATGAATATGAAACTAAACAGTTTTGACGCTGAAAAAGATTAACTCAAATCTCTTTCGAGCATTATGTCGAAAATTTAATCAAAAGGGGTTAAGATAGAATACATTTTTTAAGGTATAGAAGTACGAGGAAACAAAATCTTAAAAATTAGTAACCTTGTGGAGGGTGAGAAAGAGTATTACATGGTTAACAAATTATGATGAGTTGGTAGTTCATTGTCACTAATTAGGGGCTATAATTGCATAAGATTTATCATAAAGAAATGAATCTAAAAATACTCTTTATAGATAGTTGGCCACCATCTCATATATTAGTAATAATCATTTGATATTAGTTTTGTGATTGTATTCATTTGCTTATGGTATAGTAAGTGTTGCACTAATGAAAAAAGATAAGCATTTGGTGTGAAATTTGGAAAAGGATGTTCAAATTTAAATGGGGTAAAAACAGGTAATGAGATGATGACAAAGCGTGGAAATAGTCCTAGCTTTGAGCCTAACTCCTGGGTTTGACAGGGGACATGGGACAAGGCCGTTCAAAGGAAATTGAGGTGGATTGATTCATTGCCTTTCTCTTAGGTTTTAACTGGGACATGGGACAAGGCTGCTCAAAGGAAATTGATGTGATTGATTCATTGCCTTTCTCTTTTAGTTTTTTTTTTTTTTTTTTTTGACAAGTTTGAACTTATAGACGATTCGGTTACTTTTTTCCTCTTGTTGACTTTGCGCTTGTGGATGAGACTTGAACCTTCTCGTCTACTCCTCCCCTTTAATGGACTAACGAGGACGCGGAAAAGCATCTTTCTATAGAATCGCCATCCCCGGTCTTACCAGCGGCAACCCATCCCAATTGAAGTGGCCTAAGCACGTGTATAGGAGTAGGAATTACTTTATCTCATGAATATAATAATTTTTATTTTATTTGGAAATTTTATATTGCCTTTAAGTAACTTTTATTATGATCTCACATTATATAAGTTAAGACTTAACAAGTATAAATTGTATACATAATTAAAAAAAAAAAGGAGCAATTACAAATTTGTGTACATAAAAACCAAAGGAAATAAATATGGGAGGTGAGTGAAGGGGCATCCTTCTTTCTAGGTGACTACAATCTAAGAGTAGTGGTTAGTCATTTGCTTGGAATACATTGCACTATTGAATGCCTCTTACAATATCCACCGAAAAAGAGCTCATTTGCTTGGAATACTAACACAATTGAATCCCTCTTACATTACCACCGAAGGAGAGTTCATTTGCTTTGGAATACATTACAATGCCCACCGAATAAGAGTATTCACTCTTTGAAAAAAGTCAAATATATGGTAAACAAACTCATACATTTGGTACATCTTAAATGTTGAAGAAACGTGTCTATATTTTCTTGCAATTTCAAATAAGACTAAGAAAAATGAGTTGTAAGAATCCAAGATGACTTCATATATATGTTTGCAATGTATCAGTCATCTTTTGAAGAGGCATAGATAGATAAGCTTCGGCTGAATTTATCTTTTTCTTTAGTTTGTTGGCCAAATTAAATGCTGGGATATTCAGCTAGCTAGCCATGGCCACGAGGCTTGCAAAAACATTTTTGAGCACCCTTTGGTTAATTGTGTAAATAATAAGGCCAGCTTATTTGTTAATCAATCAATTTATATGATGCAAAAACTAATTGTTGAGGTACCAAAATATTCTGGGAACACAAATTTTCAGTTTGATTCAAGGGAAAAAATTGAAGATTTACACATTTATTTGGAGCGGTTGTAGATACTTATTGCCTATTCAGAACCTTGACTAAATCTACTCACATTTCTCTTTTGAATCCTAGGAAACAAATGTGCCTACTCAGAACCTCGACTAAATCAGCATTGCCTTTCTAGTCCAACAAAACAAATGATGAGTGCGACTGTGTGTATATATATTGAGCGTTATGTATAAAAATCCAACAAAACAAATGATTAATTTTTATTTGGAATAAGATGTAGTATATGCGTTACTAAATGCACCACACAATGCTAAATTATCTTCTTAAAATGTAGAACCTCTAATGATTAAAAATAAATTTGGAAATCTTAATCATTAAAACCATTTATTTACACACCATCCCTCTTCCAGCCATATGCCAAGTCACACGAAATTGTTTGGGACAGCCCCCCTCACTAGTACCATCTCCACTCCTACATTCAGAACAGGGCCTGGATAGATATCAACGATCATCATCTTGCAGTGTCTTTACTGAGGATTGCAACAATCCCAATCCGAATCCCAATTAATCCTGAATTCAAGCGCAAAAATCCAATGTGGGGTGGGTGAAAAAGTTTTGTAACGTAAAAAGAAGTGGTATCCAGGAAAGAACCTACACAAAAATAAGATCAAAGCTGGCTGGATATTGGACTTGCATAAGCAAGCGGTTTTGTTCAAACTTTGGAGGTGGATATTCTTGGGCGAAAACGCATCAGCATCCACCAAGCACCTCAACACGTGTTCTCCCTTTGCATGTCTCATTTACTCTGAGATTGTTGTTATCTCAAATTTCCCATTACTTCCAATCTAAACCGAGGTAACCCCAGTAAATGAAAGGAGTGCAATATTGTCATTTGAGCTCCAACTCTCCAACCAACCTATTTTGTCTAGCTCCCACTTCACTTCTTTATAAACGACCCTTTGGTGCTCTTCTTTGCTCACACCAAGTAGCTTTCACTGATCTCATCACACTCTTGAGTGTTGAGGTCTTCTTCTTCTTTCTTCTTCTTTTAGTGTTCTTTTCTTGCTTCATGGGTTCTGGTTCTCCCTGAGTTGATACTCAGGTATGTAGACTCCAGACCAGGTGAGCAAAGAAAACACACACTCAGACACTCATATACACATATTCATATACGCACAACCAACACATGCATGAGCTATGCAAGAGAAGGATTTCTTGTTTGTAATCGTCTGTATTGATTTTAGGGCTTTTCTCTTGCTGATTGATTTTTCACCATTAACTCTTTGTTTGTTTGTTGTTGTGAATAGGGTCTGCGGTTTGAGGTGTGGCATTGGCGTTTTATGGTTCATCTGAAAGATACAAATTCACTTTTTGTCACTCCCCAAAATAGAGAAACCCCATTTTTATATCTTCTTTCGAGAATAGCTTTTTGGCTCTAATTTTTTCTTGTCTTGATCTTGGATGTTTTCCAGGTTATCTTTCGCTCTCAGACGTTCTAGAGGATTGACAAAAAGGGGATTCTGTGGTGCAACCAAGCAACGGGAGACTCTTTTCAGCTCACTCTCTGATCATCACTAGGCTGTACCAATTTTTTCACATAAATCTTACCATATACATTTTCTATGTCTTTGAAGCAAGTTTTGGCTTTCTTCACATTTCAACTCATTAACACGACCTGGATTTTTGTTTCAGTTATTTATATCAACTTAGATCTGTTGCTTAGAATGGATCCATGAATGTAACGCCAAAAACACATGCGCATACACCCCAAGAAAAGCCCACCGACAAATAGCTAGGGTATGTATATGAATGTTTCTTTTTGCTCATTTAGCTTGTTTGCAAATTGGATTACTAGATCTCCATGGGATTTCTGTTATACTTTTTTTGAAAAAATTCTGATTTTGAATATGTTTTTATTTTATTTATTGTTCTTATTCCTTCTTCTGCGTGCCCGATGCATACCCACACATGCTTTATTATCTAATGCTGTTATCGTGCTATGTCTGCTATTATTTTCTTTGTTTTGGTTATGATTTTTTGATTTTTACTTGTGTTGTTTTTCCATCACTAATCTCTTCCTCGTTTGTGCAATTTTGAAGAATGTGAATAAATTTCAAGAATTCGAAAATGGCACCACCAACACCAAGATCTCAAAGGCAACTTCACAACTTTGAGCTGCCCTCTGACCTCAAGTGGTTCACCAGGAGCCAAAGCACAAATAACCCCCCACCTCGAAGGCGCTGGAGAGCATCCTCATCAAGGAGGTACCAACCTTGGTCAGATGATGTTGCTTCTGCTGTTCTAGACCAATCATCTCCAAAAGAGGCTCCCATTATTGACTGGATGAATGAAATCATTTCAAGACCTTCTCCAGGTGGCTCCTCTTCCTGGAGATCATGGCCCAGGCCTAGTGGACAACCCACTGCTGATTCTGACGTTATGATTTTCAAAGCAAATGCTCCGCCGCAATGCAGGGAGGTTTCTGGCACTCCTCCGCAAAAATCATCAACTCTGCGTATCAGAATCCCATCAAAATCTGGCACTTCTTCCAAAGCGCCGTCATTACCTCTTCGTCCCCCGCATGCTCCGAAGCTTGGCTCTTCTTCTGGAGGAATATCCCTCACGCCTGGCAGCTTCAATGCCATTGACAAGGAGTCAACCTTCATTGATCTGTTGAAGAGTGGATTCACTATTGATAAGCCAAACAATGCAGACTCCAGGAGAGTCGGTTTCACTGCAGAGAAAACGATGACTGAAAAGTTTGACAAAAAATTTTCTGCCCAGGACATGAACATTGATGAAGACAATCATGAAAATGAAGGTCCTAAAGAGGAAAAGAAACCAGAAGATATGAAAAGGAAAAAAGAATATGATGTGAAGGAAAGAACGCTGCAAATCATCGAAGGCAAGAAGGAAGAAAAGCCAATTAGGACCTATGTTCGCAGTTCAAGAAAGAAGGCTCAGGAAGCGCAAGAGAAAAGACAGGAAAAATTGGTCCAAAAGAAAGAAAAGGATGAGGAGTATCAACCAGATGAAACTGAAGATGTGGATTCTGATGATCTGAATGCCAAGATATGGAATTTAAGGACAAGAAAGCCTACTCGCAAAGCTGGGGTTTTGAACCTTGATAAAAAGAGAGCGGGATCGTCTTCGAAAGATGAAGGACAGTCTGTGAAGGAGAAAAAGAATAAGCGGGTTGCTGAAGGTGGGGAAAGCAAGAGGGGCGATGACGAGAAAAATGCTGAGGTGAATAAGAAGAAAGACAAAGGGAAAGAACCAATGCAGGATGAACAGAAAAATGCTGAGGTGAATGAGAAAGACAAAGGGAAAGAACCAATGCAGGAGCAGGAAGAGCAGCAGTCTCCAATCAGGGTGCCCAAGGTGTTTGTGCAACTTAGTCCTGATGAGATTGCAGACGATCTGTTTGCTCTAGGCATTGGACCCAGGCCTCCTCGGAGACCAGCGAGAAGACCAAAACATGTCCAGAGAAACATTGATGTACGATAGTGGATTAATTATTAGTCTTGTCATTTGTTGATTTATTACCTTGCTTAATTTTCACTTCTACTAAATGTTTGAGATTCTGAGGTAGTTACCTGATTTTCATGTTCGTTTTTTCAGCAAGTGACTCCAGGAATGTGGCTGGAACACATTAATATGAACCGCTACAAGGTCCCTGCTGAGAAGGCTAGGAAGGTTTATCTTCTTCTTTCTTTTCTATCCTTGAATATACTCAGTTTTATATGTATTTCTCAGGAGTTTAAATTCTTAATTTCATGCTTTGCAGGGCAAGAAGAAGTGAATGCTAGCTTTCGTTCTGATGTTTCAGTTGTTTTGTTAAGGAATAAAACATGGATATTGTTTTGTAATGCGGTGTTCTAAGCTGATGATCTTACAGATTCACAGCTGTTACTCTTGTGTTGTAAAAACCAATGTCCATTCTTCTGTTGTAGTTCTGTTCAATGTTTGAAACAGTTTGGCTTTAGTATTATGTTTCAGCAGCTTGTTCCTGGTTGATTAATTCTGTCGATTAAATTTTCCCTACTGAAATATTGTCCTTTATTGTACAAATTATCATCAGTCATTTGTACGAATGATTGTAGAACAACAATGATATAGCAACAAAATACTATATGGCTAGAGAATCCAATTCAAAACTCAAGTGTTTGAACAGCTGACAAACACATCTTTGTATCAATAAAAGTGCTACAGGTACTTCAACTACTATTGAGCGAAAGAAGCCATTTGACGATGGCCTAGAATATTCATGTAGCTCAATTCTCACCATAATTGGACTTGTAATTAATTAGCACATATGCAATGATCCATACACTCTCATCATACACATAAGATCGCTTAGATCAATGGAGTAAAAATACATTTATTCAAACATTCAAATGACATATCAAACTCTTCTTTCTGGAACTCTAACAAGTAAGCTTCTGCAATGAAGCGAAAAGCGTGGCGAACACGTAATTAAATGGTAGCGAGCGAGTACTTCACTATAATTTTCAAGCCACAGCAATCAGATACCAACTTCCTGTCCTCTTTAGGAGGTCCATGAAGCATATATATGGTACTACTGTGAAGCATGAAATGCTCAAATCTTTGAAAGATTTGGTAACTGCACTATTGATTACTAGTTAAAGTTCAAATCTGTTTGAGTATATTGAAGTCAACAGTTAGTACTTATTTGGTTCTAGAAATTTAAATAGTTACAATCCTTTATGTATGGTTGCTTTTTGCAACTTTAATTTCTTGTTTAGAATGAAATTACCTTGTCAAATAGAATGCGAGTGTGGCATAATTTTTTTTTTGAATTCTTGAATATATAGTATTTTTTCATCAGTATCATCTATATATTTGGTCATGATTTATCTTAGTGTATTCTTTTGATCTATGTATACTCCGTGGATGTAACTGGCTAGTTTCTATGTGAAAAATCTAAATAAGAAAAGGTTCTCTGCATTAACTGATCCCCCTTTCATGGTCATGCTCCACTGATGTTTATACAGATTGCTTCCAGATTTGGGGATCTTTTAAGCCCTTTTAATGATTTTGATCTTGGGGTGGATTAAATCTTTAGTCTCCCCACAACAAATTAAGACCATTCATTCTCGATTTAAGTTTTCACATTAACAGCTTGTTCCCTCGGGTTCAATTTTGAGTCTGGTCTGGACTCCAAAAATTCAATACTATTTCTATGGAGTTTAGTACTTTTTCCCATTTTCTCAACACAGATTGTTAAGTTTCTCTTTTTTTGGTTCGAAGTCCCCTAGTGTGTAACTGAAGTGAGCAGACAACGCAGTAAGAAACAAGATGGAGCAATGGCTTTTGTTGCAGATTTTGGCATTGCATCTAACTTTTGACTGCCATACAAACAAGGACTTAACATGTGGCATATCCAGCATCCCTGGCTACAAGGGCAATCTGATTTCCTGCTGCACTTTTTCACATTGGAAACTAGTAGAAACTAAGTGATAGCTTCTACTCACTACGTTTAAATTGGCAACTTTTCATCCATCCAAAATAGACATGATCCAACTAAAGCAAATGCGACGAAGATCTTAGCTAGCTAGTGTCTCATGCATGCTGATCTTCATATACTTTTTCTAGCTTTTGATCACTTCCAAAATCCAATGTTCATCGTGCCGCCTCCCACTTTTACAAACATTTATAAGCATGCATGTGCTGAAGAAAGTGTAAAACTCAAATTAAGATAGTCTCATTCCTAGCATCATCTCAAAGTGAAGGATCACCTAATTAAGTCCTGTGGCCCCTAATTTTGCTTTTGAAACTTGGAATTCGCATATGATGCGGTGGTGATGAAGCGTTATTTAACAGGATGGTTGGCTCTGCAGGCGGTTTAACGTCATAACGTGCATGATGATGAATCAGCTGGCTGTCTGCATGTGACGGTGCGGTAAGGGAGCGTCACCTCATGACACTGAATAATAACTGGCTAGGTTGACGGGGAGCGTCATTTAACCCGACACAATAAATAAATAAATAAATAACTGAATAATTCTCTATTTTCATAATTGTGAATTATAAATAGTTATTTATTAATAATAATATCATAAGAATTTTATTCTAAACTAACTTTTTAAAATAATTTTTTTGAAAAAAAATAAAAAGTAAAATCTTTGTATATGATACATGACGTAAAATAGTGTAAAGTCTGTATTCATATATGACTCAAAATTTCCTCGTCATGCTAAATGAAATAGATTTTTTTCGGAAATTCACAAAAATATATATATATATATTATTAATTGACCAAAGCAAGGAGAAAAATATTTTCATAAAAACATCATTTATATAATACTACTATGAGTCTGGGAAATCATATGTAATAATATCAAATCAAATTCAACGAGCAATCAGTATCGATCTTGAGTTAGATCAAGTTAAAAATAATTAAGCATGTAGAGAGTTAAATTATTTTTTTATAATTTAAATATTATACTAAAAATAAAAATGCACCAAATATATAGAATATATTTTCCTTATGATTTAATGTTGTCCATTTAATTTACTTTCATTTATTCTATGAGGGAAGTGAATATAAATTTAACCAGTGATATATTCTTACCAGAGAGAGAATTCAACTGGGCTGTTGGGTTAAAAAAAAAAAAAAAAGAAAGAGAGAGAATTGGATTACCACACATTCTCATGATTAAAAAGAACCACATTTTAGTCGGGTGAGCTACAAACAAAAGAACATATCAATTTTGAATTTTAAAATTTGGTTTTTTTTCATTTTTTAAATGACGTAAGAACATATAAATTGATATATTAATATTAAGTTAAAAAATTGTTCTGAATTTAAATTATACTAACAATTACGAGTATATGTATATCTTGGCCTTATGCCCGAAATTTCTATATTATATATGTTTGTTTTATATATTTATCTCTATAGAAATGTAAAATAAGTTGTTTAGAAGGAATTGTCAAAAAATTATCATGTTTTATAATTAAATATAAAATTTCTATTTTCTTTTAATAGAACACAAACTGTAATGTTAAAATAAGAATACTAATAAAATATAAGGAAATAAAATATTAATATCTATATGGGTGTTTAATAAATGAACCCTTATTCTATTTATATTAAAAACTTCAACTATGTATTATCATAATAATGATAAAAATTCACTCACTTTATTGTTATACAGTGAGATTCACTAAATAGTTGGTTAAATTTTAAATTTTCCACATCAAATGTTTGCCTGTTTATGGAGTTGAGCGGAGGCCACCTGGGCTTGACTTAGAGACAATCCTTCAAAGAAAGAAATCCATTGAATAGGGAATTCGAGTCCCAATAACAGGTGGGTATTTTGGAACGGGCTCTGTTTAACCATAAATAATTAGTTTTACCACTCAAAGTAGGGGTAACATTTCACGATATGATACAGAATTATTACACAAAATGCGATACGAATCTAATACGAAAACATAACACGAAAATGAAAATAAGTAAGGTTCGCAGGTCATTTTTGGATTCATAATTAATTTATAATATTTAAATTAAAACATGACCTATTACCACCCTTAACTGAAGTATATGGCGTAAACTCATAGTGGATAATAATACATTTACATAGCTAAAAAAAAAGAGTTGAGCGGAGAATGGGGAAAAAATAATAATAAAAGAACGTGACCTTTCGGAGTAGAGTAAAGACACTCGGCTTATCAAAGTGACAATCAATAGATAACACAAGCCCAATTTCGTGGCCTAAATTGGTGCCCTCGCCGAACCAAATCTTGGAACCCAAACCGGGAAATGGATCTCTTTCATGAATGTTAACTGGGAATGGTAACCTAGGCACGCGTTTCTTTTATTGGTTATACTAAATCACGATGCTTTCACCTCATAAAGATGTTTGACAATGGAAAAAAGAAAAAAAAAATCCTATTTTGCACTGATTGTATTTATATTTTTTGATACAACAAATTAAATAAAAAATATATTTTTTTTTTGTTTTTTCTAGTTTCATATTTTTGAATAACAAGATTCCTTTTTGTGTTTTTTCCGGTCTCTCATTTTTGCTGAATAAAGGTTATGTTTTGATTGTAGTTTATTTAATAAAATTTGCATCGGAACTCCGAACTTGTGAAAATTTTAGTTTAATTTTTTTGTAAGAAAAAGTATTTTACAAGGAAAAAAAATTAAATTATGTGAGGAAAATTTTAAATTTTGAAATAAAAATGTGTTTGAATATTTTATTTATTTTGTGAAAAAAAATAAATTTTGGTTTATAAAAACATTGTCCAAACATAGTCAAAAAAATTTTATTTAAAAATGTCGAACTACATCATTTTACGTAATTGCATAGAAAATTTTCTATTGACTGATAAAGTGCTGTAGTATATAAGGGAATAAATTCTCTTCAATTTTTGGGTAAATAATTTCAATTGGAGGGGACCAAATTCTAGAATTTCTTGAGAGGACATATACTTGACCACCAAGTCACCAATCATATCTTTGTTTCTTGTAACAAAAACACATGGCTAAATTTGTAAGAATATGCATGGTCCAAATCCCCCCCTTACAAGGGTTTACTACTTGCGCGTGATTTGCGTGCTTTTTTAGCCAAACAACACAAATCAAAAGATAGCCCATTTGAATCTCGAACCAATGACTTTTTGTGTTTGGTTTTGTTTCTCCAACTAGCTTTTCCATTGGGTTAGAAAATTAACATGTCACGCTTTGGAATCATCTTTTTGAGATGCATGGAATCATCTTTTGTTGAGTCTTAGTCTGTCTTAAAACTACATGTAGGAGTTGGTTTAATCATCAAATCTTCACATTGGGATGAGATTAATCCTCCATGGCCAGATATACCTGTCTAATTTGGGGATGAGACTACACTTAACTAGTTATGAGTTTACGCCACACACTTTGGAGATGAGACTAATTCTCCATGGTCAAGCATTCTAGCCTAGTTTGGGGATTCGACACCTGATCTTTCAAATAACTATTTTGGTGAAATACTAATTGGGCTGAGCCCGGGAAGCATCAAATCTTAGTATAGATCACCAAAAAAAAAAATTATATACTACATTAATAACCAATCTTTATCATTTAAAATTTAGATTTTAGATCTTCTTTATGAGATTTCATAAATATTTAATTCTAAAAATGAAAAACTCGATTCAATTAAAATTTTGAGGAAATAAAATCCAATTACTAATTCATGATCACACATTTTATAAAAATCATAAAAAAGGGAAAGAAAATCTATCTAAATTATGGAAAAAGAAGTTTCTCAACACTCGATGATGTATTCACGTTAGATACTATCTACTAATTTAGTAGGTTTTTTGAGTGTTATACACTTCACGGGGTGAATTCTTTCCTTATAAATTGTACACTTTTTTACCTCTTATCTAACGTGTGATTATTTTCATTCCATCAATTACACGAAATGATGTTGAAAGTTTGAGTCGAAGGTTGTGCACTCGTAGCTATCTGTACTCCTTGCAAGAAAAGGCAAAGACTGCACTGCAATAATCATGAATTGATTAATTTAGTTCAACAGATTGAAAGGGCACTTGTGATGAAAATCTTAAATGGGGAATTCTTTCTCAAATGTCATTTTATTCTAATTGGGTTTTGTGGACTACCAAATATGCGACTTATATTAGCTCCATCAAGTCAAAAAAATTTAATAAATCGGGCTTGTAAACTTTATTCCTTAACCATTTCTTATTGATTGTATTTTTCTCAGCTTAATATGCATGAAATGAAATAATAATGAGTCCACAGTTGGTAAGCATAGCAAGAGATCTAATCTGCCATGATCAAGGTTGTTAACTGTTTTTGTCTGTGTTCATGCAACAAGTTTGAAGAGTTCATTAGATTATGAATGAGGTGCAACCAGAAAAAGAGTCTTATGTTGTAATCTAATTATACAAAAATATATATTTTTTTCTGTCCATGCATCTGCATATATTGACGAGAAATTAAGAATTTTATTCTACAGTGTTACACCATTTCATGTGGTAGCTAGATTATTTTACAGAATATATTTTCTCAAGTAATTTCAATTTGGATCAGTTTTGATGCAAAGGAGATTTTATTAGTAAAATAAAACTAATTTGAATCTGCCATATTGAGGGTCAGTACAATTCACCAATGTCCTTAGCCTACTACATCTCCATTTTAATGTTATTTTGATAGGCATAGTTGTTGTAAATGTGTGTATAACCAAAAATAGACTTCACTTAAAGTGGAATTAAGTTATATTTATTCAAAGTTAACTTTATAATAACACAATCAATTAGGCAATATTTGGTAATCTATTTATAACCAGAAATTCTTTGCAAAGGAGATATATTAGTTTATAAAATGAAAGTTCTACATTCATGCATTTACTATTCATATTCATGTGTAGGTATTAATATTTTTGAAAAATGTTTTATTTGCCTTTGATATCTGATAAAGTAAATTTTGGTTTTCATTTTCTTCATGATAAATTTAGAAGAGGGGGTGCTTTTGATACTGGATAAAGCAAATTTTTATTTGTGATAGATTTAGAACAGAAGGTACATATAACAAGTATGGGATTGATATCATGTATTTTAGGACTATTCTAGATGTACATTTCAATTTCGACAGTAATATTCTATTTCAGTTAAAAAATACAGTTACATTTTTCGTACAATATAAATTTTGTGTAAAACGGAAGACTATGAAAGGAAATTAAACATACATTCTCCAATTCCAAATGTGTTTTGATGCATTGTAATTATGATAGAAATTATTTAAAAATAGAAAAAAATTATCTTTAAAAGTGTAAAATTATATGTTAAAAAATTAATTCACACAAGCTCTAAATCTTAATGCTAGTAAATACTTAATACTACCAGATAATTCTCGCATCTTCCCCAAATCTAATGGCGATCCGCCTTGTTATTGAAAGAGTAGTAGTACTAAACTACTAATTGGATACACCACCTCATCATAATATTAATATCCCTTCCCCTTTTGACCTTCCTATTTTAGTACAAATACTAAGTACTAATCCCAAATCCTAAACCACCATCATTTTTTCATTGCACTGCAAGTTTGCAACCGTCACCTCACCCGCAACCCCCAAACTTATTCTTTCACTTTTCCCCTCTTCTCCAAGTCATCTTCCCTTCTCTCTCACGCACTCACACACTGCTGTTTTTTTTTTCTCTCTCTCTCTCTCTTTTTTTTTCTTTTTCTTTTCTCTCTCCCTAAAAACACACACAGTCACGCGCTAGCTTGCTTAGGGTTTTCTTTTCCTCCGCAATGGTAAGCCGGTTGAAGATTGAATCCTTTTTTTGATCATTCTCTTTGAACTCCGGAGGAAACCCATAATCTAATTATTTTTTGTGCTAGAATTTTTACTGGTGTTACTATTTGATTTGTGAGGAAAACTGACAAATTATCTATCAATGGCATCGACGGTGCCGGCGAAATCTCAACCGCTGCATAATTTCCCTTTATCGCACTTGAAATGGTCGAGCGGTCATCAGCGTCCTCGCTCTTCCTCCAACTCCGCCGCCAGGTTTTCCTCTTCTTCCCCTCATCGATCGCCGCCCTTGAGTCATGGCTCGCCGCAGCATCAATCTCCACTACGGCAATCGCTGCCGCCGCTGCACTCGCCGTTCCGTGGTGGCGAATCGACTTCGGCTTCATCGCCGCTTCAATCTCCGATGAGAGGAGCTGGTGCCTGCGGTGAAGAGTCGGCGCCGCCGGTGCAAGTGCGTCAGTCTCCCATGCGACCTGGTGCAGGCGATGACTCAACTGCTCCGCCCCCAAGCCAGTCTCCGATCCGTGACAGCGCCACCGCTGGAAAATCGGATTCTTCTTTTAAGAATGGAAAGCCTTTAATTGAGTACCGGAGGCAAGTGAGAAACCAAGTATCTTCTGGTGTGAAGAATGGAGCCTCTGTATCCTCCTCGGTTGATCGAGATGATTCAGTTGACGGGAAATCGGATAAAAAATTCAAGGCGGCGGCGGATCCGGATAATAAAGAAAGCAGATCGTCAAAAATTCTAATTAAAATCCACAAACACCAGCAAGATTGCTGAGGAAGTTCAAGTCGAAGAGGTGAGTAAAGTTGAGAACAGTGAGGTTCAGGAAGAGGGTAAGCTATTGGATGCTTTTTATGATGAAGAACCGATGCCAAAGATATGGAATTTGAGGCCAAGGAAGCCAATAAGGAAGTCACTGAATTTGAATGGGAGTGGATTCAAGAACAGTGGGTCCCCGATGCATGAAAAAAGATCTCAATCTTCTCAGGTGAATCCCAGTAGTAATTATAATAGATCGGAGGCTCAGAAGAAGGAGAAGAAGAAGATTGGCTTCACACTCACGCTTTCCAGAGAAGAGATTGAAGAGGATATTTATGCATTGTTTGGATCTAAACTTTCAAGGAGACCTAAAAAGAAACAAAAAATTGCTCAGAAACTACTCGATGTAAGTGTTGAGATTTTGTTTTTATGCAGATATTACCCTTAAACTGGCCCCTTTTTCTTACATAAATTTTGAAATTGGATTTTTTTTTTCTGGCTGCAGAATCTGTTTCCTGGTGCTTGGTTGCCGTCTGTAACTGCAGATTCGTATAAAGTTTCTGAGCATCCTGGAAAGGTATAATCTTTGATTGCCAATCCTAGTTTCTGAAATTGTTTTGTAGTTTTTGTCAGTATGGGATTGACAAAATGATTTACGGTTTTGCAGGGTTAGATTAGGTAACATCTTTGCAAGATTTGTCCGAGGTAGCTTGAGGTTAATGAACTTTGTGATGCTGTCTGACCGCGCAATCAGCAATGACTTGTAAAGATAAAATTGGAGGTTTATTTGATTGGGAAAATAAGTTCCTTTTCCTTTATGTGTTTTGCTGTCCATTTTGTTATTTTTCTTTATCTAGTTGTTGGAAGCTCAAAACGATAGGCAAAGAATCTAGATTTTTCATTCTATCAGTAGTTGCCGATGTACAGTTGAATTTTAGACTACTTAATACAGTTTTTTCAGTTCGATTGTTAATACTTTTTTAGGGCAAAACTTTGTTTCTTTTATTAAGTGTTGATTGTGCTAAATTCTTTGTGGTTTGTTTTGGATGATTTTTACTTTTTTGAATGGGTGAGACATTCTATATGAAGATATCAACTGGTTGATGGATGTCCTACCATAAATTTACTAGTAGCAGATACCCATTTAGATTGTATATAGATTTTCCTGGTTAGATTAATTCTTATTTATTATACTTAGCCTTCTTTTGGCTTGTGAACTTTGAAAACATCACCACTAGTTTTTGTTGTTCTAGTGTTCTCAGAGCTGAGCAGAATTTAAGAGTCATGGGCTGCTCATGTAGAATGCAAAACTCTGCAATGCAACTGCATTTTCACACATGCCTTTCAGATATCTTGCAAGGGTTTGTACATAATCTTTCAGTTCACATTTCTCTGTGCCTCTTTGTTTTATTTACTTCAAGTTACTATTATGTTTGTGTTTGTCAATTGAAGATTAGGCAGAATACTAAATTTACTGCTCAGAGTTTAGATGTAGAATTATTAAAGGGGAAGAATGCTTGTGTGATGCTAGCAGTTGATTACTATGCAAGAGTAAAATGGTTGCATCGTTGGTGAAGAATTGTTAATAGATTGAAGCAGTGCTGTTTTTGTAGTATGCTTCAACTGAAGCTGCTAAAACTTTGAGTTTTCACTGCTGATTGATGAAAATAGATGTCATGGGAAAGAATCTTGAGTCCATTGACTAGTGCAATGCATGAACGAAGACCTTATATTACAAACTATTTCTTCATCGAACCTATAATTACCCAGCCTTTGATATGACCACTTGATAATGGTTTTGCATTTCTCTTGAGCTGGTTTTCTTTTGATTAGGAATATTGAACTGTAGACTAGCTTGGGATTCTTTGTGTTGTTTTCCAGAATGTCATATGGTCGCACTTAATGCAGAAACAGTTGGTCATTTTGTCCTCTATAGCATATTTCCCTGCTCAAAACTGTTGGAGTAGCTAGCTGCCTGTGGCTTTTAAACCCATGGAACATTTACTTTTGAGTTTGGGGTTGTCATAGGATAAATATTCTTTGGTCTTGGCTGTTGATTTACCTTTTCTCTCATTCACTACCTTCTCCCTTATTCACATTCCCTATTTTTTTTTGTCTGTCACCATTTCTTTTCATTTTATGCTTTGGTTGATTTCTCTCTTTCTATTAAGATACAGTTTTCTTGTTAGCATTGTTTTCTTGTTTCCGAAGTAAACTTTACATGCATTATGGATTAAAATTAACTTTTTGACTTGGGATATTTTCATTGGTGCAATTGAAATCGGGGAGCGGAGGAGAAACCAATTTGGTAATGAGTCCTTCTTGCTCATTTTTAAAGCTCAGCAACTGGAATCAGCTGCCTGAGCCGAGACATGGTTTCGTTTCCCTGGTACCCTCCGTTTTCTGAGAGTTACTTTCAAATGGTGAATTTTGGTACATATTTGTGGGGTAGTGGACTCTGTGAGCGTGATAGATCAAATACATTCGTGAAGTTCCGTTCTTGAAGTGGATGTATATATTGTGTTATGCCAATGTTGTACTTGTTGAAACGTGAAATTCTATTACCTATAAATGGCCGAAGTCATTATTACCGACATTCTGTGACCTTTAGATAACTTTATTAATGCTCTTAATCATTGTTGAATAGAGTCATTGTTAGCAGGTACTCTGGAACTGGACATCAATTTGTTTAACAGCACACAACATGCCACTCTAAAAGTTGCATAAAGAAACAGCAGATGTGTTTATATTTAAACGACAATTTACATGCACGCTGTAGATGCAGATGATGATTTCAATTGTTCTTACCAAAATCTCTAAGTTGATGGTCAGTGCAATTTGTAAGCATACCGCGCCCGCATTGTTGATGCACAGAACGATGTCCTTGCAATAAGTCACCATTTCCATTTCAGAGAACTCAGGTTGAGCGAATCTGTGTATCCTATTGTATCTATTTAGAAGTGGGGATAAGAGTGATAAATTTTAGTAAAATCTTTAAGGGACCAATGTAGTACTCGCATGATAGGAGTCATTAAAGAGTAATTATTTCGACCATTAATTTCTAAGTGAATGATATATTAATTATTCTAATTTGTTGATTATCACATACTATTTTACAGTAATTACTCCAATTATGCCACATTAATTATGGAAAGATTTACCAAAAAATTCCACTTTTGGGGGGTGCTTGGATGAGAGGAAAGGAATTAGTTAATGGGATTTATTCCATTTGTTGGTGCTTGGTTGAAAGAAATGGGAATAGAATTTAATAATTTTTTTTAAGTAGTCTTATCCCTCTTTATGAGCGACTATGTTTTTAATTATTAGAGTTTTGTCCTTCATGTTGGAGGTGTTTGTCACTGTCGATATACAGGGCAGCATCAAGATAGGCATAAACAAATCAGGATCTGCATTAAGTGTTTTCTGCCGTTCGCGATTTCAAGATGCTCAATGAGAGGTCGACAAGTTAGAATTTTTTTGTTTTTTGTTTGTTTTAGTTCAAATAACTATGATGTTGTTTTAACTCATATACAAAGTTAAGGAGGGTCCAATTGGATTATTTATATAATTGTTAACTTTTCTTTTGAAATAGAATTTAGTAATGATGGTAGAAAATTAGGTAATAGTTGATTACCTATCTCTCGCTTATAATTATTAATTACTTAAAATTCAGTAATTATTTTTATTCTATTATTTTAATTTTATCCTCAATACTAAATCATCATTATTTTTTCATTTTTTTAATTATTTTCTCACTCTATTTTTTCTCATAATTTTCTTACTCTTTTTTTTCTCTCATTATTTTTTTTACTCTTCTTTATTTTTCATCATTTTTTTATTTTACTTTTTCTTTCATGATTTTTCTTACTCTTCTTTCTCCTTTATTATTTTTTCACCCTTCTTTCTCTTTTATTATTCTATAATGTTATTTTTTAATATATTTATTAATGAGAGTAAAATTAAAATTTTGACTAATTCCTATTCTTATAATTGAATCGAAGAAAGTACCATCAATGCACTTAGGATTCTCATTGTAATTGACTATCTCAATGAATCCCGTTACGATTTCTATTGAATGATTCCAGCCAAGCCCCCTAAATGTCATCATTCATTATTTTTTTTCCTTGAGCTAATCCTAAAATGGTCTCTCACATATTGAGAAATGAATTTTTTAGTCTCTCACTTTTAAAACGAGAAAAAATAGTCCATCACATTTTATAAATGTATTTTTTTGGTTTTCTGTACTATTTCATTTGTTTTCCGTCACATGAACTTTTTAATTCTCCGTCAAATGAGTCCAAAAAAATTTATAAAATAGTGACAAAAAAACAAACGAAATAATGACGGATGATCAAAAGGGTACATTTATGAAATGTGATGAATTATTTTTTCTTATTTTAAAAGTAAGAAACTAAATAAATCATTTCCAATATATGAGAGACCATTTAAGGATTATCGCTTTTTTCTTTTCCGTTTTATCAGTAACTCCAGTCCAAGTCTATATTTTAAAAGAAAAACATTTTCCAAATGAAATTTTATTTTCGAAAAAATACCATAAATAAGATGTCCTGAAAAACTATGAGACCAATTTAACTTCCATAATAGCCCACAGCTCGAATTCTGGGCCTAAATATAAGGATTTATGTCCAAAAGAAAAAAAAAAGGGGGAAAAACAGAGTTATGTAAAATGGCGGATACATGTTTAGAAATGAAATGGAGCAAAATGAGGAGACCGGTGGGTCCAGTCGGTGGAGTGGCGGCGATGTAGAAGAGTACTGGTGTTGGGGCGGTGCAAGTTTGGCCCAATTGGTATGGGCAATTTCGTCTTTTCGTAGAGGCTACGCCGGAGATGCTCGTATGATGCCATTAAAAGCATTCGCCGTGGCCTCCCTCTTCCTCGGGTCCGCCGCCACCGCTGCCATGGGTTCCCTCAGAGCTTCCGGTATCCAATCCGTGAGAGTCTTCCCTCTTATTTTGTAATTGCTAAGTTCTGAAAGCAACACGTGCTATTTTTATTTTTATTTTTATTTTTTGGTTTGAGTCTGTATACAGTTATCAGTTGGGTTTCTCTATGCCTGTTTATATTGTAGAAGTTTAGGGTTTTTGTTGCTATAAATGGGGATAAAAATTCAGTCTTCGTACTGGAAAAAAAAAAAAAGAGAAAAAGAAAGCTGCAGGCTTTGGAGCTTGATGTTGGAAACGTTGTTTTTTGCTTTACTATTCTTGGAATTGATGGATCATTGTTAAATTAAACTTAAAGGCAGACTTCTTGAAGTTTCAAAAAATTGTAAAAGTTGGGTGTTTTGGAATTAAAGGTTCTATTTTTTTTTATTTTTTTTTTTAACGTCAAGGAATAAGGATGTTATCGTAAGGAACTGCATGGTAATTTCTTCGGTTGGTTAGAATAACACGAAGCAAATCATTTCTGTGTCAAAGCAATTACCAAGCATATGTGTTGTCTACTTGTGCTGCTTGGACAATCAGATGTTTTTTGTAGACCAATGTCCTCCCTGGAGTCTCACAAACTTTACATCTTAATTTGTATTTTGCTTTGCGGTTTTCAGTAGGTAGGTTGCCACTGTGGTTGATGGCGCACTTTTAGGGTAGTATGATGTTACTGATGGGACATGGCCTCTAGGTAAAGTATTGCACGTATAAGGTTTGCTGAAGGCCTTGTGCACCACATTTGGGGCATATTCACTTGTGTACATTCTCACACACACGTGTTAATCAGGTGGGAGTAAGGTTATGATGATGAGATATAGAGCTGGAGGTTGGGTTAGTGGAGGATGTGGATCATGCTGCAATGTTATTGTCAACTCTTCCGCTCTGAAATTGGTGAAATAATTGAATGTGTAAAGGTTCAAATGTTTGTCCTTTGAAATTGTGTTATCTTTTGCATGTCATTTTGTGGATATGGGGACTTTCGGGATTTGGATAGTAAGCTCTGTGATCTTTGATGAACAATAGCATTAGGCGTTTGTGAATTCTATTTCTAGTTGATAAACTAAAGATATCAAAAAGTGGAGCTGGCCTTCTGGTCAAAGCAACCTTCTTTGGCCCAAGCAAGCTTTTACTTGAAGCATCCTTTTCCTTGTTGAATTGTTGTATCAAGACTGATTTTTTTTACTTTTTCCCCTCTCTTTTCTGAATGTTCCTTCTTTTCCTTTTTCTGTGACTGTTGTGCATTATCAGCCTGCCTGCTTCTCTGTTTTGTAACCTGCTGTGAGGATGGTGTCTTAATTTACACAATTTGGTGTTACTGAGACCAGCATGTTTAGCATTCTTAATTGAACATTTTTTGCTAGTTTCATTTGCGAGTAAGGCATTATGTTTATCTATAATATTTTATTGCTTTTGTTGTGTTGATCACTGACTATCTCAATGTTATAATTTTAGGTAGATGATATGAAGACTTTGGGTGCAAATATAAGGACTGGACTTGGAGTGCGGCCAAGAGCACGAGATGAATGACCTTTAGGAGCTGGTTAAGAATGGGCGCCACTATCCTGGCCCTTCCTCCTTCCTGTGTATTTCTCACATCATTTCAGTTGCCGTTGTGCACGAGGAGTTCAAAAGCATCTCCTACTTGAGACTTAACTTTCTTCTTTAGCATTATTTAGCATTTTGTGTTTCGTTGTTAGTGCATGATGACCACTGCCCAGTATTAGTTATTTTAGATGAATGTTTTAGCAGTATTTTCATATAAAATGGGCTGTATTTGTTCTGCATAGAGTTACTATAGTCGTGTTATAAATTCAGTCCGCAGAGATTTTTCAGATTATTCAGAAGGTTAAAGAAACCCCACATGCCCTTATTCATGGCAAGAGAACTTCCATTGAACACGTTCCGAATTCTGGTTGCATAACTTACCCGTGAAGGTTCGACTGGGGGAAGCTGTGTGTGGTAAACTGTTCTTTTGAAGCTTTCATGTAAGTGCCATAAACAACTTCAACTTTTCATGAAGGTATTCATTTGCCCTATAGATATCAAAAGGAAATATGAGAAGATGTGGGCTGTCGATTAAACATTTGACAGGAAGTTTTCTCTTCTTCCTTTTTCTTCGAGAGCTAAGTTCTTGAAAATGTTATCATTGAGGCTTGGTCATCATCTCAATTTACCCCGTAAAAGAAAAAAGTAATAGTAGATGCTCTTTGGCCATTGCATTACAAGATCAATTAAATCAGCAAAACTTATGATCAATCCTACAGCTCTTAATCCAAATGAAACACAGAACAAGGATAACTTAAATATGAATCTTTCTGGTCAATTAAACCAATCGAAACAAAAGCCAAGCGCCCCAAAGAGGAGGTTGCGAGAAGGGTTCAGATTTTAGAAGAGGGAAGACGAGGTTAAGGCACAAAACCCAACCCCAATAAGCAGGACCATCTCCAGATAACATGAATATCATGGATTAGTTGTTTGTTACCACATAACGCAAACATCAAAACTTCCATTCCAGGTACCAGAGCTCAAAATTTGGTGAATCAGTGCTTGACAAAATACGAAGGAAATATAACTGCTCCACCTTCATGGATGCAGTTAACCCTGACTGAACAAATTTAGAAATATCTTTTAGGCTGGGATATATGACTCCAGAATCAGTTGCTGCCGTGAGGGAGATGTGATCTCCACAATTAGATACATAAACTTCCACTGGCCATCCTCTTTGTCTTTGAACATCTCTGAAAAAACTTTCCCAGCTCCATGCGGTCCACGAATATAGAAATTAACCTACATTTGATAGTGCACAAACATATAGCATATATCAGAATTCTTGCAGCATTAGAAACTTATAATTTCTGGTTTTCCATGAAATCTTTTAGTATTTCCAAGAATTACTACATCAAATTTCTCTTCCTCACTTTTCCCTGATGAAAAAGAAAATTCACTCAAGAAAGAACAAAACAACAAACAAATCATTAAAAATAAGAAGAAACCAGAATCAAGAGATTACTTCAACATGCTCAACTTTGTCTTCATCAATCCATGTCTTGTTTGGGATACGCTGGCGAGCAGCACGGTTTTTGCTTTCCGATCCATAGCCGGTAATGGGAGATCCAATTCTCACCCTAACCTGTGTAAAGCAAATGAAGCCACTTACACCATAAAAAGTAATTGACATCCCACATAGAGCGAATGTGTACTTCACAATTTAGGTATTTACTAGCCTAATCGAAGGGCATGACAGCAAAGAAAGGAAACCACAAAAGTCCAACTGTTTCTTCAATTTATTGTGCGAGTGCTAAGATATCATGTGTGAACATTACACAAAAAATCAACAGAACCACAAGTAGAGCTTCAGGTAAAAACAGAAGAACCCCGTCATCTAGCCAAAAAAGTACTACTACTGTTTTAACTTCCAAAGATTGTCTGGTAATCCACTTTAGAGTATTTCCTTCAATTAGAACAGCGGTAAACCACACAGGCACGGTATGCAAACAAGGTCAAATTTTCAGTATTTGTGCATGTTCCATCTAGCTGAAAAAGTACAACTACCGTTTTAACTTCCAAAGTTTGTCTAGCAATCCACTTTAGAGTATTTCCTCCAGTTAGAACAGCGGTTAACCACACCGGCACAGTATGCAAACAAAGTCAAATTTTCAGTATTTGTGTATGTTTTAGAACTAAAAACTGGGTCACAATAAGGTTTGTCCAAAGGTTGAGGAATATGAATCAAAAAATATAGGATGCCTGACCATCTACGAAACTTAAGTGAGAGATAGGTTTACTTGTCACCCTATGAAACTTTTGATAAGCAAAGTAAGGTAATCTAATCCGACTTGACAGGAAACATCCTCACTAGCATAAAACAAGTCTTTTTATGCTACGGGTAATCCAGCAAACTTTATTTGAAACATTGTGAACACATAATAAACAATTCCAGGTAAACATACTTGGCTGTCATCTTGAATCCTTTTCAGAGCTTTCCCAAAAATTTTATACCTATAAAACAAAATGAGTATCATAAACTAGCATGATCAGATAAAGAGAAAATTACTAAAATGGATGCACAGAACAATCCAAAAATAGTTATAAATAATTGAGATTCTTACTCTTTTGGTTGAAGTATAAGTTCATTGATAACAGCATAAGCTGCTACAGCAGCAATTCCAAGTCCTGCAAGGATTATTAAAGTGTACGAAGCACCTTCTGTAAATGTCACTGGCTTCTCTGGGATAATATCCGTTGGGGCATCAAAGGGATCTTCGAAAGCAGATACTTCCTTGCGAGACTGTTCAAAAGGAAGATTAGAGGATACAGTTCTCGTGGCACTAACAACACGACTTTGAGATGTGATTGCAAGACAGATCAAAATGAAGCAATCATTCATGGAAGTGGAAGCACACTTTGCTTCTCAAGCTCTAACTTCATTAGATAGAAATAATTTCTAACAGATAACAAAAAACATGAAAAATGCACACCATCTTGAAACAATTCACATTCATTGTTTTAGTCACTTTTACAATATGCACTTTCAAAAGTTTATATCTGCTAGAGAAACTAAGAGAAACTTGGATGAAACATTTATGCAAGGAATATTTTCAGGGATTTTCAACCATAGAAGCACATAGGGCAAAGTTCATGTACAGGAAACCATCAACTGTTATATGCATCATTGGGGAGACTCTTGTTTAAAGGCAAACCTCTGATTTGTTCTGATCTGTTGATTGTGATGCTTTTGATGCAAACGGTCTCGCAGAGAAAGACACTTCAGAATTTATTCCACTTATTCTAGCAGGATGAAATAGGGACCGAGAGCTCACAAAAATCAAACTGCTCCGCAACTCTTTGAGTAGCAACTTACCTGCTGACATTGATCACAATAAGGAGAACATTCCACGGACATAATATAACTGGCAGAACAGAAATCTCTCCCTCTCAAGAACACAACACAAATACATACATCAAACCCAGACAAAACAAATCAATTCTCACTATTTGGACTTCACTTCCAAATGCACACATCAGAGCTAGGCTATACATAACCAACTTTCCAGGTTTCAATACAATATTCGTATACAAAGTAGTTGGGAACAAAGCTTCGTATGGTACCAGAGCCTCAAGATAACAAGTTCTAAGAAATGAATTTTCAATTATATTTTACAAGAAGCCTTTAGATGTTGACAGGTTCTAAAACAGGCATCTCTTACAAAGACTCAAAAGCATATCAAGATTTAGTAATTAAGAAAATATATACTAACCCCCAGCTTGATGTTTGACCTGCAGACACAAAAAATGTAAAGCTCAGTTATTAACGAGCACAATGAAGTTTAGCTCCAAGGCCAAGATAGTCAAAAACAGTCATCTGCAAACCTTAGTTAGGTATCCATCTCGGACATAATTTGTACCATACTTCATCCCTTCCTGCAAGTGAATTCAACAATGCATTAGAATTACCAGATACAAAATCCCAGGTTGGATGAATGTTTAAAGCATTCAAAATCCTTGATTTCAAAATCCTAAACTGCATCTTCTATAGCTTCCACACGCAGAAACACAAATGAAGTAAAATTGTCACGGAATTCGAAACCTCAATAACAGTGCAGAAAAGTTCTCCAATTGAACAACTACATTGGTAACATACAACACAACTGCATCGTAATTTGAATCACTTTAAAAGTAATACATACACAAGACATCAAATATATTGACACACAAATAATCACCTCAACCAGATAACTGAAATAAATATGCAATTCAGCATAAACTAAGCAGCATTGCATACGTTAATGATCAATTTTAAAATAAATTCATACTTCAGACCACCTTCAGCATAATAAAGGAACAAGAATCAACCATACGAAACTAAGACAAACAAATAAATAAATAAACTTTGACATACCCTTTTCACAAAATCATTGATTGCTACCTTCCCCGTGGGTGCAGATGAAAAGGGAGCAAAACCCACGTCTCTTGCGCATTTTGAAGGCATATTATCAACAACAGAATCCAATCCATAATATGATTTGAGAGTAGTTGACAACCTATTCTTCATCAAAATTCCACTTCTTCTTAATCGCTGCATCTTTATTAAAAATCAATACTAATAATAATAAAACTCTTCCTAATTAGGTAATCCCTTTGAATTGAATTTGATTTACAACGCGAAGAACAAAAGACTAGGAAAAACAGCTCATGAAGAACCCATAGTATATGTTCTCACAAAAGAGGGGGGGAAAAACCAGTATAGAATACAGATTTTAATTTTATTGAGTAAGTAAACAGCATAGAATTAAATAAACAAGTAAATAAATGAATTGGATTCGGGGTTGAAGTCATGTGGGACTGGGAGAAGGAGAGTGGGGAAGAAGGAAGACTTGACATACTATAAACCCCAAAATTGGGGTTTTAATTTCACGTGATTCGATGTATATAGGCCCATTGGATAATAGAGGGGCAATTTTCCTTTTGGAAAAAAGAAAAGTTCATCTCAGCAATTGGGCCGGGTTATATGAATTTTTCAATAATAGGGTTAATATATGTTACGTTTCAAAGTACGTTTTTATATTTTTAAATTAGTGATTATGAGAAAAAAAACTATTTCTGATAAAAAAAGTGTTTATTTTTAATTTAATATAATTTTTTTTTAAATTATAAGGTACAACACACTTAATATACTATTAATTTGAGTTATATATTATCATTATTAGTAAGGGTAATACAAAGATTTCATACCAAAAATAGATTTTCTTTCTGACAAACAAAATTTTTGAAATTAATTTTTTTTTTCAAGACGAAATAAGTATATTGAAAACTATAAAAGTGTTTTGGAAAATGCAAAAACACATTTTTGATAAAACTAACCATACACACCCATAAGTACATCAGGGTTTAATAAGTTATCAGATAGCCATTTATTTTTAATCCCTTTTTAAAGTTTGTTTAAATATATATTTTTTTTTATAAATAGAAAAGCTCAAATTAAGAACCTCCTAATTATAATGTCTCCCATTTTACTACCTAATCAACCTTACTAATTTTAATCCCATTAATTACACACAAAAGATTTTAAAATTTTTTAAAATAGTAATATTTGTAATGAGAATTTTCAATGAATTCTCACATTAAATGATTTAGCATTTATGTGGTAGAAAGGGTATTAAATAATTAGAATGATTATTGTTTAATTGTTTTTGCTACTTAAACCTTACGTCAGTTAATGAAAGATTTTATCAAAAAATTTTACTTGCGTATTATCACTTTATTTTTTATGAAGTTAATTGTGCAATTCTTTATTGAATTATTTTAATTGAATACTCTTGACAGTTTTCTTTTCTTTTATATTTTTTTGACAAATCATTCATCTCAGATAATTGATTACTTAATAAACAAAGGTTACATTTTAGCCTGTTTAGCAAAAGCTAAATTATATGCTTCCTGAACAAAATCCCTAAGCACACTAAAAAACATGCATTCAGTAAAGATGAAACTAGAGTGACTCCATCATGTAATAGATGAACAAAATTAAATGGTACTCCTATTTCATTAAGCCTCCTCCAATCGGTAAATATACACTTCTTTAAAAACACACAAAATGGCGATACCTTCAAAATATTTGCAAAAGATTTGTGGCTAATTCACATCTCCTTCTTGTATATTATGATTCTCCTTCCCTCCTTTATGATACATGCCACAGTTGCCTTCCAATCCCATGAAGAAAATGATACATCCACAATAACAAAATATTTGGTTGTGGTTATGAGCTGCGAATAATCCCATGCTATCTTAAAACCGTACGTAGTAGTGATAATTTTTAGTCATTTTGTAGGACTAACTATTAATGTAGAAAGAGATAAGTTTATGTTGTGGGTTGAAAATTTCATTCACAGCTACTTTCTCTTTATGTCTCTCTTTTGTTTGTTTTTGATTTTTCAAGCCCAATACTCTACGCTATTTCTATTATTCTTGAAGACAATTGAAGGTGAAATCTATAAAACTAGTGAAGGAGAAAAGTGAAAAGTTCATCTTTCTTTAATCTCTTCTTCACCTTAAGAATGAACAAGAGAGAAAATGGAGAGTGTGGTGGAATAGGAAGCCATGATGAAGATTTCCATTAACCATAAATGGAGTTCTTACTTCTTGACAAGTTTTATTTTCACTGGAATCCTAAAATTACACCACAAACATGAATCACATCATGAATGAAGCCTAATTGTATAGTATCTTCTCAATAATTATGTTTCTATGATGCATGATCTTTGACAACTACGTTTCCAAAGTCTCAAATCAAAAGATTGGATTATAAATAAATAGTTTACTTTGCATGTTTATTCATCAAGTGATGAACTTCAACTGTCTCTTAGTTCTTGTTATATGGTAAACACATAAACACTAGGCATCCTATTTTGCTGTAATTTCGGCAACGTATCCTCAACATTAGACTGTCTAACTCTATCTTTTGAACCTTTCTAATATGACTATAGTTCATCAAATTGAATTGCTTCCAATAACAACGAAAGATTATTTTATACATTGATTGTATTTTTATTTTTTGCGCCGTGAGTCAGTCATACAAGTTTTATTTTTTTTGTCTCTATGTATAAATATACTATTCTTTTAAAATTATAAACTATTTCTCTAGTTATTTTTAACTCCATCATAGTATGTAACGTACCAAATGTACAAAATAAATATTTTTTCAATGATAATAATTGCTGAACTCGATCTTTCTTCACTATAATCGTGCATTTTTTTTTTTTGGGTGGAAATTATGCATTTTTCCTCTGTGTCTATATCTAATTAAGTAGGTATTAGATTTCCTTCTTGAAATAGCCTCATCTCATCGTTAGTTAGTGCCTTATAAAAAGGGAAATATGTTTGTATTGTATATGTGGAACTCTTCTCTTGGCCAACAAGTTACCACTTTATGTGATCTTAATTATGTTAAAAATTTGGTGATTCACTTATCAAAATCAGCAAGATTTGAATTTCATTGCCAGTGTTTTAAATCCTCAACTCATTCTCCTTTGCACCTTCCCCCTTTCCTTTCCGATTCTATATATATATATATATATATATATATATATATATATATATAATTTATTTTTTATAAAACAAAAAAATTCATATTGTTATTGCCCTGCTGTAGGAGTCCAGAGAAAGAGATTTTCATTTATCAAAAAAATAGTCATTGTTAACTTGTGAAAACATATGATCCGATGAACAATTCCTTCATATCAATGTGCATAAAATGCACTTAACGTCTATATAGATTACGTTTTAAAATGTATTTTTATATTTTTAAAATAATTTTTATCTCACAATTTTGGATAAAATGAAAATGCAAACTCTATGACCCTTATTAGTTTGAGCAGGAAATCAATATCTTTAATAACCAAATAGTGCAAGTTTTTGAATCACAAGGAAATGAAAATGCCTTTGGTGAATAAGGGGGATAAAAAAGGAAAAAGCATTCTGGAAGGGCTGATTTCTTGGTTCAATAAGAAAATGAGAAAGATAATAGGAATAATAATAATAAATTATTTTTTTATAATTGTACTAATTAATTTATGTTAAAAAATAATAATTTTAAATATGCAAAGTATTGTTTTTATAACTTTAATTTAATTTTTTTTAAATAATCACTTTTATATCCTTCAAAATAAAAAAATAAAAAAATAAAAAATATCACAATTTAATATTTAAAATTGCTATTCATAAAATAATACCCTTTAACCAAACATTAAAAAAAAAAACATTTTATTCCCATTCAATTCCCTTCCACACCCCTACTTACCCCCTCAATTTTGAAACGAGAGAGAAAAATGGGAAAGTGGGGCGATTTCGTGGGAGGATAGTGGCAATAACCGCCTTAACCGTCACTTCTAACACAAAGAAAGCAAAAGATATATTAAAAAAAAAAAAAAAAAAACGCGCACTCACACACTCACGTTCTCCACAAAGAAAGGGATAAAAAGTCTGTACTCCAGAATAAAACAAGTCATCCATTCGGAGACAAAAGAATCTAGTGAAGCATCGAAGCATTGAATGAATAAACTATAAGAAATAAATAACTGGATTAATCGAGTGAGAGAGAGAAGTGAATTAATGGAAAGGAGAAGAATGTATGATGATTTGGGTGAGATAAAGAAAGGGCCTTGGAAAGCAGAGGAAGATGAGGTTCTGATAAACCATGTTAAGAAGTATGGTCCCAGAGACTGGAGCTCCATTCGATCCAAAGGCCTTTTGCAGAGAACTGGCAAGTCTTGTCGCCTCCGTTGGGTTAATAAACTTCGACCCAACTTGAAGAAGTACGCATTCTTCCATTTTCTTCCCAAAAAAATGAATCTTTTCTTCTTTCACTTTGTAACTCGTTTTGTTACTGTGTGTGAATGTGTTTTTCTTTTGTGTGTCCGATACTAAAGTCCGTCTGCCTTTTGACTTAAAAACTCGTAATGGGTTCTCCTCTATGAGGACTAAGGTCAGAAGGGAAGGCCAATTATCTGCTTTGCCTTTGAGGAATGTAGTTCCAAAAGGGTTTTCAACATTAGGTGTAATTTCCCGGGTTTGTGTCATATATACATGGGATTTGGGTGTGATATGGTAAAATGAGAAGTTTCTAGTCATGGGTTTTTTTTCATGCTTTGTTGGCTTCTTTCTTTGTGAATTCATGCATAGAGTTTACCTCTTTTTTGTGAAATCTGTGATGCTGGGCTCGTTCAATTAACCCTTTTCTTTTAGTAATTAACTGAAATCTGTAAAAGTACCATTTTTTTCCTGTACAAAGGAACTATTTTTATTGTAATAGAGGTAGTTGATGGACGGAATATGTATAATTATTTGCTGTCTTCTATTTTTCTTCTAGTGGGGTGAAGTTTTCGGCTGAAGAGGAAAGAATAGTGATAGATCTCCAAGCACAATTTGGGAACAAATGGGCGAAAATTGCAACGTACTTGACGGGGAGAACGGACAATGATGTGAAGAACTTTTGGAGTAGCAGGCAGAAGAGGTTGGCAAGGATTCTGCATGCTCCTGCATCATCATCATCATCATCATCAACTAACAGGTCACACAGAAACAAGCAAGTCCATGCTATTCATGTTGTTCCCACTTTGGAAGTAAGAAATTGGTTCATTTCGTGTTTTGCGCAAAATTTCACTTGCATGGCTAATAATAGCAAAGAGGGAGAATTATAGGCTACCCTCTCGTTTCTCTCTGGCAATCGAACTTCTTTTCCTGCATGGAAAGTAGAGCGAAAGAGGGGCGGGGGGGTGTGGGGGGTGTGGAGGGGGGAGAGGAGGGATCCAACAAAAGACAGAGATATCCATAAGCTGCTTTAGCATTAACAAGTACTAATTATATGCAAGATTCTCATTTTTATTCAAGTCATAACTCATTTTGTTCTGACGTTTTTGCTTTGTGTGCTTTTGTGAATTTCAGGCACCCAAGTACAGTTTTTCGAGCGAGGAAGACTCAATGCCTAAATCACAGTATTTTTCATCAAACTGCATTGTTAAATCTGAGCCAATTCAAATGGTGCCATTACCGGAACTGATGCATCCCAGCTCACTGAATTATGAGCATAGTTTCCTTCCACCTGAGTTCTCTGAGATAGAGAACAAACCATGTATTGAGGCACTTTCACAGCTTTGTTTTCCCCAGATTCCTCAATTCCAATCAGAATTTACTCTTTTGCTTGAGAACCAAGATATTGACTCGAAACTGGGGGATCCTAACTATTTGGAGGCTTTTGGAAATAGCAATTCTTCTGAATTAGGTCATGTGCAACTGCCCTTGATGCCTACATGTTTTGAATCAGCTCGAAGCGCACAAGTCGCTCAAAGGGGAGAAAAAGACAATCCTGTGACCCCAGACAGCTTCATGGATGACTTCCCTATAGATATCTTTGATCATATTGAGCCACTTCCTAGTCCATCAGACTGGTGATGGGTTGGAGAATTTCCAGCGAATTAGCTTCTTTCCATTTGACAGTGCTGTTGTATTAGTTTGTCTGTATTCTTTCTTCTGTAAAACCTCGACCATTTAACTAGAGTGAACTAGGTAGCTTATTTCATTTCTCTAATCTGTTCATCTTTTAGGTTTGATTGAACTCTGTAGCTTGTTTACTTTCTAATATGTTCGATCTTTTAGGCTTCCTCTTGACAAGAATTATTTGCGCCTATAACCTCTCTTGGAATTTCTCAACAATGGTAAAGGCACCGTACAATTATAGATAGGACTGCCAGTTGAAGTCTTACATGTATACTTTTGACATTGAATTCTCATGTTACAAGTGGCATTTAAGGTATCATGTTGAGTTCAAGTGCTTTTGCCCAGAAATGTTATCTTTGTGGTAATGGATATAGAAACTTGAAGGTGTAAGAGAGGACAACATGAATCAGATTTATCACTTGAAATTGTAGTTTTGAATCTTTGATTAGCATCTTTCTTCTTGTCCCTAATTGTCGAGTCCTGATCCACTAATAAACTTACCATATGCATTCAAAACCACAAAGTAGGAAGCTTAATATCGCAAAATTTTAACATGTGGATCATATCCATTTATAGTCCATAGCTCAACAATTAGCCAGGCCAAGTTGATCCATGATATATAATCGCACGCAAAATCTGAAGAACGACAATATGAAAGCTTGATCATCCCAAATTACATTTGATAAAATGGTTCATCAATTTGCAAATGGGGTTCTGAGGTTAAAACAGTGCATGAAAAACAGTTTCTGCCCTTAATTGCTTCCTTTGAAACTTTGAGACTAGACCAGACATTCATGTCACAGCAGTAAACCTAGTCTTTAGGGCTTCCAAACTAATACCTAAAACTGAAGATAAATTTTATCAAGACATTTTGTGAAAAATCTAATCCTCAGTTGGGAATGAAAGATATTCAATATTAGAAGCAAAAGAATATCAGCAACCCGACCTTGATAATCACTTGAAAGAGATTGCTTGAACAAACAGCAGCTTAGATATTCAAATTAGAGGCCACAAGAATCTCAGTAACGAGAGACCTTGATAGTCACTTGAAAGTGATTACTTGAACATATGGAGGCAGTTTGCCAAACACAGAGCCAAAAGGGTTAGCAGGAGGATCAATCTAAGTAGAATCTGGCTCATCAGTATTTTGATAGTAAGAGAGGCCATTCTCACCATCCATTACATGGACCTTAAAATCTCCAGCAGTAAAGGACTGGCCTTCAACAGAGAAGATAGGCCTACTCATGTGTGAATAACCACAATAGTCTGCAGCAGATACGCTCACATTTGAAAATGCAGAAACTGAGGACCCAACTCCTTCTCCTAGAAAGGGAACAAAGGGAAAAATAATTCCAGAAGCATTAATAAGTGCTAGTGCTAGCAAAACCTACAAGCTCATAGTGCACTACAATTCAAATTAAAAGCAGCAAATTTCAGAAGACTTAAAATGTTTCTATTGTCGATTTAAAGGCATTAATTAATTACAATATGAACAAGACAAATGACAAAACCAATTAGTGGAACTCATCAACAAACCAACTAGTAACGTGGTTGTCATCATAGAGGAATACAATGACCAATGATATAAAGAAACTCATAGAATTTTGTCTCCAGTAAGAGAATAAAACTCCACTAAGTTTGCTTTTCAATAAAAAATATCATTATTAGACAACCACACACGTTCATTATCCAAAGACTCATCTGCACCCATTAAAGTGGATGGTATGTTAAAGCTCAGGTTTATCCCACTCACTGTCTAAACCCAACACCCACAATCCCAAAACAATTTTAAAAAAAAAAGGATAAATTACATCTACTACGCCTGTGGTTTGTAAAAACTACCAATCAAACCCCAAGATTTGATTTATTACCAATACCCTCTTAAATTTGATAAATTCATAACATTTAGCCTCTTTAATCAACTAAATTCATAATATTTAACCCCCTTAAATTCATAACACTTAGCCTCCTTAAGGGGGTATTGGTAGTTTTACCAAATCTCGGGGTTCGATTGGTAATTTACACCAATTACAGGAGTAGTAATGTAATTTACCCCAAAAAAAAAAAAACAGGAGACAGGAGAAAAATAGTTGATGGAAAGAGTTCGAGTGCTGCTTAATATTTAATTTGAGATGAGGATGAATTCTATAACGTGAAAAAAACAAAAAACCAGAGTGACAAAAATGCAGTCAGTAACAAAATCTTTGGATTCAAGCTGTCAAGTGACTCGTTCATCTCCTCTCTGCAGCTACACTGAGGTTTTGATCAACAGTCTAAACATTCCGCGTATCATATATCATGATGTATGGTTACTTTTAATGAGAATATGCAAAGCTTATACGAAGCTTACCATGTGTTACAAACAATAAGTTCTCCGAAGGATATTTATCAGCAAGTGTTTTTATAACATATGCATATCTAGCTTGAGCAGCCGATGTCAATTCTCCCCACTGTGGCATCTAAAGATGTAAAAAAGAAAAGCCTCTTAATGCAGAAAGGTTAGGGACATACACTCAAATATAAGAATGAGAAATTATAAATACCTCCTTGACCCGTTCCATGCTACGATCTATGGTTCCAGCTGGTAAATGAGCTTCACACTCGGAGATGACGAAGCCAAAGTTATGATCTTTAGGAGCAACCTTAGGTCTGATTGCAATGTCATTAAACATTTCACACAATCCATACTCAACAGAGACCTGAAAAAACAGAACAGTTTTCAACTATAAGAGCAAGAGAGAATGTATGTATAAGGAAACTAAAACCTTTCCCTTCAAGTAGTCACATCCGAAATACAAAATCTATTCCAGGATATACGTCCATACATGGCTATTAGTAAGTTTAACCAGATTGCAATAAATTTCAAACATCTTTAACGTTAACAAATATCCTCCATGTAGCAATATACATACTGAAATAGTATTCTGAAATCAAGTCATGTTAAATCAGGAATATTATTGGGCTTATGGACATAAATGTTTATTATTTTCTATGTACCCTCATCAAAGTTATTAATTGGTTAAAAAAGGCAGAGGAGACAAGGCAGTTGAATAATCTGTGGAGTACAGTCAGTGAGACTGAAAGCTCCACAAAATAATACCTTAACGGTGGCCCTAGTCACTTGAATACAGTATCTAGTGCATTCTGGAAAGTTGATGACATCTGAAATTCAAATTTCTTTCAATTTGTAATCATAGTGTCTTGAGGTCCTTCACTTCTCAAGAGCAACTGACTTTATTCATGCAATATTTGTTTGATCTTACTTGTTCATGATCATCCAAATACTGTTGTCTAATTCTCTAAAATGTGAAGACTCTGTCATACATTCTCTGGTGCTGAAAGATGTTAAATAATTCAAAATCGGTTAGCTTCCCCTAATTTTCATTAGGAAATGGCATGGAAAGATCTTGTCCTGATTTTCTATTTCATTTTTTTATTTCTTTTTGATAAACCACATATTCTTCAGTGAAGCAATGGGTTACCTAGTTAATCACACATGCAGATTCTCCTGCAGTTTTTACATGCAACTTTATAGTTGACCAATGACCCATCAAAACTCAACAACTTCTTTAAGCAAGATCAATTATCCTACAGAAATAAAATAAACCACAAAGTTAAGCCTAACCATATAAAGAGATTATTAATCAGGGACACGAGCAACATAATTATGACAAACATGCAGTTTTGTTAGTATTGCAAACAAAACCATGAGTGAAATTAATAATACATATAAATTTATTACTGCTTATCTGAAGTTACTTCAATTAACATGCCAAAAATACATCTTGTCACTCTAACATTGTCCCCCATATGTTAAGAAAAAATCTTCCTTTATTTAACAAAAAACATGCTTTACCAATTGATTCCAGTTGTTTGCACCTTCCTCCACGTTGTTACCTCTCATTAAAAACCGAGACTCTGTCCTGTTCTTTATCAGCTTTTATTCAAACAGAAACAAAAAAACACACACACACACACACAAAAGCACTGATTTAAAAACAAGGAGAACGTCAAAACCCACAATATAGAGATAATCAGAATAAGCGTCAAAGTATCCAACTTTATTCATAAAAATAATCTTCAGTTTTTCTTCTGTTTTTTTTTTTTTTTCTAATTACAAAAACGAAAAAAAAAATCGAAAGACCTTGATTTTGGAGGGATCGATGGTGATGCCGGCGGAGGAGGTGACGGCGGGGTCATGGTCGTCGACAGCGCAGAGGCCGTGGATGACTTCGGCGGCGGTCTGAAGGCAACGGAGAAATGGGGAGACGAATAGCCGATGGATCGGGAAATGCAAATGGGTCCGGAACTTCCGACCCCGAGCAAAAGCCCGGTCTTTACCATCTTGGGTCAATGGCGGGTCCCAGGGTCGGGAAGCTTTGCTGTCCCACATGGGCTCAAAGTTGTCTATCCTGTCGCCGTGCCTCATAACGACGACGTGTTGGTGCAACAATTCCCGCTGTCGCACTTGTACCTCCTGCGTTCCATCGCCATCCGACAGGCCCATTTTCTTCAAATTTCTTTTCCTTCTTCCCAGAAAAAAAAAAAAGACTTTTTACTGGAAATTTGGTAGAGCGGGGAATATTAAGAAAGCTTCGAGATTCAGTGTGTGTTTTTGGGGTGGCGTGTGTGAGGAGTGGAATAAGAATAACGGTTGAGAGAGTGAGAGAGTAGAGAATAAATAATGAGAAGGGTGACGTGGGCGAATAGAAAATGTGGGAGTGGATAGGTTGATGCGTCCCTTTCGCCGATCGGTCCCGGAAATTGTGTGGAACGGAGGAAGAAGGAGAGGTTTTCGCCTTTCCGGCGGCTTAATTTGTTTATATATATATTGGCGGGTTTCGTTTGGATTTGGTGGGGGGATGTCTGCGCCTGGGTAAATTGCTTGGAAAGGGAAAGTCGGCGGATTTTCCCGTTTGGTTGTTCCTAGAACGTTCTAATGAGAGTTTGGTCTATCTATCATTTTATAACCACGTTGTCGTGCTTTTTTGCTCACTTCTTGATGAGGATACCATTATTTAGGTGTGTTAATTGGTTGGTTTGCTTTTCAAGATGTTTTTTAGCCATTATTAGGGTTTATTTGGAGTGTGATGTATTTAGAAAAAGTTATATTAGAATGTGTGAAAATTTTAGTTGGTATTTTTTTTTTTATAAAAAAAGTATTTGGAGGGAAAAATAAGAGAGAAATTGTTTTAAAATTATATGAGAAGAATTTGTGTGGGAAATTTTGAATTTTAAATTTTGAAATAAAAATGTGTTTGGATAGTTTATTTTTGTTTAAGAATTTACTTATTTACAAATAGAAACAGATCGAGATATGTTAATGGATTGGTTTGTTTTTCAAGATGTTTTTAAAGCCATTAAGATTTATTTTTTTTCCTCATATCCCTTCAAATTTAGTTTTAGGCTCTCCACACTCTTTATTTGTTGTAACCACAAGGGCCTCCCGCATCAATTATGAATAATTGTTCATACTTTACCCTTGAACAAAATCCTTCTGGTTGCAAAATCTTACTCTAATATAAAGAGTGACAAAACTTCAAGCGAGTTAATTAATTTTTTTATTAAATTTTTTTAGTCTTTTTTTTAACTTTTTCATTCCAACATTAAAGGTTTAATATTCAAATATTAAAAAGTAAAAGGAAGTAAAAAGAAATAATTTTTAAAATTTGTAAATTAAAAAAATTTAATAACTAAATTAACTCACTCATATAATACTTAGATAACAAATTTTGTCACTCTTTACCTTAATAGCAAGTTTGAGAATTAAATATATGAAATTTATAATATGAAAAAATTAGAAGTGGTATTGAGTAAAATATAAAGAATTAAATTAAAAAATAATATAAAAGTGAGTATTTTACTTTAATTTTTTTTTTCCAAAAGTATTTTGCTTAATGACTGGGTCAAATAAACCGCACTTGACCTAACTCGGAAAACGGAATTAGTCATTATCAAGGGGAATGATTGCAACTTTTGCATTTCTGCGACATATCTACATCCTAGGATTTTGAATGGCTCTGCATCAACTTTTCCACATTCTCAATCATGGATGATTTTTTTTTTGGTGCCCTCTCCTCCTGATAGGGCCTTGTTTCTCCAATGATGTTTTTTCCTGCACTGTGGGATCTTTTGTTTCTAATTTGATTACAAAACTATTTAACGTATGCAGTAATAGTTTGATTTTCAAGTTATTCAACGTATACGGTAGAATCATACAAGACATGGAATAACAGATTGGGCGTGACGCACCGACGCTTCGATAGGCCGCTTAATTTTATGTATTTTTATGCTAGTAGATGGCAATCAATTAGTTTGTATAGGTGTCTTGATTGCAATTGATGTGATCTGTGCACCAATCACATTAATTCTTTTGCGCAATTTTTTTATTTCTCTTGTCCACTTTCTTTCATGAGTCAGTCATCTACCGTCAAACCATGAAAATCATTTAGCCTTTTTGGCTAAGTCTTGTATATCTTTTGACATTGACAATTTAATAAAATTCTATCGTTTCAAAAAAAAAAAAGAAAAAAAAAGCCTCCACTCTAAATACTTCTAAATCTGGGTAAGTACGACTGCAACTTTGGTTACTTCTTTCTAATTTCACGCCACAATGAGGGCAAAGAGGATGGCGGAACATGATTGCTTACTTTTTGAAAAAAAGAGAAAGTAAAAAACAGATTCACGAGGAGTTATTATCACATGTTGATGTTAAAAAAACACTGTATGTGTAAATAAGGAGAGAGGACTACTGAAATTTTAGGCATAAAGTTGGTCCAAATATCATCAGTAACTTCATTAGTTTTTTTTTTTAATATAGGAACAGAATAATCATAACAAATAACCATTGAAGTGTTAGATAAATAATACTACTAATTATCCTGTGGACAGTGGAAACCTGGTTGGAAAGCCATAAACAAGGGTCGATGGGAAGAATGATGTTCATTCCTGAGCAAAAGGGCTCAATTAATTTAGAGGCTGCTCATGATCATTGGCCGACATGGGGTTGTTAACCCTTGCGGATGTGGACAATCAACAACGATGGGATAAACCACTTTCAACTAAGGCTGCCATGGTATAAGCGTTATAGTAAATAAGGTAACTTTATTTGTAAAAAATAGAATTATCTTATTTACTATTAATAGTGGTAGGAGATATTTTAAAATCGGGATCTTGTGTTTTAAAAGCCTAAAGATATCATTATCATTAGGTAATTCTATAAATATTTATTTTTTGACAAATAAATACAACTATCGTTATCGTTTTAGAAAAGAAAAAAAAAAAAAGACCAATGAGCAATCAAACTAAACCTGCTACAAAAACAGATGAGAGGTGAGTACAACACAAGAGATGAAGAGATGGATGATTATGGTCATTTTCATGGTCATGCATTTCTTTTTCTCCTCCATTGTGGAACCTTCTCGTGTCGTTACTTTATCCAAATCTTTATCCTCTAACCCCCTCTCTCGTCTACTGTTTCCTCAAAGGCAATGCTACAAACACTATCTCTCTCGTATGTGTCTAAAATCTCATCTAGGACATGAAAATTGGTGTTTCAGTGATTGTTTGGATCAAATTCAAGAAACCTAAAACCCTTTTCGCTTCGACCCAAGCATAGTTTAGCTTGTCATAAAATTTTTTCCAAGCCTTAAGGCTTCAAGAGCATCCAAAGTTTAATTATTTCAAGGTTAACATCCATTTTATAATAAGTTATGTATTAACTAAACAATTATATATACTCTTTTATGAATATTTGTACAATTACTCCCACTCTCATGGACTATGGTAAGTGATAGTATGTCATATTTATGGGTGGGGACAACTTTTAATGCATTCATTAACTCAGCCAGTAAACATAATCGAATAGGATAGTAATTCAAAATCGAATATCTCTGTTATGCAGCTTAATAAATACATCCTGTCCAATATTGATCATATAAAACAAACAAATAATTGTTCATACTGACTGTCACTAAGGAGATAAGTCAATTTTAATTAGAAGTGTTCATTTTGATTCGTAGATTATATTGAATCGGCTAATTTGATCCAATTCGAAAATTTTAAATCAGATCGAATAAAAAACGGATTGATTCAAATTGAAAAATTTCAATCCTTTTTTTTGAATTCAATTCATTAACCCAACTCAAGGCCGCATTATTGAATTGACTAGAAATAAAGAATGCCAATTATTGAAAGTTTCATTGTCATCCACTTGTTATCAAATATGTCCATTGAGTCATTGTAAAATGTTACAATAGAATATAATAAAACAATTAATTAAAAAAATCCTCAAATTACAATTAGGACTTCATTGGGTCTTGGATTAGCCTATCCAATTGCGAATTTTCTCCAAAGAAAAAGGGCCAAAAAAAAGATGGGCCGGTATGATATATTTTCACTTTTGTACAGAAGGATTTAAGGGCTCAATAGACCCAAAAGGCCGAAACAACACCAAGACGCCCAACTAACTAGCCGACAAAAAAAGAGCGATCCCGCCAGTCCACCAGCAGCCTAAACCGCCATCAAAGAGGACTGAAGTATCCACCGTCAGATCCATTCAACCAACGGCTCGTATTTCATCCTGACCATAGCCCATTAAACTATTATTATTATTATTATTATTATTATTTTTTAAAATTACACCCACCGCATTCCGTTACAGAGACAGACAGAGAGCGTAAGTCGAAAGGTCCATCGTTTTCATCCTTTTAAATGGCATAAGAAAACTGATAAGATTTTCTTCGATTATCTAGTTTCCCTGATAGAACCCTTTTCAAGGTACACTTTCCCTTTTCTCAGTTCGATTAGTTTAGAATTTGCTTTAGTTTTGAGATATAAGTTGAATTTTTTTGACGGGCATGCGTGTTGCATGTTGAATTTATACTTGGTTATTACTTAAATCGTTGTGTTATTTTATCTTCAGGATCTTCTTGATTATAATTTAAATTAAACAGAGGTGGATTTTGGATTTTAGCTTTAGTGGGTTCAGGGATTTGATGATTTTGAATCTGTTTTCAGTTTATATATATGTACATATTGTGTCCCATAAAGATTAATCCTTCAGCGGTAAAGTTGTCAAATCTTTTCATGTGAGACTAGACTACTTTCTGGGTTCTTTAGGAGCAAAAAGTAGAGAAAGGTATGAACTTTCTTTAGAAGCAAAGAAGAGAAAGATATGAACTTTTTGTGAAATTAGTTATTTATTTTCCTTCAAGTTGTTGAGGTAGAAAAGGCAATTGATTATGAGGCTGATCGATATTCGTTGAAAACGAGGAAAAAGCGTGCATTTTAATCATTACTTGATATTGGATTTGATTTGGACGTGATTTGTTTCGGAGTGGATGGTCTTTTGTTGTTTTATATTCTGCTTTGGCCTACTTATATTGGTGTGGTGATAGCAACTGTCTTGCATCGAGTAGAATTTGAACTTTTTTTGGGGGGAATTGGAAATATTTAGAGTGCATCATTCTTAAATTGGACTTGGGTAAGGTTCACATTCATGTATTATGTCTATACATGGATATTATTTTCATTTTTCCAATTTTTCAGCATGGGGTGGGATGACTGGCATCAGCTGTGCTGGGGAAATTTAGGTGTTAATCCTTTCTGTGATTTGGGGAAGTCCTTAATCGTGCTTGGGTGAAATATCTTATTGTCATATCATTATAGAGCACAACTATGAATGTTGGTAGGTGAAGACACCAGCAATTATCTGCTAGTTGTGTTCTGGTGATTTTCTATCTGATGTTTTGTCCAATTTCGTATAATTCTATAACCTTTGAGCTATATGAAAGGAGATGGAACTTTTGTATTATCCAAAAGGGGATGGGGTGGTGGGGACCTTGGAAGAAAGTGATGGTATTTCATGATCTCCCATTACCTGTGCTTCTTATTCTGTGGAAGGATCAAAGTCATGGGAAAAATGAAATGATTCTCTTATGGCATGTCTTAGTGGAAATTCTCTTCCTCGTGGCATAAAAAGGACCTAGTAACTCTCTCCCATTTTAATTGATGGCTTAAGCTGTTGTTTGGTTGTTTCTTCTGATGACCATGGCATGATGCAATGCTTCCCTCAAACTGACCTATTCTTTCCCTGCGGAATTTGGCTTATGTTTGTTGAGTTTATTGAATGGGTGATGCATCTAATGAAATACTAGAATGAACCAGGGGCAGATCTCTTTGGGGTCAGCCGGGGGGTGGGGGGGGGGGGGGCAAGTGACTTGCCCATGTGTCAAAATTTTTTTTTCTAGTAGTATTAAAAATTGAATTCAGAGAGTTTCACTTTATATTCTAAAAACTTGCCCATGCACTTGTTTAGAAAAAAAAATCTATTTATTAAATTTATTGATATATACAATTTTTAAGAAATTTATATGAATTTTGGTTAATCACAATTCTAAAAATTTTAAAAAGCATAGAATTGGACATGTGACACATCTTTATCATTTTAAAGTTGAAATTTTTTATGTACTGATAAATAGTCAACTTCAAGAATTAGGAGATCGTTTCAACGATGTTAATGTAAAGTTGCTTTCATCCATGGCATATCTTGATCCGCGTCACTCTTTCTCCGCATATGATAATTTTAAATTATGTGAATTTGCAAAATTTTATCCTTCGGAGTTTGATGCCAACAAACTTATTTCTCTTGAAGAACAATTTGAGAATTATATTTATAACGTGAGGTCTAGCTCTAATTTTTTAGACTTGCAAAGTATTAGTGAGCTTACTCAGAAAATGGTTGGAAAAAGACGTGACATATCTTTTAGTTTATTTGCTGATAAAGTTAGCATTGGTTTTGCCAGTAGCAACCGCAACAGTTAGCTTTTTCGACAATGAAAATCTTAAAGATTACACTTTGTAACCGGATGGGAGATGAATGGATGAACGATTACATGGTGACTTTCATAGAAAATGATGTATTTGATACAATTGATAATGATGCAATTATGAAATTATTTCAAGAGATAAAGTCTGGAAAAATGATTTTGTAATGTATGATTTTACTTTTTTTTGAATTACAATGTATGACATTACTTTTATACTTTTTTATATTTATCAAATTTGTTACTTAATTTTCTTATAAGTGTGATCCCACCCTATAATATTTCTGCATCCACCCCTAGAATGAATGCCACATGGAAGGTTATTGAATTTACCAGATATCATATCCTCTGGACTGCCTAGCTTTCTTGTCAACTAACTGAAGTTTAAATTTTTGCTTACTCTGTGGACTGTGCATCTTTTTGCAGACAAAGTCTTTTTCAATATGTTTGGACGCGCCCCAAAAAGGAGTAATAACTCTAAATACTATGAAATTCTTGGGGTTTCCAATAATGCTAGCCAAGATGAACTCAAGAAAGCTTATAGAAAAGCTGCCATAAAGAACCACCCTGACAAAGGTGGTGATCCTGAAAAGGTGAGTCCTCATGTCCGCTCATTCAGATCATTTAAAATGGCATCTTGAGCTTTTTCATTCTGGTTGAGGACTAAACCTTTTGGAGTGAATTTTGTAATTAAGTTTAGTAGAATTAAGTTTTTTGAAAAGAGTAAACCAGCTTTTATATTGAAATTTTGGATTGTTAAAATTGTTGCTTGCTAGCATAAGCCGCAGCTGCCCCCCTATTGGCGTACATTTATGCTGAAAATAAAATGGTTGTAGTAACATGGGATGAAAAATACTGAATCTGCTTTTTATTTTATGGAATTTAATTCTTATTCCAAAGAACTTGTTGACTTATATGCAGTTCAAGGAGTTGGCCCAAGCATACGAAGTTCTTAGTGATCCAGAGAAGAGAGAAATATATGATCAGTATGGTGAAGATGCTCTTAAAGAGGGAATGGGGGGAGGTGCTGGTGTTCATAATCCTTTTGATATATTTGAATCATTCTTTGGTGGAGGCTTTTCTGGTGAGGTTGCTGAGTGCTGATCTGCACCCCTTGATTGTTATTCTCGGTTAGTTTTGTATCTTGAGATAACCAAATATCTTGTGTACTTTTAGATCGTGGTAACTTCTATGGAAGGAAGAGACAGGGTGAAGATGTTGTACACACATTAAGAGTTTCCCTCGAGAACTTATATAATGGAACAACCAAAAAGCTCTCTCTTTCCCGGAACATATTGTGCCCGAAGTGCAAAGGGTACATCTTTTTTCATATCTTTTCATGTATTTACTTCTTGCCGAAACTTGCGTAGATGACAATTGAATTCTTTTGAGTTCGTTTGAACTAACAAGTGTCTGTTATTTTATGATGGAATAAATGCCAAGTCTAGCTGTCATTACTTTTTGAGAGAAATGAGATGCTGGCATTAGAATTAAAGAAGGAACTTTGCATTTTCTTTCCATTCCTCTTATTTGTTCATTTGGAAGAGAATTATGTTTGAGAATATGTCCTAAAGTAATTCCGGTGTTGGTTTGCTTTTGGAATGCTTCTGTTTAACACAGTCCTTTATTTGGAACTTGGGGTTCAAAGCTTGTTTAGCTTGATGGGGAATTCTTCTTTGATTCTCTTGGGACTAAAAACATTCATGATTGGCTAGTCATTTGAGATTTGGTGGTTGTTCATTACAACCCTCAGAAAATGGTAATAAGTTTAGGGCTCTAGAAATGTTGCTGTCTGAGCAAATAAAAGGGCAACATCTTCTCCTCTCTAGGTACTTGATCCATTTCTATAAAAAAAATTTAAATTTTATATTAAAAAAGGGTAATGAATGGTATGATGATTCTCAGTTTTGATATACCTTCCTCTGAGTATCTATGATGTTGGTCTTGCAATCACTTTAACTGAGGAAGTGGGAGAGTCCATCCTAAACTGATGGGTTGACTGTTTCTGAGGCCTCTTGACTGCTTTACCTTATGTTAATGAATCAGCTAGTAGTGCAGTGATCTGATTCCCCATTTGCTGCTCTTCAGCCAAAATGGAAAGAAAAGAGAAGAGAATTAGTTCTTTAACATTCTGAAGGTTGTTTATTTTGTGCTACGTAGCATATCAAACGGTTTACCTTTTCTTCGGGGTGTGTTTGTTGTTGTCATGTTTTTCTCTTTTAAGAAGAATAAACTATTATTATTCATCAATACTACCAGAGGTAGAAGGAGAGTAAGGCTGAGGTTCTCCTTCCCCCTTCAATACCAGTTTTTAGTTTTTATCCCTCAGGTTTAAATGTTATAATGTATTATAAATCTGCAACTGATAGTTTAAGTTGTTCATAATGATTCAGGAAAGGTTCCAAGAGTGGAAAATCTGTACAATGCCATGGATGTCAAGGTTCTGGCATGAAGATCACTACACGAAATATTGGACTGGGAATGATCCAGCAAATGCAACAGATGTGTCCTGAATGCAGAGGCTCAGGTACCTACTGACATATTAAAATTTGTTCTTTCACTTTAGACTACCCCACATTCATTCAGCTGAAAGAAGAAGGATAAAATGTTTAAAGAAAAGAAAAGGATATAATTTTGGATCTGATTTCTTATGTGCAGGAGAGGTTATCAGTGAAAGGGATAGATGCACTCAATGCAAAGGAAAAATGATTGTGCAAGAAAAGAAGGTGCTGGAAGTTCATATTGAGAAAGGGATGAAACATGGACAGAAGATTGTCTTCCCTGGCGCAGCTGATGAAGCTGTAAGTTGGATACCTGATGTTGAAATTTTTACTTTTGTGCCTGATGTTTCATATCATTCTTGCTGACTGATCCTTGAAGCAATTATTTTCGATGAGTCCATTTGATGTTTGAAACTAGCTTGCAATGATTATATGTCTTATTTGGAAATTGTTTTTCTCTAGCAAGGCACCTAATTGAATAAAAGATGTCTCTTCTTGTATAACATATGTGTCTGTTTACTTTTAGAGACTGCTCTTGGACTCTTGGACTCTTGGCTCACTTTGTTATGTGTGACATATTTGCTTTTTTGTTCATGATCTATGGGATCTGAGTGAGCTTGGATTTTTGTTCATGATCTATGGGATCTGACTGAGCTTTTTCATGGCTTTGTCAAACTATAGAGATGCTGAGTACTTAAAAATTATTCTTTGAGTGGATAACGTAATGTATGAAGAATTTTATCCTTTACATTCTGGAATAATCCTTTGTGTTTGTTAATGAGTTATTAATATAAACTTAAAAGTCAAAAGCTCTAACATCATGAAGTTGCCCAGTGTGACTGTTTGGACTGTGAAATAAGAAAAATAGAGGTTATAGTGTATTAACAAATTTTTTTTGGGGAAACCATGATAATTTCTGCAATTTCTACATTACTATGGTTACTTCAGCAGTAGAGATGCTCAGATTGAAGAGCTTTTCTCAACTTATGTTAGTAGTTAGTGATACATTAGCTTATTCTACATGCATAAATCACAGTTTTACCTTGTTTTTGCCCTTTGTCCTACCTAATGTGATAATTTAGACAACTAAGAGTTATCGGTGAGTGGGATGTCTTGCAAAATTTTCGACTATTGGCTCTGTTAGATTAGGAGTGAGATGGAGACGTCTAACTTAATAAAATGGATCAAGGGTATAGATCCTCCAGTTAATTTGTTTGGTTTGACTAGGATAGGAATGGAGGATGAAAATGTCATTGAAGTGCAAATAAACTGCACTTGTTGTGCAGCATGTGCAGTATAGACACTTTGTAAATTTTATTCATGGAAATGTCTTGCAATTGCAGCCTGATACCGTCACTGGAGACATTGTCTTCGTGTTGCAACAAAGGGAACATCCCAAGTTCAAGAGGAAGTTTGATGATCTTTATGTTGAGCATACCCTTAAATTAACCGAAGCTCTTTGTGGTTTCAAGTTTGTCTTGACTCATCTTGATGGCCGGCAACTACTGGTGAAGTCAAACCCGGGTGAAGTTGTGAAGCCTGGTAATGTGGTGCTAATTTCACACTTTGATACATCGCCCCCCTTCCGACCATGCATTTTACTTTTCAAAATTCTGCAGAGATGAAATTTTGTTTGCATTGTTTCCCTACTGCAGATCAGTACAAGGCTATAAATGACGAGGGAATGCCACACTATCAAAGGCCCTTCATGAAGGGTAAGCTCATTATCCATTTTAATGTTGAATTTCCCGAGTCAGGGGCGCTTTCCTCTGAGAAACGCCAGATGTTGAAGTCGGTACTCCCCCTTAAGCAACCATCAGATATGGAAGTAGATCTATGTGAGGAAACCATTTTGCACGACGTCAACATCGAGGAAGAAATGAGGCACAAGCAGCAGCAACGATATGAAGAGGCTTATGGTGAGGATGATGATGAACCGGATGTGCACAGAATGGGTTGTAATCAGCAATAAGGCTTCTGGGGCTGTTATCATCCCCAACGTACTACGAGTACTGGCCTTTTTGCAACATGAAGCATAGTGATTTTGGCTTTTATATGTCCAATTGTTTTATACATTGTTGTGTGACTTCCTATGTTGTCATTAGAATTTTAACTAAAGCGAATGTCTTTCAGCTGATTTGCCATTTCTAATTACCAGAAATGACTGAAACATTGCCAACAGGGGTGGACAGAGTTCTTAGCAACCTAAAGAACACGATACAACAATCGTAAATACGTAATTATTACTCAAAAAATGCACAAACAAGACTTCTCTGCTACTGATACACGTGACAAGACTTGGAAGAAATGGAGATATAATATTGTTTATTTGAAAAGGATTAATCGATCAGGTAACAAGACTTGGAAGAAATGTAGATGTAATTATGTTTATTTTAAAAGGATTAATCGATAAGGTGCTCTTTTAAGCTGTTGTTGTTGAAGGCACAAAATTTCGTCATTAACTAGAATTTTTTTTACCAAAGAGAATGTTAATAACATAAATGACAAAATAAAATGGGGTGAAAAATCACTGAAACACATTAAACTTTTTCTATCATATTTTTGATACTTAATTAATTTTTTGATGCATTTAGCTGCTCATCAAATACATGGATGGCGAAATATGATTTATATAGTTAATTTCACATAATAAAATAAAATTTTAATTATTTTAATTATTATATTTAGTCACTCATCTTAGATGAGTCATCTAACAAATTGGTAATTTGTGATTTTTTTTGTTATTAATTTCAAACATTAAATTTAAAGGAATTAGAGCATGTACAAAAATATCAAACGAGAACAAGTGGAAAACTCGTTAAAATGTCAACATCACTGTACAAAAATAAATTAATTGTGACACATTAAGATTTCGTACCCTTTTTGTCTCCAAAAAAAAATTAACTTTAGTTTAGATATAACTTTTTATTAATTATAAGGTTTAATATACTTAATGTACTAACTAAATATATAATTTTATATTTTAATTGTGAGTATACAAAATTATTATTAGTAAGAATATTTTAAAATTTTGGCTTAAAAGTAAACTTTTTTATGAGGAGAAATTTTATTTTTTAAAAATAAACCTTTTTTTTATACGTATTATTTATACAAAACGATGAAATCACACATTGAGTGCTGCATTGAATCTAATATTTTTTTTGGGTATGGGTCGAAATCAATATCAACTACCTAATTGTTAGGTAGATCCCAATAAGCCCAAACGCAGAGGACAAAACAGAAGATTGCATTCAAATCTTCATTCATGCATGGTGGTTTGGTCCGCAAGTACCAAAAGGTAAAAATAAGGAGTTTGTCCGCCTGCGGTGCAATTTGGTACTACTACTAGCACTAGCATGACAACTTGACAAGAAGAATTTATTCAAGATTAATTACCTAATTGGATTTTTTGTTTTGGGAGGGAATAAGGTAAAGTTCAAACATATAGTTCTATATCAACTAATGTGTATTACCTGTGTTTTCTTAATAAAATGGCATATTTTAATTAATAAATAATAAATTCTAACATAAAATGCATTAACTTTAATTTTAATGAAATTACGTTATTTCATTAATAGAATATAGTTGGTATGCAATAATGGAATAGAGGTTCTTAATTACGTTATTTTTATGAGTTCAAATTATTTGTTCCATTTATTTACCAATTGTATTTCTGAAACTATATCGTTTTATTAATAAATATTAAACTCTAACATGAAATGCATAATGCTAGCAAGATTAGTTTTAATAAAACTATATCATTTCATTTAGTTTTAATAAAACTATATCATTTCATTAGTGGGACACGGTTCTTACATAATAGGTGTGAAGAGAATTTCAAGTAAACTATTCATGCGTTTTAAATGTTACTTTTGAATTCAAAGCTATGAAATAGTGATAAAGTTTGTTGTTTTTTTGAGGAAATCTTCGCACGTGTTCCACTCTTAATCTTAGCCAACTTTGAATGACTTATTACATTACATGTCCAAAGTCCAACTTCATCATCAACAATGTTCCAATTGGCAATTTAATTGTCTCCCAAAAGAAAGAAGATAAAATTCTATGTTTCAACACGTGGTAATGGTAGAAAATCAAGAAATCTTTTGCAGTGCTTGGTGTATTTTTCATTACACAAAAGAACAAACGAATGCATTTGGAGAATTCGCAGACACATCACCTCATTATTACCATTTTCACTAACGAATGCATGGATGTGCGCTAGGGACCACCAACGTGCGTTCAGTTTCTCTCATCTCATGCCTTCTGAGGTACCCAATGGAGCCACTCGCTTTAGTCGATCACAGTAGATCATTTTTGTATAGTATTAGTGTCCCGATATCACCGGGCTTTTGTATTATTGGTTGATCCTAGGTCGTCTAGGTTTTCAATTGTCTTGCATTTGCGGGTGTTTAGTGCCCTTGAGGGCTTTCGTATTGTTTTCGTGGGTTATGCTTTTTTGATGACACCACGAAACTCTCTCAGCCTTGCGGCTTTGTATCTTGGCCATTGTGCCCTTTTGTCAATATAATATCGTTTTAGAGAAAAAAAAATGCATGCATGTGGGCTACTTTGATTTCTTCAAGTTTATAGCAAGATTCATCGTATGACTGTCTAGAACAAGTGTTGTGAAAAATGTGTATTGCAAGAATTCTGCATGATGAGCTGCAAATTTGATATGTATTAATTGAAGGGTTTATATGGCTGATTTATCACTAATATTTTGAGTAGCATCCACAGATGTTGGTAAATCTCAAAAGAGAAAAATTAAAACAGATGCTATCATTGTATATTTTATGCATGTCCTAATTATTGAAGAAAAGGACTTTCAATGTGTAAAATGTCATACCCAATATTAGCATGATTATGGTGATTCACTACATCCTTTTAACTATGCTTGCAATTTGTGTCGATATAAAATTTCAAACAAGGAAGATCTTGAACCCTACATGCATTCTTTTTTCTTTTTTTCATAATTAAGTTGGATTAATTACTCATGGCTTGATTAGAATATACTTTCAGAGAATGACCAAAAACCAACACATATATATACATTTTATATAATTTTGCAAAATGAGTCAAATATGAAGATATAAGTACTACCCAATATTATACTCCAAAACAATTAATAATAAGAATGTGATGTAATCCGTATATCTTCAAAGATTTCATGAAATATTGAAAGAAGGAAGATCTTGAACCCTACATGCATTCTTCTTCTTCTTTTTTCATAATTAAGTTGGATTAATTACTCATGGCTTGATTAGAATATACTTTCAGAGAATGACCAAAAGCCAACATATATATATTTTATATAATTATGCAAAATGAGTCAAATATGAAGATATAAACAAAATGCTGATGAGGTTGTTTTCTCTCTTGTCTTCAGTTAGCCATACACCAAATTGCAAGTTTTTTTTATCATATGAGGGCCAGAGAATCTGATATTGTTTTATAATAGTAGTATATATGGTTTATTATCTTATCGCAAGAGTCAACTATGCTTAACCCTGACCCTCACCCTGCATTAAAAAAAAACACATTGGAAATATCAAATGCATATTAATTAATTCCTCTCGTGTTTCTCGTGGTATACAGTACTTCACGAAATTATCAACATTTAACTAAAATTACTCAGGTTGATTGTATATGTATTGGATCATAGAAAATTTAAAGTGGAATTTGTACTTGTAAAAATTATCGCATAATCAGAGAGAGAAAAAAGACAATTCGAAATTTTGTGAGAAATACGAGGTCAAAGGAAAACCATATGAAAGTTTAGAAGTTAAAACCTGTTAATTATAATCTTTCGGATATTACCACCTAAACTAACCCTCTTCACGATATCAATCTATGTGACAACCAAGTTGCATATACATGTGATGTTTCTGCTTCTCAACATTTGTGATGCATGTTTGCAATGTTAAATGTATGGGTGAAGACAGGATGAATCAGTTGGTCACTGTTATCTAATGTTGTTTCTTCATACATACCTTCATTGTCTCCTCCATTTTGTACAATCAAATATTCACAATGCCCAAATGGTCAGCAAATCCTTACAAATAGGAATGAGGATACTCATGATGGTTCAAAGTAGAATGTATTAATTCATGTATATAATTTTTTAAATATACTTTTTTTTAATACAAATTTACTAAAAATATATTATATTATAAAACTACATTAACCCATTCCATTTTATCTTTCGGACACATTATAATTTATAATAATTCATTTGTTGTTTATATATGTATGTAACGATATTTATGATGAATTTTTTTTGGGATAAATTTTCATAATAGTTGAATTGACGTTCACGTAACAAAAAGGGTACAATACTAATCACTAGATAGAGTTGGGTGGAAAAATTTATGGTCGTTAGTTTTTCACAAATGCCGTAGTATTTGAGGACCAAATGCTATTTATTACCTTTAGCTAAATGAAGAAGAATATTTGACGTGGCAGAGGGGCAGAGGGGCATATGCCTACTATATATATAGTATGTTTATGCTTTGATTAAGTAGTTGAACAACTCTAAAATCCTCTTAGACACTTCTTAATTAGAACAAACTGAGGTGGTGTTTGGTTGGTGGGTTTAGATGGAAATAGATTGGAATGAGATAAAAAACAATTGTTTGGTTTATGGGTTTGGATTTGGATTGGAATGGATTAAACTCATGGGGAGGGTTTTGTTGAAACCCATGGGGGGTTGAGTTTAGGTGAGAATGGATTGGAATTGATTAATGAGTTCCACACTTTTAATTAATGTATAATTAATATTAATTTAATTAATCATTCATCTACTTAATATTATAATTAATAATTAATTAATCTCATTCATTAATATTAATTAATTTATAAATAATTAATTGATAATATTAATTATATTAATGTATAATTGATTAATTACTTAAAATTAATTTAATCAATAATATTTTTATTAATAATTAATTAATTAATTAAGATTAATTTAGTTAATCATTCATTTACTTAATATTGTAACTTAATATTATAATTAATAGTTAATTAATTTCATTCATTAATATTAATTATTATAATTAATATTAATTAATTTATAGTAATTAATTGATAATATTAATTAATTTATAATTAATCTAATCAATAATATTTTTATTAATAATTAATTAATTAATTAAGATTAATTTAATTAATAATCCATTTACTTAATATTGTAATTTAATATTGTAATTAATAATTAATTAATCTCATTCATTAATATTAATTATTATAATTAATGTATAATTAATTATAGTAATTAATTTATAATATTAATTAATTACTTAAAATTAATTTAATAATAATATTTTTATTAATAATTAATTAATTTAATATTATAATAAATAATTAACTAATAATAACTAAACAATTTTTTATCAAATTCATTCAATTACTTTAATTACCAAAAAGAATACCAAACAACATAATTACTATCATTCCATTCCATTTCAAACATTTCATTCTATGAAATCCATTCTATTCCTAAACCCATATATTATATCAAACGCCCCCTGAGATAGTCGCCTGTCCCATCAAATGTTAATTTGTTTTCCAATTATTTTCTTAAGAAACGACTCTATTTGTTCCTATGGAAAGACCTCATCAATTGGTTAGTAATACAAATTAATTAACTAAAAATTTTACTCCTAATGATGATTCTATTTTCTTCCAAAACCCATATATATGTTTAATTTTGATGCTGATTTTCAATTTTTTTTTCGCTGTTCATTTTTTAATGCATCTTACTCTAGAACCTACGCAATTACTATTATTAGTTATTAATCAGCAAATGATCTTATTAATAAATAAATAAATATGTAATTATTTAAAAATTTTAGTCATGTTTTAATCATTAAAACGGGAATTGGATTCCAAGTTTTTTTCAACCCTATCTCATTATTGAATTTCTGTTGCATATGAACGAGTTAGATCATTTAAGAAATTTCCACCAATATATCAACTTTAGATGTTTGAATTTTTTAAAACTCCACGTAAATGTGATTAAATTTCTAAAATGGAAGGCAGAAAAAACGACAAGTCAAAAAAGAAAGAACAAACGTAGGTTGGGGCTGTGTCCTGTCTAGGCTTTAAGCTTGCACATAGGTCTTTTGGTACACCCAAGAAATAACGAAGCCCGAAATTGTTTCTACGTTCATTATTTTCACGTTTCAATTATGAGCAACGTACGAAAGTTTGGTTGTCCTTTTTTGCTTTTTTTTTTTTTTTTGGGTTCCTTTGCCAAAAATTTCAACCTATAAGAGCAAGAGGGGCACAGTAATATTAATGTAAACTGGGAATTGATTATTGTACCATCTTTCCATGAAACGAGTACAACATTTGAAAGACAGGCAACACTCAACGATTTCCGGTTTAATCATTGCTTCTCCTCTCCCTACTGTGTTTCATCTTTTCTTCCCATGTTACTATTATTTGTCACGACACATTCCCCACGTTGTCAATAATCCATTGTACTTTTGGAAGCTAAAAATCAATCATACAAGCCTAATGATACAAATGTTGAAAATTTTCAACATAATTTTTTCTAATGACTGAAAGTTATTATTGAGCGGAAATCTATATAAATATTCACTAATCAGAAATTACATTGCTACTATTCACCACAACACATTCCCCATGTTGTCATTAATCTTTTGTACTTTAGAAAGCTAAAAGTCAATCATAACATGTGTAATGATATGAACAATGAAGAATTTCAATATAATTTTTTAGTAATTGACAGCTATCATTGAGAACGAATCATTTTAAATATTCACTAATCAAAAATTACATTACTATTATTCATCACAACACATCCCCCACAATGTCAACAATCCTATGTACTTTTGAAAACTAAAATTCAACCACGACATGCATAATTATAAGAATAACAGAAATTTTTAACATATTTTCTTTTAGGAATAATTACCAATATCTCCTGTGGTTTATGTTTATTATCAATCGCACCTTATAGTTTGTCAAAACTATTGATACCCCCTGACTATTATATTTAATGAATTTAATGAACAAAATGACAAAAAATAAAAAAAAATGCTACAAAGTCAATACAAGGCAGTAAAAAAAATACAAAAAAAATAAAATTAAATCCTAATATCTTGTAAAATTTAGTCCTAATATCTTATATAATTTCGTCATAAAAATTTCGTCTTAAAATTTCATCCTTAAAAAAAAAAAAGCAGATGCAAATGGGACACAAGGCAGCAAATAAAATTTACAAATTTAAAAATTTAGTTTTGATATCTTGCAAACTACGCTTATGCATGTTTGCATAGCCTGTCCCAAGCCATGATAAAGTGAGGAGGGTTGCGTTAGGCGTTGCGAGCTGATTATAAAAACTAGCTATCTTTTATGAGATGAACTCAAAGGATATTTCGTTGGAGCGTACCCTTCTTAGCGACGAGTTGCATCGGCGCCCGGATGTAGCGAAAAATGAGCAAGGGTCCTTGCACCAAGTTAGGCGGGTGCGAGGGGTAAGAAAACTAGCCTAGAGCCATCATTCCCGGAGTGATGCGCCACATCGGTGCCCCGGTGTGGTGAAAAATGAGCAAGAGTGAGTGTGGGGGGAAAATAAGACCCAGGGGGTAAGGATTCGACTAGGGAGTTGGAACATAAGAATTTTAACGGGTAAATTGAGAGAGTTAGCAGATACTTTAGTTCGAAAGAAAATTAATATTGCTTGCCTGCAAGAGACTAAATGGGTTGGAAAAAAGGCTAAGGAAGTTGAAGGTACCGGATTCAAGTTGTGGTACACGGGCACAAAGAAGAGTGTCAATAGAGTTGGGATTATGATAGATAAATATTACAAAGATAAAGTGATAGATGTTAAAAGGTCGGGAGATAGAATTGTTTTGGTTAAGCTAGTAGTGGGAGAGCTGATTTTGAATATCCTTAATGTGTATGCCCCTCAAGTTGGATTGCGAGTTACAAATGAGGATAAATTTTGGGAAGACTTGGAGAAGATTCTAAGAGGGATACCGCGTGAGGAGAAAGTATTTGTAGAAGGGGACTTAAATGGACATGTTGGGCAACATAGTGAAGGTTTTGATAGAGTTCATGGAGGTTTTGGTTACGGGATTAGAAATGAGGTGGGTGAGAATATTTTGAATGTAGCTCTAGCCTATGACTTAATGGTGACAAATACCTACTTCAAGAAAAGAGAGTCACATCAAATCACTTTTTGTAGTGGCCTAAATTGTAGCCAAATTGACTTTTTTCTTGCTAAAAGGGAGGATAGGACCTCATATGTAGATTGTAGTGTATACCCCGGAGAATGCGTAACTACGCAATATAAGTTGGTGGTCCTAGAGGTTTGGTATAAAAAAGTACGCAAACTGCAAAAATTTGTTCAGAACCCAAGAATAAGATGGTGGAAACTAAAAGAGGAAAAACAAATAGTTTTGAAGGAAAGATTACTGCAAGAAGGACAATGGCTACTGGAGGATGATGTAAATGTGGTGTGGAATGAGATGGCTGATTGCATTCAGAGAGTGCCAAGGAGCACTTTAGGGGAAAGTAGAGGGAACGGACAACAAACAAAGGAAACTTGATGGTGGAATAAAGAGGTACAAGGGGCAATTAAACATAAGAAAGAGTGTTCCAGGCATTTACATAAATGTTATAGTGATGAGAATCTGCAAAAGTTTAGACTATCGAGAACAAATGCTAAGAAAGCTATGCGAGAGGCTAGAGGTAAAGTCTTTTCAGAGATGTATAAACAATTGGGGACCAAGGAAGGAGAAAAGGTATTTATAGGCTTGCAAAGATAAGACATAGGAAAAGTAAAGACTTGACGCAAGTTAGATGCATAAAAGATGAAAACCAGAAACTTTTAGTAAGAGAAGCAAACGTTGAGAAAATGTGGATAAACTATTTTAACAAACTATTTAATGAGGGAAGCGATGGAAGTGGGATAGAGTTGGAGGATGTTTATGATGACTCAAACAGAAGGTTTGTGCGTAGAATTAAAGAGCATGAAGTTAAGAAGGCATTAAAGAGGATGAAGACGGGTAGAGCATTGAGGCCAGATGGGATCTCTAGTGAAGTGTGGCGATGCTTAGGGAATGTAGCAATACGTTGGTTGACTAACTTTTTTAATAGGATTTTCCTAACAAATAAGATGCCTAAGGGATGGAGAGAGAGTATGCTTGTGCCTATCTATAAGAATAAGGTGGATATCCAGAATTGTGCCAATTATAGGGGCATTAAGCTTATGAGCCATACAATGAAACTGTGAGAGAAAGTTATTAAGCATCGTTTGAGAGTAGAGACTAAGGTCTCCGTAAATTAATTTGGATTTATGCCGGGGAGATCTACCATGGAGGCTATTTTCTTGATACGATAGTTGATGGAGAGATATCGAGAAAAGAAGAAAAATCTACGTATGGTATTTGTTGATCTTGAGAAGGCGTATGATAGGGTCCCAAGAAAGGTTCTATGGTGGGTACTTGAGAAGAAGAAAGTCCCCTCAAAGTATGTAAAGGTTATCAAGGATATGTATGACGTTGTTACTACATGCGTGAAAGCTTGTAATGGAAGATCAAGCTATTTTCTAATTATAGTAGGCTTACGCCAAGGATCTGCTATGAGTCCTTACCTTTTTGCCTTAGTTATGGATAAGTTAACAAAGGATATCCAAGATGAGGTGCCATGGTGTATGTTATTCACAGATGATATTGTGCCTATTGATGAGACCAAGGCGGGGGTAGAAGTTAAATTAGAAATATGGAGGAATAAGTTAGAGTCAAAAGGATTGACGTTAAGTTGAAATAAGACTGAATATATGAAGTGCGAATTCAACACGGCAAGACGTGAGGACGAAAATTCCGTGAGTATGCTCGGACAGGAGGTACCCAAGAAAGATGTGTTTAGATATTTGGAATCAATACTATAAAAATGGGGAGAGATTGATGAAAATGTAAACCATAGAATTAGAGCAGGTTTGATGAAATGGCGAAGTGCAATAAAGTTTTTGTATGATTGCAAAATTCCGATTAGGTTAAAAGGAAAATTTTATAGAATAGCTATAAGACCGGCAATGCTATATGGAGCTGAATGTTGGCCAGCAAAGAGACAACATGGGCATAAGTTGGGAGTAACAGAAATGAGGATGTTACAGTGGATGGGTGGTAAGACAATAATGATAAGATGAGAAACGAGGATATTCGACGAAGAGTTGGAGTAGCACCGGTGGCAGAAAAGATGAGAAAACATAGATTGAGATGGCTTGGGCATATTCTTCGACGACCTATAGATGCAATGGTAAGAACAGAAGTTTGTTATAAAGAGTATGATGGGAAGAAAGGGAGAGGTCGGCCGAAAGTTATATGGGGAAAAGTAGTAAAACAAGATTTAATGGAGTTGGAAATAGCTTGGCGGCTAGTTTGTAGTAGAACAGAGTGGAGAAAAACTATTAGTGTAGTGGAAGAGCAAAACTCTAGTGGTCCCGACTGCCCTTTATAGCTTTAACATTTTTATTTATTTATTTATCTATTTACGTATATTTTTTTTATTATATTTTCTTTATTTTATGGATTTATGTCTTTGGGTTTATCGACCGCTGACCCCAACTAGTTTGGGATAAAGGTGATGATGATGATGATGATGATCTTATAGAATTTCGTCATAAAAAAAAAATACAAGGCATATGCAAAAACTGAAGTAAGAAGGGTAATTTTATCTAAAATTTTCAGATTTTTCTACAGTAACAACGGAATCCGTTAAAATGGATTTATATATTATAGATTTTTAAAATCTAAGGGGATATTAATAGTTTTGACAAACCATAGGGTGTAATTGGTAATAAATATAAACCAAAAGGGGTGTTAGTAATCATTTTTTTTTACTAATTAACAATTATCATTGAGTAAGAATCACTATGAATATTCACTAATCAAAAATTACATACGTAAACTCTATCTCGATATTCACTGAATGTTTTCACTCAAGAGATCATGTTTACTTGGAAAAAAAAAATTATTTGGTTATGCGTGGTTGTAATTTTTGCGTGAACCACATTAGGGGAAAAAAATCAAAATTGTTCCAATCGCCGCCTATAGGGAATGTTTGTAAATTGTTTTGTACTCAGACCAGGACAATTGTTCCTGTCTGTTTGAGGCTTTTAGCATTGATGTTCAACTGGCAGCAATAATTTATGCACGATTGCTACAGTCAAGGCCTCTACTAAGATATATTGATTTATGTGAAAGATTCAAAATGAAAAAAATGGACATTTTCTTATAATAAAAAATTTCCCTAATGTGGGCACAAATTTTTTTACATGAAAACAGAATTTTTTTTTAGTAATTCCAATTTTTTATCGAAATGCAATCGTACCTTGAATATCATTACACATTATTAATTTCTTAAAGATATACTATGATGTGCGATTTCCCTTGTGCGGGCGAATGGATGTGCGATTTAGGTGCGATTTGCACCTAAATCGCACTGTAGCTTTTTTTTCTTTTTTATTTTTTTTTTGATTGTAGGTTCTTCGTTGTGTGTGGCAGTAGTCGTTAGGCTATTCAATGTTCGCATGGATCATTCCCAGAGGCATAGGCTGAGAGTTAGGAGTTTCAAATCATAGTTTCTTTCAACGTGCGTCTTTCAGTGTGCCGTTTGAACCAGCAATCTAGTTTTTAGAGCTAGTCACAGATTGTCCCGATTTAGTCGGGTGTATTTGTCGACCATCGCGGTCACTTTTTTAGGCCCTTGGGGCCTTTGTAGTCGTAGTTTTTTCTTTTAGGAGGCTTTGTTCTCTTCGGAGGCTTATCTTTGTGGGTTCGATTAAATCCAACATTACGAAGTGCAATTAGCCATTTTGTAACTTTGTGATTTTGCAATTTGTAATATGAATATACTATCGTTTAAAAAAAAAAGATATACTATGATCTCAACCAACTTTAATTTGCTAAAGAGCATAAAGAAACCATGCAACCACGAAGAAAAGGTAAATTACATCTACCTTGTTTGAGATTTATCTTTATTATTAATTGCCTCATGAGATTTGAGAATATTATAGTCTCTTTTTTACCGTTTAAAAATTAGTATTTCGTTATATAATTTATAAAATGACTAAAAATTTAGGCAAAAATGTAAGTAAAAAATGTTTTCAAAATATATAAAAAATGAATTAAATACATTCATTTGAAAGATGTTAGTTAATGACAGCTCACCCATATCTTCTCCTCAAATCAAGTCCATATCTTCTCCTTAAGTCAAGTCTATATCTTCTCCTCAAATCAAGTGACAGCCTTATTATATCCTTGTAAACAGAATTTACCTTGTATAGCTCCTAGAATGTCTCCATTGCCCAGCTATATATATATATGTAACCAAATACACTTTGTATATACAAGAAATATAATAGGAATACATTATTCATCTCATCTTTAGCTTTTGTTCTCTCCCTCTCTCACAGAAGCAAACTCTTCTTCCTTTCTTCCTTCAGTATCTATTTTAAATCACTGCTGCTTCTTTTTAATTTCTATCATGGTATCAGAGCTGCAAAGCAAAAGCTATCAATCCAATCTGGATTCATCCCCTTCCACCACCGCATCTCCAACCATACCAACCTCTTCATTGAATCTTAGCTCTTCACCCACAATTGGAGAGAAACTCACAGGAGCCAATTATCCTATCTGGAAAGCTCAAATCAGTCCATACCTTCGGGTTGCAAACCTTTTTCCCATTTTGGATGGGTCTGAACCAGCATCACCTACACATCAACCCAATTCTGTAGATGGCTTAGTTCTTGTTTCAAATCCGACATACACAGCATGGCGGGTTCGAGACTCCATCGCCATGGGTTGGATTCTCAACTCATCTACAACTCTTGTAGTTGCTCAATTGACCCAACTCTCTTCTGCTGCAGCAATATGGAAATATTTGGCCAATTTATACGATGCTCAATCAACAGCACGCTCCTTTGCTTTGCGCCTGCAACTACAATCGATCACCAAAGGGAACCATTTTGTTACAGAATTTCTTCAGGAGGTTTCCGCAATTTCTAACCAACTGGCAACCATTGGAGAACTCATATCTGCTAATGAATACCACACCCACTTGTTTCGGGGTCTTGGTTCTGAATTTCCTGCACTAGACACAGCAATCTCTGTACTTTCTCAATTTGGTACTATCTCTCGGGATGCTCTTCATGGACTGCTTCTACAACATGAAGGGAAAATTGATTTGGCTACAATGACATCAAAATATCCCCCCGACCCATTGGAGACATTCTAGGAGCTATACAAAGTAAATTCTATTTACAAGGATATAATAAAGCTGTCACTTGCTTTGAGGAAAAGATATGGACTTGATTTGAGGAGAAGATATGGGTGAGCTGTCATTAACTAACATCCCCGTAAGTGGCAAGATCTTGTGATCGGCTTGGATCGCAGGTTTGAGCCGAGGTGAGCCCTTTGTTAAATATGTCTGTTGGCTGATCAACGGTAGAGATGAAGTGAACGGTGAGTTGTCCTTGAGTAAGTCACTCTCGGATAAAGTGGAAATCAATTTCAACGTGTTTAGTGCGAGCATGGAAGACCGAGTTGGCAATGAGATAAATGGTAGAGAGATTGTCACACCATAATGTCGGAGTGTTGGTGGAAAAAGCTTGAGGTCCCTGAGTAAGTATTCGAGCCAAACTAACTCTGCTATTGTATTTGCAAGATTATTGTATTCGGTCTCGATACTGGAACAAGCAACGGTCCGTTGTTTGCGAGAGCTCTAAGAAATGAGATTGCCACCAAGAAAGATGCAAAACCGCCTCTGATAAATCGTCATTATCCGATCACCACCCAAAGATCGTAAAACGCATGGAGTGACCAAGATGAGCTGTGTGTGAAGAGCAGGCCATGATGCGGTGTTGCAACCAAGTAGCACAATATACGCTTGATAGCCTGCCAGTGTATATCAGTGGGAGCATGTAAAAACTGACAAGCGGTGTTGACAGAGTAAGCAATGTCAGGCCGTGTAAGCGTAAGGTATTGACGAGCTCCGACAGTGCTTCGATAAAGTAGAGGATTAGGTAAGGGATCACTCGAGTGCTTCAAGAGGGGCTCATCAGTGGTACATGGAGTAGGGGCAGGACTGGCATCAGTCATTTTGGTATAAGCCAATATCTCTTGGGTGAATTTAGACTGAGACAGAAGGAGACCATCAGCTATATGCTGAACTTCAACACCAAGAAAGTAATGTAACGGACCCAAGTCTTTGATGGCAAACTCCTGCTGAAGAGTGTGCAACAAGGTTGAAAGAGGTGCTTGCGGTGAGCCGGTAAGAATAATATCATCAGCATAAACAAGAAGAAAAATGCTGTAGTGTGTTGTGTGAAGTATAAACAGCAATGAGTTGGTAGAGAAAATGCTGAAGCCAAGAGAAACAAGATGAGAACTAAGCCGCTAGTATCAGGCACGAGGGGCCTGTTTCAAACCATAGAGAGAACGTCGCAAACGACATACATGATGCGGATTCTATGAATCGACGAACCCCCCTGTGGTTGGGTCATGTATATCACCTCGGATAGATGCCCATGAAGAAAAGCATTAGAAACATCTAGCTGACGAATGGGCCAGTCCCGAGAATAAGCAAGGGCCAAACTGTACGAATGGTAACTGGTTTGGCCACGGGACTGAAGGTTTCTGAATAGTCAATGCTTGCTTGCTAATGGAATCCCTTGGCTACCAGTCGAGTTTTATACCGCTCAAGTGAACCGTCGGATTGTAACTTCACCTTATAAACCCACTTACAACTAATGGGCCGAAAATAAGATGGAGGAGGCACTAGTTCCCAAGTTCCGTTCTTTATCAGTGCCTCATATTCTGCTGCCATAGCTTGCTACCAGTTGGGATCTCTAGTTGCTTGAGTGAAGCATGTAGGCTCAGTATAGGAAGAAGTGGAAACCGTGAGTGCATAAGTTTGCCGGGCAGTGAGAGTGCACCGCTGAATAGTACCATCTCGCAATCTTGTAACATATATATTAAACATAACTATATACAAATAGTACCACAATACAAATTACACATGAAACTAGTGAGTTAAATTTTGTTTTTATCTAACTTTTTAGTTATTTCATGAACTATGTGACGAAAAACTAATTTTTAGACGGTTAAGGAAGGAAACTATAATGTTCTTGAATCTTAAGAAACAAATTGGTAATAAAGTTAAATTTTAAAAGAGGTAAATATAATTTACCAAAAAAAGGACTTACTATCAAACTTATCATATCTTAGCTTTTTGTTTTTTTTTAACAGTTGATTTCAATTCATGAGAAAATTGTCGTTAACATATTTAAATAGGAGAGGCCCCAAGTCCCAAGTTAGGTTTAATGTATAAATGAGCAAGGTCCATATTAACAATGAAAGCCTCAAATATGAGGCCATAGTAGGGAAGATTCCGGGAAAGGATGCCAATTATACCCTCCATTGGGGTCCTGAAACTCTCCATATGATTTAGGGGCTTGAGAAATAAGTGAGACAACACAAAGGTCGACGTGCCATGCGTATCATGCGCAACACAGATGCAGACGGCGGTGGCCTCTCTTTGCTCTGCGCCAAGTACTCCTCGCCCGGGTCGTCCCCATTACAGGAAGGCAATGTCACTCCAAACCAGTGACAGCTGATCGGACAACACCGGGCTCTACAAAAAATAGACTCGTTTAGTCATTCTCGGTGCCAAATTTTCTCCACACAAATGATTCTATTTTGTCCTTGATTATATAACACAATCCGTACATGTTTCGCGCTGCCATTTGCGTTTGTGTGATCTAGTAAGTGTTGTGTTGCAAATGTAAGTTCTAACAAATATGGTAAATTTATTCTACTAAATTATCATTTGTATTCAATTATAATGACTGTTTCTTCTTATCAATGAAGTTATGTTGAAATTATAAAAGATAAAAAGAACCATCGAATTCCATGGGCTACGTTGGTGAGGTGAATTCAAAATGTTGAAAATGATCTTAAGTAATAACTAGTTGATCAAAACGATCATAAGTGAAAATGCTTATTGATTGAGCTCATTTGAGTTTGCATGCTTTTGAAATTGATACTGTTTTTGTTCTAAAAAAAAGTTACCTTCATAACTTTTTTTTTATTTAAAAAAAATATTTTTGAAACAAATTTTTATATTATTTTTATTATTAATAATTATATATGATTCATACTTTAAGTAAGAATAAAAGTAAAAATTAAGAATTTAATAATATATTAAAAGTGTTATAACTAATAAGAGAAAGAGCTTATATCTAACGCAAAAATGTTGAGGACCATTCATAAATTGAAAAGGGCGGCGTATAATTTATGCAGCAATTAAAACTTTGATGGGATTTCACCTTGTGGCCGGTCGGCCTTTCTTAAATGGTACAATATGTACGGGCAGGCATTTTTGGGAGAAGATTTTTGGCTCCATTGGTGGCTGGAGGACCACACAAAACTAATCAAACACGAGGTCCAAAGGCTCCAGGGCCTGTAGTTGTACGTACTGCCCTTCAGAGCGTCGAATTATCAGGGATATGGGACACCATGCTTTGACATTACATAACAAAATTGACGTCGAATTCAAACTTTGATGTCCTACATTTTTAACTAAATCATTCTAGTATAGATTTCTTGGTTTACGACAATTATTAATGTTGCCACCACACTAATTTCAAAAGTTCAAAAAAAAAAAAAATAAAGGGATCACTATCCTCATTTCCTTAGACATCAGAAGTTAAAACTTGTCATTCGTATGGTGAAATTAAGGATATATAGAAATGAATCTTTTTTTTTTTTTTAAATTTTACAAAAAAAAAAAAAAATCACTTTCAAGAGACAAGGAATTTGGCATATATATAGACTTTCACTATTTTTTAAAAAGCAAATTCAAAAAAATTGCAAAATAAAACGTGAGGTTTTATAAATTAATTTTGACCACGTGAAAATGCTATTTAATGTATAAAAAAGTAGATAGAGATATTGCACCAAATTTTGCAAAACAAAATCGAATATCACTAAGTTGTGTCTACCCTTCCGTTTTAGCACATGAACGCAAAGAGGGATAAACAATTCTATAAAGATTGATAATCATCCACCTAATTAACCCGCATTAAAAAAAAAAAAAACTCTATAAGCCATAGAATTTCATAGGTTATAGCTTTGACATTTAATGTTTTTTAAGTTTGTTTATATCTTTAACCAAGAATTGCAAATTACAAAAGGAAAAAAAAAAAAAAACTCTAGACTATCCAGAACACCACTTCCTCAAGAAAGGCATGATGAAACTATAAATATGAAAAACTTAACCAACTAAATCATATTCCAACACACGACACTTTTAAATTAATGCATGATTAAGCTGTCATCTAGATTCAACACTACACGAATAAATATCCGTCATTTCAACACGGCAGTAAGTGTGCAAATTAAAGGAATAATTTATTTGAAAAGTAAAAGGTGATCATGATAGGAAGTTTTGCTTCATTCTGAAAGAAAATTATAGGCAGCAAATCATGCTTTAGTATATTATTCACTTGTGATGAATTCATTGGACAATGATAGCACGGTAGATCTATCCTTGCTTCAACAACTTTGGTCAATGTGACCATTCAAGGGAGGCTTACATGGGCATCATGATCGTGCTGCTGGTTAACTAACTCAATCCAGTTAAAACTTTTGCACTAATTTTCATGATTCACTTACAATTGCCATACTTTTCTTGTCTCTCTATCCCTTGAAAGCAAAACTCCAACCCCCAACACCCCCCCCCCTCCCCCCAAAAGAAAAAAATTAATTAATTTCAATTAAGAAAGAACGTTGTAGGGAGGAAAAATAGAATCGTGTAAATTTCGTTTTAAAATGTATTTTTACACTTTTTAAAATTATAATTATAAAATAAAAATTACATCAAAAATATAAAAAAGTTATAATAATAAAAAGTGTAAAAATATTTTTTAAAATATAATTCGAGTCTTACTTTCATCATATAATGACAAATGAGTACCTTTTAATCACTAAACGAGAACCAGTTCTCATATGATCAACTAGTTCTAAAAGTAAAGGAAGAAAGAAAGAAAGGAAATGCTACGTACTGCGAAGTCCAAATTGGCTATTTGTCAGCAATATTCTTGAGCAGAGATTGCTCATTTTTAAACGGGATGGACCCATTGGCATGTTACCCATGTGTAAACTTGGCAGTTGCATACACAAAAATTGGTGGTAGAATGTTTTCCGGATCCAACTACGGTATATGCCATATATAGAGGAGTTTTCTACAACATACTGCGTTGGAAGTGCTTGGAGGATTCTGATCCATTGGATAATTAACAGCACATGTGTATAGTGTGTTGAACCATTTGATGAATTTGTCTTCATCCCTAGTAGCAAAAGTAATATGATCATATGAATTTTTCACAAAAATGCAGAACGGTGTTTCTCAAAACGCACATGGATTCCGTTTAAAAATGCATTTTTATAACTTTTGAGATAAAAGTTATGAGATAAAAATTATTTTAAAAATATAAAAAATTATGATATTTTCGTCGTGAAAAAGGAATTTAATTTCAAAAACTTTCTTTGTTTTAAAAAAATAGTCTATTTTTAGTGTGAAATTCTTGTATTACTATTACTAATAATGATAGTGTGTAATTCAAATTAAAAAATAATGATAAAAATGTAAAATTATACATTTAATAGTATATTAAATGTGTTATATTTTATAATTCAAAAAAAGTTGTATCAAATCAAAAATGGACTCTTTCTTTTTTTGGCTGGATAGAGTATTAGAAAATGTAAAATGTGTTTTAAATACTATCCAAAAACACAATCATACTTTTAGTAAAAAATCGTGATGAAAAGTTATTGATTTAAACAAAAGAACACAATTATTTTTCATACTTTTAAAAAATTACAAGATAATAAAAGATGATTTTATTTTTTTATTTTTGTCGCATCAATTATTATGACTTGTCATCATAATTTTTCAATAAAAATATCTTTCCTCATTTAATATATGCTTACCATGAAATGAACATACATACATTGTTCCAAAAAAAAAAAAAGTTTCCCAAATGAAATTAGCCATTATTCATTGTACTTGGAACAAAAATAACTCATGGGATAGAAGTAGTTGAAGGAAGAAAGAAACAAAGAAAGATGAATGATTGATTAATGAAGGGGAGGGGGGTGGTTGGTGGGAGGGATTTGAAGAAGCCGGATAGAAACGTGCAGTTGACCTATTGATTCCTTTATTTTTTTTTTACTGTTTCTCTTACCAGCAACAATGATTAGAATTTATGCATTCGTAATGAAATGAATGTGGTCGGTAACAAACATAGTTAAGCTACTATATATATATATATATATACCACAAAGTAAAATTGCATTTGGGGTTTTGGAAGTGTAGTTGCTCAACACTTTTCCCATTAAGGCATAAATTAATGAACAATGTCTTGAATGTTTGGTTGAGGAATAGGAGAAAATCTATGGAGGGCGTCTGTTTGAACCCTACAAGGGCACTTAGCCATTTTTAACATTTCGGATGAGATGACCTACAGTTGCCATCTAACCTCAATATGATGCCAAAAATTGCATACACAGGAAAAATGAATTATAGGTTGTCATCTCGAATAAAGTTATATGGACATATTGACATCAAGAATAGGCCAGGAAAAGGTAATAAATTGAGGGTTCTGTTGGTTTGTTGTTAGAATTGGAATTCGGTTAGAATTAGAAAACTTTTTTTATTATATTTGGTTGAATTTTATGATTCTTTATTTCAAATAGTTTATAATAATTATTTTATAATATATTCAAATTATGTAAATAAATCATAAAATTCAAGCTAAAAGCTATAAAAAAAGCTAATTACAACTGTAACAGAGAATTAAACAGACCATACAAGTAATATGCACTTTAATTACTCCCCTGTTTGCAATTATTTTTCACAAGCCAATTGGTCATAATATTTGAGTTTTAACACACTTTGGGTTTAGTTCTATTTTTAGAGTCCATACAAATTTATGAACTTAGTTAAAATTTCGAATGGTGGCATATACATTGGGAAAAAAAGAACCAAATTATGATTCTTTCATGGAATAAATACTAGTAATTCTAAATGAATGATATGGTCCTATGGAAATGGAAGCTTCCACATGATCTAAAAAATAACTTATCAAACTGTAGCCCTCCCAGTCTGAGCCTCTGAGGTGCCGTTCTTTTTTGTTTTGTTTTTTTACCCCATTCTTTCGAGCTTTATTTAAATCGATTCCATTCCATGTTAGAATCCAAGAAGCCCATCTGCCCATGTTCTCTCCACTCTATTTTTATGTTTAAACATCACCGCATGACATTCTCCTTCAATCTTAGCACAACACTCCACTTAGCCTCCTATCATGGGTAAACAAATCAACCTTGGGACTCTAGCTCAAGACAACAATTTTTCTTCTTCAACTACTTCCTCCACCACCACCACCACCTCCTCCTCCTCCTCCTCCTCCTCCTCCTCCTCATTTTCTGCAACCTCAAATGGGCTAAATTCACCATCAACAACCACATCCACTTCATCAGCATCCTCAAAGCAAAGTAAAAAAACTTGTGCCACTGCAAAAGTGAGCAAAGCCCACAAGACTGGTTCCCAAGAAGTACAGAAAAATGGCAATGAAAACAAAAAGGGGAACAACAATGGAGATGGTGAGAAGCACCCAACATTCAGGGGAGTCCGAAAGCGCAACTGGGGCAAATGGGTATCCGAAATTCGAGAGCCCAAGAAGAAATCAAGAATATGGCTCGGAACCTTTCAAACCGCCGAAATGGCAGCCCGAGCTCATGATGTGGCCGCTCTAGCAATCAAGGGCCATGCAGCTTACCTCAACTTCCCTCATTTGGCTCATGAACTTCCCCGCCCAGCCTCCACCTCTCCCAAGGACATCCAGGCGGCGGCCGCCAAGGCCGCGGCCTCCACATTCCCGGGCGAACTAGAAAGCCATGATGAAGATGGAGCTGAAGCCGAAGCCGAGCCAAGCCGAGCCGAACTACCAAGCTCTCGCTCATGGACAGATATGTCCCTGCACAACATGCAAGAATCATCAAATTCTCCATCCACTGTCACTGATGATCATGATGACACATTTTATGACCTCCCAGATCTTTCCCTGGACTGCATAATTCACAACTGGGATGCTTATAGCATTTGCTTCTATGATTCTTCATCATGGCAACAGCAGCAGCAGCAGCAGCAGCAGCAGCTACAGCTGGCTGGAGCCGAGCCAGGAATGTTCCGGCTTGAAGACCCATTATCGTGGGAGTGCTTCTAGCTATATCTTACAACTTAATTTCTACATACATATATATATATATATATATATATATATATATATATTAAAATTAAATTACTAGAATTTTTATGCCTCTTTTGTTTCGCTGACTTTTACAAATGTAAAATTATAGATATTTATATTGTGTGGTGAACATATATACCCAGCCATTTGCATGTAAATTAATTTCAAAGATAGCAGCTATGAATTTGGGAAATAATAAATCAAAATTGTTGATCATGAATTTTGTTTGTTACTTAATTATTTACATTTTGATTCTTTTTTTTTTCTTCTGTTTCTTTAACATGCATTGAGAATTTTCTTGTGTCATCTGACAAGCCCTTTTGGTGGCTCGATTAGTGTGTGATAGTGAACTCATACCTTCTTCATATTTTGTCCTATACCATATAAAACTAAAATATGCTAAAAAAAATTGACAAGTTGGTAAATTAAAATATGCAGAAATAGTGTCAAATGAAATGCAAAGATCCTTTATTCAAGCTTGTCTTTTTCCTTTGGATGGGCTGCGTGAAGCACGTAAGGTTGACTGCACTATTTACTAGCATTACCACATGTATAATAGGTGCCTAATTATTGAAACGATTAAAAAAATATATAGAAATAGCCAGTCGTTGATTGCTAAAATCAAATGGTCAATTTGGCATACACATGTTTTTCAAAATTAAACTTTTAAAAAATTGACAAAAGGTGTTTTTTTTAATAAAAAAAAAAGAGAGATTATGTTTGCAGAAGTTTGGGGGTGAATTTCTTAGCACACCAGAGTTGACGTTTAAGGATGTTGAGTGCTCACTCAACAGTTCTAATTAACCAATGAAACTCTCCTCTGGTCTGTCAATTCTCATAACAAAAAAATATCGTAATCAATTAGACATGATTTGACGATTAAAAGTGTTTGTTTCTCATTGATAACGTGTTTAGTTTTTCGTGTTTGGAAGAAAGAAAAACACAAAAGCTTAATTATTATGCAATTCAAGTACATTGTTTCATTGATTAATACACTCTTAACTTGATTAACAAGAACTAAAAAGGACAAAGCATGCATCCCACATGATTGAGAGTATTTTCTTTTTCCACAGTTTATCCTTTTTTTAACTAGCATGACGAGGAACATGATAAATGGAGGTTTCCATGTTTACAATAGTAAAGGGAATCCATCCATGCAAAAACATAGCACTAAAGTATCTTTTTTTTTTTTGAAATAAGCTAAAATTCCACAGAAAACACCAAGTTACAACACTTACCTAGCCATCATAGCATAAGCCAGGTTATGAGCTTTACTAACATCATAGCATAACCATGCAAAAACATAGCACTAAAGTATCCAAATAAGCAATAGGGGACAGCATCTTGAAATCAAAGTTGAATTGAATTTGGTAAATGGAAAAAAGGTACGTGGTTCATTAAAAGATCAAAATATCCCAGCACAAAGAAAAAGACTCATGTCCCATATAAACCATTGTTTACTCAACTATTTAGGAGTCATTAGTGACCTCACTTTCACTACCTTCATTCATAGTCTCTTTCCCCATCATTTGGCCACAAAACAATGAACTATTGGGCAAAGTGGCAGAGGCAGAGTGGCAAGAAAAAAGACAAATCTAATCTCTTGGCCCCCATCAAATCTTCCGTATTGGTAGTATAAAGTTAATATTCATGTTTAGTATAATTATAGGGACCATTTTGGATAATTATTTGGACAGCAACTATGGTGAATTGGGAAAAAATACTGTTTTTTTTATTTTTTTTTTATCAACGTTATATTGTGTAATGAATCCAACGGGAAAAATTTAAGGGAAAAAGTTTGGAATCTTATGAACGCGTAGGGTAGATTCTGGAGTCATCCAATCTTTAGAGGGCCATTTGACAAGTATATAATTTCTTGGAATTATATGGCTAATATTGGATTGGAATATTATATTTGCCATCTTTTGGATTGGAATATTATGTCTGCAGGACCCCATCTCCACTGTCCTCTTTGAAAACTTATATAATTACCAAAAAAAAAAAAAAGAAAAAAAGAGGAAACCCCAAAAAAATGAAGGAATATTTCTGCAAGAAAAACCAATTAACTTTAATTAACTTATCCAATAAATTGGTAAAACAATGAATTATTCTTTCGAATTATTACTATGTTTTACTTAATTACTTGGGTTTAGTAACTTCGCTGTTTCCTAATTTGAATTTTTTTTAAAAAAAATAGAGCATAATTAATTTTTTTTTTAATTATTCAAGTCTATGCACACTGCATACAAGATTGACAGATTGTGAGGACATCTGACCTTTGGCCATTAATGGAACATAATTTTCATTTTCTGGACCAAAAAAGGCTGCTGACGTCGCGCATTTTGGTTCATTATATCATTACAGTAATGTCTGAATTTGTAATGCCAATTTTGGCTCATCCAACCACAGCCACTGAACCTACTAGCCCCCTTATAGTTAATGAAAAAATTTGCCTCCCATCACCAACCCCACTACAGTACTACAGTTCATACCAAAAAGGCCAAAAAAGTTGCTAGTGGCAATATATAATTTTTAATATATGTATTCATTTTTGTTATTTGCAAATATATTAGTTATTTAATATTGTAAAGATATTCATTTTCAATATTTATATAAATTCGTAGTAATCTTTATTAACCATCACTACTGAAAAAGATAGGAGTTTAATCATTACTTGCCTCAACGGTGCCATAGAAAAGTTCCTTAACTCAAAGCATAAACTAATTCCTTCCTCCTCGTTTCCTACCTACCGATGCCAAAATGGGAAAGTGAAACCAAAAAAAAAAGCCAAAAGCGAGAAAATGGGATTATTTTAAGACCTCCATCATGATTTTTGACGTGTTATATCCTTGTATTCAACTCAATCGATGAAAATTGTTCCGTTTATTAGGATTACATTCTCCAAATGTTCAGCTTAAATATCATGGAAAATTGTTTCACTTTAGTCGTTATGTGGGATTTTATTAATCAAACAGTAACAAAACGACATCAGCAATGAACTTTTTTGTTTTTGTTATTGACACTCTTTATATGTGGTTGAATATATGTACTACTTTTAATTATGAATAATTAGTATCAACATAATGACTCCGATAATTTTTTGTTTGTCAAACCTAATTATTGTCTTCGATTTATGTGTCAAATTTCACTCACTTTACAGTTAGAAACTAATGGTTAGCTTTGTCTATAAATATTTTGAATTTGTTCATAATGATAAATTATAAATAGATTGGTTTCTATATTTTCAGTTTTTGAATTTTTTATTATTTAAGTCGTGCATCTCATTCACCTGTAGTTATTTATCATTCAATTATCTTTCCTAATTAAATAAGAAAGTACGAAGTTTAAAATTAAATCAGAAAAATATAAGTTAATAACAATCAACCTTGAGAAAGTGGAGGCGAGCCCCATAACATGAAATACTCATAGGAAAAGGGAAGAATCTAAATTTTCTCCTGTGTGTTTGTGCCTTTTAAGTTGGAAAGGATATTGCATCGAATGCTTTCCCCAAAGTTCAACCAGCTGCAGCTCAACTCTTTCAATTAATACAATTCTTCTTCTTCTTTTTTTTTTTCTTTGGCCAGAAAGTAAATGCATGTGTGACTTTGTTTTGGTCATGACTCCTTTTTTCAGACAGGTTTCCTTTATGCCTGCCTATTTATATTGAGAAAAGGAAAGAAGTGCACGAAATTACATGTGAGAGAATAATGCTGACTCACAGTAAAGTGTAAACATTATCTTCGTGTTTCCATGAGGAAAAAACAGAAGATAATGCCGTTTTTTTAATGAAGTAATGATACTTTTAATAACTTTTTACAGTGACTTTTTATAGTAATTAATGTGATAAGTATGAAAAAACAAAATTCACTCATTATTCTCGTTCAAAAATATAAAATAATAAAGAATAATTTTGTCTTTTCATACTTGTCATATCAATCACTATGAAAAATCACCGTAGAAAGTTGTTATGAATATTATTACTTTTTTAATGAACAAATTATTTTTTGGGAGGAAATTAATTAGTACTCCTCTGACTAGTGCACTTTTATTGAGGTAAATAAAGTTGGAGGCAGGCCTCTTTTCTTTTCTCAGTTTGATCCTTAAAAGAAATTTCTAAGCTAGCCAGGTAATACTTTCACTAACTAATGCTAAATTGTTACTATTTTTATTTTTTTGGGGGGTTAATAATGCTAATCGCGATTAAATTTGGTGTCTAGATTCGATTTGATTTTTGATGTTTAAAATTTTTTTAATTGAATCCTTAAACTCAATAGTTTGATTTTATTATATCCCTCAATAAAAATGAAGTTATAATCGGAGGTCTAATTCTTCACTTACTCAAGTAAAATCTACAAGATTTTTGAATGCCTTAATAATTAGAAATAGTGATGCTTAAAAAATCTATTGTTTTTAAGTGAATTTGAATCTTTTGAAGTAGGTTGATTTTTGGTCAAAGAGACGAAATAAATTCAAATTATTAAATTTGACTGTTTAATTGATTTTTTTTTGAATATTAGGGATCAAATTGAATTTGAAGACCAAGCGGATAAATGAATTGGTTGGTTCCGCACTAAGCTATTAATCCTAAAATTAAATATCAAAATTACTTAGTCCAAATATCATCTCCATTAATTACCAATTGGAATTTCTCTTAAAATAGGTTAGATAATGTCACCGACTAAAAAATACAAATAAAATAAATGTAACATTGTTAGAACCACATTTAGTTTGGTTAATTTATAATCTATAAGAGAGAATTTCAACTTATTTGGATAGAAGTTTGTAAACACATTACTTGCTTCACCAATTTAGTCGATCTCTCCACCAAAAATATTATTTTAGATTAAAAAACGAAAAAATATTCTATATTTTCTGTATTTTTATTTTTAGTACATAATTTATTTTTTTTACCTCCTAATTATGTGTAAATAAATTGTCACCTTAAATTATAAGCTACTTTTTCTAATTGTCTCTAATTGCACGGTAACACAACGGGTATGTGAAATATTTTGTAGGAAAAAAGAGGGTCCTATTTCATAGATTAGAAACAAAATTTAATAGAATCAATTAAGTGAGGAAAAAACTCAAACAAATTACCCTCTTCTACAAACATCATTCATTAATCTACAAACTCAATTTGACACAATTTTAATCTATGAAAGAAAAATTCTGAAATCTGAAACCCTTTATTATTACTTTCGACCTCGTTCCATACATACAAAGCACAAAGCACAAAGCACAAAGCACACATTCAAATTGAGTGTCAAAATTATTGGCCTTAAAAATGCTAAATTAATAGCACTAAATTATACCAAGAGAAATAACTATTTTTCTCCAAACGTTAGTACTTATGTGGCTCGTGTAATTATAATAATAATTCAGATCGAAATCCTTTTACTAAGCACATGGTATAAAAGGACCTTGATATTCCCCAAGAATTTAAGGAGCAGCCATGCGTGTTACACATGATCACGTAATACAACTGCCAACTGGCTTTGGTACTGTGTTGAGATTCTTGGTATCATATGCTACAGCTCTGCATTCATGTGCAATGGTCGAAACGTACTTGAATATGCCATGTCCATCCTGATATGATCTTCACAAATGCCAAAGAAAAAAAAGGGTTTCAACATTATGTAGAGTTTGGCCTTTTAAAAACTGAAGAAATCTGCCATCTATTGATAACCTCTTAAACATATCATGAGATTGCCAATAATTGAGAATCTCTGATTGTTCCGGTTTTCGGTTCTCCACCTCCAAAATCCAAATGATTTTTTAGTTAGTTAAATTTTCCTTTTTTAAGAAATATTTTTCCATTAATTTATGCCTGCCAAAACTTAAATGAGGAATAACAAGTCTTAACTCAGCACTGTTTCTCCCCCTCAGAAAAAAAAAAAAAAAAAAACCATAACAACAATCAGCAAAATTATCAAATTAGAGCTTATACAGGACTTTTTAAATATAATTTTTCTTACTTTATTTTTCCTACCCGTAATATTTTTCCTCCCACATCTTAATCGGTAATCTTAAGATTTCACATGCATTTCTAAACTATATGTACTATCCTTTCAAGGTGACAACCAAATGGGATTGACACAATTGGAATGGAATTTGATAAAAAATAATAAGAAAGAAAGTGGGATTTTTTTTTCATTTTAACTACAAAATTCCATCATAATTAAATTAGGGAATTTGAAGTATTTCCCACTTGTAATCAACAAAAAGTAGACTTTTGCCTCCCCAAAAAACAGGAAATTAATTAGGGCAAAGGAACCTTCCATCAAATCCCTATCATTCAATGCCAAGGAGAGTCTTTTATTGAGGACCTACACTATTACAAGGGGGAAAGGGGGAGGGGAGGGGAGGGACCTAAACTATTACAAAGTGGAGATCCTATACTATTACAAATAATGTTGTACTCATGCGAGAGAACGCAGATTCGAATTTCACAAGTGACAAATTGCCAAGGAGAGTCTAACTTGATAAGAACAACACTCATCATTGATCAATAATTTATGAAGGGGATTTAAAACATGTTGCAAAAAGCGAAGGGCTATAAAAACTTGACGGAGACACGAACAGGTGTGTATTCTGGTCCTGCAACAGTTCCAATCCCAATTCAATGCAAATTAATCAGAGAAAAGTGACATATTAACCAGGCGAACATGTGTATACCATTCACACTGCCCTACTACGTACCATTGATTATTTTGGGGATTTAAAAGATGCTGCAAAAATACCAACTAACGCTACAAAGCTTGATGGAGACATTAAGTTTTGTCCCCATAGCAACGTTTGTATGTTCGACTCCTTCAACAGGTGCAATCACTATTCAATGCAAATTAATTCAACGAGAGTGACATATCATTAACCCTCAGGGCTAGTTCACTTGGTAACGCGTGGGAGTTACTCTGCGTGAAATTAAAGAATCAAGGAAGAGACTCATAGAATGGCAGAGGCAAATAGAGCTTTTGCACATTTTCGTTAATCCATGAACATGATCTATACATCTCAATTGGAAAAGAATCAAGAAAAAAAAAAGAATCAAAATTGATCGATAGATTTCTCGAAATAAACAAAAAGGACCTATACCTGACCTAGTGGGTCATATAGTCGCAATGATTTCTGAAACCTTACATGGTGTTACTGGGCAACGGGACACTTTAGTGAATTACAAGATGAGGGGAATTTGTGACATACTTGGTAAGTGAAGGTGGGAATACCTCTAAGTAGAAAAAAAAAAGTGACATATTAATCATATAACTTTGTTATATAATTTTATGTAACAATTTTTATATAAGTATTTTTATTTTTATTAAAATTTATATCATTAGTGACTATTTTCATTCTAATATTATGCAAGTTCAGATAATAATATTAAAACTGATACATTAACATGGTAAAAAACATTAATGTGCCTTCTACTTCTAAAAGCTTACTCTTAGTCTCGCGACTTTTATTACTTCATTGTCCCAAACAAAAATTCACAATTGTTTAAAAACTTCAATAATATATGTCCGGCTCATACTCAATAAAAATGATAAGAACATAAATAGAATTACACTAGTTTAATTCACATCAAGACAAAAAAAGAATTGATAAGGGTTGGTCAATTTCAGGAAATTAAACCCATATCCAAAACTCTTATACATGTTAGAACTTAGAAGGGTTGGTTATTTTTTAAAAAATCAAATCCAAATTTTAAACTTTATTAAAAAATATGAACATTCAACGCAAAACTAATTAGAAAGAAGTGTAATGGACCAAGTATCTATTTTATTAATTAATTAGTATATATTTAGTAAATCTACCGGGGGATAATCTCCGTATTAACCCAGTTTAAGTTCGAGATGGGGTGTTAGAAATAATATGCTCACATCGATGTACCGAAAATTCATTAATTAATTGCTAATAAAATATTGAGCCAGTCCATTTCTATTTTTGGAATGGAATACTTAGCACGGCCTGTTTGCTGGATTCTATATAGTATTAAGGAGTTGGTGAAAACAACGTCAAGAATATATTTTTACAGGAGATTGCACAAGAATATATTTTGCGGCTCTGAAAACAATCAAATGTACACTTTTTAGCTCAATTAAGATTTCATTTTGTTGAATGATGGTGTTCTGAACATTATTGCCTTCACAAATCACAAGCCATTGAATGGTATGGACACAATAATGACACAGCAACTATTCACATAATATTTATTAAAAAGAGAGGTCCAGATCCAATGCAGACACAGTAATTACGTTTTGACGAGGAAAGCATCTTTCGAGGACAATCCGGTCCACCCCTCGGGGTAGACTAATCGGTTCATACGAGGGGTTTAAGACACAAAAATAGTCGACAACCTTGCGCCGTAAATCTCATGGTTGAAACTCCACAATTACAATATTGTGAAAACTAGAGATGGTCTATCACAACTAGGAAAATTAGTCTTATACCTAGACCACTCGTGGGGTGTGCGCAATGATTTTTAGTTCGAGTGTTAAAAGGCCTTTGAGTTCGTGCCAAGAAGGAGTTTGATGAGTCATTATACAACTTGTGGGAAACAATGAATGTGGAGATATCTCTTGTAATAAAAAAAAAGAAAAGAAAGGAAGGACAATCCAATTCACAAACAACGTGAACATTTTAATAATAAAGTAATGACATTTATAATGAATTTTCAAAGTGAAAAATAATAATCACTGATGTGACAATTATGAAAAGATAAAACTATCTCTTATTATTTTGCATGTGTTAAGAAGTATGATAATTAAATTTTAACTTTTTATATTTACCACATCAGTTGCACAATGAAAAATCCCTATATATATATATATATATATATATATCGTTACTCTTAATAATATAGATCTAATCGCACGCTGTCAAGCTTTTACAGCCAACAATGCCTGTTACTCTTAATAATATAGATCTAATCGCACGCTGCCAAGCTTTTACAGCCAACAATGCCTACCAATAATTGCAAGAGCTTTTGGTAGAGGACAAGAGAGTGTTGCGAGAACAGAAAGAGAACTAAAATCTATATATTTAATACATTGATTCGTCCTCCTATCAATGAAATAACTCTATAATCAGGATATGCTAACATATAATGTTGTTGCCTTTTGTTGTAACCAAGCTCGCCTACATATCATACTTTAGCTGTTGTACTGAAAATTTACAACAAAACTTGCCTACACATCTTATGTTTACTGTTGTATCCAAAGTTTACAATAGAACTTGTCTACACATCTTACTTTTACCTAGTGTTGTATCGAAGGTTACTCTTTCACGTAAAATAGAGTGAATTTGATCATATTTTATGGAATCTTTTTCACGGCTCCATATATAATTTGCCCTACAACAGAGTGCAAAACAAACCAAGATTATGAAAAAGGCAGAATCAGGAACAGATAATGCAGAGTCAATCAGGACAAGTGACGTGATTTTAGCAGATTAGTATTCTCTCGCCTAATAGAGGCATTTAGATGATCTCCCCCGAGCAGAAAAATAGCTTCCCACGTCCTGGAAATGCATCAGATCCTACGTTGCATGTCCTGCATTGAATTAGAAATACAAAGCACATTATGTTGCATATGGAATTATTGAGGAGCACAGCAGTAGAACTGTTGTCAAATTGAAACTCCTGGAACCAATTACAAGAGAGAAGAAAGAGGATTTCGGAGCTCTCTATTACAGCGATGATGATCAAGTGGTAGACTGTCTCAAAAGGAGGCTTTCAGAAAACTTGGAAGAATCAATATAACCAGGAGGGCATATGAAAAAGGCCCAGATTCAACAGAAATAAATATGAAAAACAAAAGACTTACCAGAATCATTTAAAGCTTAGACGAGAATCTTAACTTTGACCGTGGGCTTTCACATCAAACTATCAACAGAATGCAGCCAGAACAACTTTTGAGGCTTAGCATTGAAAATTTTATTAGTTACACCAACAAATCTACTGCCTAATCTTATGATAATCCACAAATAACAGATTAGAGGGGCCTAGTCACTCCCCCACATTCAAATGAATCAAAAAATAAGAAGTCGAAAGATACACCAAAAAAACTAAAACTATGGCCTAAAATCAGACAGGCAACTTGCCAATATACAAGGATAAAACGAGCTCAAGTTAATTCCAGCTGTCTCTTCTCCCAAGAACCTCTAATAGACAAAAAAAAAAAAAAGAGCTAGCATTTGCACTTAAATTCCTCAAATTTTTGGTCAAATGTAAACAGGTTTTACATCATTAGCACCAAAACTAGCTGCACATGTTGGGCACTTGCGGTGACGTGTTTCAATAACACGTTGAATGCAGAAATTGCAAAATAGATGGTAGCATTTTGCTATAACAACCTGAAAACAAAAACAACTCATTAACAAAACCAATGGAGCAAATGCTATGAGTAATATTAAACCACTTATCCAATTTTCAAATGCAGTAAACGAAATAGCATGTTCTAAAAAGAAAAATAAAAGTCCAAGCACAAATGTGGCCACAGATACAATGTTTCCATCACATGTACCAAGGTCTTCAAGACCACGGTTTTCACATTAGAAAATGCATAGAGCACGAGATCTTTCATTTCCCTCTACAATTCAAGGAGCAAAGACATATCCCCACTCATTCCCTATGTCAAACAAACTGAAATCAAGAAACTCATAGATTACAGAAATGGAAACAATTACCTCTTTTCGCTTGTCAAGGCAGATGCTGCATTTTAATATATCCCTAAATTCTCTGATTTCCTGCCGAAGCTTTTCAAGAACAGATGAGCCCTCCATCTGTGAGCTGAGACGAGAAGCCGTTGACCTTGCAGATTCTAGGTCCTCTTCCTCCCTTTTCCTCTTAAACCTAACCAGTCGGCAACCATTACATCAGAAGATTAGTCATTATGATAAAAACAAGTGAAAGTTATATAGTTAGTAGTAAAGGATGCAGAAAATTTTCAACCACCTTTCTCTTTCTGTTTCTATTTGCACCTCTGCAAGACCCACACGGTTTCTGTCAACCTTCAACTGTGATTCATCTATGTTTTCTCTCAGTTGCTGAGCTGATTTCCTCACATCTATTACTCTCTTTTGGTTATTTTCCAGAGAAATTGTACTTTTCGCCCTATTTTCTGCCAGCCTTTGAACCTGATCCGAGCATATTTTCAACTGCAAGGGAAGTAATGTGAATTCAATATGCTGTTCTTTTTCAGGTAAAAAAGAGGTGCGGTTATCTTAATAATCGTATGAAAAGAAGTGCTTGATGTTTTTCACAGACCTATTACCTTTTATAATAGCTTGGAATTGTTACAGAAGCTCTAATTGGAAGTTTACTTTTCATGATAGTTACAGAAACAAAAATACCTGGTCCTCGAATCTTGCAACTTTCATGTTATGAAACTCAACAGAAGCATTGGCCTGCTGAATTGCTCTCTCCATAGTCTGTTTCTCCATAAGCAGTCTATGCCCAAGCTGTCTAGCTCTCACACCTTCTAGAACAAGCTGAACCACAAAACCAGATGTTATCAATTGAACCAATATCCACAAGAAGAAACCCCTTGCAGCGCCCAGGACTAAAAATTGAAGAATAAATGATGACAAGGAGGCATAGAAATGTATATAAAGTAGCAACGGAATTATCAAGCTAATCTGGCAAGCTCAAATTTGATGAATGCTAGAAAAAATCAGAGATACGTGCAAAGATTTCAGAAAATATACAATTTGCCTCCATAACTCAGCACACCACTCCCTTTCTTCAACCTCCCCTCCCAACGCCAAAAAATAAAAAAATAAAAAAATAAAAATAAAATAACAACTCTTTTAGGAACTCAGAATTGGAAATGACAATGTATGCAAAGAGGAGATACCCAGGAGATAAATGAATTTCCAGGAATAAGAATAAATTACTAAGACAGTGTCGGCTAAGAGTCGCCAGTTGCTTTGACAGTATCACGAAGACAAGGAAACATTGAAGTAGAACAATATCTGTCAGAGATCAAAATTTGAGAACCACAGTTTCACTCGTGAAGCATCATTACTTCATTCAAGTGCATCAATTGACAGAGTTTAAGATGAACAAAATTTGTATTACAGTTTTTGCTCCTATTTCTCAGAGCACACTGGACCAGACCCATCCTCCATCAATTCTACAGCTAATCTCTCCACCAATATTAATCTCAAAATACTTGTTCTTTTTAATCACTTGTTATTTGTCCAAAAAGCTTGCACACAAGTTCATGCTACATATTCAAATGTTTGTACAATAGAGAGCCTTCCCTGTTTCAATTCATGACACCAAGTTATGCCCTTCAAAATAGGTCCATTCCAGATAGACATAGCTAATCACAAGAAAAGGATTATTTGCCTTAAATCATTTGATCTCCAAAGAACAAGAAACATAAATTAGAAGACATGGAAATACCTAATGAAAAAAATTCCAATCCAAATTGAAGAACAAAAAAACAGAAATACAATTCATAACACCAAGTTATGCCCTTTACTAGGCACAAGAAACAAAATAACGAATACAAGTAAAGTTAGGTTAGCTAGACTCATTACCTTAATGTTGTAGTCATCTCTCTCGGTGATTTGTTGCAACAACTGTTGGTTTTGAGTTTGCATATCATCATAGGCCCGACCAATAGTCTGAACCCAGGAGACCAATATCTAATGTCAACTTCAGAACTTAAGGAAAACAATGTCCATTCTTTGTAGTAAAGGACTAACCTCTATCTCAGAAAGATAGGCCTCAGTCTCTTCATGTTTGAATTTCACAATATCAGAAAGCTTTGATCCCTCCCTGGAATTGTAAAAATATACAACTATCAAGTCACTCAGCAACATAACAACATAAATAGTAAATTTCTGCAGGTGTGAAACCATAAGCATTCCCATCTTCTTCTCAATATATATTCTTTCAGCAATTCACACCAACAACATTTCTTATTTTTTCAAATACTGGAACAAACTAAAGACACAAGAAACTTAGCATAAAGATACAGCAATGAGAAAGCAGGAATGCGATTACATCAACTTCTCAAATGTTAAGTGTAAATGAACAATTACAAGGAAAAGTACGAATCAAAGCAATAATGCAACATAAAGAGATGGAAAATAGAACGTTGAGAAAGTCAATCATTTAACTCAAATTACTCCAATATAAACATGCAACCTAATGTTTAAAATGTTATCCATCAACAAAGATTCATGAAATTCTTGACTAGAATACACCAAAGTAGTAGTTCTTATAATATTGTCCATAATCAACACAAAATATTCAATGTGGATAGAAAGTAACAAAATAACTACTCAACCATCCAAAGTGTTTGAAACGTCAAAGAATAAAACCAGATTGCTGAAAATGCTAACATGTGATTAAAGAAACACCTTTTAGAAGCCTCTTGTTTCTGTCTCAGCTCAGCAATCTCAGCCTCTGTGGCTCCTAGTCTTTGTTGAGATGTGGCCTCGGCTTCGATAGCAGACTTAACTCGCAACTCCAAATTGTGTTCATCAAGAGAGGTCTTCAGGCTCTGTACACGAACCCAAGCCTTGTATTCCAAGTCTCTAGCTTCAAGAACATCCCTGCACTTGTTCAAGGCAACCAAACAATATGATGCCAGCCAAAATGAATACACGACATATGCACATAATAACAATAATAACAAACGGATCTCCTACAAACAACAGTTAATCATAAAAATCATGTCATGATTATGTTCACTAGCTTTTCAATGCAAAAATTCATTTTGAAGCATCAGGGACAATCCTTAAATATGTAGAGAAAATGGTCAACAAGGCAACAATTCTTCATTAGTCATAGTTTTTACGTGCATTTAGTCAAAGGTGTCACATCTTTTAAATAGGAAAAAAACAATGTGGTTGCTTTTCTTATTATTAAAAACCTAGACAAGTAAAACTCATTCTGTCAAATAAAAATTGGCAATAGGGTTACTACTCCCAATGTCACAAACTTATTCTCTTTTCATTTTCAAATATTTTAACATATTGTCCACTTTCATCAAATTGATGCCCTTATGAATGAAATAAAACTATATCAAACACTTACTCAGCCAAAAACAACAGCTAGATCTGTTATCTATCTATATGGATTTCCAGTTCAGATATCAAAATGGCAACACTTCCATCCAGACTAGGGTACCCAACTTGATACTGTACCACATCTAGTGAATATGAAAGGTTTAACTTTTACAATATAAACAAACAGAGAAACCACCAATCAAACATTATTTACAACAATACAGACAACAACCCTTGTTCCCTAAATTAAGGAATCTATGTACAGCCACCTCACCCCTCCCCAGAAGCACAGATGCTGTTCTCATCTATTGATACAATGAACTACTCATCAAGGAGTACCTAGTGTTTGTTTTTTATTTGAATTACAAGTACCTCCATCTATTTCATTCCATTCAGTGGGCTTAAACGCCAACCAATAGATTGGTAAGAACATATGCTATTATCTCTAAGCAACTCATCACATGGTTCATAAAACAGGTAGCTTTGATCTTAATCACTTTCGGCCTTAAATGCAACACAAAGGTGGACCCTCGAGAATCTCCATTTCAGTGAAGAGATAACTCATCTACAGAAGTGTAATATGGTATTTGGTACCATCAAACTCCTTGTTATAGCACTTGCCATTATGAACTCCAAAGGAGGGGGAGAAAAGGAGAAAGAAAGAAAGAAAAAAAGGTAAAGATCAACTCTCTTCTTAAACCGATAAAACAGAGAAACATCACCCAAGCAAGTCCAAAAGATGTAATATATAAAAAATCAAGAGCAACTCATGGACAACACAAACCTTGAGGCAATTGATTCACGTTTGTACATACGCAGCATGAGTTTTAACTCCGTATCACTCTCCTTCAAGTTATGGATCTGCAGAAACAATAATCCTCAGTTGTACACCAGCATTTGTTGTAAAAGGTGAATTAAACATGCAAGCATAACCAACTGTAAATCCCACCCATTTACATTACCTAGAACAAAGAAAATCATCATCAAACTGGAGGAAATCAACCAAAATATTCTCAAAAGAGAAGGGGCAAATCTCATAACGAGAAAGGGAACATCTGATGTGATGTCAATGACAAACTAAAAGCGAAACAAAAGAAAACAAGAACGAACTGCATCTTGGTAAGATCAAGCAACACTGAACATTAGCATAAGTTCTGCAAGAATGGATAATGAATGTTCTCTAAGACAACACAACACATCACATCATAATCAAATCACTCAAAAATAACCACAAAAAACAGGCGATGAAGGACCTCATTATTCATACCATAATCCCATATAGAGTGGAAGTTACAGAAATACAACTTACTAATGCCTGTAACTTCATTATATCAGCAGCCTGTTCAGTCGATCTAGCTGACAACTTCTCCAAATCTTTAGCCTATATAGATGGAAGATGATATAACAAATTCAACAAATTTATTGATTTAAAATTTAAAAAAAAAAAATGTATCAATATTGATGAGGTAGGAAAATAGAACCGTTCAAGTTAATAACAAAAGCTACCTTTTGCTCAAGAATGCCAGATAGAGATTTAACATCAGCACGCAAAGCATGAATATCTTTAGCTCTCTCTTTGTATGTACTTAGCTGACTCTGCATACATCCCATTCCCTCAGGAAAGGAAGAGACTAAAGTTTTGAACTCTGTGATGATTTCTTTCCTACCTGGAAAGAATCCCATATCAATCAAGATAACAGCATGCTACAAAACACAGTATTCACTTACAGATTAAATTTAATCCAAAAAATAGTTGGTGCTTCATACTTGGTTCTCTTGATGCTTCTTCCAGCTTGGTTTCCATCTGAGTCTTTTCATTTACATATCTCTGTATCTCTTTTTCCAGTTCACTGATCCTGGCATCAGCAATAGCAGCAGATCGATGGTTAAAATCAAGCAACTCAATCTTCATGTGTATTTCCCTTTCCCTCCATGCAAGACTGTCTTTCTCTACCTATATATAGGAAAAAGAAACAATCAGGCTAAGAACATCCTTTAAAAAGAAAAGAGGAACCAAGACAAAAAGAACTACCGACCAGTAACAACCTGTAGTTTCTCATGAAGGGCTTGGAACTGGACTATATCTGCTTTAGCCTTCGCAAGTTGATCTTTTAAGAGGAGATAAGCTTTTGAAGAGCAAATAGACTTAACGTTCTTCAAAGTGCTCTGCAAAGTACGCAACCCTTTTTAACAGGCTAGTAGGATAAAACTCAACAGGACTCGCAACAGGCAATCTTGGAAATTTTTAGAGGAACAAAAAAGCAAACAGACCTGCAAAGTAGATAACTGCTTCAATATGTCTATCCTTTCTTCATGAAGATGCTTGAGTTCAAGTACTCGACAAGCAGATTGGTCCTGATCATAACGAAGGAGTTAATAACTATTAACAACCTGCCCTACATCACACACCACGGAGAAGGATGTAAGGCACAATACCAGTAGTTCTTTGAGTGCAGATTCCATGTCTTGTAAATCTTTTTGTTTGTCCCTGGACTTATCACTGTTGCCAGACTTATTACTCTGCTTAAGGACAGGGAAAAATGTCCCCTTTTCAGATTCTTTCTCTGCTTTCAGATTCACTAGTTCACGAGCACTTTCTTCCAATTCTACAATAGTACTTTCCAACTCCTCTTCACAAAGACCAAAACAGAAAAGCCGACAGTCAGTACAATAAAGCCAACAATTAAATATCCAACAGAAATCCCTGCCATTTTTTTGCATAAATACTAAAAGACTCGTAATTGAAGAAAAACCAAGCAAACCCCACCAGAGGGAAAAAATCTCTTTGCCAACCCCTTTTCCATGAATAACAAGCTCCCAGACTTATGTATCAATTATATATGAGGTTTACATGAAATGAACAAACAAGCAAAAATAAATGTCAGACAAGAAATCAAGCACATGAAGCCAACAAACAGAGTAGTAGGTCCCAATAGAAATAACCAAAATTGGGTTTATCTTATGCATTCCAGAATATTCAATTCACAATTGCAAATCCTTTAACAATGCTGTGTAGTAGTTATCAAAGAATCCAAGTCCTACATGCATTAGAAACTTTGGGGGCAGCTTATGGCGGCGTTGAAATCCACTCAGAGAATTGATCTCCAAACACTTAGCTTATCGCCATCAAACAACAAAATTTAAGTCAGTTGAATCTTTCATCACATCTAGCTCAATTGCCATACAACTTTAATGACTATAAAACACTAGTAGCTTAAGCAATCTGCAGTCTCAGAGCTTTATTTCAAACAAGATTCATGACTAGAAAACACATACAGTCAACTTATAAGTGTACTACAAAATGTATCACTATATATAAGACACAAAAATATCATACACAGATGATGTTGGCAAACATATAATTTGCACCATCCATGACAGTGAAGGTGTTTTACAATAAAAGAAACCCAACAAAAGCAATATGCCATCAGAATTCTAGACAAATGTAAGTGCTAGTAAATAGGCCAAGTGACTTGAGGAGATACTGGAACATTTTTCTACAAAAGGAAAACTTTTCAACAAGAATGAAAAAACAACCTTTTAAATGCTTCAGCTCAGCTTTATTATTTGCCTCTGTATCCTTGTGTGCTTGCAGTTCACAAGCCAATGATTTGTGCTTCAAGTGAAGATCACCAATCGCCACTCTCACATCCTTAACTTCCATCTGCAAGTCAAGAAAACTCTTTTGCCGGCACAATCCTAAAGTGAAGAATAAAAAGCATTCAAGATCAACACCAAAAGTTACCAAAAAAATTTCCTGATGTTTTTTCCTGGGAAAATTAACATGATTTGGTGATCTTCAAGTTCAAATAGTAAATTCAATTGATCTTACCATCTTCTGGAAGTGCACTCAAAACCGTATTGCGTAGTTTATCTTTTAACTGCCATTGATCATCAATGGCCGCTAAAATAGTATGCAATGCACGTCTGATCTTTTTGCTGTCCTTTTGATTATCTTCTCTTTCAGTGCTTGTGGTGTTACTGCTAGAGCCACTTTCAGTTGCAACAGTCACTGAAAGCTGGCTCAACCAAGTATGCTCCGAAGAAACATCGTTTGAGGAAACAAAATCATGCGGAGAAGAACATTCATCTACCAAGAAATTAATAAAGAGTATAAGCAAGAGCATTCTCATACAACATTGAGGAAAATAAGTAAATCTCCAGTCTGCATTAATTGTATCAAATTGAAGAATAAATTGAATCAGGAACCAGTTTGTTGGTGCACTTACTCTCCCATTCTTATATAGGATTCAAGAGGAAAGAAAAACCATTATATGGACTGCAAAATCCCTTATTCTATCAACAGGTTCATTCACAATTGTTGTTTCAATACTATTTTTTTTATACTAATTTTGCTTTTTCCCTTTTGACAAATTGTATTTGATTTCTTCAAATTAGGAATCTAATATAAAAGAGCTTACAAGCATAAATTGAGGATTCTGAAACTAGGGAAAATTTTTAAAAACCATAAACCCTGTGTCAATAAGGAAATAGTAGGGACTTAAAAACACATTTAGTTAAACTTATATCGGCTTCAAATTGATCTGCTGACAAATGTTGATTGAAGAATATAAGAAAGTGTAGATTAGGAAAATACATCAACCTAACCAACCCTCTCACCCACAGTAAAAAGTAAAACATAACATGCTAAACCATAAGTAAAATACCAAAATGGGGAGGATACTACAAGAACTATAAACCAAGGAAATAAAGAAAGCAAAAAGACAAATGGAAAATGATAACAATACCACCGTAAGACAGAGGATTTGCACTGTCCCTGACAAGCAGATCTTCAACCCCTTGCTCACATCTAACTAAGCCCTTTCTGCGAGTGGAATGTGATTCTACGTCATCAACAATCTGGTAGAAAGGAAGGGAAAAGGCAGATTACCATAAGATTTAAACCAAACTATCTTGCATTGCAATCGGAAATAATGAGCAATAACGCAAGAAAACTAGCATTAAAAGATACACATGGTAGGGGGATACCTTCTCCCAAGACTGATTGACTACGGAAACAATGTTCTCATAAGGCAGTTGTTTCTCAGTCAGCTTTGTGATTTTCTCCTCCAAATGAAGAAGCTCGATCTTCTGTGTTTCTAACTTCTGAATAAGTTTCTGATTTTGAAATTTAAGCACTGCTGCATCGAGCTATATCATTGAAAAAACCGAGGAGAATAAGGAAACACATAAGTGATTGTCCAAATAATAAAGATACTCAGAGTAAATTGCACAGTAGGTATAAAATTTCCAACTCTGCAGAAATTATATGATAATTAAGTTTGAGTAAATGCCAACCAACATAATTAACTGAATCCATCCAACTATGCCTTACATATGCATTTATGTTTGTACACAGATGTACATGTGTGCATATACATACAACCACTGATCTAAAAAATAATTCACACCAACAAAGAATTTAATTTTTTATTCTCTCACACAGCAGTCAATAGTCCAATTACCAAATAACCAGTAGAACCAAAATACAAATGTAAAGGATAACAGTAACAGTAGCAATCTATTCTTTTATTATAGTATTCATGCTTCATGGGGTCGGAGGACTGAGGATATAAAGAAATATATAACCTTAATCAAATAAAAAAAAAAATTCATTCAGTATCAGCTCATCTCCAATTGTAAAAGGCTCACCACTTAAACTAAAACACAACTCAACCGCAAAACCTTATGGTTTCAGATTGCCAAGAAAGCTCATATTAAGACTTTGTCCCTTCAAAACTAGATTTAAGACATCTACTTAATCCATAAAGGCTGAATTTTGAGTGCTATATGTAGATGTAATCCATAGAGGCCAATTTCCTTTTTATACTCGTTCTAGTTAGCAATCATTCACGCCTGGACATGGAATCCCACATAGCCACATGTGACGAAGGAAGGGGTTCCTCATATGTCACTGTAGAATTCCATCCAGCAGGAGAGCCATGCAATAAGTGAAACACTCCGGCCCCTGATCCACGGATCGTTATTGCTCCAGAATTGGTCCAACCTCTCCTTCCAGATAAGCTTCAGATGGTGGAACTCCAGAACCCTTACCCATCTATTTCATCAGTCAATAAGCCAATTTTTCCAAGAATTTAAAACCTTAATCCTTTTTGGTGGCCAAATACCCCTGATCTCTACCATAGGTGCCAAAAAAGAACAAGAAGAAGCCCTAAAAAAGGCAAAAAAGTACATAACCTCCAATACGATGAAAAGAATAAACCATATCGAGATCCTCACTGTACAACTTTGGTATGATGTCCTTCCAATTCACATGAACATCTAGCCATCATACAAACATGGTATATAGTCACATTAAAAAAACCTAATATGAATATATATATATTCCCTCCGGGAACACTATGTTTGAACAAATAATATGAATAAATACACCCCTCAACTTCAGAGCTTGAATTAAAGTTCCAACATAGCCAGTAATGCATCCAAAATTCATTTAAACTGCAACTTAAACCAGCAGATAATTGAAACGCAAAACAGAATGCATCTCAACTAATATATGCATGCCTACTAACCTCAATAATATGCAAGAATCAATTGATTACGAACGCAGAAAGCATCTCAACTCATATAGACATGCCTACCAAGATTAATATTAAGCAAAAGTATTGGAGTATCTGATGGATCCTCAAACACTCCACATAAACATCTACCCATGCGCAAATGCCACTTCAAAAGTCAAAAGCAAACAGGATATCATTTTTCCACAAAGCAGAAATGTACTTTTCATAGTTATCCAAAAATGAGGTTTATTTTCTATGGATATTGTTGCTCAAGGAAAAAATATGGTACAAACCAGTACTTCTCAAAAGTAAAGCTTATGCAAAACTTCCCAACTTATGCAAAACTTCCCAAAAAGAAGATGAAGAAGAAGAAGAAGACAGCTCAATGTATAGAAGCTCCCAAATTTGCAGGGTCAGGGAAAGGATCAAGCCATTATTGCCTAATGTAGGCAGCCTTATCTTAAGTTTCTATAAGAGGCTATTTCTGTGACTTGAACCCAAGACCTCAGATCAATGGTAATAGCTCTTACCATTGCACCAAGACCCCCCTTGTGCAAAACTAAAATAGGCAACAATAAGCTATTTTTATTTTATGCAACTAAAATAGCAACAAAAGGAATTAAATGCCAGACAACAATAATATGTGCACAAATCAATGCTCAGGCCTTGAATCTAACACTCAGCATATGCACATTAATAAAGCTGGTAAAATAATATCTAGAACACCAGAGGATGAGATCAGGATGCATAAAGTTCAAAGACACATACAAGAATACTAAAGAATTATAAAGACTATAAATGAAGTACAATAACAGTATAGAACATACAGAATACAGACAACCTTTAATAAGATGCAGAAAACAACAGAAAGGCCACAGCAGCTTTCAGCACTGCTTAGATCTCTCAACTAAACAAATCTAGTCTAAACCTCACAATAGTAATTATCTCTTTTGCCCAAAATATATTCTTACCCATAATCATCTATAAGAAAGAAGGATACACTTAAATGTGCCACATGTTTCAATATATCAAAAGACTGACCATCAGTTTGGGAAATATTAATTATAAACCCACAAGCATGACATCATAACTCATGTCATAGCCATGAACAGTGAAAACCTTATTAAAATGGAAAAAAAATGCAAAGGGACAAATCAACACTAGCATGACAAAGGGACGACAAAAAAACTAATCAAACTCAGTACCCTGTTAGAAATTCTGGTACACTACTAAATGAGTGTGTTCAAGCTAGATAAAATCACCAGAGTTGGATAATACTGAAGTGACCTTCAAGTATTGGCTTCAATTGACTAGATTACTGCCCAATCATATATAAAATGTAGCGTGCAAAACCCAACCTTGAATGCTTATACATAAATTCCATAGAGAATGACACTTGTAAAGTAACCTTCCACAAAAATGCAAGGTTACCAGAGCCCCTAGCAGTCCTCAAACTGTAACTAGTTATGTTAAATGAAAACCAACCAAATGACTCATCTACAAATAAAGGTCATCCTAAATATCTCAACATCAATATAGTTATGGAGCAATAAAATATTGTCACTGAAGAATGAAAAATCTATAAGAACTCAAATCAACACATAAAATTACTAGGCACTGAAACACTCTAAGATGTCCAATCAGCTTTTTCCAAAATTTTCTGAATCATCGAGGGCTCTGTTCTCCTCACTTGACCAACCAATCATTTCAAATAAATGCAAACAGACAGCAGGGCAACCAAAATTATGACCAGTAACAACCAAATAAGTCCAACTCATACCAGTTATGATAATTGTTACTGAAAAGGATAACAATGTAAATATGCAAAAGCTTATAATACGCTAAAAATACATAAATCACATCAACTGTTGATGCACTAGCAAACAAAAACCTGAAAACAGCTAAGCATGCAGCTTAGGTTTAATTCCCTTTCCGTATGATAAAATCCATTACACCTGCCACTCTACACTATCTCAAAATCTCCAAATTCAGTTCATTCAAGATAGACAGATGATGATCTCCATTTGGTTAACACAAAAGTCCATTAGCAAACATTAGTGAACTAGGTGATTTTAAGAAGTCTCATTCAGTATGCTATAGAGAAACAAGAATAAAATCAATCCTGAATGCAACTAATCCAACAAAGCACAGAGTGAAAAGTTCATTTGAGTAAACCCTTGATATGATTCCCACCAACTGGCAATAAGCCAACAAATATTAAAGAATTAAAACAAAAAAAGGGTAAACCCTCCGGCGGGCTCAATCTAACTGCAACTAAGCAGCAAAGAATTTGGAAATTTCCTTAAACATTGACTGAATTCAACCAATACAGCGGCTTAGCATACAGCAACTAAAAAATTTACAAAATTCAGAAGGTGTTCAGCAACCTAAACATAAATTCAAGTAAACCCTAAAATGACTATAGTCTGAAATCCTATCTACCACACAAAAAAATTATCGAATTTAGCAAAGCCCAGAACACGTAGGATCTAAATTCACTTTAAAAACTAGTAAAGTAAAAAATCTTTCAAAGCCCAAATCAAATTAACATGAAAGACAAATAAATAAAAAAATTCACCTTTTTATCCTCAGAGAGTGGCATAAAAGGTTGCTTCTTGGCTGCAGCACCAGTAGGTGAGATGGAGCTAAAGTGACGACGTTTCCTGTCTGCTTCACCTGTGCTCCCCATTACACTAAAGAAAACTACAGAATCCTCAAAAACCCTTAAATTTCCAATTCCCTAACCTAAACTACCATTGAACTAATACTTTCTAACAAAAACCCAACAAAATATCCTAAACCTGAGTTTGACAGACCATCATCAATATACACATACATGCATGGGCTACATATAAAACGACTCTCAAAATTCAATTTAATTATAATTTACAGCCAAAAAAAAAAAACATTACAATAATTATCTTGCAGTATAATAATCCCAAAAAAAGGAATTTCTGGATTGTTTTTGCCCTTTTTCCTGTTTTCCTCAACAGAGAAGAGGTCGTCTGGGAAGTGTGCAAACCCTCTCTCTCTCTTCCCTTCCAAAAAGAGCTTGGAAAGATGGAGGAATTGACCTATGAAAAATGGAAAATAATTTCTTTTTCTAAAAAAAACAAAGATTCGGATAAGAAGGGGATTAGGAAATATCATGAGGGCATTCTTGTAATTGTGAAAAACTCTACGCGTCGCACCCTCCAACTGTTTTTGAAAGGAAGCTAAGGTCCGTTTGACAATAGTTTTTATTTGTAAATTAAAAAATTTTTAAATAAAAATAAAATATTTAAATATATTTTCATTTTAAAATTTAGAATTTAAATTTTTTTATTTAAATTTTTTTCACATAATTTTTTTAAAAAAAATCTTTTATTTTTTCTTTTAAAATATGTTTTTTATTCAAAAAATACCTATCAAAATTTTCACATATTTTAATATAATTTTTTCTATTTACAAATAGAAATATCTTGTCCAAACGAATCCTAAGTATGTTTGGACAAAGCAATTTTATTTGTAAATATAAAAAGTGGTCTTTTTCTTAAATAAAAACACCACACTTTAAATATATTTTTATTTTAAAATTTAAAATTTAAATTTTCTTATTCAAATTTCTCTCACATAATTTTTAAAAAAAAAATCTCTTATTTTTTTCTTCTAAAATACTTTTTTTTATACAAAAAAATACTCATCAAAATTTTTACACATTCTAATACAATTTTTTTCAAATACATTACACTCCAAATATACCCTAAACTCTGAAGGAATGATAGGGGCGCCGATCCGGTGATTCGTTGGGTAGGCTGAACACTGTCACGCCTTGATGCGATTGGTGGGAAAGTGAAATTACACACTAGTCCTCGGATATTTTTTTTTATTTTCCTGGAAGTCTGATGTTTGATTGGCCAATACAGTTTTAAACCGCAGCAGTTCGCCGTACCTGAACCTGAACCTCAATCTGAACGAATTCTTTATATTATTTGTTGCAACAGTCAAAACTATACTAATAAGGTTAGGTTATATTTTCTTCGAGCTAAAAATAATTTACATAATACAAAAATTTTACATAAAAAATTAATTCTTTTCCAAGATAAAAAAAAATTTTGAAACTCAATTTTTTTTGAAATAGAGGAGACAGAATTTTGTTAAAAATATCAAAACAAAAAATAATTGAATTTTTATCATTATTATGATATTACATATTTTAACTTTTTAATATAAATAGAAGAGAGTTTATTTATTAAGCAATTTCTTTAATTTTTTTGGAAAAATTAACAAGAAAGTACGTCAACAATTTTAAGAATTATATACGTGATCAAGCAATTTTCACAAAGAAAGGTGTAAGCTTTATTAAATTAAACTCAATAGCATCTGTTAAATTGGCTAATGACTTTACTGGATAATTTTATTGGATCAAAATTTAATTGACTTTAAAACTTGTATTAATTCAAAATTTTTAATCCCAACTAAAACTTACTAATTTTAAGTTTATGAAGTGTATGGGAGCACTTTGTTTTGGCATTTTAATGCCATCATCACGTCTTTTTTCTTTTTTTTTTCCTTTCATTTATACTGAAATTGTTCCTGAAGTTGAATTCATTGGACACTGGATAGGAAAGTGTTTTGTTTTCTGGCCCAATTTTGCACTGAATTTGTAGAAGGTTGGTGATTGAAGCCCATGGCTTTGATTAAGGTAAAAGCAAAAAATTTTGAACTTTTGTATGCTAAATTGTGGAACTAGTGCTTCACACTGAATGGGATGGTAGCCCATGTTGCATTTGTACAATACATTATAAACATTTCAATCCAGGTATCTGTGATCTTGCGAAAATTCAAGTCAAAGACCATAGAAAAATAAATAAATAAATAAATAAAAATTCTAGATGTACTCATATACTATGTTGAATGGTTCAGAATTGTGCAAGTAAAACACGAAGCAGAACTATGTTGTTTTACTCATGTTTCTTTGCAAATTGATGTCTCTTCTTCTGTCCAACTTCAACAAGCAAAGTCAGAAGAGCTTCGCACACTTGGGAAGCATCTGCTTCTGATGGATCATCATTTAATGATGAGTAAACCATCCATGCATGGTCTAGCTTCCGCTTTGGCCGTACTATGACTGAGCCAGGGACCTCAGCGTCACGGCGAGTGACAAGTCCATCGCTTTTCTCGCCATATCTGATTTGAAGTAGTTGGGCACATGCAGCCATTACAGCACCAAGAGGCATTACCACTGGAAGGGTGGCGGGTTGACCTGCGGATAGAGTTGCAAACATCGGCAGTTCTGCATGTGCAACGTGGGAGACTGTTGCCAAAACTGCAGGGGAGATGGATGCTTCTGTATGGAAAGATACAACAGGGAGCTCTTTAGGCAAATGGTATTTCCTCAAGAATTCCTTTCTCTTCTCATAAGTTAAATCTTCAAGCGCCTGCATGTCACCCTTCAAAAGAGTAGCCAATGTTACACAACTTTTGTTGCTTTGCACAATAAATGATTACATACAAAGGAAAGTCTCAATCTTGTATACATGAAAGAATTGCATAAAACACATGTCAGGCAGGTGATGCATTCTATCTAGGTCCCAAATTGCTGTGGTTGCATCATAGCAACGGTCTGGCCTTTAGCCTTTTTCCAAGGCCTTGGCATTTAATTTCTAAAAGCAGTATAGCAGAGAAAGCTCCACAAAGTAATGCTCATGATGTGATCAATTCAAATAGAAACCAAGACAGTTGCTATAATTAATCCTGAAAATCAGAAGGGGTATCAATGTACAGTTTGAATTCATTTTGTCAAAATGATAAGCTTCCAAGCCGCTAACTCCTATAAGAAGTGCAGGAATCTTCCATCTAATTCTCACATTTCTAAAACACTAAAAGCTTTTCAAGTTAAAACCAAAATTCTGATCTATTTACATGAGCATCACTTTACTGCCTCAGCAGTTCTGGTCCTCCTTTTCTCTTTTTACCAATCTGAGACTATGATCTTTTTTCCTCCCTCCTCTTTCTTCCAATTTCACCTATTTCCCAGATCTGGCAAGCTGTTTCCTCCCTCTTTTTAATGAACAGAATAAATAATCTTGTAGCTTCTAGTTTAGGCAAAGAGTTGGTTGCATGGGTTTGAGTTTCAAATGCATGGAAGTTGGAAAGCTCCAAAAATTAAAATAAAACAAAATAAAATAAAAATAACATGTGAAACTTTACAGAGATTATCATTTATAAAACAAAATTTAATGGGAATAAATCCATGTGTTTACAATCTTCGATATAGTTGTCATAGCACCAAGAAACATAATTAAACTAGATAATCTCTAACCTACACTAAACCATGTCTAACAAGTTAGCTAATGATAATATTATGTGTTTGTGGCACCAAAATTAATAGGGGATTCACTTGCCTGATGAATATAATATAAATACTATAAGAAGACAAGAAAAAATTGTCCCTTTAACTCAAAACACAACCACATAATGATCAAAAAGATGAGCACATGGTTTGAGAAAACAAAAACACCTAAGCTCCAAAGTACCTTGATCACTTTGCAGATCAGGACCTCCATAAGCCTACGGATGTTAACATAATCACCAAGCTGTCCCTCACGTAGTATATCAGAAGCAATGGGACTACCACCATAAGGACTCTGCGCTAATGCCAAACCTGCAACCTTATCTTTCAAATCTGGCCAATACATGGATAATGCAGCAGCTGCATCTACTCCACCTTTACTGTGTCCAAGAATCAAGACACGCTTCCTTGATCCCCAGTAAATTTCTTCAATGTAGTCTCTTAACTCTTTGGCATTTTTCTCCACTGAAGCCTGAACATCTCATGTTTAGTACTGAATAACAAAGGCACCTCACTTCTGCGCAAAATGAATAGCCAAACTATACCTCGCTGTGGATTTTAGCAATATGACAGGTGAGACCCATCTTAGAGAAACTTGTTTCGTACCAACAAAATAGAGAGGACCATGATTACTGAAAAGACCTACAAATACAGTAAAATTTTGATCTGCATTCGAGACAAAGAAAATCTGAACCATCCAAGTGCAAGTCATAAATTTAAGAACTTCATTGCCATGCATCATATTTGTATATGCTACAGATATAATATCATCATTTACACCAAAAAAGAAAAGTTAAATCATCTAAATCTTTTGAAACATCTTGTTGTCATGAATTCAGTTACCACTCATGACAAAAAAATCAAAAGAAAGATTTAGTGCAACATCCTTTAGAACTTCCAACTAGATACAGATACAAACACTAGGTCACCTAGTTGGTCATGCTAACTGGGTTTAAGAAAGGACTGTTCCTTTGAACCTCTACCCTCTCAATTAAAATTTTTATCTTGAATCATCCCAAAATCCATCCGTACATGCTATGATAATGCTAACTTAGTTGATGGATGATAACAACTATCAGAAATAAATAGTAACTTCCAAAAACAAAGGATAGGACAATGGGAAACTTCAATTCCATATCAGAGGAAATCCCCATTTCATTTGACTTTGACTCAGCAAACCACAAGGTTTACCCAAATGATGATAATTATCCTTAATTGGGCACAAAATTTAACATGCACACAATTATCTTAATCTAAATATATGTATCTTTACTACCTGGAACCAACAAGTAGACCACGGACTTGGGCAAACAACGTAAACCATGCCTGACAGAGGGAGATGTAACAGGATCACAAACTGCACAGAAAGTAAGGCAACTGCAATATTCATCAAGAAATCAGCAAGTGTTACCTGATATCATCAAGTATTTCCATAAATCTTTCAGTTCCGTCATCTACAGGAGGCAAGTCGGAGGCGCATTGCAACCATCCAATGTCATCTGCTGAACCACGAATTGTCTTCTTTACTCGCTCAATAAGTCTAACAGGTGAAGGGGAAAAAGAAAAGCAAAAATAAATTTATGACACATTATTAGGGCATCTGGTAACAGGAGCAAAATTAGTAGCATCCAAGAAAAGCAAGAAAGATTCCTTAGTAATAAAGCAAATTCTAGTCAATGATCAAGATCATCAGTGTTGAAAGTGAAATTACAATCACCTAAAAAAAATCTAGTGGTTATTGTTCTGTTAAATAATATCACAATTCCACAAGGTGGATGTACGTATGAGAAAATAGGGAATCCTGATTCTACTTTTGCCCAGTAAACTGACCAAACCCCACAACCCCACACAAAGACACAGAACAACCCCCCCCTTCCCTTCCCTCCTTTTTTAATTTTTTTTAAGAAATGCATGAGTAGATGTAATAACAATACATTTTTATAGACAGAAGGTCCATTCATATAGGTTTTTCTTCTGCTCCATGTTATTCTTTTCTCTTCCCCCCGGTGGGGAAAGTCTTGTTCCAACATAAAGAAAAAAGAAATCCTTTCCTTTGAAATTTTTAATCTTTACACTTCATTCTTTCTTTTCCTACCCGTACTAAAACCAAACACAGGTCCCTTCACCATAAAAAAAACCATTTTATTTTGAACAAAGGACTAACAATTGATTTCCAAGCATGCATCTGGCACCAGACTGAAATGCCCAATTTTACAGGAAAGAGATTCTGCCTAGAGAATGGCTAGCAAGTACCCTTGGAAGATGGGCATAGTACTTTGTCCTGTTTGAGATGAGTTCACGAGTGCGCTAGAAGTTTGAGATGAAGCACCCGCTGCGGTCCTAGCTATCTCATCGTGAACTAATGGAACACCCTGATCTCCATAAGATGATTCAGCAAATGATGATGCATTCCGATGTGAAGACACATCATTACCAAGTGAAGATCCCGTAGTTTCTTCAGACACAAATGACACCATTTCTCTTCCACCAGAGTCATCAGGTATAGGTTCAACTGCAACATTATTAAATCAACAACAACTTCCGCTTAACTGGAAGAGGGGGGGGGGGGGTTTACAATGAGTAATACAGAAATAGGCGCATGCAAGTAAAAACATGTCTTGAGCAAGTATGCGCTCACCAATTCATATGTAGACTATAAATAAGAAAGAGAAATAGAAAAAGAATGATAACAGATAGAAGGAAAACAAAAAACTTATAGAATAGGGGAAAAAAAGGGTGAAACCTCCCCTGCTGAAACACTAGGTTCTTCCAAACAAGCCTAGAAGATCAATATAAATATTTAACTCGCAACCTCTGCTGATGAACAAGAAGAATGAGTATAAGTGATTCAATAACTAACCAACAGCACCAACATATATCATCCACAGATTATATTCACCTATAGATCCTAAGATATACTTCAATTTTACACAATAACGTATGATACTCCAGTTTTTGCAGGTTAATCCTTTGTAGTAACATGAATATTAGAAAGGGCACTAATAGACAAGTATGAATTACAGAACTAATCTAAGATACCTATAAAGCAACCTGCATAAGAACTACCTATGTACATGGAAAGGATTAAGTTCCATTAAAATACATACCGGAGTAATCAGAGAAGCAGCGAGTAAATAATGAAGTTGTCTCTGCTAGATATGAAGCAGCTTCATTAAGAGCTGGTACAGAGGTAAAAAGCTGGGGAATGAGCCGATCACTTCTCAATGCATCACCACTTGCCTGATAAATGACAGTTTCTAGTGAATTGACATAAAGCGAAAGTGTTTCCTGCTCGACCTTTCTAAACTTCATAAACGAGAAAAAAGACCAAAAAAAAAAAAAAACCTTCTCCCCTCTCCCACCTCCCTCCAAGTAAAAGCATGACAAATTCGAATCGTAGACAAGAATTGCACGAGATTAAACTGCTTAAACAAACAATTATTGGGAGGTCCCAACCGAAACTAAAAAAAAGAAAAACTGCTTTGCATCTAAATATTTCCCGAAAAATCAGTCTTCCTATCCAAATTCTATCTTGCAAATCAATTTTAATTCATTCAAATATGCCTCCATGTCCCATTCTCCAAAATCCCTCCTTTCAAATAGCCACAACAAGAAGAAACCTTGACAAAAATCTTGTTCTAAATTACAGTCAAAAACACCAAATTGTGAGCTTTTACAGGATGCGACTGATCAAAATTATTCTTTTATTAAAAAAATATCCTTCAAATGGAAAAGGTGAGAACAATTATCTCCATCCGTAAGTTGCTCAAATGTGAAGGAACAATCAACACAAGAGGCGGCAAATAGTTCATGACTACTTTGATAAGTAAAGTAAAATTTACGTAATCAACAAAGAAGATTGAGAAAACAAAAAAAAAAACAAAAACAAAAATTAAAGAAGATCACAAATTCACAAATCATCAAGAAAAAACAAAGGGCATACCATATATGGGCTTGCGGCGCTTGATTGCGCACCACTTTCATTTCTCGCATCCATTCTCTGCCTTTCAAGAATCACAAACAAAATCGAGAAATGATAAATAGAGAGGATTTGGTAATTACGAATGCATCCGACCATGCATGCTTAAGTCAATAAATTCAGAAGCTCTAAATGGCGGTATCGTTTGTAACCGGGAGGAGGACCCTGCCAAGTGCCGACAATGTCCGCTATGGATAGAAAAGGTATTTTATAACTAAATACTTTATCCGTATTTAAAAAAAATTATTTTTTAAAATATTTTTGTCAAAAAAAAAATCTTAAATAAAAATTTTATATTATTTTACCAATAAAAATCTCGTATTATTTAGAATTAAAAAATAAAAATTCTATATTTAATAGTATCGTATGTTATATTTCGTAATTTAAAAAAAAATTATAGTAAATTTTTTTTTAAGAATAAATATATATTTGGAAAAAAAAATCCTATATAGCTTTTCCCAAAAATTAGTACAAAAAAGTTTCTTTTATTCATCTACTAAACCAAATACTATTCCTACTCAGAACGAGATTCATTAATTTGCCCACTTGTGGGGTTATACCAAATCCCTCTCGCTAGCTTAGGGGTTTAATAGTAATTTCAAAATTTTAATTAATTATTCTTTTACTAATTTTGGAGGTAGTTTTATCAAGGGATAATTACCAATACCTCTTGAGATATTGGTCTATTACTTATACTCTTTTGTGATTTGTCAAAACTATCAATACTACTTTATAGTTATATTTAACTGACTTAAAAAATAAAATGACAAAAATACCCTTTGCACAAGGCAACAAATAACAAAAAAAGAATCAAAATTTTTTTTAAAAAAAGACTAAAATTTTAAAATAATTAATATAGGTATTTATATATTATATAATTAATTATTATAGGTATTTTTTAATTTGAATTTTTCTTTTGTTAATTTAATTTATATATTATCACTCTTAATATCAATAATATAATAAAAATAAATTAGAAATAAGTAAATTTTTATAATAATACAATGTTTTTAGATAATATAAAAAATTTTGTTTTAAAATTTTATCCTAATTTTTTCTAAAAAAAATACAAAGTAAATATAAAAACTAGAGTAAAAGGGTATTTTCGTCAGAAAAATTCAATCAGTTACTACACTACTAACGAAATCCTTTAAAATAGACCCATTTGTTAAAAAAAAAAAAATTTAAGGAGGTATTAGTAATTTTAATAAACTAAATAAAGGTATTGGTAATAGACTAATACCTTAGAAGGCATTAGTAATTATCCCTTTTATCAAAGGCAACCGAGCGGTTTTGACTTTTGAACAAACAAACCAACCTTCGTAGTGATTGACTAAATGTTAACACGGCACATTAAATCTTACTTGAGTAAAAGAATTGGGATGAAACATGAAACATAGGATGTATCATTCATGCAAATCGGATGTTGTGTCATGGGCGTGAAATTAAAGAAGAAGTGACACTGAAATTAAGACTTCGTTTAGACTAGTAATTTTATTTACAAAAAGATAATTTTTTTAAAACAAAAATAAAACATTCAAACAAATTTTTATTTTAAAATTTAAGATTAAAATTTTTTCACTCAAATTCCTCTTATATAATTTAAAAAAAAATCTTATTATTTTTCCCTCCAAAATATTTTTTCTATCAAAAAAGACCCACCAAAATTTTTACGCATTCCAATACAACTTTTCTCAAATAAATCACAATCCAAGCGAAGCCAAATTTATGTTTTGATACTAATTTTTTAGTAATAAAGACAAATATATGGAAGTTAAATTTATTTTACTTATATTAAATATCAAATATTAACGCATATCTATCTTTTGTCAATTCTATCATTTAATCTCTTTTTCTTTATATTTTATTTTACAAATAGTCCCTCAACCTTTATTTATAACTAACATAATATTCAATTCCTAACCTAATTTGAAATATAACAATCTAATCCCACTATAAATAGAAAAGTTAAAATAATTTATTTAGTAATATAAGAAATAAATTATTCCTATTCTAAATATGAATTCTAAATTTATTAAGTTTAGTTTAATATGGGAACAGAAACAAATTGAGATTAGTAATTTATAAAAACTAGTTGAGATGATAAAATATTGCGCATATCGAAAAAGAATTAATTATCATTATTGCACTTTAGCGTTAATATGAACTCGTTCTTGCAATGTTTCATATGATTTTACTCAGTTGTGCACTATGTCGCAGGATCTTTCTTGGGACTGGGATTACGGAACTGAGATCAATGCACATTTTTCAGAAAAGATATATAGATCAGCTGAGGTTGCTGCTACATTGAGTATAATGTAGTATAGAGTTTTAAACCAGAAATAGTGAAAGTGTAAATTTGGATTTTCAGTGAACATAAATAACTGCATACATAATTAAGGAACCATTTTATTTGGACTGATATTTTGCCAATGATCAAGAACTTAAAGTGATGTAGTCCAGCTGCATTAAGTTGAACCAAAAGCAGGAACAGGAACTAATTAGTATATAGTTTATGCTATTGATCATATGATTTGCAATTACAGACTTCGAATGAGGATCCCTTCAAAGGTTATGCCAGGACCAAATGCTAATGCAAGTCCCCATTCTTCAGCATTTTCCCTCTGCAAATGCTCTCTCATGTATTCCATGACATAGAATATAGTATTGCTGCTGACATTGCCGAAATCCATCAGAGCCCTTCTGCTGCATTCAAGCTTCTCACTCTTCAAATTGAGGGTGCTTTCTAATCGGTTAAGAATGGCCGGTCCGCCAGGATGGACAGCCCAGAACAAGTCATTGAAGTCCTTTAAACCAGCCTTGGCCATAAGCTTTTTGCAGAATTCCTCAATGTTGTCCTCAATCTTTTGTGGAAGGTCTCTACCGAGTCTGAAATTTATACCCTCTTCTGAAAGGCGGCCATCGATTACATTGTTGGTTCCTGGCAAGAATTGTTGAACTGCATAATTTAATTCCATGAAAGGGGATTCTTTATCCTTAATGGGATCAACCCCAATGATGACAGCAGCTGCTCCATCACCAAATAGTGCGGCTCCAACGAGATCATAAGGGCGATCCTTATTTGGAGGACGAAAACCAAGAATGGTTGTCTCAGAAGTAGTCAAAAGGACTCTGCTTCCTGGATTGTTTTCAGCAATGTCCTTGGCAACCCTGAGCGCAGTAACACCACCATAGCAGCCCAGGAAGTATAGCATTACGCGGCCAACATCGTTCTTTAGGCCAAGTTCAGAGGCAAGGTAAAGATCACCTCCAGGCAACCGTATCTCACTTGAAGAAACATAGACAACGTGCGTGATATCTTCAACAGGCCTTCCCCATTCCTTTATGCAAGCAAGACTTGCTTCTTTCGCCATCTCTACAACTGCCGGATTTGCAATTTCAAGTTTCTGCTTGATGGTTGGCGAGCCTTCTGTTGCTAATTCAGGGTATTGATCTAGGATCTCCTTTGACATCACAGTATACCTCGTCTTGACTGTGGTTGTTTTGCCTGACAAAAAGAACAGAAAGGATATTGTAAATGCTTCACTTATGCAGAGATGCATACCGAAATGCTTTTATTCTTTTGCAGTTCAGTTCAGAAATTGTTCAGATGATTTCACGACAGTCTGAGCATACAAAGATTACAATGAAGAAAAATAATTTGCTTACACAGACGCTCTAGTTTTTCCTTAATGGCCAAATCCACACATTTTGTGTCACGAACATAGCCCTCCACCAAACACTCCTGAGGAACGACTTGCCTAGGGAAGGCCTTGCCAATTGAAAGTATTGTTGCCTTTCCTGGAGTTGGGACATGCCTGGAAATACCATTCTTGTTGGTGAAAGGTAACATGGCTAATGGAGCAGCAAGAATTGTTTGGAATTTGATGTCAACTTAGGAATGGTTTCGTGAAGGAATAAATCCACAATCTTTGCAGTTCTTGGAGAAAGGTTGGTATCCAAGTACACTAGCATGACTAAATTTATAATGCTAATTGTTATTAGGGTAAATTTTTTGCTCTCACTGGACGGGAAGTGTGAGGGGCTGCTGTCTACTTTGTTAGATGCAAGACAATCTTTTTACATTCTTGTAATTTAACTCATGGAAACCTAATTTCAACTTGTCATCTTCTTTATGCTTGCAACCAATTTCAATTTTTGCATAAACAAATATGAAAGTTTTCTTTCAATTTCGTAGTTCTCCTTCTGTTGCAAAACAAAAGTTTACTTTTCAGATTTTTTTGTTACTTCTTAAAGACATTTCTAAATTGTCATTATTAGTAATAAACATGTCCAACTCATAATTAAAAAATAATGATAAAATAAAGAATTGTACACATAAATGGTTAACAATCTTCATGCATTTAAGAAAAAAGTAATAATAGTTTTAATGACTTTTCACAATAGAAAGTTATAGTGACAAATAGCATGTATAAAAAGATAAAATCTTCCCTTATTATTTTCTATTTTTTGAAAAGTGAGATGAATAATTTTATTTTTTTATACTTATCACATCAATTATTATAACTTTTCACTATAAAAAAAGTTACTAAAAGTATCATTAGTCAAAATCGCAACATCCAACAAACTTAGTATTAAAGCACAAATCAAAGTGGGAGAATTAGAACTTTATTCAAGTCCAATCTAGGCTCTCACAAGGCCCAGGTTTACCAATGATCCAACTCAGATCATCAAAAAGCTAAAAACTACTAAAAATATCATTAGTCAAAATCACAACATCCGACAAGCTTAGTATTGAAACCCAAAACAAAGTGGGAAAATTACAATTAAAAGTTACTAAAAATATCATTAGTTGAAATCGCAACATTTGGTAAGTTCAATATTGAAACCCAAAACAAAGTGGGAGAATTAAAACTAAAAGTTACTAAAAATATCATTAGCTTAGTATTGAAACCCAAATCAAAATGGGAGAATTAAGGGGGTGTTTGTTTTGGGGGTTTGGGATGGGTTTGGATAGGTTTACTATCAAAAGGAGTGTTTGTTTTGTGGGAATGGATTCAGCAAAACCCTCCAAGAAAGCTTTAATCAAAAACCACCCCCCTCCCCTCCTTTTCTCAAAACCCACATTGATGGGTTTAGTTTTCCATGGCCCTCAATTTTGATGTGACGCCAATGGGAGCCATTTAACATGGGGTGCAAACCCCATGGTTTTCTAATTTTACCTTTTTTTAATTTGTTTTTAAAAATAAATTTCACTAATTTATAGGAAATATTTTTCTCTACAAATTGACATGCACTTTGACTATTTTTTGAACAAGATATAATTTGTTAAATATCATATAATGTAAAATACTATTTTTATTATAATTTTAATATAAAATTTATTCCATTCCATTACAAAATAATACCAAACAACATAATTATTATCATTCCATTCTATTCCAAACCTTTCCATTCCACAAATCCATTCCATTCCTAAACCCACCATTTATACCAAGCGCCCCCTAAAACTTTATTCAAGTCCAATCTAGGCTCTCAAAAGACCTAGGTCTGCCAATGGTCGGACTTAGGTCATCATAGACCCCATAAAGACTTTTTTTTTTTTTTGCCAATGAAATGGTAGTTATATTTACTTCTAAAATATCACCATTTATAACTTGCCCACTGGCATTTAATTCCTTAGCTCTCAAAATGTGGCTAAGGTTGAAAACTCTAGGTATTTTCCTACTAACTCAACCTCTATATAAGGGTGTTCATTGGGCGGGTTATTTGGTTTTCGGTTTATTTGGTTTCGGTTTATTCGGTTTGGGTTATTCGGTTTTCGGTCAAACTCGAATTTATTTTTATATATTATATGTAATTATAAAAATAATATATATGCATATAAATAATACATAAATATATATTATATGTAATTATACATATAATATATATACATATAAATAATAAATATATATATATTCGGGTTTCGGTTTGGTGTTTGGTTTAACCCAAAACCCAAAAATCTAAAAATTCAGTTTCGGTTTCGGTTTGGATTCGAGCGGATATTCGGGTTATCCAAATATTGAATACCCCTACCTCTATACATCTTTAGACCAATTAATGTACATTCCTGCGATGTGGCCAAAAATGTCCTACTAACTCATAAACAAGCAATAACAAAAAGTTGCATCCCTAGCTTGAACCATACACTTCTTTCCAACTACAGTGGGGGTTATATCCTAGTTCCCTGTTGGTTAGATACTCTTCCCACTAAAGCCGTCGCCTCAATTATCAATATGCCTCTTAGGAGGGAGTAATTACCACTGAACTTTGATCCAAGTTCCTAGTCTCCACACCCCACCTTGGTCTATATCTGTTTGGAATTTGACTATAAACATTATCTGGATTCCCTCTCTTTCTTCCATACCTCCTAGAATTCCAACCATTCTACCATTGCAAGGTCCATTAGCTACTTTTCTTCTCTCCATTTCTTCTGGAAAATCCATAGGTTCATGGGTTTTCACAACATCCAAAGAACATACACTGACAATTGAGTTTTATCCTACCAGCTGTAATTTTTACTTCCACTGCATAACTTTTGCCACCACTACTTAAAGTTCATACTTTGCCCTTTCGACTCTTCCTGTCTCATCGTAGCAAGTTTCCATACCTTCTTAGCCTTGGGACAATGTAAAACAAGATGATCTAGGCTTTTCTCTTGTTCTCGACACATATTACAAATCTGGTCCTCTTGGATGCCTTTTTTCCGCAGTTGATCCTTAGTTGGCATGATGTCGTACCAGCATCTCCAAATGAAATGCTTTAGCTTACATTTGATACCAAGTTTCCAACTCTTTCTGCAAACCATTTTCACTGCTCCTCTAGTTAAGCTATTCTCGGTATTTGGATAGAACTCCTTTTGTTTTCTTAAGGCATCTTGGTATGCTGACTTCACTGTATAACTTCCTTGGCTGCTGAGCTGCCACACCAACCTATCTTTATTACCTTATTGTTGGATGGGAATTTCCAAAATGGCTTCAGCATCTGTTTGATTGAAGATTTGCCTAATGAGCTCTCTATTCCATCCATTACCCCTATAGTTCATTAGTGCACTCACCCACGTAACTTTCTCCCTGTGTGTAGAATTTTAGTTTTCGTACCCATTGAAGACATGGGTCTGAACCCATGTCTGTCTGGGATCCACGGGCTATCCCAGATTCTTATAGTCTTCCCATCCTCTACTTGGAATCTAGCTCCTTGTATGATACATCTGTCTCCCATCCAACACTTCCATAGCCATGAGGAATTACTTTTAGTTTGGGCTATCATTAGCTCTCAATTTGGGAAATAGGCCTTCATCACCTTGCTCATGAGGAGATTGGGTTGAGTGATTAACTTCCAAAGTTGTTTAGTTATGAGTGCATCATTAAACAGTTTGATGTACTTGAATTCTAAGCCCCCTTTCGGCCATGTTAGATCCTTTTAAGCTTTCCAATGAATTTTTGGTTTTCCATCTTCCTTTCCTCCCCACCAAAAGCTAGCAGTCTTCCTTATGATGTCCTGGCAAACACCCTTTAGAAGTTTAAAGCAAGCCATCAAGTAGGTTGGAAGGACATCAATAACTGCCTTATGAGTACTTATTTCCCTGCTTGACTGAGGAACCTATTTTTCCACCTTATTATTCTTTGTTGGACTTTTTTCACCACATAGCTAAATACTTCCTTCTTTGATCTTTCTATAGTCATAGGTAAACCTAAGTACCTTGCCTTCTTTTGTTCCTTGATTCCGTCTAGGGCGTGGCATATGCCTTCTTTTTGCTCATTTGAAATATTCTTACTGAAAAATACTGAGGACTTTTCTAGGTTGACCAGTTGGCCAGAATACCAGCTGTATCTGGACAATCGGTCTTTGATCTTCCTTGCTTGCTCCAAGTCTACTTCACAAAAGAATAGTGAGTCATGTGCAAACAATAAATGAGTAATTAGTGAACCATTCTTACTCACTCTCATGCCCTTGTAATCACCCTTTAAGCTTGCTTGCTTAATCATGTTTGAGAAAGCTTCTATACAACTATGAATAAGTAAGATGAAAATGGATCCTCCTGTCTAATCCCTCTAGTAAGCTAGATATATCCACATTTTTCTCCATTAATATTTAATGAGAAAGTGGAAGAGGTAATACATTATCTAATTCAGCCTATGAAGGTGCTAGCAAATCCCATTTTTCTAAAGACCTCACACAAAAAACTCCATTCCACCCTACCATATGCTTTAGCCATATCAACCCCCTTTTCCATTTATTTTAGAATTTAGTGTGTGGATGCACTCATGCGTCACCACCACATTATCCAAAATTGTATCCCAGGAATGAAAGTTGCTTGAGAAGGATTAATACATTTGTGGATGCAAGTTTTCATCCTTTTAGTCAAAATTTTATAAATTATTTTATATATTACATTGCACAAGCTAATTGGTCTAAAGTGAGCAACTAATGTAGGATTCCTAATTTTGGGGACCAAAGTAATCAGTGTGTGATTCATTTGTTTTATCATTCTCTTCTGTTCAAAGAAGTTTTTCACAGCATTACAAACATATACATTGATCACATTCCAATAAGATTGGAAGAAAATGGGAGTCATACCATTGGGTCAAGGGGCTTTGTCAAGATTCATTTGAAAGAGAGCATTTTTTATTTCTGAATCTTCCACAAGTCTCGTTAACCTTTGGTTCATAGCCTTAGTGATAGACAGTGGGATACTTTCCAGTCCTTCATGTTGTAGCAAAGGGCTTGAAATGGTGAATAGTTGGTCATAAAACTTTAGGATTTCCTCAGACTTCTTGGCTGTTCTCGCAGGTCCTTCTGCCCGCTCTCACTAGCCTTTCAATGGTATTCTACCTCCTTCTATTGATTGTGGAAGCGTGGAAGAATTTTGTGTTCCTATCCCTTTCTTGAAGCCATTGTACTCTCAATGTTTTGCCTCTAATACATTTTCTCATTTGTGTACATGGCATTGAGTTCATTTTCAGTCTACCCACTCATTTCAATCCTCTCTTCCCTTTGGTCAATAAGAGCCGCCATTTGTGTCTTGATCCTAGCTATTGCTTAGCAGAGAGTTCTGCATGTGTTTCTGGCTCCACTTTATTAGCTCTACTCGATAGTGTCTAATTTTAGCACATAGCTGGTACATGGGAGTTCCCCTCTACTCCTTAGCCTATGCATTTTCCACTAGCCTCTTCACTTCCTCTTCTTTGACCCATCTCTTATCAAAAGTGAATCTTCTTTTGGGTTGTTGCTCTTTGGGTTCTGTGTTCAGCAACAGGAGTGAATGGTCGAATGAGTGTCTCTCGACATTATAGACCTTTGCTCTCAAACATTAGAGCAACCAACTAAGGGATCCAAAGACTTGATCTAACCGTTCTTCTACAAATCCTTCCCCTTCTCTATTGTTTGCCCACGTATACCTTCTTCTCACGAATCCTAATTCTCCCATTTCCATTTTCCCTACAAAGGTTCGTAATCTGTGAAGGCTGGGTTATGCTCTATTTCTCCCTTTTTTTCATCTTGATGCATAATATCATTAAAATTTCCTCACAAGAACCACACATTTCCCCATTCCTGTCTTTGCTACTCCAAGTACTTCCACTATCTTGTCTTATTTTGGCTTCCATACTAGCATACAAAAAAACAACCCAAAACTTCCTATTCTCTCCATTACATTCACATTCCATTTGCATGCAAAAACTAGTAAAGATAATCTTACTGACTTTGATATTGCCACTCCAACAAACCAATCGGCCGCCTTTTGTGCCATCAGGTTTTACTACCCTCCATCTATCCTAGAACTTCAATCTTCTGCACATGGTAGCTGTGAAATTTTCGTCTTTTTTTTTTTTTTTGCTTGTTTCACATAGGAAAACCAAATATGATAAGTGAGCATAAATGATCTCCCTCAACTGGGAAATTATAGAGGGTCCTCCCAAACCTCTACAATTCTACACACACACCTTTATGGTTGTTTTTGGGACCATTCAAGGCTGGTTTCCTCCACCTTTTTAAGTTTCTCCCTTTCTTGTTCATCACCTCTTAGCTTTTTGTGGCTCATTTCCTTGCCTTCACCCACTTCAATACTTTCACCTTCTAGATGCCATGCTCTCTTGGTGTCTACCTCAGATGTTTGTTTCTCCTGTTTCCCCCTCCTTAGTTTCGCTTATTCTACCAACTCTACTACCTGTCCTCCTCAATATTCTTGGCTGCTTTGAGTCCTTTACACTTCTAGTTACAGGATCTTGTCTGTTGTCCACCCATTCAAGCTTCTTCAATTGCTAGACCATCACCTCGCATCGTATCGGGACATTGATTAATTCCAAAGGTTTCAGTTGTTGGTCTGCAACCCCCTCATTTTTTCTATCAACATCTATTTCTTCCATTAGTGAACCATTGCTGCTTGGGCACCTTTGTCTTTTTCTCTCTAACTGAATCAAGTGTGGACATACCTCTTTTTTTTTTAGCCTCTATCTTCTCCCTTCCCTCTTGACTTTCTTAAACCCGTTTGCAATCCCTCTCCTCTGAATCCTTGTTGAGTGCTTCTCTCTTGGTTATAGCGAGGTCCAGTAGTGAGGCTAACCGAAGCTCAGAATTTTCCACTTTTTGGTTGCTCTCCATTGCACATTTTTCATCTGTGGCCTTGGCTATTCCACTATCTTGGACTATCAAACCCCTCATCCCTTTCTCCTTCAAGTTTTTTTTGCCCCCTACAGCCCTTAGCCAATCCCTGAACTAGCCCTCTTTCACCTCATTTTTTTTTCTACATCTTGCCTTCTTGCGTTGCACGGTCTCTCTACATGACCAATCCCGCCACCATAGTAGCAGAAAGTGGCCAAATTTTTATATCGAATTGAAATCCAGTAGGACTTATCATGCAGTTTAATTTTTGCGCCTCTAAGCTGCGATTTACTCAGATCAATTAAGGCTGACTAAAATCTTCATGTGCCTCCCAAGCTAATCACTTGTTTTGGAATCAATACATCCAGCACCTTGAGGAAAAGTTTGCCCAACTTGAAATTGTTTTCCGTAGCCATCCATTGGTTCGGCAAATTCCAAACTTGAATCCAAAGCTCCACCTCACTAAAATTTGCTTCTTGGTACATTCCTTGAGGATGATGTATTGTTGGTCAAACATCCACCTCTTCTCTTGAAGCACTCTCAGCTTATCCTCAGTAATACAAAAAACAAATTAGTAAAAACTAGATCTTGGCCCCCTCACCTTGAAGGCTTGCTTTGTTGGCCATATTATAGAACTTAAGATGTACATATTTCTTGTTCGTATTTTTTCAATATTAAATTGATTATAGGGTAAAATTGTTTGATTTTGATGTACTTTTTGTTTTAGATATGGAAAATGGAGAATTGGAGAAAAATGGATTAAAAGCAAGATTTTTGTAAGAAATGTAGCCAGAAGACTTTAAACTGGGGTCGATGCCAAGATTAGGTGGGGAAAAAAAAAGTGAGAAATTTGTTGTTAGGGAGGGGGAGTAATTGATGGTGTGCCAAGAAAATTGGGCACATTTGCCAAATGCGTCAATCACCTTTTTGGCACACCATCAATTACACCCCCCCCCCCCCAACCTCCCTAAAAAAAAATCCCTTTTCTTTTTTTCCAGCATACAAGTGGGAAAGAGATTCCTTCAAAATGCTAAGCGTGGGCACATCCAACAGAGTAGAACCAAGACCAAAAAACCTCCTTGAATAAAGCATGGCTATATCTTGTCAATTGCTGAGGTGGACAAATTTGAATTTTAAAGAGAATGTTGTTGCAAGCTGGATCAAGACAGTTTTTGTTTCAAAAATCTAAGAGATTAAGTTAGCTTTAGATAGATTATGTTATTTTTACTTTAGGTTTGAAATTGAAGTTAAACATTTTTTGTTATCTTATCTTATCTAAGTTTTATCTAAACTTTATCAGCTACACTATATAAAGACCCTAGCAGTTATCTTTCAAGACAACAAAAATAGAGACTAGAGTTAGGCTAGTAGAAAGTAAGAATTAGGGCCTGCCTGGAGTGTGGGTGTGATAGGAGAGGAAATGGGTTTGATAGTATTCTTGCTGCCTGGAGCAAAGGAATGGAATGTAAATAGTAAAATTCATTCCCCACTTGAGGGGAATCCTCATACCCCCCAATATTGGGGGGTATGAAAGTTAGGGAATGCTTTCTTTCTTTAATTAATATTATAATTAATTAATATTAATTAATTTATTATTATTAAAAGTAATAATAAGTTAATTAATTAAGATTAATTTAATTAATCATTTATTTATTTAATATTATAAATTAAATAATTTCATTTATTAATAGTAATTATTATAATTAATATTAATTAATTTATTATTAACATATCATTATTAAGTAATAATAAATTAACTAATTAAGATTAATTTAATTAATCATTAATTTAATTAATATTATAATTAATTAATTAATCTCATTTTATTAATATTAATTATTATAATTAATGTATAATTAATTGTTAATATTAATTAATTACTAATTATTACTAACTAATTAAGTAACTAATACTAATTAATTAATTCAATTAATATTAATTAATTACTTAAGATTAATTTAATTAATAATATTTTTATTAATAATTAATTAATTTAATATTATAATAAAAAATGAACTAATATTAATTAATTAATTAATATTAATTATTATAATTAATATAAATTAATTTATTATCAACATATTATTATTAAGTAATAATAAATTAACTAATTAAGATTAATTTACTTAATTATTCATTTAATTAATATTATATTTAATAATTAATTAATATTATTTACTAATATTAATTATTATAATTAATTACTTAAGATTAATTTAATCAATAATATTTTTATTAATAATTAATTAATTTAATATTATAATAAATAATTAACTAATAATAACTAATTAATGAATACTAATTATTATAATTAATTTATAATCATTTCCATTCCCCAACACAAACCAACCACTATTATTAGTAATCATTCCCATTCCCCAGCACAAACCAACCAGCAGAATTATAATGAAAGACCCCACTATCATTCCCCACTACTATCATTTCCATTACCTTTACCATTCCCCTACGTGAGCCAGGCGCACCCTTAGTGTTAGTATGTCGTCCACTATGAGTGGCTAAACAATTTCTTTCTAATTCAAGAGAATAAATTGCTTCAATTGCTATCATTATAAGGTTTTGAATTTAATTCTTCTTCCTTGCTTTCAATTCTAGTACTTGTTGATTCTTGTTTTTCTTTTCTATGGTTGAATTGTGTTGGTCAATCTGACAATTTGATTTAACACTCTTCATTTTATTGTTATCCATGAGTCTAGTTATCCGTAATTGTAATGGATGAGTGGACCAAGTAGTAACTAGATTAATTATGCTATACATAATTAGTTTGGGGAAATCAACAAGACAAGATTGTATAATTGCAGCTATCTCAATTATGCAATTTTGGTTCAACTGTTTTCACCAACTTTAGTGCTATCATTAGTTTGATATGGAATGTTATCGTGTCTAGCAAATTAATTATAAGTTTTGATTTAGGTGTTGGGCACAATCAATTATCTTAGAATAACTGAGAATTTATTATGGCCATCCTAATAAGTTTTCGAGTTAAATACTTGAATTTGCAAGACAATTATTAGCGACCCATGGCCAATGGTGCAATTGAATGTAATCAACTCTTGAATCGGAAGTTCGATAACATTGATATTTATTTCTTTAATTTTTCTACTTGAACATTTATTTTATTATAGTCAAATAGTTAATAATTCAAAAAACCCCCCTTTGTTTTATTTATTTTTAATTTATTGTGTAAAACTTAGACCTATATTTTGGTTTCGGTCCGCTATTGTTACAAATTTAATTTGTAATACCAGTCATTAATTTTGCGAGCTTTGAACCCATAGTCCTTCCAATGTGTTTTGCAACCCCTCGGAATTCACCTTCTTCTCCCATACACCCTACCAATCAAGCTCCTTTGGCACTCTTCTATACTAAGCTCAACATCTTCCTCCTTCAGTTCCACACCCGACTCTTCCTCCTTGGATAAGTGGAGTCTTTGAAGCCGATCTGCTACTTCCAAGATCGGAATAGTGGATATCCCACTATCCATCCCCTCAGCTGCGCTCTCCAAAGGTCAGCTGCCTGCAAGAAGATGCAGCAAAAACAAAGAGAGTTAAAGCTAAGTGAAGGTTTCAGCTATCTGCAAAGGATAAGGTCATTTAGGAGGGCTTTAGATGTAGGACAGTGAAGGTTTCAGCTGTGGTACTTTGCTCTTGGGGCTGTCGGCTGGATGATGAGCTCAAACCCTAGAGGAGTAACTTCCTTAATGATGCCGGGATCAAGGAAACAAATCTGCTGTTTAGGCTAATCATTAGTGTGTTAGGTGATCATACATCTAATTAAGTGATTGGTTGTAAGTAGTACTTATATGTGTGTTTTAGCCCCTATATTAGTTTCATTACTTTCTAGTGACTACTGGACAATATTTTTAAGTGTTTTCTACTGACCAATGGACAATACTTAGTCTCCACAAAGGCACCTACCTTCTCATCTCCTAAAGAGAGGACCTAACACTTCAAAGGGAGACTGAGGAGATTTCCTAACCTCACAAGTTATTGTAATAGTCGATATAGAGCCCATAAAGACAAACAAGACAAATTAATCTACCAGTTTATACATCAATAATTAATTTGCCCATGAATCCTAATTCAGTGACTTTGGGATGAATTCTTGGCAGGTTAGAATTCGTTAAGCAATTTACCCAAAAGAAAAAAAAATTTCAGTGCATTATGATGATATATTCCCTCTGGAAACTGCTCTCTGTAGTTAAATGCAGAATCACTTATTGGGTAGATGAACATAATTATTTAATTGTTTTCCATGTTTGGGAAACTGACTGCTTGTTGTTGACAATATATTAATAAAATCTGGTATTATGTAACGTTTTGTAGAATGACATATAACAAAAACAAAGGATGGAGAAATCATAAAGCTTTTACTCATAGGTAAGTCCAAGGATTTCACATCAAGTATGCATTTTGGCCGGCATATGATAAGTTTTTCTAGTCAAGCTTAACTTAGGTGACAAATGCACTAGCCAATTTGTCAACATATATAAGATCGAACCATATTCGAATATTCCTAAAATTTATTTGACGTTCATAATCAAGCATGAGAAAATGCTAAACATTTGGTAATTTCTCCTTCGAATAAAATAAAGGAGTCTATTGAGGTGGCTAACCATGCATGTTGCGTATACATTTGGTACACAAATTGCATAATGTCATAAATAATTCAGTTAGAGTCATATAAGTTTGAAGAGTGTTTATTATTTAATTAACATAATTTTTTCACTCTAAGTCCATACTAAATTTAGGATGAATATGAAATCCCTCAAAGTAATATTGCAAATGGTTGACTATATTTTTGGATATAGAAGAGAGACTTTACTTTATACTCCCTCCATCCAAAAGAAAAAAATTTTTCACTTTTGATTTGACACAATTTTTTAAAATTACAAAGTACAACATATTTAATGCACAATTAAATATATAATTTCGTATTTACTTTTTAATTTGAGTTATATATTATCATTATTAATAAGTAAATACGAGAATTTCATGTTAAAAAATATACTCTTTTTTGGGACGGAAATTTTTTGTTAAAACTGGACTCTTTTTTTTTTTTTTTTGGATATATATAGGTGCTACTTAATTATGCTATCTGATCTTGTGAATTCTTACATAGAATTGATTCTCTACATCAACTACTTGATTTCAATTTCTTGTGGATTATTGGTCAATATTGTTGAGGCTTTTAAGTAAGTCCTCACATCAAAATTAGGACCTAATAAACACATTTTCAACCTAAAAGTTAGCCAGCAGCAAGTATTGAAATTTCAGATTTTATCAATTAGCACATACCTTTCAAAAACAGTTGCCAGATAATAATCCAAACTCGAAGGTTGAAACTAGTATGAACACACCTATAAAACGAGTACTATATGGAAGTCCTCCTGTATCATTGCTAACTAGTAACTTAGGTACTTATATAAATCCCTTTGGGATCGCTTTCTAATTCATATTATAATTTCATCATTATATCATGGATCACCAAAAACTTCCTGTGATCAACTTTGCCCCAGAGAACTTGAAGCATGGCACAGAAAAGTGGTACTCAACATGCAAAGATGTGATGAAGGCCCTTGAAGAATATGGTTGCTTCATGGCCATTTATGACAGAATCCCTTTGAAGGTGAGAGATTCAATCATTTCAGCACTTGACCAGTTGTTCGACCTCCCAAGAGAAACAAAAATGAAAAACACTGCGAGCAAGCCTTTTTTTGGCTATTTTGGAGACGACTCTGAATTACCTCTTTATGAAGGCATGGGAATTGAAGATGCAACAAATATCAAAGCAATCAAAAAATTTTGTGAGCAGTTCATGTGGCCCAATGCAGATGGAAATGAAGAGTTCTGGTACACATGACACGACTTGTTTTGTGAATCCCATTATTTTAGAACCATATATATTGATTGATTAATTGTTTATTTTGAGTTTTAATTACTTGATTTTTTTTTAGTGGGATTATCCATCGATATGTGGATCTGTTATCTCCTTTGGAGGAAATGGTGATTACGATGGTTTTCGAAAGCTATGGCTTAGGGAAGCTATGTGAATCTCACATAGATTCTACCACTTTCCTGATTCGATTCAACTCATATAGAGTGTCAAGACTGAACGAGACAGCCGTGGGAGCTCAACCTCATACTGACAAGAGCTTCTTGACAATTCTTGATCAAAATCAAGTTGGTGGTTTAGAGGTGAAATTGAAGGATGAGCAGTGGTACGCTGTTGATTTCCTGCCTTCATCATTTGTTGTGATGGCTGGTGAAGGATTATTGGTAGGTTTTACATATATACATATACATATTCTCCTCTTTTTTTCTCTTTTTTTCTGGTTTTTTAATTGAATACAAGAATTTTATATGCTAGGATTGGAAATAACTCATCTCGCCAATGAAATACCAAATCAAGCACAACTAACTACATGCTAAATGCGTTCTACTACATCTTCAGGACCTTTGCCCTTGTACTTGCAACAAAACATAAGTAAATCTCAAGTACACACTATGTGTATGTATATATATGTAGTCGTGCACAATTGTAGAATAAGGATTATTGCTATGGTTAAATTTTTGGTTAATCGAGAAGAGATATAGTGCTTCTGAATTGCATATCAAAATATATTTTTATATTTTTCAAAAAAAATTTCGCATTTTTAATATAATCTCTCTCTCAATCTTTATATTAAAAAAGGCAAAAATATATTTTGAATTCATACGTTAACCTCTTTTTAATAATCTATTTTCTAATTATCAATGAGGTTGAAATTTATTTTAGTTAACCTGTTTTGTCAATTTAATTAATTACTTTACAGGCATGGAGTAACAACAGAATACGAACACCAGTTCATCAAGTAACTATGAATGGGAAAGTGCCAAGGTACTCAATAGCGCTTTTTTCTTACCATAAGGGGATAATACATATACCTGAGGAGTTGATTGATGAGGAACACCCTCAACGCTTTAAGCCATTTGATCATCTTGGATTGCTGAATTTCTTTGACACTCAATATAAAGAGGGAGGGATGTCACATTGTAGCATTTACTCTTATTGTGGTGTTTGAACATTTCTTAGTTAAAACTTCAATGATACTTTGCTTACTATTAGTGTGTGACTGCGTGTACGCAACACACACAATGTGTTTATTGTGCTTACATATGTATTTTTGAGGCTTTCCTTTCCACCTCGTATTATTCTATAAATTAATTTAAGGGGATTTTCTCCACCTATATATCTGAGATCCCAACTGGGCACTGCCTGCCAGTCATGATTGTTCATTATTAGTGATGATTAGCCTAATCTTTGACGTAAGGCATGCTCTCTTTGTGTTTGGAACAATTGACAAGGACAACAAGGTTGACAGATCATACGACACAAGCTCATTAAGCGTGGAGGAGATATTGAGTGTAATACAAAGTAATCTAAGGGCACAAGTTTTTGAGTTCATTAGTCAAAAAGCCAATATTTTGATTACTCTTATACGAAAAATGAAGATGAAAGGATTATATTCAATATTTAATCTTTAAGGGTAGGAGGGCTGTCGCCGAGTTGTGGATTTTGACAATGAGGTGATGAGTAGTGGAGATTTGCAATATTTTGATTTGATCCAAAATGGATTGTACTGCCAAATAGAATTTGGTTAAATTCTCTAGTGATTTGCATATTTTGAGTAAGTACGGAGTGTAAAGGATCTAATCATATCCAATGCAAACTTAGGACCCTTTCTATGAGGTGGAAATATAATCTTTAAAGCTATGGTTTGGAGAAGTATCATCATTCTTTCATGGGATCACTTGCTCACTAGCTCACTTGCTGAGATTAATGATTTATAGGGTGAGTCCAACGTTGGTTGTTCACCTCACAGTGACAAGTCCTCCATATCCATACTTCACCAAAATCAAGTGAATGGCTTGGAGGTCAAAACCGAGGATGGAAAATGGATCATGGTCGACTTTCCTCCTCCTTCCCTTTTGGTTTTGGCCGGTGATTCTCTATTGGTTAGTTGTATAATCTCCAGCGAAAAAGCATTTTCGCTTCAACATCATTGATCAGGACATTCACGATGAAATTTCTTTATCTCAAAAAAAAAGTCTATTTTTAGAATGAAATTTTTATAATACCTTTATTAAAAATGATTATATATGACTATAATTCAAAGAAAAGGATAAAAACATAAAATTGTGCATGAATAATGTATTAAATGTATTGTACCTAATATTAAGAAGAAAAAAAGGTTGCACCCAACTCAAAATGAACTCCTTTTTTGACACCGAATGAGTAACAATTATGTATGGCCATATTTAATATATATATATATATATATATATATATATATATATATATATATATATATAATTATGCATTAAATGATGTATTAAAAGTATTGTACTATATCAAAATAGACTCTTTTTTTCGAACAAAAGAAGTAATTAATTTATAAAATTAAAATGGATGTCATTGTAAATTACCTCATATATATTGTGGTCCTATCCATAAGTCACATTCTCTTATAGTTCCATAAACTTTTCAAATCTTCATTTCAAAATGATAGTGAGATTTATGAATACCAAATTCCTTTCAAAATGTTGAGTTGATAAAATTTTGGGCAATTGGATTACATCACCATTACCATCAGCCAATTGAACAGAAGCAATGGGTATTTGTTTGTTTGTCAATTCTTTCAAACCCGTCATGGTTGAAATCTATTTTTATTAGGACCACCGGAAAAGAAATTTCGATTGGGCCCCCAATGGTCCAGCATCTGCCCACTAGGCTCCTGGACCAGATACATTGTAATCCCTAGGTCCAAGTTACGTTGATTTAAAAATTAAAAATAAAAAATAAAAAATTGGTGATTGAGCTATCAAATCTATAAACTTTTGCAATTATTTGGAAGGAGTTGAATATTATACACTTCATCTGAACGTCAAGGATTTTCAATATAATGTTGTTTATTATTGTTAACATTGAGGGACTTTTTTAAAAATTTTCAAACGACACGTATCATTATTTTTTTTATTATCAACGTTGAACTCGGAAATTTTTTTTTTTTTTTTTGTCTTTTTTTCTTTCAAAATTTGAATTCTTGATGGGTTATTTGAAGGCTAACATTAATTGAGAGTAGAATTTTGATGCTAGACAAACTTTACTCAAAATGATCTAAAATGCCCACCCCAAAGTTAATAATCAATCATGATAAATAGTACTAATGCTATGTCGAGAGAAAGAGTAACTATTATTGTAGTCAAATTAAAAGGAAATGTTCAAAATATTTTTGAAAATTAATTGTTCTCCCACTCGATCCTTTATATCTATATAAAGGTCTCATTTGTACAAAAATGAGACTAGTTAATGATCTATACAGAGAAAATTTATAATGAAAATTCACAATGATTAATGTGATAAAGACATAAATATAAAATTGTTGATGATATTTTAAAAAATATATAAAATAATAAAAGATATTTTATCTATTTATTTTTCTGAAATTAATCATTGTAATTTTTTACTATAAATTTTCACTAACAATATCCACACCTAAAGAGGAATTGTATTATACCATTCCCTTTCTCGTCTTAGACAGATTGATTTTGATTTACTCCATACCAATAATTCAGTCATGACATACTCCCATTGGCCCTCCACCGGCGGGATGGAAACTATAGGGTCCGTGATGGCTTCTATAAAAGCCCTTCCACGAAGTTTAAGCCAACACAAAGCTTGCAAAGATTAAAATGACCGAAATCATATGAGCAAAACCCATGGCAACTCAGGCAGTTTCCAGCCTTCCCATTGTAGATTTGAGCAAGGAAAAATTGATCCCAGGAACAACTTCATGGGATGAAGTATGTGCTACAGTCCGCCATGCTCTTGAAGAGTATGGCTGCTTTGTGGCATTATATGATCAACTCTCTTCAGAACTCAACAAGGAAATCTTTGATGTAGTCAAGGAGTTGTTTGATCTTCCTATAGAAATCAAAGCTAAAAACTCGAGTGATATACTCTTGTACAGCTACATTGGACAACTTCCTCATGCTCCCCTCCACGAAAGCATGGGAATCCCTCTTGCCAACACTATTGAAGGAGTTGAAAGTTTCACTAAGATCATGTGGCCCTCAGGAAATGACCGATTCAGGTACTAAATTTTTGTGCTTGCCTGTTTCTGAAAATCCCATAATGTTTACTTTTATAATCTAATTTCCTTCTTTATTAACTGAAAGTGTAACTTTTTTCCTTTGGGGCGTTGTAGCAATGCCATATTATCCTATGCTAAGACTCTCGCAGATCTGGAAAATTTGGTGGACAAAATAGTGTTTGAAAGCTATGGGGCAGGGAAGCATTTGGAGCAGCATGTTCAGGCAACAACTTACATTCTTCGGCCCATAAGATATAAGCCATTCCAAGAAGGATTGGATAATGGGAATATTTGTTGTAATGTTCATACCGACAAGGGATTCCTAGCCATACTTCATCAAAGTCAAGTAAATGCACTGAAAGTAGAAACAAGGGAAGGAAAATGGATTGATGTTGACTTTCCACCGGATTCATTTGTTGTTATGGCTGGAGATGCCTACGAGGTATTTAATTATATGTATAGTCAACCTGAACCATCTGACATTTATACATGAGCTTGTGATTAACCAAAAAATTAGTTTAATTAGGAGCCAGAAGAGTTCTAAACTTAATCATGCGGGCAATCTTTCGATCTCCTTCCCTTTTCTGCTTTTGGTGTGTTTGACATTTTCTTTTTAACTCTCCTAATTGATTACTACCAGGCATGGAGTAACGGTCGGATTCATTCACCAAAACATCAAGTGATCATGACTGGAGATAAGCCAAGATACTGTCTGGCTTTTTTTACATACGGTGAAGGGACAGTGGAAATACCAGAAGCGGTGGTGGATGAAGAGCACCCTTTACAATATAAGCCATTTGACAACATGGGATTAGTTCACTTTTATTTGGGTCGTACAACTGACATGACGGGAAGCACCGCTAAGGTTTACTGTGGTATCGCTGCTCCATAATATAGAGCACCTGATTACATCCCATGAAAATTCTTGAGGATTTCTACAACTTTATTGCCATCTTATGAAGGGGATCCCAAGCAAATTATGCAGTCATTTCCCAAATATATTGTGCATTTGTTCGTGCATGCAGTCGTGCTTAATGATTTGATGGTGTTGAATGTGATGTGTAATGTGAAGAATAAATAAATTAGTGTTTGGAGAAGGCTAGCACCTTCCTTGTAACAATTTATATATTCAAGTGTGATGCTACTATCTTTAGTTTGGGTGTAATTAGTGGTTAATAAACTTAATGAAGAAAAGTCATAGAAAAATGTTCTTGCATGAAAATTAATGTGATGGAAACAAAGGCCTGGAGCAATATCTTTCATCCGAACGCTCATATGCATTGATTCGTACACGGAGCAAGCCAGAGTCAATATTATTTCATGTAATGGATATTTAAATGTAAGTGTGATATTATTATGTATGTGTAGTTTCCAGTGTACGTACCTGATAAATTTCATGAAGAAGAATTGGTAAAATGTTGGAAACGTATGTTCATTCGTATCTTATGAAGATTAATTAGTTACATGAATCCGGTTGAGGCATAGGTTAATTAGTATAATTTTGTACTTTTCGAAATAATAACTGTAAAATAAAAAGTTTATTAAAAATATATAAAAAACTAAAATGTAAAAATGCGTTTTGCAATTCAATTCATACGCACCTAGTGTGTTTTGGCAAGGTTGCAAGTAGAGCAACATATAAAGTCACAAATAGTGATCTCAGTGGAAATCACCCACTTTTCCCACTTTTCCCATATGTTGGAAAATTTCTATCTAATTCATCTCTTCTCCAAGAACATTGTTTTTGTTTTTCATTTTATACTTTTGTGCTTTTACTTGTCTAGAAATTACATGTTTGCGATGTTACGAAAAATATGCAACCAATTTGAAACTAATCAATTAATGAATTATTGCGTTTTACTTACATCAACAACCATGATTTATTAGAATGCAAAAGGAGAGTATATGTACCTTTTATTCTTGTAACTTTGTGATCCCTTTGGCTTCTAACCTTTTAATTTTTTTTACTTGTTGTGACCTTTAGATTTTTGTAACAAGAAGACAATTATGTGAGGATGAGCCCCCTAAACTATATAAATTTTAGAATTGTAGTAGTAATACTACTTAGTAGTATTTTTCATACTACGTTATTGTAGGAATCTCTATTAAATTTCCATTCCTTAAGGTTAGTGAGATTTACCGTCACCACCTTGATGAAGGGGTGAAAAGTAAATATCCGGGCTAAGGATCCTTCATCTTAAAGCGGTAAGTGAGTATAATTCAAAGATTTTAAATCAATTTCACAAAACTAGTGCCGCTTCATTTTTCTCAAGTAATGTGAACAATTCTCAAAATCTAACTGGGCATATGAGGTCATGGTCGGTCGTCGTCATATACGTGGTGGCTACTCATCACCGTATGGGGAGTATGATGCTGCGAATGAGAGTCTCATACTTGTACTTCTCAAAACATCTTATTTTTATTTAAATAATTTGATGCAATGAACTTTTAATTTGATGTTTTAAATCTTTATTATTGAATATTTACTTTAATCTATATGTGGTAGTGCAAAAATAATGAAGGTCTTAAGAGCAATTATAATTTTTCCTGAGAAACAAACTTTGCATTGATGATGCATTATATTCATCAAAGTCTCAAACGAATTTGTTGAGTTTTAAAGATATTTGCCAAATTGATATCATATTAAAACTACAAAAAATTAAAACCAAATCTCCAGTATTTTTGAGCATACACAGACATATATATGGCTATATTCATTCACCTTGGACCATTTCGATATTTTATGGTTTTAATTGATCTTATTATCAACTCACAACCCGGGGCGCTGCAAGATTGTCGAGAGCAAGGTTATTAAAACTTTTTTATTTTAAATCGAAAGAGAAGAGGAAAATCCGTACCTGGCGCTTTTGCAGATTGCTGGAGCAAGGTTATTAAAAACATTTTTACGTAAAAAAAAGAGGGTCCACAAAAAATCGATCAATCGAAAATGAAATCGTAAGAGTTTACAAATTATAAAATATAATATATATAATATGTTAAATTTATAAATTATAAACCTAGTCAAATTTATAAAAGTACACAATTTTCACAAAAATATTATCAATGACAAAGATTTAAACTGTATCCAAACTCAAATCCAAAGAAAATACATCAAACGGAATTATTTCCATCAAATCCAAGCCAACAAAATCCAAAGAAATGTAACACTAAAAATAGCAAAAATTCAACAAAAATCCAGCAAAAGAAAAAAAATCCATCAAACGGAATTCAATTCCATCAAATCCAAGCCAACAAATCCGGCAAGCGAATTCGTAATCCATCAAATCCAAGCCAACAAAATAAAATCCAAAAAAGAATTCGTGAGGTGTGAGGAGAATGAGGATACAACAATTGCAAATACTAATATACTATACTATAAGAATGGTCTGCCCAAAGAGCAAATTCGCAGAAACTCATTTTTTTGATTTCCAAAAAAAACCGCAATTAATTGATTTTCGCCCGATTCTCGGAAAATCAAAATCAAAATGGCCGTCCACAAATACCGTCCATTTGACTAAAGTCACAAAACGCGCCAAAATTGAGATTTGGTGAAATCGCTAATAACGCACGATTTTTACCGATTTTCTACGCTTCAAATCGTTTAGTCTCGTAAAATCGTAAACGTACTAGTAAAAACGCTTAATTTAACCAAGGGGAGAATTTATTAATTCTACGCGTCATTTTCCTAATTATTTCATTAAAACAATATGTTCATACACAAAAGCGGTCTAGCGAATTGTTTATGAACTAATTTTCCAACCTCCATTACAATTGGTTCATGGTCGAACCAAATATTTCCCATCTAAGAATATATATGTTGAGAATGAATCTTCATCAATAATTAAATATCTTGAGGATTTATTTACATCTCGATTTGTTGAAGAAAATTGGTTAGAATGAATTATCAATGTCTCATTTTGATAAGCAATGTGAATCGAAGTTCAAAAGATAATTCATTTGCAAAATTTAGAAAATCAATTGCTAGATGCTGTAAATGTTCATATTAGAATTGATGTCCCTAAAGAACAAGTGATCGCCAAAATGAGTCTAGATAAAATTCCTACAAAAGAAAATAAGCAAATGATTGATATTACAACTCAAGAGTTTAAAATTTCCAAAAGAAATTCGGTGCCTGAAAAATAGTAATCATGAGATCTCAATTAATTATGCCATCTTGAAAGATGGGACCGATCGACAATTAATGTCGATAATAAATTTGTCCATGCAAGAGGAATGAAAAAATGAAATTGTGCGATATATGGCACGCCTTGTTAAAATTGGTATTGATTATGATGGATTAAACTATATAGATCTCTTTATGGGTATAATCGCTTTAGTGAATATTTCTCAAGCCTTAGTGAATATTTGGTCAGAAAGGTATGATGTTTAAGTATATAGTTTTTTGGTCAATTTTCTTGTATTTTTATGCTTAAACTACTTATTAAATTGCATTTCAAGAGCTTATGTCTCGGCAAATCTTTTTGAAGCCTAATGGAGAGTCGGATTCGAACATGGGATTGGGGGGATAGGAAAGCAACATTAAGTTCCAAAATGTTGTAATGCAAAATATTAATCATTGATCAAAACTCTGCGGATACAAAACTACTCTCCTACTACTGCGATACAAAATTACTAACCCACTCCAGAGAGAAAATCTGAAAAATCTACACAAAGCTTGAACAACAAAGAAAAAGAACTCCAATTGAATTGCCGCCAAATCTTTTATTTTTCTCAAGAAAGTCTCACATGGGCACAAGAATGACATTTTGCCTATAAATAGCGACGACTTGGGACGGAAAAGTTTAGATTTAGTTGTAGTCATTTTATTTTCTTTTCTTCGAATTTCAATCATCTTCTTCTGTTTTGTTGTCTAAACTTTGTAGTAGTTTATCTCGGTTTCTTAGTAGATTTACAGCCACAGCTTGTTTCTTCTTCTTGTTTCTCCTGGTTTTCCCTAATTTTTCCTTGATTTCTTGTGCTCGAAAATCAGTCACACTGGGTCTCTTTTTTCTTGACACATCCATTCCTTCAAGACATACACATAGAAACTCAGCTACAAGCTTGAAAGACAAAGAAGAAGAAATTTGTTGTTTTGTTCCTTGAAGTTACTTAATTGCAAGAACAAACCATGGTTTTATCTTTTCTTATTTCCTTTAGTTTTGTTTAGTTTAATTTAGTTATTTTATTTTTCTTTCCTTGTTTTTGTGTTTAGTGTTATTTAGCAATTTTAGTAATTTAAGTTTTGTATTTTGTTATGAAATTTGTTGAAGTTTATTTTTATTTTTTCTTTTGCAATTATGTTTAAGAAATTGGTGTTGTTCTTCTATTTTAATATGAACTAAATTCTTTTCTAAACTATGAAGTCTTAATATTTTTCTATTAATATAATTTGATTTAATTTTCTATGGTTGAGTATTTATCTTTGTGCTTAATGCTTCTAATTACTTGATCACTAATTAGATGATTTGTTAATCATAATTGGAAGAGGTGTTATGTGTCAAGTTCATTGAGATAAATGCCATAAATTGCATGTAGGATAGGAATATACCTACATGGTTTGTGTAGTTGCTATATGAGAATCCATAGAAATTTATGACTTCATAATTGTTGTAATTCACATAGGTATATAGTGAATTAGCAATTAGGAGGATTTTATTAGATCTCGGAGGGACTAGTAAATAAATTTGGGAATCTCGACTATCAACCAGAAATTAAATTAGATTATAGAAATAGATTAATATTAGGATGGATTAGTTATGGTGAAATCGAAAACCCTAGATCTTTGGTCAACTTAATCTATTAACTTGCTTTGTTTAGTTTTTAATTTTAGTTTTAATTAAGTTTTAAAATTACTTTTAACTTAGCTTATCCATAAAATATTTTTTTCTTCAAATAAAGTTAGAACTATTTTAATTTCATTTAATAATTCATTAGTCTCTGTGGGAACGATAAATTATATTCACTCTATATTACTTGTTAACGATCACGCACTTGCGTAAATTCGCAACATCCGTATGTCCATGCATTTTTATAAAGAGATCCAATTCGAATTTGTCATTATTGTTGTTTATGTTGATGATTTAAATCTTATTTGTTTAAAAAAGAATTTGAAATGAAAGATCTTGGAAAGACAAAATTTTGTCTTGGTTTGCAAATTGAACATTTGGAAAATAGTATCTTTCTACATCAATTAGCTTATCTAGTTAAATTGCTTAAAAGGTTTTATATGGATAAAGCACACCCTTGAGCACACCTATGGGGTAAGGTCACTTGATGTGCATAAAGATCCTTTCCAACCTTGTGAAGGTGATGAAGAACTACTTGGTCCAAATACCATATCTTAGTGTTATTTGAGCATTAATGTATCTTGCTAGTTATACGACCCGGATATATCATTTGTTGTAAATCTACTAGCAAGATATAGTTCTTCAATGTTGTTAAACATATATTTTGTTACCTTCAAGGTACAATTGATATGGGTCTTTATTATCTTAAAACACTCAAGTATGATAGATATCTATCGATCCCCATAATGCATGTGGTGGTATCAGTTATTTCTTGGCATTCAAATATTGGCCATCCATGAAGCAAGTCGGAGTGTTTTTGGTTAAGATCTATGACTCACCATATTCAAGAGATATGTGGTTTGCATTTCTATTTTATTTGAAGATAATCATGTATTGCTCAATTGAAAGAGGGATATATCAAAGGTGACAGAACAAAACACATCTCTCCAAAGTTCTTTTCACACATGATCTCTAAAAGAATCGTGATATTAGTGTTCAAGAAATTTCAAATGATAATCCATTTATTTACAAAGTCACTACCAACTTCAACATTTGAAAAGCTATTGGGTTGCGGTCATGAAAGATATCCAATGATATGCTCCATTGTACTCTTTTTTCCACCGAGTTTTTCCCGAAAGGTTTTTAACGAGGTAGTGTCACATTTTAATATACTCCTTTTCCTTCACTAGGTTTTTATCCCACCGGGTTTTTCCTAATAAGGTTTTAATGAGGCATTTTTTTCTCAAAACGAACATCCAAAGGGGAGTGTTATGAATCATGCAAATTGTAGATATCCAGCCATATTCTTCCTTATTACTCTATATAATTCTCCACTTACTCATGATTTATTAGAATGTAGCGGAGAGTGTTGGTCGATCGTTAACAAGTAATATAAAGTGAATATAAATTTATCGTTCCCACAGGACTAATTGTTTATCAACAATTTAGTTAATTCTACCTTTATTTGAATGATAAAAAGATATTTTATGAATAAACTAAATTAGAACTTAATTTAAAACTTGAATTAAAAACTAAATTTAAAACAAAGCAAAGCAAAGTAAAGTAATGAATCAAATTGGTTTGATTTCACCATAACTATTCCATCTTAATATTCATCTATTTCTATAATCTAATTTAATTTCGATTCCCAAATTTATTTACTAGTCCCTCCCGAGATCTAATAAAATCCTCCTAATTGCTAATTCACTATATTCCTATGTGAATTACAACAATTATGAAGTCATTAATTTCTATGGATTCTCATATCAAACCATGTAGGTATATTCCTATCCTACATGTAATTTATGGCATTTATCTCAATGAACTTGACATAACTCCTCTTCCAATTACGTTGATTAACAAATCATCTAATTAGTGATCAAGTAATTAGAAGCATTAAACACAAAGATAAATACTCAACCATAGAAAATTAAATCAAATTATATTAATAGAAAAATATTAAGACTTCATAGTTAGGCTACATCTAAACCCTAGAAAAGAATTTAGTTCATATTAACATAAAAGAATATCACCAAAAATTTAAACATGATTGAAAAGAAAATAAAAGAAAAATCCAAACAAAAGCCGTAGATGATAATACTTAGCAAAAAATTTCATAACAAAATACAAAACTTAAATTACTAAAATTTCTAAATAAAACTAAAAACTAAAACAATAAAAGAAAGCTAAAATTGATAACTAAAATAAACTAAAGAAAACAAGAAGAAGACAAAAAAGAAAATATGTGAGAAAAAATTTCATGGTTTGTTTCTTACACCAGTAAACAAAAACAAACATTTATGCTAGCTTTACACCCAAGTCAAGTCTTGGCAGTGTTTTATCACAAACCAATGGAAAACAAAGAAAAGATTGTCGCAGAAAAGAAAGAAGAAACCCAAAGAAGTCATTAGTTAGCAGAGAAAAAAGAAGGCCGGCAAGTTGTCATTTGAAAAACTAACGGTTTCAGAAAATTTTGTTGAAGAAAAATCCGAGATGAGTACAAAAAATTTCTTAAAACAAAGGAAAAATGTCGCCCAAAAGAATGGGGATCATTTGAAATGGGCTCTTCCTCCGCTCCGTTCCACTTATTTATATTTAAGGCTTGTCCAGATGCTTGCTCCAAAAGAATGGGGGATACGAATGGGAATGGGATCTTCTCCCTCCGTTTTTTGCACTATTTATAAGGCTTGTCCGCATTTTTTTCTTTTCTTGTTTCTTTCTTTGTTCACCACAAACATGTGTTGTTGTCTTACATGTGTCATGTCATCTTTTAAAGAAAAGCAGCTACATTGCTCTTCACATGTCATTTTTTTCTTCTTTCCTTGAATTGTTTCCTTTCGCCTGCCTTTCTTTCTTTTCTTCTTTTTCCTTTCAAAGATTTCAATTTGAAGTTCTTATTCATGTCATGTTTTTTTTCCTTCACACTTGTTTTGTCCTTTCTTTCTTTTGCTTTGTTTCTTTGTTGTCCGGTTGCTTCATTTCTTTTCTTTTCTTTGTGTGTTGCTCACTGCCTTTATCTTTGTTTGTTTTGTTCTGTTTGCTTTTATGTGTGCTTTTTCCTTCATGTTTTTCCTTTCATTTGCTCTGCTTTTTCTAGCTTGTTATCTTATCTTGAATGCATTCAATTGGAGTTCTTTTTTTCTTTGTTGTTCAAGCTTTGTGCAGCCATTTATTGTAGATTTTTCATATTTTCTCTCTTGGAGTGCGGGAGTAGTAGGTTATATCAGATAGTTTTGATCAATGATTATCGGGTTCTTCATTTTGCATTACAACATTTTGGAACTTAATGTTGCTTGCACTTCCGATCACACCACCATGTGTCTTGATCTCCCATTCCATTAGCAGCAAAAAGATTTGCCCCATCAAATGTGACATCAAATACAAGAAAATTGACCAAACTATATACTTAAACATTTTAACTTCTTGTAACCTACAAGACAATTATGTGAGAGGATGAACTCTAAACCTATATAAATAGAGGTTTAGTGAAGGTATGAAAGATAGAAAATTTTCACTACAATTTGTGTTCTTTACATTTCTAATTTGTCTTACTTTCATACTATTATTCTATTTACTAGTTTATTACATTTTAGAATTGTAGTAGTAACACTACTTAGTATTATTTTCATAACAATAATGAATAACTTGATGTAATTTTGATTAGATGTAATTTTTTTAGTTAAAAGTTTTATTTTTATCTATATTTTTAATATGAATTTTCATGGTAATTATTAATAATTAATAAAAAATGTTATTTTTTTAAAGAAAAATAATTTTGGAATGGTTTGATATTTTTATTTTTATTTAAGTGAAATCATCTCCAAATTTTAGTGAGCAAAGTCATGTAATGAAAGCATAAATTGTTGCAACTTAGTCTAACAAAGTGGTGGTTTAACCTCCAACCTTACAAATATATATATGTGTGTGTGTGTGTGTGTTTGTGTGTACTCACACGCATATATTTGCTAGATTTCAATATGTATTCTATGTTTAAGATAATTACATAAATTTACATTAAATGCCTTTTCAGTTTTTTAAAACTAAAACTACACAAACCCTAACATAACAAGCTTTGAAGTATATGACATGAATCGAGATCAAACATGCTAATACATGAGAAAGTTGACAACTCTTTGGAATTAATCAAGAGAGGAAGATTAGAGTGTGACTGTGAGAAGTTATCAAATTTTGTTGCATTTGATTTTGATCAAATTATTGGGATTGATAAAAATCGGGCTATGAATACTTGTTTTTGGATTATTATTCCAATCGGGATCCTTAATGTGTAATGACTTGGAGTTATTCTTTGGATGGGTGAAAAAGGTATGGAAAGATGTTGATCTAATGCAAGTTTAAGGACAATCTTTGATCAAAGAGTGGGAATTTGATAAGATCAGCTGCCCTTTGATTGCTTGGAGAGGGCCCCACGTTTTATTTCTTGGAGATCAACCACACAAAAAGAGAAAAAAGACTGGCCGACCTGACTGCACGAGATGCACAAAACCCTAGTAGCCGCATGGGAAAAGACTAAAATATAAAAAGGGGTAGTCGTCTTAGAATAAAAGAAAACACAAGATTTATCTTTCAATCAAGATTAATTGAGGTTTGATTCTAACAATTGTGAGTTCGATAACTCTATTATTTCTTTTATTCTTGAGTATTTATATATTTTTATGCTTCATTATATTATTGAATTGAATTATTGACAAGAGACCCTCTTGCTTGATAGCTAAAAATTAGATAGATATTTAGAATAATTAACCATTGGTTGATTGTTCTAATTCAAGTGACAAATAACAACATCGAAAGGTAATCAACTCCTTAGATTGTATGTTATGAAAATATATATTCTAACTTAAATAAACAAGGCATTTTGGGTTTCTTTGGTTTAATATTTGTTTTGAATCTTAATGCAATTAATAGACATAACTCATAGGACCGATACGAAGTTGTGTTTGTTAATTAAAGATTGGTTGTTAGAGAGCGAATCTTCAACAACAATAATCTATTTATTCAAGATAAAAGAACCTATCTTTTGAATTAATGATTAATTCAAGAAATCAATACCAAATTAATTCTTGGTTAGAAGCTTCTCATAATGATTTTCCTCATATTTTTAGTTAGCTATTTAATTTATTTGGTTTGTCTCAATCGGTTTTGCTTAGTTTCATAATACTTTATTTTATTTTGTTTAAGCTATTTACGTAACTTAGCTCGAGAAAAGAACCTATCAAATTTTGGCGCCATTTGCGGTTTTTCATAATTTATTCCTTTTATTTTTCTTGCTTTTATAATTGTTTGGTTGTTTTATGCCACATTCTTCTCATATAGGTCAACTCACATACGATCCAGATAGAGAAAATAGCACGAGGCTTAGAAAAGAAACCAAACAACGATCTCTTTGAACATAAATTGTCTGAATTTTTTATATTGATAAAGGATTTAACTATGCTTGATTTAAACCAACAACCGCTCGCATTGATTATCCTACTATAGATGTGAGATCCTCATAAGTACTTAAAGGGATTCCATATGGTGTGTTCCACGATGAAACCGCAAGGAGTGACTAAGGATCAAATTAAGATCTCCGGTTCAATAAACACATGGACCAAAATGAAGAGGCATTGGAGAAATTCTTTCTGCCTCCACGTGCCCCTACATTGGAAAAGATATATGTGGTATGAGACTATGCATGAATATTGGGAAAGGTTTAACATCAAATTCCTAATCAATTTTTATCCAATATTTTTATGAGAGACTAAAAATTCAACCAAGGCAAGGAATTTAATCTTTAACATAGAATACACCTATGATCTATATTTAGACAATTTGACTACTTCAATGGAAAAGTTGGTTGTAGGAAATATTCAGCGGTGAAAGCTTGTGGTATTTGCTCCAATTCAAATAATTTCACCGACATGTGCAGATGATCATTTTGAACATGCTAATGCTGTTGGTGGATTCTGTCCACCACAATTATGGGCCATGACCAAACTCGGACCCAGCATTCAAAACTTGAATCTCAGGGTGTTACCCTCTCAAACGGTTGTTAATCCAAGGCAAAATGTTACCATAACACATAATCATGAAGAGGTGGAAAAGAAGTGAAACCCTAAACAAGAACCTATCGAGACAACCTCATTTCCCCACGAGATTTTGCCAAAAAGAAAGATGAGGAAGAAAAGGAGATTCTTGAGACTTTGCAAGGTAGAGTTAAATATTCCTTTAATTGATGCAATTAAAAATGCCTTGATATGCTAAATTTCTCAAAGAATTATGTACCAACAAAAGAAAATTAAAAGACAATGAAATTTTTAGTGTAATGTCTCAAATTGTGCTACAAAAGTTACCTTCAAAATGCAAGTATCTAGGTATGTTTATCATCCATTGTAAAATAGGCAATATGAAAGTTGAAAAACCATGTATGATTATCTATTTATACTTCTTTGAAATTGGGACCTTTGAAACAAATGATAATTCAACTTGCGATAGATCTAATGTTTATTCTGAAGATGTTTTGGTACAAGTAAATGGATTTGTGTTTCTGCAGATTTTTATGTACTTGAAAATTGATGTTCATGATGGTACAATAATTATGGAATATCCTAATGATCTATGTGTTGTTTATGCTTTTAATGCTATTGATACTCTAGCTCAAAAACATTTGATTTTTGTGATGAGGATAAATTAAAAATTGCACTTGATTATAGTTTCACTCCTGAGAAGTGTAGATTTTGAACAAGAATTTGTGATGGATGATGATCTTCACTATGATCAAATACTCCACTCCTTTGACCGCATTCTTCTTTCGTAAAAGATGCTAATGAGTATCATTCAACTTATTCTATTAATATTACTAATTTAAGCTTTTGAAGAAAAGAAAATATAAATTAAGTTGAATTGAATGCACAACCGGAGCACAACCGTGAATGAGAAAGCAATGAAGAGAAATGGAGCGTCAAGCATAAATGCGTTAACCCATTTGTCTTTTTGGTGCAACCCAAAAATTTTTTTTCTTTCTCCGCTACTTCGCTAGCTATGGCCATAATTCTTACTTTTTCACTCATATAGGATTTACCCCTTGCCACCCCACTTTTTGCTCTTGTTGTTTGTCGTTTGATATCTTTTGATACATTGAGCTCATTGTGTGAGTATTTGAGCCTAAAAGCATTTTTTTCTTTGGACAAATACTTATGGCTCATTCAAGAACTTGCTTTGTTATGCGTTAACTTTCTAAAAGCTTAACCTTATTACATACCCCTAGTTAACCAAATTTTGAGCTTTAGCCTTTCTTTGTTATAACACCACATTGTTTAGCCTTAAATCTTTTTTTTTTTTACCATCGTTGAACCCTTGGTCAAGAGTATGGGAATGAATTGCATGATAAAATTTCTATCAAAAAAAATGGTCCAATTATATTATAAAATTGCAAATTCCTACATTTCTTGATTTCAAGATCCTTTGATGAGATGTGATTTATAAGCGTTTATATGTAATGATATGCTATGTTTGATTTGAGTGTTGAATGAACCCTAAACACTTTGAGTGATTAGAGTACGACTTGGAGAGGTTATCAAAATCAAATTATTGGGATTGATGAGATGCATATGTTTGTTTAGAAAAATCAAGCTATGAATACTTGTTTTTGGATTATTATTCCAACTGGATCTTTAATGTGTAATGACTTGGTTGAAAAAGGGTATGAAATGCAGGGAAGATGTTGATCTAATGCAAGTTTGAGGACAATCTTTGATCAAAAAGTGGGAAATTTGATAGAATGTATAATTGCATATTTATTAGGTCAATTCTTGTATTTTAGTTGATTAAAATGCTTTTATATAGATATTAATTGTTTTTATGATGATGGCTAAAAGTGGAGCATTTTCGGAAAAAGTGAACAAATAAAGAGAAAATTTATCTCTTGGCAAAAAATCTTACTCCTGGCAAAAAATCTTTATTTTGCCTTGAGATCAGCCACCTTTGATTGGCTTGGAGGAGGGGCCTCTTTTTTTTTTTCCGAGATCAATCGCAAAAAAGAAAAAAAAAAGCCGCAGGAGAACAAAAAAAAAAAAGAAGCCAAAAAAGAAGAAAAAACCCTAGTAGCCTTGAAAAGACTTGCAAAATATAAAAAGGGTAGCCATCCTTTAGAAAAAAAAAAATGACCACGGAGATGGGACAAAAAAAAAGCCCATTTTGATTTTCTTTATGCTTTTTCTACCATGTCTAAATGATTTTTATCTTCCAATCAAGATTAATTGAGGTTTGATTCCAATAATTGTGAGGTTTACGCAACTATATTATTTTTTTTCTGAGTATTTATATATTTTATATGCTTGCTTATTATTATTATATTGAATTATTATTAACCATCGGAGATAGTCATTTAGAACAATTAACCATTGGTTGATTGTTCTAATTCAAATGACAAATAACAACATCAAAAAAATATATTCTAACTTAAATAAACAAGGCGCTTCTTTGGTTTTTAGTTAGTGTAATTGGAGTTTGAATCTTAATGCGATTAATAGACATAACTCATAAGACTGATCTAAAGGTTGTGTTTGTTAATTAGAGAAATAACTCATACGACGGATATCCAAAGGTTATTGAGAAAGTAAGAAAAGATTGGTTGTTAGAGAACGGATCTTCAACAACTATAACCAATTTATTCTAGATAAAAGAACCTATCTTTTGAATCAATGATCAATTCAAAGAATCAATACCGAAATTAATTCTTGGTTGGAAGCTTCTCTATATTGATTTTTTCTCATATTTTTAGTTAGCTATTTAATTTGTTTGGTTTGTCTCAATTAGTTTTGCTTAGTTTCATAATACAAAAACCCCTCCTCTTTTATTTTATTTTATTTAAGGAGTAAATCTAACCAATTTCTGTGGATTCGACCCTCTCACTACTATCTACAAAACGTAGCTCAGAGCAGGATTATTTTTGTGATTTCGACAGCCATCAAGTACACAAATTTTAGAATGTCATAAATAATTCAGTTAGAGTCATATAATTTTTAAGAGTGTTTATTATTAATTAAAATAATTTTTTCACTCGAAGTCCACACTAAATTTAGGATTAATATGAAATCCCACACAGTAGTATTGCAAAGGTTTCACTATATTTTTGGATACAAAAGAGAGACTTTACTTTATACTCCCTCCATCAAAAAAATAAATAAATAAAGTTCACTTTTGATTTAATACATTTTTTTTTAAAATTACAAGGTACAACACATTTGATTTTATATTTTGTATTTACTTTTTAATTTGAGTTATACATTATCATCATTAGTAAGAAAAATACAAAAATTTCATGCTAAAAATATACTCTTTTTTGGGACGGAAATCTTTTTAAAAGGGTAAATTACATCTACTAACCCTGTGGTTTGTGTAAATTACCAATCGAACCCCGAAATTTGGTAAAACTACCAATACCCCCTTAAAGGGGCTAAATGTTATGAATTTAGTTGATTAAAGGGGTTAAACGCTATGAATTTATCAAATTTAAGGTGATATTGATAATTTCTCATATCTCGGGGTTTGATTGGTAGTTTTTATAAACTACAGGGATAGTAGATGTAATTTACCCTTTTTAAAAATTGGACTCTTTTTTCAGGATAGAGGTGCTACTTAATTATGCTATCTGATCTTGTGAATTCTTATATAGGATTGATTCTCTACATCAACTACTTGATTTCAATTTCTTATGGATTATTGACCAATATTGTTGAGACTTTTAAGTAAGTCCTCACATCAAAATTAGGAGCTAATGAACACATTTTCAACCTAAAAGTTGGCAGCAGCAAGTATTGAAATTTCAGATTTTATCAATTAGCACATACCTTTCAAAAACAGTTGCCAGATAATAATCCAAACTCAAAGTTCGAAACTACGATGAACACGCCTATAAAACGAGTACTATATGTAAGTCCTGCTGTATCATTGTTAACTAGTAACTTAGGTACTTATATAAATCTCTCTGGGATCGCTTTCTAATTCATATTATAATTTCATCATTACATCATGGATCACCAAAAACTTCCTGTGATAAACTTTGCCCCAGAGTACTTGAAGCATGGCACAGAAAAGTGGTACTCAACATGCAAAGATGTGATGAAGGCCCTTGAAGAATATGGTTGCTTCATGGCCGTGTATGACAGAATCCCCTTGAAGGTGAGAGATTCAATCATTTCAGCACTTGATCAGTTGTTCGACCTCCCAAGCGAAACAAAAATGAAAAACACTGCGAGCAAGCCTTTTTTTGGCTATTTTGGAGATGACTCTGAATTGCCCCTTTATGAAGGCATGGGAATTGAAGATGCAACAAATATCAAACCAATCAAAAAGTTTTGTGAGCAGTTCATGTGGCCCGATGCAAATGGAAATGAAGAGTTCTGGTACACATGATACGACTTGTTTTGTGAATCCCATTATTTTAGAACCATATATATTGATTGATTAATTGTTTATTTTGAGTTTTAATTACTTCTTGATTTTTTTTTTTTATAGCGGGATTATCCATCGATATGTGAATCTGTTATCTTCTTTGGAGGAAATGGTGATTACGATGGTTTTCGAAAGCTATGGCTTAGGGAAGCTATGTGAATCTCACAGATTGTACCACTTTTCTGATTCGATTCAACTCATATAGAGTGCCAAGACTGAACGAGACAGCCGTGGGAGCTCAACCTCATGCCGACAAGAGCTTCTTGGCAATTCTTGATCAAAATCAAGTTGGTGGTTTAGAGGTAAAATTGAAGGATGAGCAGTGGTACGCTGTTGATTTCCTGCCTTCGTCATTTGTTGTGATGGCTGGCGAAGGATTATTGGTAGGTTTTATATATATACATATACATATTCTCCTATGTTTTGTCTCTTTTTTCTGGGTTTTTTAATTGAATACAAGAATTTTATATGCGGGGATTGGAAATAACTCATCTCCCCAATGAAATGCCAAATCAAGCACAACTAACTACATGCTAAATGCTTTCCACTACATCTTCAGGACCTTTGCCCTTGTACTGGCAACAACACATAAGTAAATCTCAAGTACACACTATGTGTGTGTATATATGTGTAGTCGTGCACAATTGTAGAATAAGGATTATTACTGTGGTTAAATTTTGGTTAATCGAGAAGGGATATGGTTCTTTTGGATTGCATATCAAAATATATTTTTACGTTTTTCAAAATAATTTTTGTATTTTTAATATAATCTCTCTCTCAATCTTTATATTTAAAAATGCAAAAATATATTTTAAGTTCATACGTTAACCTCTTTTTAATTATCTATTTTTTAATTATCAATGAGGTTGAAATTTATTTTAGTTAACCTGCTTTGTCAATTTAATTAATTACTTTACAGGCATGGAGTAACAACAGAATACGACCACCAGTTCATCAAGTAACCATGAATAGGAAAGTGCCAAGGTACTCAACAGGGCTTTTTTCTTACCATAAGGGGATAATACATATACCTGAGAAGTTGATTGATGAGGAAAACCCTCAACGCTTTAAGCCATTTGATCATCTTGGATTGCTGAATTTCTTTGCCACTCAATTCAAAGAGGGAGGGATTTCACATTGTAGCATTTACTCTTATTGTGGTGTTTGAACATTTCTTAGTTAAAACTTCAATGATACTTTGCTCATTAATTATTAGTGTGTGACTGCGTGTACGCAACACAAGCAATGTGTTTATTGTGCTTACATATGTATTTTTGAGGCTTTCCTTTCCACCTCGTATTATTCTATAAATTATTTTAAGGGGATTTTCTCCACCTATATATTTGAGATCCCAACTGGGCACTGCCTACCAGTCATGATTGTTCATTATTAGTGATGATTAGCCTAATCTTTGACCTAATGCATGCTCTCTTTGTGCTTGGAACAATTGACAAGGACAACAAGGTTGACAGATCATACGACACAAACTCATTAAGCGTGGAGGAGATCAGGAGATATTGAGTGTAATACAAAGTAATCTAAGGGCACAAGTTTTTGAGTTCATTAGTCAAAAAGCCAATATTTTGATTACTCTTATACGAAAAATGAAGATGAAAGGATTATATTCAATATTTAATCTTTGAGGGTAGGAAGGCTGTCGCCGAATTGTGGATTTTGACAATGAGGTGATGAGTAGTGGAGATTTGCAATATTTTGATTTGATCCAAAATGGATTGTACTGCCAAATAGAATTTGGTTAAATTCTCTAGTGATTTGCATATTTTGAATAAGTACGGAGTGTAAAGGATCTAATCATATCCAATGCAAACTTAGGACCCTTTCTATGAGGTGGAAATATTCGTTGAGAAAACTTGAACGTCACATGCATAGCATTTATGCACCATTGTAAGAGTTCAACTCCATTTAGTAAGACCTAGAAAATAGATTAATAAGAATAATTTGCACGCCTTTTTTTTTTTTTTTGTATCACTATCTCCTCCTAGTAGTAAGTCTCGCTTTGCGCTATATTCAACGCTAGCGGCGTGTGTGTTTCTTTGTTGCTATTCAACGCCTCGATTAAGACGCAGACAGCAAGAAGAGAGAGAGAGATTAAGTTGTTTTTTTTTTTTTTTTTCATCATGTGTGTGGCACTGTAGTGTAATATCATTTAAATATTCAGATAAACCTAATAAACCGACCGATGATTTGTTGTATTTAGTGGGTTAGTTCCCAGTCTCATTCCGTCTCAACATTTCTTCTCTGGTAAGCTCTTGTGCCGCTGAACTTTTGTCGTCTCCTTTAGTCTCCCCCCTTCTAAGCGGGTTTGTTTATTTGGCTTTATTTATTATTTTTTTTTTTCTTTTTCTTTTTTTTTTTTTTTTTTTTTTCTTTTGTTTTCGTTTTTTTTTTTTTTTTTCGTTGTACATACTTCTTTAAATGAACTTTATTGGCTTGGCTCTCTTTCGCACACATGCGCTTACTTTTCTACTTCTTTTTTATATTTTAAAAAAGAATAATTTGTCAGTTATCATTTAGAACTCACGCTAAAATAATTTTGAGTAAATCGCTTAAACTTTCAACTTCCCGTATTTTGATTTGGTTTTGATGTTGAAACAGATTCAATTTAGTCTTTCAACTTTACAATTTGATTTAATTTTGTCAAACTCAAAAAATTGATCCAAAATTGGGACACGTAGTCTTCAACATTTAAGAAGCACATATAGTATTTAAGGGCAAAAGTAAAAGATTTTTGAAAGAAAATTATCCTAACGCATGCATATCTCACTAAATCCAGGAAAACGATATTGTGCTTGTCTTCTCTTTTTTTTTTCTTCATTGCCAAAGGATCATAGAATTAATTGAGGGAAAAATTTATAGCCCTAATTTGTTAGCACAAACGAAAAATAAGAGAAAGAAGAAGATGAACCTTAATTTTGTGAGATTCACATGTACTAGAATAATTTTCTTCTGACCTTTACCTTTAAAGAGTATGCACACACTTATCATGTGTTAACTATGGTGTCTATCAATCTTGACTAATCTTTGAACTGGACAAACTTAAATCAAATTATAAAGTTCAGAGATATAATCGAACCTTTTAGAACATCAAAGTAATTTACCCAATAATTTCAGGTAAACCTGCTAATATGAAAATTGGCATTTAGATGCCTTAAAAGTCCAAATGGGGGTGCTTTTTGTAGTGGCTAACGTAATCTCCTACCTAAGCAATGTTTAATATACTAAGTTATGTTGTATTGCTGAGAGAAAGAGAACGGCTCTTAGCTGTTGTGTTTCGCTTCAAATGTTGAGACTTGGAGAATGGAGAGTTTGACTTTCATTTGATTCGTTGATTTAAGGATGTTTGGTATGAAGAGTTTGTCATCATTTGATATGGATCTCATCTTTTCACTGTGTCACCACGTTCCCACAACTAATCACTAATGAAATTTTCTCTGCCTCCTCAATTCTTTGAAGATTTTCGTTAATCATGTTGGAAGAAATATGAGCTTAATGAAGAGCATATATGACCAGTTATAAATCTGTGATTTGTGGAACAGACAAAGTGAAAAACATTGGTGTACATTGGATTAGAGGAGAGTATAATCATAGTGCTAGAATCATCGTTCTAAATTATGCCCAAGCTTCCAATCATAGCTTTCACAGGTGAAGATTTGAAGCCAGGCATGAGTTCTTGGGTTGCAGCAAGAGACAATGTGAAAGCAGCCCTGGAAGAGTATGGCTGCTTTGTGGCAATTCATGATAAATTCTCTTCAGAAACCAGTGTTGCAGTTTCCAAAGCTCTGCAAGATTTGTTTAATCTTCCTTTAGAAATCAAGAAGCGCAACGTTTCTGACAATCCTTTCTACGGTTATCGCGGGCCAAAGCCTTCATGCCCTCTATGAAAGCATGGGTATTTTTTTTGGTAGCCAAGTTGGTGTGAGTGTAGCGTAACGAAAAAGATCACGTTCAAATCTCCACGACACTTTCTTGGTTGACCTCGCGTGATAGGGCTTGCTTAGTGCGGTTACATCTCCCGTGGTTTGCGCTATTACACAAGGCGCTGACACCTAGTAGACACTTTTGCAGTGAGTTCTTAGTCAAGAAAAAAAAAGCATGGGCATTTTTGGTACATCAAAAGATGTTGAAGCAATACAAAGCTTTACAAATTTGGTGTGGCCTTCTGGAAGTCAGTTTCTGGTTGCATTCATGAAAAAATTTAGTAACTAATGCGGCATATTTTGCTCCTGATTATAAGTTTCTGTTATGAGAATCTTATTTATACTAATTTGTGTCGTCCATTAATTGATATACTCACTCCTGTTAATATATGTATGTACTTTCTTGTGCTGATTGAGCACTGAAACTTTGCATTACTTCACCTAGAAACTCTCAGAATTGGATCAGATTGTGAGCAGAATGGTTTATGAAAGCTATGGTTTGGAGAAGTATCATCATTCTTTCATGGGATCACTTGCTCACTTGCTCACTTGCTCACTTGCTGAGATTAATGATTTATAGGGTGAGTCCAACGTTGGTTGTACACCTCACAGCGACAAGTCCTCCATATCCATAATTCCATACTTCACCAAAATCAAGTGAATGGCTTGGAGGTCAAAACCAAGGATGGAAAATGGATCAAGGTCGACTTTCCTCCTCCTTCCCTTTTGGTTATGGCCGGTGATTCTCTATTGGTTAGTTGTATAATTTCCAGCGAAAAAGCGTTTTCGCTTCAACATCATTGATCAGGACATTCAGAATAAAATTTCTTTATCCCAAAAAAGAGTCTATTTTTAGAATGAAATTTCTATAATACCTTTATTAATTAGAATAATGATGGAGATAGTAACAAATTATAATGACTTTCAGATAATGATCGACGCAAACATAAAAAGACAAAATTATTTCTCTATCTTCATTACAAAACACAAAATAATGAAGAATGATTTTGTCTTTTCATGGTTGCTACGTTACTGGCTCTACAAAGTCACTGTATTTTGTTACTATCTCAATCATTACTCTATTAATAATGATTATATATGACTATAATTCAAAGAAAAAGGATAAAAACATAAAATTGTATGTGAATAATATATTAAATGTATTGTCCCTAATATTTAGAAGAAAAAAAGGTTGCACCCAACTCAAAGTGAACTCTTTTTTTGACACCGAATGAGTAACAGTTATGTATGGCCATATTTAATATATATGTATGTATTAAATGATGTATTAAAAGTATTGTGCTATCTCAAAATAGACTCTTTTTTTCGAACAAAATAAGTAATTAATTTATAAAATTAAAAGGGATGCCATTGTAAATTACCTCATATATATTGTGTTCCTATCCATATATCACATTCTCTTATAGTTCCATAAACTTTTCAAATCTTCATTTCAAAATGATAGTGAGATTTATGAATACCAAATTCCTTTCAAAATGTTGAGTTGATAAAATTTTGGGCAATTGGACTACCTCACCACTACCATCAGCCAATTGAACAGAATCAACGGGTATTTGTTTGTTTGTCAATTCTTTCAAACCCGTCATGGTTGTAATCTATTTTTGTTAGGACCACCGGAAGAGAAATTTCGATTGGGCCCCCAATGGTCCAGCATCTGCCCACTAGGCTCCTGGACCAGATACATTGTAACCCCTAGGTCCAAGTTACGTTGATTTAAAAATAAAAAATAAAAAATAAAAAATTGGTGATTGAGCTATCAAATCTATAAACTTTTGCAATTATTTGGAAGGAGTTGAATATTATATACTTCATATGTAACATCAAGGATTTGCAATATAATGTTGTTTATTATTGTTAACATTGAGGGACTTTTTTAAAAATTTTCAAGTGACGCGTATTATTATTCTTGTTATTATTAACGTTGAACTTGGATTTTTTTTTTTTTGTCTTTTTTTTTCTTTCAAAATTTGAATTCTTGATGGGTTATCTGAAGGCTAACATTAATTGAGAGTGGAATTTTGATGCTAGACAAACTTTACTCAAAATGATCTAAAATGCCCACCCCAAAGTTAATAATCAATCATGAATAAATAGTACTAATGTTATGTCGAGAGAAAGAGCAACTATTATTGTAGTCAAATTAAAAGGAAATGTTCAAAATATTTTTGAAAATTAATTGTTCTCCCACTCGATCCTTTATATCTATATAAGGTCTCATTTGTACAAAAATGAGATTAGTTATTTGTAAAAGTAATGATATATACAGAGAAAATTAAATTTATAGTGAAAATTCACAATGGTTAATGTGATAAAGACATAAATATAAAATTGTTGATGATATTTTAAAAAATATATAAAATAATAAAAGATATTTTATCTATTTATTTTTCTGAAATTAATCATTGTAATTTTTTACTATAAATTTTCACTAACAATATCCACACTTAAAGAGTAATTGTATTATACCATTCGCTTTCTCGTCATAGACAGATTGATTTTGATTTACTCCATACCAATAATTCAGTCATGACATATTCCCATTGGCCCTCCGCCGGCGGGATGGAAACTATAGGGTCCGTGATGGCTTCTATAAAAGCCCTTCCACAAATGTTAAGCCCACACAAAGCTTGCAAAGATTAAAAAGACTGAAATCATATAAGCAAAACCCATGGCAACTCAGGCAGTTTCCAGCCTTCCCATTGTAGATATGAGCAAGGGAAAATTGATCCCAGGAACAACTTCATGGGGTGAAGCGTGTGCTACTGTCCGCCATGCTCTTGAAGAGTATGGCTGCTTTGTGGCATTATATGATCAACTCTCTTCAGAACTCAACAAGGAAATCTTTGACATAGTCAAGGAGTTGTTTGATCTTCCTATAGAAATCAAAGCTAAAAACTCGAGTGATATACTCTTGCACCGCTACGTTGGACAACTTCCTCATGCTCCCCTGCACGAAAGCATGGGAATCCCTCGTGCCAACACTATTGAAGGAGTTGAAAGTTTCACTAAGGTCATGTGGCCCTCAGGAAATGACCGATTCAGGTACTAAATTTTTGTGCTTGCATGTTTCTGAAAATCCCATAATGATTACTTTGATAATCTAATTTCCTTCTTTATTTACTGAAAGTGTAACTTTTTTCCTTTGTTGCGTTCTAGCAATGCCATATTATCCTATGCTAAGACTCTGGCAGATCTAGAAAATTTGGTGGACAAAATAGTGTTTGAAAGCTATGGGGCAGGGAAGCATTTGGAGCAGCATGTTCAGTCAACAAGTTACCTTCTTCGGCCCTTAAAATATAAGCCATTCCAAGAAGGATTGGATAATGGGAATATTGGTTCTAATGTTCATAGCGACAAGGGATTCCTAGCCATACTTAATCAAAGTCAAGTAAATGCACTGAAAGTAGAAACAAGGGAAGGAAAATGGATTGATGTTGACTTTCCACCGGATTCCTTTGTTGTTATGGCTGGAGATGCCTACGAGGTATTTAATTAGATGTATAGTCAACCTGAACCATCTGACATTTTATACATGAGCTAGTGATCAACCAAAAATTTTAGTTTAATTAGGAGCCAGAAGAGTTCTAAACCTTAACCATGCGGGCAATCTTTCGATCTCCTTCCCTTTTCTGCTTTTGGTGTGTTTGACATTTTCTTTTTAACTCTCCTAATTGATTACTACCAGGCATGGAGTAACGGTCAAATTTTTTCACCAAAACATCAAGTGATCATGACTGGAGATAAGCCAAGATACTGTCTGGCTTTTTTCACATACGGTGAAGGGATAGTGGAAATACCAGAAGCGGTGGTGGATGAAGAGCACCCTTTACAATATAAGCCATTTGACAACATGGGATTAGTTCAATTTTACTTCGGTGGTACAACTGATGACATGACTGGAAGCACCGCTAAGGTTTACTGTGGTATCACTGCTCCATAATATAAAGCACCTGATTACATCCCATGAAAATTCTTGAGGATTTCTACAACTTTATTGCCATCTTATTAAGGGGATCCCAAGAAAATTATGCAGTCATTTCCCAGATATATTGTGCATTTGTTCGTGCATGCAGTCGTGCTTAATGATTTGGTGGTGTTGAATGTGATGTGTTATGTGAAGAATAAATAAATTAGTGTTTGGAGAAGGCTAGAGCCTTCCTTGTAACAATTGATATATTTAAGTGTGATGCAACTATCTTTAGTTTGGGTGTAATTAGTGGTTAATAAACTTAATGAAGAAAAGTTATAGAAAAATGTTCATGCATGAAAATTAATGTGATGGAAACAAAGGCCTGGCTGGAGCAATATCTTTCATCCGGACTCTCATATGCATTGATTCGAACATGGAGTAAGCTAGGATCGCTGACATTAGTAGGTGGGGAAAATAAACAGATGAAAATTTGTGAAGGGTTATTGATAAAATTCCAATATAGTTTGGGTGCATTTGGTGAATGCGCCCAATCCCTTTGTGAAAGCGTCTATCACAATGTTGGAATTGAACTTCATCAATTACCCCTCCCCCTTTCAAAATTTTCTATCTATTTTTTTTTTTCAACTTACAAGTGGAAAAGATTCAGCAAGCTAGAGTCAATATCCTTTCGTGTAATGGATATTTAAATGTAAGTGTGATATTATTATGTATGTGTAGTTTCCAGTGTACTTACCTGGTAAATTTCATGAAGAAGAATTGGTAAAATGTTGGAAACGTATGTTCATTCGTATCTTATGAAGATTAATTAGTTACATGAATCCGGTCGAGGCACAGGTTAACTGATAGAATTTTATACTTTTTAAAATAATAATTGTGAAATAAAAAATATATTAAAAATATAAAAAATTATTTTACAAAATGTAAAATACTTTTACAATCCAATTCATACGCACCCAATGTCTTTTGGCAAGGTTGCAAGTGGAGCAACATATAAAGTCACAAATAGTGATCTCAGTGGAAATCACCCACTTATACCATATTTCTCCTATGTTGGAAAATTTCTATCTATTTCATCTCTTCTCGAATAACATTTTTTTTTCATGTTTTTCATTTTGTTTTTGTTTTCTTAAGTATTGTGGAACATGAAATTTTCAATCAAAATAAATATGAGCAAATCTGCACTTTTGTGCTTTTAAGGAACATATGCAACTTGTCTAGAATTACATGTTTCCGATGTTACGAAAATATGCAACCAATTTGAAACTAATCAGAATTTGTCAATTTTCTCATCCGCTCTAATAATTGTTTTCATCTAGGAAATGAATTTTATAGATGATGACTATAATTAAATATTAATATGACAATAATGTAAGCCTTAACTTAATTAATGAATTATTGCGTTTTACTTACATCAACAATTTAAAAAATAATAATGAATAACTTGGCCTTTGTAATTAACATTACAAATTTATCTATTTTAAAAAGCCAGCAGACGTATTATTATTATTATTTAATAAATGACTAAATTACTAAAACATTACATCGGAGCTGGTGATGCAAAGAGATATGCAAATCTTCTATATTTCATAGGATATTGGTGAGGATGTGATTTAATAGTCCATTTATCTGTCACGACGCAGGTCCACATTTGTTTTATTTTCTTTTTGATGGGAGCATATTTATTTGTAATCTTGTTCTATGCGTATGTTTATTTATAACACAAACCTATAGTACTGAATATTTTGTACTTCGAACCAATAAAAACATTAACTTTTGATTAGATGTAATCTTTTTTGGGTTAAGAGGCTATTAACTGTGCAATTTTTTTATTTTTATCTATATTTTTTAATATGAAATTTTTCATGGTAATTATTAATAAGTAATAAAAAAATGTTATTCAAAAGTGAACTATTTTGTTTAAAAAAATAATTTTGGAATGATTTGATATTGTTATTTAAGTGAAATCATCTCCAAATTTTAGTGAGCAAATTAAGTCATGTCAAGAAAGCATAAATTGTTACAACTCATTATAACAAAGTGGTGGTTTAACCTCCAACCTTACAAATATGTTTGAGTGTGTATACACACACGTATATTTGCTAGATTTCAAATATGTATTGTATATTTATTTTTAATATAACAAGTTAATTACATAAATTTTACATAATGCCTTTTCCTGAAGTTTTCCTAAAACTAAAAACTACACAAACCCTAACATAACATGCTTCGAAGTAAATGACATGAACTGAGACTGAAACATTCTAATACATGAGAAAGCTGACCACTACTGGAAGATTAACTGAAGAGGAAGTATACATTCCATATAGTTAAAATTGTTGTGTTTATGGATACTATTCCACAATGAAAAATTAAGAAGAATTGGAGCATTTAATAATTGATAAGAACCCAAAACCCACTACTTTAAACTTTTTTATTGAGATTAGTTTTTATTGCTTATTAGGCCGCTCTATTTAAGCTTCCAATGTTGTAAAAACCTCCCCAACAAGTAGTTTCTCTTCTAGTTGGATCAGAGCTTAATGGGAAACTCGTGAACAAGTAAGTTTGGTAGTTTACTACTTGTACGGACACTAAATGGATCTTTGCTGAAGAGATAGGCTTATTAGAGTAGGGATTGGCCTTGTAAGGGAGTGGGTTATAATGTGGTAGTGTATCTTTAGCGATACTATCCCACATTAGAAAATTAAAAAGAACTGAAACACCTAATAAGTGGCAAGAGCTCAAACCACTAGTTTAACATTTTGGATTCAGGAAGGTTCCTACTACTTATTGACCTGTTCTAGTTTGGCTCCCCATGTTATAAATCCTCCCAACACAAATATGCAACACAAAATCCCCATACTATAAAGCCTCCAAACAGAAATGAGCACCACAAAATCCCTTTCATTTTCATCCCAACATAAATAAGCAACACAAAATCCCCATATTGCAAAGCCTCCACTCCTTGTAAAACCTCCCAACAGAAATGTGCAACACAAAATCTGTTATCCAGATAGTATATATAATTGTGAAAATCTTGATGACAACTGGTATGAAATATATCAATAAAGATTAACTTTAAAGTTAAATTAAACAATGGAACCTGAATCATTAATAAAGAAGAAAACTACGTCGAGGTACGTTAGACGCTTTCTTTAAAAAAGATTCGTCCCCTCCGATGTGTGCTTAAAGATTTAATGATCGTCTGTCTCCTATGATACAACGACGAACAATGGTTTACTTGCACAAGGTAGACCGTTACAACGAACTTAAATATTGTGCCTTTCTTCTATCACCAAAAACTACTAGAATTTAAACTTAGAGAAAGTTTAGAGATTTTGTGGGAAGGATTAGAAAAATTGTCTTCCTTCACCAAGGGAAGTCTCTTATTTCTAAGAGAGATTTTCACGTTTGGAATTGGAAAGGCGTCCCCACGTTAGGAACAAAAAAAACTAGAAGCCATCATTCAAGCAATCATTATGTTTGTAAAGCCAAAAGCCTTCAAACCGTTTGAAAAAAAAAAAAAAAACTCCAAACAATCATTAAGCTTATAAAACCAAAAGCCTTCAAAACTCCAAGCAATCATTATGCTTGAAATGAAAAGCCAGAAACTATCATTCATACACCATCAAATGAAAAATCCATAACTTACCATCATTATGCTTGCAAATAAGAAGTCTTCATTTATATATCTCCGTAATGAGCAATTTCTCATTCACATGTGCTCAAAAGAACCATTCTTATTTTCCAACAAAATCCCCATATTGTGAAGCCTCCAAACAGAAATGAGCACCACAAAATCCCTTTCATCTTCATCATCGAGAACTTCAATAATAATACCTGCAGGGACAGTTAAAACCAAATTAAACCAAATTAAGTGAGCAACACAACCAAATTAAGTGAGCAGCACAAAATCCCTTTCATCATCGATCATCGAGAACGTCGATAACAGTACCTACAGAGATGGTTAAAACCAAATTAATTGAGCAACACAAAATCCCTTTCATCATCGAGAACGTCGATAGTAGTGCCTATAGGAACAGTTAAAACCAAATTAAATGTAAAGACAAATCATATTTGATAGTACCTGCAAGAACGATTAAAACCAAATTAAGTGCAAAGACATATCATTTTTCGATGAATCGCAAGTAAATTAATTCTATTCTAATCTTCAAACCATGGATGATGTGCGTCTAAGCTTGTTAAGTACAATCCAGAATCGTGTAAAAATGTGACTGGGATCTAAGAACTTGCTAAGATACTACGTTTACAAGTTTGTTAAACAACAAATACATGTTATGTTGTATAAGAATAAAAGAGGTCACTGGTACTCTTGCAATAGTGCAGTTTCAGAATTCAACTTCACAAACGCAAGCATAAACCAACATATTTACATATGGTTATTTAAGCATGTCATAAGATAGAGATAAATGGAGGGAGAAAGGAGACATAAATTAGATTTAATGATGCATAGTGCTGCACTATTAGTAGACTATTGTCTCCTCTTCTTCTTCTTATACTTATCTTCCTCATAAAAACTCAGAAAACTAACTGACAAGATATTTGGACCACTAATTCATTGTCAATTGGTTTAGACTTGGATCTCAAGTTTCTGACAACAGAACCACTCTTAGTCCCAAGCATGTTGGTGGACGCTAGTTTTAGTGCTAATATATACAAACTTTCTCTTCACTCTTATTTTTGCCCCCTATTATTTTTATTCTTATTTTTTAATTTCAAATTATTCATGGTAATTATTATTAAAAATTATTTTAAAAAAACTTTTTAAAAAAAGATTGATTTTTTTTTTTTTCAGAACTCCTACAATATACTTATTTGAGTGAAATCATCTCCAAATTTTGGTGAGCAAAGTTAAGTCAAGAAAGCATAAATTGTTGCAATTGTAGTATAACAAAGTTGTCGTTTGACCTCTGACCTTACAAAATATTACTGGTAAAACTAGAAACCTATGACGTTAACTTTTGGTTGATTTAACAAGAAATCTCTATATCAGGGGAAAAAAAATATTTTATATACTTACTCTGTTTTAAAAAAAAAATTGTTTTTGACTTGGTATAATTTTTTGTAAATTACAAGGTACAATATATTTAATGCACCATTAAATATTTTATTTTTATTTTTATCTTTAATTTTTAATTTAAATTAATTTTTTCATTATTAGTAATAATAATATAAAATTTTCACACAAAAAATAAACCTTTTGGGATAAAAAAATTTAAAACTCTTTTTCAAAATGAAAAAAAGAGTATTTGTTATACTCCATACATCTATTACATAATTATTTTTAATATAACAAACTAATCATATAAATTTCTATTTTTTTCCCTTATATATTTAAAAAAATTCTTAAATTATAAATTATTCTTTTTGAATTGTATCTTATTACACTATCTACTTAACGCAGAATGCAGTCGATCTCTAAAAGCGTCTATGGATGGCAATTGGGTGAGAAAATGTGGGAATTGGGTGGGAATTTAATGGGTAGGGATTGGGTGGGAATTTAATAGGTGAGAAATTAATGGGAATGAGTAATTAAATAACTATTAATTTTAAATATTGGGTGAAATTGGTAGATAATGGTAATATGTAATCCCATTACCCAATAAATTCCCAAAAAAAAAACTACTAAATGTTCTCAATTAAATCCTATTAAGTTAATATTTTTTTATTAAATTATCACTAATCATTAATTTTTCAACATTATCCAATAATTACCCATTTAACTATTTTCATTGAAACCCATGGGTATTCTATAATTCGAGTTTTTTCCAAAAAAAAATTGTCAAAATAAATATAAATTAAAAAAATATTGTTGTTTAAAAAATAAATCCAATTATACTGAAGTCGACATCCTAAATGTCGTCGGCATTCAAGATGCCCGTAAAAGCTTTAAAAAAAACTTGCCTAACACACACTTTTCTTCCTTTTCCTTCGTTTCTCTCTTACTTCCTCCCCCTCCCATTTTTTCCTCTCCCAACTGCAGCCACCGCCCACCCCCCACCCCCCACCCCCCACTACCCAAATTGCCTACAATTCTTTAGAAGATAATGTATCCTTGCCACCTACAAGAACTCCTTCAATTCGGAGTCAATTCTCTAACTTTGGAAGCTCATATTTGGAGGATACTGATACAGAAGGTGTGTTATTTGAGCTTGGATTACCTATTATAAAAATTTAACTACCATGAATGATGGGTTTTCCTTTGGAGGGTCCTCTTCTTTTGGTAGTGCTAATACTATGCCTATGGTGTTTGGGTCTTCCACGGGTGGATCATCATGATCTGTTTTTCCTTTCACCACAGCGTATGCTTCAACCTCATCTTCACAATCTCTCTTTGGTTTACAACCAGTTTTTGGTAGTTTTGCTCCTTCCTTTACATCTGCAGCAGGAAATAATGATCAAATGAACATAGAAGATAGCATGGCCAAGGATCCTATCTAGTCATCCATGGAGTTTTTTCCATTGAGAATTCCACAGGGAATAATGGAGTTTTTTTTCCATAAGTGAACAATGGAGTTTTAGAAAAACCGTCGCCCATCAAAACACAGTCACATGGCTAGCCTATTCCAAAATTATTTTGTTGTATCAAAATTTTGCTGGCAAACTTCTTGAATTTGGTTGACCCGATTTTATTTGTTTGTTGGCCGAAGTCTCTCTACAAATTTCAAGCAATTTGTTTTGTGTGGGACATCATCAATTTTACTTTGTTTGTACTTGGCTTCTGAATTTCCTAGCCGAAGCTTTCTTCCAAGTCGTGCACACACAACCCTCAAATTATTAATATTTATTTAATTTTTTTAAAAAAAATTCACAAATTTTGAGTTTTTTTCCCAAAAATTATTAAAATAAATATAAATTAAAAAAATATTAAAATTTAAACAATTATTTTAATTCTACTGAAATCGACAACGTGACGTCGACTTTGATGTTTAAAAAATTGTTTCCATTCTCCCCCTCCCCCACATTCCTGTTTCTTCACCCCTAAAATTTGTGGCTTACTTTTTTGCCCTCATCCTAGCCCACCGTCACCCCCTTCCCTTCCCCCAACCAGCCGGTAGCATTGCCCACCCCTTCCCCTTACGCCCCCCCTCCCCCAAGCACCCAAAGCAGAGGCTGGGCAACAGGAATACCAAAAGTATGGTGATGATAATTATTTGGTGATATAGGAAATTGCTAAGTAGAGGCAGGAGAAATAATGGATAGAAACACAAAAAAAAATAAAAATAAAAATAACGTCCATCTTTAAAGCCGCACGGCTTGGTTTTCCCAAAATTTTGTTGTCTCATAATCTTGGTTGCCCAATTTGTAGACGTTCGGCCTTTGCGCGATTTCAAGAATCTTGGTTGCCCAATTTTGTTGTGTCTCAAAATCTTGGTTGCCCAATTTACTTTCTTTGCTTTTTTTCTTGGACGAAAGTCAGTCAACAAAATTCAACCAAATTGTTTTGCTTGTGTGAGAGAAGAAGAATGGAAATTGTTTTGATTGTGTGGGAGAAGAAGAATATAACAAGACATTTTTTTTTTTGAAATTGATATTGGGAATATCAACTTTAACGTCGATATTCCCAATATCGATTTCAAAATCGGTATTGAGAATACCAACTTTGAAATCGATATTGGAAATATCGACGTTAAAGTAGATATTCCACATCAACAAAATTGAAATCCCTTCTAAAACAATAATTTTTTTTTAATTTTTTTTAAAAAGACAATATTTCGGTATTTCACTCCACAAATTTTACTCTTATAATTCATCCAATAAATTCGTAACCCAATAATATCCTTGCCATTTATTGCCAATAGATATGGAAAACCCAATAACTCATTTCTTATTAAATTTTTATTAGAATCATAGAAATATTGCAAGTCGAAAAGCTACCAAACTGATTTCTAAACCACAACTAACAAAGCCGAATTTTTCTCTTAGCCTTAATTTGTCACACAGCCTATTATTTTTAATTTTTTTTGGATGTTTTGTAGATTGTCCCTAAAGGACCAGAATAAGACAGACTATAAAGAAAGTAGTGGAGATGGATAAATAAACCAACTCGACAAGGTGGAATTGATCCTATGAGAGAAAGTAACGGTGTTAAGGTCAAATTTCTGAATCAGCACTAAATTAGGAAAAAAAACCCATGACTATGGATTGACATAATGATTGTGAGATAAGAGATATATTGAAAACTATAAAAGTATCTTAAAAATACAAAAACGTATTTTGAAATGGCTAACCATACACACTTTTTCTCTGGATTTTCCTAAAACTAAAGCTACACAGAACAAGGTTTGAAGTAGATGACAAAAACTGAGACTAGGTATTAACATGAGCTGACAGCTACCGGAAGGATAACTGAAGAGGAAGTATACATTCCATATGGTTGAAATGAGCAACACGATATCCCTTTCATCATCGAGAACGTCGAAAATAGTACCTGCAGGAATGGTTAAAACTACATTAAGTGCAAAGACAGATCAAATTAGTTCTACTCTAATCTTCAAACCATAGATGACGTGCGTCTATGCTTGTTAAATACAATCCAGAAACCTTTCATGTGAAAATGTGATTGGGATCTATGAATTTGCTAAGACAGTGTACAAGTTTATTAAATAACAAATACAGGTTAAGTTGTATAAAAATAAATGAGGTCACTGCTAGGGTCTTGAAATAATGCAGTTTCAGAATTCAACTACACAAACGCAAGCATAAACCAGCATTTTTCTACATGGTTATTTAAGCCTATCACAAGATCGAAAGAAATGGAGGGAGAAAGGAGAGACGTACACACAAAATTTTATGCCGTATGTAGCAGCATATTTCCTCAAAAGACGTTCGACAGTATACCATTCTGAACGATTTGATCCATCCTGATAGCCAATCCTTGGCATGTGGATTGAAGCTTTTGGAAAATTCAGAATTACGCATGAGTCAATTTCAAGGTATTAACACAAAACAGTTCAAAATCAAAACATGTTCGAATACTTTACTGACAAAAGTGGCAGTTAAAAAATCAGGAGTCAGAGCCACAAAATGCATGCCACATTCAACTGTTTACTTAGCATGAGTGAATAAAGCCATAATAACCAAGCTGATAACTGAGATGCGGACAAGAAAACACCCTCAAAAGCAGAACAAATAAAAACCTTTTCCTTTTTCCTTTCTTCCCTAGCTCTTTGGCTAGCAAAAGAGAAATAAATCAAACAAAAATATAAGATGACATACAAAAAATATGAGATTCCTCATACAAACCAAACTACTGTATAAGCTCCAAGATGCCATATGGAAAACATAAACCAAGAAGGTGAAATGCATATTTTGTCAACTGAACTCACTACCTGAATTCTGAGAAGCAAAAGATGATGCTTTAGCCAGGCAACGCTCCAAATCAGGAATGGAGATACCGCTTCGAGGGACATTACGCCTTGGATTATATGACTGGACAATAGCTAAAGCTACCCATTGACGAACAGCAGTACCAGCACCTCCTCGACCAAAATCCTCTGTGGAGTACGAATCAAATGTAAAAGATAAAAGCAGAGGTGGAGACAATGGAAAGTATCACAGATGAGTGGAAAATTACCATTATATCTAAATAAGAAACACTAATTTCTCAACTTAATTGGTAAAATGAACAAGTCAAACATCAAATAAGTTGAAACACTGGACAAGTCCTCTAAACCATGTCTTTTCTTTCATGAAAAATTCTTTAATGGGCTGTTTAATGCAAGAAATTTACATCCTAAAATAGTATATGCATGACAACTTTGAGACTAGATCTCCGATTCACATCAAGAGACCAAAATAGTAGCTCATTTTTCAATGCAGTAAAATAGTAGAAAAATTATTTCTAAGAAACTCCAGAGCAAATTCTCCACCAAATTCCTAAGCCTTTTATCTAAGTATTAAGTGGTATCTGTATGCTTGTTGGACACAAACTTGTAGAGTCAAAGAAAGAAATATTGGCTATGTTGACCTGTAGTTTCAATGACATGCAGGTCACCAATATGAAGATCGCCAAATTCAGAAGCTCGTTCATATGCAGCAGGAATAGATGTTGAAAGTTTGACAAGTGCATCAAACAAACCACCTCGACCCCATTTTCCTGAGCTATCCACACAGCTGCCATCAGAAATAGAAAAACCACTTTGTAATGTCTTTCTGCATGTGAGTACATAAATCAACTTATGGCTTTAAAAAAAAATTCTCATAGAATCTGTACCGGTGATATATCCTCTTGGCATTATTTTCTGCCTCTAGTTTGCCAAATCCCTCTATTTCAAAACCCAAAAGGTACAAAAAAACACAATGCTTACAAAAGAATTGCTACCATGAAGACTAAAAGGTCCCAAATAGATTAAGGGTGCGTGTGGACAAGGCATTTCTATTTGAAAATGGAAAAAGTTGTATTGGAATGTGTGAAAATTTTGGTGGGTATTTTTTGATAGAAAAAGTGTTTTGGAGGGAGGGAAAGTTTTTTAAAATTATGTGAGGGGAATTTGAGTGGGAAAATTTGAATTCTAAATTTTGAAATAAAAATGTGTTTGGATAGTTTGTTTTTGTTTGAGAATATTCTTATTTGCAAATAAAAACTAGTTGTCCACACGCAGCCTAAGAGATATGAATGAAAGAGCATGCATAGATAATCACGAAAAGAGATCAGAAAGAGAACCAGATAATCTTAATGCACATTTACCTGAAAATCAGAGTAGGTTCTGATGGTGAAACTTGTGAAGGATGTGTGCAATCCCCATAAACAAAATGAACAGAATCAGAATCAGACAAAATATCAGTATCAGCTGGGGGAACAGGATCAGGAATAGATAATGAATGATATCCAAGAGCTTCCCACTTGGACAATTTCTTCTCCTCTGACTTCTTTCTAGCAGCATCAGCTTTCAGGTGCTTCTCCTCTAGTAAGCCTCTCCTATTCCCTACCCCTATCACAGTATCATGTTTTACTGGTGATAGTTCCTTAAATTTTTCCACCCACTCACAATATGTTGCCTCATCCAAGTCACGATCATATGTAATGGACTCCGGACCTTGGGTTATAATGTCTGCCCCACTCAACATATCCATCGGATTGACCTCAAATTTTTTATCATGTTCTGATTGTAGTTTGTGGCGAAATGCAATAACGTTTTCAGCAATTGCATTCAATTCAGTTGTGTGAATGTCATCAGATTTATTCATCTCTGCAGGGTCAAACTTATGCAAGCCAATTATGACAGACCTCAAGTCACCATCTTCAGGTCCAGTCATCTCTCTCCCTTCCTGATCCACCGGATCCTCCCCTATAACATGATTGCTAAGCTGCAATTTACGTTCTGCCCGACGCATAACAACCTATGTTCATGTTCAAACTCAGGATGATGAGTCAACATAACAAACAAGCCAATGAGTAGGTTCTTTGACTTACCTCCTCAACAGATTGTGCTGTCACTAAGTTTATTGATAAAACGTGATTCTTTTGACCAATCCTATGTGCACGTTGCAGTGCTTGCTTGTCCACCTGGGGATTCCAATCTTGTTCATAGAATATAACCTACATGGTAACCATTGAGAGTGGACTGTTACAGATCAACAGATATAAGGTAAGCAACCTACCCCTGCAATTTTTAAGGGCAAAGCACACCAAGACAAGATTACTTGTTTAAATTAACAAAAAATGTGGGAAACAATATTGAAGTATTAACATTTTAAGTGTTATACAACTTTTCAGCCTCTTTTATTTAAATTGGCAGTGCCATCTTCATTCATTTTCCCAACCATGAAAGAAGATGAGGGAAGAAACTAAATATTCACTGATTAAAATAGCGAAAGTCAAAGAGAAAACCTAAAAGTAAGCTGCGGATTCCTACATATATCCAGTGTTCTACATGAATATCAGTAATTCCAATCTCTCCTATTTTATTTTTCCTTTTAGTATTATTGTTTTTAGGATAGGAATGAGCATCAGGTAATAACACTAACAGTATCAGCAGCCACCAGATTCAAACCAACACCCCCAGCTCTTGTAGAAATCATAAAGACAAATGCATTGCTTTGATCTGCTACAGAGGCTGAGCTCCCTCCATCTTTTTTCTGGCTGAAACTCCTTATTGCTGCAAATCGCTCTTCTGCACGGACAGAACCATCCAGACGCTCATAAGAATATTTTCTTAATTCCAAAAAATCCTGCAATGCAGGAAGATGAGTGACAGATTAGTTCTCAATCAACAAAGCTTATAACTTTCAACTAATACAAGCAGAGAACAACAGATCTACCTGTAATATATCTAGTGTCTTGGTCATCTGAGAGAACAGAAGAACACGATGCCCTGAATCATGCAGTTTCTTCAGTAACTGGTCTAGAATTATGAGTTTCCCACTTGCCTGACATGTCAGAAAAGATCCATAAGATCTATTTTGAGCTAGCCTGAATATGCTGTGGCCACAAAAATCCAAATCATTGTTTAGGCTGATTCTTGTGTTGCAGCACTAACTATTATACCATTGCAACCCACCCCTAACCCTTGGGCAAAAATTAAATGCTCAAAGAAGAAGCAAATTTGACCAAGAAGTGATGTAAAGATCCAAAACATGGTCTCAAGTTAAGTGACATCCATGAGACAATATAATATCTGGAAGAACATAAATTACCTGCACCAGGTGTTCACCCTCTTCATATGGTTCAGGCTCAATTCCTGGAAAAAGGTAAGGATGACTACATGCCTTGCGTAGCTGAATTACCTGTAAAATTGGAAATTTTTATCAATTTGGAATTTATTCTTTTCTTTCTCAGTAAACTATAACACAAATCAGCAAATTTAAGTAAAGAGACAAAAACAAGTGTTAGAATTAATGTCCCACATTGGTTTCAAAGACTTGAAGACTAGCTAATAAGATACTTAGGCCATTCCACTCATTACCAATTGGTTTAGAGTTGGCCCTCAAGTTTCTAACGACAGGAACCACTCTTAGTCCCGTGCATATTGGTGGACACTAGTTTTCATGCTCATATTACAAACTTTCTCTCCACTCTTACGCCTATTATCATCCAGGATGCCTTACAATGTCCTCTACAATAATGTAGTAACCCAAAGTTTTGTGCTGATTGTGAAAAGAAATTCACATACAATATTCCGCAATGGAGTACTTGAGGCTCCTGAAGCAAATGCAAGAAGCTTAGGAAGTTCCTTCCTTAATATGGACACATAAACCTTCTTCTGCAGAGAGACCAAGGGTGCCATCCTATCAACACAAGTTGAGAATCCTCTTACAAGTGTGTTATATAGCAATCACCAAGAAATAATGGCAATATAAGTTACAAAGAAAATAAGTGATGTAGCTAAATGCATGACAACTTGCAATTTAGTTGAATTCAAATAGGCCCCTAAGTGGAAATCAAGGCTCGCGACAAGGAACTAACACAGTGATCTCAGTAAGAGGTGGCAGCACAAGAGTCCCAGACTCAACAAGCTTAGCTTTGGTTCTCCGAAGCATGAATGCTCCCAATACATATTTCAAGCAATTGAACTGATTTCGAGCTTTCTCCGAAATTTGGCCTGCTTACAAAAACATGGAAAAAAATGTTAAAGTTCTTTCACATTGAATTCATTCTCTTGCAGTCAAATTTTTATATTCTAAAACTCCAGGGAATAATCTGAAAAATGCTATTCTACTTGTTGAATTCTGACAAATTTGTTAAAGAACTGCACATACGAATGATTCAAAATGTGCAGTACCAGCTTTTACTATACGCAAAGAAAATTCTATGCCTGGAGTTAAAAAGGAGACAAGCTATTACATGAAGGATCTCCAGCTTCTTTGAACGCTGAAAGGAACTGCTCCAAGGTTCCAAATACTAAGGGCATACAGAAATGCATCAAAGCCCAAAGCTCAGTTAGGTTGTTCTGGATAGGTGTGCCAGTCATCAGCAATTTTCTTGGCATAACAAAGAGCTCTTCAAGAACATTATACAAGACCTGGTAAAATACCAAGCATGAATTTGCATTTAGGCTATGAAAATAAGCAGGTTTTCCTTTCCCAAATGGAGGATCTAATTACAAAACTCTCAAAATCATGTCTTCTGTTCACATACTAGAAACATTTTTGCAACCATTCTGAAGGGCAGATAGAATTCCACAAAGTACTAATTAGCAAGGGTAGATAGAATTCCACTATTCCAGTAGTTTTGGGCATATAAAGGGTGGCCAGCCTGATTTTCCTGGGGTATGAGAGGATAACTAAATATTTTTGGAAGGGTTGCTCAGTGAAATTACTAGGATCAAGTACAAATCTACCAAAGTAAACAAGGGCTTCTCCACCCAGAACAATTGCGGTAGAATTCATTTTCATAAGATATACTGACTTTATAGAGGCGATGACCTCACCTAGTCCCCCTTGCTGTTTCCACCTTTCTTTATAATCAAACAAGTTAAGAACGACAGACAACCAAGATAAGAGCTGCCTCATCTCAACATGAAATAAATAACCAGAGCAGAAAAACTTTTAAACATACACTGGAAGGGTTTTTTAATCTCTGTGCTTCATCAATGATTGCATAATGCCACGGAAACTGGGAGAGGAACTCTTGATCAATTATTGCTATGTCATATGTTGTCAGCAGAATATCAAAGGGTAATGACGGTACCTGTAACATCCAAAGACCATCAGCTATACATAACAGAGGGAGTAATGTACCTGCCCATTAAAACAAAATGATTTGTTTGCTTGAATCTTGTCCAGTTACAGCTTAAAGCTGTGAAATTATCAGTATTTGTAATCCTTATGAAAAGGACCTGCAGCTGATTCTAAAATTAAAAGAAGGGAAAAGGGCTAAGGCTAACACTTACATTAGATGATAATGGCTGGTCTTTCACCAGCTCAGACATCTTCTTGCGCAAATTATATCTGTGTTCCTTTTCTCCAACATATGAAAGGACCCTTATATTGGGAGCATAATTGGCTATCTCTGACACCCAACTATCAGTCACACTAAGAGGGCATAACACCACTGCAGAAAATTATTGAACCTAAGTATAAGGTACGAACTCAAGACGTCGTGAGGGGAACAAAAGAACAAATGAACCAAAACAAGGGCATCAAAGCAGAACATGACAGCAAACCTACTTACAAAATGGTCCAGGAGAACCCTGCTGAATCTTCAAGTAACTCAAGAAAGATATCGCTTGTAAAGTTTTCCCCAGTCCCATCTGCCAGTGAAGCAAGATTCATGAAAAAATGAATGGAGGCACATCCACGCTTTTACAAAGAGAAATTTCCTCCTTCTATGTTACCAACATTGCTAGGGGTCTCCCTTTTCAGGTGCTTTGGCCTGAACCAACAAAGTAGGGGGAAATGGTAACTTTTATTAAGGTTCATACTTAAGCCTTTTAACTCCACGGAAACTCATTCAAATCTCCCATAAAACTACGACAACATTAGTGTTAACACATTTATTACTTCCTATCTGAACTCCAAGTCCTTGTTTAATATATTGACGTCTAAGTTGATCTCAGCAAGTGGAATGAGTGAAAAATCATTTAAGGCTCTTGATAATACACCAGGCTCCTGATATTACAGTGCCAAAGCTATCACTGCATTTACAGCTTTTTTGAAATGAAAAGACTTTCAATGTAAGCCAGTGCACTCCCAAACAACAATTTTAGGGCCTTCAGTATGAAAAAAGTGAAGAACAAAGACCCTGGCTAAAAAGTCTACCACTTAATAATAGCAAGCATTCTGCAGTATTACCCTTACTTGGACCTATCAAAATCCAGAAAATCACTGCTTACCCCAATGAAATTACAAGCATACATACCTCGTCACCTGAAAAAGCAAATCATAAATAAATTATATATCATTATGTTTACACAACATAGTTTCTGTAAAGCAGAGAAACAATAGCAAACTAAAATATATGGAAATTATTTAGTAAACCAAGCCCATCATTAATCAATTTCCAGCACTTGACTGTTTTAAACTGTGGATTATTTTGTTGAATTAATTTTACAATTTTAAAGTTTATCTTCTTTTTTTTTTCCAGTTGTTAGAAAAGCCGTACCGAGAATGACGTTGACACCGACAAGGTAACATTTAATTAGCCATGAGACTCCTTCAACTTGGTGAGGTTTAAGTGTGGCGGTGATGCCGAAGTCAGCCGGATTGAGTAGAGGTTCATCTCCCGCAGCGCGTGAAACCTCGCCGTCGTAGACGAACTTGGCGGCGGCGATTAGTCTTTTCTGGTAGTTCATGTTGGAGCATAGGCGGGGGAGCCAATGATTTGGCGGTTGCCGAACGAAACAGCCCATTTTTAAAATTCCATTGCGGGGATTAAATAGAATGACTTAAACGTCCTTGAAGGGAAGAATCGAGGCCCGCAAATAGGATCTAGTATTTTGCTTTTAATTGCTCGGTAGTCCCTCCTTGTTTGAACAATTTGAGAAGCTTTCCCTCGAATAACATTATTTCCGAAAAATTACGACCAATTTAAAATATGTATGTCTATTAGTAACTAAGGGTGTGTATAGATCACGATTCAAAATGTGTTTTTTATTTTTTAAAATAATAATTATAAAATAAAATATATATTAAAAAATATAAAAATATTTTAAAATACTATTCAAACACACCTTAAAAAAGTTCAAATCGAGCCAAGGTGTTTAGTTATACTATTAGTTGTATAGCTCATGCTAAAATATACATTATATTAAGTTGAAGTTCTTCCGAGATAAGTTAATTTTTCCTAATAATTTTTTTTTTTTTAGATTTAAGAATCGAGCAATAAAAATGGTCCATAATTCATCCTCAAATATAGAATTTGAATCTCACTAATATCGTAACTAAATGGAATTGTGTCATAACACTAATCATAAAAGTAATTAACTAATATTTAGAGTATCCTACGCCATTGTCATATTTTTTGACAATGCATGATGCATATTTCCATAGCATTCGGTTTTGATGTATAAGCTCATATATCGTATTGAATAAAAATTTAATGTATACATTTTTCATAAAAATAATATTATTTTAAAAAATAACAACATTTAGCTCCAACTTCCTCAAGTATCATTTTAATGTATCGGTAAACTGGACTTAGAGATAGTGAGTACAACCTATATATACACGTATTATAAAATTTTATTGAATATAACACTGAATACATATATTTTAAATGTTATTAATTTTCGACCTAATAAAATTTTTTTAAAAAAAACTTATGTTTAGAGTTATCAAAAAAAAATAATCAATCTATTTCTTTTTGGATTGATTGATGAGGTCCAAGGTATCTTTTTTGCTTTTTGGAGCTCGTAATTAAGTAGTACTTGTAGGAAACCAAATACAGCACGTAACGAAAATTTAAAATTTTTAGTTTTCTCCAAGAATCTATACGAAGTGAGATCAAACCAGTAGTGAATGATTTTACCTTATCGGTAATGGTAGAGTTTTATTGCGAAGATCGTTGCTCGTCAAATTACCAGCAAAACCAGCACTACCTTGCCTTTACAGTATCCATACGATCGCTCTAAGTCTCTAGTTATTTTCACAAAATAACCAGTAAAGGAGCATAAAAAATCTGATGGCGCCAGCCTGGATTTTTGCCTTCGGGTTTCTCTTAAACTTTCAGCTCAAGGATTGATTTTCTTCTTGTTTCTCTAACAAAGAAGTAGTGGCTAAAATAGCTGAAGAGTTTCTCGTTTTTTGGAAAAGAATGACAGCTAATTCTTCAAAAGAAAAGCCAAAGAATTTCTTTTGCTGAACAAGAAAAACAAGGTTCGGTTTTGGGGCTATTTTCTTCAAAAGAAAAGCTGCTGAATTTTCTCTCAAAGAAAGCTGAGTTCGACTTTCTTTTGTAGCAAGAAAAACGTGAATTCTGCTGTTCAGGGTGTGGCTGCTGAAATTATAATCCCATATATATACATATAGATTGTAGTATTAGGGTAAAATTTCTTGTAAAGAATTTTACTTAAACTACAAGTTCTAATCTATTCTAGAATTTTCCAAATTTCGGTAGCTGCCAAAACAAAACCCCATTCGAATTTGGCTTTCTAAATTTCGGTTATTAAATTAATAAAACCAAAACTGTTTCGGATTTATTAATACTAAAACCAAAATCATTTAGTCTTAAATCTGAATATTGCCTTAAACCAGAAAACCTTATAGAGTCTTATTCGCAATAAAATTATTTAGATTAACCAAAATTCATTACATGAATTTTACACTCTTTTTGGATACGATCTAAGTGTGTAACCCAATAGGTTCTCATACCGTTGGCCATGACATAAAATCTATTTTATGCCAAAATCAATGAGCGGTGTCTAACAACAAACAAAACTACCCAAGTTATGAGAATGTTAGTAATTTGACATTACTTTTCTTGTTGATAACTCTATTTTATATAGGGTTTTCTTATTAATTTTGGTTAGAAATTGGCTTGTGTTTTAATTTGTTTTTACATATTTTGGCCAATTATCCTTTGATTTTATAATTTCTGAATTATCTAATATTTCCAGAACTTTTGAGCTTAATCTTGAATTTTTCTTCTAATTTGAAGTTCAAAGGACTAACTAATGATTTTGTCATTTTCAAAAGCCAAGTATAAAGTAAAAAGGAAAGGAAAAGCTACAATTTGAGAGCTTATTTCAGCTGCAAAAGACGAAAAGGACAGCTGAACACCAAAGAAACCAAGCTGCACAGCCGAGAGAGAGAGAAAAGAAAAGACTCCAAGAATGCTAGAAAAAGGAAATACAAGGAAGTAGACAAAAGCCATACTTCGGTCAAAAGAGAAAGGAAGTCAATTGCAAATTGGAAGTAAAAGAGTGAGTTGCAAGAAAGAAACACAGCCGAGAGAGAGACAAGAAAAGGAAACAAAGTGGAATACAAAGAAGAAAAACTTCTAGAAGATGCATGGAAGAAACAGCCAAGTAACCACAACAAACAAAAGAGGAAACAAAGCTGGGTTACAAACTAGAAACAACAACCGTGCAGAAACAAGAAAACCAGGCTCAGTACAATTTGGAAACAACCAAAGAAGAAACCAAACAACAATAGGAAAAGACTTCTTCAGCTACAAACAAAAGAGGAAACCAAACTGAAATTTGGTAACAAAAATTCGGACAACAAAAGCCAAAGGAAAAAGGGAATGAAGCAACTTCGGGCAAAGAAGAAAGCACAAGAAAGCCAAGCCAAGCAGTAGAAAAAGAAAAGAAAGCTTAACACATAGAGAAGAAGTGGTGAAATTTGCAAACAAATTTGGAAACAAAAGGCGGCTGGGATTTGGAAACAAAAAGGGATTGATTTCAAGTTGAAGACAAAGAGCAAAACAAAGAAGGATTTGGATTTGTAGAATTTAGAAATAAACAACCAATCTTTTGCTCTATATAAAGCACACAACCGAGAGGAGCAAAGGCAGCAACCAACTCTTCGGTCTTTGTATTTTTTTCTTTTCTTTTCATTAGTTTAGGAGTAGTAGTAGCACATCCATCCTGTTTTTCTTTTCTTCCTCTAGTTTAGATTTAGTTTAGCCAAGCTCTTTTTCTTTCTGTTTCCTGCAGTAGTTTAGAGCAGCCAACTTTCTTCTCCGTTTTCTTTTCTTTTCAGTAGTTTGGTAGGATTTCTTCAGCTTCTTGTGTCGGTTTTTCTTCAGAACTTTCAGTTATCTTCTTCTCGGTTTTTTTTGTCTAAACCTTGCAGTAGTGCTCTCGGTTTTCTTAGCAGAATTACAGCCACAGTTTGTTGCTTTTTTTTCTGTCTTTTCCGGTTTTCTGCCAGCTTTTCTTCTTGAATTTCTTTTGTCGGTTTTCTTGAAATTTGATGTGATTCTTCCTTTGTCTTAGCAGAAACTTCAGTCATTTTCTTGTTCCGTCTCCTTGTCCTTCCCGCTTTTCTTCTCGGTTTTCCTTAGTACAATTTCCAGTCGCTGCTCACGGTTTTCTTCAGCAGCACAAGTCGGTCAATTTTCTTTTGTTTCCTGGACTTCACATATCCATTCCTTCTTGTTTTTATTCTGTTTTAGTTTGTCTTAAGAAAGACATACACAGCAGCCGCCAAGCTTGACTTGGGTGCAAAGTTAGTAGCAATTTTTGTTTTGCTTTGGAAGTTACGGGTTCAAGAAACAAGGAAGCAGAATTTTATTTTGTTGACTTCAAGTCTTTGATTTGTCTTTTCTTCTCTTACTTTAATTAGTTATTTTAGACATTTTAGTTTTCTTTTCTTGTTTTAATTTTAGTAGTTTTATTTCTTCTTTTGATATGAACTTCTGGTTGTCCTTTATTTTCAAGGATTAACTATTTTATAGTTTTGTGTTTATTTATTGAATAATAGTTAGTTTAATTTTCAGAATTTGTTTCAATTTTAATTATGTCTTCTTTTATTTTTGTTGTTAGTCTAAATTTCATTATGTTCTAATTTCTTTTGTTAGAGATTAGATGGATCTTAATCATGAATAATTAATTCTTAAGACTTGTTCATGCAATTTATATTTCAATTATGAGTTTAATATCATGTTCTTAATGCTTTTAGGTGATTGATCACCACTTAATTGATTTTTGATGCTTGTTTGATACCGTGTGGAGATTACATGCATGTGCTCATGTGATATTAAACCGTGAATTCAATTTAGACCGTAATAATCTAGGTTGTTCATGTGGTTTCGGTAGTAGAACTAAGTCGTGGCTACTTAGATTGAATCCGGGAATTTCCATAGTTCCTAATGCATTTAGAAATCTAAATTCACCTAGACCAAGTGTGAATTGATTTTAATCTAAATAGGGTTATTAGACCGATGTCGGCTATTAATTTACATTAGGGAAATTTCACCATCATAAATTGGAATTTAATTTAATTGCATGACAAGTCAAGAGAGTTAATTAGGATTGATTAAGTGAAGTCGAAATCTCTAACATCTTATTTGTTGTTTTTATCAAGTATTATTAATTTTTCCTTCTTTAGTTTAATTCACCATAAAACAATTTAATTGGCTAGCTTGTTGTTGAATTAATCATATTGGTAAGTAATTGGTTAAATTGAAAACAATCCTCGTGGGAACGATACTCTACTTATCACTTTATTACTTGTTGATATTGTACGCTTGCAATTCACCGAACACTTGTGATATATGTTATCATATAACTCAATCATTTTGCCCTAGATATCTTGATTGAACATGAACCATGGAATGTGTCATGCTCATATAGTTCAATCTTTGCGTTCTTGATTCCCGAGTAGACACATTTAAACAAATGAGTCCAATATCACATATCGACTCATTTGAGTACGACCATGCATTTTATGGTCTTACTCAATCAAGGGGCCCAAAGATATGATTTTCATTATATAGAAGGGACAAATCCTATCTTGATCACTCAACATCCCACTACATGATTCATTGCATATCCAATTGCTACTTTTATAGTTTATTTTGTTACGGGTAACGTTTAGTAGTATCAAAACATGCAACTCCTTATGTTGGGATCTCTGGTGACCTCAAGTCTAAGAATCACTTACACCATCATCATTATGCTATATGCTTATAACATTTTATATAAGAGAATAAGATATATTAGGATCGTCCTGATAAAGGCTTTGTCAAGTATCCAATAGACACCTTCCAACTCAGTTTTTTTTTTACTATCCACCTTAAGTTAATTACTCCTCACTGCATACAATACTCTCGTAACAAAAAAACCCTTCCACCGTCCACCAAAGCCAACTACGATTACCCAAAATCCTTAGATAGAAAATTACTCAGGCTAATTACTCCTCACTGCATACAATACTCTCGTAACAAAAAAACCCTTCCACCTTCCACCTTCCACCAAAGCCAACTACGATTACCCAAAATCCTTAGATAGAAAATTGCTCAGACAGGGCAAATCAATTGCGGAAGCTTTACTCGTAACAAAAAAACCCTTCCACCCCGTTCCACCAAAGCCGACTACGTTTACCCAAAATCAAGAGGCAGAAAATTGCTCAGCCAGGGCAAATCGATTTCGGCATAAAATGGTGCTTGTGTCAAATCAGTCTTGATTCTTCTACCTTATGTTGCCAAATCCTCTGCATCCCATAAACTGCAGTACACGCTCATGGGCTGGTCATTTGGATATGAAATCCCATTGACCTGATAGTTGTTGAACACTCTGATGGGGCTATTATCAACCAAGAAACTGCAAATCGTAAAGAATTTGAATTTCTAGTCAATATCAGCAATAGAGAAAATGGTTTTTCATTATTTCCTTTTACTTATTAAAAATCATTGAAGAATACCTCAACTTACATGATCATTTGTGGATTCCAGACTATGGAGTAAGTGTGGAAGGCCTTAGAGGGATCAAACCAGAGCTTGAACTGCTGTTCTCTGCCCCCTATTCCCTGGTAGTAGACATTGGTATGAAGTGTATGTGGCTGACCCGATACATTTCCAAGGAACTCCATATCAATCTCATTATGATATTGTCCCACAGAAGATAACTGCATGCGTGAAGAAGAAATAGAAAACTGGTCAAAAAATAAGGTGCAAAACTCAGGAGTTTCGTTCATGAAATTGAAACTTATCAAAGAGGTGATGCTGTTTTGATTGTCCCACAGAATTTAAGCATCATCATTATCATATTCTCAAGTGTGTATCAACGAGGTAGTGATATTTTGATTGCCCACTTACAAACAATCGTTAAAACGAATAGAAGCAAAAACAAATAACGCTACTGCTTAAATTCCTCCATTGCCAGACTTCAACCTTTCCCAAAGCGAGACCCTCCCAGATTCACCAAAATGAAAGAACAAAACACAAAAAAACAAAGGATTTATACGGCATCGGGGGACTCTGGTACTGGATTGTATGTACCAAAGTACTAGATATACAATTATTAAACAGCATTGCCTATTTGATAAGTTTCCAGTTTCATGAACGAAACTCCCGTTCCCTATGGTTTGTCTCTATCGTTCCCAAATCGATTTGTCTCTGTCATTCGGCTTTGCTGTTTGACCAGAAAACAGATTTGCTGCTTGGCTTGTGGCTTTCTCTCTGCTTGGAATGATAGATAGGATTGTTTGACCAGAAAACAGATTTGCTGCTCGAGTTGATAGATGGAACGATAGATAGGATTAATCTTATGCGGTGATGACTAATTTTCTTGAGATGGAAAAAGTAAAATAATCCTACTTGTCTTTTTGTACTTGGGTGCCTGACAAAATCTTTATCAGGATGATTTTGATATATCTTATTCTCTTTATATAATAATCTATGTAGCATTTCTCATGACGAATAGATCCAATACATAGTTCTCTAACATATACCTATGTGTTGACTTGATATCTCATGTCAGGATACATTTCATCAGTCACTACACATATTAGTCTTAATGCATTATCATTGTCCCATTAATGATAATACTTGACTAAGGATAATTTTAGAATAATTAAATTATTGGGACATTATTATATTTATTCATAAAATGAAGATATAGAATAAAACATAATAATAAATTGCCATAAATTAAAAGCGTTATGATATAATATATGTCTAAACCATCATCACATGATTGGCCATTAGTGCATAATCCAAATCTTTTTCACTAGTTGATGTCTAGTTACAATATTGGAAGTTAGAATACGAAGTGGTAGTATTAAAATATTGCATTTTTACAATTGAAAAAAATCCTAGATGGGGTGGTTCCACTATGTTTTATGTCGCTTGACTAAATAAAAAGAAAACCCACTAATTTTTTAAAAAATAAATCTAATTAATAAGGTGCCTGTGTAGGCAATTAAAAATTTACTCTCTTTTATTATTGACTTAATGCTCTACAGGATTGTGGCCGAAAGGCATTGTGATGAGAAAAAAATACTATTCCTGTGAGCGATTCAAAGTGCGAAAGTGGGTGCGTTTTTTACTGTTCATGAACAGTAATTTTACTGTTCATGAGCAGTAAAAATTAATGTTCATGAACAATGTTTTTACTGTTCCTGAACAGTATAGTTTTTTTTTTTTTTTTTAGGTCGGCACTAGTCGGAGTTTTGTGTCCCTAGTAAGACTGGCAGGGTAGTTGCTCGTTAGGTTTCTACTGAGGGTTTTGGAGTCCCTAGTAGGGGAAGATTCCCTACTATTGGGATTTGAAGTCCTAGTTAGGTGAAGGGTCAAGCACGTTGATGCGCAATGTACGACTGTGCACGGATAGGAGAGATCGACCAAAGCAGAGTCGCATTTCACGAAATTTTGTGGTCCGTTTCTTCTATTCAGCGTAGTCAGTATCGAGATCGGCGTTCGGGCCAATAAGTGCCGTGCAGGATAAATCTGACTGGTCCATTATTCCGGGATGTTCATTAGGGGCGCTGTGCTATTAGAGGCCGACAAGTTAGGGTTGTAGTTCTCACACCGGTCCCATTACATTTGGGGTTTTGCTGATCCCAGTTTTGGCCTTAACCAATCCCTACTGGGGTTAGGCTCTTTGTGTTAGGACACATCCATGTCAGGCTAGTCCTTTTATGGACAATCTATGTACTGTGTTAATTAGGGATTCCCACATTAATACAATCAGTTTGGTTTAAAAAGAAAAAAAAAAGAACTTAATGCACTACATACTATGATTTATTTTATTTTGTTAATTAGTAAACATTTGATTCGAAATGGATTCTTTCTCCATGCTGGACGACATGATAGACAAGTTGCCTACATTTGGTCCATTTGGATTCTTTCTCCATACAAATGTGGACGAAAAAGTGGCTAATTAAGTTGCCTAATTGCTCATCATAATTTGTTTTACACCAAAGAGTATCAATGATCTTGGATCTTGGATCTTGGTACTAATTGTTGGGACTAAGTATTGTATATATCTCCTACATCTTTATTTTCTCACACTGTAAATTAATTAAAATAAAATAGATGAACATAACTCTTAATTTATGTATATTTTATTCAAAAAATTTACTGTTTCATTCACAAATTATTCATGTTACATTATTCTACTGATATGACAGTTGTATGTAATACTTTTTTTCGTCTCAAAACTTAGAACTAATTAATTGAAGGCACAAAGAACTCCATTATACATGTCATGAAAACTACTCATGTTAATGAGTAGCTTATAACCCATTATATCCATAAACTTTTTTCTTCAAGGAAAAATTTGAGAAAAAAATTAAACGAAGTGACTGTATCATGCAAAATTGTACATTAACCAAACTCATTAGGGGGGAGTAGGCAAATTATAAGGTTTTCTTTTTGTTACTTTAAATATAGGAATGCAGCCATTATAATTTCTTTTTTAATACTTTTGTGAATAATTTTTCGACAATGTAACTACCAATTAATATAGAGTAGCTGTTATTATCATCTGACGTTTTCAATTTGTCATAAGTTGCGTTAGTTTACGTTTATACGTTTCTGGACGGATCCTGCAGCTAATGACCAATTTCGAATACGGCAAGCGAACTAATCAATATAAAATGGGCTTCGTGACGCCACCAAGAAGGATTTGTAATGCCTAAATTCGGACTTTACAAAAATTCAGTTCCAAAAATTCATTTACCCAAAAACAAATAAAACAAATAAAAAAAAATTGTCTAGTTATAGATGTACTATGGAGAGAGTGAATATCAATAAGCTCTTTTCGTTCGAAAAAGGAAAAAAAGTTTACTAGCTTTTTTTTATTGAATATAACTTTTTTTAAGTTATAATCAATATATTTAATGTATCATTTAACAAACAAACTCTTTTTCAATCTTACTATTATTTTTTAATTTTAGATAATTCATTGTCATTATAGCTAAATATAGTATAATTTTTTTATAAAAAAAATTAGATTTTTTATGCAATATTGACACACAAAGGTATTAAATCGTTAAGAAAATTCAATACACTTTTAATATTGAATATCGGTTTGATTATGTAAAATTTGATTTATTTCTCCACAATCTTGATTTATAATATTTCAAAAGCTAATAAAACTGTTTTAATAAAATTTAATTATCTCAATTCATACGATCGCCACAAAAATTCAAATTTCTTTTGGACTTCCTTGGGATTATAATATCATGAAGTGATTTCTAATCATATTTTAAAATACACAATTTAAAAACATTTTTAATTGTCTAAGAAATAATAAATGAAAAACCTATTTAGAACAATCTAATAAGCAGTCGAAACTTAACATAAATTTTAAAGTTAAACTAATAAATTTTGAATTATTTTACTTTACTAAATGTTTTAATTATTCTTAAAAGGATATCATGAACCCAACAATCTAAAAATACAGCTCAAATCCCAATTCATACCAACAACATTGACCAAAAATTTAAGTATATTATATTTAACACTGCCACAATGAGGGGAAACTGGAACCAAATTCTTTTGACAAAGTGTAGAACGCATTAAGGAGTCAATTTAGACAATGGCAGCTGGAGGGGCCGACAGAATGATACAATGGCAGAATTAAAGGTATTTCACGTGTTCCTCTGTTGTTTTAAGAGGGACAAGTGACCGTATTGGAAATTTGGAAGTGATTTGGAAGCAGAAGGGATGGCCCGGATTCACCGGCATCACTGCTAAAACAAACTACGGGGCAAGATAGAAAATTGATGGTAGAAAAAGTAGAATGAAAAATAGAGTAATAATAATGGAAAAGAATGTAGAATGAGAAAACAAATTATTGAGAGGAATAAGAGAAAGTTTATTAAAAAAAATGATGGGAGAGTAATAACGAATAGGGACAATAGAGAAAGAAGAGTGAAAAAATAATGAGAGATAAAATAATAATGCAGAAGGATGAGAGGAAAAGTATATTAAAAAAATGAGAGAAAAATTATATTGAGAAAATAACAGCAAAGATGGATGAAAAATAAAGAAACTATCGAATGAAAAAGAAAGCAACTGTCGAGAGAGATAAGAGATAAAGTAGAGTGAAAAAAAAAACTAAAAATAATTGTTAACAAGGATAAGAGAAACAATAGAGCAAGAAAAGTGGAGTGAGAAAATGATGATGGTTTAATATTGAAGGTAACATTAGAAAAACATAATAAAAAATGAGTACCAAATTTTAAGTAATTAACAATTATAGGGGAAAATAAATAATCAAGGTTGTTCAGTTTTCCACAATCATTATTGAATTCTATTCTTTTTTCTCTAACCAATCACCAAATAACGGAATGAATTTTATTAGTCGATTCTATTTTCCCCAACCAACCATCCGCTGAATATTATTGATATTCACTGTCTCCATAGTACATCTATAATTAGACAAATTTTTTTTTTTAAAAAAGAAAGCACAAAATTTACTGGCCCCTTACATAGAGTGAAGAATTAAATTATTGTTATTTATGTCAAGTGTCATAGGATCTTTTCACTCGTAAGTTAATTTATGGGTATAATTTTTTTTTAATATTTATATTTAACGCTCTCTTCATGTAGAATACAATAAACAATCTCCTAAATTATATTTATTAATAAATGAAATCTATTTCATCTGTCGTAAAAAAAAATTTCCTTTTAGATTGATATAACATATTTTTATTTATAAAATATAACATATTTAACACACTATTAAATATCTTTTTTTTTAATTTTTACTTTTTTGAATATGAGCCATGCAATGTTATTATCAGTAAAATATTTTAATAATTTACTTAAAATAAATTTTTTTAGCACAGAGAAAATTTTATAAAGTGAATTTTTTTAAATGAAAGAATAATATTTAGTTATTTATTAGTTGATATTCTATTTAATAATAACTGTTGGCTTCATGATATATTAGTCAATTAATTATTAGTGTCACTAACTATGCAAAACGGATTCTCCACCTTGTATTATATTCTTGAGTATGTACTCAATTTATAGAGATAAGCTCTATTATAGTCTACTTCCTTCCATTTTTTTTTTATTCTTTTTATCCTTATTGCTTTAAAAACTATCCACAATATAAAATATTGGTTTACGCCTGAATTGCATTTTTAAAATTATTTTTATATGTTTTAAGATTAATTTTTTTTTACATTTTTAATAAACTTTATATTTTATAATCATTATATTTGAAAACGAAAAATACAATTTGAAACAACTAAAGGTGCGCCGACAAGCTGTTTTTTTCCCAAAATCACTGTTCCTATGGGCGATTGTAGTGCGACCAAAGGTGCGTTTTTACTGTTCATGAACAGTACTTTTATTGTTCATGAACAGTAAAATTTAACATTCATTTTTTTTTAGTGGCCGGTGGTAGTTGGATTTTGTGTCTCTCGTAGGGCTGGCAATTTAGTTTCTCGTTAGGTCATGATGGTACTGGCAACGTGTCCCTACTGAAGGGTTTTGGAGTTCCTAGTATGGGAGGATTCCCCACTGCAGGGGCTTGATGTCCTAGTTTGAGAGGAGGGTCAATCATGATGATGCGCAGCGTAAGACAGCGCAAGGATAGGAGAAATCGACCAACGTAGAGCCACACTTCATGGATTTTTGCGATTCGTTTCTTCTGTTCAGAGTAAGTCAGTGCAGAGATGGGAGTTCGGACCAGTTAGTGCCGCGCTGGGTAATTCTACCTGGTCCAATACTTCGGGTGTTGATACGGGGCGCAGTGCAGATAAAGGCCAACAAGTTAGGGATTTTGTTATTCTTAGTTAGGTTAGTTAGGAAATGCAGTTCCGTTTTTATCGGGGTGACATGTCTTAATTGCGACCTACTGTGTTAGGTTAACTGTGTTAGGATGAGGTCTTAAATGACCCTCTTATGTATTGTATTAAGTGTGTAATTTTACTAAATAATATACTTTTTTGGTAAAAAAATTTAAAAAAAAAGACTAATCTAAAATTGTACGATCTGTTGATTCCGCCAGAATCAAAACATTATATCACAAATCAGAATCATTGCACCATTCATTGCTCCTAGCCTCCTGTTGCAAATCAGATATTCTGATATGAGTGAAAGAAATAAGAATGGAATTCAGTGCTCCTAGCCTCCTACTGAAAAACATTATATCACAAATCAGAATCAATTATCAGTGTCGCACTATGATGTGTCATTTCGTCCTCCTTGTTTCCAATATGGTGATTACATGACATTGGTGATTCTTGAAGCCCCGTACTTTTGGTCCTACCATTACCAGAAGATCCACGATTCCACATCCATCATAAAAAACAACACTGATTCGACTGTGGTCAAACTAAACCCGAATTGGAAACTCCCCGGTGATGCCCACTTGTTTTCCCAAAGCACCAATTACGACAAAGGTTGAAGACGAAATCATCAAAACTCGCAGCCCCACCCTCATTAGACGGCCGAGGTAAGCAATGTGGACCTTTCTTGTCATCATGCCCGTAGAATCGACACCAGCAACACCAAACATATCAAACTAATAATTAATGCTACTTTTACACAACTGGTTTACTAAACCAAGTTGCTGTTGTTTTTACTGATAAAAATATTGTACTTGTTTTTCAGCACCATGAAGTGTTGATTGCCGTCGAAATTGCCAATGAATCAATCATTTCCTTGGCTGGGGAGAGATTCTCCCAAGTCATAATTACAGGGATTGCTAACGTCTTGGTTTTGCTGGCCGGCTCCAACTAGTTAATTAATTAATATTGGGCAGGGTGATGCTGGTTTTTGCTTTCTCTTGTACTTTTTGGGAACTTTGATCTTTGTTTATTCACTGGGAAATCATTCAAATAAATAGGCAGACAATTTCTGGGGCAACTTGGCAGAATTGTCAATGGCTTGCATGTCATGGTGCTGGTGCTGGACCTGCTGGTGCTGGTGCTGGTGCTGGAGGCGTCGTAATTTGTAAATGAGACGGCATATTCCCACTAAATTCATCCATTACAAAAATCTGTCGGCCTTCGAATGTGCAATTGCAATTTGGAAATACGTAGACCTTGTCGTCCCAGTGTCCCACCATAGATTCTAGTAATGCAACGAGGGCCCAACATGCACATAGTTGACGTAATTTATGTAAGTTCAATATGTGGCCTAAGTTCAATATGTGGCCAGATGTCCCACCATGCATATAACTAATAACCTACCACATTGAGACAATTACCCTATTACAACATATTTGCTACAAGGAAAAAAAATGCAAAGAACAACTACCGTACTTTGAATTTCTTCCCATTTTAATAAGGTTGTACTATTTTCGTCCTTAAAAAAATTATTTTTAATTGGTACTAATATATTTAATGCAACAATTGTTTCATTTCAAGGATAATATAAAATTTTCATTCAAATTTATTTAAAAGTAATTTTTTTGAGACAGGTAGTGTATGAATTTCAAACAATAATTTCCTAATTATCTACCTAATATACCTTTATAGAAAAGTTATACTAGTCTTGATCTCCATTCCAAAAGAAAAGTTTACTTTTAATTTAATACAATTTTATTTAAATGATAATATACAATACATTTAATGTACCATTTAATATATAATTTTTCTATTTTTATCCTTACTTCGTTATCATTATTAATAAAAGTAATATAAAAATTATACACAAAAAGTGAACTCAGATTTTTTTTTTTAAATTAAACTACATCATGTGTGTATAATACATACATATGACGATGACAAACATATAAACACATTTTTATGTTAATGACAAACTACGAAGGCCATATTAAATTCCACTCTACTGTATAAACATGCATCAGTAGACAAGGTGGAGTATGAAAAATACACCTACATAATGCTTGTAATTAAACATTGGATTATCAACCATAGAATAGATTACGTAATTGTAGGATGTAAAAATCCTGCGTACAAAAATCACGCAGCAGAAAGACAACAAAATATTTATTTGGAGACAAACAATATAGTAGGAAAAAAACCTTCACTTCAAAATACAAACGGTAGGAAGAAACTCCTACTTCTCTCAATTCTATTTTTCTTGGAGTCTCTCTTTTTCTTATTTTCTAAGTCTATCACAAAAACTAATAACCATGGGTCCTTTATATAGATCCCATACTTAATTAAAACCAATTAGGATTTGATAATCAAATCCCATACAAAATCTGTTTTATAAAAAGAATCCAAATCTAATTCAACTAAGAATTAGTAAATCCTAATCAAAATATAATTTGCTAAATAAGCTTGGTTTAATACACCAACAAAGCCTCCCTTAAATCAAACTTGCCATAAAAGTAGCTCCAACTCCATCTCGAGTATGATTTTTTTTTGAAATCTCCTTTGCTGTGTAGACCACGCACAATATCAACTTCTTGATTTTGATCTTCATTATCACTTTTAATCTTGTCATTGGTGAAAATTTATACTTTAAAAATTTTCTATTTGCGTCTTCTTCTTGATCAAAAACCTCAACCACATTGACCCACTTGTCAAAACAATCATCTTCACCATTGCTATGCAATTCAAAATATTTTATGATACCCAATTTCTCTTCTAGGTAAAGAGATTCAAATTTTCTCTCATCTTCTTCAACCATGTCAATGGTTTCCGATTTTTCTTCTAAATTAACGATTTCGTCATCAAGCAAAACATCAAAAAATTCTTCTTGTTGCTCTACCAAACCAAGTATCTCTTCTTCATCTTTTACAAAATCAACTTGGCAATTTTCACAATCCATCTCTTCAAAATTTTGACTGTGAATATTAGACTCTATATTGGGACCATCTTTTTCCTCAATTATTATAGTATTTTGAGGTTTTGATATTTGTTCCACTGGCTTGTTCTCTAATACAAGTTTCCCATCAATTCTTTGTTCATGAAGAATTAATGAACTTTGTAGTTCTTCAATGCTCAAAGTTGATAAATCTTTAGTCTCCAATATAAGTGCAATAACATAATCAAACCTCATAGATAATGAATAAAGAACTTTTTCCACAAAAAATTTATCATCAAGAATACACCCATTAAATTCCATCTCATTCTTGATATCCAACAAACAGGAAAAATAGTTCTCAATCGTTTCAAATTTCTCCATAGAGCACAACTCAAATTTTCTCTTCAACAATAACACGTTATTTTTTCTAACTTGATCTATGCCAATATAAGCTCTTTCTAAAATATCCCATGCTTGTTTGGCAGTTTTAGCTGTACAAATTTTATGAAAAATTGACATATCAATTCCTTGATGAATTTGAGATAAGGTCAAATATACCTTTCTTTTGGTTTCGGCATCGGCATTATCTGGTACATCTTTTTGAATAAACTGTAGCAAATCATATGCTTGAAGGTGTGTTTCCATCTGAATCCTCCAAAATTTATAATTTTTCTTTCCCGTGAGTTTTGGAACAACACATTTTATGTTCCAATCATCCATGGCTAACAAACAACTTTTAGCCTACCTTGCTGGAAAATCACCAGGATCAAGAAACCAACAATTAACGTTGTTGGCTCTGATACCACATGTTGGATGTAAAAATCCTACGTACAAAAATCACGCAGCGGAAAGACAACAAAATATTAATTTGGAGACAAATAATATAGTAGGAAAAAAACCTTCACTTCAAAATACAAACGATAGGAAGAAACTCCTACTTCTCTCAATTCTATTTTTTTTGGAGTCTCTCTTTTTCTTGTTTTTCTAAGTCTCTCACAAAAACTAATAACCATGGATCCTTTATATAGATCCTATACTTAATTAAAACCAATTAGGATTTGATAATCAAATCCCATACAAAATCTGTTTTATAAAAATAATCCAAATCTAATTCAACTAAAAATTAGTAAATCCTAATCAAAATATAATTTGCTAAATAAGTTTGGTTTAATACACCAACAGTAATTAAATATTCCACTAAGTAGAGTTTCTCAAGTTTATATATTCATATATGTTATAGTTTGTCTTAGTTCAAATGTTGGCATTTTCGTGGCTGCCACCCTCTCCAAAAATGCAGGCCAAAGCTCAGAACATCATCCCACCAAAGTTCATCGTCCCACCAACAAAGATCCTACAAACTTCACAGATTTCATTGCCAAGCACTAATTACAACGTTCCACAAGCCATCTCAATCACTGCACCAAGCCATGAAGTTTTATCACCTCCTCATCAAGATAGGGAGAATCAATTAGTGCTAGACGAAAAAACGGCCGCCTTCTGGGATTACCAGTTCCTCTTCGTTTCACAGCGCTCAGAGACTTTCCACCCCGTAAATCTTCGCATTGTTGAAGGTGCAATCCCACAAGACTTCCCTTTAGGCACATATTACCTCACCGGACCGGGACTTTTCACCGATGATCATGGCTCCACGGTGCACCCTCTGGACGGTCATGGCTACCTCAGGACATTTAAGATTGATGGGGTCAGAGGAGAAGTGGAGTTCATGGCTAGGTACATTCAGACGGAGGCACAGGTGGAGGAGCGCGACCCCGTGACGGGGCAGTGGCGGTTTACGCACCGCGGCCCGTTCTCGGTGCTGAAAGGTGGGAAGATGGTTGGGAATACTAAGGTGATGAAAAATGTTGCGAATACTAGCGTGCTGAGATGGGGTGGGAGGTTGTTCTGCTTGTGGGAAGGCGGTGATCCTTATGAAATTGAATCTTCAACGCTGGATACTCTGGGAAAATTTGATATCATCAATGGCCATCGTCAAACAATGGTGGAAGATGATGATGATGATGATGCAGGAATAAAGGTAGACATGTGGGAAGTAGCTGCCCAAGTTTTGAAGCCCATACTCTATGGTAAGTATGGAAATTCATTATTGGCTATTTAAAATCATTTTACTCCATTACGAGTTTCTGTTTAATTAGCTTTATGACATTGTTATTTTTTGAAAAAATTTACCCCACTTTCCCATACTCCAAATAGTAATATGGAATGCAACAAACCAAACTAATCACAAAAACACATTAAATTTTTTATTATGATATTTCTTCCTTATGATTTTGTGAAATTTACGTGAAAAATTAAGAAATTCCTTTTTTGATCATGAGTTTAAGTTATTATAATCTTATATGGTTAGCTACTACTTCGGCGAATATTTGCTTATGAGTAATAATATATGTACTAGAAAAATTAATCACTAAAAATTTTCATTGTAATTATCATTATTCTTTTCTTATATGCTCATTTCATTTAAAAAAAATATTTTAAAACTTTTTTTTTCTCATAAAAAAGAGTCTATTCTTAAATAAAATTTTTATATTAATCTTAAAAATTAACAATTATATACCGTAGCCACCCATGCATGAAGTATAACCAAGGGTGTTTGTTGTGAAACTATAATTAATGTATACGAGGTTGGATGTGATAGGAATGGAGAATATATATGTCAACTCCAACTTTGTGGCGGTACTTATCAAGATTCGGTGAAACCAATGTAGTCCTAGCCTAGGTCATTATTTTCCTCTATGCCTTTCATAAATTAATGTTGTCCAAAGCACAAACAACTCATCATTCTTTATTTTTATCATAACACACGACTTGTAAGCTTTCGTTAAATGCCAATTTGGTATCAATCTTCTCAGGGGTGTTCAAGATGCCACCCAAGAGATTACTATCCCATTATAAGATCGATGCCCGAAGGAACAGACTTCTTATCATGTCATGCAACGCAGAGGATATGCTTCTACCTCGAAGTAATTTTACTTTCCATGGTAAGCACCAAGTCATTAGTACAGAGACCTATAATTCTTAATTGTGCAATTTGTTGTAGAATTAAATGTCACTATCACCTTCTCAAAACACTCATGATAAATTCATGGTATTCCCTTTGTCACCAAAAAAAAAAAAAAAAAGAATTTTTAAGATTGTAAAATATTGTCTTAATTAATGTATATACTATTTCAAAATAATTAAAAATGGTTTTGATTGTTCATTAATAAACTACGTAGTAGTTTTATTACTGATGGAAGATGGTTGATATATAACACATTGAGTGGGAAGATAAACCTGAACTCATTTTTTGATATAAATTGGCTCTAATCATCTCAATTTTTAATTAAATAAAATCACTTAGACCCATTTGGTTTTTTTGTTAGAATTAAATATACTGTATATATACATATATTTTAGTTTAAATTTTATAATTTTTTTAATAATTTAAAAATATTATAAAATTACATTCTGAACGTGTTGTAATAAAAAATTATAAAATTTATTCAAATATAATAAAAATAAATTTTAATTCTAGTGAGGAAAGTACTAATCAAAAGAACCGCAGAAGTAATCCATTTCATTTGTTTTTGTGCAGAATTTGACTCAAATTTTAACTTGCTGCAAAGCCAAGAATTCAGCATTCGTGATCATCTAATGATTCACGACTGGGCTTTCACTGATACTCATTACATTTTGTTTGGCAATCGAATCAAGCTGGATGTTGCTGGTAACAATTAATGTCCCAATCCTATAAGTTATTTCGATTCTCAAGAATCAATATGGCTTATGACTATGTGATTAACGCGTGGATATATGGATGGTTCTCAATTTTCAGGATCAATGGCGGCGGTATGTGGTTTATCTCCCATGATATCTGCACTGTCAGTGAATGCTAGCAAGCCCACATCTCCTATTTATTTGCTCCCTCGGTTTCCGAGTGAATCCAAGGGAAAAAGAGATTGGAAAGTGCCCATTGAAGCCCCTTCACAAATGTGGGTGCTTCATGTTGGAAATGCTTTTGAAGATAGGGATGAGAATGGAAATGTCCTGATTCAGATTCAGGCCAGTGGTTGTTCCTATCGCTGGTTCAATTTTCAGAAGATGTTTGGTACGATAATTCTTCAATTTTCAGGAATGTTTGTAGATAATCTTTTTGATGGGGCTAACTAATGATGCATTTTAACAGGGTATGATTGGCAAAGTGGGAAACTAGACCCTTCCATGATGAATGTAAAACAAGGATCAGATAAACTATTGCCTCACCTTGTCCAGGTTCATGTCTGAAACGTTAATTCACAAGTTAATTTGTTTGTTTTGAGAGCATAAAGGGATTTAACTAGAGTATGTAATGATATCCATAATGCAGGTATCTATAAGTTTGGATGCAAACTGGGAGTGTGAACAGTGCAGTGTAAATGACCTAAATGAATGGACTAAACCAACAGATTTCCCAGTGATCAATCAGGGCTTCTCAGGATGCAAGAACACATTCGTTTATGCAGCAACTTCCTCTGGTTCGCGCCGAGCTTTACCCCATTTTCCCTTTGATACGGTGGTGAAACTCAATACAAGAGACAAATCCATTTCCACGTGGTCTACAGACAGACGAAGGTTCATTGGTGAGCCTATTTTTGTACCAAAAGGAACACAAGAAGAAGATGATGGATATCTCCTTGTGGTGGAAGTGAGTACTTAAACTACCCCTTTTGATATCCTTATTACTTACCCACCAAAGAAATACACTTTCTGACAGATTCTACTTGTTGGATTTGATATTGCAGTATGCAGTTTCAACACAAAGATGCTATCTTGTTCTGCTAGACTCAAAGCTGATTGGGAAGGCCAATGCACTGGTTGCAAGAATTGAAGTTCCAAGACACCTGAATTTCCCTCTTGGCTTTCATGGATTCTGGGAGTCTGCACAAGATTATGGCATTTAACCAAGTTCTTGAACAGGCACAAACATGCAAATTAAGCAACAAAAGGGATAATTGTTTTACCATTGGTAATATATGATTAATTTGTAAAGATAGAAGTTCTACCAATATGGATCTCCTATGTCGTACATTGGTGACTGGGTAAACTCATCTAAAAGTGTAGCAACCAGGACAGGGTAGCCTTAGAAAGAATAGATATCAACCATCCAAATCATGTTGGAGGCTGCCATGACATGAATCCTTAATAAGTCCATCATTATGGAAAGTTGATAGAATTTGAGTTTATAGTGATCTGAATTTGAGTTTTGCAAGAATGTTGGTCAGGAATTGAAGGAAATAACCCCCATGAAGTCAAAAAGACACCATGATGCCCACTAACATGGCAGTTAGAAATGCCAAAAGTCTTTGGAGGACTACCAAGAGTCTAAGGACTTCTATAAAACCAAAAGAAAGAGAGTGAGCAACATGAGAGTATGTGGTGCTGCAGAAAAACTATAAGAAAAGTTTTTCTAAATTTTCTCTACTGCAAAGGAAGCATTTTAATCTGTGGATAGTGGATATAGTTGCTCGTGTGATTATATTCCGACCGGTGATACAAGTAAGTCGTTTTTGGACATTTTCCGCATGTATTTTGTATACGATAATTTGGAATATGTTTCCAACATTGGTATCAGAGCTAGAATTACTTGTTTCCTGGTTATTTATCATGTTTAGAACATGTTTAACATGAAATCTATGAATGGAATGAATGTTCATGTTTTCTTGAATGAATCCATTTTGTTCAAGTATGTTGATCAGCCTTTGTTGTAGAGTTTTTTTCAAGAAATATGGAATGATATAGGTAGGAATGGTTATAGTTTCTGAAACTAGACATTACAGGCTTCAAATCGATATATAATATGTGTAATTTGGATGAAAAACGAAAGAGATATGAATCAATGAAGATTCAATTCTCAAAATTCTGAATTTGGAAATTTGCTTTCCAGAATCAGAATTTTCAAGTGGTCATGTTTGACTGAATATATCTCTCTTAATTTTTGGTTTTATATTACGAATTTTTACATTTGAAAACTAGGTACTTCATTCTTTAATATCATATATTATATGACCAATTTGAACTTAACATGAAGGAGATTCGAGTCTCCAAAGTTGTGAATTCATCAAGAATGAATCTGGAAATTTGTTTTTTCCAAAACTGAATGACCATGTTTGACGGCCTATATCTTTCAAATTTTTTGAACATGATTTACACCACTCATACATTTGAAAACTACATACTTCAAGGTTTAAAATGATATATGATATGATCAATTTGGACTCAAGATGAAGGAGAAATAAGACTTCAAAGTAGCATACAAAAAACTGAAGTTTTGTGGCTAAAATGAGTTGATGGTGTACCAAACAGACCAAAATTTTAAATTATAGTTTGATCCCCAAATATTTGTAAAATATTTGTTTGGTCTCCAAATGCTTATAAAATTTCAGTTTGTTCCCAAATTTTTTTGAAAATTACAATTTGATCTCCAATTTTTGGGAAAATTACAATTCTGGGAAAATTGTAATTTTGTGTTTCTCAAATTGATTTCCTATTACTTTGTTGTATCTAAGGATAATGAGTATCCTTTATTCTGTATTTGTTACAGAAATCATGGTTTTGTTTATGAGAACTCCAAAAGTTGCAAAGACACCGGCACAAAGAGCAAAACTTGCAGAATGCAGAGAAGCATTAGCAATTTGCCGGTGGGATGGAAATCTCAACATGATGGATCACGTTATCATGGTCAATGAAATGATACAATAAGTAATATGGGAAGGAGGACTTATGCCTAATGATGGAAAAGTTCTCTGTCTGAGACAAACACATCCTGAAGAGTGGCAGATAATGCTTGACAAAATTTGGGAAATGGAAAGTATGAATAATGAATTCCCTGAATATGATAAGACAGTAGAAGTTTTCTTGAAAGAATACATAAAGAAAGGGGCAGCAAAAATATCAATTCTTTCAATGAACTCAAGCCTGCGCAAATCTAAGGGAATAGCGATGACTACTCCTTGGCTAGGGAAATCAAACATAGAGTTGCCAAAAGAACTTTATGAGTCATTTCCTGTTTGGGTTAAATTGATTAGAATTTAAATTGGTTGTAAATAGTAGACGTCTTATGTAGCCAAGAATGAAACATGATTTCTACTGTTTATTTTAATTTGAGTATTTATATGAACATGTTTAATTCATATTTTACTCGCATATATTTGAATATTTATATGATTATGCTTTATTCGCATATATATATATATATATATATATATTTGAATATTTACATGATTATATTTAATCCATGTGGGAAGTTCTAAAAGTTTTAGTAACTTGAAAGAACTAAATTTTTACATAAATAATTATTTTAATAATAATTTCAAATTGAGATTTTAGGTGATAATTGAGAACATAGTGAACTTTCAAATCTAAAACCTTATGTGAAATTATTATTAATATAATTAATTAGTGTAAAATTGATGCATAAATGATAGGCATTGATAGTATGTGCATATATGTTTGTAGAATTTTGTGTTCAAAGGAAATGGTTTCAGCATCTAAGACAATTGTAGTTGAACTGAACAAAGGAGAAAAATTGAACGGCGAAAATTATGAAATTTGGAATATGAAAATCCAATATGTGCTAGAAGAGCAAGAAGTACTAGAAGCTCTTAACCAAGTTATGAAAGAGCCTGAAGATGGAAATACTGCTAACATCAAAGAGATAGAGACACATTTGTTGCATGGAAAAGAAAGAACTCTCTTGCTCGCATTACGTTGCTGAGTAGCATGGACAATGATGTTATGCGAGAGTTCAGGTGTTTTGATAATGCCAAAGATATGTGGACTGCTTTAGCAGCAAGGTTTGGTAGTACATCGGTTACCAAATTGAGACAACTCACTGTAAAGTTTGACTCTTATAAGAAACCTCATGGAGAAACAATGAAACAACATTTGAGGAAGATGTCAAACATGATTACTGAGTTGAAAGATGCTGATCACATATTGACCGATGAGCAACAAGTGCAAGCAGTAATTCGTTCCTTGCCCCAAAATTGAGAATATATGAAAGTCCACTTGACCCACAATGAAAATATTAAAACTTTTGAAGATACGGTGCGTCATCTTGAGTTAGAAGAGGACCGCTTGTTAGCGGCCAAACCAGAAACTGACATATATTATGCAGATTCTAACTCACAAGGAGCTTCGGGCTCCAAATGCAAGTATCAAGGTGGGAAGAAGAAAGGCAAGGGAAAAGTCCCTTCAGGCAAAAAGCCAAAGCTTAACCAACATGAGAAACGAAAGCGTCCTTTCAAGAAAAATATTTCAAAAGTGAAATGTTTCAATTGTGGTAAGAAGGGTCACTTTGCTCGTGATTGTATCGAGCCAAAGAAGGTACAAACCCTTCGTACTTTTGAAAATACAACTTATGTATCAAGTTCTGTTTTTCTTATTGATCTCATCCTTTGTGCATTATAGACTCAGGCGCCACAGACCATGTAGCGAAGGAAAGAGATGCCTTCGTAGAGTTCCAACGAATTCCACAGGGAACCAAGTGGATATATGTAGCGAACAACCCCAAAGTGGAAGTAAAAGAAATTGGCACCTGCCAATTAAATATGCGTGGTGGGCGCACATTGTTCCTACATGATGTCTTATATGCTCCAGATATACGTCGGAATTTAGTTTCTGTGTTGGTTTTGGTTAAGTTTGGTTTTAATTTAAACTTTCATATCAATGGTGTTGACTTGTCTTTGGGAACAAGTCATTATGGTTCTGGATATTTTCTGGATGGTTTTACTGTGTTGAATATTTTAAATAATAACATTAATGTATGTTATTCCTTATTCACGTCTTCTAATTCTTATGAAAATGATGTGAACATATGGCATTCTAGATTTGGTCACATTGGCCAACATAGAATGAAAAGGTTAGCCAAAGAGGGCTTATTAGGCAATATTGAAAGTGTCGATTTGCCTATTTGTGAAAATTGCCTGGCAGGAAAATCTACACGAAAACCATTTGGAAAAGGAACAAGAACTAAGGTTCCTTTGCAATTAATCCATTCTGACATCTGTGGTCCAATGAATGTAAGAGCAAGGCATGGGGCTATATACTTCATTACATTTATAGATGATTATACTCGATTCGGTAGTGTCTATTTGATTTATCATAAATCTGAGGCATTAAGTTGCCTTAAGAAATTTATGAGTTTGGTAGAAAATCAATTGGATAAGAAAATAAAAGCATTGAGAACTGATCGAGGTCGTGAATATTTATCTTATTAGTTCAGAAATATTTGTGATGAAAAAGGAATAAAACGACAGTTGACTATTCCTGGGACTCCTCAACAAAATGGTGTTGCGGAGAGAAGAAATAGAACCTTGCTTAAAATGGTTAGGTCTATGATGGCACAAGATAATTTGCCGATCACTTATTGGGGTGATGCATTATTAACTGCTGCCTATATACTTAACCGAGTGCCTACTAAATCAGTTACTTCCACTCCATATGAGTTATGGACAGGAAGAAAACCCGATTTGAGTTTTCTCAAACCTTGGGGGTGTGCTGCCTATACTCACGATACCTCAAACAAATATGAAAAATTGGGTGCAAGAGGTAAAAAGAGTACTTTTATAAGATACTCTGAGCACTCTAAAGGATATGTGTTTGTAGGTGTACGAGATAATGGGAGTATTACTAAATTGGAATCACGAGATGTCACATTATTAGAGAATGAATTTCCTAAAGTGGGCAAGATAGGTAAAGACCTATCCATGTATGAAACTCTGGAACAAGATAATGAAATTACTCCAATAGTAAGAGTTAATACACCATTATCATCTCAATCATTTGATGAGACGATATCATCATTATCTAATCCGAGTGGGAGCATTATGGAACATGATATGTTACAAGGTGAATAACCTTCGGTACGATGATCAAGTCGTAAAAGCATTCCCTGTCGACGTTTTGACATTGAAGGGGAAGCTTTCATGATTGTTCCACAAGAAAATGATGAGCCAAAAAATGCAAATGATGCTCTAACATGCCCTGATAAGGAAAAATGGATACTAGCAATGGAAGAAGAAATGAAGTCAATGAGATCAAACCAAGTCTGGGAACTGGTTGAACTCCCAAAAGGAGGCAAAGCCATTGGGAACAAATGGGTTCTCAAAATAAAGCGTAAAGCTGATGGCTCGATAGAAAGATACAAGGCACGACTTGTAGCGAAAGGGTATAATCAACAGGAATGAATTGATTATGAAGAAACTTTTTCCCCTGTTGTGAGATTTACCTCAATTCGCCTAATTCTGGCTATAGTGGCAAGTATGGATCTTGAATTACATCAGATGGATGAAAAGACTGCTTTTCTCAACGGAGAATTAGAAGAAGAAAAATATATGGAACAACCTGTTGGTTTCATAACAAAAGGCCAAGAACAAAAAGTATGTCGACTTTTAAGAACGATATATGGCCTTAAGCAGTCATCAAGACAATGGTATATACGTTTTCATAAAGTCATAATATCATATGACTTTGCCATGATTGATGAAGATCATTGTGTATATATCAAAAGATCCAAGGATCAATATGTGATCTTATCATTATATGTTGATGATATACTTATTGCCGGAAACAATAAGGAGTTTATAACAATTGTGAAGAATTGGTTATCTTCCAATTTTGAAACGAAAGACATGGGTGAAACTGCATATATTCTTGGAGTTAAGATTTCAAGAGATCGTTCAAAGAGATTATTATCTCTTTCACAAGAGACATATATAAATAAAATCCTTGAACGATTCCATATGCAAGATTGCAAACCCATAGATACTCCTATTGTAAAAGGCGAAGGATTGAGTCGTAGAATGTGTCCAAAGACTTCACAAGAACATGAACGTATGAAACGTGTTCCATATGCTAGTGCTATTGGAAGCTTAATGTACGCTATGATGTGTACAAAACCTGATATTTGTTATGCAGTTGGAATGGTAAGTAAGTACCAATCCAATCCAGGTCAAGCACACTGGATCGCCGTCAAAAGAATCTTGAGGTATCTAAAAGGAACTGCCAACTATTCATTATGTTATCAAAGAAGTGATCTGCACCTTGAAGGCTATACTGATGCTGATTGGGAAGGAGATTTAGATGAGAGAAAATCAACCTCCGGATTTGTTTTCTTACTAAATAATGGCGCCATATCTTGGAGTAGTAAGAAACAAACTTGTATAGCTTTATCAACAATGGAAGCTGAATTTGTGGCACTTTTCAAGAAGATACAAGAGGGTGTTTGGCTTAAAAGATTTTATGATCACTTAGGTGTTGCTAAACGTGCTGCAAATTCAATATTGGTTAACTGTGATAGCCAAGCAGCAATAGCATACACTAAGGATCCTAAATTTCATTGTAAAACCAAACACATAGATACCAAATATAATTTTGTAAAAGACATGGTTGCACAAAAAGAAGTGAACGTACAATACATATCTACACATAGAATGTTAGCAGATCCTATGACAAAACCAATCCCTAGAGATGTGTTTCTTAAACATGTGAAATCTCTAGGATTGTATAGAAATTAATGTACTGAATATTTTGTATTTCCTATAAGTTCACAATTTCTTGATATTTTTGCCTAAGAGTTTATTTAACGTTTATGCATATTAATGCTTTGTGCATTATATTTGTTGTTTGAAAGTATGTCGGACAGATGGAAGATTAGCCCACTCACACGGGTAATCACCTTTATTACTGTGTGGTAATAGAGATGAGACAATTTTAAACTTATTATCTATGTGATAATTGAGAGTTCAAGTTTAAAATATGTATGTCGCCTTAACAAAATGTTAAGATGAGATCATAATATTGATTATGATCGAAAGTGAAATGACCCACACGTTTCACTTTATCTGTTTTTAATGCCAGATGTGAGTTCTGATGAATTGATATTTAAAAGAAGTAGATATATGAACTCAAGTTAGACATGGCGAATGTCTGAACTATCATCTGTACGGTATTAGATGTAAAGACATACGCTCCATGGGAAAGGAGAAAAATACCGTAATACGTGTTTCACACTACGTATGCATGAAGCGACCATTGTGAGATGGTGAAAGTTATGATCTCAACTTTCAAACCATGTGAGACTCACGAGGATGAGTCCTTGATTGCGTGCTCTTATAACTCTTATCTTATTCTTAAAATTTTATTCAATGTTAGCTATCTTAGAATGCTGCCCACGATCATGAATGATGCGATCTAACGGGACATTTCTAGAAAAACAAATTAAATTGAAATTAAGAGATTGAAGAAAGAGGAAGATCAATTTGCTATTTGCCACATTTTATTTTGTATTCACTGGTCGACCAATTATGATTATTTTGAGTTTTAATCATAATTGTGAATATAATATATAACATTTAATGAGATCAAAGAGAAATATAATGTGACTGATTGATCTAGGGTAATGCATACAAAATCTACTCTAAATAATTATGCCCAAATATGAGCTGCTATATATTCCTTACAGATGTATAGCATCTAGCTCTCAGTGTATGTTGGTCGCACAGATTATTTGCTTGTATGAACTTTGCATAGAAGAGAGAGTTATAGTTTGACTATCATGGGCGAGTGGGAGATGAAGGAAATAACCCCCATGAAGTCAAAAAGACACCATGATGCCCACTAACATAGCAGTTAGAAATGCCAAAAGTCTTTGGAGGACTACCAAGAGTCTAAGGACTTCTATAAAACCAAAAGAAAGAGAGTGAGCAACATGAGAATGTGTGGTGCTGTAGAAAAACTATAAGAAAAGTTTTTCTAAATTTTCTCTACTGCAAAGGAAGCATTTTAATCTGTGAATAATAGATATAGTTCCTCGTGTGATTATATTCCGACTGGTGATACAAGTAAGTCGTTCTTGGGCATTTTCTGCATGTATTTTGTATACGATTAATTTGGAATATGTTTCCAACAGGAATATTCTTTTGTTTGCCTGGGGATGGAAACTAAATGGCAGCATCAATGAACAAGTTCATTAAACATTTGTGATTATGTCATTTGGATAATGGAAAGTACTGTGGCTCAAATTTGGCATTTGCTCCTTTGTTTTGTTTTATCCTCCTCTCGTTTTATGGTACAAAATAGAAATGTCATCTTATTATAAATATTATCCCCTTCTCATTAATTATGATAGAAAATGTAGGGCGAAATTTTCATTTATAAAATAGTGGGAAAATATTAGGAGGGAATAAATATTCTCCAATATATTATTTAACAGCACTAATCAACACTCAGTTTAACCAGCTAAAGCAACCAATTCAATTCTATTTGGTGTTTTTTCAAAAGCGATTCCAAATGAAAATAAAACAAAAAGTTTTCCCAAAGTTGTGATGAACAAATTGAGAATGTCGTAATTTTGAACCGACAAATAGGAGTGAGTCAATAAGCGATGATATGAGATGTGTGTATAAAGTCAGAGAATGAATATCTGAATATTGGGTAACTGTTGGTAAATTAGGCCAAATAGTTTATGAAATGATTAGAGTAATAGAAAACATAAAAGCTAAAGAAACAATCTAGCTAAAATATTAAGTTGTAGACTGATTTTGTTTTACTTTTCTTGGATAATTAAGAGTTAGTGAATTTAGTTGTATACCTATTTTAATAAGGCATAGTAAATCTTTAATTTGATATTCAATTTCCTTTTGTACGAATCATTTCCGCTATGAAGGAATAAAATAAATAAATAAATATATAAAATATCTTCCCTGAATAAAAAACAATAAATAAATAAATGCTTGAAGGGTGAAAAAATGAGTTTAAATTTATTTTGTGGAGGAAAACAAATAACCAAATAATTGAGAGGCACTTATTAAATTTGCCCCTTTTGTACATAGTCCTTTTCCCAATTTCCCCAGGTTTTGTACGGAGAGCATAACATCACTAAACCCCAATTTCAAAAAACTCTTCAAACTCTTCTTTACTTGCCCGTCTTCCAGAGACGAGCTCCTCCGTCCTCCGCCCGCCCATTTCTCCTCCGCGCCACAGCCAAAGCCCGAATTATTTTTTTCCCCTTAAATTAACTGAATAAAAGCTCCGCCGCAGCCAACCACCACAATGGCTGGGACAGAATTTTCGTTATCGACCAATTCCTCTTCCTCGCCATTTTCCTTTTCTTCATCCGGGTCCTCTTCACCCTTCTCTCCATTATCCTTCTCTACAAACCCTAGTGCTGCCTCCTCCGCCGCGTCATCTTCTTCTTCCTTCGGATTATCATTCTCCAATCCTAGTTCTGCTTCAACGGTGTCGTCTTCTTCTGCCGCCCCTTTCTTCGGTTTTGGCATGCCCGCTGCTTCCACCACGACTGCCTCCTCAACTCCTTTTGGCTTTGTTGCTTCCAGCTCCACTGCAGCAGGGCCCTCAACGCCTTCTCCGCTATTTGGTTCCGGTTCTCTCGGGCCAAATTCTTCTGCTTCAACAACAGCAAGCGCCAGCAGCTCCCCACTCTTCGGAACTTCAACGTATGGTTCCTCGGCTACTGTCTCATCCCCATTCGGAGGATCGACATTATTTGGGTCCTCCGCTGCTAGTTCCGGCGAGGCCCAAACAAACATTTTTGGGACAGGTGTGAACACGGCAAACACATTTGGATCTTTAACCGTCTTGGCCAACACGGCAAGCACATTGGGATCTTCACCTTTCCCGTCAAGTTCGAGTCCCTTTGGTTCCTCTGGTACACAATCGGGTTCGAGCCTATTTGGAACCTCCTCTACCAGATCTCCAGTCTCTTCTTCTCCCCTTTTTAGTGCTTCCTCTTCGGCATTTGGTGCATTGACATCATCTTCATATGCCTCCACAACGGCTTCTTTCCCAGCTTTATTAGGGTCGCCAACATTGACTGCGAGCTCCGCTTCTTCTTCTTCATCTCAATTTTCATTCCCCACCGCGTCCAGCTCGGCTTCCTCCGCACCATCATTTTCATTTTCTACCTCCAGTTCGTCTTCACAAGCATCTGCGTTTACCGCCCCGGCCACATCAACTGCCAGTTCGACTCCATCAGCACCTGCCTTTTCGTTCCCATCTGCCAGCTCCGCTTCTTCAGCGCCTGCCTTTTCGTTCCCGACTGGTACAAGCTCCGTTGCTAGTTCTGGTTCTACTTCTTCCCCTGCTGTGGCGACGCCTTTCCTGGCTTCTTCAGCACCTGCATTTTCATCATTTTCTAAGGCCACTGGAAGCTCTGCCGCAACAGGAGCTTCTGCATTTCTGTCCACCGCTTCTGCACCTTCTTTCTCTGTTACTCCTGCATCTAAGCCTTCCGGTTTTGGTACGGCTTCTTTGACTCTGTTTTCAACAGCTACAACCACTACCAGTACCTCAACGCCTGGAGCAACCTCTGCAAATGCTGCATCTACTAGTAGTGCTAATTTTACTGGTTCAGCTTTATCTTTTCCTGGTTTGAGTACGACTGCCTCTTCAGCCACTACAACGGCATTGACTTCTGGTTCAGCAGCTGCTACCTCAGGAGGGTTTACTGGTTTTGGTACGGTGGGATCATTGTCACTATCCACCAAATCACCTGCACCTGTTACTACATCACAAGCGCAAACCAGTGCAGCTGCTCCTATCTTTGGTAATGTGTGGTTTCAACTTTTTTGTTCCTATTTTTGCTTGTTTTTGGAAGTTATATCTGTTGCCCTTGTTTTGACTTGATATGTATTATATTGTCTTTGCAAATAGTAGCTCTTTACTGTTTTTAATGGATTTCCCTAAAAAAGTATCTAACTTAAATTTGCTGTGTCATCTGGACTCGTTAGCTTCATTATTTTTGGTCATACATGTATGTGTGTGTGTGTGTGTGTGTATTGTGCTGAATGTGGAACGAATTAGTTACCCCTTGACTGTGATGCTTGCTAGAGATACAATGGCTTTATCCTCTTATCTTCATTAATTTCTGAACTTTTGCATGGGAGAGCATTTGTAGCATGCAAAATAATAATGTGGAGTTTGGGGTTATTTAAGGGTAAATTGAGTTGAAGTTCCTCTTCAATGCATTTCAGGGATTCCCTCCTTAAATGTTCGTTGCCTGTTGTTCTGCTCTCACTTACTGGTAGACTTGGGTGATTGAAAGAGAGAAATTTAAGGGTGAACATTTGGTAGAGAGGATTAATGACTTTGGCTGTGACAAGATAGAGTTTCCTGAGGTGGGGCAAGGTCATAGTGGGGAAAGGGATATTGAAAAGGAATTTTTGGCTGGTTGGTATTTCTGTGGATCAATTTCCATTTGGAATTTTTCAGCAAGATATTGCTAATGGAGTGTTAATCATTCCATCTGTAATTCCTGCTCAAACGTTGTGATTGTCTTTTATACTACCTCTATAAGGAGCCTTGTAAATTGTAGTTGCATAGCATATGTTGTATTAATAAGACTGTGTTACATCTACTTGTATCAATTTTTGTAATTTTTGTTTGTTGGAGATGTATGCTTGTGTCTGCAATTCATTTTACTTCTGAGGCTGCAACATGCCCACATGAATAATTATCAATCCTAGCTAGCCAAAGTTGATTGATGTGTGATCTTATGAATTCTTTATATAGGGGTTCCTACTTCAACTTCTACTGCTGCAGCAGTGTCAGGTTCCAGTTCTGCTGCTCAAACATCATCTTTGGTTGTAGCTTCCAGTAGTGGGTAAGTGTAATCATTAAATATTCCTATTTAGTTCTCATGTACATTAATTCCTTTTTCACTAAAACTAATTTACTCTTAAGAATTATGAAAAGCAAAAGCTGTTCTCAAAAAGGAAATTTGAAAAACAAAAGTTTAAATAGGAAACCACAGTAATGTATATATTTCAAAACAATTGCTTTTACATTGTTTGCAAGATATAAAGACAATTCTCAAATCATCTATTTAGATTGAAAAGAAACTTAAAACCCACTTATTTATGCATTTTTAAGGACTAATGAGATTAGTGGTTTCTTTTTGGGTTGGGGAGGGGGGCGGGGGGTTGGGAACAAGGTGGGCTTGAATTTGAATCTTGACACAAAAACTAGATAGTATGACTGAAATAAAAGAATGGTTTGATCAAGCAAGTAATTTAGGTGATTCATTAGACACAGTCTTGACTTATCATACTGGAAATTAATTTATTAAATTGCCCTAGCGTTCCAGTAATCATATTAGAAGTAATAGTACTACAAAATTAACTAGTTTGCCTCAAACATACCAGCTGAAAGGTTGAAAAGTTCATTATTGTACAATAATGCTCAAATGCCCTTCTTTTATGTTTTAGCTGTACATCAACCTTGTGTCCTGCACCAAGAGAAAGGGATGGGTCCACCCAAGAGGGCCTTTTTTGAAGGAGTTTGAGGGGTTGTGTTGTGGTCTGCAGGGATATGCCTGCTACTAAATGCCTAATATACATTGTGGATGCTAAATTCTGTTTACTTGTCTGTAGTACCACCTCAACTGCTACTACTTCTGTAGCTGCTGCACCAAAATTGCCTTCAGAAATCACTGGAAAAACTGTTGAGGAGGTAATATATGTTCTAATTGTTTTGTCAGATTATGGCCTTCCCCTCTTTTATAGCTTTCTTTGGTGGATTTTATTCATGCTATGATTTGGGCTTCCTTATCATGTTATCATATGTATTTGTTTGAGTTTCGGTATGATCAGCCTCTGCGATAATAGGATGTCTTTCAGAATCCTTAAATGTTTACCTTGCAGATAATCAAAGAGTGGAATGCTGAGTTACAGGAGCGTACTCGGAAATTTCAGAAGCAGGCTAATGCAATTGCTGAGTGGGACAGAAGGATCTTGCAGAATCGTGACATCCTTCTTAGGCTTGAGGTAGTGAATTTTTCTTGCAGTTTCGGTTTTTAGTTTGTTGCTTCCGGCTTAATGTACATCTATTCTATGAGACACACCAAGTAATGGCACTAGCTTTCCATGAAATTCTCTGTGTATATCTATTTCCAACTCGTTCTAGCTTGATCAGTCTTCATTATCCTTACATAGCATTTTAGGTATTGGTTATCCTAAAATCTCCTTATAACATTATTTTTAGTCTGTCTTTCTCCATAGCTTGCTTGTTTTAGCTTTCTTTCATGCTCGTGCTTGTGATCCATTCCGTCTATTTGCTAGTGCGGTCATCTAATGCTAGCTTCAGTAGCTGTTTCTGATTGTTTCTACATTGAATGAGAGTACTTAAATCTTTTGCTAGACTGAAGTTGCAAAAGTAGTTGATACACAAGCTAGCTTGGAGCGACAACTTGAGCTCATTGAGACTCATCAAGAAGAGGTATCTGATCTCATCCATTGTCGTTGCTAAGTCATCATTTAATGCTATCTATGTAATGCTTGGGCACATGTTGCCTCTAGATAACTACACCTTTGGTGTTCAGGTTGTGATGATTTCACGACTCTTTGTCTTCATATCCAATCTATTTAGGCAATGATGTCATCCAAATTCGATCTGTGTAACAGTTCATACTGAATTTTGTAGCAAAACCTTGGTGTGATTAATACCAGAAATGAATTTGCTGCATGTGTATGAAATTATCTGAGAAAAACGAATATAGAAAAGCCTTGACCTCTTCCTGAACATGTTTGTGGATTCATCAATCTAGATATTTGGTTTTTGATGTTTGCATTGTGATGATTTTGACATTGATTTTTATATAGTGCTCATCAATTGAATGTTGGCTTTTGATTTGTGCATTGTGATGGTTTTGACATTGATTTTTATGTCGTGCTCATTAGTTGAATTTTGAATAAACTATTGCTTTTATTTTATGTTCACCTAATTCCAGGGTTATAGGTGAACATCAAATGAACTAATTTAATTTCATTGTTCAAAGAATAGCTGTAGTTATGTTTCTTATTGGGTTTATTATTTCCTCTTTTTTATAATTTTCAAGGTTGACAAAGCTTTGCAAAGCATGGAAGACGAAGCTGATCGGATCTATAAAGATGAGCGAGAATTGATTCTTGATGATGAAGCTGCTTCCACAAGAGATGCAATGTAAGTATGAAAGTGTTGGGAGGTGAACCACCAAACCAGCAATGTACTTTGGCACTATTACTGGGTTTTTAGACTGCTGATCCTGGGACTTGATCTCAGGACCTACAGCCTAACAAGGGACTCATCTCTGCTGGTAGCCAAATTTACTTTGTCAAGTTGGTTATTTGCAGTATTTATTTTATTTATATATCTAAATGTATGGTTTTTTCCTGTAATTTACCACATCACCTACCCTGCTGCATGACCTTGAATTTCTGAGCACCATAAATTTGAAAATAGCACCTGTATTATCTAAATGTAACTGGATGCAATGACTAATTCCAACTTTATGATGATTTTGTGGAGCTAATTCAGTGGCTTCATGATTTGTGCGATTGTGATGTTTGTGATATTGAGATTCAATATTGTGGTATCTCAAGTTTTTTGAGAGTAGCCAATTTGTGATGGTTGGTTTTCTTTAAACTCACTAAGAGATTGTTTTGAAAGAACAGGGTCCTCCTTGCATTTCACTATTAAGCATGTCAGCAATCGGTTAATGCTTCATGCTTTTTGAACCTCAATATTGTTTTTCTAGTTTTAATCCATCTATTTTCTGTAAAAATCTGACAAACATGGTTCCTAATGAGCTTTCTGGTGATTGTTACATGAGACCTTTGAGCAACCAATCGGGGGCTTGATGTGTTTTCTACTCTAAATCTGCGTAATTAATTTTTTGCGTGAAGTTTTTATCTGATGTAAGTTATCACATAATTATTCACATTAAGGAGTGAAACTACGACTAAAACAAATTGTGGTAAATCTGTAATTTTTAATTGTTTCTCTTGGTTTAATTTCAGGTATGAGCAAGCTGAATTTATTGAGAGGGAATTGGAACACATGACAGAGCAGGTCAAAACAATTATTAATGCTCTCAATACAAGCCAGGTAAGATGCTACCTTTACTGTTCCAACTTAAGTAAGCTTTTACAGGTAACTTACCTTCTGTCCTTCACTTAGGGTGGGGAACTGGAGGTAGCTGATGGAATGACTCCATTGGATGTTGTTGTTCGAATCTTAAACAACCAACTGAGTTCGTTGATGTGGGTCGATGAAAAGGTTTGAACCATACTTGCAACATATTTCATCATTTTTCATTAATGTAGGACTGATGCACTGCAATTTCTGGAACTTACTATCTCTTGCACTTTTAGCTAATGGAAGGTTTCATTATGAAAGTTCTAGTGTAGTATATTGTGGGCCCAGTTGAACCTTTGTTCTCTGGAGGACTAATGGCTGTCCTTTTGCCCTTGCAACACTGCTGTCTTACTTAGGATTGATTGCCACATCATGATTATCAATGTTCCTTCTTTTTCCTTCCTCTTGTTTGGATTGTCTATAAGGGTGCTAATAATTTGTAACAACTAAATCTTCAAATATTCTTGCCCAAGAAAGATGTTTTTAGATATCTGGGATTAATACTGCAAAAAGGGGGAGAGGTTGATGAAAATGTAAACCATAGAATTAGAGCAGGTTGGATAAAATGACGAAGTGCAACAGGGTTTTTTTGTGACCACAAAATCCCAATTAGGTTAACAGGGAAATTTTATAGAATAGCTATAAGTCCGGCGATGCTATATGGAGCCGAATGTTGGCCAACAAAGAGACAACATGAGCATAAGTTGGGAGTAGCAGAAATGAGAATGTTACGGTGGATGTGTGGTAAGCCAATGATGGATAAGATAAGAAACGAGGATATTCGACGAAGAATTGGAGTAGCACCGGTGACAGAAAAGATGAGAGAACATAGAATGAGATGATTTGGGTATATTCTTTGGCGACCTATAGATACGCTGGTAAGAATAGAAGTTTGTTATAAAGAGCATGACAGGAAGAAAGAGAGAGGTTGGTCGAAATTTACGTGGGGAAAAGTAGTAAAACAAGATTTAGTGGAATGGAAAATAGATTGACAGATGGTTTGTAGTAGAACAGAGTGGAGGAAAACTATTAGTGTGATGGAAGAGCAAAACTCTAATGATTCCGACTGCCCTTTATAGTTTTAGCATTTTTTAAAATTTCTTTATCTATTTGTTTTATTATATTTTCTTTATTTCATGGATTTATGTCTTTGGGTTCATCTATTGCCAACCCCAACTAGTTTGGAATAAGGTGATGATGATGATGATTATTGATTGATCTGCATCCCTTTCTTTCTCTCCTTTTTTGTTCCCTCTTTGGGATACGTTTTTTATTGTTGTTTTTTTCATTTAACATATTATATATGGAGGTTTCTTTGTCAGTGATCTTAATCTTTCCAGTTCTCTTCTACTAGGAGTTAATTTTTGTCTATGCCTTTTCCACTTTCATTGTCTTTGGGGCATCTGTAAGTTTTCTGAATTAGCTAACGTATGCTCCTTTGCAAATACCAAAGATGAGTGATAGATGATAAACTTCCCCTTTTCCCAGAAAGATATCTACTCTGTTGCTAATATGCTGAATCTTCAACCTGTTTAGGCTGAAGAATTCTCTTCGCGGATTCAGAAGCTTGCTAGTCAAGGTTCTACTGTGGATCGGGAGGTCATGGGCCCTAAGTTTTTGTTGAAGTAATGACTGGTTCTCGCTACTTGGAGATGCTAGTTCTTTACTGGATGTCTGAAATGATGGAGAGGACAAATGCTGATACTATTTTGTTACTTTCAGGTCTCGAGATTTTATTTTACTTAATTATTTACGTTTTTTTTACCCAAATGCGGAATTCAATCATCTCTTTTGAGGATCAAACTAACCCCCCTTGTGACAAACCAAAATTTAGGAGATGAATTTATAGGTTCTCTTGTTGGGTCATTGGATGGGAAAATGCATAACTCGAAGGAGAGCATTGAGAAAGAAAACTATTGTCATGGTGTCCATAGTGCCTTGTAAATTTTCTTCTTGTGTCTAGATTCATTTCGTATAAAAGTATAAGGCACCACATTCTCGGTCCTTGAAAATAGAGTTTTAGTACGCTTTAATAACCCTTCACCGTTTAGCTTACAAATCTCGAGTCTCACGCTTCTCTTTACGATCTGAATTTTTTAGTATGGTGGTTGAGTCTTACCCCTCTTCAAACAGCCTAAATAGGTTCTCATTCCCTCATAAAATATGTAATACTAGTAAATTAGATGTTAAAGGTTGAAAGAAAAGGTATAATACATGTCCAAGTCGACCTAAAATATAGACCAGATCTAGATTTTGGTAAGATACCAATGTACGCAAAGACTACACATGCCCTATCCAAAGTTTGCTACATTTAGCAGTTAGCAACAATAATTCTTGAACTCATAATGGAATGGCGGACATCAAGCTCCATTGTTTCGGGTGACCAGCACTATCAAAAGAATAACCACCGAGAGAAGCAATGAAGATCTAATCTTTTCTTCCACAAGATCAGTAAGCTCTGAGGTGGGTTTTTCTTTCTGGCCAGGAACAAATAACTCGACCACCATCCCACCAATTTTCTCAATTACATCAACGATCTTTGACTTGGTGATTCCGAGAATCCACTTCAGGATGAGGTTTGCCATGTCAGCTTCTTCACTAGATGCTTGCGTTTTTTGTTCTACAGATGCATGCATAAACATCATGAATGTAAGTGAATACGAATCATCATCTATGGCAGATAATGGATTGTCAAACCGTAAATGACCATGATCTTGAATGCAGACGAGCAAAACTGCCCAACAGGAAGATAGTTTTCAAGATGCGTGCTACTGAATTAAGTTCCATATTAGATAAATTTACAACCCTCTCAAAACTTCTAACATGTAAAATAGTCGATCATGCATACTTCAGTTTATATTAAATCTTTATCTTTGCTTCCCAAATAATTTTCCTCCCAACAAGTTCAATGATTCAAGCATAAGCATCAGCAAAAGCTTATTTTGGTGCTAAATTGAAGTAGTATGTGTTCATGTAAAGCCATACATAGCTGATGCAGACGACCGATACCATGTCTGTACTCCTTTTCAGGAAACAAAATGAGTTAAAAAAAAAAAAAATTGTGTCCTTGCAAAGAATAAATAGGAAAATGAGCAAAATTCAGCTTAGACTTCTTAGTATATAGGGTCATTGTTCGCTAATGATTAAACAAAAAAAGGTGTTCAGTGAAGGTCATAAAGTCAAAGTAGTTGCATAAAAACCTGCAGAAACTGAGTTTTGTAGATTCTGAACTGCCCTGTTGTTCATGATAGCATCCCAAAATGCCTTGTCTGAGGATATGTTGACGACCATGTTCTACACCAAAATTAGCCTCCTTTTAGATATGGAACTCAAATAACAATTTATTCATGTGGAAATTTTGTTAAAATTCTAGACCACTAGACTGACAGTTCAGGGTTCAGGGGAATAAGTCCGGATAATAACTACTATCCAAATTGATGGCTTAACTCGATGAGCTACTATAAAGTGAATTCTATTTGAAATTTAGGATTGAATATTGATTGCAGAACTGAACAATCCACAAGAGAACTACGAAATATATATTGTTTCATCACCTGAACTGTTGGTTCTCTTTCGAGCATGCTAAAAGCATCATGGAATCTTGCATAACCAGGGTTTAGCAGAATCCTTGAGTCAGTAGGATAAATGATTGGCTGAAGCCAGTGCATGTCAGATCCAGCTTCACCGTGCATAAACCTGATCACATGCAGCCAGAATCCATACCACTCACTTGAGAGGCAATCAGACAAGAGTAATCTTTCTTCTTCAGGGTCGTATTTATAATCTTTATAACCATTAAAAACTGTCATTTCATTGGATTGATTCAAAGTTTTCTCCAATGAATTTCCTCCAAATTTTAGCATGTAACATTAATTAATTCATCACCAAAGTCAATGTAGTTACATTGTTTTTTCACGGGCTTTGATGAAAAAATTCCATGATTATTGGATTCGGGCTCCATCAACTAAAATTAACATGTATGGGATAGGACATGATTTATGTATACCTTTGAAAATCGGCTATGGCAGTTTCCACCTCCATCCTGGATGGCGCAGGCCCAAAAACACTAGTAGCGTAAGGCTTTCTTGAGCAATTCAGAGTTTCATAATAAACTTCATCAGCCTCGACGGGGCAGACGCAAGATAAACCTATTTTACCCCACGACGGGGGCTTAAAGGGTTCACTTCTTGAGAGAAGTGGATGATGATGCGAATGAGTTATATCGGTGGAGATGGCAGTGGATTTGGTTTTGGTGGTAGATGAACAATAGGAGGCGCCGCCACAGTCAGTACTCGAAACCACCGTTGGCGAAGTTTTCCCTTCCCCTTCTCCTCCCATGTTTCTTTCCTGAAACTAAACTAATGATTGATCGATTCAAGGATGTCCACTTTTTGGTTTGATTAGGGTACTGTACAATTCCGAATTACTGTTCATATACGTTTTCTTTCTCTTTTTTTATTTTTTTTTATTTTTTTTATTTAGGTATTGCACTATCTCCTCGCCTCGCTTATTCAACGCTTATTCAACGTAATTGGCTTTTGCGGTGAGAGTTAGCATTAAGTTGTAGTTTCTTTTACCATAGGTCATGTGTTGTGGGCCACTTGAGTGTAGTGTAATATCATTTTGTATTTGTACTAATGTCATATATTATTTTTTTTTTTTTGTATTCGTAGTAGTTCTCTGTGTCATCCATTCCCGTCCATTCGTCTTCGGGGGGCGGTTCAATGATTGATGTTGCGTCTTCTCTGTCCTGTCTCCCTTCCCGTCTAGTTAGCCGTTGCTTCTTAATTTATTTTTGTTTTTTTTTTTTTTTTTCTTTTATTGCTTTTTTTTTTTTTTTTTTTTGCATTTTTTTTTTTTTATTTTCATATTTTTTTTGATTTAAGTTGCGCGATTTCTAATCCCCTTATTTCACTTTGTTTTTGTATGCTTTTCTATTAATATATTATCTATCTATCGTTTCGGAAAAAAAAAAAAGAAATCAAAGTCTCTACTAATTTTTTTAAGAATAATGATGCACATAATGACTTTTCATAACTGACTGATGTGGTAAGCATAAAATGTGGCATGTATAAAAAGTCAAAATTCATTATCACATATATTAAAATATGTAACAGGGATGATTGTGTCTTTTCATACTTACCCATCAGACACTATTATTTTTCACTATGAAAAAATCACTATAAATATCATTATTCTTTTTAATATCATGCAACATAGTAACTTTTATCCATTGAAGCCCACTGATTAGAAAATATTTTACATATGTGCTACACCTTATTTTAATGTTGCAATCTAACTACATAACGTAAAAATTATTTTTCATTTTTTTATCCCTTACACATAGATAAGTTTATCCTGAAATAAAAGGTGTCTATCTAATTGTTTGTACCATTACTAGATTCAAGTGTGCTTTGATTGAGATTGTTCAAGTTTAATTATATACTAATATTGAAAATATAAAATGCTAACATTTTTTTTCTTTCCTTTAGAAATTCAGAAAAAAAAAGCTTGAAATTTTTTTTCTTTTATTTGTGGCTATTAATAAATTCTTCTAGCATTGACTTTGTTTTTTAAATTTTTTTTTGAACCTTGCAAAAGCAAAGCTCATTTTGTCCCTTGCTTTTGCAATGCAACATTTAAAAAAAAAAAAAAAAACTAAGTACACTATTACAATAACCTTATGATATTGGTATTACATTAATTAGGGGAGTGATGAATCATGGCTCAAACTTTCTGTAAATAAAAAGAAATTAGGGTTCTATTACCATCAATAGAGCGCCAGTATTTCATAGAATTCCCTATAAAAATAGTATCCAATGGCACTTTTTAAGCCTATAAATAAACTCACATCTTGGACAAATTTGTGCCTTATGTAGGCCTTAAAGCATCGTTGATAATTTTCCTTTTTTAATTAAAAAGAAGCGTTCATTGTTTTGTTTGTCAAAATATTTTGCATATAACTGTGTTTCCTTTTATAATTTGTGCCATGGAATATTAACGGTGGTTACAGTGTTATGATTACATTAGTCTTTGCACTGCAATTTCTTTGGTTTGACCGGCTGCATGAAAAAAAAGTAGTAAGATGTAATGGATTTGTTGACAATAATTTTTCCTTCTTTCTTGAGTAACATTTGGGCTCTTTTAGATTATGAGTGACTAAAGTGGAACCAATGAGTACGTCAAATTGATCATAATATTCCAAAGAAGACTGACTTGTTAAGCCCAAAATGCCTGTGTAAGGATTTCAATCTGTCCTCGCAGTGAGATCCCATGTGAAGCACGCAGGCGGGACGATAGAGCACGCAAGGCCGATCAATGGTGTGAGGTCATTGAGTGTATAGCTTTCTCAGAGGGCATGAAATCATGGTGTTTGTAGCGTGAACCAAAGGCAACACCGTCTTCTTTTGCTGCAAAAAATTAATGGACGAAAAACAGCAATTGCTGTCTTCTATTAATTTCATAGCTAAGCATTTGACTGTTCATGCATGCCTCTTTTTTTCTTTGGTCAATAAATGATGTGATGGGGAGGAAAATCGGCAGGCTAGTCCTTTTGGTAAACCAGTTTGGCATCATTATAGTTTTTGGCTTTATTGAGTTAGTTTTTGGATATGATCTGGGTTGCTGAGCTAACAATGTAATTACTTCTTGTTAATTTGATATGAGTTTTGTTGTTGAAGATTAGGTACTTTACCATACTGACCTTTCACAGGCTTAAAAGTTAATATGCACTAGTGTGGTTAGGTTGATTTTGATGAATATTTTGCTTGCTTTTTCCAGAGGCTTTTATGGGACTGTTGTGAATCACTAATTTGGAGGCATATGTCTTTTCTTTTGGTCTCTTGTAGCTAGTGGAAAATGTGAATGATAACAAATTAGAGCCATTAATTCTTATTTACAATTAAGTTTTACTTATTTGCCTTTGGATCTGGTTTAATTGTTCAAAATATGTGATGTGCAAGAGTGTAAAAGGGTTTCAAAAGGGATTTTAAAAAAAAATACTATGCTAATAAAAAAGGAAAAATGATGTGTTGGAAAGTTTACATAGAAGCCATATGAGAAGATATGGTGCTTGTTCTTTTCATCAATTTGTGTGCATAAGAATTTTTAGTTTGCCATTATCATGTTTAATCTTGTGACTATAAAAAAACTCAACCGAATTTGATGTTATTGGGCAACAACAATGTTGTGACATTAGCTATAATTGGAATTTATTATTGTTAACTAAAACCACAAATTGTTTGCCTTCAATTTGCAATAACTTTTTTTCTCTCAAAATTTGGAACCAGGCATAAAAGTAATGGAGACAAACCATAACGAAGTTTCTTTGCTTGAAGTGGGTAATTAGTACTTAGACTTAAAAAAGCACCAAACAGTTTATTGTGCTAAACTGATCAGGCAAAAGTCCTATATGCATTCCTTCATGTTTATTGTGCTTCTCACCAAACATTTGATGAGTGTATTTATTTTCTTATCAACGCAAGTCTTGATGGCATGTTTCTGTATATTTTAGATCCAACCAAAAAAGAAAAAACACCCCATCGTGTTCTCAATGGTAGAGTACTCTTCAAATGTTGTAAAAAATAGAGTTTGATGCTATGTTTCTTAGAATTACAAATGTATCTCTTGAAAAAATATTAACAATTAAAAGACTAAGATCGAATTTGAGTTCGAATATTTCAGTATATATTCAATATAAGTTAAATAGAACAACATCCCTAATATTAAGATGTACTATTATCCATATATTTGTGCGTAACAACCTACTAATTAAGGTCAATGAGAAAGTATTATTTCAATGTTGGTAAGTGATACTGATATGATCTTTTTGTTAAATTTTGATGGAAAAAAGGATCAACATTTATGCTGGCTCGTTCCTTTTCGGGGGATTTGCCAGTCAGATGCCGGCAAATTAATGGTTCATTTCGTTGTTAGTTTTTCCTTTTGAAACTTCCACATAATGAAGGCCAAGAAAATGAAATCTTTTCCCCACCACTACAACTCCCACTTGGTACTTCCATGGACGGCTGTTGGTGCGTTTAGAAATACGAAAGCCACTCCTTCTCACACATCTCAAGTAGACTTTAGCTTTGTTAGGCTTTACTAATGAGAACTACCACTCCTAACCTTGTGAGGTGTTGAAAGTTTGCTTTCATTTTTAATACAACAAAGACCGACCCACCGACTCAGTCACCTCCCAAGTCCAACTACAAAGGCCAGCCAACCCAATCTTGTCTACCCTCAACTATGCTTAAGGTCTTTGTGATGCATTTCTTGGCTTATCAAAGATGAGCATTATCAAAATCAACATCATCATGGAAATTGGATTAATCTCCAATGGTTCTATTGTCACAAACAAATATTTGACGGAGGGTTTGAGAAAGGGTTAATATGCGTTTTTTTGTGACTAATGAGAATCGAATCTGTATTACTTACATGAATCCCTTTAATACAAGTCGCTAGATTAAGTTTCATTCTTGGAAATAGTTTGATAATCATGCCTTGTTCTAATTTAAACTTGTTTAAGCTATTGAAATGTTGTTCTAGAATATATACCCAAAATTACTTTTTGCGATGCGTACAAGAATAATCACCAATCAACTAGCCTAAAAAATATTTAAGGAATCTCGATGAAAGATGGAAGGACAAGTTCTCAATCCATGATTGCACAACACAACTGTAGCAATGTAGCCGCCCGTTAAGAAAAAAGGTCAAATTAAGTCTTCTTTTTCTTTTGTTTTTTTTTGATTTTCATAAACTCCTAGTAAAAGGCTAAAGAGTTCTATTGAAGTTGAAGGTGACAAATCCACTTCCAAAGTGTGGACAGAGAATCAAATTTTTTTTCCTTCTAAAAAAAAGAGTTTTTTTTTCCAATAAAAAGCTGCCATTGGAACTTGCCAATTTTGCATATCCACACAAAACTTAAATTAGGAAAAAGGAAAAGTAGTAAAGAAAGAAAGCAAACAAGTGAACTGGTATATTCTAGTATAGTAGTAGCAGTAGTAGTAGTAGTTCAGATCGCACTTTCTTTTGGCCTTCTTCCTTTTGTTTTTGAGAAAAGCGAAGATAGGGGAGGAATCCCATTAGGCATTAATTCTCTGTATAAAGAATATTAGCATAATATATCCCATTTTGGCCGCAGCATCCAAACGCAGAACATTGCATGATCCCATCTGGGAATTCTCAAAGAAAGTTAGTACTGCATTCATAGTATCTTTATAATCTGAAAAGATAGAAATAGAAAGTCAAAAGCCCATGTATGAGTAGTACTAGTACTTGAGAAGCTGGAAATCAGATTCTTTGACAATGGCATAAACTGGTTTTATGCCTCCATTGTCTTAAGACCAAACATTTATTAGTGACTAAAACCCTTCTCTAGTTTTGTCTACTCAAATTTTTACTTGAGGACAATAATATTTTTTTAACTTGCATACTACTTGTTTATTTATTATTATTATGATTGGGTAGAAAGGGCAAAATGGATCACTAACATATTTGATTTTGTTGTTTTTTTTTTTTTAATGAAATTTTTTCTTTAAGTCATTGTCACTCAACCTACTCATTTAGACGAGTTGGTCAAGAAGCTTTATATAAATAAGCCTGTCACACTATGGATGTTGGCTTTGCTCGAATGAGTTACCTTAACTATAAGAAAGAAAATGTTAAGCTAAAAGAAGGGCAAATAATGGAAGTAAAGGCATAGCAAAATAGTTCTACTATAGGTGACACATTTTACACATTATACAGTACAATAAAATAATTAAGTAGGTCTTGAATTTCAAGAAAGATACATTAAACGCTCTAAATTTTTTTAGGAAAATAAAAAAGCAAAATGGTTAGGTTGATTTGGTTTTCATTTATAATGTGTGTGTGTGTGTGTTTAAAATAAGATAGGATAAATCTTGCCAATTTGTGACCAAGATGATAATTTAAAAAAAAAAAAAAAGTGTCATGGATACTTAACCACAAAATCGTCACAGAACCTGATAAGCATAGAATTTCAGCTCATGTTGAAAGTTTTATGAGTTTAAATTCATAAGACGTTTATGAATGAATTGATTAGTATTTATACAAAATTTGATAATATATACCTAAAATATCCGTTCACAAATCACAAGTATGAATATGTATGTTTTCTTCTCAACCAAATTAAAGCGTAGAAAGTGAACAAATATACATGCTCTCTACGGCATCTGGTTCACGCATTTTCCACTGGTGCAAGAGAAATTTAAGCAGGGCTAGACTTGCTGTCCACCTTGCCTAGTTGCCATCAAAACGGCTTAAAATATATTTTTATACTTTTTAATATATTTTTTATTTTATAATTATTATGTTAAAAATTATAAAAACGTATTTTAAAATATAATTTATACACACCCTTATATACCTTATTTGGTTTTTTTTTTTTAAATTATCATAGATGTTGACATTTTATTTTTTATGATTTGATAACATGAGTTGACTTAAAATTAAAAAAAAAAAACACAGAAAGTTCTGAAATAGGATAAAATTAACCAGTTAAGGTGTGTTGAATTGTGCGTGTTGCCAAATGAGTCACCAAGAACACTTGTACATTCCATGCTCCTAAAGTCATCTCTATCTTGATTGTGCGGTAGTCCAAGTTGACTTTGTTTCAACATAAGCATGAACTAATTGGACAAAACAAAAATGTAAATGCAAGTTGGAAGGTTGTTGATTGTTGAAGAATAATTATTAATTATCCCAGTAGTCATTGTAATTGCTAATAAAACTAAACCATGATCATTACCTCATACTCCATACTCCATACTCCATACTCCATTTTTGTGTCATTATTCCATCCCAAAATCATTCTTTTTAGAAGGGATGATAAGATTCTAACATCTAACGTTAAAAAAACAGAAATTCCAATTTCACAATGTTTGAACAAATTCAAATGTTGCATTACATTTTTGTTTAGTCATAATTTCAAGTACTAAGGGAAGCCGACCTTGACAAGTACTATACGTATATGCCTCAAAGATGACGTTCTTTCTTGTGTAGTTTGCGCTTACATAGTGTTGTCATTACTTTAATGCAAAGAAAAGTTCTTTAATCAAAAGAAAAGAAAAAATGACGTTCTTTCCCTTTCAACTTCTTCCATGAATTCTCCACTCCAATACATACAAAAATATTACTTCCCTTCATCCAAAAAAAAATAAAACATATTTTTACTAATTATAATTTTATGTGTATATATATATATAATTTATAATTAAAAAAATTATATATATTTAATAATGTATTAAATATATTATATTTTATAACTGCTAAAAATTATATTCATTTCATAACTAATAGTTATGTTTTATTGCGATTTTATTATAGTTGTCATTTTAATTGGAAGAGGTTAGGAATCCCTTTCAATTACTTGTAGATTATGTCATGCATTGGGCAGTTAGTGGTTGGTCCTTGAGATGTAAATGAACACATGGTTAAAGAGAAATTAAGAAAGCTAAGAAAAACCATTACACTAAACGTAACGCTTTAGTAGTCCATAAAAGAGATTTATTCATTCACCATGTTTGACAATCAATAGTTAACCCTTTATATCAAGTGTTTTTTTTTTTCTGTCACACAGCAAACTTTTAGAAAATTTTGCATCTACACAAATGTAACGACACTCTTGTCAACTTTTTTGCCTAACAATTTCCTCAAAATATGCACTTACTTATTAACAGATCTTGAATTCCAGATTTAAAGTAATTTAAAACCAATCGAGACTAACTCGATCTAAGTCGAGTTGGTTATATACCAATATTCATGTCACAACTACCCAACAATATTACTTTTTTGTTGAACTTTCTGTCTTTTTTTTTTTTTGTTTGTTTGGCAAAATTTTCTACGAATGGCAAAAGAATATTATTTTTCATAAGTAATTAAAGAAATTTAATACACTATTTAATGTATATTTTTATATTTTTATCCTTATTTTTAAATTTAAATTATGTATTGTAATTTAAAATTTTCACACTATGTGAACTCTTTTTTCACGATAACCAAAACTTTTAATACTGAACTTTTTTTTTTTCTTGGAACAGAGGGAGTAAATGCTTTAAGTGAGTAGCTGAGGATTCAGATCTTTGTAAGCAAAGCTTGGAACAAATGCGGGCTCTTCACCGTCCTCAAAGTCGAGACAGAAGAAGAAATACAATGAGAGAGGAAACTGGAAAAGGGGGTAGGGGAGACCCAGACAAGGAAAGAACAGAAGTGATCAGACAAAGAATTGAGAATTCTTTACAGTACCTCCTCTGTTTCTAAGCTTCAGGTAGGACCATTGTGACAGGTGGAACTTACGCTATACTTTTGTGACTTTTAAATTGTTTATTCAAGATATCTCTCTTACTCCAAGCAATCCGGCTGCTAAATGACATGTATATTGGAAATTTGGTCTAGAAATGTGAAACTTTCTAAGGATGGGTTTGTCATGATAGTGTAGAAAATTAAGAATTCAAACCAATTAGAACAGTATTCTTGAATCTACACTCGGTCAAAACAGGGGGCAAATAATGGAAGCAAACAATTGCCGAATGCTGTGGCGCAGCACTGCAGCAGTAATCACAACTCAGAAAATGACATCAGATGGGCTGCACAAATGGAATATTATTTTCTTTCTCGAGATTAATATTTGAGTTTAAACTCTTACCAAGGCCTTTTTTCTTGTCACATTTTAACACATCATAATGGGACATTTTGCAGAGTAATAGGGGAAAATTTTGCATACATGCAAGAAATATTCCATGCATTTGAGAACAGCATGGAATATTTAGTGTATATTTACACCTATGAGGGACTAAAAGAAATTGGGTTTGGTTCATTGAAACTCTTATTAGCCTTTTAAGAGTCAGAACAGAATTTAGAATAAAGTGGATTACAGCCAAATGATGAATAGGCAAAACCTGTATCAATAAATCATTTAGAGAACCACAATGATGATATCAGTAAACCATTGGCCATACATACATTCATTCATTCATGGCTAAGTTAACAAGAATCCAAAACTTCACCTCTAACTATGAATCTGTTTTTTTCTGCCAAAAATAATAATTAAAAAGAAAGGGATAGCTTGAAGAATTCAATGCTTGAAGGGGTTCACAAATTCGGCATCAGAAACTGCTGAAAGTTCAATTTGACTAATATCATCATCATCAATTGGAGCTGGGAGGTTAAGATCTATAAAAGTTTCTCCAAATCTTGAAAATGGTTTAGACGCAGGAATATTAGTACTAACATGCTGATGAGTTGCTGCAGCACCCATAACATGTGACCTCTTGTGCCCACCAAGCGCCTGACCTGATGAGAAAACTCTATAACAAACTGGGCATTCATGAATTTTCTCTTCAACCACACTAGAAACCGCAGCAGCACCGCCAGCAGCAGCCACATTTTCTGTTTGTTCCATTATCCCTCCTGCCTCATCTGTTGAATTGCTATTGTGGGCTTTAATCCTCTTGTGACTTGCTCTGTGACCACCTAAAGCTTGATAAGAGCGAAACACTTTGTTACATGTTTCACATCTGTACTTTCCTCTACTCCTACTCTTGGTTACTTTAACCACACCTACATCATGACAATGATACTTCTTGCTCTTTGTATCTTTCTTTGTCTCCTTTTCTTGTTCTTCCTCATCACCCTCTTCCTCTGCATAGAAAGCTTCTTCTTCTTCTTCACTGTCTCTTCTCAGCCACTTGTCCCTAGATAACATCATCAAGCAATGAGCCACATCCTCTTCCGGGGTGGTATCTGAAATTGAACTAACCGGTTCAGCCTCCACACTCGGTGCTAATTCAGTAACAATTATGCCCTGTTTCTCGGACTTGAGTTTCTTCTCTTGTGGCAATTCTTTAATGCTGCTATAATCAGAAAACTGAATTGCATCTGAAATTCTTGATTTCCTAACTCTCCTGGATCTTCTACGAATGAGATTCTTTGGTGACTCCGTCTCACTCTCCCCATCTTGAAGAACAACAGAACCAGCAGCCTCAACCCCTCCAAAACAGAACTGATCAGAATCCATCATACCACCACCACCACCTCCCATCTCCAAATTATGATGATTAGTACTCACCCCATAAGAAAACAACCCTTTATCTCCATTCTTCTCTCCTTCATCCTCTTCATCTGACGATGACGATGATGATGAAGATGATGGCACTGACTCAATCTCTTCACTCATGAATAACTGATCATGCTCCTCTCTGAATTCCTGTTTGGCCTTGTTTGATGCATATAGATTCATCATGTGAGATCTCATGTGCCCACCTAAGGCTCTACCATTAGCAAAATTCCTATGGCATAACTTACATCTGTGTTTGTCCATAACGCCAAAACCCAAATCAAGTTCCCCCTTTCAACAAAAATAAAATCTTTGCCTTTTTTTTCTTGCTTCCCCTGCTTTTCTGTGTGTGTGTGTGAAGGGAAGTGCTTGTGAAGTTGTTCTCCTCTGTTTTGAAGCATAAAGAGAGTGGATACTTCTAAAAGGAGTAGTTGACAAGCATTTCTTTACCAAGTGATATCTTATATATACACATGCAGTTGGACACTAATATTAAATAATAATAATACTAAAAACAAGGATTTTTTTTTTTTTTTTTACATTTTTACAAATTTTCATTTGTAGGGAAGAAGGGACAGTAAATCCTTTTCTCTAAAACGGCAAACAGCAATAAATAGTGAAATGGCACATACAACTTTAATAAATTAATTGAGTATGCATGAAGACATGTAACATGCGAGTTTCTGCATTCAATCCTATCCTCATCTTTTACAGTTCACCCTCCTAAATACTCCTTAATAACTTCTTCATATTTTTTTTGTAATTTCTTTTCTTTTACCCAACGAAGCATAACATGAAAAATCATGCTAAAAAATCTCTAATTACTATAGTTTTGAGTTCTCGAAATTGTTTCCGAGATTAAAATAAGTTAGAATAGATGTTGTCGATTATATTTTTTTTTAAGTATAAAAAGGCAAAGATAGGACCAGAATTAAAGAAGGAAATGGCCCCAAGCCAGTTGATTTTAACCAGCAGTGGACCTGAAAAGAAGGGTACAACCCAATAATCTCCATGGGTTGGTGGTGCTCACAAGATTTGTATGCTTACATTGGCTGCATGCTAGAGTAAATACCAAATAGTAGTAATTAAACACAACTTGGAAAACAAATCACTTTTAATTAATTACCAAAAGATTCTGAATTAAAACTGGCCTAAACACTAAAATTTGGCATGCGGGTTAGGTCCAGAATGGACATTTAATTAGTTCCTCGAGAATTTATTATGCTATTTTCTAGGGAGGAATAAATGCAAAATCTTGAAAATTAAGTAGTTTTGAAGAAAATATATATGTGTGTGTGTGTGTGTGGAAATCTTTTCCTTTAATTTTGGATCTTTGGTTGGAATGTGTGTGTGATGAAAAATTGAAAATGTGGGGTGGGGAAATGAGGAGGAAATTAGCTAACACTCCTTTTCCTTTGGAGAATGGGAGAATTGTAAGGGGGAGAAGAGGATTAGTAAGTAAAGTAAATGCCGTTTTTTATGGGCAAAATAGTGGACCTGGTCCTTTCCCTTTCTTCTTCTCATTTGTACTTTGCAGTACACGCATCAAATAATGGGACATCGTTTTATTTTTTTTAATGTATTTTGATATTAATTACTTGCTCTAAATATTTTGAATTAATTGCTAAACTTTCTCTATGGTTTACAAAAGTTACAAAGAGCCTTCCTCTTGAATAAAGAATGATCAAGAATCCCCATGTGGTTTTTTAATATATAATTTTAATTTTTTTTACAACTAAAAATATGATTTTTTAATTTACAATCTCTCTCATCTTACCACTCAACTCATCCTTCCCCACAATAAGCATGTAGTTTAAATTGAAATGAATATTGGATAGAATTCACAAATATTAGGTGACGTTCCTTGATTGTAATTATGATAAATAATATGCTATTATCTAAAAAAGGTTCACTTTTAATTTAGAATAATTTTTTTTTAAATTATAAGATACATCATAATCAATGCACAATTAAGTATATACTTTTATATTTTATATTTTTAATTTAAGTTATGCATCGTTATTATTTATAAAGGTATTACAAAAATTTCATAATAAAAGTAAACCTTTTTTAGGGCAAATAAAATTTTAAAATTAAACTTATTTTTAAGTATAACATTTTAGACTATTCAATTTCTCTTGTTTCCACTTATTTTTAACTTTTATGACAATCGAATAATTTGAATTTCTTTTTTAAGTTTTCTACTTATATGAGAAGATAGGTAAATTTTAACAAGGCATCAATTAGGGTGAACTTTCTGCTAACTTCTATTTCAATCCAAACTAAATGGACTTGTTGACGGTATTTCACAAAGTTGGAGACTTCTTTGAGCTTTTGTAAATAATAAGGGAGTTCTTCATCTTGCCTTCTTGGTAATTAACCCAAATATTTACTCCAAACGAAAAAACTTAGCTTGGTTATGCGTGTGTTTCCCTTTTTCCAATGCCAGAAGTCTCATCACCAATGGCTTGATATTTCCTAGCATTAACCACAATGTTCCTCTCTCGTTTCCCACCAAAGAAAAAAAAAATGGGGAAAGAAAAATCAATGAGAAGATCCCAGGACAAGTTCCAGCAGTCTCAGCACATTCTTCCAAGGAGGCAAATTCGACCACCCCAGCAACCCAGTTTCGTCTGTCAATTCTTACAAAACCGAAAAAACAAAAAACCAAACAAAACAAAATAGGTCAAATAAAGTAAACAGCCAATTTAAATATCGGTGAAAGTGAGCTAAGATCCTAGGCTACTTGTGAGAAATTACATGGGAGTTTTCTCAAACAATGCTTTGTTGCTTCGTTTACTTTAAGAGTATGGCAATCACGTTTTTGTGGGTCATTATTACATTAAAAAAATCGGATCACAATTTTTTTTTGTTCCTAAAATGACTTCAGCGATCAATCCCAACTCCAAGAGTCGGTCAGAATATGTTGTTTATTTCTTTTTCTAATCGATCTATATATAGATAATGAAGTATCTTCCGTATACTTTATCGTTGGGATACATTTAATCTAAGTACGATGATATAACACATGGTAATTAGCATATAATGGTATATCCACATTGGGTTTCAAGCAAAGATTCCATATCTAGATAGTTCTTCAATGCTTATCTGTTTTATGAATTCAAGGATGCAAAATGTACTAGTAATTACATGTAAGCATGGCAAACTCAAGATAGAACTATTCTCCTAGGAGAAAAAGAAAAAAGTATTGAGGTTTGTGGGTAAATATTTAGGGTGTTTATAAATTGAGTTTTAAAATGATTTTTTATACTTTTAAATACTTAAGATGTGTAAAAATGTATTTTAGAATTACAATTTATATACACCCTTAAAATCCCGTATCAGTCTTACTTATTGGTTTTTATTGTGAACTTGTCAATATTTTCTCTTGAAAACAAATTCCAATAAAAAGAATAAAACATCAACGACATAACACATGTTTTGATCAATTACTGTTAAATGTTTCTTTCATTTCCATTGATAACAATTGTATTGTTAGGTATTTTGTCATAATAGTGAAGGCATTTTGAGAAAGGTTTTAGAGGAAGAAAAAGGGATGAACTTGGAATCCAAAATTGCTGAATTATGTCGTTTAAGTGATGAAAGGATTTTATGTTGCTTATTGAAAAGATTTTTTTTTTTAAAAAAGAAATTTTAATGACCACTATTGCTATTCCATAGTAATTCTTAGCCTAACATAAAACCTAGTTAATGAAATCATATCTTAAGAACTATTGATAGGGGTGTAAGTGAACTAGTACGTTCATTGAATAACTCGTGAACAAGTTCGGTTATGTTCATTTATGTTTGTTCGTTAAGTTAAATGAACAATAAACGAACAGATTTTAATATTTGTTTAATAAACGAACACGAACACGAACAAACATGTGTTCGGTTCGTTTATGTTCACGAACAAACTCGTTTAGTGTTCGTGAATATGTTCGATTAATGTTCGTTTAAAATAATATATATAATAATATTAATAAGTATTATAATATTAATAATATATAAAATTTTGTCAAAACTACGTCGTTTTGACTATTAGGTTTAATTCTCAACTTAGATTAAAGGGTATTTGTTCTTAACTTTTTTTAGGTAAATATATATACTTTGTAAACTTTGCATTTGGAGTTAATTTTCTATTGTAATCTCTTTTCTTTCCTTTTCTTTTTTTTTCTTGTTGAAACAGAATGTGCTGAGATTTCAAAGTTTTATAGTTGTTGTTTTACTCTTTCTGCAAGTTACTCATTTTTAGTATAAAATTATACACTAAAAGCTCTAGTAGTGTAAGCGAATAAATCTTTCGGTGAACATGTATAAATATATATGTAATATTTATATATTAAATTATTTTAAATTTTTGTTTATTTAAGTGCTTGCAAACATGTTCGTTTAAACGTTTGCGAACATGTTCGTTTAAATATTCGCGAATATATTCATTTAAATGTTCGCAAACATGCTCATTTAATGTTTGTGAACATGTTCGTTAAGTGTTCGTAAACATATTTGCGAACATTAATAAATATGTTCGAGATCGATTTGTGTTCATTTAAATTTTTCATATTTGTATTCGAGATCGGTTCGTATTCGTTTAAAATAAACTAACAGATCTTGAACAATGTCCGTTCAAGATCGTTCGATTCGTTTACGCCCATATACTATTGACCTTCCTCCACGTTCACTGTTCATTTTCTTTGCTTCCTTTTCTAGTCAATTACTTTACTTTTCTTTGCCCTCTCCAATAAACTTGTGTCTTTTTCTTTCCCCCCTTTATGAAGTTGAAGAAAGTAACTTTAAGAAAAACAAGCACAAGGAAAAATATATGTGCAATTATTGCCCTCATAAAGTTTTAATTGTATTTTTGTTCTTAATCTTCTTTAAAAAACAATTTTTAAAAAAAAATTAGTCACATCATACAATTGTATATTGTTGCGTCCAAATGCAGTTACTGTATTCAATATGTATTCTAAAAACTCTTAGTAAATTTTTACGACATAATACCTTAATAGTAAAATAGTATTAAATTACAAGAGTAATTATTGTTAAATAGTTTCTGTTACACAAGACGAGGTATCAATTACTAAGAAATTTCCTCTTTTTTTCCCCAAATGCTTACCTTTCTTTTCAAGTAGAAACAAAAAATAGTAAAAGGGGTGATGCATTTTAACATTGTTCATCATTTGGCGCAAAATTTGAGGGAATCCACGCAGTGTCCCTTATAACCTCACTATCAAAGTTCTGATCATGTTCTTGTGATTTTGCGTGTTCATGTTGGATGGACAGTCAGAGTCCAACAACGCGCAACTCCTTCAAATTCAAACTGGACAACTTGTTTTTCGTATTTCCGCCAAGAATCTGCAAAGCACGATGAACGATATTATTAATGAACAACAAAAGAAAGAGACACATTAAAAATATGAAACGTATATCATTAAAATACCGGTTTGTTAATGCAAAATTATGCACCACAGCAGATTTATTTATTGATTTTTGGAAAAGTTATAGATTCTAGTTGGATTCGGATGGATGTTTTGTTGTATATTTCAAAAGGCGCAATCCTAAATTAAAATATTACAAAATATTTTAACATTTTATATTGAATTTCTTATGAATGGGCTTGTGATCAAGAGAAAAAGTGATGAGTTTGCGCGTATGAGAGAGAGCCAAATTGAGCCAATTTAGTCTAAAGTGATGGATTAGTTCCCCTGCACTTGGGTTAAACACGATCCAGTGTTTTCTTTTTTAGGCCTACTAAAATAATTTAAAATTATTTTACCAATTTATATAGCTGTTTTACCAATTTACTGTTTTACTAAGGACCTACTAAAATAATTCAAAATTATTTTTATAGTGGTTTTACCAATTTATTGTTTTACCAAATTAGCAACCATGCCTACTAAAATAATTCAAAATTATTTTTATAGTTGTCTTACCAATTTACCGTTTTACTAAAAAACTACTAAAATAATACAAAATTATTTTTATAGTTGTCTTACCAATTTACTGTTTTACCAAATCAACCACCAAACCATGTCAGCTCTTTTACTCGTAGTATTGACCACGTATCAGACATTTATTTTTATAGTTATTTTACTAATTTACCATTTTACCAAGTCAATAAATACCAAACCATGTCAGCCTTTGATTTATAATTATTTTTATAATTGTCTTACCAATTTCGTATTTTACCAAGTCAGGAGCCACCCATCCATGTCAGCTCTTTGACATGTAGTGTTGATCACGTACTAGCCTTATCCGCATAATGGCTACATGACTCCAACATTTAACTTATTTCTCTCACTCTTTGTTGCAAGCAGCATCTACATGACTCCAACATTCAACTTATTTCTCTCACCCTGGTTGCAAGCAGCACTTCTTTTACAATTTTACAAAGTCAGAAACCACCAAACCATTTACAATTTTACGAAGTCAGAAACCACCAAACCATGTTAGCTCTCTGATTTTTTTAAATGATTATTTTGTAAAGAATTTGTTTGTTGATATTTTGATGATTTTTTTTATAATTAATTTTTAAGAATTCATCGCGGGAGAAAGTACCCAAAGAATTATACTTTGATGAGTGTTTTATAATTATTTTATTAGAAACTTGTTAAAAAAATGTATAAGTTTTGTGAAACTGCCTGTACTTTTGCTTGGTATTTGATGATTTTTGGTACCACTATTCTGTTAGGAATCTGTCTTAAAGTGGAGAGAGTCTATCATAGTTGAATTCAACTTAAATCTAAAAATTTAATTCAGTAAGTTTTGAAGTGATTTACTCCCTTTGTTTATATATATAAAAAAAAGAAGCTTAATTTCAAAACTTTAACTTAAAAAGTAAAATATATATATATATATATATATATATATATATATATATATATATATATATATATTTAATTATGGGTTAATGTATTGCAACTTATAATTGAACCAAAAAAAAATTATAATCTTTTTTAAAATGGAAAAAAAATTATTAAGTGTTTTTTATCTCACTCTAAAACAAATTTGAGAAAACTGCACCTACTCATGAATGTCATCATATTTTGTACCCATGTTGATTGTAAGAATTTTTATTAAAAGAAGAGTAATGAAATATTAGGAAAAATGGAACCCACTAAAAAATCGACCCCCTTCTTTATTTTATATCAAATCAAATTCTATTTTTATTAGAATTATATAAACTTATATAAAAATTCCAAAATTCCAAAATTCCATTATCCAGTATCTAGTGACTTGAGCTAATCAAGCTGAAATGGAACTCAGTTCCTTCTTTTATTTAGAAAAAGAAGGATTTTTTTTTTATTATTTTGATTATTGAACATGAATATGTAATGGGGAAAACTTTACCAGAAATTCAAAAAAAAAATAAAAATCCTAACAAGTAGTCAAATGTTTAGTTCCTCCGTCCCTCATAATAATTTTATTAACGATATTTACATAATAAAATTTCAGTAAATTTACTAAATAACTAAAATGGTGTTCACATAACTCATAATTGTTAGATATTAGGAATGATCTCTAGGTTCTGTTTTTCACTATTTGCACTCTAATAATTTAATTTTTCTTCTAATCTCTGATAAACCTTGTCCGGATATCATCAATTTACAAGGCTATTGGATTTAAAGTCTTGGCAGCCCGAATTCACATGGGCCAGACTCAGCATGCAGAGTCTTGTTCACAGCAGATATGGTGAATTGGGCCGTGTTGCAAGTTAATTAATTAAAATAAAATTATTATTAATTAACGAAACTACCATCTAATGATCATTTATCAAAAAGATTATTTAAAACTCTCATTATTTTGATAGAGAATATGATTTATGATCCTGATAAACCCAATAACATTGAGACAACTAAAATTTTTTTTGGGTTCCATTTTAACTTCATTAGTACTAACCACAAAAGAATACTTTTACAAAAACATCATTTTCTCGCCAAGCCGAACCAAAAGAGGAAAGCCGTACAATCATTTTAAAAATTAAACAGGAAAAAAAAAAACATTTTGAAGTTTTTTAGTCCCTTATTCTGTAATCATGTTTTTACGTGGTTAATAAAAGTACAAGCATGTTATGATTAAATTATTTAAATTAGCATATGAGTTTGAATTATTCACAAGTGATGTATAATGAAATAAGTAGTTGTTTATTTATCTTTTAATTGCGTCAATATTTGTCTGAAATTTACTCGGTGACTTTTCTAGTTAATAGTCAAAGTCAAGTTCCAACTTCAATATTAACAATATATTTGTTGGCTACTAAATTTCACTAAAATAGTGTAATATGTATGTGATAAGTCAATTCAGTCCTAAAAAACTAATAGCCTATTCACTATTAAAATTTTAAACTAATGCTCTCTCCGTCTTAAAAAAAAAATTTTAATCTCAAAATTTTTATTTATTTTCAAAAAAATTTACTTTTAGTGTGAAATTTTTATAAAACTCTTATAATAATAATAATGTATAACTCAAATAAAAAAATAAGAATAAAAATGTAAAAATATATATTTAATGATACATTCAGTGTATTGTACTTTTTAATTAAAAAATTATATTAAATTAAAAGTAAATTCTTTTTTAACACGGATGGAGTAAAATTTAAAATTTTGAATTATACCAAACTATGAAGTGATCAACGGCCTACTATCGTTTTTTAGTGATTTAGACTAAACCAGACAAGTGTGTTTCTAATTCTGATATTATTGTATAGGAATTGTGGTATAAGTAGAAGAACATCCAATTCAATCCTAAAAGATTAATTTAACCCAATTTGAATTATATTTATTGTGTCCCTTTTTAAGTGATTTGACAGTGAAGCTAACAACACCATTATTGCACTCACAAGTTTTGCTTCTAACGTGAATTTTGTGTCATAGTGGAAATTTGGTGCAATGCCAAGCTTTTCTATCTTTACTAATCATTCTTGTGTCCCTTTTTTCATTTTTCCTTTTTTTTTTCTAAGAAGTATATAGATAACATGTTATTATTTATTTATTTACATGTACTCATATATGAGATTCCCTCAACCACTGATTTTACTAGTAGTTTTTGAAATTCTTATGGAAAGAAAACTAACAAATAAAGATTTTTTTTTTGTTTCTTTTTATCTTCTCGTAGTAACAAAGCTAAGAAAATCCATAATCTATATGATAACTTCCCAACTCCCAAAAAGAATTACATCCGACTTCTATCCCCATAGTTGGTTTTTTTTTTTTTTTCTAAAACTTTAGAAAAAGATTTGGGGATAAAATCTCAAAAGTATTATATCAAAAAAAAAAAAAAAAACATGTACACTTGAATCTTTACAGTGTGTTTGATGATACAAAAAAATACATTCAAATGACAATCTGTATCTGCCAAAAACTCTAGATTTGAGCTGTAACATCAGTTGTTGAGCCAATCCCAACTTGTAGCCATTGTGAAGAATTACCACTCAAGTTTATATCTTTGAGATCACTCAGCTTTCCCAACTCCACCTTACTATCGGCCTCATCATCAACGTTCTCAATTGGACCATTACTACTAACATCAATATTATTATTGTTGTTCTTATTAACCTTGTTCCTATCATTATTTTTATCATTGTCATTGCCAGCAGTGTACTCGTGATCATTGTTTTGATTGTGGCAGTCATGGTGGCTGTCACATTGTGTTTCTGCGCCTAAATTCGTCCATGTTTGAAGACGAATGTCGGTAGAGACCTCGAAGCTCAAAAGGTTTTTAGGGTCTCGCTTTAGCATTCCTAAAGGAATGTCATGATGATGATGGTCACCCTGAGCAGCAGCAGCAACAGAAGCAGCTGGGATGTTGAGATCAAGTACTGTCTCGGATTTGTTCACTAATGCTGGATCCTGATGTTGTGTGATTTGATGATCCATGTGATCATGGAATTGAAGCTTTACGAGTGAAGAAGGTTCTTGAGAATTGGAAGTGATCCAATGGCACCTTTTGTGCCCACCCAACGCTTGTCCTGTTGAAAAAACCCTGTGACAAATAGTGCATTCATGTACTTTGGATTTTCTCCTTGAATTTCCTCCTCCCAATGTGGAACCTTGTTCGTATTGGAATGATGAATGCTGGGATTTGGAAGGAAGAATTCGTCAGGTGTTATTACATCTTCATCAGCTATAACAATGTCATCTAATTGATCTTGTTTAGCTGCATAACAGCCTTTAACCTTTTTGTGACTTGCCCTATGCCCACCTAATGCCTGGTGAGAATTGAATACTTTCTTGCATGCTTTACATTCAAACAAGCCACCTTTGGAAGAACTTTTGGGCTTGTCTATATGGAATCTATTCGAAAGAGGATGGTGATTAAAGTAGGCAGTCACCGGATTGCGCCTATCTTCATCCTTACTTGCGGAAGCACAAGACTCCTGATCAGGCTCAGCTTCAACTCCAGCATTTGCCAAATCAACTAAGCATTTCGCCAGGAGCAGATCTTCATCCTCACTAGAATAGGGATAAGCAGAGCAAAAACTTCCCACTTTAGTCCTCAATGATCTCTTCCTTTAGACCATTGGCATCCTCTTCGCTCGCCTCCATAGTCGCCATCTGATCCTGGAGATGATACCAATGATTCAGCATCCTCTGAGCTACATTTGCCATGTTCAAGAAAAGATTTCCATGAGGAAAATTCTTTCCCACAATTCTCACATATCCTACAGCTCTTTAAACGATTTGGGTTCGTTCTTAGTTGGTACATTCTTCTACTACTTGTAGTCCTATCTCCCCCTCCAAATTTTTCCTCCCAATCACTAACAGGGTCATCATCATCAATATTTGCACTTTCATCCCCAATACCATGAGCCCTCATATGCCCACCTAAAGCTCTCCCACACATGAACCCTTTCTTACATATCCTACAATAGTGCTTAAATTTTGGCTGTTGATCTTCTATACAAGCCATCATGAATTAATTTACAAAAATCAAAAGAGAAGAAATTAGTCAATGAGTGAGGAAGATAGACATAAAAAGGTTGGGGTACTTTTAACATGGAGCTAATTCAATCTGTTCTTGTAGTAAAAGTTGTTACATTAATTTTATGGTTAAAGGAAAGAAGGTTAGTCCTAGTTTTTAGTTTGAGTAGTGTTTTGTGGATGGGATTTAGAGGTAGAGAAAAATAGTAGTAGTGTAAGTCTAGTGTGCGTGACAAGTGGAAGGAGAGTAACAAGGTGAGGACTTTTTCTACCACATTGTGAAGGTGGCGCCGCCTATCAACGACCAAACGGACGGCGGAGAATGACAAATGCTTTACTACAATAGTTGTGAATTAATCATTTTGATAGGCACAGAAGCTTCAATTTAGTATATTTTGGTTGGGGTGGAAGTGAATGTGCGAGTGACTATGGAGTTTTTTTCTCTCGTCCGTACGTCCAGTGAAGTAATATGCCTCAAAAAAGTTAGAAAAGAGTGGTTCTTTCTGACTCGTAACTTCCGACCTTTTTTATTTTATCCCTTCAATTCCAAGCCAAGAAAATTAAGCTGTGTTTCTTGTTTGTCCATTTGGTTTCCGCTACTTTTTCGCTTCATTTCAAATTCTCTGATTTTTTTTGGTTCCATTTGTTTGATGGCTTTGGCTTTTGGAAAGATACTGATTGCCTCAAAACTCAAAATGTACCTACGTATGCTAAAACTAACAACATTAAACTTTGCTACAAAATACATGAATATTTGTATAGTGATAATATTTTTATTAACTTTTCATAATAAAAAGTTATAATAGTTAACATGACATGTTTAAAAAGATATATAAATAGTTCGTTATTATTTTGTACTTTTTACAGAGTGTAATGAGTGTAATACTTGATTTTATCTTTTCAAATATCAATTGTTATGAATTTTTATCATAAAAAGTTAATAAAAGTAATATGTATATTATGTATATATATCTATATATCTATATGTATAATTAGATGAGAAATAATGCGTTTACACAATGGTAATTGATACGCTCCAAACTATAAGATTTTGAAATGTGGAATGCCACAAAATGAATGTTCTTCCAGCAATTTCAAGTTCAATTGGCCAAAATTGGCCCATGAAATAATACTTTCAAATATGAGTAATGATAATATATACTTCCGTTTTAAAGGAAGAGTTTTTTTTTTAATTTTATATAATTTTTTTAAATTATAACATACAATATATTTAATTCACAATTAAATATGTATTTTAATTTGAGTTTTTTTTTTTTTTGTGAGAGAGCAAGTATATATATATGTGTGTGTGTAGCAAATGATGATGAAATATAAACACCAAATAAGATATCAAGAGGAAAAAAAAAGTTAATTCAAAGATATAATTAACTAAACTAATAATACTTTTATTGATTGTAAACTTCTTGTGTAGAGTTCCAATCCAAAATGAATCGGTAACCCGATCACTCAAAAATTAACAAATGATGTGTAGTGTTGGCCGGGTTTCCAATCTGCCGGAATCACATTTTGAGCCACAACGCTTCTGCGGGATTCGGCCTGGGTGACCCTGAGCGTGAACGGCGCATTTGCCCCAGCTGGTACATTGTACTTATAAGTTGCCCCAAACGTTTGCTGCATGGGGAAGAACTGTGTGAATCCCGCAGGCTGGATCTCCAGTGAGCCAACATCTCCAAATCCATTCTCGTATTCAACAGCGGTGGAAAAGAAAAATCTATTGGAACCCGAGTCGACTTTGAACACGATTTTCTGATTACCATAGTTGCATTGAACCCTTTCAAAAATTAGAGCCAAAAAAAAAACAAAAAATTAGGAGTTGGGACTTTAACCAATGAAATCCCCAGCATGCATGCTGGCACGTAAAAAAGAAAGCGAACATGGTTCACCTCTGATAGGAAATTTGTATTCTGCCGGCTTTGCGCAATGCATCTGCTTGTCCTGGTTTTGCCAACAGGCCAAAAGCAGTTCCACTTAGATCAAAATGAACGGGATCATTGTTGCAGGCACCAGGACACTCATCAGTGATTGTTACTGTGATTGGACGGCCAGAGCAGGATGGATTTGCTGTGCAAAACACCTGAAAAAAAAAAAACACCATAAATTAATACAATTGAAGTGATCATAATTGGATTCATGTATAATAGTACTGGACTGTGTATACGTACAGAATAGCAAGCTCCGCAACCTTTGCCTCTTTGAAATATGGCCTGGTTTCCAGCAGAAATTCTGCCGAAAAATGGTGCAAATGCGACATCGTTTCCAAATCCACATGCTCCGCCTGTTTTAAAACATATGCCCTTAGAATTATCGTAGGCAAAAATGTTGATTTGAGTCTTTAAATTTTGGAGACTCGGCAAGAAATCAAAATGCCTCATTCACCTCTATGGTCATGGGTATACCAAAAATAGGGTAAATGGCACAATTAGTCCTTCAATTTGGGACCTTAGTTTGATTTGGTCCCTCATATTCAAAATATCAAAATTGGTAGTGATTTAAATAATTAAAAATACAATTTAAATAAATTTTTTTTATTAATTGTGCAAGTCAATGATTGAATGTATTAAGATTTGTTTGGCTTAATTCCATTAGAAGAATCAATTAAAATCAAATTTGCAAGTTAATAGATCAAATTGAAAATTTTTAAATACTAGAGATAAAAGTGAACTATATAGCATTCTAAATTGAAGGAAGAATGGTACCATTTATCTGAAAAAATATCGTGTGAGCTCTCCATCTGTCTTAAATAATGTGTCTACTTTTGAATGAAATATGTATATGTATGTTTTGAACGGAGGAAGGACAATGAGAATGTGTTGATTTAAAAATATAGTGAGAAGAGCATACCACTTCCAGAACCGGTAGGCGGTCCATACCATGTTGCTACTGCTGGTGCAAAACCATCCAAAGATGCATTGAGTGATCTAACACTTAGACAAGAACAAAGACTGGATGTAAATGAGAGAATTACTATAAAGATCAAAAGGCTAGAAATCTTAGGATCCATGTCAAAATTGTTACTGAGAAACAATAGTCCGAGCTAGTATTTTTATGTTCTATCTTGATGAGGAATGAGGATTTCCACTGTATTTATACATAAATTAGGTGACCTTTGAATTTTGGACAGGTTGATATCAAAAGATTACTTGCCAAATAGACATAGAATATTTACTGAAACATATTGATCATTCCAAATAATTATAAATGATAGATGTGATGCAAAAGGACATCAGATCCAAATCTACATGAATGATTTATTTGAAATAGCAATAAAAATAAATGATAAAATAGCAATCAACCAATAATTGTTAATTAGTACTCCCTGGTCCCAATATCTGTGGCAATTTTTGGGAATCTAATTTATTAAAAAGATGTGTAATGATTGTGTGCCACAACCATTTACCAAATAATTGCTAATTTTTAGGTATTAATAAATGTCTAAATATATATCATCAATAAAATCATTAATTCATTTTAATGGAAGAATTATGAAAAGAAAAACTCAACATAAAAAACAAGTTGTGATCTCGTGCATCGCCTGAAGAATGAAAACACATTTTGAAAACTGTATCAAAAAAGAAAAAAAAATGAGAGTGAATTATGTATCAATAATAGATATGTATATATATTCATTATCTTTTCATTTATTAATTGATCAATCATCGAGTAAAATTAGGAGTACCAAGGATATTTACTTAAATGGGCGCGATATGTTGATTGATTAATATTTATTAAGAATATAATGTTGAAAAATTAAGAATTATATTTACAAGTAATATAAAATGTGTTTAATCATTAGTTTTGACTATTGATTGGTATATTATAATAGCACAATCATGTATAAACCTAGGCAACTAACTTGAAATTAAGCTGGAAATTTTTTAATGTTAATTTTTTTACAATTGTTATTTTGTACCTTCAAAAAAATATTAAGGGCCATCATAAATTTTTCATTCAATCAACGGGTAAAGAATTAGTAACAAAATTTTCTGTGTGTGTGAATAGATATATATTGATGGTGCGTAAATAAAGTCATCAGTAGCAAATTAAATTGCAATTTTAACATAGTTACGTCTTGAACATCCCTTTCCCAGCTACATCATATTCATCACTTAAAATGGAACAAGGGTTAAAAATTGACATTTGAAGTATAGAATTAGCCGGGCCGAAAGTTTGCTGGAATAACATTTTGTCCAACAAGGGTTCTTCTGGATTGAAGTGTTGTCAACCTGACTGAAATTGGTCCTTGTAATCCCTGAGGTGCATTAATTCTCCAAGATGCACCAAAATTTGGTTGCATGGGAAGAAATGAGTTGGACCCTCGGGGTTGGATCTCCACTAAACCCAAGGTCTCCATCTCCATTTTCGAAGAAAACTACGAATGCCAAGAGGAAATTGTTGGCACCTCTATCCACATGGAATACAATCTTTTAACTTTCATAGTTGCAAGGTACTCTGCGATCAAGATATAGTACATTGAAATCATATCAATGTATTTTTCCTTTCGGGTTTTGATAATCAAGTCAAGAATCGCATTAACAAGAAGTTGGAATTGGACAAATCATATATATGGAGTACTAACCTTTGGAACTCAATATCAATTCTTTCAACAGTACGCAATTTAAGCAGCTTGGCCAGGCTTTGCCAGAGCCATAATATCAGTACCGCTCAAATCAAAATGGACAGGATCAGCATCGCATGATCCGGGACCAAAGTTTGTAGCTAGGATCGATTTGAAATAATATGATCTCGGTGAAATTAGATCATAAAATCATAAAATTCTACAAAAAAGGATCAAAATAACTATAACAATTGATATTTTATTACATATATTAATTTTTCATAAAAATAAGTTGTGTACATGTGATATATTATGATTAACATTATAAAATGATACGGCAGAAGACAACGGAAGGGTAATACACACAATCCCTACGCATGAAACTAGAAAAACACTATGAGCGTATTCATAGAGAGAGGTAATCTAATCTAATTTCAACAAAAACCCTTGTTGCAAAAATATTATTAATAACCTCCCTCTAAAATCTATTACATTAAAACCTTTATATATAAATCCATACTAATTAAAACTAAACACAATTTCATAATGAGATCCTATATGAAAACTATTTTTCTAAAGTAATTTGAATCTAATTATATAAATAATTACTAAATCTAAAACAAACTTAATGGCCAAAAAATACCATAAACTTAATGACCAAAAAATACCATATTTATTACAATTATAAAACCCTAATGGTTTTTTTTTTTTGAACATCTATTAAAATCCAAAACTATTATAATTATTATAATATGTCCCACATCATAAAAGGTATCATATATAATCATTCGGTATTTTGTCAATACCTAATTAATAGTAAACATTTAATATTTCATCTAATATTTAGTAACACTCTACACTAAATAATAGTACTATCAAATAAAGTATAGATGCATTTTTACGATTTAAATTAGCACAACTTAAATAATTCCACACTTTAATAGGCAAAGTAAATAAAATAATCAAAATCCCAATTAATAATACTAAATTTCATAAGAAAATAAAGTCCAATACAAATTTTAAAAATATGAATACAAAACCAAATTATATATCATGTTTATTGCATTCATTATATCTAAAGCTAGAGTCATGTATATTTTTCTTCAAAATCTCCTTATTTATAATTATTAAAGACTAATAGTTTAAAAATTAATTTACTAACGGAATTAATTATATTTTTAATTATCTTCTTTTTAACATTTTGAAAAAAATAAATCAAACACTTCATTGCCAATAGGCGTTAATAAAGTAATACCGTCCTTTATAAAGTCTTATGAGCTAAAAGATCCTAAAAACCATAGGTTAGGTTTGGATTTTTTTTTGGAAGACAATTGTATCATGATTTTTTTTTTTTGTAGGAAAAAAAGGAAAAAAAATAGAGAGATTTAAGGATTGAAAAGTGAGCAGTTAACGATAATTTGTTAAAAAATTAATTAACTGTAAAAATATTTAGAAAAAAACTTGAAATGACCAAAATAATACATAGGGTATTTTTTTGAATAATTTATAATTGAGCTAATATTTAAAAATAGCTCAATTTCTCTAAAAATAATAATTTTGGTAGGATCGTGTAGGATCGATACAATTGTATGATCCTATACGATCCCACCGATTCCATAGCTGATTTTATGAGATAAACTATCCCATGTAATTTGGGATCGATTTTGATGATTTGGATCGTAACATCGTACAATCTTATGATCTGGATCGCAATCCTGATTGTTGGTGGTTACTCTCACTACATTACCAGAAAAGCCGTAGTATCAGTACCGCTCATATTCATTGGATATGAACATATATGGTTTGAGTTTGATTAGAAATATTTAAGCAAGAAATGTATATCTATAGCTAAATGTATGTAGTTAGAGTTGCCATTTAATATTTTCTATGAGAATTAATAAAGATATGCTGTAGTTCTTTCAAATATTTAGAAAAGGGGAATTAATGTTATATAATCAATTTGGAATATGGGTATAATTAATGCTTAAACAAAATTCGAATATCTAAGTGAGCAATATTATGATTAATTACATGACTTTTTACAAACATGAATAACGTTGTCTAGGTAAAGATGAGACAACCCCATTTGTATTTCAATAAACGAAAATTTAATTTCAAATCCGATCTTTTCTTTTAGTCTTCAACATAGTTTTAATATCTTTAAATATTATAGATTCCAAAAGAAATAGCTAGGTATTTTTTTTTTCTTTTATGTTACCAACGATCAACATTTATTATTATTTTTTCCTGATAAGACAAAAATTCGTATAGAAGATTTGTTTACTATTAACAAAAATGTTATTAAATTAATTCAAAATATTCAATTCACAATAATTTTCTATACAGATTGTAACGTAAATTTCATTGCAAAATTAACAACAAAGATAGAAAAAAAAAGCTTTGTATGGACAAAATAATTTTATCACCACAAATCATATCAAGAGAAGTCTAAATTGCATGTTCAATGAAGTTAACAATTAGTTTAACATCAATTGATTTAATTCCCTGATTAACTTGTCAATGGTGGGCCAATTTGAAATTGACTAAAATGAAAGAATGCTTTTCAGATGCATTGTCATGTACTCTCTCCGCTTCAAGCAAAAAAAATTGAGTTATTAGTTACAATACATTTATTATATTAAACCACTAAACATATAATTTTATATTTTTATTTTTATTTTTTAATTATTGGTATACATAATCAATATTAATAAATATATTTTTAAAAATTGGTTCAAAAGTGGACTTTTTTTTATTTTGAAAATTAAATAAAGAAAAATTTTGAAAGTGAATTTTTTAAGATTAAAAGAGTAAAAAAAAATACAATAGATGTATATAAAAATACAATAGATGTATATATTTTTTTTCCAATGTTACACTTTTGATGGTAAAATTTTTAAAATTGAATATAAAAACGCATGAAAATCTATGCAAAACACTCTTTATTATATTCATGGACGATGAATTATACAATCATCCATTTTTGCTCTAGAAAACCATAAGGAAGTCCACATAAAGCTACAAGTTGACCAATGAACATACCACGGGCTCATGAACTAGGCCGGGCTAAGATCAACAAACTATTCAGGCCAGTACTCTTTATATAATTTTATCTGAATCTAGGCATTAAAAATTCACGACTGATCTATAAGTGCTTCCGGGCTTCCAACCGGCGGGGATGATATTGTTAGCCACCAGGGTCTTCCCTGATTCACAAGTAAGCTTAATAGAGAATGGGGCTTTCAACGTAGAACCCGCGTCCAATTTCCACACAGCACCCCAGGATTGCTGCATGGGAAGCCATGATTCTGAATCCAGAGCCTGTTTCAGCTCAACCCTGGAAAGGTCACCATCTCCATCTTCGTACTCAATCAGAGAAGCGAAATAGTTGGGGTTGGAACCAGCGTCGACGTGAAATGTCAGTGCCACTCCTGGGTAGTTACAGGGAACCCTGGATAAATTTTGATCAAGAATCAGGACCAAAATGCATGATTGTCAAACATTATTACAAAAGTTGAAAACGGGAGTTTGAATTGGGATCATCAGTTGGGAGTTGGGACCTTCTATATTGAATTTGCAAGACTCCGGCGTTGCGCAGCTTGTCAGCTTCGTCGGAGGCTGCCATGGCACCGAAGGCAGTGCCACTTAAATCAAAGTGAGCTGAATCTGAGGCACACGGACCTCCTGGACATTCATCAGTTATAACCACGGTAACAGGTGATCCAGAGCATGCCGGATTAACGTCTGCTGCGCACTTAACCTAAAATCATTCGAGGTTCGTTAGTTATGTTGCTTAGGATTATGTAAGATTAATGTGTTCGATCAAACCAACGTGAGAGGGTTATCACTTAGATTTCTTCCGAATTTCATGCCAGATGTTCAAGATTTAAAATTTTGGAAATCAAAAGAATTTAGAAAACTTAAGATTATATATCTTTCTAATATTCCAATGGACAAATTGTTAATTGTGTTGGCGAGGATGTGACACCTGATAGCATGCTCCACACCCTTCCCCCGATTTGAATAGAGAAGGGCCTCCAGCTGCTATTAGAGAAGAAAATGGCGGCTGGTCAACATCATTCGTATATCCGCAGGCCCCACCTACACACATATTGAAATTGGAAAAATGTGTAATTAGTTACATATTGGATGTAAATGATAATTAATTAACTTTACTAACTAAAATTGCATTTGTTTTTCTTTAAAGAATTTAACTAAACTTGAGATGGCATTTGTACCTATTAGTACAAGAAACATGAAATGAGGGCTCGGAGAGAATATTGAATGTAACTATATTATACCAGATAAAATTGTATAGTATGTATAATTTTATTTCATAAGTATAAATTTGGTACGACCAAAATTATTATTTATTTTTTTGATTAGTTTATTGCACTAAAATTAAATATGCAAATCATTGTATTCAATATTTAGTCAAGTACTTAAGGAGGCACAAGTGAGTTGATATGTGTACAAAAAGAGCGCTTTCAAGTGCAACTTTGTTTATTTACGAAATTCATGTGATGTGTGCACGCTAAATATGGAGTACATGCACTAATAGCATGCAAGTTGAAAATTGCACATGCGTGCTTGGTTCGAAATTATTAACTATTCTGTGGTGGGCTGGTTGATCATAGACGATATGTTACACATATATGCATGCTCTCCAACCCAAAAGGGACGAAAAAACGCATAGAGAATACATTACACTTCTGAGTTTTCACACTTACCGTCGCTTCCTGCGCCATTAGGGCTTCCATACCAAGTTGCTCCAGCAGGCGACCAGTCAGACCCCTGAAGCTTTGAGACGTTGAGGAGCTTTGGGTTGAAGCTAGAGCATGAGCTAGTAAGAAGCAGAAAGAGAGCTAAATACGTGAGTGGGTACTGGAAAATGATATCCATGATAAAGATTGATTGCTTGCTTGCTTGCTTGTGCTAGTAAATTGAGTGAGTGAGTGAGTGAGTGAGTGAGCTTGATTAGATTGCGAAATGTTGCTGCTATTTATAGAGCCATGGCAGCGGGAAAGTGCCAAACTTCTGTTGCATGTATTTTTTTTCAAGTTCTTGACAACGGAAATCCCCTTATCCCCATGTGCAGCGATGATAGCACCGATTTGACTGCCTAGCTATATATATATGGAATGTAGTGCAAATAAAATCTGTTTTCCAACACAAAGTTAACTCAACGTTAGAAAATGTCCAGTTTGAGACAAATTAAAGACATGGTGATCCTTTTTTCTTGATGGGGAAAAACATTTTGGGCAACTGGATTTTAGTCCTCATTATTAACAAGCATCTAGAAAATCAAGCTTCAAGTTCGTAGACACTAATGGAAGGGCAATCATATGGTGTCATTTTATTGTGTTAAAAAAAAAAAAAAGGCTGATAATATCCTGCTATCTATTAATAGATAATATGCAGGAAATTAGGAAACTGTATGAATTAATCGGAAAAAAAAACCCAATTTTTTTTTAATTTACAGTGAGAAGATGGTAAAAATCATAGATAACAAGCTATATAGCTAGATGGTAGTCAGTAAGAAACCTTAATTGACGTACTCCAAAAGGCTAATCCTTTATGTAAGTTTGAAGATTTGTCATTTAATCTTGTTTAAACAATGATATCAAAATCGAATTACTGTTAATCAAAATATCTAGTGTACAATTCCAAGACCGAATGATGATTTGTTGAAGAGTTTTGTTTCTTGACTTTAAGAAAAAAGAAAAAAGACCCTGAATGAATGCTCATTTTTGTTTGTATTTTATATTTTTGAAACAATTTTTTATTTTTTATATTTCATCCATCCCAAAAAAGAAGTCCACTTTAGTTTAGATATAATTTTTTATTAGTTATTACGTACAACACATTTAATACACTAACTAAATATATAATTTTACATTTTTATCCTTACTTTTTAATTGTGAGTATATATAATTATTATTAGTATGAGTATTTTAAAATTTTGATTTGAAAATGGACCTTTTATTTTGGGATAGGAAAAAATTTTGGAAGTAAACTATTTTTTTAGGATAAAGGAAGTATAATTTTTATCTCATCACTTTTATCTCGATAACATAAAAATTAAATTAAAAAATATAAAAATGCAAAATGAGATGGTAGTCTTGATTTGCAAATGCACAAAAAAAAAAAAGGAATTAAAGCGTTTGAATTTTTTTATTGAATTTTCATGTTTAAAAGTGGTAGAAATATTAAACTAGTCAGCAATTAAGTAATTATCACATGACCTTGTCCAGCAATTGTCGTTGAAAAAACATTCCATACATTTGTTATATCTTTATTTCTAATATAGCAAATCAATCATATAAATTTTTATGTTTTTTGTCTCCTTATATGTTGATAGGCTTACTGTCTAAATTATAAACGGTCTTTACCTATTATATTCATCAGACCTGAAACGTAATATGATTTCAAAGAATGAACAGAATATGAAGAATTTTAGTAAAAATCTTACGTGACGTAACCCTGAATAGAACATTTTTCTGGTTGAAATCGACTAAAAAGTAAAAAAGGGGTTTGCTAAACAAAGACCCATATTTCATGGCCATTATCAGGTAGAAATTTCGCGCTTGAAAAGAAAAGAATATAATAGATTGCCCGTAAGATAGCCGTTAATCAGGGGAATTGGATGGAATTTAAATGAGAAGAAAATTATTGGGAATGAAAAATGTGTTTCTCATTAAATTTTAGGATTAGAAAGAAATGGGATTTAATGAGATTGGAGTTTACTAATTTCTATTGGGGTCTCATTAAAATTTCTTATTAGAAATTAAATAGTGGTCAGTGGATAGCGGCCAGCGATAGTTGACTGTGGCCAACTAGCTGTTCGGAAGTGATTTGACCACCTATGGATGTCATGATTTTAAAATTAAAAAAAAAATATTATTTAATAATAATATATTTAAATATATTTAAAAATTAAAAAATAATTAAATTCTCATTAATCATTGATTATTAAATTAACTCATAATTACTTAACATTATCTAATAATTATCTATTTAACTATTTTCAATTAACTGCATGGGTGTCCCATAACTATCCTAATTATTTTTAATTAATATTTTTAATAAGTATAAAAAAAACCCAATAACTCTCAACTTATTAAATATCTATTTAAACTGCCCCCATGGACATAAGCGAGTTGGTAAGCATAAGGTGACGTGGGGAAAAATCCTCCGACAACGCATGTTCGAACCTCGTGTGGGGCAGATTTTCCATTGAAATATTGTGAGGGTCTATCCTAAGCTTTGGCTTGTTGACTTTCTCTCTCAGGCCTCTACTAACTCGTACATATTCCTCAATTTACATCCCGTCTGATTAAAGAGCCTCTGATACAAATGTAGGAGTTTCGCATTTGCACGAGGACTTTCTCCTAAACATTTTAGAAAAAAAAAAATCTATTTAAACTGTACAAATATTGCACCTCTACTGCTATTAATAGAGATTCTTTGGCCGTTAGCAGTTGAATCAATGGTTACATGTATTGGCGGCATCTAAGATTGGCCATGTGGGCGTCGCACTCAAGCCAAACAAACCACCCGTGATGCGTGCCGAGTATCTTGCTGATACTCCCGCTCAACAGTAAGCTGGATTTCTTTCTTATTCTCCTTTCTTTGTCAAACTTTTTGCGTAATATTGTCGGTGACACATAGAATTATTATGCAACATTCGTGCAGTAAATTGTTGCCATACATAAAGTAAATGAATGCTATCGTAGCTACTTTCTCGAGTCCACAATCTCTGTTTATATTTTGACTAATGATATATACATAGTATTTATGTAAAAGATGTCGCTAAAGAATATTTGTTTTAATTAATTAAAAACTTCTTATTTTGTACGTATCTTGTCATGTCAATTATTAAAAACTTTTACTAAAAATTTTTCATTTTACGTGCGTTATTCTTTCAGTATTATTTCTTCTTTTTTTTTCCCCTTGGTGTTCTAAAAAGGGGAAAAATCTTATGCAATTAAATATGTTAATCAGTACCAGTGAGTAATTGATAATAATACATCAAAATTCATTTTTCTTTCCCCCACATGTTGAAAATGGTATCTAAAGCAAAGTAATGGTATTAGGCTTAGAGGGTGCACTTTGATTGTGCCAATTTGTTCAACATTAGTCCACTGGTAATGCACTAATTCTTCCAAATTCAGGCATCAAACCAAAAGTTTGGCTTAAAAAGTTGTTACTTATTGACTTGAGTGTTATTAGCGTGCCAATTGCATGTGTTGTGTCATTATTCATTCCGCATGATTATCTCTATCACCATCATCCCCAAGGGGAGAAGTAATATGCGCTAATACAACATATGAAATGAATCCGTAAAAGCTACGTTTACTTTGTAACTTTATTTGCCTCAAATTCAAGGGCGGGCACTAATTTAGGTCTATGTATAGGAGGCATTACGACTCAAATTGCGTCCAGTTTCACACCTTTACTCAATCTCAATCTTGGGTAAAAACCATATATAACAGTTCATCGTCTTTCTTTCATTCACACCATCATTGTTGCCAAGTTCAATTCACTTAGAAGAAGAGAACTCATTAAAATAGCCCTTCACAATAATCAAATTATTTTTTTTATCCTTTGTATTTAAAATCATAAAAATTAATCCCTTACACTTTATTAGTATACTTTTTTAGTCACTCATCATATTTATGTCAATTTTTCCATCAAAAAGACTGTCATGCCAGTCATATATTCTCTAATTTAGGGTACAAGCTTCTTTGGAATGGGTAAAATTGGAGACAGATGATAAATTGTTCTATTTTTAAATAAGAGAACATGTAAAGAGCAAGTGAATTTTTTTGATAGAAAAATTAACGAAAAACTAATGAGGAACTAAAAAGGTATATTTATGAAATGTGAATGATCAATTTTCATCATTTTAAATGTGAGAAATAAAAAAAAAAGATATTTAATTATTTATGAGGAATTATTTTGGTGACTTAATCTTAGAAGAAACATTTCTGCGTTACTCAAACAAATTATACGATCGACTAGCTAAGCCTAACCATTTTAATTTATGAGTCACTTGAACTTGTAGGTTTAGGCATCCTTTAGAAATTAAGTGGAGTTTGGATATATAATATTTGGAAGTTTGTTCTGTTTACTTTGAGGTGGATAAATAGTATCACGACTGAAATTAGTCTAATCAAGTCTATTACTAAAATGAATCATATAAATTTTAGAATTTAATCTCAGGATTAGTTCAAAATTTTGACTTACATGCCATGCACTCTTTTAGTTTTATGAGTAAGTTTTCAAACACTTTTCTCCTGTAAAGTGAGTAGAAAATTAACAAGAAAAAATAAACAAATAAATGAAGAAAAGGTGAAGATGATTTCTCCTCCATGTCGAATATCAACGGGCTCAAGATGTTTGGGTTGGGCACGAAATTTGGTTTGCAGACAGACATGAGATAACTGTCAATAGAATTAGACGGAATTTAGACTTGGGAGGAAAGAAATCACAGAAGAAAGAAAGAAACGATTATGGGAGAAGAAGAAATAAGGTACAAGAAAAGACAAGATGCTAAGACAATATGTAAAGGAGAGATTGGTCAGATTCTTTGGGGCACCTAACTGGTTGCTAATGTTCCAAAATGCCAAAGTTTTCCATTGTGAGAAGTAGGCCTTAGACAAGAGGTGGATTAAACAAGGAGGGACTAAGGAGATTGTAACTAAAGCCTGGAATAACGATCAACTTGGTACTCCATTGTATGTAGTTAGTTCCAAGCTAAAACAATGTAGGTTAGAGTTGCTTAAGAGGAGCAAAAATTCTGGGACCAATTCAGCTAAGAAGATCAAGCAAATCAAATAAAAAATGGAGGCAATTAGCAGTGAAGAAGGGAATAGGGACTAGAATGTTTGGTATGGACTTAGAACTGAACTTCACGAAGCTTAGAAGGATGAGGAAACCTTTTGGAAATAGAAATCCAGGAATCAGTAGCTAAAGGAAAAGGACAAAAATATCAAGTTTTTTCATGCAAGTACAGTCCAGAGGAGAAAGATTAATTGTATTGAAAGGCAAACAACAGCCAAGAGGAAGGTATGTGAGACCAAAAGAAAGGTTCAAGAGGAAATTATTGGATATTATGAGAAGCTATATACGTCAAGCCATCCTGAATACTTCCAGGGGGTACTTGAAGGTATACCTAAGTCTATTACCAAAGTTATAAACAAAATACTGATGAGGCAATTAGAGGAGGCAGAAATCAAACATGTCATATTCCAAATGCACCCAAATAAAGCACCTGACCTAGACGGTATGACCCCTTATTCTTTCAAACTTATTAGAATGTGGTTAGTGTAGACATTTGTAATGCAGTCAAAGATTTTTTCACTCACAGAAAGATGTTTAGGCAAATGAACCACACACTAATTACATTGATCCCTAAGGTGCATATTGTTTCTTTCATTTCCCACTATCGACCAATAAACCTTTGCAATGTGGTCTATAAAATCATATCTAAAATTTTGGCTGAAAGACTTAAAAACTACCTATATAAGTGTATCAGTCCTAACCAGTCTGCTTTCATCCTTGGGAGATAAATACTAGACAAAGTGGTCATTGCTCATGAGTGCATGTGCACATTGAACTCAATGAGAAAAGTGAGGAAGAGGTATATGGCCTTAAAAATTGATATGGCAAAAGCCTATGACAAGGTTGAGTGGACTTCTTGGAGAAAGTTTTGAGGAAAATGGGATTTGCAAGTGACTTTATTGAATGGACTATGCAACGTGTTAAAACTGTTACAATGTCCATTAATGTTAATGGAGAAAAATGTGGTTTTATTACCCCTTCTAGAGGAATCAAACAAGGTGATCCAATCTCGCCTTATTTATTTCTCATTATTTCAGAAGCCCTTTCCAACTTCATCAAACAACCAAGATTGAGGGGGGAACACAAAGGAATGAAAGTAATAACCTATCTATTTTTTGCAGATGACTCTATAATGTTTTGTGAGGTAGATTCAATGCAAGCACAGCAATTACAAACAATACTCAACAAATATAGTAAATGCTCTAGACAGATGATCAATATGGACAAGTCATCTTTGTACTTTAGCAGGAATGTAGCAATGGAGCAGAAAAACCTAATTTGCCAGATCTTGGAGGAAGTGAAAGAAAAAATCAATGCTAGATACTTGGGATTGCCTATGCACATAGAGAGGTCTAAAAGGGAGGTCTTCCATTACATCCTAGAGAAAGTTTAGAAAATAATTCAAGGCTGGAAAACAAGGTTTTTAAGTTTGGCTAAAAAAGAAGTACTCATAAAAGTTGGGGAAATTTGCATATATAGCAAGGTTGACCGTTGACTTTGCAAATATAGCACCCTCCTTTTTTTCCTTGCAAACATAACACTTTAGGGTTGAACAAAGACCAACATACCCTCATCTTCTCTTCTGAAACATAAAGACACAACACTTCATCTTCATCTTCATCGATTCAAGAAAATTTGCTCTCACATCCCATTATTTGCACTTCTTATTATTCTCACACCCCATTGGATCATCATCTTCAAACAAGAAGATGGAGAAAAATTCGTTGCGGGGAGATATTAGTTGAAATTTACACAAGTTGAATTGGGTTTGTGAACTTCAACGAAACTAGTCGAGCCCTAAGTCGAGTATAGGTCGAGCAAAACATTAGGTTGAATACAAGATCGAATTTAAGGTCGAACAATAAGTCTGAGTAGTAATTGGTTGAATATTAGATCGAGCTCTAAACTCGACCTAATACTCGACTACTACTAGGTCGAGTTAAATTTAAAAAAAGAAAAAAATTAAATTTTTAAAAAAAAAAAGTTGTTGTCAATGCTCTACCAACATATGTGATAGGATGTTTTAAGTTGCTGGTGGCTATTTGCAAAGAAATATGTAGGATTTCAGCAAATTTTTTTGTGGGGTGAACAAGGAAGACAAACAAAATCCACTAGAAATGCAAGAATGACCAAAGCTAAGTGTGATAGATGTATGTGGTTCAGGACATTCAAACCTTCAATGACTCACTACTTGCCAAGCAACTTTGGAGAGTGATCACCAAACCTAATCTACTAATGAGTAGAATCCTGTAAAGCTAAGTATTTCTCTCGAGGCTACTACAATCGGTGCATAAAGGCAATGCTTTGGGTTTGGAAGTGGGATGAGGCAAATATATTCTGCAAATAGGGTAAGATAAAGTAGAGGATGACATATCAATAAAGTGTGGGAGTGCCCTGGATCCCTAAAAGAAAGGACTTCAAGCCAAGTCATAGCAATCCAAACAAACAACAAGTCACGTGGGTAAGTGAGTCACTAAGCTTGAAAGAGATAATAAATGGATAAATCGATTTCTAGAATATTTGATAAAAGTGATAAGGAAGCCATATTAAATCTACCTTTAGAAATGACAAGGAAGAAAAGATCAACCGACTTGGCATTTTAACCCCAAAGAAGATTACTCAATAAACTTAGCCTACCATCACCGTGAAAGGAAAATAAGGAATTGTCCGAATGAGCTAAAAGCGATGAAAATAGAAGCAAGATGATATCAATGTGGAGGTAGAAATGGAAAATGAACATCAAAAGTAAACTAAAGAACTTTGTTTGGAGGTGTTGTAATGACATTCTTCCCACCACAAAAAGGCTACGTAAAAGAGAATCAAAGTGGATCCAATTTGCTCAATGTAAAGAGGAAGAAAGTCCGAATACCTTTGTTCAACTACACCGAGCTCAACTGATTTGGAAAATGGCCCCTGTTAGGTGGGGAAATATTGAACAAGAAATTGGTAGTTTCAAGGTTTGGTGGCAGAATACTTGCTATTGTAAGAGGGGAGAATTATGGCAAGAAATGACTCAACTCACTATCTATATCTTATGGATGCTATAAAAGACTAGAAATCTATGGATATTCAAGGGAGAGTGGAAGAAGGAGGATAGTGATAGAGTTGGCAATGCAAGAGTGGACGGAATATCAAGAAGCCAATAAAGTAGATTAGATAACTAGAAATAGAAATTTAGTTCAATGGCTATCTAAGTATGCAGAGGGGATCAATGCAGAAAATTAAATGGAGATGATAACTATTGTAGCCATTATAAAGGTTATTGTTCCCACTAATCTTTTGCTGCAATTTTTGGGTTGTGACAAAGTGAAGTTCATGTAAAGTGTTGATTAGTGAATTTGCTATAGTTTCAAGATAGGTAGAGTTTCAAGAAGGGAAGTTAGCCAATTAGCCATAACTTTGTTTAGAATTGAGGAGAGTCCATCTTGTGGACATTTGATGTAAAATTAACTTTTGTCAAAATTAATACAACTAACTAAGTTTTAGGGAAAGCCTCGAGTAAGGCGGTCGCAAGTGGCACGAGTTCCTCTTCTTTGCAACGAGAAGGTCGATTTTAAGCGCGCCTCATCCTTATCCAAAAGGTGTCAGTCCCGGCTAATCGTAGCCAAGCGGCTTGGGGCGTGTCTTACCGTTTTAGAGGATTAGTCCACGCCTGGTTGTGTGGGTTTCTTGCCTCAGAAAGGAGTTGACCGAAGACACACTCTTTAGAGGGAGTTGGGGATCCATTAGCCAGTAAATGTGGGGACACCTCCAAGAAAAAAAAAACAAGTTTTCAAGGGAAAAAAAAAAGAAACAAAAAGACAAAATACAAAATTCTACGTGCTCGTATACTTTACTCCAATGCTGCATGAACCAATCTCGACCACTCATTCCATAACTGCAACTTCAATCCCCTCCGTCCAATCATCCAATTTTGTTTCTTTCTTAAATAATAAACGATATCGTTCCACTAAACAAAACGACACCGTTCCACTAAGACATACGACACCGTTTCAATTGTTTGCCTACTGGACTCAACCCGCCTCCAGCCCAACTCCTTATTAATTTCTTGACCCGGCTAATGACAATAACCCCTTGGAGTGGGCCATTTCTATAAGACAAAAAGCCCAATATAAGTTGTATATCAGCCCTTGTATTGCTCTTCCTCTTTTGACTCCCGGCCCAGTCTAGAATTATTGAGTTCCTTCATCTTTGTTTCCTGCTACATCAACAACGGTAACTTTTTATTAGGTCAGCAGTCAGCTTAAATCACCCACCAAAATATAAAAAAAAAAAAAAAAAAGGGAAGAGGTCTTTGGTTGTTTTTTAGTTTGGTGTTCATAACTAAACATGCATGCATGCATCTTATAAATTTAAAGCGAATGTTGGTAAAAAGCAAACAAAGCTGACAAGATGAGGTGTACTAGGAATTAAAAATCTAATATGCACGCAAGCATGCATCTTATAAATTTAAAGCGAATGTTCGGAAAAAGCCACACAAAATCATGATTTAAGTGATTTTCAATTGCAAATTTGTAATTAGGTGGATAACAAAGCTGACAAGATGAGGTGTACTAGGAATTAAAAATCTAAATTAGGTCATCTAGAGGCCACATAATGACAAATATTGCTCATCCTACTTTAACTAATCTCAAATTAAGAACACGAGTTTAGATCTTCTATCCCACTTATTACATATTAACTATGCGTTATCAATTAAATAATATAATTTTATTAATAAATAGTAAATCATAACGCAAAATGTATAAACTCTATTGACCTTAATTTTATTAAAATTATATCATTTTATTAATGGAACATGATTAGTACATAATAAGTAAGGAAGAGGATGTCAAGTACTTGAACACCCTCCCTCCCCAGGACAAATTGATTCCAAAGAATTCATATTGGCCAAAAAAAGTTCACTACACAATTAGGACATTCTTGTTTTAGTGCAATATTTTTTTAGTTCAATTGCATGAGAATCAATTCCTTTTCTTCACCTAAATTATAAATTATTCTTGTTAATTGTCTTTAGTTGGAATACAAAGAGGGAAAGTATAAAAGATTTGTTCACATTATGCTATTGATAATGGGCTTGACGTTTGAAAACCACCATCCACCAAAATTGTTAATTGTCTTTGTCCTGCGCCTACCATCTATGTATAATTATGTTCATAATTCGAAGGTTGTTCAACGCTTCTTTATCTTGATCGTCAAGGATTCGGTGTGTGCGTGTGTGGTAGGATGATCAATACACTATAAATAACTAATTTTGGGACAAATTATATATATATATTTATCAAAGTAGACATAAAATAGGAAGGTAAAATAATTCAAAATGCCTTTTAAAACTATTTTCTATGCAAAAAATATATACTCCATTCATTCTAAATAAATTTTTTAACAAAATTGTACATAATTTTATTAAATTTTTGTGTTTAAATTTTGTCTTTTTTGTCTTTTTAATTTAAAAAATTTTATTAGATAGTTTCAATAATTTTATTAAATTTTTATTTTTTATTAATTTAAATTTTGTCTCTTTTAAAAAAAAATTAATAAAAATATTTAAATTATATTAAATTTTCATAGGACTTTTTCATCTTTCTGTGCTTTTTAATTAGATTAGCTAATAATTAAGAGAGGCTATTAATATTTTTTTAAATTATAAAATTTAATTTAATATATTATAAAATTACGAAGATAATAAATAATATTATCTCTATTAATTATGTATTGCAAATTAAAAAGTTTTTTTTGTGTAACTCCAAAACAAATATAGAATTGCCAGGCCAGGACAACTCCATCATCTCTAGTTTTTTCCAGACTACTCCGATCCGAATCTCCTCCACAAGATTGTCTTCTGTTGCTATGACAGTGTGATGTATTATTTATAGTGAGAAAAGTCTGCGTTCAGTGCAAGTGTATTTTAGCGGAGCCTGCCATTGACATCTAAGACCCAGCTGGACTAAAACCAAAAGATGAGTCAACTCCTGCTGCTGCTTGTTCGTACACTCCCCAATTTTATGTTCTGCACATTAATAAGTGAATAACCTATATTTGCTTAGTCAAGTTGGCCACCAATTAATTCTATAAAGCTTAAATTGGGATTGATTCAAGAATCAAACTTTGTGATTAATTTAAAATTTTTAAGTTGGTGCTATACATTATTTAAATTTGATGGTTCAGTTCTCAGTTCTCATACAACCTAATTAAATTCTCCCATAAACTAAAAATAAAGTAGTCATAAAATAACGATCGTATTTGAAAAATATATATATATATATATATATATATATATATATAAACATATTTCAAAATAAAATATATTTCAAAATATTATTTATAGGAACTCTAATATTTTATAGTTTTCCTTTTTGATGTATTGTCATCATCCTAAAATAGAATTTACTCTTGATTAAATACTATTTTTTTTATAAAATATGAATACATTATTATATATATATTTTTTATTTTTTAATTTTTATATTGTCATTATTATTATGTTTGATATAAGAATTTTATTTAATTTACTAAAAAATAAATTTTTCTGAGATGGAAGCGTATTAAATATCAGCAGTTGTAATTTAAGTAATTGTCAAAAGTAGTAATCCCTTCTCATTTCGCATTATTTAAGAAAAACAAAGAGAGGGGGCAAACTCTTCTATACATTTCCTGTACAAAATTATCCCTTTCGAAGTGCAAACTACAAATTAATTCCTCTGGCAAAGAGAAATTGGTGGATCTATAACAAAACTCTTGCAATGAGATTATATCTTCTTTCTTCTTCTCTTTGCTTGGATTTGATTTCTTCAGCACACCTTAATGTCCTCTCAATTTGATAGCCCCCTCCAATGCTCACTTCTCTTTCCAAATGGCAGCAATAGCTCTCAAACACACTCACATTCACATGCAGCTTGAATCCCATCAAGAACAAGAACTCAATCTCCAAATTATTAATTTCCTTCGTTGTCAATCCCCCAACTCGAGCAAAATATGAATTTCTATAGTTCCTGCACCAAACAAGTAAGGGAAAAAATCAGCAGAGTAATCCAAATAGTTAATTCAAATAAATAAAATTTCGATTATATAAAAGAAAAAGACTCACATGTCTTCCACATATTTGGATGCGACCATGATAGTTGTGATGAGAAGCCGATATACATTCCGGGGACTGATTCGAAACTCAGGGTATAATTGGCAGAGGCGATCGATGTAAACATAGGCAACAACGTAAACAGATGGTCCAGCTCTGGTGTATCTGAAAATTCTCTCTAGGTAAGACTGAATTGTCATGTCCGGTGACTCATGGCAGTCAAAAACTCGAGTTCTTCTAACATCCTTTGACAATGCCGTGGAAGTTGTCCATGTGCATTTCTTGGCGATCCTCTCGTTTCTTGCCAGAGTTCTCTCGATCAGGGAAGAAAGAACCGAAATGACAAGTGGGATGTTTGAGTCACGTTTGTATGAATGAGAGTAGAGATCGTTTCTGAGCTTTCTTGGAGAAATGGCCATTGATGAGGAAGAAAAAGCCATTTCAAGAATTTGATAGATGATTTGGAAAGGAGAATGAACGGGATGATTTGCAATTTTCGATGGAAGAAGAACTAATAGGTGAGCTACGGAGGGATTTGGATTTATATACAGAAAGGAGATAGTGTGAGTATCACAGTGGGTGGGAATTGAGGACTTAGCTGTGTTTTGGGGAATGAATAAAGTAAAGAAAGTTTTTTGAAAAGAAATTAGGCCTATTTGGAAGGTGGATAGGAAAGGAGGTACATATCAAATTACAAGATATTTGCCTCCATTAGAATAAACTACGAAGGCAATGTCCAAACATGCCAGCCAAGCTTCTGCTATTCATAAATGCAAATTATGCAATATCACCTAGAATATTTACATGAAGCGTGTACAGGTCCTCCACTCATCATCAAATGTTGTTCCTTCTATACTATAGAAAACTAAATCAAAACACCATAACTACTACCGTACTACGTACATGACCGAGCCACCAGAGATGATGATGAGAACCAAAGGGTGGTTGTTGGAACTTGGAATGAACCAAATAAATACTCTCCTAATAATGAAGATAGTACCCCCTCGTGATGTGGTAACTTCATCTTTTGCTACATTTATTTTTCCCTCTTGTTTTGCTATTTTCTTGTACATTAGCTAAATGCTTTGAGATCCCAATCCTTACTTCTTTAAAGTCCTCCAAGTACAAGTTTTGCAGGATCTAAGCCTTTATTTATTCATGCACTCAACATCTCAACAGATAATGTGGCCACTAACCACTAAGGTTTATTGAGTTTGAAACTTGTTAGTGCAATTAAGAAAAGAACTATTTGGACTGGAAAATTTTGAAGGTTTGTGATTGTAATCTATCCTAGAAGTTTCTTCATGCTAACAATCCTATCTTAGTTATGAACCCTTCGTTCCTAACAAGAGTGAATTAGAATAGTAGTAAGATGTATATGAATTACGTTTTAAAATATATTTTTATATTTTTTAAAATATTAAAAATATATTCTTAAAATAATACATTTCATACACATTTAAATATAGCCACATACTAAAATCCTATATAAATAATTTCTTAAAATATATTTTTTAATACACCTCTTATTTCACAATCACGTGAAAACGCCATTTAAAACGTCATTATAGAGGGCCTAAGCTTCTAATGAAGTAGTGATCATCACAGATTAACAACACTGGGAAAGTGGAGGTGCCGTTTGGAGGAGTGTCACCGACAGTGGGAAGCGGACAAGAATGGGGAGAGGGGATGTGGTATTAATGAGCGTATTAAAGGAGGAGACATTTTCTGGAGATTTGTGTGACAATTCAATGCTGCGTATTATTTGAGAGACGCTCCTACGCACGGCAGTCAAGACTAGTACAAGTTACACGTGCAATGGCTTTTCTCAATTCAACACATTGACCATTTTTTTTTTCTAGTTAATTTGATGGATATGAGAATCAAATTTTGTTTTTTTTTTTTAATAATTTGGGAAATATATGAGGATCAAATATTGGTTGTGACCTTGTGAAGGATGGTGAGATGGAAGGGAAATTTATCAAATCTCATTCTCATTTAGGGCTTAATTGGTTTTTAGTTGAAATTAAATTAGTTTAAAATTAAATATATTTTATATAAATTTTACTTTGAATTTTATAAAAAAAAAATTAACAGTTTAAAAATATTATCAAATAAACATTATGAATAAGTTGAAATAAAAAACATACAACCCAACTAAATATAATAAACGAATTTTCTAATTTTAATACAATTTTATTTAAACGAGAAACTAATTAAGCACACCCTTAATGCTCTCAAGATAACTGTTCATTCAAAAGTCAGGTTTCGAATTTCATCACTAATAAAATATAACCAATTTGTAATAATGTGGGAAATTAGAAAAAAAAAATCAAAAACTCTGTTAGTTTTCAACCATGAATTTTTAGGTTAATTGATAATATTTAACATTCCAAATTCTATTATTCTTACTCCTACCAATGGTTAAAAGTATAAAATTTCACATTAATTATAAATATAATGACAAAAAATAAGTATTAGTAATATCACCACTTCTTTTAAAATCTTAAATAGGTTACGGCCTTAATTCGCTTGCTGAGTGCCAAGAGAAGAAACTAATTACGATATTGAGTGTGTCCGATTTAGAATTAATTCTGGTTGAAAAAATTTCCCCTCATTTATGGATCTTCCCAAATAAGATTCGTGTTGACAATGAAACAAAAATTTGGTGCTAAGAAATATTGTTAGTAAAATTTTACCAGAGTTGGCTACAAAATGATCATAGCAAGGATGATGTTTGTTCTCAATATGTTTGCTTATAACAATTACGATAATAATAATTAAACGTTGATCTTACTTTGTGATATCGACTGTTTAATTATATTTATGATCAATCGCTTATTTTTTTTTATCGGCCATGGATTTGTGCCGTACATTATGGAGATAGGACTAATCTCAAATCTCAACTCTATACTTGCGTCGTATATCATGGCGATGAGACTAATCTTTACGGTCAGACAAAACTTGTCCTAAGAATGTTCAACAGGATCTTGAGACTTGATCCCTTGGTCTCCCTTTTTTTGGTTAATTCGGAATGATCACGGTCAATCGCTTATTAACTACTTATAAAACAGTAAAAAATAAAAACATTTCATTGGATCTACCAATAGGGAAAAACCCAAAAAGAAAAAGAATTTTGTGTGGGTTCCACGATTGATTTAGGAAATATAAACAGATCCTGGGTGATGAAATGAAGTACGATTTTGTACAATATCATGAGTCCCAAAATGTAGATGGGAAGGAGAATTGGACCCACTCACGTCTTTCCCATGAAACCTCCTCTGAATGGTCTTCATCACGCATCATATTCTTAATAATTGAGTTAAATTGATCTTGATTTGTAGCCAGCATTATTAAAAATTAAACTACTTGTACCATAGGTCCATAGTGTGTGTGTATATATTGCTTTGGGATTTCTTTTTAGTTTTTTTTGGGGTGAAATACAATCAATCTATTAAATTTTACCTCGCACAAATATGGAGTAAGATCCAAAAAATTATTATAATTGCACTATAATTATTTTATAACTAATTACAAAAAATGAATTAGAAGTGAGATTCCAACAGTGGTGGCCATTGGATTCTTGCCAACAGTGGTTGGATTTGCTGTTGGACATCCCATTTTGTTCATGGGATAGGCAACATTGTTATGGATCCTATCGATTTTTTGCCCAAGATTGATTGCACTGGGGATGTGAATCCATGCAGACAGAAAGTTCAGAAGAAATGTTCTGGCTCTTTTTTAATGGTTGAGATCCTAGGAGCATGAGAGGATGGGTCGCAATTATTCCAAGTAATGATCCCAATGGTTCATTGGTACGCAAGAAGAATTGCAACATGGACAATCAATTTATTTTTATAATTATTATTTTGAATAAGACAATCAATTTCTTGTCATGCACCACTTTTGTCTATTACTATCTTCCATTAAAAAAAATACAATTTCAAAAAATTTGTTTCACTTTTAGTATGAAATTCATATATTACTATTATTAATAATTATAATGTATAATTTAAATTAAAAAATAAGAATAATAATGTAAAATTATATAATTAATTGTGTATTAAATAGTTATATTTTGTAATTTTAAAAAAATATATCACGTTAAAAGAGAATTATTTTCTTAGAAGAGAATAATATTCTTTTGAAAAATTGTGATGGGTTTAGAGTCATTAGACGTGGTTGGATTTGATAGAAAAAAGTTCTAAAGAATTGTTTTGGGCTTGTGCAGTTATCCGTTGATGTTCTAAGTCAGATCACTTTAAATATCTATTCGAAGCCCAGTATATAAGAGTGCACTAAAGTGTAGTAATTCTACTTGATTTCCATATGAAAAGTATGGGATTTATATAATTTTAAATTTTTTTATTTTACAAATTAGTTTTGGTGGTAAGTTTCCCTAAAAATCATGACAAATGGTATCAAAGTTAATCACTGTTATCTAACTATGCCATGATCGACACAATTTTTATGTCAATATTGCAGTATTTGTTCGAAATTAGATAGTGACGATGGTATTGTTCGCCCAAGATTAAATTAGTGATACCAACATTGTAATGTTTGCGTAGATGAGACATATTGGGCTAGTTTTTGTAATGGGTTCCACAGGGATGATGTCATAAAGTCGGGGAAATGAAGCGCGGATCCAGCCCAAATGCCTTTGCCCCAAGTGAAGCGCCCATCATTTGTACTCGCGGGAATCTGGTTCAGTTTCACAAGCAACAGTTTTCCAATCTTTTTCAAAAGATATATTTCCCGATATACTAATGAAAGTGCCACTTCTTAATAGTTCATAGCTAAATAATATAACTTTTAGAGTTTCATTTTTTACATATTTTGCAAACATTAAAGTTGTAATAATTATATATTTAATAATTTGTGAAGAGAATCACACTTTTATTACCTAATATTTTAAATCTAACATATATAATTCTCAAACTTTTATATTTTGATAAATTTAGTATAATTGATGACTATTAAAGTAGAAAATGACAAAATTTGTTACAAAATTTGCTATCAAAAATTTTTAATTTACAAATTTTGAAAATTACATTCTTTTTTAGTCATAATTTTTATCAAATTTTTTATTTCACAAATTTAATTAGTCCCTTTTTTTTTTTTGCTCAAAACTAATATCTTTTAATATTCAAATATTAAATTTTTGTGAGATAAATTAATTGAAGAATGAGGGTTTTGAATGAAAAGTAAAAGAAAAAGAAGGTAATTTTCAAAATTTGTAAATTAAAAAATTTGATAGCAAATTTTGTCATTTTCTACTTTAATAGCCATCAATTATACCAAATTCATTAAAACATGAAATTTTGAAAACTAAATGTGTCAGATTTAAAAACTGGAGACTAAAAGTAATATTGGATAAAATATTAGGAACTAAAAATGTGATTCTCCCTAATTTTTTATTCAAATTTTAAGATGATATAATTATATTTTTAAAATATATATATATATATATATATATATATATATATATCAATACAAATAATTGAGTCATACATAATTTCAATTAACTAAAAAATACTCATTTCATTAAAAAAAAAAGTCAATTTTTAATTTGATACAATTTTTTAAAAATTACAAAATATAACACATTTAATACATAATTAAGTATATAATTTTATATTTATATTTATATTTTATATTTTGAGTTATACATCATCATTATTAGTAAAAATAATATAAAAATTTTATATAAAAATATATACTTTTAAAAAAAATAATTTAAATACATTTAATTCACTCTTTTTATGGGAAGAAGTGACTAGTATAGAAGCACAGGGACGTTCATTATTTTACATTATCGTTATAATCGTACTGGTTTCTTTCCCAACCTAGCTATTTTTGGATTACTTTTACAATGATAAATTGGTCAGAGGGACAATAAATTCCTCCCAAATGTTTGAATCCGTATAACTGAGTGTATGAGCTTGTCCTCAAATAAAGGGGAAAAGTGGGAATCAAAATGCATAAAAATTTCTCTTGTGGAAAACAATTCAATGTCCGTATAAGGTAGGGTATTTGGTTTGTTTTGTCCTCATTTGGAAATGTGTTTTCTTTTGTCTTTTTTTAAAGATGTTATTATTAGTATTAGTAAGTATAATTTGTTGTTTCTCGATTTAGTCAGGCCAATTTCTCTTTCGCGAAGATACTTTATGGGTTCGTGCTCATTTAACATCATGAAGTGCATTTAGTTTTTTTTGACTATATATATTTTATCAATTTTGCTTTCAAATATAACTATTATTTTTTTAAAAAAATTCAAATCCAAAAAGTACAATGACGAATGGGAGACCAAAATATCTCAAGATCTTAAAAGGGATACGAATTCAGACATTTCCTAATGCATGCATCGACTTTAGAATCATAGAAAAAAGAAAAAAGTTGCAGTTCTCCTCTCAAATCTCAATCCAATCCAAGCATCCAATCAAACCAAATGGACCCTCAAAAATATTTAAAGGAGAAGAGGATAAAGAAAGGGTCCACAATATTTAATTACTTGCCCAACAAAACTTAGAAAAGACAATACCTTCACGGTTGAGCTCCACCCTCGTACACAAAAAGTGTGTGGTAATCCAATTGACCAAGCGTTTCCTTCATTTTCCAACCATATTGTGAACCTTCCTTTCTAACTATAGAATTCCATATTTCCATGTCAATAATTACCTACACCCTTCATTATCTTTCCCTGTTGCACTGAAAATGATGATCCCACGTGGGAATAACATCAAAGTTTCACATCCATCCCAATACTATTTCTTCCTTTCTGTGGTCCTTTTTCGAGATAAGGGTTTTTTTTTTAATTTTTTTCATTTAGAGGTATTTCTATATTCAATAATAAGTGAATTTTAAATTCTTTACAACTAAATAACCCATAGAATTAGACGTGGAACTAATCTTTCAAAATCAAATGAATCTGTCTCAAATTTCATTCAGCAATAATCTCTGAAGATTCGACCAATGACGCGTCTTAGTAACACCTCTGGACAAATCACTTTAGTCGAGAGGCTGTTTTTTTTTTTAAACATAAAAGAGTTGAGATCATTTGTCACAATTAATCTAATTAATCGTATTTTATTAATAAAATAATATATATAATTAAAATTTATTATTTACTAATAAAATTATATTATTTTATTAATAAAATATGATTAATACACAATAGTTAGAATGCAAAATCTATTCTCATGATAAAGTACACTTTGCCATTACCCCTCATAACATTGCACTAGATAACTCTTAAATAAAATGATAGTAGTATGGATATATATTTTGCTAAAAATAGTAAGTTTGGAAAAAAGAGACAATGGATATATAGTTCTCTTAATTATGATGCGTACAACTAAAGAAATATCCTTTTCTTTACCCCAAAAAAAAAAAAAAAACCATGTTATCAATTGGATTGACTTACCAATTGCAGCAATCATTTCCCTTCATTCCATTAGAAAGAATACAAGGAGAGAACTTGAGTTTGTTAATTGGTAGAATGATAATTGCATTTTACTACCATATTTACCTTGCTGGTCAAAATGCATCACTTTTTTGTGATAATAACTTGCTCTCTAACAAGCTAATTAACCTCAAATGTAGCTCTTATGTACTTCACTAGTTGCATATATAATACAAATATCTATTTACGTTACGTCAAATATTTAAAAAAATCATTAGAATTATTATACACACACAGAGATATATATATATATATACCTAGGACTTATTGGACAAGAAGAGAACTGAAGATTGAAGTATCTTAAGGATGCTAGAATAATCAGCAACCAAATATTCTGACTTCTGAGCTAAGAGGAGTCACCGATCGAGGGAAAGATAAATCAAAACTGAAATACTCCATCTTTTAACAAAGCTGTGGGAGGGGTTCCCTTACAACGCTCTTAGGCCCAACGCTAGTCCAAACCTCCTAGCTTTCCCTTATCCTTTGCTTGGAATCGTCCACCCCATTTTAAAGGTCCTTCGGGTGGTGTCACTAGCCAATGCATGAACTTCTCTAGTTTATCATATATCTTGAAAACTGTCCACGTTATACGGACAATTCATTGTAGTGAAATTTATTTTTCCTTTAGTTTATCATATATTTTGAGAATTGCATCTCATATTGTGGAAGGGTATTCGTCATATGAACTTTACTTTACATTATGACATAATTCATTGTAATAAAATTTACTTTTTCTTTAATTTATCATATATTTTTAAAAATTTCATCCAACATTGCATGAGATAATTTATTGTAATAAAATTTACATTTCCTCTGCCATGTTATGTAAAATTATTTTAATGAAGTATATCAGTAATTACTTCATCTTCCCTCTCCTTTGGTGTATATTTTGAAAACTTTACCCCGTATTACGTGAAATAATTCATTTTAATAAAATTTACTTATAATTATATTATTTAAAAAATAGTTGTGAGAACCTGACCTCACCTTATGATTGAATGTTGAATTTTTTCAATATACATAAAAAGTGACCAATTATATATTCTTCTAATAACCTTCAAGGCAATATTAATTGTCTTGTCACATGGGAAGATATCAACAGGTTGTGGCCACATGGTGTGACAAGATTTCCCTTTCAACATTAATCGATTAGTAACAGTACTCGGAAGGAGATGAATTCATTTCGTGACCATAGAGTAGTCATTGACCTGGTGAAAACACGTAGCTGAGTTTGTATCCTATTGCCAACTTGTGGTGACTGCGTCATTGGTTTGCCTTCAGCTTAAGTTGCATGGGAAACATCGGATCTAATCGCACTTAACTTTTAGCAAACAATGCACGTTATGCTTGTCTTTCTAGAGGACAACCTAACCTGCCTTTTAGGTTATCCTCTGCCATATGATGGGATGGATTTTGGTACCATAGCTGAGAAACATATGTGGTTTTGAGGGGTGGAGAATGCAGAATCTTTTAAAGGTGCAAATGTTTAGATAGAGGGATCCTTGAGATTCCTTATCTTGATGCTAGAATAAACCACAAAGTTCAATTGTTCAATTCACTCCTCGTTCGTTGTTTTGGCCATTTTTTTGGGACAATCCTTCTTCAATTTTGTTTCATGATATATTTATGTAACTTAAATTCAAGTTAACTCAAAGTCCATCTTATAATGGTGCATGGGTTTATTTCTAAACCTTAGGTTTATTAAGAAATGGTTTTATCTAGCAGTGTGCGAATTGGCATCATTTTAATGGTAAAATTTGGTTATATATATTTCGGAAATCCCAACAAGAAAAGAAAAATCTCATGTAAAATTAATCAAACTCCATTAGGTTTCACGGACACCGGTAATCTCTTGTGAATTAAAGCTCAAAATATATTTTTACAATTTTTAATACCCTTTTATATTTTTAAATATGTTTTCCAAAAATATAAAATTATATTTTAAAACACAGTCCATTCATCTTTTTGTTTTGTGTGTGTATGTGTGTTGGATTGATCTTCTAATTATTGGACTTTCGACAATTGAACTATCCAACTGAGACAACAAGAAGAAACAAATAGGAATACAAAGAAAATCATAAGACATTCGCATGCATCTTGGATTCCATTATTACAGGAGCTTGGTAGTCTCTCATTGATGGAATCAGGATTTTAATGTAAGGGGCATAAAATTAAAACTTTCAAAATTTATGAAGCTAAAAATCTCAAGCTTTTAAAAATTCAATACAATTTTAATATAACATTCAATTTTTTCCCCTTCCATAGAAGAGGGCAGAAGGGACTGCACCTAATGACTCTGGCTCCTGGCTCCTGGCTCCGCCACTAATATTTCAGATAAATAACGTAACCTACACATATATGTAATTCTATATTCTTTTTCATATGTTGGAATTAAGATAGCAGGGTTCGAACCCTACTATATCATTTCCCTCCCCTCATCTTGAGTGAAGCACATAGAATAGGGACATTTCCCTCCTTCTCTCCTAGTAGGAGCTTCACCCCTCAAGTGAGGTACATAAAATAAGGACACTCTTGTGATAGAGCGCACATAAAATATGGACACTTTTATAATATAGTAGAAAATATGGAAATACAATTGTAATAATATAAAATTATCAACAAAAAAAATTCAGTGTTTTTAATTAAATGACAAAATAAGCAAAGATTTTTCAATATATACAAATCTATTCTGGTTTCGTAGCAATTTTTCAATGTGACATGAAATTGATAAACATCGAGCAAAAATCACATGAGTTTATTTTGTGAAGCAGGGCCTGATGCTGATGGTGGTTGAAATTGCTGATACAATGCTGCCATCCGAGCATAAGCATCCATGGTCATCGGCTGCATTCCAAAGTTGCATCAAAATTTGTCAATACCATATACACGTAAAGCGTAACGAAATTTTTCATAGTTTGGCTATACATAAAACTTGGCCTTACTTGAGACTGACATGCCAAGAATGCAGCCAAAGGGTCTGGCATCGCCGTGGAAGACGAGGCGGCTGCTGCAGCCAGACGATCCCCAACCCCAAGGCCATCCCATGAGGTTGCTGGCATGAAGGCAGTGGGGTGAAGAACGGGTGCCATCCCTGCCATGTTGTGGCGGCCGATAGAGTTCAAGTCCATCACACCCATCCCGATTCCCATGTTCATTCCTAATCCCATTGGAGCCATCATAGACATCTGGAGCTGTTGTTGCAGTGCCAATGGCAACATCATTGATGGGATGTTCATTCTGCTCATTATGTGAACTTGTGCTTGCAGGTGCTTGAGGTACTCTATGACTTCATCGAGCATTGATGCCTTATCAGTCTGAATTTATGTACACATGCCAACATCAAATTCAGGGCTGATCAATTTGTATCTCATCTGTACTGATTGCTAATTCAGCTATGCCGTACTAATTAACTTTAATTAGTAGTAGTAATTTATCTATTATTAGGCTGAAAGTATTACAAAATGAGCTAGTGTGGATCAGGGGATGGGATCAGAAGAATATAAAGAATTCATGGCAATCATTGATTTCACTTTTCTTTTTTTTTTTAAGAAAAAAAGGGCACAAGAATAGTCTTTGTTATACTATGGACCTACCTCACGGAGATTCTAATTCTATCATCAGTATGTGGTAGATAATGATTGTCCTCACAACCAACAGCTCGCTGTCGGACTGTCTCGAAAGAGTGTGTGTTTGTGGATGAATATTTTAATGATCTATACCAAAACTTTATACAACCATACAGCAGAAGTGGACCAAGACGGCCTTAAATCTCATGCAGAATTCGCAGCCGTTTTCTTGGCTCTTGCAAGCCCTTTGTTTATCAACCAACTCAGCTATCCCACCAACAAGAAATGCAGTACTAGAGAGTTGGCATCCAGATCAAAGCTTAAAAATACTTTAAAAATCTCGTAAAGGAGAAAGTCTCAATAATTTAGTGGTTGATTTTCATGCTTCAAAATAACCCTTTTGATTTTCCTGCCTAATAAGATTGATTATGATAGATGTTAAAATGAATGGAGAAAAGGGAACCAAAAAAAAAAAAAAACATTTGTGATTGCTTAGAATGGTGGTTCCCAATCTCCCCCTCCCTCTTATTCAACCTTTCTAATTTTGTTCTATCTCGGAGCAGAAGTCTGCCCCATATTAGATCAGACAACAATGGTATAGTTACCATTAAAAGGAAACTCAAATTTTGTCACAAACTGCGACACAAATACAACTTGGAAGTTGTGGACACTGGTGCATTTAGGAACAACCCCTCATTCGACTAACTTTGACACCAATAATAAGATAAAAAAAGGCAATTCACACGTATAAGGATAAAGTTGGATTCTTTTAATGAAGTAACTTGAAGGAAGAAAATTTAGTTGGATGATTTCTTTCATACCTTACTGGAATTTGGAACCAACTTCTGCAGAGTCTTCATTTTTTGATTAATCTTGTCTCTTCTTTTCTGAGACATCATTGCATCAAAAATCTAAGCAGAAACTTTAATATTCCACCCCAATAAAATTAAATCACTAATTCGAAGATTTCATCATCTATCTCAACATATGATAATGGAAACTATATACACTAAAAACTTCCAGTCTTTAAACATAAAGTGAATATGCTCCAACAAACACGTTTCCCAATACAATGTTTTCATTTCTTGACCACTGATTCTTAATGGGCTAAAAAATATGTATATCAAAAACACAATTAAATTAATCAAAACTCTTTCGATTCAAACTGGTTATAATATATATTATATTTTGTTATGAAAAAGACTCATATTGAAACTTACACGTTCAGACTGGTTATGAACGGCAGCTGCTCTACTCCTTTTGGTTGACACAGAAGATTTTCCATTTGCTTTTTTCTCCTCCTTCTCAGCCTCCGTCTACAATGGCAAATAAACAAGCAAAACATTATCTTTCTTAATTGATTAAATAAGTTACTAACAAATCACTAAGTCGTGCTTTCAATTTTGAGATGAAAAGATCAATAAATCTAAAACAGTGAAAAAGCATAAGCACATCGAAAGTACAAATTGACTTGTCTCGTTTCTGCTCTGACAAGCGGAGTCATGTTCATCCGCGGTCTTGGTGCATTGTTTGGCGGAGCTGGTGTTTCCCGGCGAACCCAGAGAAGTGGAGGTAAAGCCTCGCGTAACTAGTTCTCTGTCGCACGTGTCAGCCGTCACTTGGCGTCTGTCCCTTCCGCAAGTAGCACTCCCGGTCACGCTCTGGTCACCCACGGTGGCTACGCTGGTCCGTGGATCACCAGCAGTAGCCACGCTGCATGACCCCATGTGAGTGGCGGAGCAGCCCCCCACGCACGTGCCGATGTTCGGCACGTGGGAACACGGTTCTCCTCGGTCATTTCCAGATTTGTTGCTGCATGGGACCAAAGCATCCGTAGTCAAAGTGAGGGAAGCTGTGCCCTGTTGGCGGCGGTGGTCTTCATACCACGGCACAAGCTCATCTTCTCTGCCGTCACGGCAGCCATTCTGGGCTTTGGATTTGCGGGCGGGGAGGATTTTGGTGGCTTGGTTGACTACTGACTCAAGAGTTCCCCCCGCGGGTAGCTGCTTTTCCCATGTGTATTTAACGGGAGAGGTGGCTGGCCAGGTTTTAGCATTAGGCAAGCGTGGAGGGCCTAAACCACGCATTGCAAGCTGCCCATTCTCCCACGTTAGCTCCGCCACTTCATAGTCTACCCTGCAAAATATTAGCCCGTAGAACATGAAGTCAATATTTCACCGCATCATGCATGTCTCATGTATGGAATCGAACTTAGATATTTGTTGTACACAAATGAATGAAATCAAATGAACTTACGTAGGGACATCAAGGGCTAAAGAACTGGCGTTGGAATGAGCTCGAAAAGGTAGCCTATGGGCAGGAGGAGGATGGTGATTTTCTTCAACATCCCAATTGGGCACACACTGATTCATTCTTGAGGAGGACAGTTTTTTCAGTAGGAATTTTAGCAGAAACTACGTATGTAAGTCAGCTGAATTGGAAGGGAAGGATGGATGTATATGTCTGAGACATGTAGATATGACGAAAACAAATCAATGTTTGATGACGATAATGGTGTTCTTATGTGTGGATCATATGGTATTGAGCTGTGTTAGCATGAAAAGGCAGACTAGATTGAACACCAGAAAATAAGCAGGATGAGTTTTGCATTTATTCATCGTACATACCTACAGATAAGAACAACTAAGTTTAGGAGTGTGACTTTAAGGGCGTGTTCGATAAAACTCTTAAAATTTTGAAATCCGAATTTTGAATATTAAATATTCTCTCTTTTTCGAAAAAAGAAGAAGTATATTTTTAATTATAAAGTAGAATCTACTGAATGCACCATTAAATGTATAATTTTTTAAGTTTATCCTTATTTTTTAAGTATAGTTCACACATTATTATTATTAATAAAAGAAATATGGAAAAAAAATTAGAAGCGATTTTTTTTTTTTTGCAACTCAAGGAATAAATTTAAGTTGTAGCATATTATGTTATGAAAAGACTAATATTTTATGTCTGAGACTGAATATTGAATTACTAAATGCAAATATTATTGGACGAAACATTTATAAAATAATTGTAAAAATAAATAAATAAATAGATAAATAAGTTTATCCAATAATTAAGCATTAAGTTAGAATTTGGTGCTAAATTTTTTTTTATAAAGTTTTAACTTGTTTAAAAACATAAGATGATTAAATATTTATTACTCCTTCCTTCGTTCCAAAAAGAGTTTAATTTTAATTTGATACAATTTTTTTTAACTTACAACGTATATAACACATTTAACGCACTATTAAATATATATTTTTTTACTTAAATTATGCATTGTCATTATTAGCTGGGTAAAACAATAATTTCATATTAAAAATGAAATTTCTTTTTGGGACAAAGAACTATTTCAAAACTAGACAATATATATATATTTCCAACGGTGGGCTGAATAAACTTTAGAGACCTTGAAATATATATATTTTTTACCCTTTGTTGCATTGTCGTAATCAATCAATTTTGAATAATAATTTTTGACAGCAAACATGCCTTTGGCCGGGGAGGGAAAGCTGGACCATATGGTGAGAAGGGCAGAAAGGGAGGGGCAGTTTTCTGATTGGAGGTTGAAATATACGGGTATCTTCTGTAGAGATTTAGTGGAACTGGAACATGAATTTGGCGTCTCGCTTTAAAATTAAACCCACCAAAAAAAAAAACTATGGCCGTATCTAGTTTAATTTGGAAAATTTACAAATATACTATAGTTGATCGTTGACTTTACAAAAATACCACATTCCTTTTTTCTTTTGTGTTATAGCACTTCTATCCAAAAAAGACTACAATACCTCTCTTCTATTATAGAACACGGACTCTAAGCACATGTTCTTTCCCACTCTTCACTTCAACGTTGTAGAAATTTGTTTGGTCGATTCTCGATTCAAGACTACTCATCATATTGTAGGTTAGTTTGATTTATATTACAAGTTAGTTTGAAATCGAATTATATTGCGGTTAATTCGATTTATTACTGCCCAGGGGGTTTGTGAATCGTGAAGAAGTGAGTGGCACGAAGTCTCTGAAGTCTAGCATCTAGTCGAGCAATAGGTTGCGCACGTAGTTAGGTCGAGTATTTAGTCAATATTGAGTCGAGTATTGTTAGCTCTACGAAAGTGTCGTGATATAGTAAATCGAGTTTAAGGTCGACAGCGGTCGAGCGATCTTTGGAATGAATTTCTCATTTATTTATAGCCTACCACGATCCTACTACTTGTTTATGGCTTAATTCATTTATTGTTATTTTCTTTTGATATAAGTATAGTTGTTTATGAATGTTTTGGTTTTGTTGAAATAAGACATAAGCCTTTTTAATATTTTTAATTTATGACTTTTTTCAAGTATTATTTTTGTTAAGCGTACAAACAACTTGTTGTTTTTGTCTCCACTCGACCATGTGCTCAACCTTAAACTCGACCATAATTAATTGAAGCAAATGTATCAAAGTTTCGCTTGCTACTTGACTACTTACTCGATTACCAACTGTACCAAATAAAAACTCGACCTCCCGATCGACCCTAAATTCGACCATAATTTATTAAAGCATAATTATCGAGTTCTGTTACTTGCACGACTATTTACTCGACTAGAAACTTGACCAAATAAAAATTCTTCTTGCTTTCTGATATACCAATGATAAGTTATCTTGAATAACACAAAATGTTCCACAAACAAAAGAAAAATGACAATTTCTTAAAATGTCCCTTAAAATAAAAGTGAACACAAATACAAGTTGACATTAGTTTTTTGACAATTGTCTTCAACTGCGCTACATCCGTCCACTTCAGAAGTAGTCCCTACTGTTTCAGAAACATTTCCTATGGCCTTTTCTAAATGCTGAATTTTGGCCTTCAACTTCTCAATACGAGCATCAAATTTGGCGTCGACCACGAACACGTTTGACGCCACTTATCCAAATGTTTGATGCCCTTATTCAAATGTTTGACGCCATGTTTTAAGCAAGGTATTGTTGGCATCTCTCTGCCGCCGCTATTTCGGGCAAGAGCATTCATTCGTTCATGCATATCTTTGAGTTACAATCTCCCATTTCTCCTACAATACATGAAAGAAAATACAAGGAACATGCTTGATTCATGCTTGATAATTTGCTCAACAAATTCAAACATTCAATAACACTGCATTTAATTTGTAAGATTAAAATGACAATTTGTATTGAAATTTTGGTGACCTCAACTCGCACTTTCTTGCTCGAAGATGATGGTCATCCTTTTGTGCTTGCCATTGAAACGGTGATATATATTTTTGAAGATTTGAACTAGATGAATGGAATGGGTGACTCGACTTTACTCGACTAATAGCTAGACCAAAAACATAAAGTTTTGAAATTAATAAAGCGCTCGACCTTTTACTCGACTAATAGCTCGACTAAAAACATAAAGTTTTGAAAACATAAATTTAATAAATTGGCTCGACCCTTTACTCGACTAATAGCTCGACCAAACATAGAAATTACTAAAAAAATTAAAGACTGGACCGTTGGCGAACCATTGACTCGACTAAAGAATCGACTTAAAACTCGACTTTTTAAGAGTTCGAGTAACGCTCAATCTAGGGCTGGACCTATCATCGACCACCGCCCGACCAATTTCTCGACGAAATTCAGTCAACCCATTTCAGATGCGTACATACAATATCAACACACACTACGTATGAAGAATAAAATGATAAATTTATCGACAAAATGGTACTGACCTCGTTATGATGTGCTTCCTTCTTCTTCTTCGTCGCGGCTGCTCTTTTACCGATGGAAGATGATCGTCCTCCCTTTGTGTGTACCTTTCTAAATGTTTGGAATGGGTTAACACGACAATTTTGAAGCAAGCTATGGAGCGGCAAACAATTGCGGTTCTGTAATACAAGAGTGGGGAAGAACAGATGTGCTAGAGTCTGTATTCTATAATAGAAGAGAGGGGTGTTGTAGCTCCCAGGGGCATAGGCGAGTTGGTAAGTCTGAGGTGATGTGGGGAGAAATCCTCTGGCAACGCAGGTTCAAATCTCGCATGGGGCAGATTTTTCGCTGAAATATTGTGGAAGTCTGTCCTGGGGTTTAGTCTGTTAGCTCTCTTCCTCAGACATCTGCCAATTCGTGCATATCCCTCGATTTATAACCCGGCTAAGGGCCTCTGCAGTGCAGTGGGAGTTTCGCATTAATAAGGAGGATTTTCTCCAAATCAAAGAGGGTGTTGTAGATTTTTGGGTTAGAAGTGTTATAACACCAAAGAAAAAAAGATGGTAGTATTTTTGTAAAGTCAACACCAACCTTGGTATTTTTGTAAATTTCCGTTTAATTTTGAACCTGAAAAAGTGTAATTCACCCCAAAAGGGAATGCTACACTTCAAAGTCGAATCAATCATTAGACAATCATTATACATGATCAAGCATCCTGCACATCATTAGGTAAGAGTACATTTACCGTTTATTTTTTTAGTTAACCAACAAAATGATCTCTTATAAATTAGTAAATAATTTTTTTTATTTCTTATATTTAAAACTATATATATATAAAAAAAAGATCCCTAACATTTTATTAGTTTACCTTTTTTAGTTTTTCATCACAATTCTATCCAATTTCTTGTTAAATTTTGGTCATAATAATATTGCTATTTTGATAGAAAATTGAATAAAAAATTGAATGAAATTGTGATGGATGACTAAAAAAGTGTACTAATAAAATTATAAAATGTTAAAGATCTTCTTTCATCGTTTTAAATGTGAAAAATAAAAAAGATTATTGGAAAAATTGTGAGGGATCATTTTGTTGGTTACCTTTAATTTTTCTTATTCACATCATTTGTCAATTTTCTTTTTTACTTTTAATCTAGCATAAATTTTTCAAATTACAATATCTAATACGTTTAATGTACTATTAAATGTAATTTTTTTATTTAAATTATATATTTTCATTATTAGTAATGATGGGCATGGGTAGAGTTGGATAAGGTAAAGGTAAAAGTGGGTGTCCTGTCATACAATGTGTTGGTTCTAAAATTTATACCCTTAATCCAACTTGTAAAAACTCAACTCTAAATCTACACTACCCTATTTTTAGGTTAATGTATAGGGTAAGCTTATAAAATCTATATTTCTTTTGCTCTATTCATTTTAAAAAGAGTTCATTTTTATTAGGATATAAGTCATATAACTTTTATTTGATTATAAAGTACAATATACTTTTTTTACAAGCCAACAAGGCAAAATATTTTATTAGAAAATAAGAGCGGATAATACGAGGAAATGAATATGCCTTTAAAAGATAGGAAAGCAAACTTACGCGGATACTATTCACCTACTAAGAACTATACTAATTATTCAATAATCGCAATGATTTTCTTCTCTCAATTACAATATACTTAATATACCATTAAATATATAATTCTATTTCTTTATTCTTACTTTTTAGTTTTATGTTCTACATTGTTATTATTAGTAAGGAATTTCATTCAATTTAATTCAAAAGTGAATTTTTTTTGAGACAGCGAGAATATTTATTTTTAAAATTTTAATTAAATACCAACCATTTTTCTCCTTCAATAACATAGCACAATTTAAAACAAAATAACTTGAACATTTAAAGTAGGTATTTTTATTTTGTAAAAGAATGTACGTCCAATAATAAAATTAAATATAAAAATCAAAATTCAAATTTATATGCAGTTATAAATTAAATTATAATTTATAATTTTATAATGAAACAATTATTTAGTCTCATAATTGACGAAATCACCAAGTTATTGCAAAACCAATAATAACTGTAACATCTAAATTTAAATGAAAATCTACCATAACCGTAATTAAATTATCATAAAAATAGTTCTCTAATTTGAACAAATGATAAAAATAAGAGTAATGATACAGATAGTGACAAATCATAATGACTGTGTATAATGATTGACGTGGCAACCATGAAAAGACAAAATTATTCATCATTGTTTTGTGTTTTGTAATGAAAACAGAAAGATGATTTTGTCTTTTCATGATTATCACGTCAATCACTATACAAAGTTATTATAATTTGTCACTATCTCTATCATCACTCAAAAAATAATAATAACAATAACAACAAAAACAAGTGAGTACAAATCATCCAAAAATATTATATAATCAAAAGTTATCTTCTTTCAAATAAGTAAATTTCATTTAAATAGCAGCTAAAAATGTTGCCAATGAGTTGATCATTTATTTTACATATTTTAAATTAAATATTATAAGAATAGAATTCATTACCTAATTTTTAGTTTTACATGGTATATTCTATACTCTATGGGTTTGAATCTATGCCTCACCCTATGGCCTATTAGATCTAAATATTATATTCTTATCATATCTTATAAAGAGTTGCACGCTACCCTTATCCTACCCTAAAATTAGGATACGGTACAAATTTATTCGATCCATTTGCTCACCCACCGAGAGTAATATAATAATTTTACATAAAAAAATAAATTTTTTATGATAAAAAAAAATTGAAATTACACTCTTTGTTTTAAAGAACAGAGGAAGCATCATGTTTGTTACTGGTAGTATTTACCAAACACAAACGTACATTTAAAAAAAAAAAATTCTGTAAGATTTTTTTCCGTTTACTTTTCTAATTAATTAAATGGATAATTTCTTTAGAAAGTTCCCCTATTTTTTTCTCCAGTTGTCAACATTACACTATTCTAAAACTAGTTTTGAAATAGTACATGGCATTGTGAAGCGAGCTACTTTAGGAATAAGAATAAATATTTTAGTAAACTTAAGCAAAGCAATACTTAAATTTACTCTATTATTGTAAAACACACCCAAAAAAAAAAAAAAAAAACTATACATGTTAGAAACTTAATGCTTATAAATTGTATTCCTATATTCCGAAAACAATTTTTTAATCTTCTCAATACTATTCTCACTTCATATTTTTCACATCTTAAATACAAAAATAAAAAATAAAAATAATCTAAGCTAAAAAGTTGCATGAAACAAAACCAGAAAGAAAGCAACAAAAGGACATCGATCCAAGCAAATCCAGTCCCCAAACTGCAAAAGATTTCTCCGTTCTAAAAAATGCAATCCAGATATGCAACCAAGTTGTATGGTGGCTGATTCATTTTGGGGAAAGGAAACTTTGGACGACGAATGGAGGGATGCAGGCTGGGGACATGTGTAACAGTTTCCAAGTATAGTTTTTGGTCGAGCAGCGACGGACGCCATAGGACAATATTCTGAGTCAACAATGCATGTCCGCTCCACCCGCTGCTCCGATTACCAAGGCTTCCAGACCAACGGCGCCGCTGCAGCTCATGTAATAGCACGCCGCCTAGCGGGGACAAACCGAATAATGGCCGGAATTTGGATAGGAATATTGCAGACTCTGAGAATCGCCGGAATTATTCGGTTTACATGATGAGATTGGGATATAAAGTTTGTCGTACCTTTTAGAAAGTGGGCAAAATGAGATTAGCATCCATTTTATTCTCTTGTCTGTGCTACTTTCTTCGTTGAGAAGCTAGCTATTTGGTTATATGAAATCTCGCCAATAATCATATAAATATTCATATTATATGAAGAATAATAATTTTTTATAATAACTTTTTAGAACGATTGACTGATTGCAAAAGATAAAATTATTCCTTATTAGTTATATATATAATAATTTTTACAATAACTTTTAGAACGATTGATTGATCAAAAGATAAAATTATTCCTTATTAGTTTATATATATAATAATTTTTATAAGAACTTTTTAGAACGATTGATCGTAATAAGTATAAAAAGATAAAATTATTCTTTATTAGTTTATATATATACTAATTTTTTATAATAACTTTTAGAACGATTGACTGTTTTTATAATAACTTTTTAGAACGATTGACTGACGTAACAAGTATGAAAAGATAAAATTATTCTTTATTAGTTTATATTTTTTAAAAAATATATGATATAAGTAGAGGATCTCAACTTTTAAATAGTCATATTTTTTTTAGCAGTAATATTGAGCCCTTGAAATAGTTTTTAATATTTGTAGCCGAAGGAAGAGCCAATCCACAGGGAATTTAAGTCAAATGAACTTGGCAAAAGTAGTTCACCAACAAGATCCACTGGACAGGTCTAGCCCAAAATAGATCTTGGGCTGCATTTCGACATAATGACTCAAGGAATAGCATTTTATTTGATATATTCATTATCATTACTTTAAAAAAAAAAACAATTGTTCAGAAAAGTAAACAATTACAACAAAATTTCATTCCGATAAATTGGTTCTCTCATGGGCGAACGTAATATGTATTTAATATGTATATGTATACTTTTTCACGAATTCATATCAAAATCAAAGGTTAGACTTATATAACAAGTGAACAAAACAGGTCACATGCATTTAATCCATTATTCTATTTAACACATTTAATAAGGTATAATGTAGAGAAGTTTAAGACTCAAGTTTGGTTATTGTTTAAAAGATTATTCGTTAATGTTGTTTAGTGAGTTGATATATGATACTTGAACTATTTTCATTAACTAAAAATAGTTTGATATTGTAGAATATTCCACATTTGTAGGTTATGTAAGTATTTTCATATCATGTTATATTAGTTACAAAATAAACAAATTGTGTTTAAATCATATAATTTGACATGTATAATTAAACGACTTATGTTCAAATTCGAACAAAATTTATAATACATGTATCTTAATACGGCACGTACGTAAACTCCAAACATGTTGTGCTTGCCACTCCTACTCTGAACAATAAAGAGAAATCTATAGGGGAAAAAAAAAAAAAAACTCGAAGAGAATAGCCTATGCCCAACTATTGGTTGTAGTTGAATGATCATCAAGAGTGCATTAAGGCAACCCCTGGGCCAAAAGCGAGGGAAGTTCAAATCTCTCATCTCTTATTATATTCTCAATTCCTAGTATTTGTATCATTTTCCTCTTAGGTGATAATATAACATTTGTATGATGGGAGATGGGAACCTCACTCATAATTTTCTGTTTTATAGTAATGATATGTATATACATTTGTAGTGTGAAAGTATTATTTCATTAGAACTAGCACCACCTTGTATAAGGCACAACATACCCTAAATTGTCTAAAACATAATCTACTTATCACAAAATGAATGATATTTGTATCCTTGTGGTGATGTCTCTTGTGATGATATATGTATAAATTTGTATTATGAGAGTTTCACCCAATTTTATGTAGTACTTGTAATGAAATTAATTTTTTTGTTTAAAAAAAAAATAGCCCTTGCATTGAATCCTCCTTTCTTTTGTGACAGAGTGACAGTAATTAAGAGAAGAATTATAACAACCTTTTACAACTCCCAAATTTTTATTTTTATTGTTTTTTTGTTTAAAAAAAGAAGTAGCCACGCATGAACTATGCCCCAAAAATTGCCTTTTCTCATTTTCAAGGGCAGCGGTTGTGGTACTTTACTTAACAATCACCAAATCTAAGAAAAGCCCAGTTAAGCGCAATCACCAATCATCAAATCCCACATGCATCAACCAACTTATCCCAAAACTTTCCAATTTTTGAATTTTTTTTCCCTTTTTAAAAATTCAAAGGCATTGCATATCTCATATTTGCATTGGTATTTGGTAAAGTGTGCTTGCCACTCTTTTTCACTTGCCGCAATCATCAAACCAACTAAACTTGACTTCCACGGGACAATTTTCAAAGGATTTGCTTAACCATAATTTCATACTTACTAAACTTTCCAATTATTGGTACGATGAAAGGCCGCCCCCCTCCCCTCGCCGCTCCTTTCCCCGACAGAGTTGACATGAACATCACTCCCATGCCATTGCCCGCTCTCTCAACCACACCAGTAACGCCACGTCATCCAAATCACTCTTTTTTGTCCACGTGTTGGCATATTACTCGATGGCCTACGCCAAAAAGTCTTAACCACCACCCCCCTACTTTTAACTACACAATCTGTCTCCACAAATAAAAAAAAAAAGGAAACCTCATATTTTGCGTAAATTTTGACAAATAAAATTACAGACTTTCCCAAAATTATCTACTCGGTATAGTCGAGAACGGAAGGGACAGCAGGGCAGGTGGTAACAAAAAGTCATCCATGACTGAAAAAGTGTGAAATCGAACCAATAATAATTAAAAAAAGAAGAAGAATGAATTTCAACTTTTTAATTAAAAACATGTTGTATTTTTATTCTTAGTGCACACAATTAATACTCCCTCCATCCACAAAAGAAAGAAAAAAAAATCCTTTTTTAAAACTTTTTTTTCTAAAAAAAAAATTTACTTTAAAACTAATTTTTTTTAAAATAGTCCTTACTAATAATAATCATAAATGAATTGTACATAATAATTAATAAAAAGTTATACGTTAAACAAAGTAATTTTTTTTTTAGAATAAAAAGTGTAACTTAATTCTTTTATTTATTTATTTATAATCAGCTATCCCCTTAAAAATATAAGCCATCTGCTAACTGCAATATTTTATATAGTGTAATAGATGCATATAATATTTTCTCATATATGGATTATCTTCCTAAACATTTTTAACGGTATTGTTTTACTGATGCAACAAATGCGTAGAATATTTTCATGAATATAGTGGGATATAGTAATTGATTTAATATTTACTCTCTAAAGTAAACTCTGTCAAATTTTCTCATATATATTATCTGACAAGATAAAACAACTAGCAATTTGGAAACTAAGAATACTGTGTGCTCCCCAAGAAGGCGAGAATCTAATCTCCTTGGACTTGGAGTCTCAGACTTTCAAACTTTTCGAAAATGGTAAACATCTTTTGCCATTAAGAAGGATAGCTTCATTCAAAAAAAAAAAAATGAATGATTAAAAGTTCAATGAAGAGCGCGAAGGACAGCAATAAAATTCTTTCAAAAAAGAAGAAGAAGCGTTTATGCGTACGATACGTTCTACAAAAAATGTGAAAAATAATAATAATAAATAAAAATAAATAAAGAAAGAGTTGGGAAATAAATAAATTAGAAACTATAAATATTGTGAGACTCGTGAAGTGTCATGCTATTTCCTTAAATTTCAGCCACGCACGCATTCACGCTCACTCAGAAGTTTTATGAAAACCGTAACCCTAACTGTTGAGTGGTTTAGGAACCGGAAAAAATGTCAACATCACCTGAGCAGAAAAAGACGCCGTACAAGAAGAAAAATCGCCGGTCTGGGAGCTGGGCAGACTTGTGGACGACAAAAGACCCTCAGTCCCAAGCTCTAAGGAATGCTGTCGTCAAAATGCGTCTTCAAGCTCTCTCCAACTCCGCTTCCGCCTCGCCTTCCGAAACAGAACCGGAATCCGAGTCCGACTCCCATTCCCACCCGGGTAACTCTCATTATCCCAGCTCCCGGGCGGCACCGGATTTTTTTGCTAGACTTTCGGACGAATTATTGTTGAATGTGTTCTCGAGGCTTCCCAAGAGTCGGCTCATTTCCAACTCGTTGGTTTGTAAGAGATGGTGTAGGCTAAGTGGGAAATTGGTTAGGGAAATAAAGGTTGTGGACTGGGATTTCATTGAGTCGGGTCGGGTCGGTTTCCGGTTCCCTAATTTAATTGACGTTGATATTGTTCAGGCTGGTGTAAAATCTTTCCGGAATTCTGGGATTTTATTGCGTAATAAATTGGTCTCTCTTCGTTTGGATTGTTCTAGGTTTCCTGGAGTAGGTTTTGTTAAAAAAGAGGATTTCTTGGATTCCAAGGTCATTGATAGAGGGGTGAGGGCACTTGCTGAGGGGTGTGGTAATTTGAAAAGGGTTGCCTTGATTAATGTAAGTGAACAAGGACTGCATAGTGTAGCCGAGGAGTGCGAAATGTTGCAAGAAATGGAATTGCATTTCTGTGATGATTTTGCTTTGAAAGGGGTTTCAGGGTGTAGGAATTTGCAGATATTGAGATTGGTCGGTTGTGTTCCTGGGGTTTACGATTCCGTGATTTCAGATATTGGACTAACCATTTTAGCTCAAGGGTGTAGACGGCTGCTTAAACTTGAGCTTGTGGGTTGCGAAGGGAGTTATGATGGGATTAAGGCTATAGGGCAGTGTTGTCAAATGTTAGAGGAATTAACATTGTGTGATCACAGGATGGAAGGTGGTTGGTTGGCGGCATTGTCATATTGTGGGAATCTGAAGACTTTGAAGCTTCAGTCTTGCAAGAGTCTTGATACTGATCCCGGACCGGATGAGCATTTGGGTTCTTGTCCCACTCTTGAAGAGTTGCATTTGCAGAAATGTCAGTTGAGGGATAAGCAGGGTGTCAGAGCTTTGTTTTTGGTGTGTGGAGCTGTTAGGGAGCTTGCATTTGAGGATTGTTGGGGATTGGATAACAGTATATTTGCTGCAACAACTATTTGTAGGTATGACTATGTCAGTGCTCTGCTTCTTGTGAGACCAATAGAAGTTGAACTTAGTATTATTTCACCTCTCCAGGAAATGTTAGTGTTGAGTAAAAAGTAGCTTAAGATGGGTGCTCATTGGTATTTTGTGCTTCTTTATCTGCATTATCAATTAGTTCACATGTGAAATGGATGTTGATATAATTTGCCAATGATGTTGCAACTCACCGTCTAAATTATTTATCTTCATTTCAATAAACTTAGGTACTCATGCATGCAATGTTTTTTTTTACCTCTTTGACAATTACACGCCCTGTTAATAAATGTGGTTGACATAGTAATGGTAGACCATGGGCCTCTGATAACTAATGTGGGTGATGTAGTATAATGCCACCTTCTCACCATTTTAGTCTAGATTATTGACCAAATGTTTTTATTCCTTTGCAGGAGTATAAGATTCCTTTCTTTGGAAGGATGCTCATTACTAACTACAGAAGGTTTAGAATCAATAATTCTGTCTTGGAAGCATCTAATAAGGCTCAAAGTAGTTTCTTGTAACAACATAAAGGACAGTGAGATAACACCAGAGCTGGCCACGTTATTTTCTGCTCTTAAAGAGTTGTGTTGGCGGCCTGATTCCAGGTCTCTCTTGTCATCGGGTCTTGCAGGGACAGGAATAGGGCAGAAAGGAGGTAGATCTTTTAGGTTGAAATGAAAAGTGATGATCATCATTGATGCTTATCAACTTGAGCTTGTGCTGAACTCGCACTTTGTTGACTTGAGTGGGCAACTGCCGGAATCCTAGGTGTACTCATTTGGACAGTTTCAAATTCCTAGATACACTATCTTTTTATTTTGGTTAATGTGTATTTTCCTGTTAACTTATAGAAAGAATTATCTAGGTCATCATTGTTACAACCCTGCATGTGGCATAACCTGTTTGCCCAAGCAATACTCCTTAGTTTTCAAATGTATTCTAGCTAGGTTATCTTTACTGACTAAATGTGCTAGTTTCTAGAAAAGGAATAAACAAATACAACTATACTTGGATTCCCTCCAGCAATAAAACTAGTTTTTACTTTTAAAGGAGAAGATGCCTTGGAAGAGTAAGAGCACATTGTGATATTAAATCTTCTTTTTTTTTTTTGGGGGTGGGGAGGTTGTTCTGTTGTATGAATTTATCCTTCTAAAATTGTAAATTTGCAACATTTAATCTAGTTTTGCTCCTAAAATACTTCTAACATAAAGTGGGAATGTTGTGCTACAATAAAATGGCTTTCATTTTGCACCATTTGTGCGCGAGTTTTTTGTTCATCTACTGTGACGTTTGGTAGGGGTTGTAATTTTACTTAGGTTTCTGGTGCCTTTCTGCACGTCTTCCCGGGACAAAGCTGATACTTGCATGATGAACAGCTCACTGCCCCCCTGATTCTTCCGGGAACAAGCAGATGATTGTGATGTTAATTTCCACCTTTCAGCTCAGGTTTTAGCGTTAATTCAAGCCTTTGAATGTAAGTTCAAGATGATTGCAATGTTGATCAAGGAGTTCCCTTTTAATGTTAAGTTGAAGCTGTGTATTTTTTTGGGTTTAATTCTTCATCTAAAAGTGGCATTATTCATTTTCTTCTTTACTTCTGTTGTTTTTCCCCCCCCCTTTTTCCTTCTTTGGGTGAACATGCAAAGCTTATTCTGATGTCAATAAGGTTGATATCTTTTCTTTTTGTTGCATTCTTGGTTAGTGGATGGTTGTTTTTGGAAGCCAATATCAGGGTTCTCCATCTGGTCTCTCACCCTCTTTAGTTGAAGCATTGATACTGTTTCTATATTAATATGTGCAGTTTTCTTTTGATTTGTGTCCTATGTAACTTTCTTGTAAGAAATTGGTTAGGACCAAAAGTGCTAATTTTAGTACTTTATTATGGTGGATAAGAATGAAACTAAAACCCCACTAAATACGGAAATATGAATTCAAGCCGTATTTGGTGCTTCAACTCCCTTGTCTATTTTTTTCCAGTCAATTAGCATATTAGTTCCACTCTGTGTTCAATAATTTTTGTATTTGTAGGCAGGTACAAGCGTATTAGTTTAGTGTTCTTCTTTCGTCATGTGGAATTAGAAAGTAATCATGATTTTACATTTTTCTTCAGGTATCTTTTTCAGTCTGTAATTGCTGGTTCATTGGGACAAAGACTTAATGTTACCACTCCTATTGCTCCATTCCACGAGTACATTGACAGAAGTCAACAGTCTTTATCCATAGGAAGTTGGTAATGTTGTTGCTCTTCATCCATATTTTAACTTCTTTGTTTTGGCAGGCTTTATACGGGTTATTTTTACAGGTTGTCATGGAGAGCAGCAGGGTAGCTAATGTAAAACCAATAGTATGAGATCATGCCTATGAATTTAAAGGCTGGAAGTTCCACAATATGGTTGAATCAGCTCAGCTGGGTAATTTCTACTTGGCTGGCAATATTGCAACTTATTTGCTGCCTTTTAGATTGATTGCTTTTATAGGTTAACTGATAACGCTGTTGGAGCTTGTTTGAATGTGACTTTTTGCACTAAAGCTCATGTCAAAAAATTTCATACTAGAGGATAAAGATTTAATCTATAGATAACGTTTGTATGCTATGTTTTAAACGGGTTTTTCTTACTCTACTTAAATCTTTGTTGTGTGAATTGAGCAGCAAACGCTGTGAACTGCTTCTTGTGTAGTTACTGGATGCAAATTCTGCTTTAAGTATTCCAATTTAAGTTCCATGCTCCTCCGGTTTATTGGGTATGGTAAATAAGCTTCTCCTTTCTTTGGTTGTCTCACTGACAAATTCTTCTTACTTGCCAGTATTTCAGGCATTCTATTTCAATGTTGGTTCCATTTAAAGGACTTGATGTTGGACAACATAGAAGAAAATGCTTATAGGGGAAAAGTATTTAGATCAAATTTGGCTCCATTTAAAGCTCCCGAAATGGCTCGACTCTCCAATTGTTAATTTCTGTATTCGAGATAAGAAGAAGCTACTTGGACTTTTTTAGTTGCAAATGAAAATTTCTCATATTCTTTTTCTCCCTATCGTTGATTCATTCTACTTTTGTAGATTGTTAAGTGGTTAAATTTGGGTCGGGATAGAATTTCACTGGTTATATGCTAGATAACATCCCTCCTACTTTCCGAACGTGTATATATATATATAGAGTAATAATAGAATCTTATAAATTATAAATAGTGATTTCAGATAAGAATTGATAATTATAAAAAGACAAAATTATCTTTCATTAGTTTATGTTTTGTAATAAAATTGAATAGATAATTTTGTCTTGTCATAATTACTGTGTCAGTTTTATATAAAATCATCATAATTTGTTACTATCTATATATATTTTTCCCATTGGTGGATTGAATAAACTGTAGAGATCTTGACAAATACCTTTTCTTTTCGTAATCTTCATTTTGTTATGAAGGGTGTTAACAGGGCATATTGAAGTTTAGCAAATTTGCTGCAACACCAAAGTTAAAATTAAAAAAAAAAATTGGAAGCTGTGCACTTTATATGCATTGAGACGTTTAAGATTAGGAGGAAATTATTGGGTTAAGAATTCACAAAAATCCCATATTACTACTGCATTCTCTATCTTACCAAAAAAAAAATTATATTTGAAAATTTTTATGATTATATCTGATTTAAAATTAAAATGAAAAATTATATTAAGTGTATTCATTTATTTTTTCAAAGAGAGGGAAGAAAGAGTGTTAAATATTAAGCAAATAAAACAAGATCAAGGTCTTAATTAATCAATTTGGCGTCCAAGAAAAGTCGTGGCTTACGTGGCGCAAAGTCATTGGCGAGATGTACGTGGCCTACGGGACGGGACAATTGGAGTACCCTAAGGCATATATGAATCGGTTTTGGTGTGGATATTTGTGTTCTCTTAAATCTCAACTCGAGAGGGTTTCTCATTTTCTCTTCCAATTCGAAAACCCTAATAATCATCAACAACAAACCTAATATCTCTCGTCTCCTGCAGAGACTCCAATTCAGGTCAGTCATTCTTACTATGATGATGATGATGTATCAAATGAATCTATTCTGTGTTGCTGAGATTTTAGCATAGCGTATTTGAGATTCTTTTGATCGGTTATAACAATGGAAAATCCTTAACGTCTTCTGATCTCAGTGTTTGTTCGCGGATCTGACTATTTCTTTTGCCTTTATTTTTTGTTTTAATATAATGAGATCTTGAATTTGCTTTTTGTTTAGAATTTATTTTTCCTTAATTTCTACGCATTATTACTTAGGACTTTTTTTTTTCCTTTCCCTGTCTTTTGTGTTTTTAGGAATTTTTTTTTTTAAAAAAGTGCTTTAAAGATCAAATCAAGAGTCTAACTCACATTCGTGACTCGAGAGGACGAAGATTTTAGGGTGGAGATTAGTTTCAAATCAAAAAGATCAATTCTGTAGCTTGGTTGCCAATGCTTTGGTGGTGTTGTAATGGGGCGATTGATTCTTTCAAATTTCTTCTAATAATTAACTGGCGGCTATTCATATATTTGAGGATTTGTCGATATTCTTTCGTTCAGAAGGGTTTTTTTTTTTTTTAAATTTGTCCTGCTGTGTGATTTTTGTACGTTTGGGATACGACATCCTGATATTTGTTTTTCGTTTTTTTCTTAGTACATATTGACATCGGCTGAGGAAGACTTTAGATCATAGGACATGGTTATACGAAAGAAACCATAATGTCTTTTAAAATGTCAGTATTCCTCTCTCTTTTTTGGGAGGGTGGCTTCTGCAAACTGACAATTCTTTGCTGAAAATTTTAAGATGACGAGTTATTAACTTATTGTCGTGTTAAGAAGAGCTGAGTTTTACTGGTTGTTAATCAGGTGAAAATACCAATGTTTTGATTGTATTTTGAGAAGATATCATCTGGGAAGGATTGCTATGCATTATCTACCTGATTTTGTTAACTTTCTGCACTCCAGCTTTTTAGAAAGTGATTTTTCAAGAAAGTTAAATCTGTTATAAAACTTTTTCAGTAGCAATTGCACAATGATCTGGCTTTAAATTTGTTTTCCATTACTACAACAAAGTTTGCTGCCTTAGTTAATTGCTTGGATTTACCTTTGTGACAAACTATTTGTATTCTTGTCCTTTTTTCCTTTTTTATACACCATAATGCATATATTAAATCATAAATTATGCTATTTTCTTCTCATAACTGGTCTTAGTCTTGCATTTGTCTTTTTTACTGTCTTTAATGCTTTTCATATTTTACCTTTGGCTTCACTCTCTTTGGTGTGTTTATTGCTTGGAGCTTTAATATGTGCCAAAGTTTCTGCAAACTTATTGGTTCTGAAAGTTGATATGGTTTGCACATAGATATGGCTTTGGGAGGGTCAGGCCCACAAAGAGGCACTGCAGCAGCTGCTGCTGCCAACATGCGTAGGAGGAGGCCAAGCGGCAGTGGGGCAACAGCTGGAGCAGGTGGAACCATGCTCCAGTTTTACACTGATGATGCACCAGGGCTCAAGATCTCTCCAAATGTTGTGCTTGTCATGAGCATTGGCTTCATAGCATTTGTTGCAATTCTTCATGTCATGGGTAAGTTATACTTTGTCCGAAGGGAGGCTTAACCATTTGGTACTCAGTTACGTACTGGGTGAAAGAGAGGGGATGCTAGTGCTAGACTGGGTTGCGAGTAGGCAATTTTTAGTTTCTTCTTGTTCGAAGGCATTTCATTGGAGTAAATGTGATTTGTTGTAACTGTCAAATGACGAGGTTTTGTTTGTGACTTGCTTTTTTTTTAAAATACTGCCGAAGGTATAATGAGACCATTTAACCTTATATGTTTATGTTAATGGTTTGGGGAAGCGCATTTACGTGCGGGTGGGGTGGATGTTTCTTTCAGCGTCTACGATGTTAATTTGTGAATAGATTATGTGCTAGGCTTGGTTTTCTTTGTTTCTTTATTTCTTTCTTTTCTTTCTTCAGGGCTTTCGGTTATATTGGGAAATTGGCACTGAGATTTTTTTGTTTTTATTATTATTATTTTTTTATTGTTGGTTCTTTCTTTCTTCGGGTGAGATTTTTTTGTTCAACCGCTCAGTACAGCAAAGTACATGTAAATAGATGGCAATAGGTAAATTCCCAAAATACATTTGAAAACAAAGCTAATGATTTATGAGAGCTGTTATTTTTCGTCGGTGGTGGGGGAATAGAGAATATTATTTTCGTGCTTTTAATGGTGTCTCCATTAGCAGGAGTAAGTTTGAATTTGGTAAAAAGTTATCTCCAATTTTAGGAGTCTTTAGAAGTCAAAATTTCTCAACCTAATGGAATGAGTTTGTGAGACAAGACTTATTAGGTTTCTCCACACTTCCGTTTCTCTAATTAAGAAAGATAAAGATTGAAAAAATAAGATTAAAAATGTCAAATTGTACAATTTTGATAATACATTTACGTGTATTGTAACTTAAGTGATTTTTCTTTTTGGAAAAAAAAAAAAAGACACAGGGAGTAAAATATATTATAATAGTTATTAAAATATAATTTTATCTTTAATATTTATAACATTTATACTGAGATCCATTTAGCAATAATCACTTCGACATAATAAAGATAAAACAGATTATTGAGTTTCTATCCTCTTGGTTTTTAAGCGGAAAATGTAGGCTACGTTTGGATTGATTTTTATTTGTCAAAAGTTAAATAAAAATAAAATATTCAATCACTTTTTTATTTCAAATTTTAAAATTTTCTTTCCAAATCCTTTTTACATATTTTTTTAAAAAATTCTTTTTATTTTTCTTCCAAATTTTTTTTTTACCAAAAGATTCTTACTAAATTTTTTTCATATTCTCATATAAAATTTATTAAATAAATTACAATCCAAACATAGCCGTTGTATCTAAAAGATAGTCTTACTTGGTATTTTAATTTACTGAAATACATGTTAAATAATAAATTATAAAGAAAATATAAATTATTATCATTATTATTGTTGAGAAAAATACTAAAAAATATTACTCTTTCGTTTCAAAAAAAAAATTTACTTTTCAAATTTTTTCTTATTTCAATAAAAAATTCACTTTTAAACTAAAATTTTTCAAATTTTTTCTTATTCTAATAAAAAATTCACTTTTAAACTAAAATTTTAAAATACCTTTACTAGTAATAATTATATATACATTTAATTAATATATTAAATTTGTTATACTTAAATTCAAGTGACTCTTTTTTTAAAACAAAAAAGTAACTCTCTCTATCTCAAAAAAAAAAAAATTACTTTAAAAATATTTTCATGTCTCAAAAAAATATTTACTTTTAAATCAAATTCTTATTAATAATAGTTATATATACCCAAAATTAAAAAAATATAAATATAAATATAAATATATACATTTAATCTCGTATTAAATAAATTATACGTAATAATTAATAAAATATTATATCTTAACCAAAATTCCCTCGGTTTTTTGAGAGTGAAGGAGTATTATTGTTGAGTAATAGCCTTGATAGAAGACAGTCATCATTCTGGAAGAGAATATACCTAAAAGTAACATAAACGCATGGACGCATACAAATGAATCAGATCATGGGCAAATTAAAACAAATATTTAAAAACTGATTATATTTTCCAAACCAAAACAGTTGGAGAAGTTCAAATATTTACAAGTCAATTATAGGTCACGAGCCTAGCCCCAATTGATCAATAAAGAATAGTCTATATACTGAAACAGCAGCAAAATCCCAAAGGCTTAATGCATATTGTCTGGCATCCCACCAACCACGCTATCTTCCACGGGTTTAGGACCACCACAAGATCTGGAAACGGATTCAAAAAGTTTCTCAATCTCTGGTGCACACCTTGTGAAACTACGGCTCCAGAAGTTGTACCGGGAATTCTGTTTATCAAAAAGGCCAATGTTCAAACAATCGTAAATAGGGGGGCGGGGGATAACACAAAACAAGGCCACAATTATTGGCAAATAGACACCTTAATAAGCTCAATGAAGGTAATCAGCAAACCCCATGGATGAGGCCGATTGACAATCAAACGCTCCAACAAAACTCTGGTGATTTGCTCCTGGATCATTTCCTGGAAGGCATGCCAAGTATATCAAAGTGTATACATATGCAGGTCCAATCCCATTTTCTTCAACTCAACATGATACCACTTAATGAAATCAAATCATTCATTTGCTAAAAAGTTGCGAGCGGGGTTAAGGACACTTTCATTTTCAAAAGAAGCCATACAAAGCACAAAGAATTAAGAACCATCCAATAGCAAATAACAAATAGGAAAATGAAAGCACTCAATCTTATCATATCCAAAAAGTTGTTTCTTGTTTCCTATCCTTGAACAAATGCAGGGGCATGACATGAAAATGCCAAAAGCCTAGACATGTTGCTTGATATTATCTCTTAAGAGAAGCAATACCAAATCATCAATAAATCTGGGATAAGAGATCACCCCACATTAGCAACCCCATATTCTTAGTTCGCAACATGTAACAGTGTTTATTCTGCATATTAACTCAAGACACTACTGTACTGAGTAAACAGGAAGCAGAAATCCTTACCTGGTTTGATTCAGCAAAAAGGTAGAGCAAGATGAAAGAGAAGTAATGGGTGTGGTTGTTTGGATAACGCAACTGGTTAGCAATGGCATTCAAGAACAGATAACGCCCCTCAGTGTCCAGATCCATTATCAAAGCCTGGAAAATGTCCAGAGCAGCACCCACATGAAAAACAGCAAGTGGAGATTGTCCATGAGGTGGAGCTCTTGCCTGCAACTGCTGAATAGCCTGCAGCATTGTTTCCAGAACAATCTCATTAGAAAACCACATGATACTGTAAACAGGGGGACACATCTAAGAATGCCTGTAAAGCAGCATAATACTAGGACAAGGAACAAAAAAAGGAAGATAAGAGGGGAGAATTGGGAGTGGGGAGTCTAATGAGAAAGGGATGAGATTTTTAAAGTGCATTCAGGCTTACTTGCATCCCAACGTAAAGCACAAGGGAATTGATAAGTGGAGCATTATAACGAGTCCCAGCTCTGGTAGCATCAGTTGGAGAAAGCAGGAGTTTCTGTTTCAACTCACTAAGAAAAGGAGAACCTTGTGGTCGTGTCTGAAACAAAAATCAGCATAGGAAAGAGCCAATAAGATGAGAAACTACACGAAGACAACCAGAACTCCAGTTACGGTAAGACTATAATGTTCCCCTAGTTGCTCTATTTCTTTTTAACTCTTTCTTTGCAGACCTGGTCCCTTCGTCAATGCCCAAAAAGAAGGATTATTTCATACATTACCTTAAGATACTCGTCTAGATCATTCTTCATCTGCTTTGCCTTAAGGGTAGCATCAACCTCGGAGAGAATGCGTGGGGATTGACTAATCTCCGCCAGTAAATCAATCTAATAAATAAACATCAAAATCTATACTTTCGTTCGAAAAGATTATTAAAACAATTTAGGACCAAAGTTGAAACCTTTAAGTTTGGTGTGGAGGGATCAGGTAGCCTCATATTGCGAGGAAAGGCACTAAGGATTATATTTCGCATCTGTATGCAACTAGGAGGAATGACATCACAGAAGCTGAAATGATAATCACAAAGAAATTCTGGGAAATCATGAAGCAGCACCAGCAACACCCTGAGTGTCCCTTTATAGAGAAAATGTATCTGAAATAGACAGAAGGGTAAAAAACATGGTCACTTTCTAACATTAAATAGAAATTAAAAATCTTTAACTGTTGATCTGACGAGCCAGACCGGTTCTGTGAGTTCAGCATTTCTCAGGAAAGGCTCCATGAACTGGAATAAGTCAACTAACAGGCGCTGGATGTAAGGCCATCCCTTTTGACCATTACCAGTTAGTAATTTCGGCATGAAGCTTCTGTGACTCACCAGCTCAAGCCACACAAAGCTGCAAGAAACTTGCTAAATCAGCCCAACTAAACAAACAATAATAAGGGAAAACACACAATTTTGTCAATTGCAGAAAAGCTAAAAGCCTAAAAGGAAAACAATATATTATTTGAAGATATAGATTCACCCAAGTTAGTCAATGAGCAGGAAATACAAATGTACAGTTCTGGAGGTATTTCAAACTTGTCTGAACTTCACAAAATAATTTCAAAACAAGGCAAGACATGCCTTGTCAGGAAAAATTTGTCTTGAATATGAAAAAGCAAAGACAACGTGACAATCCATGGAACCATACATTTTGGCAGAAAATTAAGCGCTGATATTGAAATCAATCAATAGCATCTTTAGACATGTAGGCTTCAGAAACAAGTGCCAACCTGAACCCAGGAACTTTAAGAGGTTGGAGAGCATGGAAGGCATTTGCTAAAGCAGTCAGCACCTGGAAAGAACAAAGCAAGAGTTATCTCATGAAGACATTGAGGTCATCGCATAGATGACAAATTGCAGTACCTGAAAGTTTGCACCATCAAAAACAGGGTCCAGAGAACACAAGTCCAAGATCCAGTTCATGAACAACCTAAAATATGGCCTTGGATTAAAGGAAGTCTTCTTCTCCTCAGCATCCTTCTGAATAAACTTCACAGTCACAGCAAGAACCTGTGCCAAAGGGCGCAACATTCACAATTTTGCCAGAGTGGGAACTTAGAATAAAATTGTGCAGGAGGGACACACACCTTAGGAAGAAGATATAGTTTACTAGAACCTTGGTCGACAGGACAAAACTGCAAAAGGGGGGAAATTACGAATGTTATTCAAATACAAGAATTTACTTCCAAGTCAAGGGAACCGTGAGAAATGTTTGGAAAAAGGACACCTACTTTCAGAATTGAGTACACTAGTTTGGCATAGATATCAATAGCAAGGAACGACAAAGGTTGTGGTTGATGTGATTGAGAAGGACCAGAACCAATCACCTCAGAAGATAGACAATGTGAAACTGAAAGTTCCTGTCACAATAATTATCAATGTTAAATTAGATATTCATGCATAAGAACTTAAAAAGAAAGGGGGGAAAAAATTACTGTTAGCCGGCGGAAAAAGCGATCCGACGTATCATCCCCTTTAAGTAGCCCACGCTGCTGTAATTCTAAAACAAAATGAGCACAAGCTGCATCATTGGCACCAGGAAGTTCACAAATCCGATACCATTCCGCAAACAGCATGGAAACCTAACAAGTCAAAACAAAGGAAATCATATCACAAATCCTCAGACAGATACTTCATAATAAAATTTTCAGATTGACATCTGGTGATTCACAAGCTACTCAAATTAATCCTCAAACTCATTATAAAGCAGATTACAAAAAAGCTGTATGCATTAAATTAATAGCATTTTTTAGTTAAGAGTTCTCAATTTAATTTGTATGTGAAAGAAGCGAGATATGATCCATATAGCAGTTTGTTGTTGCTCAAGTTAATTTGTTGTCAATTGATGTAAAATAGCCAACTACATTTGTAATACAAAAAGCAACATGGCATGATCAATCTTGGTTTATCTGGTGGAGCGAAAGAAAACAAATATACTCAATGACATTATCCATGCAATGGTGTAAATATTAGAACCACAAATATAACACCCTCAGTTATATTTCCACAACCCACAGCCCAGCTCAACTGCCAGGTACCCCACCCAATAAAAATAAAAATAAAAATAAACAAGCTCATGATGGCAAGAAGCAAAATCAATAGCTATTTTTGCTCGAGTAAATATGTCCTTGTATTCTTAAATCGTCAGCTTCTTTCATACATGCAGAATCTGATTGCGAGAGAGAGACTCTCCATCAATGAATTCTAGATTGCTAATCCATGTCACCAATTAATAGATACAAGTTTCCAGGATAACTTTTCATGCCCTGAGGTTCTCTCCATTCCAATCATATGAAAGAAAAGCAAATGCACAATTAAACTTAAGATGCCATATGATTCAATTTATCAAATAAACTCAACAAAGAAAAGCATATCACCAATAAAATAAATAGATTCTGGCATCATGCCAGATAGGCTGCAACATAATCAAGGCATGATTCACTATCAATTCATAATAATATTATACAATCACAAATAATGTACTATAGAAAAAAGAGAACAGAAGTACCTGTTCACGAAAACCAGTAGGATCTGGTTCAGCTGGATCTGCTCCTGTACCATACTCCTCCCTAACAGCTGCAGATAGTCCAGTAGCCTGTTCCAGATAAAGCAATATATCAAGTACTTCCAAGAACTGAGTATAGATCCATTCAAAAGATGAAAAAATATTTCAGTAACCTTTTTCTCTCTGGCCTGTCTAGTGCCATCATCCTTTCCGATAGACGAGATGCCAGATATATTAGCAGTAGCTGGGTTCTTTGCAATCTCAACAAGCTGCTGTAATGACTCGGGAGAACCTGGTCTAGCAGCAACCTGTGCAACAACAGGACATTAGGGTCTTGCAACATGAAATAGTAGAATATTTGGCAACAAACACAAGGAAGACCATACTTTTGCTAACGCATCAACCAGATTATGCAGCTCTGATATAACTCTGGAATCGTTAACAACCAAGGTTTGGATAAGAGAAATGGCAAAATCAGTTGCAGCCTCTGCAATTTATACCATAACAGTTAGTCATGCGACAATTGAAAACATTTTAAACGAGGTTTTTTCTACGTACTGTTCCTTCCACCGTCAATAAACTTGGCCATCTGCACATTGTACTCTGCCAGGTTTAGTAATTCGCTTCTGATGAGACCAACAGTAATGTCTTTATTAAATTTTCGCTCCATGTCCGAGTACATCACCTGCCAAAAGAATAAGAAATTAGTATCCCATCCTCTTATCCAGTACTCCTCTCTGCCTACAACAAACAGTTATTGTTTCTTCTTGCTTTTGGCCAAATCATAAAGAAGAAACATCATTTTGAAGATTTAAGAAACAGAAACTCCAGGTACAGTATGCATTCTTGATAAGGGAATCACTACAAGTTCACTTCAACAGAAAAAAGGTAAAGTGGGTAGCCTAGTAAGTCCAGTTCCCTCATAATTGTAATGAACATGTACTTAAGAGTGCTGGAATAGAAAGTCTGACCAACAAAGTTAAACCCCATCTCAAAATAATTATTGACATGAATAATTTTCAAGAGCAAATAAAATGAAATATGAAAGATGAGAGAATAAAGCCAGGCAATGTAGCTAATCACCACAAAAATTACACTCTTCTATTTCCTCATTCACACAAGTTTAGTAAGACTCCCCATGCAATGCCCATCGGAAGTTTGAACCAGTGGAAGTGTTTTAGTCAGACATGCTTTGATCAAAATCAAAGTATTAGAAAGTAAAATGTTCAGAAGTAGGCATAACAGAATCTCAATACATTTTTACCGCATATAAAAGATTAGACTTCAAACCACTCACAAATAACCAACATGATGGGGTACTCAACTATTATTTGATTATCTGATTAATTTTGCAAGCAATTTAGGTATTAATAGAGGCTTGCCTTGCATACATATCAGTAATGGCAAATACAAACAAAAGCACATCTTGGACACCATGAACATGAAATTGCAAAAAGAAATGAGGGGGAAAAAACAAAGAATGCTTTGAAGAAAAGGAACAAAAATTAAAGCAATCAGGTAACAAGTATATATTATCCAACTTTGGTGTCTTTATCATCCCAAAGATGAATACAACAACTAAGCCATTATCCTACTATGAGGAGTTAGTTATATGGATCATATCTTGTCATCGCTTTCTATTAAAGCACGTGTTTTCGTTTAAATTTATATAATTTGAGCCTTTTTAATAGCTTTTTCCCAAGTCTTTTCAGGTCTTCCCTTTCCCCTGCCCCTTTTAGTTTGAGTTAATAATTCTCTAGTCTCTAAATGACGACTGGTGCATTTAAGGGTCTTTTGCACACATCCTAGAGATGAATGAACTAATAAATAAAAATATTTTACCAAAAAAACAAAAACCTTTATTTTGGCATCCTATCCAGAAAATGGTCTTTCAACCCTTCAAAAATTAGAAAATTTTACTCTTTAAATTAGCCCTTATATCTCATAATTTCATTGTCACAATTAATTCAAATAAATACGAATGTTCAAATCATTACTGCTTAGGAGAATGACAACCAACTATAATCACAAAACAGTAAAATGGGGATGCTGATTAACTTGTGCACTGTACAATAAGAATAATTTGGGACAACACCAAGAAAAATACAATGTCACTTCAGAAAATATCATGAAAATTTATGCACAACACCTAAACTATTATACTTGTTTAGCGAGTGATTGTCAACATACCCAACTAGTAAGCTCCTTCACAACAAGCTTGCTGACATCACGAATAGCAGCCAATATAGCTAGATGAGCACTGACATGTGCCATGTTCGACGCATTTTCATACAAAGCCTTGAAAGCCTGACATAAAACATAAGGGGAGACTTGAGACACCAACTCTGGACATCACTGTACATTTCCAAGTAAAATAGCACACCTTTTGAGCCACAGCTAATGCAGCTTCGTCTCTGCTTATACATCTAAGGATTATTGTTGGAACTTCAGCAATTACACCCTGGAAAAATAATACAAAATATTATACTTGCACCCATATGTATGGTAGTCGGTGAACAACCTAGATGCTGATTACTATTACTAAGAGCAAATTATGGAAGTGATTTGTAAGATATTCTGGCTAACATATCATCAGATCCGAACTACAATAGTTGTATGGATGAAATAAAAGCTGAGGAAAATCTTAAATAGAATTCTAAATCCAGTATTGGAGAAGAAAATGAAATCTACCTGAATCTCAGTGTCTTTAGCATCACTAGCCAACAGATTTTCGAGCTGATACAATATTAAAGTACATCATATCAGAACTATAGCATAAGAATCAAACAAAATGAAAGTCATGCCAGAATAATAACAGCCAGACCAACAGCAATTTTCCTAGAGAAGAACCTCATCTTCCAGATGAAAAATAGATGGTGAAAAAAGTGGAAGGTCAAAATCACAAGCACAGTAAATGGACGCATCTCCACGTACAAAGAACCATTTCATTCTCATTGTCCTTTGCTTGCATTAATGGAATGAGTATCCAATATGCTTTAACAGGTTGGCACTCATTTGAATGCACACTATGCAGGATTTAGACAGCCTTTTATAAAATAAGAAAAGGGTATTCCCCAAATACAGGATGTATACCACCTTAATTACAATGGAATGCAATTACAAAAAGAATTATTTACAATTCTAGTAAAGCAAGGATAATTTACCAAAACAAACATGCAAAACAAAACAAAATCCTAATTACAACAAATGCAACTACTGAACCTGTTCGTCGCAAAATAAATAAAGATGCAAACCTTCTCTGAAATAATTTGGTACTTATCCAGTGCATCACCAGTAGTAAATAATGGTTCTGGTGCACAACTTCCTGGACGCTCTGGAACTGAAGATTGAGATATCCCCGATTCCTGTATAGAACATTCATCAATGATGGGATGTGATTGAAAATAAGACCATCAAAAACACATACAATTCACAAGATTTTGCTTACTTTAACAACATTAACTGGTTCCACTGGTTGTGGTTCAACAGGAACTGAGGGAAATGTTGAAACTAGATTTTCAGTTTCTAGATTGTGTGAACTGACAATCTCTCCCAACCCAACATGAGGTGATGAGCCACTGAACAAAGGAAATTATAACAGAATGGTATCACTAGCACAAAAAAGGCATATACAGAAACTATAGTCTAAGAGGCACCCACAAAATAATTTCTACCTCTGAATCTGGGTCAAACTTGTATCTATCTCATCAGAGGTAAAATCCAATGGTTGTGGAACAGAACCAATTCCAGGGGTCATGGATCCTGATGGGTAAATTCCAGTGCTCATTTGCCCTGAAGTTGGCACATATCCACGGAGCACACTACCACTGGTAGATGCTGAAGGACCAACAGGCACTGCACTTGAGCTCAGGCTAGATTGATTTTGCCAAGGTAACCTCACAAAATCCTGCAAAATTAATGTTTAAATATGTTTAAGCTGTGCATAAATAAAACTATATTCATTTCTCTACGAAGAAACACAATTTACCTCATATACTCGCTGCTGAGAATGCGATAAGCGGCCAGGTTTAGGTCGAAGAGCCTCTGGCAAACCACCAATATACAGAGTTGACTCAAAATATCCTGGACCAACACCCTCTCTTTGTTTCCTTCTTATTGCAAGCTGATGAGCTATTTCTCCATCAATAGTTTGTATTGCCTGCTTATGGCATCACACCAAGACCAAACACAGGCAAAAAAGAAAATGAGAGAAAGCAGAAGATCAGATAAAGATCATAAGAACTATGCTTCAATTAAAAATCAGATTCCAAGAAATATGGGTTACGATAATAACCAGCTGCTCTAGTCATAAAGGTGACTAAAATTCACCAAAACAATATTTTGCACAAGGCATTTCAATAGCAACTTGAATTAACAGTTTTCTTTAGGGATTCAAGCATGAATATTTCCGAAGAAACAATAATTTACAAGGTTGTTTATGTGTGTACACATGATGATACTCTAAACGTTGCAGTGTCCCTTTTTCTTCTATACAGACCAAATTTATTAGTAAAGGATTCCACAACTCACAAAAAAGAAAAAGATTCACAGCAGACCAAGAGCTTACAAAAAGATGCAACAATGTGCATGAAGTAAACATGTAACTCCTAAAATTATTTCTGCAAGTTACATTTTTCATCTTCAAGTCATACAATTTGACTTAGCCATGGATAAATTAACTAACAAAATTCGAAATGAAATTCCATAGACACAAGCTGCTAGCAGATTATCTTATTTCAGCCAATGAAACCAAAGCAAAGATCAAAAAAACAGAAAGAGATAATAAAAACAGAAGACAACTCCAAAAGATAACACAATGTGAAGAGGACCTAATATGTTGTCAGAAAAGTACACAGACAGATTGCTGGGGAAAAAAGAGGACAGACAACCCGACGTGTTATTGGAAAAGAACAGAAAGACAGATCATGGCAGGAACAGATTACACAACCCCAGATGCATAGATATCTGCCTTGTCATTGCTAGTGACAGTTATAGTTACCCTAAGATAACAAAAATACCCTAAACGCAACAGAAAATGGATCACATAAAGACCTTCTCTGTGGCAGCTTGTTCAATCAGTGCACAACCAAGATCAAGATTGTCATTGGTCACAAGCAGAACGGCTTGCTCAAGAAGATCACTTGCAATATTAAGACCCTGCAGGGAATTCCTGAGCTGGCTTGATATGGAAGCTCGCAACGGTTCCTAGCATTCAGCATCAAGGTAAGACATACAGGGTCAGTAAATATTAAAGTACAATAAAAAAGCACTACTCTCAATAAGAGAGATGCCAAGAATTTCTATTTCTACCTTGCATGTAACGTGAGCTAAACTTCCAGCCAAACTTGCAACCATAAGATGTGCTGCATTGCGTATGCGGGTTTCATCTGTCTCCATAGCATAGTCCTAGCATCACAAAATATTTACAAGTAAATTTCTTTCCATTACATACTCCGCAGCAAATGTAAAACAAATAAAGCAATAGGCAAAAACCTTCAAAACAAGTTCTTTTGTCGTTTGAGTTGCTATAGAAACACTACGCTGCTTAATATTCGAAACTATCTCCTTGATGGCTCGATCTATTGCAATTGGAAGGACACTGCAGCAAACACATGGGTTTTAGTCTAAAGATAATCATTCATGTAATCTAATTACAAAAATAAATTTCAAACATATTCAAACCTCTGAAAATGTAAGTGCAGGCCCAATGCATGAAGCTTTGGATTGACAATGACTTGCTGCTCAATATTAGATGCTGGTGCAGCAAGCTGCAAAAGACCACTCACACATTATTTACAAAACTATTAGGAAAGGATAAATTCATAAAATGCCTACAAACCTGACTAACAGAGAAAGGTGACTGCCCCGGTAGAAGACTCTGTGTGAGAGGAAGCTGATCAGACAATCCTAGAGCAGCCAGCTTCTCCTCTTCAGCCAATGTGCCAGAGGAAAGAGGAAGAGGAGCAGCATACTATAACAGCCACATATTTCTTCTTATTTTCGCATCACAAATAAATACCCAAATCTGATAGGGATTTTAAGGAAGAAACACAAACCTGGGATAACACATGTGGATGTCCACCAGGGTGAGCCGGACCAGCTACCTCAAGAGGTAGCTCAACTTGATTCATTGTAGATATCATGCTAGATTTGACTTCACCAACAATCTGTTGTTGGGAAGATCCAACATCCTTGTTAGAAAAATCAGGATTTCCTTCAACGTCTCTGACCCTATCTTTGAGAAGAGAAGTTGGAGGCACATCTTTCAGATCCACACCAAGGTTCTTGAACAGGACCTGAAAGGCCAAAACATCAGAAATACAGTTAAAGATTTTACATGCTGCTAACAGTTATACACCAGTAATACAAGCATACATGCAATAAACATACCTCGATATCAAACTTGAGGTTCATTTTCAAATTTGGCATGGCATAAATCTCTGCAAGCAATCCAAGAATACCCATGGTCCATGGGTTAGGAGGTTGATATGCTATGCTACTTTGGCATGGTTCTAAAATCTGCATCAAGTAATAAGTAAGACTTCTAAAGGGAAATGTCATCACTACAGAATCAACCTGTACAGCATCTAGCATACCTTAGAGGTGAAGGGAATAACTGCAATCATCAACCCTTTCTCATATGCCTGCAGGTGAAAAAAGGTAAAGTTCTCATAGAGGAGTCAAAAGCACCATTTTGACCTTTAGAAGATAAAAGAGAAGAGAATGATGAAAGTGTCAGATAAAGATGGAACATTAAAAATACCTCTATGATTAAGGATTTGGGATCAATCTCTCGCGCCCTCAATACCTGATTCCTGCCTATGGTAATCTTCCCCAGCCAGCTTCCAAGATTTTTTAGCAATGAACGCTCTTCAGAACTTGACTTTATAAGCTCTGATCCCAAAAGAACCTGAAAAAATCCGCACATACTTCATATGACAACCAACAAACCAATGTCTCCGCTCATAAAACAATAAATTAGGGAACAAAAACCTTGCAGTTCTCATAGGTCGCTTGCACAATCTCTTTTTGTAAAGGCTTTGAATTCACTTTGTCCAGGAACTTCAAGTACAAGTCATGAAAGTTCGGCTCAATGCTTGCTCTACGCATGATAGCAACACCAACGATAAAAAACCAAATAACAGAGCAAAGTAAAAACATGACAGATCATATAACAAAATAAAATCCATAAGACACTCATTGTACACCAGAGCAATGATGAGTCATAAATCGCTAACCTTTTCATCACCATATACTGTGCGAACCAGGGATAGTACTGCTCTTTCAAAATCTCAGTAAACTCTTTGGCTTTAGCTTCAACATTTGCAGCAGATAAATTATTGACAATAAACGATATTTTATCCTGAATTTCTGACGCTGGTGACTGCATTGAAAACCAGATTAAAAAATTACATAAACATCCATCTTGATTCACAAACTGAGATAGCATTTCTTTGAGAGGAAAACTTGAAATTAAGACACACTTGTTAGCCTCAATAGAAATAACATCATATTAATTTGCTTGAAGCAGGAAACGAAAAGGCTTGATAGAGGTAGAAGTGACTAGCAGGTAAATTTGAAGGTTGTAGGCAACAATAAATGGCCAACCATATAGAACTTGACATATAAAATGGGGTACAGTTTGAACTGACCCAAACTGAACATTTTCCTTCCAAACAAGTTGCAGACTAAAAGTATGCAAAATGAAGTGTCAATGTCAAATAGGGATCCTAAAATATCAACCTCACACATCTCAAAATCAGCACTAGTTCATTGAGCAAGATACTTGTAAATAAATCTGTATCAACTGTAAGCATTCAATGAATATATTTAACTAATGCTGCCTTGCTTTATATATTTTTGTCTTTATTGTATGTATACAACAATGCCTGGAATGAGAAGGGTCTACAATCCACTGTAATTCACTAGAGATCCAAAGTATTTTTCTAAGAAGAACCTCTAAGATTACAAAATGTAGAATAGTGACAAAGTGCAATATATTCTGAGGCCTGAAAATTTTACACTCCTATGTAAAAGCAAATATGCAAAACATCAACATGTTTCTCTAGTGAATGGACCTCCACCAGAACCTGATATGAGTGAAAAACACTAGAAACTTGTGAAGTTATCTTTACACCAGGATGCACTCATTCTAATACCTAATTAAAATTCTTCTTCTTTCACAACATAATCTATTTTATTGAAGCAGATTAATTACTTCCGTGAAAATTGAATGATCTAAATTAGTAATAAGCAAATCTGACTTCATCCACAAGGTGCACAAACTGCAAGGAGTGAAGTTCAACTTCAGCAGAAATCCTAAAGTGCAGTATCAATACATGCCTAATAATCAAGGTGAAGACCCTAACTTGCAAAACTAAGTTCTCAAACTACCAAATAACATATCACTTTCAAGAATATATTAATTTCTCTCTTGTAATAGTAGAGAGGTGGCAATGCACAAAAACCGGATGGAATTCCAAAATTAGATAAGTATCCCTTGGCACTTCTTCAAACCAAAGGCCCAGTACCCCACACAGTTTCCGGTCTAAGGAGATATATTCCATAGAATTGTAACATCATCAACATCACCTTTATCCCAAACTAGTCGGGGTCGGCGATTGATGAACCCAAAGAAAAAAGCGAGGAGAAGAAATAGTTATAAAATGAAATAGAAAAATAAAGGTAAAAGGGCTAGGACTAGAAATGGCAGTCGGGAACATAAGAATTTTGCTCTTCCACCACGCTAATAGCTTTCCTCCACTCCGTCCTAAGACAAACTATATGCCAATCTATTTCCCACTCCCCTAAATCTTGTTTTACTACTTTTCCCCAAGTAAGTTTCAGCTGACCTCTCCCTTTCTTTCTATCATGTTCTTTATAACAAACTTCTATTCTTACCGGAGCATCTAGGGGTCTTCGAAGAATATGCCCAAACCATCTTAATCTATGTTCTCTCATCTTTTCTTCAACCGGTGCTACTCCAACTTTTCGTCGAATATCCTCATTTCTTATCTTATCCATCCTTAGTCTTACCACACATCCACACATTCCACAGAATTGTAAATAGAAGAAAATTTCCTACTCCTTTCTCTTAACAAAATCATAAAAACTTGACAATACAGTGTGCCACCTCTTGGAAAGAACCAGAACAGTATCACCTATCAGAGAATAGAATATTTTACACAACATTGAACAATAAAGCCATCTAGGGCTATATTTAGTTCATCAGCATCAGGAGTAAAATCCCAGCCAGTGGTTTACATACAAAATATCATCATTATTTCCATCAAGGAATATCCCTAGAAATGATAGTCCAAGGTTGAGCAGCCCTCGAGTAATGATATTCAATAACTTCTAGTGAGAAAGAGTGTAATATTGAGTACACGACAAGTCCATGGTCTAAAACATACCTCTATGGGAGTTTCTCTTCTCTCCGCAGCAGCAACAAGTGTTTCAATATTTAAAGCAGAGCCAAACCCTATGAAAGAAACTAACAGTCAGATGTGGAAAATATGACATAATTCAATTAGGGGGGCAGAGAGAGATAGAGAGATAGAGAGATAGCATGCACACGTGCAACAAAATTAAAGCACATATAAGCAAGGGTACGAGGAAATACTTGCTGAGGCAATGGCCCTGGATGGACGAATAAAACCAGGAGAGGAATTATGTGCTAAAGTAGTAATTGCACTTTGGGGCTGCATAATTTACAAATAGCTGTGAGATAATTCATTTTTAAAAAGGGAACAGATTTAGGAATTAAAGTAACATGAAGTATTTAAAGTATTACCTTTGGAATGCTATTGGTGTCACTTGCCAGAGGACCAGTAGGCTGGCCTGCAGAAGATGCAGCTGGTTTTAGGTAGGTAGATACAGTAGCAGGGGGTTTCCTCTCATCGAAAGAAATTTGCTGTCTCGGTGGAAGATGGATAACAGAAGACCCTTGCAACCCTTGCTGCGGGTTACCAGTTCCTCCCAATGGGAACGATGAGCTAGATACCTAGATACAAAAACAAAACTCAAGTTCATTGAACAGACCAAGATGATGAACCTGGGAAGTCAAAATCTTGAGGGGAGCTTTCTTAGCTCCAGAGGAACCACAAAATTTCAATGATGGGCTTTTTGCAGTGCAGTGTTTGAAAGAAACTGATGTATCTCATGACTGCCCAATGAGTATATGGCATCCAAAACATCAGAATGAAAAAACAAAAGATGATTTCAAATACTTCCCAGTGAATCTTTTTAAAGGATTACATCTCATGCAGGAAAATCTGAAGGTTTTCTTGAACAATATCGTAGCAAGAAGCCTTTAGTTATTAAGTTTTTATTCCTAATGCTAGAGGGGTATAATCAGTGCTATCACTGTATAAAGACCAAAGCAGGATGAAGTCAAAGATTCAGCAATTGTTTTTCCTTCCCACTTCTCATTCCATAATTTTGGCTTCGAGGTAGCAGCACACAAGAAGGTGTGAGTACACAAAAGCACAAGCATTTCTCACAAAACAGGCATACCGATACCAATCACAGACTCAAATACTTGGCCCATGTTCATGTAGGATCAGACCAATGTTAGTCCCATAGCCACATAATCAACCACTAGAACACTAAAAACAATCTTCACGTAGGTGAAGGTAAACAGTGTAGAACCAATGTTGGCAAGCTAATACATTTAACCATGGACGAATCACCAAAAAGGAGAATGTGAATGCCAAAATATTTCAAGTTAGAAAACTGCAAGAAATCAACAAACTTTACGCAGGACCCAAACCTCAAACTAGCATAAAATTATGACAAACATGGTTTCCTGTCTACTCATTCAATGAGAAGAAACACAAACAAAAAACATTCAAGGCAAGATATAAAATAATTATCTTCCACCTCCACACTAGGGGCAAATGCCTGGGTAGCGCCATGTTGATCACTAGCAGCACCGTGGCCTGCATCTGATTCTGAATGTGCAGCAGATATCCGGGCAAGCGCACGTTCAATACAAGCAACAAGCTCTGAGTGACTAGCACGAAGATGAGATATCTGCAAGATATGGTTGCAGTACTGTGGCCACTCAAACATCCGATCCACAAACTGTTCCAGGGCCTTAGTTCCAAAGACAAACATCTGCATACACACAGAGAGTATCAGCAACATTGGAAGAGAAACCAAAATTCTATAATCTCTAACAATAACAACAACAACAGCAGCAGCAGCAGCAGCAGCAAGAAGAAGATGTAGGCCTTTATCCCACTACATGAGGTGCTATATTGATCATATCTCACCGTTGTGTTCTATTGAAACACATATTTTCATTTAACTTTAGATCTTCCTGTTCCCCTTTTAATTTGAGTTAATAATTCTCTATTTTTCACAAGCCGTATTGGTGCATCTAAGGGTATTCTATAACCTCTAAAGAGGGGGAAAAAAGTGCAAACCTTCGAATCAGCAGGTTTTCGCAATGCATCCAAAACAGCCCGCAGAGCAATACCAAGCGTGAGACGAGTCACAAGTTGATGCTTTATAAGGGAACCTGAAAAACGTGAAAAAAAAAATAGATTTAATAGAAAAAGTCATCACAAACAAATCAATCTAACATAACAGAGAAATAAGATGCAGAAAACATTCAAAGAAGATGAAATCAAATACTAATGCAAGGCAAAGCAATAAACGAGGCCAGATTACAACCTTCAGCAGAAAATAAACTTCAAACTACTAGTTCAGAGATTTAAGGATCAACTATCTTGTCACCCATGAGGAACAATGGATAGATTCTCCCCAACATGCTCATATTGAGAAATAGGTTAAAGACCTAAATACCTCATATGACAAACTTTAACAAAATATAACATGCTACACAATCCCTCATCATCAAAATATTCACCAAAGAAACAATAAAAATCATAATAGACAGTTAGAAAAAATGCTTTCCATGCCCATCTTTCATCCAAAAACCTCTATTCCAACTAAAAAATACACATGCCTTTCCACTTCATAGTCATCAAAATTCATACAGCTAGTTGTTATCTAGCAGAGCCCTCCTCAGTTAATGCAAAAAAATTCCACTCATATTATCACTATATGCTTTCTCTGTACACCTGTGTCGTCAGAAAGTTCTGTTACATCTCTACTGTCAAACATCCAAAGAGCTTTAACCCATTATGAACACTTACGGCACCACCAAGTTAAAAAATATGCAAATAGGCCCCTCCCTTTTTCAATCTAAAGAGTAAAACCAACCAGCCAACCATCAACAAACCAGAGGAATTCAATTTTGAGATGTGCAAAAGCAGACCAATTAGAGCTACATTAACAAAAGGCATTTGTGAAGTGGAACAGTCTACAGATAAACTACTAACTCCCACATCCCAGAAAGAGGCATCTTAAAACTATCCAAAGTATCAAAATATTTTCGAAGTTATTAATCGTCAACCACAGACCATTTGCAGAATGTATACTAAAGCTCCTTCCTAAACCGAGAATAAAAATTTCAACAGAAAGTGGAAATATAGAAAGGGATCCAACTTCTTGCAAAGACTAAACACCAAATCAGGTATGATTGAAAAATTCTTTTGAGAAAACACAATTTGGCTACAAGAAGAACTAAATAATGGAATTTAGCAACAAACTCTAACTGGACAAGAAGCATGTAGACGCCACAGGATGTTTACTTGGTCAGTAATCACTTTAAACTATCTAGTAGCAATAAACAAACATCGAGAATCAAATCAAAAATCATCCAAAATCAAATTGAAGATATATCAGGTCAATATCTATAAGAAAACTCTAAATCCTGTAAATCCTCACCAAAAAGAATCGCAGCAATTTTCAGTTGCCTTTCAGGATATTTGGAGAAAAACTTGTATTCCTCAAATAAGTTAGCAATCATGCACTCGAAAATTGATTGCTCCCTGTTAGCCAACAGAAACTCCACTGATCAAAATCTTTAGTCAATTCAAATAGCAAGTATGACAGTCAAAAGATGATGAGATATCTAACAGCAGCAATACTAATCAGAAACACAGAGATTCTCTAGAATTTCAAATTTGAAATTCGAAATATCATTTAAATTAAAACAAATGTTTATTAGATGTGAAAGTTGTCGTCTCCAATATTCTGATGGTGGCACATCTGCAAGCTATTTTTCATAGGGAGTGAAAATGTTTGAAGATAACAGTCCAAATTTACATCAAAGAAATACGGCCACCAATTGTCTTCACATACCAAGAAGTAATATAAAAGTAAAACAAATCAGAGGTTCATTGCGAAAGCCCGAGCATCATTAATTAAATGTTGACATATCAATCAACTAACATAGAATGGAAAGAAACTAGAGATCTCAAAGACAACTAAACAAACGTAGAAAACCTTTTCTCAGGGGATTCTTTGAAGCGAGCGAGCATCTGAATCATGGCATCAATTGTCAGCTGGCCTGAAAACATTTGATGGAAGTACGAGTTGGCTTCAGACTCAATGTCATCAGCATAACCATCATTAGCAGATGAATCAGTGCCCGCCCCATTTCTGGGTCTAGAATTGGCATGCATATATGACCCATGCAATTTCTCCATTTCCTCAGATAAGTGGGTTGAGGATAACAAGCTTGTGTGTGATTGAAGGACCTGCAAAACAAATTGCTGGGTAATGCTGGCATGAATATAATAACCAAACCATATTTGACACCAAAACACCACCTTTAACAAGGTGGAAGAAGTCTCCGAAAAAACATTCCACAGACCACCAGAAGGTTGAAAGCGGTTAATGGAAACCTCCTGAGCACCAAGCTGAACCTCTTTTAGAAATCTCAGGCACTCCTGAAATAACAGCATTTTTACAGTCAGAACCTCTCGTGATTTCCCAGAACATTATGGCTATGTTTGGATTGTGTTTCATTTGCAAAAAGTTAACTTTTTCCAAACAAAAATAAAACATCCAAATACCTTTTTCATTTCAAAATTTAAAATTCAAAATTTCCCTCCCAAATTCTCCTCACATAATTTTTTAAAAAAATTCCTTTTATTTTCCCTCCCAAATACTTTTTCTATCAAAAAATTCCCACCAAAATTTTCACACATTCCAATACAAAATTTCTCAAATAAATCACAATCCAAACATAGCCTACAATACTACAAAAGCTCAAATTGCAGAAACAAGAAACAAGAAAATATATTGGAATATTAATTCTTGGCCTCATTACATAATAGAAGTAGAATGAATGTCACCTCGTAGAAAGCATCCTTGTATGTAGTCAAGTTATTGCTCAACCACTTCTCCAAATCAATCAGTTCCTTTCTAGAAGCAAGGGTAGCAAGTCTGATGGCAAAAAAGGAAGGAATCATCTCCAGTACTTGAGATAGAATCTGCAAAGCAAACGAAATTGGTTATTCACATAAAAAGGACTAAAATTAGGAACAACCAAAGAGAGAGAATGGAAATTTTGGAACGGCATCAACATCAATATATGTTCTGATACATTCACAACTTGACCAGCTACTTGGTAATAGAATTTTCCAAGTATCAATGTGATATGAAATCCATGTACCGAGGTCATAACAAGAAAATACATGCCACCTATTATGTAAACTTGGCATTTTGAAATAAGGATGTCTCCATTCTCTTGCTGAGTATTTGATTATAAGTTGATGCTACAAATTTTGCAGTTGCATCTCTGCACATTCATAGTGCTTTTCGCATATGATTCATAATGCAAATTCCTTGATAATCAAGAAAATTAAAATATTTAATGTTCAAAACAGCCTCGGGAAAACAGAACTTACTTGAATTATAGGGGCCTACATCATGAAATTATTACAATAACTTTTGCAAATTCCATCAAAAAGTAGAATACAGTGAAGACCAAAAATATATTTCAAACCTTGTAAGTTGTAATAACATAACCAGCAAAACGTTATTTCTTTCAATCAATGTGACAACAGAGACTCAAATGTACTTCACAACAAGTAGGCATATAGTTTTTCAAGGAATTGTAAGGCCCAACATCATGACATTATGACTATAACTTTTCTTATCCATGAAAAAGTAGAATACAATGAAGACCATAAATACATTTCAAAGCTTGCAAGAAAATACTAACATAACCCATAGATCACCATTTCTTTCAAGCAATTTGGTAACAGAGCACCAAATGTACTTGCCCAGTAGGCATCTAGTTTTTCAAGGAATTGTTCTTTCCCTTTTATTACTCAATACAGTTTAGTCCTGTCAAAAAAATCAACCTACAATTACAAATACTGGGGGCTAACACCAAAGTGGATGTACCTCTCATACTCCAAATCAAACAATAGTTTCTCAATAAACAGCACTTCAAAAATTATTTTTAAAAAATTTTTAAAAATTAAATAAAAAAAAAAAAAGGTTCTCTAGGTGTAAAATAACTAAATCAAATTGATCTGGAATGAAATCTAACCTTCATCTCCAGGCAGGCATCCAAAACCCTGGTTACATTCTCTTGGTCAGCATTAATAGCATCCGCAAATCCCCACAACAGCATGCTAGGGTTAACATGCCATAAATGAAGAAGCATAGGGTTCCCTGCCGGATTTTTGATTATGATAAAGAATACCGTTGACGTCACCTCTTTCTTAATGAGGTTATATGCAGTCTACAATTTGAGGAGTAAACAATTATAAAACTAAATGTGGAAAAAACAAAACAAATTCAGACAATCAGAGAAACGAGATGTGTACATTAACATGTGCCATCCCAAGAAGCAATATTTCAGGACACTGCTTCAGAGGATACTCAAGAATGGATCGCACAGTCGTTGCATGACCCCTTTCAGCAAGTTGACACAGCACCTCCAGAAGATCAAGGCACAACCATGCATGATTTGCATGTCCGAGTTGAAATTTGTGGCCATTTACAGCATCAAGGAAAGCCTGCTCAAATAGTATACCTGTTTGTAACAACAATGAGGGAAAAAGTTTTCGAAATGAGATGCCAAAAGCAGCTTACCAATTGCCTCCCAGAATGTGCGAAAGTAAATATTTCAGGCGGAACTGTAACAGCATACTTAATAAAAGAGAGCTGCCCCTCAGCATTCATCCACACTGAGCCACAAACAGCATGGAGAGGAAAGGGTTCCTACAAGATTAGTTCCTAAAGCTCAGCATTTACATGGAGAACTCAATCACATGAGATCTTCTAAGACATTATTTGGCAATCATTACATGTACATAATGGTGTAAATTAGTACACGAAAAGCTACCTGACATGCAAGATTATAGATTGACATTAAAAAGGAAAAACCTGCCTCATTGGGAACATAAAATCCCTCATAATCCAGGTTCTCCATAACTGCTTTCCAGTTAATTTCAGGAGCCTGTAATATAAAACATACACAAATCAACATATTTGCATTATATGAACAAATGAAGAAAACCAGAAGATTTCAATGTACCAGCTCCTTGATCGAATCTATAAGAACATTAGCATTCCAAGAGTTCAAAGTTGGGATATCAGAAGCATTGCTGCTACCAAGAGCAGCACAGAACGTTGAGAAAACATTTTGGTTGTCCTCAAGACCTGTATAGGTGCGGGAAATTGTACCAAGCATTCTAGCAACAGTGACTTCGGTCAGTGGTGAGAATAGAGATAGCATCTCTTTGCATTGTGAAACACTAACTGTGCAACCATATCCCAATTCCCTCATGATATCAGCTATGCTCATTTCCTTCTCCATTTCAGCAAGGACAGTGTCAAAATCATCCTCATCACTTTCATTGGAAAAATTCATATTACTGCTGCAACAAACCAATGTAACACATAAGAACTTGATGATTTTCTAACATTGTATTGCAAGAACATTAAGATTTATAGCAAGTAATTAGTAAAAACATAGCATGAAGATGGAATACCTGAAGAAGTTAGCCTCACGAAGTTCATCTGGAAGCAGTGGAGCTAAAATGAATTGCGCTCCCTCCTTCAACTGTACAAGAGATAACATCTGCATAAATTCATCAACATGCTTTGAAAGGCCTTCAGACTTATTGAGGAACATCAGAATCTGCTGAATTTGATCTGCAGAACCAACAGATGTCTGATGCGTACATAATTCTGCTATCTGAGCCATGCAGAAGTTCTTCCCTGCAAAGTAATTAAACATATGGAATAAATATGAGAAATCACAATAAACTATAGTTGCACATAATCAAAATTCACCCCATTTCATCTTACAGACACACTCTTTTACAGAACAGGATTGTTAAATGACTTCACATAATAGGATAGCACACCTGTAAACTGACTTGAACAGAAAAGGAGAGTTGAGGGGAAAAGGACCTTACCACACATTCTAATGTCAAGGTTTTCCGAATCTGACAAAGCAAGACCAGCTGCAATTTTTTCAGACGCTGAGAGGCATAATGCACTAGAAAGATTATCCAGAAACTCTTCACTGATTTTATTCTTTAGAGATTCACAGAACACTGTGCTGAAATTAGGTTTATCCAAGACATATTTAAAGACTGAAACAAAAAGGGGTTCTAATTGCACATTTTTTAAATCTTTCCCATAAATATTTAGATGATCCAAGCACGTCTGAAGTATCAATATGCTTCCCTCAACTCCATAGCTAGTGAACTGCCAAACAAATATAGTGCAAGTTAAGACATGAATTATAAATCAGATCAGCCAAACAAAGTGTCCTCACAAAATCCTAAGCAAGATCAACTGTGCGCAAAATGATTGACATTGTCAAAGCATTGCACAAGGTTCTTACAATTTAACCTAAAACAACGGCTTCCTCTCTATAAAATAAGTAATCAACAGTCTTTATTATCAAATGAACTCAAATGATTGTCAAGTCACATCAAATAGCAACCAACCTCACACCATACTTATCATTAAACAAATTAACACACTAGAATAAAAGGTATAACGTTTGTGGGGAGAAAAAAAATTCCTCATGAACTCCAACCCACTGTAGACTCCTCTAACACTAAGTAACACTCTCCCTCCATTAATTTCAGGAGGTATTTTTATTCTTCCTGATCCTAAAACAAGAATTCATCGCTTGCAAACTGTTCAGACTGGAAAAAAGGGAAGGAAAGGCAATAACACCACCCAGTGAAAAAGAAAGAAGGGTAAAGTAAAGTGGTTTCCATCCATCTTGTTTGGATGGATTGGATAAGAAAAGAAAGGAAAGACCAAATATAGTTTCAACAATGGGAAAAGAAAAAGAAAAGAAAGGTTTTGATCAAATGATAATTTGCATTCTCATCCATGTTTAAATAAAAACTATTTAAGACATAGTCTTCGATGGCTAAATGCTTGTTTCCTTTTAATTAGATTATTCTTCCTATGAATACCAGCAAGTTACAACCATACTAAAAAGTATTACGCTATGTTATTTAAATATCAAGAGGTAATCCACTTACTTATTTTCTTTCTTCTTTTGTTATAAGTAGGGAATAATTGTAGATTGCCAAGTGAGTTATTATATATCTTGTCTAAAATGGCTATAAATAACAGAAATTATAATGCAACAATCATTTGGCATAATTCACAATGCAATACATACCGTGAGACATAGTCCACAAAACAACTAGTAGAAAGGATAGTTTAGGAATAGAGGAAACATATCAAGAAATTTTTTCCACATTAAGTTTACACCCAAAGGAATTGAACATTACAACTGAGCATAATTCCTCCATTCCTCTCCATCATTTTGTCAAAAAAAAAAAATTCAATCCCCTTCTGTTCCTATCACTTCACTCCCATCAATCATAATATTGCCTCACCCATGGTAAGACGTATGATGAACTCACTGAAAAGTAAATCCCACCCCATTCCCCTTACCTACAAATGGCATGAGCATCATTGTCCACATTAGAATCGATCTAGCAGCATCAAAGGACTCTTTATAACATCAAAATAAAGAAGGAAAGCTCAATAGGACAACTTTACATATATACAAGTTAAGCCAATCACTTTATTACTTTCAAACTTTGCTGTGTGTATATACAGCAACCATGAAAGCTAATTTCAAAGAATCAGTAGCTAGATAATCATTCAAAACATTTTGAGACTTTCTAAGGAATACAAAATTCTTGTTGGTGATCTATCCAAAAGGAAAATCGAAAACAACAACATGTAAAAGGTACAGGTCAATCCCACAAGGAAGTTACATTTTTTCAACAGTTTATAGTTTGTAAACAGACACCAAGAGTTCACAAGAGTAGGCAGAGTTCCATCAGCGATTCATCATGGTCAAAATAGTTGAAAATAAGAGGGCATTAATGAACAACCACAAACAGCTCTAAATTACTAGAAACTAGCAAAATTGAATTCCGCTTCAAGCACCAATCACCCCGACAAAATGGACACATAGCATAGACCACATGAAACAATAATTATGATACCACATCAGAAACAACTAAAAAACTCATTATCTTCCTCTTCTCCAGACCCCACCCTCAGCCACCCACAAGAAGGAAGAAGAAAATCTCCAGTTCCCACCACTCCCCCCTCCCCCAAACAAAAAAAACAAAGCCCTAGGATCACTAAATTCCTAACCAATTCACCATAATCACTCTCAAGAACACGCGTTTTCTTGATTCCTATTTTAAGATTAAACATCAAGTACACAAAAACAGTTCCCAAAAAAAAAAATCCCATCTTCACACTATCTACACAAATTTAGAAACCAATACAAGAATAAAAAGCACCAAACACCCAAAGCATTTCAAATACCAGTCCTCATTTTGAGCAATCTAGGGTTTCCAAAACTGCGAACAGAAATTCAACACTACAATACAAAATGAAAAAAAAAAAAAGAAAGTCACATTTAACCTATATAAACGTGTATATTCAACTTAATTCACACCAACTCGACAAACGAATACGACTCCAGGGTTGCAAAATTAAACCTGACAGAGTTCTTGGAAAACGTAATCGGAGTTGGAGCCGTCCAAGCTCTGAAGCAGATACCGAATCTGACTCGCCACGGTGGAAGCGAACGGGATCATCGAGAAGAGCTCAGTGAACGGTCACGCTAGGGTTTGAGCGGAGTGCGCAATAATGGTTGAGTAACGAGCGAGAACTGAGAGAGCAACACGATATAACCGTGGTGAAATCTTATCACTAGTAATGGAGACTGAGCGAAAGAGAAACGCCAAGACTAAGAAATGAGTGAGATCAAAGCCGAGTTTGCCTGCGGTGCGCGGGGGTTGGGGGTCTAATCTTCGATGCTTAGCTTGGGATTTATACCCAGTCAATTGAGAGAGCCACGCATTGGGTATATGGGGTTCCGCGCCGACTTTGGGACATTGGTAATGTAAATTTTTATTTTTTTTTTTACCGTTTCCCTAACAAACAGGATCGTGTTATGAATAAGATAATCTGTGTTTTAAGTAGTTAATTATATTAGATTCTTAATTTTTGTACTATAAATCGATCAAAATAAATATATATATATATTTTCCTTAATTTCCCTACAACAATTTAATTAAAATAAACAAAAATCATTTTAACTTCTTAAATTATGTTGTATCATAATTTAAATTTCTCTGAATATATAATTTTACATGACATTATACAGGCTAAATGCGTCCAAATAAAAATAAAATAAATACAACACATTTAAAAGTATATAAACCCTTTTATGTTGCTATGAAAAGCACCATCAAATTTCAATATAATAAGATTTAATTTAAAATTTTTCACTCATTTTATATGTTTGAATAGTATTTCACCCTTAATTACAATTCAATTTTTCAAAATTTCACCAAAAATTCATACTGGTCATTGATAGATTAAGTTAATAAATAGTGACAATTACCCAAATTTGAATCCAATTTGATTGCCATCTAATATTACAAATATTACAAAGTGCAAATGTAAACATTTAAATATTATCATGATAAATACTTGATAAATATTACATTTTTACTATCTATCTTTATTACAAATCAAAATTACTTTCTATAAAAATGTATATTTGAATATATATATTTATCAGATCGATACTTCATAAACTGTATCAAATATTTTGGGTTGGATACGTCAAAAAAATTATGAATACCATTATAGAAATATTTCTAAACGGAAGTCACTAGAAAAATTATTGGCTAAAAAGAAAAAGACACTATAAAATTATATTACTTTCCTTCTCAAACTATTATTGCCCAACCTTAATTTTTTAAGAAATAACTGCTAAAGAAAGAGTAAAAATGAGATAAAAGCAATCTCTGCTTGCGTTGATTAAACTTTGCCCACTTGAGAGTTAAAACTTGGTAAAAGTCGCAACGACCCAAAACGCGAAGTTGTCTGTCTTTTCCACTATGGCAACAGTCGCTGACGACGGCTCATCATCGGGAAAACCAGACACACCACCGCCACCTCCTTCGGAAACCGTCGCCGCCGTGGCTTATGATTTTGCGGAGAAATTGAAAACCCTAGAAAAGGATTCCGTCCTGCCTTGGATCGATTATACTGCGGAACAGGCTCAATTTGCTTGGAGGACGATCGAGGACACTGTAAATGATGCAATCAATGCCACAAAGTCTCGTGTAGACCGCATTCGCTCTACCTCCTCCGCCCATTTCAACCAAACTCTAGTGAGTTGTGATTTTTTAATTAATTTAAAAGGGATTTTCTAGTTCACGAGTCCATAGTGGGAAGAAACTTCTATGTTGTTCCAAAGGTTTTCCATTTGTGCCTGTTTGTATTTCTGAGGTAAAAAAAAAATAAGTGGCCGTCTTGGTTTTGGAGTATCATTATTAAGTACTTTATTGTACAATGCTGGCATTATTCAAATGCATTACCTGTTACTCCTAATATTTTTCAAAGGAAAAGCAAATGTGTGATGAAGTTTTGGCTGTTGAGCTTAGAAGTCACATGTTTGATTCCGTGTAACTTGGCTGCAGGACTCTTTGCAAGATGCCAAGTCTGATTTTAATAAATATGAGGACTTTGTTGTCGGGAAGATTAAAGGTCTGTTTTGCTTGAATACTTGTCCAATTGGTAGTTGAAAATGGGACTTTACATCTTTCAATCAGCCGTAGTTCAGTGTCACTGAATTTGTTTCAAGCTGAAAATGTTTTTTCTTGGCAGAGGGCTTTCACATTGCTGCTTCCAACCCGCTAATCACAGCAGGATCTGTTATTGGTGTAGGACTTATTGGCCTGAAAAGTATGTGATTGTATGATTTTGAATTTTATGTGGCATTAATCAAATTTGTCTGGAAGCAAATCCTTATTATGAATTTGACACGTTCAGATAGAATTAATTGTACTTTCTTGTTAACATTCTGTTTCTCTTTGGACCTTTTACTATATGGAGGTTGTTGTCATTATTGGTGGCTATTATATTTTGAAAGGTAAGGTAGTAATTCAGTTGAGGTTCGAGTCTAGGGTAATCATGCTGGTTGGTTTTTACTTTTAGGATTACATTTCTGGAAGAGGCATGTGTACGATTGTCTTCACCATGTATCTTATAGCATAATATATGTTAACTCATTAGTGTATTCTGATTAGTTCTGCTTTGTGTAATGAGAATTCTTTACACTGTGCAGAGCCAAGGCGTTTCTTGTACTACAAGATAAGGCGATATGTTGTGAGTGAAGAGGTAATCATTGCTAATATCCTATGTTGTTGCCATATCAGTTCACCATATGTTTTCATAAGCTATAGTAGTTTGGAATAATTTTTATTGGCAGGTATTTTTTGTTAATGTAATGTGATAACTTGAGATGTGATAAAGGCATCTTAAATTTATTTAAATCAGATACTTCTATGTTCATTATCCAAGTAGTTTAATCTTTGTTATAGACTCTAAGAACAAGAATGATCTGGGTTGTAAAATTTTTTTAGCAAGCATTGTAATTTAAGAGGGTATTGTTTGTTAACTGCATTGGTCATTCAGGCATTGGTTTCCAGAGCTGATGCAAAAGTCAAGGAATTGCGGCAATCATTTGAAGCCTTGAAGGCAGAAGCAGAAAAATTGGAGGTGATTTTCTGTTTGTTGTTTTCAATAATACCTGGAATCAGTCCAAATGTGTGCATTTTTTGCTTTGGTCCTACTATACCCCTTAAAAAATCTTCCTTTTTCTGCGCAGATAGCAGCATCACAAGCTGAGGATGAGATGATACGTGGAAGAACGAAACTCAGGTTCCAATCTGCTGTCTGAGTGCTGTTTAACTTTCATTTCTAACTCATCCACTTATTTTCTCTCAAGCCTAATTTTTTTGGTTGAATATTTATCTCCATGCAGGCAAGCAGGCAAACAAATCCAGGGTGCCATTCGTTCAGCTTATAAGATAGAAAGACAAGCTCGAGGTATGCAAATTCTGTCTCAGTTTGTGACCTGTGCAAGAAGCACATGATGTTTCCAGTGGCACTAAATGGGTTCTTTTGGGGCAGGTTTGAAAGATGTTCTTCGAGAGCTCCCCAGCATAGAGGCATCTCGATTCCAATCTCAAGTAAGTTAGAGGTTTGCCTGTTATTTTTCCATTTTTTGTTCTTTCATTACCCTAGCTCTCATTGCGAGTTTATAAATTTATAAATCTACACCTGTAGAGTTTTCTCCTCTACAAAACCTTTTTTGCGTATTACATGCATTGTTTAAGGGTTATGTTTCCCAGATCTAGAAATGTAATGTCTGAAACTTGATTACCTTTTCTGACCAACAAACATACTCAGAATATAATCAGCCATTTATTAGAAGGTGTGACATATCTTATATTGGCATCTTTTGGCTAAATGGGCTTCTATTGCACGGCCCTGCTTCAGGTGTCTAACCTAGCAAAAGAGGCAAAAAAGGAAAAGAATGTTCTCAACAAGGAGATAAACAAGATCAGCAATTACGGAATATCTGTTTGAATGGCATATTTTGCAATTCTTTCATCTTGCAATACCTAAGGTTACAGTTACTGGATCAGATGCTGGAGGCAGTAACTGATTATTTTTCTTGTTTTCATTAATAATTGCAATCTGGGACTGGAAGCTGATCTATTGTGCTAGAAACAGATATATTATACATATATCTGATTCAAATTAACTAGCTGTAGGAAAGATGATTTGTTACAGAAGAGCCCCAATTTTCCCAAGGGGGATACAAATTCATTGCTCATTTGGAAATTTGTTGTGTTTGTGTACATTTTCTTGGTCTGCGGGTTTGTTTCCGAGGATTTGGCTATTGGAAACTTTCCAATTGTCAATTTTCTTGTAAAAGAGAGAATATCAGATTGAAGCAAGTATTTCAGTAGGATTCTCTTAATTCAATACTTAAATGAGAGAGAGCCAAGATACGGATGTCTGCAATTATATTTTAGGTTCACAGAGAGCAGCTTTTACCTTCCAAACAAACCAGAAGATTTTAAGCATCTCATTTTGTATTTTTGTAATTCTGAGATAATATTTTGCATTCGTAAAACAACTTTTGTCTCTTTGCCTATAGACGAAAAAATGCAAAATAAAATGTAATCCGGACACACCTTCTTTAATCTCTTCTACTTCGTGCTTACATTTGTCTATGACGGAGCGAAGCCAATGTTAACCTGAGTTGGTTCGGTGCAGAGTTTAATGTCCACTAAATGAAGTACCAACGTTCGATCGTTGCAGACCGGCAATGCGAGATGCATTTGCTAACGAATAATTCATCCAATAATTTGTAAAAACGTAAAACTTAGTACAAACTTTTTGGGAGACTCACGCACTTGATTGGGAATCCTTTCCCCTTAAACAATTCAAGTGATTAAAACAGTAGCTAAAGTGCTCCCACTAATTTTCATATTTCACATTTTTTTTATGCAAATAATTTTGCGATCTACGTGAACCATAGAAACTGCAATCAACAACCTTAGACAAAGACAAGCACATTCCCTGGTTTCGATCTAACGGGAACCTACTTCATGCCATTATCCCACTTTTGATGTCTTTCTGCCGAAATGGTCATAAAATAATACTACCACACATTTGACAATAACAAATTCCTCAACATAAAACAGTTGCAGCAGCATTTTTCTTTTTCATCCAAATCTCTCTTTCTATAATTGCCGAGAGAAAAAGAAAAATAAAACATTATCAAGTTTTAGTAAGTTTTGCTTAAGCAAAAGATAACATGCATCTTAGATCGTCCACAAAAGTTTCATGCATTCCTGACAAAACCCCAAAGTATACCAAATCAAATAAAGGTTTCCAAACACAATCTTTACTTATCCCCCAAAACTTCCCAGGTACAGAAATACTCCTGTGAGAACCAGCCACAACCCCATTAAAGCACACAGTTTTTACTTCCAGAAGAGTTGACACTAAAGCTAAGAGGATTCCTCAATCCAACATTTCATTCTAAAGCATCAAATGCTGATGCTTAACTTCCCTCCCCTCAAGGCGTATAAATAAACTGATACACATAAGAAAGCCTCCCGACTATAGCTGACAAACCAGTAAGCCAGTGTTACATGAATCATTCAGGAGTGCTCCTAATCCTCTTCATTTTGACTTTCATCTTTGACAATCCTTATCATGTCATCAATTCGAAGAATAGTAATAGCCGCTTCAGTTGCAAACTGACCAAAAAAATGAAGATGACCATCACACTTGCATGCAATTCATTAAGAACCTACAAGATACTTTGAATTTCATGCTGTGGAGATTTTACCTGGATTATCTTCACTTTGCTCATTGCAGGCTCAATTACTCCTGCCTCCAAGTTATTGCGGACTGTTCCTTTCACCAAGTCAAGACCCATACTGCAATTGTAAGCAAACAACCAACCAGTCACAAAAGCATGCATTGTCTTACCACATCCTTGAACCCGATGTTCGCTAAGTTGCAAGTATCTTCATATTTTCAACTTATAATATCATAATATTTCTGAGATATACACTAAGCAGTGGAGCACTTGATTACCCAATCAAAAAACGAAAAACAGCCAAATCTTTGGGCTAGCTATTTATGAAGTTACTGGAACAAAAGAACACATCAATATGCATATGCAGTTCTCTAATTTACATGAATTGGAAAGCCTAATAAAGAAAAAGAACATGTTGATAAGAAAAAACAATTCAATTTTGAAACACTGAAGAAACAAAGAATACCTTGACAGATGCTTTTTATCTGCCTTGGTTTGTGCAGTATGATGATATGCACGTAGTTTTGCAACTAATTCAGTAGCATCTTTTGCAGCATTGACAGCAAGCACCTGCATTAAGACATTCCCAGTTATAATTAGGAATCCAAAATTAGTGGGAAAAAGCGGTGAAAGATACTCTTTTTGTTACTAGATTTTAGCTGGGGGACCTTGGGTATGATCAATAATGATTCAGCAAATTCAGCAATAGCCAGCTGCTCCCTAGATCCTAAAGTAGTTGCTAGATTCTCCAAATAAACAGACAAGGCAGCTTCAACTGCACCACCTCCAGCAACCACCTGTTCCGCAAAATTCAAAAGACAAGAAGATAAGCTGTTATAACATACATCACTCCAATAAAACCCATTGCCACAAATATCATTCCTACTAACTCACCAATCCTGTAATACTTGAAACTAATGCAGTTTCGGTACATGCTAACACCACATGGATCCTTTTCAAACCAAATATCTTAGCTTGACAAGCCACCATTTTTTAAGCAAAAACATCAAAATTTTGAAATGATGTTGCTAGCTTGTGATGCCACAAATTTCTCTCTAGAACTTTAACATCCAAAAGAAATGTAATAGACCCCACAAATTTTACACTATGGTACTCAAGGAACAATATTGCATTTGAGGAAAGACAATAACTTGGAACAGAGGAAAAAGCAGGTAATTTGTTTTTAAACATAAAAATGTCAAGCTATATCCAATTCCATGAGCAACCAGGACTTCTTCAGAAATAAGTCTAAGACATCAAAACTCGTCTGATCATCTGTCCTAATTTGTTCTCTATTTGAAACCCATAGGCTAGGGGTACTAATAAAAATCCTACTCCCAATTCCAAATGATGAAGGTTGGGACCGTATGAGAGACCAGTACTGACAAGAGTTCTGTTTAAACATGCTGTTATATTTATTTCACACCATGCAATTGGTAAAATCAAATATAGTTGACTAAACAAGTCATGTTCTTACTGTGGTGGATTCCAGTGTTCTCTTCACAATGCATATAGCATCGTGCAAGGCCCTTTCCATCTCATCGAGCATAAAGTCATTTGCACCTCTGAGTATCAATGAAGCCTAGAAATCATATTGGTACAAAAAAAATGCTACATTAATTCCTATAAGCAGTTGGAAACTACATTTTATAGCATTCCAGATTTTTCTTTTAGTTCTTGTTGTTCTGGCGGAGAGGGGGGCTGATGGGTATTCAATAGAAAGAAAAAGATACATACTGCACTGGATGTTTTGGTTCCTTTTATCATGATCACATCATCATCAGCAACACATTCTTCCACCACTTCATCTGCATGTCCAAGAAGTGATGAATCAAATGTTTCTTCACCTTCCATATCAGCAAAACTTGAGACCTGCAGAGCAGTAAACAGATAAAATAATATAAATTCCTATATTAAGATTCAAATTTTCAGAAAGCCTGATATTCATGTGGCCCCAAAGTAGGACCTCTTGACATGCAAATTGACAGGTCATCAAGCATGTATAATAATGACAGACAAAAAGACATGCAGGTGAGGGTAGCAAAACAATCACTTTCCATTTCCTCTCATCCTTGTTTTCAAATAAAGAAAGGCACACACTAACCATAGGAAAAACAGTTGCATTTACTATCTCCAAGAAAAAAAAAGAAAAATCCTCACAGATACAAACTTATAAAAGATAAAGCAGAATAAAGGCAATCATCACAGAATATCATTTACCAATCAAGCTTGCTTTCTCTTCCCTCAAATTAGCAACCAAGTACCTTCAAAAGTTTCCAACCTTAACAAACATATGTTTTTCTTCTCCCTCATTTTCTTGAGAAGTACTTTCCAGGGTAACTTTCTATCTTTCAACATAAAGCAAATCAGGTGTTTATGGCTTAAAAAGCCCTTCAGTACAACAATCCAGTGGTTGTAGCAATTGCAACAGAAAGACAACACATTACAACCGTGGCCCAAACAAAGAAGTAACCACTCAAAGTTATGAAGAAGAAAATACTCGGAACAAGCAATTATATTCAAGAAAAATGCAATGTATTTCTACTCAAGTTGACGAATTTATCTCCTCCCCTAATTCATAATTTTACTTTTATTATATGCCTGGTTATGTACTAACTTTATCCCAAAAATATTCTAGTACTCCTGAAACTACTTCAAAAAATCAGTTGTACAGCACCAACACTAGCTATTAAATTTTTCCTTTTCTAACTTCTGTTGCTTCACTTTAAAGGCCGCTTGCTAACTTCCGATTTGTTAGCCAATTAAGATTGCAAGTCACTAACAAAGCCAAGTACAGCTTTGCATAATTGAAAAGCAAACAGAACACCACCACGGGCTTTTCAAAGCTCAAAATGTACAACAATTTTAAAGTAGACCAAAATAACAGACAACTCCAGAAAAAGTGCAACTGTTTTCTGGATAAAGTCCAAAAACCTACCACAGTAGCACCGGTTGCCTTGGCAACATGACGAAGATCCTCTTTCCGGACACGTCTCACTGCAATAGCACCGGCTTCCACAAAGTACTGCAACAACAATAAGAGCAAGTCCATTATCAAATAATGAATAAATACTGAAATTTAGAGTTTATCTTCATCACCAGGGCAAGTGCATGAAAGTTTTGATATCACACCAAAGCTTAATGCCTATGCATATGAAATAATCAATTTATTTTGGCAAAAAGAGAGGGAAAAAATGCCAGCAGAAAAGTAAAACAGGATGACTTTCCCTGCTCACTGGATCAAGGGCCTTCTAACATGTCCATTCAATTTCATCTAGTAATACAAATCTGGCAATCAATAAAAAATATTTAAAAAAAAAAAGAAGAAAAAAGAAGAAGTATGCCTTGAGTGCCATGTCATCAATTCCTTTTGCAGTTAAAACAACATTGGCTCCAGCCTTTAGAAGCTTTTCAATCCTCTCTTTTGTCATGTCAGCTTCTCTGTAAGGTTAAAAAAAAAATCATATGCTAAGAAGTATGAGATTGCTGTCAACATGGATCTCAGAACTCCCTCACTAAGCATGAGGATGAGAAGGGGAGAAACAAAGAATCAGCAACAAATTGACATGCTTCAATGTTGCCTACAAACATATCATGTTCAATAAAGAAGAGCAAAACAGAATCCAACCTCTGCACTCCTCTTTCCTCTGAAATTTTCTACAACAACCAACATTATGATGCATTTGAGCAGGGCAAGTTAATAACATTTTAGGTCCTAGGAAATCAGAACTTGTACTGGGGGCTTTGCGGTATATCCAAACAATCAAACAATTTGCTCAAACAGGGGAAACAAGAAGTTGGTATTCAACATGTGACATAATGATTTATTTTAAAAGTTTTACCAAGTTTTTCAAACACATCAAAAATAAAATATGACTTCACAGCCTACTTTTATGATAGTAAGTCACCTTTGTCGAATCTTTTCAAGCTCCCGGGGGTCAGTAACTAATACTTGGATACCCATTTGCATTTTTGTTTTCTGAAGGTTAAAATCCAGACAAGCAATCCGGGCAGGAGCAACTCGCATAGGCATCCCTTGGGCAGCACGGCCTGTATTCAGAGCATATCCTTTTAACAAGTAACTATCCCTTGCACTTTTTCCGTGGGCTTTAAGTATGTTAATTCCCTGAGTAGCAGAAGTGTTGTTAATAAAAACAAAACCAGAGGGCCAAATCATTAATTATTTTATTCCTTAACATTAGCTCGTCACATATCATTTGCCTAACATAGTGGGCTCAACAAACATCAGTGATCAAAGTATTGAAAGTATACAACTATCTTCACCACAAATATAATAATAGTAATAGTTGACATAAAACTAACCTTAATTGGATACCTAACTTCACCCCGAGCATTAGTCATCTTTACTGCCTGTACTGCTTCAACAACCTACTTAGAACATCACATTCAGATTAGCTATTGACCTCTCAAAAAATAAAAAATAATGACATCAAGTATACACTTTAATAAGGAACAAGCAAACTTCAGAAGAAGGCAACTGAATTGATGTAAAAGTCCCACGAAAGGGACAAACTCCCAACAACAACAAAGGTGGGGAAAAAAATAATCACAAGCAATGGCCATTTGAATATACTTGTAGAGAAGCCACAATAAATTGGTCAATTTTAGATAATAAACCAAAGCTTCATCCAGTAATGCCTAAGCTTCAGCTATAACAAACTAGACTTTAAGTGCAAGGATTCTTGCAAAGAATTAATCTTAATCAAAGTTCACAATCTGCCATGCAGTTCATAAAATATAAACAAAATCTGAAAATTTAATCTGGGAAGATGTAATTTCAACCAAGAGAAGATCAAAAATTCCTCAGCAACTTAACACACATGATTGACAAAAAAGGAAAAACCAAAACCCCTGTAATGTTCGTATTCTATATTTTAATCATAAGATGCATCAAACATGAATATTGAAACTCTCAGGACATACAGATGAATCAAGATCATAGAACACCGTCTAGTCTAGAATTCAACACTAGTTGACATACCAGATTTGCAAAGAAGTCGCTGTCACCCCCAATCAATTTTGAGGACATGCTTGTCTTGGCACAATTGACAAGGGAATCTTTTCCAAGTTTCTCAACCTACAAGATAGAGAAGTAAACACCAGTTAGTCCAATATTGTCATCTCAAATCTTAGCCGCTACAGAAAAACTTTTAATCCTTAATCTGGGAGTCACGACTTTTAATCCTTAATCTGGGAGTCACTCTACAACACTTCATTTGACTCCAGGAAATCATTTGATAAAATAATAAATTTATCACCAATCCACAAAACATGCGTGGGACAGTATCCGAGAAATCAAAGGATTGAAAAAAAAAAAAAAAAAAAGAATTATGCGACCCAAGGAAGAAGCTCCAGCACTAAATATTATGCAGACCTCACTAGCATCTCATTATCTATCATGAAGATGTGTACAGGTTTTAAGTTTTGCAATATGAATCAATTACCTTCACAGCCAACTTCTCATCAACATATTTGCATGCTTCCCTCATAGCAAGCTGCCACCAACATAAGATAATTTTGTATATAGGTTTAAAAATAAAAGCTGCAAAAGAAATTTTTCTGGGATGGGGTTAGGAGGAAATTGCCAAAATGAAACTTACTCTATATCCACTGATTATAGACGTAGGATGAATCTTATTTCTCACCAAATCATTTGCCCTCTGCATAAATATGGAATTAGTGACAAATAGAACATCATTGGAAATCACAAATGGTGCAACTCAGATAGCAGATACCATTTCAAACTACCTTGAGCAACTCTGCTGCTATGATGACCACAGAAGTTGTTCCATCTCCAACTTCCCGGTCTTGAAGTTCAGCCAACTCAACAAGAACCTGTACAGATGAATAGTGATGAATTTCCAAAATACACATAGGTTACCAAAAAGGATTAATACCAAGAAATGAGATAAAAATAAAACTTTCAGTCAGACCTTAGCAGCTGGATGCTCAACCTCTAACATTTTCAGTATAGTAGCACCATCATTAGTAATTGTTACATCACCAATATCATCAACTAGCATCTGATAACAGAAGGCGAAAACCATGAGTCAAGTTAAAAATACAGAACAGAAAAGACTAGACTTTGAATCATGACATCGTATGCGCATTTTGAATCATAAAAATTTTGCTTGGTAATGGCCCAACCATCTTCTCATTTACAGGAAATCAACATTGTTACATCACTCTGCTGCTGATTAAACTTATAAATCCCAATGCGAAAGGCCAAATAGCAAGGATAGGTTCAAACGAAACAGAGATGGTGGTTGAGCCACAAATTATTCACCAAAAGTTAAATTCAACAAGCTCAAAAATGAACCGAAAAAAGAAAGAGCATCTGCAAGACATTTTAGTATAATAAAGACAGACAACTCAACTCTGTAACTAGCCTGGCATAGCTAAGCAAACCATTTACTTTGTGGAATAAAATCTTGCATAATTTAGCCCAAGGATTTACACATCTCCATCCATCTTTTTTAACTCCTCCGTATTAAATTAAATCATCTCCATTCAGGCAAGTTCGCTTTTTTTCGCCCCATTTTCTTCATTTGATCTTCATTTCAGAAAAAGTAACACTTTTTTCCCATCCCATTTGATCCCTTCCCTAATAGCTTTCCTTATCTAGTGTTGGTGCTTACTCATGCTATTGCTTCAAATAGCAAACAACGACGAAAATTAACACTCCACATATGTAAATAGAAAATCTACGCAAACAACAAAGTACCTTGTCGAGTCCAACAGGACCAAGTGACGATTTAACAATATTAGCCACTGCTTGGCATGCCATCACTGCACATTCCCACACAAATATTATCATCACATTACCAAAGCAAAACTACACTGCATACATCTCGAGAGGTAGAGGAAACAATTGAAGCTACCATTTTGAGTGCGGACATCTTGGCCGGACTGGCGGTCACCGAGAATATGAGGAGTTTGCCCCGCAATCGCCATTCACTTCTTCTGGTGTTATTATGATTTGAAGGGAAAAAAATAATAATCTTATAAAATCAAAGTAGCACGAGAGAAACAAAAACAGAAACCCTAGATCGGCTTAGCTGAGTTGACAGTGGAACAGCAGCCCAGCGAGCCAGCAACGATTGTTGTTTTCGAACTCGCGAGAGGGCACTGAGAGGCGCCTCTGGAATGTTCAATAGGGTGAGGTTTTAGTTTTCAGTGTGTGAGTGCGTGCGCCTATGTTCGAGGGTTTTTCTTCTTCCTAGTTCATCACTATAATGATTTTGAATTGCGACGGCGTCGTTTTTCATGAAATTTTCGTGCTTTTGTGTTTAATGGGCCTGGACCTCCGAGCAGAGCACCAGCTACCACGGATACTCTTGGGTTTTCGTTTTTTTTCTTTTTCGGTTTTTATGTTTTTAATTTTGTTTTAGAGTGGCATGCGTGTTCATTATAATTTCGATTTCATCCCACAAATCCGAAATTTTACGATCTAAATTTATTAAAATAATTTTAATTTTATATTTTATATTTTTTGTCATGTTGATAATATATTATTAAATTTATTTTAAAAAAATTCTATATTTATATCAACTAAAATTTTATCATATTATAAATTATTTAATTCATTTAATTATGTTTTAAAGAGCCCTTAATAACAAATAAATTAATTAAATATAATTACTTTAAAATTGCAATGTCAATTTGTATATTAACAAAATCATATAAAATATTATAAGAGATATATACTTCAATGAAAACATTTAATTATGAACTATATGTAATTTTTGTACATGTATATCCACGTATTTCTTAACAGTTCATTTTAAATAATTAATAAATTATAACTCATTTGCATTTTTTTAGATTCAATCTTACTAATTTAATTATATAACCCTAAATCAATACAGTAATAATATTTACGATAATTTTTTTTGATAAATTCTCAAAGTGACTAGTAAGGCATTCATATGAGAAGATGATATTGGATAATTAAAATTACTATTGTTTAGTAATTTATGTTATATAAATGTCATCTCAGTCTTTAAAAGATATCACTAATTTTTTTTTATTATGTGTATTATCACTCAAACAAATATTAAGTCGGATCTTGATTCTATTAATCTTGTTAGGATTATTATGTTATTAAGTACTTCTTTAATTTTGTTTTGAAGCATTTGGGATTTGAAACCAAAGGAGAATGACATTACCATTATAAATTTAACAATAAAACGAGAAATGAATTGAAAAATGAAAGAAAGGAAATAAGTGATGGAGTTAAAATGCTCCATTTGAATTGTGTTTTATTTGAGAAAAGTTGTATTGGAATGTATGAAATTTTTGTGGGTTTTTTTTTTATATAGAAAAAGTATTTTGAATGGAAAAATAAGAGAGAAAATTTTTTAAAATTATGTGAAAGGAATTTGAGTGGGAAAATTTAAAATTTAAAACAAAAATTGTGTTTAGATATTTTATTTTATTTTAAGAAAAGTTAAATTTTTGTAAATAAAAATATTGTCCAAACAAAACTTTTGTGTTTTCACTCCGAGATCGAACATTTAGACCCAATAGCAGCAAAAGGTATTAATGTTTTTATGTATACATTTTATTGTAGAGTGGGGGAGGACAAACAAATAATGAAGGAAAAAAGTAATGCTCCATCCTTGCTTTAAAAAAAAAAACGCATTGAATGAATTATAATTTTTGTAGTTATAAAACACAACGTAATTTAACATTAAATTCATAACATTCTTTTTTATTATATTTTCAGCGGGGACTTGTATGATTACTATTAATAAATATAAAAGTAGGAGTGTAAGTGAGCCAAATATATACAAACTAACATTGTTCGCGAACTGTTTATTTATTTTTAATACTGTTTGAAATCAGATTGTGTTGGTTTAAATTTTTATATTTGTGTTCAAGCTCATTTATGTTTGTTTATTAGTATTTAATAAATGTTTGTAAACATGTTCATTAATACATTAAACGAACACGTTTATGAACAGCTTATTAACATGTTCATGAACAATTAAATAAATATTTTCGTGAACGATTAAACGAACATGTTGGCGAACGATTAACAAATAAGAAAATTTTTAAACAAAAACAAACTATCCAAACACATTTTTATTTCAAAGTTTAGAATTCAAATTTTCCCACTCAAATCCCTCTCACATAATTTTAAAAAATTTTCTTTCTTATTTTTCCCTCCAAAATACTTTTTCTATCAAAAAATACCCACCAAAATTTTCACACACACACACACACATATATATATAACAAGGCATTTCTATTTGTAAATAGAAAAAGTTGCATTGGAATATGTGAAAATTTGGGTGGGTATTTTTTGATAGAAAAAATATTTTGGAACGAGTATTTTTTGATAAAAAGTATTTTATATTATATTATATTATTATTTTAATATAAACGAACAATAAACGAGCTTATTCATGAACACTAAATGAACTTGTTCGTAAATAAAAACGAACCAAATACATGTTTGTTCATATTTTGTTCGTTTATTAAATAAACAGTAAAATCTACTTGTTTATTGTTCGTTTAACTAAATAAATGAATATAAATGAACGTAACTAAATTTGTTCACGAATTATTTACCGAACGTATTAGTTTGTTTATACCTCTATGTAAAAGTGATTTTTTTCTATAAAAAAGGAATTTAAGAATGATTTTCTTTATTGAAAAAAAAGTGAGCGATAAAGAGATTGAAATTTACGCTAAACTTAAAAGAAAATGATCGACTTCCTCAATTTAAAAAAAAATTCACTGTTAATTTAGTGCACGCTCTTAGTTAGAAATTATAATATATTTCATACATGAGTACATATATAATCTTACATTTTTATCTTTACTTTTTAATTTGAGCTGCACTATTGTTGTTATTATTATTAGTATGGGTAATATAAAATTTTGATACCAAAAGACTTTTTTTTGGGAGAATAAATTTTTTTAGGACAAAGAGAGTATATAAATTGACAATTATATTTCATATCCAAATTTCAATTTATCATGATGAGGGGCCGGTCTAAAATAAAGCAAAACAGAATACATTAAAAAAAAAACAAAAAAACAAAAACCTCAAAAGCATCTGGATTGTTGATAAATCAAAAATCAGAGCCACACGCGCAAAAAAAGCATGGCCACTGGCCTCTCCATTCCCGCCACTCCCAACCGCCACCACATCTCCTTTACTCTAAAACACCACCACCACCGACCCTCCACTTCTCTCACCGCCCGGTCATCTTTCACAGACCGATCACAAACGCTCTCAGCAAAGAACCACCTCCTGAGCCTCATTAGCAACCAAGAACGGGGCCTCAGGACCCAGTCCGACCCACAAAAGCTCTCCCAGATCATCCAAGCTATTGACGCCATTGCCGAGGTGGGCAAAGGGACCGTCACCACTGACGCTTCCCTCTCTGCCAACTGGCGGATGCTATGGACCACGGAGAAAGAACAACTCTTTATAATAAAGAATGCATCCGTTTTCGGTACCAAAGCTGGTGATGTCTTACAGGTTATTGATGTAGGAAGCAAAACTCTTAACAATGTCATCACTTTTCCACCTGATGGTGTCTTCTTTGTTCGCTCTGTTATTGAAATTTCGTCGTCTCAGCGTGTGGATTTTAGGTATATTTAGCTCAATGTTCTAGGTGGGATCGCAACCTAGAGTTCAATTTGTGTTTTATTAAAACGTGCTGACATTTGGAGTGCTACATTTTGAAGTTCTATACTTTGATTTCGATATGTATATTTGTACTGTCAATGAATGTTTCCTTATTAGTGTTGGCAACTCTATAATTTCATTACTTCAGCTTAGCCTTAATTTTGAGGCTATAAATTGGGATGCTTGAATGTTGCAGTATGCTCATGGTAAAGTTTGAAGCTTTTGGGTATGTTACATGATTTGGAAATTGATTTGCTGCCAAAATTAGGTCATGTTTTCATTCATCTTATTTGATGGCTCATTGTAGGTTTACGAGTGCAGTTCTCCGTGGAAAAAGCTGGGAATTGCCTTTGCCTCCTTTTGGCCAAGGATGGTTAGTGACATAATCCTGGACTCCATATTCTCCTCAGCTTTAAAGTTTGTCAAGGTTGTCGTGAAATAACTCATAAAGAAAAGGAAGACAACTCTAAAATAACTAGGTTGTTTGCACCCTCAAGCATGTGAGGTTTATTTTGTTGTACATTGAGTATCCAAAATTCTTTGGCTTATAGGTCATATGTTTGTTTTTTGATGTTTCCCTTTTTTTTTTCTTTTTCTTTTTAAAATTCCACTTTCTCATTTGCTTTTGGTTTGCTTGGCGTAAAGAGCTTATTATTTTACTAATTGTCTTGCTCATATGGAGTATATTGATTTCATCTTGGTCACATAGGTTTGAGTCCGTGTACCTTGACAGTGAGATTCGGGTTGTGAAAGACATTAGAGGCGACTATTTGGTTGTTGAACGAGCTCCCTATTCCTGGAAAGAATGAAGGTTGGGATCCATCCTTCACTTGTTTTTTTCTCCTTTCTGTGACTATATGAAAATTGTATCAACAAAAGAACATGGTTATACTTCAACTAGAAAATGATCTAGCCTACTAGTAGAGAAATGTCTGAATTTGCTTCAACTGTTTAGTGAATAGATTTATGGCTATAAGAGTTTTTCTTTTATTCTGTTTATCTCTGTTTCATAAATTTTGTTGCACTTTCTACAACCTTTTTCTTCTTCCCTGAGACTTCAAAATGATGAGAAGCCCTGGATAAGAGGCCTAAGTAGATGAACATAGCCGCGTGCCCAAAGGTTTAAGTGGATGTTCAATTCCTTTCTTAATTGTTTTATTCCTGTTTCTTGCTTAGCAATTTTATGCATCCTGTTTTGATTAGTTAAAACATTGAGATTTTTTCATTGGTGAAAGTCAAGGTGCAACATTTGCACAGTTGCTTTACACCCTAATTGTTTGAACACTTCTCTTGAGCATCAAGAAGACATCTTTATATGATATTTATAGAGATGCAAAGCTGCTTGAGTGATGAGGCATTGAATAATGGGAACTTTAAGGCATAAAGAAACCAGGAATAGCATTAAAAATCTGAAGCATTTACTTTTAGGAACTCTTTTTTGGTTAACATTATGGCAGAGTTATCATTGTCCAGATTCCTTTTCATGAACTTTTTACTGGACTATAGTTACCCTGTGGGGGAGGGCTGATAATTGCTTCTTTACCTGGAAGCATATGAAAGCTTGCTTTCAGTTGGCCTTGATTCTAGGATAAGTAAACGGGTCATGCGAAGCACAGGTAATAATGCACCTACCAAATTTTAGGTACTCTAGTTATGAACAGCTCATTTTGGTTAAATGCATTTCCTCAAATTCTAGACCGCAATTGACAAGATTGCGTTCATGAGTTTGTATATCCAAATACGTGTTCCAAGATGCAGATGTCAGAGTTGAACTTTGGAATCAAGAAGACTAAATTTTGTTAATCAGTGCTTTTTAAACTCACTGTCTAAATGCATTTATTACATGAATGGAAGGGGTTTAAAATCACACCGCTATATGCTATCTCAAACAAGTGTCTATTTTTCAATCATGTCCTCAATTGTGTGAAGAAAACTGGGAGGATATGAGCATCATGGGGACAAAACAAGCCTTGATTATTTGTGACTCAGCAAAGACAATGGGACTTGTTGCTGTTTGAAAGATTACTCTGATCACTGCCAATAAATTATGCATCAAGGTCAAGTATTTCCCCTGGAAGAGAATGGATAAATATCAAGTTTGGAGTCTGACACCCAACTCCAGCATATCTTAGCATGTTTTGTGTCTATACCTTGATGTCTTGTTTACTTTTGTTGTAGCTTTATTACTCCGAGTGAATCTATGCTTTTCCATGGAAAAACAACGCCTTAATGTGAATATATTTTACGTTGAATAAAGAATTAAATATTCATTGTTTAAATAATTCATTCCATAGTCTTGATAAATTTTTTCAAGAACTGATTAATCGAATGAGAATAAAGTTAAAGTTTTTCCATGTGTCAACGTTTACAGCAATGAAATTTGTAATTAAAAGAAAAATCCATCGACTTTGTCATTTTTTGCCTATTATTAGTCAATCCCTTTGTTTTGTTCAATAATCTCAATCTATTTTTTCAATTTTATTTTTCATGTTTGGCAACTTAACTATTTCCAAGTTCTCAATTTAAACTTTAATATTCAAACTGCCAGAATGTCAATTGTTGATATCCCCACATTTTTGCGTACAGTTTGCTCCACTTCAATAATTGATCGGACTAGTTCATGTACCTTCCCAGGTACTTTGTACGTGATGAGAGTTTTGGTGAGTGATAGATAAAGTATGAATTTTATGTAGCGGACCTGCCCAACATTACACGTTTGTGGGCTAGCTGGTAAATTGAATTGAGAGAAAAATTTGCTAGGTTTGGATTGTGATTTATTTGAATTTTTTTGTATTAAAATGTGTGAAAATTTTGGTAGAATTTTTTTTTTAATAAAAAGTATTTTAGAGGGAGAATAAAATTTGAATTGGAGGGAATTTTTTTTTAAAATTATGTGAGAAGAATTTTAAATTTGAAGTAAAAATTTGTTTAGATGTTTTATAAGTTTTTGAGAAAAAATAACTTTTTTTATTTGAGATATAATCCAAACATCGATATTAGAGAGTTCTAAATGCATTTTATAATTATTGCCACATAATTTTTGTCTCCACAATTTTAACATATTTTTTCTCTGCTATGGGATTCTACATCCCAAGAACATCCTTTTGTGCCACATTCAATTTCGTATTATAATTTGCCAAAAAAATTGTGTGGCATGCCGGTGATTTCCCTGAAATTTGGGGTTCAATTTGGTCCTAAATTTTAAAAAATTATACGTATTATGTTTTCAAGGTAATTAATTTGGTTTTATATATTTCATTGTTCATTATCTAACCAAATTAGACTTAATTATGGCAAATAATTGACATGTACATGGCAATTAGGAAAAGGGATGTTTCTTCTTTATAGTCATTTCAAGTACAGAGAAGAGTAAAGTGCGTTTGATTATATTCTAAAATGTTTTTTTTAAAACTATTTTTTGTACTTTCTAATACATTTTTTAATCTCACAATTATTAATTCAAAAAATAAAAAATATATATTTTAAAATATAATTCATACAACGTTTAATTTGTTGTCACGATACTTTTAATAAGATGTCGAGTTGGATGTAGTTTTCAAACCTCAAAAAATTCAAAACTAAGGGACCATTAACGTGAATTATTCGAATGTCGATAATTTTAGGTCTCTTTCTTTATCATTACAAGAATAAAACTATGTCGTTAATTATATTATAATATTTTTCACGTGAAATGACGTGAAATGCGAATATAAAACATCCTTTCTGTCTTTATCATTTTATTGAAATTGACGTGATCGTAACATTCCAAAATCAATACTTGAATTTCTTGTGTAAGTAGTCAAAAATGCCTGCATTTTTCACACATCTGATTGTGTAATATGTGAATCACACTTTGTCATTTTGATGCCCCCTTCATTATCGCCAGAATAATCATGGATTGTGGTACCCACAAACGCATAGGTTTTCTTCCGGGTAGCGGGGTCCAATATAATATTTCCAAACCATCAACATGAATGAATGTTGTTGTGGATGTTTACTGCAACCTTTTTCCTTGATTACAAGCAAAGCCCGTCAACGTTGGGGAAGCTGTTAACGCAGACGGCAATATTTGAAGGAAAGTTTAGGCTCCCTTTTTCGTTTTTCCATTTTGGTTTGTGGCCTCAAATGCAGGAATGGTAGTGAAGATGGAAAACGATGGATGGTGAAACTTTATATATGTGGAGGACCCAGTAGACTAGGAGCAAGGAAAATGAAGTCTGGGGCGTGATATTGGTTTGGATAATTTATTTTAACCTTGCTTAATAAACTATATTTTACAGGAAAATGATGCATAACTGATCTAGATCCTTCGTTTGTTTCCTGTTGTTTGGAGGAAAGCCGCTGCCGGAGTGTGTGTGTGTGTGTGGGTGTATATTTTTAAGGCTAATTGAGGGTTTTGATTATCATGCGTGTATGAACATCTAATTAATTATGGTTTAATATGATGACCATCTTTCTCTTGCATGTCTAAGTATGGACCCGTGAGTTTTTGTGAAGTCAAGTAGGCATGATGTTGATTTTGATGTAATAAAGTAAATGGATAGGTTGTTAGGAAGTTGATTTGGAGGATTTTTTTTTTTAATGCTAATTATAACAATTAAGGAGAATTGGCAAACCATTATAGTTTGTGTTCAATCAAAGAACAAAAAATTGAAAAAAAATTAAAAGCTTAATTTTCTACTCTTGTTCAACGTATATATAAGATACCAAGGAGATTTATTCATTGATAAGAAAAAGAAAAAAAGTGAACAGAAATTGAATTGATAACAACATAAAATTTTAATTACAAACCGTAATTCGATTAGTGATGAAAAAGGAAAATTTTTTATTCAATTCTCCACCTTAATGACAGAAAATGAAATTGATCAAAATCTATTAAATTCAAGTTATATAGATCATTTATCATAGAGATAATATCATTTACCTCTCTTGAGATTTTATAATATAACAAATCGAACCACGTAATTTGAAAAAATAACAATCAGTCCCATTGACTAACAATAAACTTAACTAAAATTCGCAAAAAAACAAAAAGGCTTTCAGAAAATTTGATATAGTTAAAAAAATTTATTAAATTTTTAAAATGACAAAAATTTAATAAAAAATTTTAAATTATAAAGAGGAAAACTTAATAAAAAAATTGTGTTAAAATTTTTAATGCAAAAAGACAAAAAAATTATTATTTTGTCTTTTAAGCTCAAATTTTTTGAGGCCTTTTTCATCTTTAAATTTTATTAATTTTTCCTCTTTAAATTTTGTCTTTATAGTTTAAAAAATTTTATTATACAGTTTAAATTTTTTTATTAAATTTTCGTCTTTTTAAAAATTTAATAAAATTTTTTAAATTATATCAAATTTTTTGAGAGTTTTTTCGTCTTTTTGCTAATTTCAGTTAAGTTGATTGTTAGTCAAAGGGACCAATTTTTATTTTTTCAAATTATGGAATTCGATTTGTTATATTACAAAATCTCAAAGAGGTAAATGAAATTAACTCTTTATCATACAATGACTTTGGTCATCAAAAGAGTGAAACTAAAAGCAATCTTAAGGATTATATGTAAGATTAAAGCTCAACTAGGTGTAAAATTAAGGAATACTACATAAGATTACCCGTGTAAAATCTCTTAGGAAGAAAGAAGCTATGAATCATCCATTCCTCCTCATGCATGCAAACGTACAAACATATTAGGACGTACAAGTTACAAAAGTAGTAGCAGAAATTAAGATGGTTAGTTTAGTTACTTTTTGCCTGTATATAATGAAGTTGAAGGGTAAAAATGGAGCCACGCGGGTGAGGAGGACATGAGAGAGTAGTCCATACAAATGTATGTTAAAGCTTTGGATGGGAGGGACAGAGATCTTCCACTTACGGTAGCTACTTGGGTGGAGATCTTTAGTGGTCCCTTTGCTCCATTGTTTTAGTTAGTGATTTCCAAGGAAACAACCAAAGAAAAAAAATTGACGAATTGGGGGTTTGGAGTGTTCTTCTTTTAGGAAACACTACAAAGCTGTGGTTAATATAGATTCATGCTAGCCAAGGCAGGGGCATGGGGTTGTTCCTTTTTCTATTATTTATTTATTTTTGTGGTGGTCGTTGTAGGATTGTTGTGTCTAAGACGGCCAGGGGTCTCCCTTCTTCTCAATTCCCGTAGGACATGGTATAACCCTTGATTCCGAAACTAAGGTTGTAAAATGGGACTGTAACTCAATGGAGATGGATGATGTGCATGTTTTTTAGTACGTATATAAGGCAATAAACAAATCATGGATTTATTAAGGATGATTTCATGTGTGTCTTCAGCTCCTAAAACTTGTGAGAACATAGAATGTAACGAAATTATACTCACTCAAAACTTAATATTCATATCCCACAATTGTAATAATACACTTTCTCAATATTAACTTTTGCCAAAACTTTAGGGGAAAATGTATAATTAATCGAAATAACCCATTAATTTAGATGAGAGGGATCCATTTGCCATCTTGACTTGATTGTTACTCTATCTAAAATGGGTTGGACGAAGAAACATCAATTACCAGAACAAAAATCATGATTCGTGTATGTGTGATAGACCATGAGTCAAATTTTTTGGACATACGTTGGGCGGTGGTCCTGTGGCCAGAGCATAATACATGTTGGAGGTATATCAAAGTTCAAGAAAGGCACAAAAAAAAAAAAAGAGAGATAGAGAGAGAGAACTGTCTTTCTCCCTTTTGGTTCGACAAGAGTTGGAAGCTAGCTTGCATGAAAAAGTTTATGCAGTTCAATTCTTTGGGTTTCTTTTTTGCCTTAGAGGGTGAAGGAAGGGAAAAGCTAGCAAAGGTAATTAAGTACATTATATATTGTATGAAATGAAAAAGTTAAGAAGATATACAAATAAACCCTAATGAGTGGTTAACTATTTTGGATTCTTGGAATATATTCCTTCAATGATTATAGCTCGTAAAGACAATTCCATTCTGTGGATAGAGTGTTGAAAACTTTTAACCTAGGTTCTAGTCAGGTTGTATATGTTGTATGAATGGGCAAATTGAAGGAAAAGAATCGAGGTAGCTAGGCTAATTATATATATATATGAAGTGGAAGGATTCCAAAATCCTTGGGGGAATTTAATAGCCGTCCATTTCCATTCTAGTGTGCTAGCTACTTGATTCACATCATGAGGAGAATATGTGTTTACAGTGAGTCCTTGCTCATCTATTCACAAGCCGTTCGTTTTCATTCTAAAGTAATAAAGGGATCGTATCATTCTACCTGTTTTCTTTTTAATTTTTTTTTCGAGATTTAAAAAAAAAAGTTATAATTAATAAGAATTTTTCAAATTTTTTATTACCGAAAGGAAGAACATGAAATTCCTTTTCTTTTCACCAAACTAAAAGATTAGATCTTGTCATAAAAAAAATTGTTTAGTATAAATAACTTACTTCTAGTTTTCGACTATTTATAATCGATGAGAATATTTATATGGGGCGATACCATATCCAAAATAATTTTTCTTGTATGTAACTTATTACTTATTGTTTCTTAACACTCCTTGTTTTGTAGATAAAAGTATACAATTTTATTACTAATTGTACTTTCAGTGAAAAATAACGTAGATAAGTAACAAAAATAACATATGAATACGTCTTTTGTAATATAGATAAATAAATTACTCTGGCAGCATTTATATTTTGGGATGAATGAAACATAACTAAATTCGGGTCATACCATCCAGTCTATCGTATCCTCTGTCAGCCTAATTGTTGGCCATAATATTTATATTCCTAATTTACTGCGCACAGAATAAATTCAAGGCTATTTTCCAAAAATGAAAACAGAAAATATATCTATATATATTTCAAAAAATTGAAAATAAAACTCTCTGGTATTAAATGTCTCAAGTAAGGACGTTTATCTTTATAACCAAAAAAAAAAAACACACACACACACACACAGAGTGCTGATATTTAGGAAGTTCGCCTGCTGTCAATTCGGTGGGCTGTCATCCGACCCTTTGGCAAAGTGCAAAACATTCACGCATATCCTGCTTTGCCTCCTCATGTATTGGAAATATTGGTCATCATAAAATAAGAATTGGTTTCAAGGTAGATCGATGTCTGCAAATTGTGGACAATGACTTCTACATTTACCAGTATTTTTTATCCTGTGAAGATGAAGAAGCATCCTATTCCTAACCGTGAATATTATTTGATGTAGACATTCAATATGTATGGCTATATGCTGAAATGACAATGATATATATTGGTATTTAATTCTTTGTTATTGATATTTCTCGTCCATTTTTCAAAGAATTGTGTTACTAACTGCTTTCGTTGTCTAAAATACATTCTCGATAAAATTTTGAAACTGAACCCTTTATATTTTTGAGACAATTCTTGTCTTGTAATTTTCATTTTTAAAAATATAAAATGGAATACAATTTATACGTAAACTTTCGGTGATATTGATAATCCAACGCCCAAGCCTCTGATTCGAGGGAATTAATGTCTAGAGAAATTAAGAAATAAGGGGATATTCTCCTTTGTGAGATTCATAGCCTTTAATTTTAATGGTATGTCATCTTTGGTTCCAAGGCTATAAGGGGGAAGTCGTCAAATCAAATAAAAGAAGGTGGAAAGTAGGTTCCTTTGTGGGACGCAGAACATGTTCTTTGCTCCCCGCCCATTTTCCTCTCAATCTTTACAACTTTACATGGTGATTGTGGGGGGAATATTTCAGCATAAACTCCTGCATATATTAATTATATGATCAACTTTACACAAAATATTCCTCAAGGGAAGTTATGTTCTCTGTTGCTTAACTTAAATTCATATTTTTGTGAGATGATGTTAATTTGGTATAAGTTAAATTATCTTGAATTGACTTAAAGGGATTACTTAGAATCGAGTTCATATCTTTTGTTCTATTTATTATGTATTAATCGCGTTTCATTAATAAAACAATGTCATTTTTAATGAATACTAAACTCTAACATGAAATGCATAAACCTAATAAGTCTAATTTTAATAAAACTATGTTTTTTTATTAATGAAACATGATTTGTACCCAATAAAGGGGACAAAGGAAAGAATCTTAAATATTTAGAACCTTTCTATTCTCATCAATTTGAGTGTTTAAGACCTGAATTTGAATTTGATTAGTTAATCAAAATTATATTAGAGTACTATATGATTTCTATCTAAGAATTTATTAACACATGCATGACGCATGTTTAATTATAAACTCCAAGAAATTTATTTCTAGACGTTTCTACGCACATTGCATTGAAGTGGATATATGATTGATTGATCTTTATCAATTATGAACATTAAAGTGTGGGATGTTTTCTTTTTCTTCGTTTTTTCCCTTTTCGTAAGGGAAAAGACCATCTCTGTGAGTCCAATCTAACAACCATAACGTGAAAATTGTTTTCCATGAATGAACCTAGGAGTGGCAAAACTTTTCATGATTTCATCCCATCTTGTCCCAATGCAAAGACTTTGTTGCATTTCTTGTTGAAACACAACATGGAGGATACTTCTATAAATAATTTTCAGCCAAGCAAGATTCTCACTTTTGCCTCTTGTGGGTTGTTCACAATCACGTAAAAGTATATCAAAGACGTGGACCCAATCTAATGTCTATCCCAATCTTAAGTGAAGTGAGAAAACATTATAATGGGAATGGTGAAGCTTTCTGCAATAACAACGGAAAATATAACTCAGTCCATGTTGATGTTTTACATTTGAAATTTGCAAATGAAATTCGAATGCATAAAATACTTTTTTTTTTATGACGTGTTTGTTAGAAGGGTTAAATCAATATACTTTTTTGTTCTAAAAAAATAGTTCATTCTAAATTAAATACAATTTTTTAATTATCAAGTATAATATCATCATTAAATGCACAATATTATATTTATATTTTTACTTTTTAATTATAACTATACATAATTATTATTAGTAATAGTAATTTTTTTTAGGACGAAAATAGTAAAATTTAGGGCTTTTGTTTTTCGTCTTTGTAAAAGGGTCTCTTGTTCTTTTTTTTTCTTTTTTTTCCGTTGACTCTCTATTTTATATACTATTCTCTACTAAAAAAATTATTCAACACACACACATTTATATATGTATAAACAATAATACTTTAGTAACTAATCATAATGACTGATATGACAAATATAAGAAAATAAAATTCACTCATCACCCTCTTTAAAAAATGCAAAATAATAAAAGATGCTTTTGTCTTTTCATACTTGTCACATCAGTTATTATAAAAAGTTATTATAAATATCATTCCTCTATATGTATCTATGATTAGATTTTGATAACATTTTTTATGTTATAATGTTAAAGCAACATCAAAGTCAAATCTCATGGACAAATGTGTGTACATTAGATTTTGTTGAGCTTTCCAATCGCAAACATCCAATTGGAAAAAGAATCAGTACACATTGTTGCATTAAAATTTGCATTGATACCATTATCACTGGAAGATCAAGTTTATTCTTACCTAAGCTAGTTTCACCAACTTTGTCACTTGTTAGTGTCGTAGGACGTGATAGCTTTGTAAATGTCACATTTGCAAAAGTCAAACTTAATATCTTGTATTCTCAATGCCAATAGTTCAAGGATAGGGAATTTCATTAATTTTGGAAATTTGTTCCTTTGGAAGTTTTTTAAAAAAAAAAAATAGAAAATTTGTGACAGGCTACTCAATGGTGATAACTTAAACGCATATATTCTCCTAATGAAAGTGCAATATGAAAATGCATATATTCCAGCCCATTTCTTTAATTAATCTCTAGTGTACAAAATAATTCTTGAATTTTTTAAAGGGTAAAAAACATTGGAGGCCACTAAATTTTTGAAATCGTATATTTTTGGCTATTGGCAAACCTGATTTTGTTGGAGAAAAGAAAGATTTGATATGATTGGTGATAGAATTACTAATTAGGGATATGATTGGTGATGAAGAAAGGATTATTATGATTGGTGATGAAGATTTCTAGGAGTAACACTTTCCTTTATTATTAATTCGGATAGTGGAAATCACAATCAATCTATATCATTATATATTCAACTTCTTGTATTTTGTAAAGTGGTGCACCAGTAATAAAAAAAATCAAGCGTTTGAAAGTCTTCTTCATTTCTATTTTTTTCTTCTTTCTTCATTTCTATTTTTCTTCTTTAGCCACTCATCTAACAAAATTATATGAATAGCCATTCAATTCGTAAATTTGCCAATTTGTGGTCACTCCGTTACTTTTAACCATTAACAGCCAAACGAACAAGGGCAAAATGGTCAAATTTGCATTCTGAAATATGAGTAAGTGTTTTAATAAATTCTATTTTTTTTGGATAATGAGTACAATACTTTTAAAAATATTTTAATACACTATTTTATATTAAAATATTTTAATATAAAGTTGATTGAAGAAACTTATATTTGAAGGTGAGAAAAAATTAACCATTTTGCCCTTGTGAAAAACATATGGAAGCACTGCCATTTGGTTTTTAACGACTGAAAGTAATGGATGGTCACGGATTGCTAAATTTATGAGTTGAATGACTATTAGCGTAATTTTGTTAGATGAGTGACCAAAAGTATACGATTTCAAAAATTTAGTGACCTTTAATGTTTTTTTACCTTTTTTAAAAAGTTGGTGTTGTAAAACCCAAGATCAAAACACATTATTACCTTCGTGATTCTGACCAAGTTAATTATGTCGAATTGGGAAATAGTCAAAAAACCCTTTTCACCAAGCTTTAGTTTGAAGACATTTTGTTTTAATTAATTGGAAGGTCGATCACCAAGGTTTCATAAAACCCTTTTCAGTAAGCTTTAATTTGAAGACATTTTTTAATTAATTATTGAATTTGAAAGTGTAGAATTTAGGGAATAACTACAGAATTATGCACTATTTTGGTTCACAAAATTCTTGAACTGCCCATCGGAAATTAAAATTGACAATTACGTCCCACCTACGCCACAACCACTACTGATACAAAATTGACCTATTTTCCTTGTTTGGGCCTATCTGAATATGTTTGTGCGTTCGTTGTATCAGCACTCCAAAACAGTGCTTTGCCAAAACCCTCTCTATCTTAACAAATTCACACTATTATCTCTAATTGGATTTTCTTGTAATTAAATCCTATTATTTTCTTTTAAAATGACAAACTTATGTAATTGTGAAAAAAAAAGTGCCTAATAATCTCAAAGAATAACAATATATGGGCAAAAAATATTGAATATTCATTAGAAACAGGATAAATAAAAAAAGATCTATTATACAACGATTACACTTAATACTTTTAGCATAACAGGGCAATTACAAAAGGGGTAACTATTATTTTTACGTGCATGTCTTTTGTGGAAAGTGGCGCATAAAGTCTGAAAAAGAATTTGTATTTAAAACGGGATGAGGGGTTTTGTTTCTTGTGGATTAAGTTTTAGGTAGTGATTTGAAATTACTGAGAAAATTGACTCACTTTAGTAAGAAAAAAAGTGAGTAAATGGTCAGTTGAAAGCAATGTCGGGCCCCAAATTTCTTGAGACCAAAAAACAAAAAAGTAGGTCATTCTTCAACCTAATTTTAGTCCGAAGTGGGTTCAAATCCAAGTGAGAAATAATTGGCTTTTTTAACCTTCTTCACTAGTGTTTTATTTTTTTGGGTTTAAGGATTATATATGAAGGGAGAAAGGAAGGATCCAGTTTTAGAGATAATTTAAATGTGCGTATGAATCATGTTTTAAAACATATTTTTACATTTTTAAAATATATGAATCACGCTTTAAAATGTATTTTAAAGCATCAAGAATGTTATTGTTTATCAAAATCTCAAATAACCTTAACTATATAATAATTGTGTTTTTTCCCACACAATTTTTAATATTGTGTTTGATAATTTATATCTCTTTGTACAAATTATGGACTATATGTTGTTGCTCGTACTCATATTGCTTCATATATGTTAAAAGAATAAAGAGGGTTGTGTGGGGAGTATATTTTTAACTTTGTGCAAAAATATATATGGCTCGTACGCACAAGTTATATAGTTCATCATATCATTCTTTAAGCTAATCTTTCTTTTTTCTTTTTTTTTTTTGGGGGGGAGGGGGTGATGGAAAAATGGGAGTTAGGGGTTTATAAGTCCCAATTGTTAATTATGTGTTAGAAGTGATCATGTCATATTTCGACGCAAAATATATGTATAATAGACTAGTATACCTTTCTGCCTGATTTTTTTTCTTTAAAATAAAGGGAGAAGGAAAGTGCTTGATATTTTTACACAATTGATGAAATTTGAGTTGCATATGAGGTTTGCATTAAAAAAATTTTGTAATCTTAATTTCAGAAGAGTAATGATATTCATAGTGACTTTTATAATGATTTTGTATAGTGACTGATATAATAAGTATGAAAATATAAAATTATCTTTTATTATTTTATATTTTTTAAGAAATATGATGAGTGAATTTTGTCTTTTTATACTTAGCACATCAGTCACTATAAAAAGGCACTATAATTAATCAATAAAAATATATTATTACCCATTTCAGAATAAATTATAAAAGTATTTTTACTACTCCATCGCTACTCACTCTTTATTTATAAAATTGCTTCAAGATCATATAGCAACAAATTAAGATGGAACGTAAATTGCGCATGCAAAACTATTATATTAAAGGTAGAACAATTAAGAAATGCAAGGATAAACGACTAAATATTGATAACTAAATTTACATTAAACCTTTTAGTGTTTAGATCCCATCAACTTATGTTTTTTTTTTCCTTCTTAAATTAATACGAGACATTTTTCTTTTAACTATTAATCCAAAAAGTAGATAATCACCTATAAATTGCAGGTTTACCGCTCATCAATTCATGTTATGGTATGTGAATTTGTATACTTTGGTTGCAAAATACCGTTATTGAAGAAGAAAATTCTATGGCTTGGTGGTGCCATAGGAACCTCTCCTTACGGATAGAAGTTGACACTTTTTTTTTTTTTTGAAAATTTTAAATTTCTAATTTTTATAAATATTTTTACGTTCACTGATTATATATTTCAAACTCCATTTGACCTATAAATCCAGGAAATTTTTAACTTTTCTGACCCACACAATTATATATGAAATTAAATTATTCAAAACAACTAAGACACCTCCCAAACTTTAGCTAGATGCCAAAAATTGATGAACGTATTTTGGTTACCTATGATCTTTCCCATTTCCCAAAACACTCTTGCATTGTTTGTATCTTCATGGATGTGATAGTAGGAGTCAAACCAACTTAATTATTAGTACCCCCATCACGTAACAAGCAGATAAAAGATACAACAAGCAGCATTGATTTCCATTTTTTCTTTTTCCAAAAAATGCTATATTCATCAAGTTGTGGCCCTTGTGGGCATGTGCACTTCCCCTTGGGTAGAGAAAAACCCCAAAATGGGAAAAACTTAATTGGAAAGAAAAACCATCCCCTTAAGAAAATGATTCATATCAAAATTTTCTTATCCGAGATTTAATAATTTCTCTTTTTAAAAAAAAAATTTAAAAGAAATTACTTTTAGTATAAAATTATAATATTATTTTTAATAATAATAATAATAATAATATAAAATTATATATTTAATTATATTAAATATTTTATATTTTATAATTTTAAAAAATTATATTAAATTAAAAGTAAATTCTTATTCTAAAATAGAAAGAGTATTAAATCGAGTAATTAAAAATATATAATTCTTTTATTTTTCACAAGTTATAATAGGGGTTTTTTTTTAACAAAAAATACTTTTAGAATAACTCATATCGCTCACTCCCTAATTTGTGATTTCCAAAATTAGAAGTGGTCTTCACATTTTTTTTGGTTGTCAATTTTATTTTGTATTTTTACATTTTTAAAATCAAAAATAATTTTTACCTAATTTGTAATTTCCAAAATTAGAAGTCGTCTTCACTTTTTTTTTTGGTTGTCATTTTATTTTGTATTTTTACATTTTTAAAATCAAAAATAATTTTAAAAATATAAAAAAAAGATAAGAATTTAACGGAGACAAAGGTAACTGTAGACGGTAAAAGTAAATAATTTTACTGCTTCCGTGGTTATCAAACCTTTTTGCCTCCCTCGTAAACCGTGCTTTCTCTCCCCGAAAAAAAATAAAGAAAAAAGAAGAAAAGAAAGAAAGAAAGAGAAAGGAAAGGGATAAAATCAAGCAAAGCTGCAAGGTCAGCTAGGGGACACAAGTGTCATTTTCTACCCACATTTTAAGGTTCATATTTTTCCTCGTCTCTTTCTCTCTTTCTCTCTCTCACACACACACAGACAACTGAAAACGACTGCGAGTAACCAGTGGCGTACCAGTTGATATCCCTTACGCGCGGCACCCTATAAATAAATTAAACATATAAATAAATAATAATTCTCACACAGTCACACAGTCACACAGTCACAATCCTCTCCCCAAGGCTCTCTATATATATAATGCACACATGTAAAACAAATAAACAAAAGAAGAGAAGCTCTCATTCTTATGAGAATTCACCGACTCAAAGGAAAAAAAAATCCATTACCATTTCTCCTGTGTCTTTCTCTTTCTGTTTCTCTCTTTCTCCCTGGAAGTTGATTTCTTTGTTTCTTCATCCTCGTCTTCAATTAATTGAAGCATAAGAGGAGTAGGAGGAGGACCAACGGCAGCCGCCACAGAAACAGTTGCAAGAATCGAGAATGGTGGATTACCAAATAGTTTGTTGTATGTGCGGTGATGTGGGCTTCCCTGAAAAGCTCTTCCGCTGCAACAAGTGTCATAACCGCTTCCAACACTCGTATGTGTTATTGCGTACCACCATCACTACTACTACTATAACTACCGCTGTCTGCAACCAACCAACGCCTCTCCCGCTCCCCCACCACGCCCCACCTTCGTCATCATCATCATCATCTCACGAATTTTTTGCCTTTCATCCATCGATGATATTCACGCTTGTGTGTGGATTCTTGATGGGCTCAGGTCAGGACCGTGATGGTGATGATGATGATGATGATAGTATGTGGTATGCATGCATGTGTGTGATCATCATTGTTTGATTTTTGACGCATACGCCCATCTGTGTTACACACGTTTCAGCATCATACATAGTTCAATTATTAACTACCCCATTCCCACAACTCGCACCACCTCATCTACCACCACCTTCCTCCGTCATCCAGCCAAGCAAGCTAGGCTGTTCAACTATTTTTCTTCCGTAGTCTTAATTATTAGTTATTAGTCTAAACCATTCTTGTAATTATGCTGAGATTTTTTTTTTTTTTTCCTTCTGGGTTCAAAAAATTTGGCAGGTATTGTAGCAGCTATTATAGTGAATCATCAGAGCCAATTGCAATATGTGACTGGTGCAAAAGTGAGGAAAGAAGTGCCAGGCATGGCGGCTCATCTTCAAGGAAATCTTCAGCTGGAAATGAGGGGGGCATCAGTAACAGATCGGAGTACTCGTCGGGGGAAAGAATCAAGCAGCCTGATCGTGAAGAGGGTTCCGAAAGAGGGAAGAATAATCCCAGCGGAGGTACGCCTTCTCCACGGCCCTCGACTCGAAGGTACAAGCTTCTCAAGGATGTAATGTGCTAAAGTGAAGAAGGCAAAAAGAAAGAAAAAAAACAAAAGAAGAGGGAAAGATGGTGCCAAAAGGGGCCTTAATATTGTGTCAATATCACTACGTTAGTATCATAGTTTTTAAGTGGCTTTATGAGTTTTTATTCTGACTTATCAAGAGAGTTTTGTTGGGCTTTATTTCCTTATCAATAATAATAATAAATCTGTTGAAATCAATCCCATATGGTATTCTTTGGATGTTAATCATATGGTTAAAATTTCACAAAACCATTCTTCCTTGTGAGTTTTATAAAATTTAACATACGTAAGGAGTTTTTTAGTTATATCCTTCTTACTGATAACATAATTGTGTTCAATAGAGAGATATATGTGTGAAGGGTTACAGTGGAAAAGGCACAACAGTATGGTAAATTTGGATAGTGGCACCGGTGGAGAGAGATTTCATTTAACTGAGAAATATATATATTTTTTTCCTTTCATTACCGACCTAGAATTCTTTAAAAGGTAGGGTTTGTACGTGGGTGGGTAAGGAGGGATTGTACTTGTCACATATGGGGGTTATGGATGGAAGTTGCACCCTCCCTCACTTTCAAACTCACTCACCCACAGGGTTTGGGTTTGGGTTTGGGTCTGGGTGTTTTGGGTGGCTTTGTTGGGTCTCTTAAGATGTATTGAATGCGGTTTTCATTCCTTTATGCCAAAGAATTCATAGAACCTAAAGCAGCTACTTACTTTTTCCAGATTCATTGAAGGTATATTTATGATACCCTCAATTATTGTTTCCTTGGTATGAAGACAAAATCAAAACTAAGACTGACTTTACCATTTCTTCGTGCTTAATTAAGCACAACCAATGTTTTAATTCACCGTACTCCATATTTTGTGGTACTAATCCAAGGAAATTACCCTTCAAAACATCCCACATAAGGGCGTATAAAGCTATGCAGCTAGATAGATTTCTTTTTTCTTTTTGGTTTAATGGGTCTATTCCATTGGCTCTGTGTCTCTTCTATTGACCCTTAAATTCTGAGTCATCTTTCAAAGTACAAGAACAGATGACTCACAGTCTCCTCCACTACCCCCATCTGTTTTGTCTTTTTATGGAACTCCCAAGAGAGGCCATTAGTTCTTGAATTGACCATGGAACCATGATACTATCCCCTAACAACAAATCTTTATTCTTCAGTACTACTACAGTACTACTTACATCTTTGCCACCTCCCTCTCTCGACACATTTCCATTTATTTAGCGCATCCCCCACATGCGTTTTTCCGTCTTTCCTTGTTTCCTTTCTCTTCATATTCTCCACCACCACAAACCGGTGAGACATCCATGCGACACGCTGAAAGCTTATTTGAAGTCCAAGCAAGCTATGGGAAGCAAGAATTTTAGTGCTACATTTTTTAGAAAGGCCCTCTTTTCCTTTTTCCTTTTTATTTTCGGTTAGGTGAGTAAAAAAGGGTTTCCATGATTTCGTGTGTCTCTATAATAAAAAATCCTATCGCCTAAGTACACTTTTCTTTGTTTGGAAACTATATATGATCAAGTTGAAATCGTCATCACATGGTTGCTTGGCTTGGCGAGTTCAGTGCTTTCCACCTTTCGTTTCCAACTCGCAAGCAAAGCAACGTGGAACAACTGTGCAGTTAAGTGTATTCCGTAGTACTACTACGCATAGTTTTATTCGCATGCATTATTCTAGTCTTTCACGTACGTACCCTTCTGCTGCTCATTCGTAATAACGAGGATGATGGTGATGATATTTACAATGAGTTTTTCATCTTTAAAAGCCATGCATGGTGCATGGAGGTCAAGGTTTTGTCATTTGCAGCTTAGAACATCAGTTTAAAAATCAATTGTTTCGCCCGTCCACGTACGACGAACGTTTTTCTTCTGCTCACTCGTCGCAGACGCTCGTGGTTGCTTACATGTTCCAGTTTTCTAGTATTAAGCACTTACAAATGTTCCTTGTGCAGAATCTGAGACACAAGACTTGTTCATGCCACAATCTTGCCCTTGGTTGTGTCCCTTGAGTATGAAACCATTCATCACATCTCTGCGGAAGAGGGGAAAGAAAAGTGGGAAGAATTCACTCATATGTTTAATTTGGTTACCCACATGATAATTTTTTGAAGGATAAAAACATAAGCACGCCAGCAGTACTCTCCATCCTTTAATAAAGATTTTTCACTGTTGCCAAAAATATAAAGAAATCGAAATATCAATATTATCACCATTTTTTATTCTTATAAAAATTGGAATTATCCCATATTACTTGAATAGTCTCATCGTGGCTTTTACTTCTGTTCAATACACAATGAAATGAAATGAAATGATTGAAGTTAATTTTAATTGGTTAATTGGTTCAGTTTCATCGATGGTCAACGGGCATTTCAATGATGATTCTTCGTGTATTTTGTGTGTAGAATTTATGAAAATTAATGCTATATATATTTAATTTAACTGAATTCTGAATTTTATTACGCAGAGAACACAAACGTCGCAATCTTTGTGGTAGATATTTCACATAGACATTGCATCTGATCTGAGTGATAAAGAAGTTAATGACGGTATCCTACCACGTATTGGATCCGTGCTACTGAGGCTACAAATTCATCATGTCATCGCCTTAGGCGACACCCAACTTTTTTATGACATTGGACGTTTCAATTTCAGTGGACCAAACCCATGCAATGCTCTTAATTTAGTGCCAAATTGGATTTTGGACATTCCCAAATGAGCACAAAATCATATTATTAGAGGGAGGCTCCACAACGATGCAGATGCGTATGTTTTTTTCGATAAAATTTCAATGTACGTAACGCATTTTTTCACGTGTTGAATGTCCATGTACTATGTGCAAACACCCACATTCTTAACCATTTCTGAAGTGAAAAAAAGAAAAATGACAAACGCGATGCGCACTAATATGATGTATAATTAATCTGCATGCTCAGGTTTGTCATGCATATTTTTTATGCCCTTTCTGTTCAATCTATACATGGAACAAGCAGAAAAGTGAGTTTTAAGTCATTACGTATTTTAATCATAAAATCAGGCATATTTTGTCCCTTTTATCCAATTAATGCTGAAACAGCCATTTATGTGTGTTGAGCCAATCTTATTAAAAACCTAATCTCATTAATTAGCTAGTTCAACCAGTTCAGCTAAGAGCTGATTGTGAATTTAGTTTGATTTTTTTTTTTACTAAGAAACCCGCAATTACTACTAAGGGGCGCAATGACTCGAACTAACTAAATTTTAACTTGAATATAAACATTGTTTTCCTTGCATTAACTATAAAATGAAAATTTTAAAATCTATATGGATTGCATTATGTTTTACATTTTTAACATAAATTTTATGGAATGAAAATTATCTTAAAAGTGTGAAAAACATGTACAAATATACTCAAAATAATAATCCATCTTATTTTTCAAATTGGTTTGGCCGATCCCATTGACCTGAAATGGTGTGGGGTTGTAACTAGGGACATAATCTCAATTGCGGTGTTAGTTGAAATCATCTTTCAATTCACACACACACACACACACACACACCAATATTGATAATCAATAATTGTATTATTATGTGGTGGAGACTGCACGGGTGGTGGTGTGATGTTGACTCACGTGGTTCGTATACACGTGGAGCGTCCTCTGCCTTGCCACGTGGATGCCACTTGGAAGTTTGATGCACACATTTGTATTCCAGGGTCTTACCTCGCGCACGATGATTGTCATATTGGGGTGCACAATGATGGGTTCTGCTCCCCTACTTTTCAGGCCTAGCCAAATATCTTCTTCAATTCTTTATTTATATTCTCTAACAACCCATGTCCATGTATGGTTGTTCAGCTTGTTCTTGCTCTTTTCCCCTAAACGAATAGGGGGATTGGAAATATATATATATATATATATATTGTAAAAAAATTTCTTATAAATATTGTCAGTTAACTTTGAAAAAGAGTTTATTTTTTTTTAATTTTTATTTATTTTTAAATTTAAATTATACCTTATCATTATCAATATAAGGGTAATATTTGGGTGATTTAACAAAAAATATGGATTTTTTTGGAGATAATTTTTTTTTTAAACTAAACTTTTTTTTTTTTTGGATTGAGGAGTATTACCTATAAAAATTATTTTCTTCAGCCAAACAAGTACACAAACTTAATATATAATTAATTGTATAATTTTATATTTTTATTCTTACTTTTTAATTTGAAATATATATTATCACCTTTTAATTCTTCAACATCGGTCATCCAGACATCCGTTTAATTTCACTTAAACTTTATTATGATCATGAATAAATCACTTAAGTTTGAATCTATAAGTAAATCATTCAAATTTGAATCCATAAATAGTGACAATTATCTTTAGAAGATTCGCTCTTACTATAATTTCAATGAATTTTATTAACTACACCATTGCCTATGAGTCTGTTAGTTTATTTTTCAACAAAACATGGTTAAAACTCTGAGCTTTATAACTATTTACGAGTTCAGGATTCCATATTCCGTTTCACTTTTCAATAGGAACTAATACAAGAATTTTGCATTCCAAGTAACTTTTTTGGGGCAAAAAAATTTGAAACTAATTTAAGACGAGGGTAGTGTAAAGAGAATGATTTGGTTGGTTAAGTATGAGTATGATTTTAGAAGTTTGGATGATCACGACAGGTAGAGGCGATTAGATCGAGGAGGAGTTTGATAACTATATATTCCTACTCGAGATAAGTGCATTAAATATGTTAACGTGGTGGAAGAGATCAAGATTGAGTCATCTTGTTTAGCTTTAATATGTATGCACCAGTATCTACATCTATAAAATAATACAACGTTGTACCCATGATTCGAAACTTTACCTATTTAAACAACAAAGTGGTGTAATTTCGTGAGTATAATACTCTCTCCTTCCTTTTGGTTTCCAACATGGATATATTTAGATCACTACAGGTTACCAATTGCAATTTTAATACGGTATTTTTACATTTTTTTAATATATTTTATAATTCATAATTATTATTTTAAAAATATAAAAAATATAATGTATATATACTTTTATTCAATCAATCCAAGATATTATGACTTCTTTTTTTTTCCCCAAAATGAAAATATTTTAATTAACAAATTAAAAGTATAATATGGGAGCATTATTGTGTTTTTTTTTTTGCAATTACTAGTAGTGTGGCCTGGCCCTCCAAAAGATTCTTGAGGGGTAGCAAATATTTGTCATTATCATGATTATAAGTACGATTAGGATGGCTTAAGTTGACATGTTTGATCTGGGACTTTTTAATTGGGGTCCATTTGGATGACTATCTTCTTCAATTTTAATTGAAATCATTAAAAAAAGATTCTAAGGAAATCCGAAGTTGTCAATTGTAGTGATGGTTTTGGGACGATGACATGATCTTTCACTAAGCTTAAACACAAGTAGTGGTGAATCTAACTTTACACCGAGAATCCAAAAGCCATTGACATATTCCATATTCCCACCACTAATTAAGTACGACTTACTATTGAGTACAAACTTAAAAACGCTTAATTATGCTTCTGATTTATGCGGGACCATGATCTTCTCATATATCTCTGCATATTGATTCCACAACTAAATATTAAGTACAATGATTGTATTTTTAATTTCACTACAACAGACCAATTCGAAAAGAGAATAACATCTTGTCCTCCTAATTTATTATTACTTTATCCCTAAATTGACACTTTTACTTAAAATTATGCATGTTAATATTTTATTTAACACAATAATTACATCCAATATCCTTCTAATTTCATACTTTTAATATATTCGAATTATTTAATTACCTGACAATCTCTTATCCATCTCATCTCCTCTCCTTCTTCCCCACCCCCGTTGCCGTTATCCCCCACCACCGCCTTGGAGTTTCCTCTTTAATTTGAACCACAACCTGACCAATCTGTGCGGTTGTTATTACAGGCATAACATAATTATTTAGGGATATGTAATTTGACAATATATTTGAAGATTTGAATGTAATTATGCAAAATGAATTTGTGTGTAAACGAGGATATGAAGGTACATCTATTATTTGCATTATTGGTTTTGATCATTATTAGTGATTTATGAAAAAATTCAGTGTTTAATACCATAAGTTAAATAAATATCTTTCTGGTGAGTAAGAGTAATGATACTAGGGTGAAAATATAATTAATGGATAAAAGTTTGATAATAGTTGTAGTTGTCTTATCATTACTCGTTTCCAACTACACACGAAAGAAAACTCATCAGTACAAAGTCATTTCTTAGGTGATTTGCACCCTCATTTTTATGTAGTACTCCATGTTTTGCACAAGAAGAGTAGAGTTTGGCAATAAAGTAGGTATGGGACAAAACAACCCCACCCCGCCATCCCCGCTCTGGTTAGATGGTTAGATGTAAGAGAAAAAGAAAAAAAGATTTTTTTCATTACTTGTCTCGTCACTTTTTTTTATTTAAGTACGAGGAGAAAAACTTCTTTATCACTCATCCCATCATCCGCTCTACTCGTCCCCGCGAAGTTAAATGGGGTAGATATTGGTGGGTGTCAAATACTCTTGCTATCCTTAAAGAAGAGGCAAAAATTTTAATAAAAAAAAAATTTATGAAATTAAGTTTCTTACCAGTTGTGCGTTAGTGGTTATACTTTAAACGTTGGAACTTCGCCAGGCGTATTAAACAGCAAATTTTTCTCTCCTCATGACTTTATAGTATAATTTATGGGTGTGTAAAAAAAAAAAAAAGAGTTTCTTATCATAGTCCATGTCAAAAATTTCGCTAATTCCATTGCGGATGAATGGATGCATGGATGGAGGGCATTTGCTCTTATGATCACCAAAGCGGTCATTTTGGCTAAATGGGGAAAAAGAAATTAAGATATGAAATGCCGCAATTGCAGCATCATTTAATAAAGAGGTTGGGTGTTGCTCTCCTCTCTACTCTCGAGGCCTGGAAGTGTTGCTGGTTTATGCAGTTACCGTGGTGATTTGAAGAATAATACTCCCTTCGTCCAAAATATATATATATATATATTTTCAAAGAATTTTCTTGTCCCAAACAAAGAATTTATTTTTAAATTAAAATTTTAAAATATTCTTACTAATTATAATTGTGTATACTCATAATTAAAAATTAATTAAATCACATTTTTAGTCCGTTATATATGAGCGAATAATTTTTTTTGTTACTCATTTTTAAAAATGAGCTTTTTAGTCTTTAATATTTTAAAAAATAATATTTTTGGTTTCATAACGACTATAATCTATTTATCCTTTAACTTTATACCCATAAAGTGCACATAATACTTTTTTAAGGGTAATAATGTCTTTAAAAAAAATTATCTACTCTCTCTTTCTTCACTTTCACTTCCAACATCTTCACCACCTCTTTTCTTCATCTCCACCTTCATCATCTTCACCACCTCTTCTTCTTCTCTATCTCCACTTCACCATCACCACCACTCCCACCATCATCTTTATCACCCCCACTTCTTCTTCTTCTTCATCTTTACCTTCACCATCACTACCATCCCACCACCATCTTTATCACCCACCTATTTTCCTTCTCTAATTTTACCTTCACCATCTCCACCATCACCTTCATCATCCCCACCTTTACTCCTTCTCCACTTTCACTGTCACCATCTTAATTTACCACTTTTATCACCGTCTTCATCATCCTCACTTCCAAACTATTTCAAGTTACCACCATCAACAACTTTACCACCTCCATTTTCATAATGGTAGCAATATCTCTATTCATCTAAACACATCTCAATTGATCAATTATTAAACTATTGCCAAAAAGCCCTAATATTTCCTACCCTAGTTTACTCAAAATTGAAAGCAAAGTGAAAAAGAAGAAAAATATATGGTATGGTGAAGAGAGTGAGGTGACCCATTTTCTTTCCTTTATCTATGCTTCGATGGTATTGTGTGGGTCCATTTTTTTTTTTATTGATAATTTCAATAGATATTTTCTCATTGTTGTGTTTGGAACCAGGATTTGGTGAATTTTAAAAAAAAAAACATTAGGGAGAGAAAGAGATAAAGATGATGTAAAGACACAAACAATTGGGCAAATCTTGAAACTCTAAAACATCATAATTCAGTACAACTAATAGGATGATGTGAAAGTGAAGGCGATACCTTTAATGGTATTAATCAATGAGGATGGGGGTTGATGTGAAGTTAGAGTTTGAAAACCCTTACTTGAGCTACTAGAATGAATTGGCGGAGATGGAGGTGGTGGTGAGAGGTGGAGTTTGTGGCCTTTTATTGAAATCTATAAAAGATGAAAATGCAAAAGTTACTCCATCTCAAATAAAATGAGAGAGAGAAGGAGGCGAAGGTACAGTTGGAATTAGTGAGGCAATTAAGACACTTTTTTATTATTGGAAATATCAAATTTACTGGAGAAATGGGTTATAGTCGGTCATTCGACTAAAAATGTATATTTTGAAATTATAAAGAACTAAAAAGATCACTTTCAAATGTGATGAATGAAAAAGATTTTTTTTAAACAAATGTAAGGGATGAAAAATGTAATTTAATCTTAAAAAATAAGAATAAAAAAGTAAAATCATACATTTAGTAAGTACATTAAGTGTGTTGTATTTAATAATTAATAAAAAATTATATCTAAACCAAACTGAACTCTTTTTTTTAGATAAATGGAGTAATAATTATTGGCCACCCGTGTTCATCGTCACGCTATGGGATCAAAATGAATTTTTACCATGAAAGGAATTTTTGTATTTTTTTGACATACTAACTCAGTCTTTTAAAAAAATAATAATTTCAATTTTGTTCCAAAGAAAAAAATTTTAATGTCAAATTCTTATATTTTCTTTACTAAAAATAACAATGCATAACCTAAATTTAAAAGTAAAAATAAAAATGTAAAAATATACATTTAATAGTACATTAAATATATTGTATCTTGTAATTACTATATATATATATATATATATATATATAAAATCAAAACTAAACTTTTTGAGATTGTCGGAGTAATAATTATGAGATAAAAATTAAATTATGTTAAAGATATAGTAATAGAGTATTATTTTATCAAATTAAACATAACTGTGTGCATAAACTCATATAGTGACCATCAATAAAATTTCACTTTTATATTAAAAAAATGACTTAAAAGAAAATTTGATAGTGGATTGTTTTTACCATTTAGATAGGCAATTTGCGTTTAATTATATAAATATTTAAGAAAGAATTCCAGTTGTAAATTGAAAAAAAAATGAAAGAAATTTATAAGTTAAAAATTAGAAAGTGAATAAAAATGTGATGTTCGCATTCAGAAAATGCACCCAAATGGATTGGGCGCATTTCCTGAATGCACCCAAAGGCTTGGGCACATTCCAGCTCGCATTTGCTAAATGCGCCCAAACTTATTGGGCGCATTTAGCAAATGCAAACATCACACAAATTTTCATTTTTCATTTCTCAACTTACAAATTTTTTCCATGTTTTTTTTCACCCCCAAAGTCAGCGACCCGCTAAATATTTAGCACTAGCAAAAACGTAAAAGATTTAAGTCAAGTAGGGAGCGATGGCGATAGAACCGCTGACAAAGTGGAGCTGGAAAAGGCGCATGGCTCCGTATGGAAACCTTAAACTCATTAAAAGCGATGTCCACCTTTAGTCCCCGAGAGTGTTATATAATTTGTAATTTGGTGCTCAAGACATGAAGACACCTGGATTAGGCTCGCCCAACCAAAAAATTAATCCTACTTACTTCATTTTGAAAGTTAGGGTTCTTTCCTATCTATAAATTTTTCTCCCCAATTTTTTTTTTCCTTCTAATAAATTTTAGAAATGGTTTTTCCTTCCTATGATTTTGTTTGTGAATTTTTTTGGAGAGGGGGCACTAAATACATTAGCTAATTGCTAGCTATATCTTTTTTTTTGTTTTTTTAATGTAATTGGTGAGCTGCTTGCTCCCTTCATTTGACCTCCGATGATCAACACCAATGTTAATGACGATGATCAACAACAATGTCGGAGACAAGGTCCATGAATATCTGTGTTATAAAAATTGGATCAAAGTGTGAACTAGTCAAGTTAAGTGGCTAAGAGTCAATTGGTCGAGTCGATAGTAAAAAATTAGATGACGTCATTATAATGTGAAAAATATAATGTAATTATAAAAATATTAATATTAGTATAAAAATATATTAAAAATAAGTTATTTAATTTTTTTTAATGTAGTTAAATTTAAATTAAATATAAATTGCATGAAATTTCAAATGTATGATTGAATAATTTCATGAAAGTAGTATAAAACATTTTTTTAATAAAGAATGTGTTAAAAATTATAAGAAATCTTTTGTATAATTCTTCGACATATTAAATTTTTAAAAAGATTAAAAAACTTTATGGGTAAAAATTCAAAATAAAAGTACTAAAAATCAATTTTACAAAAATTTAGGATCAAATTATAATTTTTAAAAATTAAAATTTTATTTTAAGAAAAAAGAGATAAAAACCAAGTCATAACCGAATTAGTCAAACATCTGAATTTAACCAATTTTTAAAAATAACGTTTTTTTATTTAAACTCGAACTAAACCCAGACTCAGTTCGCGGTCGGACAGCCCTGGTCTGGGTTTAAACACACGGCCGAACATCAAGTCAGTCAAGGCTATTGTTGTCTTGTATGACGAGAAGGCAACGTATATTTCGTTTAAACTCTCTTCCGGTATTTAAGGGTTAATAATCCATTTCTTGCGTCGTACTACAATTCACTTTATCCAATCCATCCTTATCCTTATTATTAACAAATAAAAAAAAATCAATAAAAAAGGGATAGAACTTTAAATTATTGTAGATCTTATTTTCTGTTAACCTAGATTATGTAAAACAACTAAGAGTAATGAGATTGACATTTTATTTTCTATTATTAACAATAGTATTAGTGACACAATTTCATACTTTGAGAGGCATGTGAATAATTAATAACAAAAAATAGAGTGTCTGTCAATATCATTAACTAATAATTAAATCTATTACTAATTACTTAGATTGTAAAATTGGATTGAAATTATGTGGGATGGGAGGTTAGTTAGAAAGCCCACATATGAATGAAGCTAGTGAGCATGACACAACACATTTGTCTGCTGGTGATGTTCTTGTCTTCTTCAAGGAAATTTCCACCAGCTCCCACCAGCTCCACCTGCCTAAATTTGGTTATTACCATTATTCACACTTTGGTTGGTGGTGGGCTTAATTAAATTGCTTACAAGTTATTTAATTTTTAATTCATCTAGTATTCTAACTTGCATTGGTTAAAACTAATCCAAAATACTAAATATTTTAGCATTACATAATTTATGAGCAAATTAATCTTCTGATCACCAATTTCACTTCTTCAATGTGACAACAGCAAAGGACTAAATTAAGTTACCAATCCCTTTTCTTCAAAAACATATAAATATTTTGCATACAAGCAAGCCAATGGAGGGGGAAAAATCGCATATGAAAAAGCCCATAACTCTTTGAGATATGAGTACACAACGAATTAATTACACTCTTTAAGATCATATATACATACATCAATGTCAGAAACTGCTGCTGAAATTAATATCAACTCATTTGGAGTAAAAATGGAATCATTGCCATGATCAAAACAAGCCATGTTGTTGACAAAGAATTATTTCTTATCACCTGAACTGCTGCTGCATCATTTGAATATATATCAGATTCTGATAATGCTCCAATGGTGAAATTAGGATTGGAACCATAAAGTGCTTGTATACCCCTAATATCATCAAGCTTCAGATCAACTTTCTTTTCTCTAGGCTTCAAGCTTGGATACATTACGGCTTCCTTAACAGATGTATGAGCCAACCCCAACAGGTGCCCAATTTCGTGGGTAGCCACCGACTCCAAATCTATGGCCACAGACGATTTCTCAACATCAAAATCTACAGCCCAAGTCTCAGCAGCATCAAGGTGAAACCTCCCACTTTCCGGAGAAAATGCATGCGCCAGAACCCCAAGAACACCATCGAAAGCCTCTCCGTCTCCATGATCACCGCTATAAAACCCTATTTTGATATCCGCAAATCCATAGTCATCCGTTTCCAAGAATGTCACGGGAATGACTGATGCCCAGTGCCCAAATGCGTGTTTAAAAGCATCCCTTATACTCGTCATACTCAAAGAAGTGATTGTATTGACGGGGGAAAATGAGTAAGTCAAAGTCATCGGTATGCTACGAGCCCATCTCGGCTGGTCAGGGAAATACTCGAAATGTCTCGTCGCATGCAAGCGTTTGCGTGCATGATCTTTTACTCCACACCTCGGGGACATGATTTGCACGAGTGTTTGGGAGTCCAGCTTACCACTGATTGGAAGGTCTAACTTTGCTTGATATCTCATCAGGGCATGCTCAAATTTTGCATCGAACAAATTGGAAAAGTTCATCACTTCCTGTGCTTCCAGATAACCAAAACGATGAAAGTATTTCTTGAGCTCCGACATTTGACTAATATTGCTTCCTCTACTCGCATCGAGAAATCTTTCAAATTTTTGCCAAGCGCAGGCATAATTTTTGGCTGTTATTTCCTGTCCAGCCTTGTTCACCGGGGCTGTTCTAGAAGACAAGCATGGAGAAGTGAATAGAAGTTGGAGGAGAAAAATCCCAGTAAACAATGAAAACATGGTAGGCTGGTGGTTTACGAGGGGTGGCATTTCGACACATATGTGCGGTTGGAACATATTAAGCTCTTGCAGTCGTACATTACTATATAAAGAAAATGAATTAAGTTCATGTTTCTAATTATGATCGATTTCATTATCTGGGAAGTACATACTAAGTGGTAGTTAGATTATATATAGGATATTCTCTTGTTACCATTGATCATAGATATATGAAGATTAGGTTCACAGGTCAAAATGGGGTTCCTACGAGGATGACTTCATTTAGAAAAACGTATGATGGAGAAGTTAAGATCCATGAATCTTCTTGGTTGGGCGTCTTTTTCTTGAATCAGACTTCTCAACCAAATCAGTTGATTAATATAACATTTAAAAGTAACTTCCATACTTTGTTTTAATAATTATAACAAGTGATCACAAGAAAGAACATCCTATGTGGCTGAATGGTTAGTCAAATGTTTGATTAGTTAGGGAGAGGGATTAGTTGGCTCACATTTTCTCAAGTCTCTTGGAGGGTGTCAGAAGCAAAGGCAATTGTTTCATTTTCAAGTTAAGGATGGGTGACGAAATGAAGCAAACAATGCATGTTCGTCTCTGATCAGTACGTACCAGAATGTTTTCTGCATGCGTTGGAATTGAAGGGCCCTATTTTCATATGTCTCCTCGCATCCTCGCCAGCGGTCGTTGAAGAAGTGCAAAAGACTCAAAGCGGTAAACTCCGTCCTCTTGAAGTCTCCTTTTCCATTTTAGCATATTAATTAGGTAGCTCAAACTCTCGGCCACAAGAGTTCAATGGTTACTCTCAATAAAGGTTTGAATAACTAATTTCACCAACCCAAATATCTAACTTTTTAATATGTATATACTTTGAAAAATATATACATATATGGTGTGAGGAATGAGGAATAATGATATTTAAGGTACAAAAAGGAAATTACTTTTTTGGTCCAAAAAATAGAGTTCATTTTTTATTTTATGCAATTTTTTAAATTACAAGTTATAACACACTTAGTACACTATTAAATGTATAATTTTATATTATTATTATTATTATTAATTTACGTGATGCATGGTCCTTATTAATAAATGTAATATTCTCTCGGGCCCAAAAATAAAATTCAGTTTGAAAATTTTTCCTTGTTCCAAAAAAGAGTAGACTTTTGGTATGAAATTTTTGTATTACCCTTATTAATAATGACCATTTATAACCCAAATTAAAAAGTAATGATACAATATAAAATTATTACTCCCTTCATTCTAAAAAAAAAAAAAAGAATCTACTTTGGTTTAAGTACAACTTTTTATTAGTTATTATGTACAACACACTTAATGCACCAACTAAATATTTAAATTTACATTTTTATCATTACTTTTAATTGTGAGTATGCACAATTATTATTAGTAAAGATATTTTAGAAATTTGATTTGAAATTGGACTTTTCTTTGCGAGTATTTAATAGTGTATTAAGCGTGTTGTACTTTGTAATTTAAAAAAAAATTTGTATCAAATCAAAATAAAACTCTTTTTTTGAGATGATAGAGTATAAAAAGAATTTTACACAAAAAGTAGGTATAAAAAGAATTTTTCAAATCTGAACTTTTTTCTAGAATAGATGGAGTATTAAATTCAGTCCTTGTCTAAGCATGACTAGAATGTAAAAATTAATTTGACTATCTAATTATCAAAAGTTATGTGAATATCTAATCAATCATTGATAAAATTTACCAAAACTTTTAACTACGAGTATCATTAGTCATTGATTAAGGAGGAATGAAATCAAAGATCAAAATTAGTAAAGATGAATAAACGTTCCAGTGGGCCACTTAGACTCGGCCCCAAAAGGGTCATATCGATCCTGGACTCCCAGTCCAAAGATTTAATGGTTTCTGCCAAGCAACCCAACTAGAATGCAACAGGCCTAAAGCCGTCCAGACCAAAACAACTGGACGCCATAGGTACAGAGCACCGACACCATTTTTTTTCAGCTATTAATTAAAAAGGAAGAAAATGCAGTTTATCATGTTGATTAGTATGATATTAAATATATGTTATATATAATATCATTATTTTTAGCTCTTTTTATAATATTTTTTTCTTGAAAAATATCATCTAATTTACTTTTTTTTAGTTGTATTAGAAAATAGATATAACTATTAACTAATTGTTCAACGATGGATCTTGTAGGCAAATTTTTTGGTTGTTTTTGCATTGGAGAGCCAATTTTTGTTCAACTCGAAAAAATCTTTGCATGTTTATATTATTATTTGGTAAGTTTACGCCCCATAGAAACATTGAAAACAAAGTTTTCTTATGAAAAAAATGTCAATTGCATCACATTCTTCAGGTTTCTCAACCCAATCAAATTAAATTTAAACGAGAAAGGACATATTTTACAAGTATCATCGTGTTGCAAGAATAATTTAACTTGTTATTCCTAACCCACCCAAAAAAAAAAAAAAAAACATGTGTGTGTGTGTGTGAAAAAGTTGGGGCCAGTTGCATTGACTATTGAGTGGACTAAGAAAACGTCAGCGCTTCTCTCAAGGTTTGGCAGATATGGGGTCAGAGACAAGAGTTTTGATGGGCCCGTTCATTAATCAGGCTCACATTTGCAGGCTACGCAAAATTTCCACGCTTATTTACGACTTCTGAGTTTTGACTGAGGCCTGCTGAGAGATGGGCCCATCTTCGATTTTTCTCCCTCGGCTGCGGAGTGAACTGCCAACGCATTGAGATAAATTTTCCAAACCTTTTTCTATTTCTCTCAACTCTTTTCTTCTGTTTTTTTACCCTTCCATTCCTTCCAATTTTCCTGTGCCTCTACATTTTACCCTTTACATGATTTTCATCTAGATCGAGATTTTACATCCTTAAATCCGAAAAATATATTGAATACGATGGTTACTTTTTGTTATTATTGTTTAGTACAGTAAGAAAATGATAACATAAAACTATCTGTGTATTTGAATTGTATTTTAAAATGTATTTTTATAATTTTTAAAATAATTTTTTATATTTTCAATACACATTCTATTTTCACAATTACTCTTTTAAAAAGCATAAAAATACATTTTGAAACATAATACATATGCACCATATGCGTTTTTATTTTCCAACCTCTAATATTTTGGTTCAATTTTTCAAAAATTTGATAACTTTTGAAGCAGTGTGGATTTCGTTTTTTCTTATGAAATTTCTTGCGCAGAATCGTTATGTACCCAAAAAAAAAAAGTTATTAAAAAAAAAGATTTTTCCTATAAGAAAATTTTTTTTTTGAATGAAACTTTTATAGTACCGTTACTAGTAATGATTATGCATGATTTAAATTAAAAATAATAATAACTTTGTTTACTTAATTTTTGTTGTGTTCATGCTGTCCCATATTAAATTAATTAAAAAGAACTAAAACACTTAATAAGTAATAATAACCCAACACTCACTAGTTTAACATTTTGGAATAAGGTGAACTCTTATTGCTTATTTAACCGCTTTAATTAAACTCCTTGTATATAAAACCTCCCTAACAATTATACAATACTATATTATACTTTATAAATCAAAAAATATTATAATGATTCAAAAGTAAATTCATCCTTTGAACGAATAAATGATATGACGTCAAATGTACATATTTATTGTTCGCATTTTTCTAATATTAGAGCAAAATTGTTTGATTTGGATGTATTTTTTGTTTTAGGTATGAAAAATGAAGAATTGTAGAAAAAGGGATTAAAAACAAGATTTTTGTAAGAAATGCAACCAAAAAACTTTAAACTGTTAGACGTGGGCTTATCCTATAGATTAGAACCAAGACCAGAAATCTCCTTGAATAAGGTGTGGCCACGTCTTATCAACTATTGAGTTAAATGAATTTGAAATTCAACAAAAAAAAAAATTATTGCGAATTGAATCAATACAGTTTGTGTTACAAAAATCTAAGGCCTTGTTTGAACAAGGAGTTTGTATTTGCAAATAAGAAAATTCTCAGATAAAAACAAACTATCCAAACACATTTTTATTTCAAATTTTAAAATTCAAATTTTTCCACTCAAATTCCTTTCTCATAATTTTAAAAAAAAAAATTCTCTCTTATTTTTCCTTCTAAAATACTTTTTCTATCAAAAAATACTCACCAAAATTTTCACACATTCCAATACACCTTTTTTCAAATAAGAACAATCTAAACGAAACCTAAGACATTAGATTGTTAGTTTTAGATGGGCTATGTTATCATTACTTTAGATATGAAATTGAAATTAAACATTTTTGTCATCTTATATTGTCTTATCTAAACTTTATCTAGACCTTATCAACTACTCTATATAAGAATCCTGTCAATTGTCTTTCACAAGAGAGAGAGAGAGAGAGTAGAGAATAGAGTTGGCTTGTAGAAAATAGAAAGTAGTGTATGTCATGTCACCAACAGTGGCTAAAAAATTTCTTTCCGATTCAAGGGAATAAGTTGATTCAATTGCTATCATTATGAGGTCTTAAATTTAATTCTTCTTCAATACTTCCAATTCGAGTACTTGTTGAATATTGTTTTTCTTTTTTATGGATGAAGTGTGTTGGTCAATCTAACAATTTGACTTAACACTCTTCATTCTATAATTATGCATGAGTTTAGTAATCCGTAATTGCATGGATGAGAGAACCAAGTAGCAACTAGATTGATGATACTGTACATAATTAGTCTAAGGGAATCAACAAGATAATATTGTATAATTGCAACTATCTTAATCATACAATATTGATTTAACTGATTTCATAGGTTTTAATGCTATTGTTAAATTGACATGGAATGCAGTTATACCTAGTCAATTAAGGGTAAGTTTTGATTTGGGTGCTAAGCTCGGTCAATTATTTTAGGAAAACTGAGAATTTATTACGGCTATTATAATAGGTTGTTTTCGAGTTAAATATTTGAATTTGCAATATGATTATTAGTGACCCATGATTAATTATGCAATCAACCATTGGATCGAAAGTTTGGTAAAATTGGTATTTCTTTCTCTAACTTTTATGCTTGAATATTTATTTTTATTTTAATCCAATAGTTAATAATTTCAAAATTTCCCCCCTTATTTTATTTATTTTTAATTTATTGTTCAAAACTTAGAACTATACTTTGGTTTCGTTGGGATTCAATGCACTTTTGTTGCAAATTTATCTTACAATCACTTAAGAACCAGTGATTAATTTTGAGAGTTTCAACAATCCCGTCAATAAAATACTTTCATGAAATTACTTAATCTAATACTCAACAAGGTTTGTGTGATGCGAATTAAATATAAGTGAATGTCTAAAATTGTGACAAATTTAAGTTTTACAATAGTATTTTGGTTGGTTAACTAGTGAGTGATTACTTCGTTTTAGTACTAGAATATCACAAATTGAACGAGAACATCCATAATCCATGCTAGCTTTGCAATCGAATAGGCAGGATGAAATGATCCTTGGAAGAAGGTAGCTAAACTTTGTGGCAAGTATATAATAAATAAGGAAAGAAATGCGTGCAAAATGGAGTTTGGTCCCCTCCAAAGTCCAAATATAATCCCAAAGAGAAAGGAGGAAAAATTCAAAAGAACAAAAGTTAAAAAAAGAATTGGTCCCCCTCTTTCCCATGGATGGATCTTCACCCCTTTTCTTTGTTTTTCTTTTGGTGTTTCATTAAAAGAAACAACACTGCGAAGTGGTATGTATGCGAAGGATTCAGTGACCCCTTACCTATTACGTCACTCAGTAACGTCCCTATTTTGTTAATCGAGTCTGATGAACTCCACGTGTCAACAGCCCATTAATTTCACCATCCGTATGTAGAGTACTTTCTCTCTCACAGTCTAGTAGTAAAAAACGAAAACGGATTTCCCTCCCAAAAATACTATTGAGCCTGCAATGTACTTCACACGTGCCAATCATTCCATGACTTATTTCTTTTTGTTTTTCAATTTTTATGCACTCCAAAGCAATATTTAAATTCAACATTCAAAATAAAATTTATTATGAGTTATTATGTATAATTAATGAGTCATTAGATGTATACTCCTTCCCAAGTTAGAGATTCTTCGCAATTATTATATATTAACTGTGTTTAATTAATAAAATAATATAATTTTATTAAAATTAGAGTTTATACATTTTATTTTAAGATTTAATATTTATTAATAAAATTACGTTATTTTATTAATAAAACATGATTGGTACATGTTAATTAAAATAAAAAATCTATCCTCCATTTTCACTTGTATCTTCATTCATCAAATGTGTGGTTCACGAAGCCCAAAAAAAAAAAAAAAAAGCTCATGATATCTATTAAAAAGAGTTTACTTTTATTTTAATATAATTTTTTTAGTTAAGATATATAATATAATTGATATATGATTAAATGTTCAATATTCTATTTTTATTCATATAGTCATATATAATTGTTATTAATAAGTATATTTTGAATATTTCATTCAAAAGTGACTTTTTTTAAGTAACGAAAGAAGAATATTATTATAAAAAGGATTGTAAATTTTTTGGGCTCTAACTCAAACTAACAATACCCCATAGTGTATATGGTTAGATTTTTAAAACGCGTTTTTATATTTTTTATTATAATTTTTTGATTTTTAATATATTTTTTATTTCATAATTACTATTTAAAAAAATATAAAAACTTGTTTTTAAACGCTCTCCGCATATATTAATGTTTAAATATTTTGTTCGTCATTTTGGCATTACAAAAAAAATTATGTATCGACAACTCTTTCCCAGTTAGGGAATTAAAGAGGAGGAGGGATGGACTCATGGACATTAATTTCCAGTTATGAAAGTACGAATTTACCAGCTGCGCATGCAATGGAATTTGGCAGGGAAGTACAGTTTTACTCAAATTAAGCAACGGGACATTCTCCCTCAACTTTTAATTTATATATGAAATTTTTATTTATTTTTTATTTTTTTAGTTTTTTTCATTACAAAAGAAAAAAAGATGTTTGATTTTTTACCCTGGGGTGACCTTTCTTCACTCAATGAATTTGATTTTCAAAACCGCGTAGTCATTTGTAATTGGCTTCTATAAATTGTATTTTAAAATATATTTTTATATTTTTAGAAGTAAAAATTGTGATATAGAAGTTATTTAAAAAATATAAAAAATATATTTTTTTGAAAAAACATTTTAAAAAATAATTTATACATGCCATTATATTATTATGTTGGATAACATTACCCATGGAATAAACACAATATAACAAAACACAAAAATTATTTTTTTTAATGAGGATATTTATAAAAAGTTTGAGTATTTACCAAATAAATTGTTCGTTGACTATAACTTTTTGCAAAAATTAATTGTGCAAATATTGTGCTATATTGGATTGTATCTATAAATTATGTTTTAAAATACGATTATATATTTTTTAATATAATAAATATGATATATAAATATATTAAAAGTATAAATGAGGTGTGCAAACAACAAGGTGTGAGAACAAATTTTGTTAAATCGATCAAATGGGTTTTGAGAAAAAAGAAGAAGAAGATGGAGTGAAGTGTTGTGTTTCTGCCAGAGAGGTGTTGTAGTCTTTTTTCGGATGGAAGTGCTATAACAGAGAACAAAAAAAAGAGGGTGTTATTTTTGTAAAGTCAATGATCAAAGGTGTTATATTTGTAAATTTCCCATAGTCCTTCCGCTTCAAGAAAGAGTATAATTTGATTAAATTATAATTAAATATATATATATTTTAAAAAATTTAAATATACATAATTATTATTAATATGAATATTTTAAAATTTTAATTTAAAAAGTAAATTATTTTTTAAATGAGAAAAATTTTTGAAATAATATTTTTTTTGGGACGGAGTGAGTGTTTTATTTCGTGGAATGGGTGTTGAGTGTTGTTATTGCCACTGTGGTTGATATGGACAAGTCTTCTTTTTACAACAATGCAGATTGTTGAATTCAGTTAGGCGCTGCATTATTGATTGTCTACCCTTTTCCAGTCTTAAAGAAAGTTTGTGCAACTTCGACGTAACAGCTCAAAATCTTTTTTTTTCTTTTTTTTTGCAGTTCCACTTTTCTCCCTTCTTTTTTTTTCCCTTTCCAACTATGGCATTGCTTTTTGTAACCTTTGCTATAGCATTGATTGTTACAGGATACTTACTTAACTTGATTGTGTTCCAAGGAATGATTTATATCAATTATTGTATGTTAGATCACGCATATATCAGATGTTGATCGTTTTAAAATTACACAGTACTATAACTATGCGTATTTATTGTTGAAAGAAACACTTCGTCTAAAGGAAACAACACTATTTATGTTGTTAAAAAAATAAAGAAATATATATTTTAAAATATAATAAAGTTGTCAAGTAATTATTGTTTGATCCCCTCTAAAGCTAAATCTAATATAATAATATAATTAGTGATGTTAAGCAATAAATATTTATTATAAAATGAGTGTTGAAGTGGGTGAAGTGAATGAAGATGAGATGTGAAGTCAAGTCCTGTCAGATAAGTAGTAAATATATGGGTTCAGATGACGAGATGCGTTGCTGGGACAATTGATTAAATTATAATTTGTTTATTAATTATTAATTATAACTCATTTAATATATTATTAAATATATATATATTTTAAAAAAATTAAATATATATAATTATTATTAATATGAATATTTTAAAATTTTAATTTAAAAAGTAAATTATTTTTTAAATAAGAAAATTTTTTGAAATAATATTTTTTTTGGGACGGAGTGAGTGTTTTATTTCGTGGAATGAGTGTTGTTATCGCCACTGTGGTTGATATGGACAAGTCTTCTTTTTACAACAATGCAGATTGTTGAATTCAGTTAGGCGCTGCATTATTGATTGTCTACCCTTTTCCAGTCTTAAAGAAAGTTTGTGCAACTTCGACGTAACAGCTCAAAATCTTTTTTTTCTTTTTTTTAGCAGTTCCACTTTTCTCCCTTCTTTTTTTTTTCCCTTTCCAACTATGGCATTGCTTTTTGTAACCTTTGCTATAGCATTGATTGTTACAGGATACTTAATTAACTTGATTGTGTTCCAAGGAATAATTTATATCAATTATTGTATGTTAGATCACGCATATATCAGATGTTAATCGTTTTAAAATTACACATCACGCATATATCAGATGTTAATCGTTTTAAAATTACACAGTATTATAACTATGCATATTTATTGTTGAAAGAAACACTGCGTCTAAAGGAAACAACACTATTTATGTTGTTAAAAAAATAAAGAAATATATATTTTAAAATATAATAAAGTTGTCAAGTAATTATTGTTTGATCCCCTCTAAAGCTAAATCTAATATAATAATATAATTAGTGATGTTTGGTGAATGGAATATTATTCCATGGTTGGGGAAGGCATTAGTGAGAGGAGGAGGAGGAGGAAACGTGGAAGGGGAAAAAAACGGAGAAAAGAATGGGGGAAGGAGTAGTCACGATCAGGCAAAATCTGGTCAATCTTGGTTGTAGTGGAAAAAGATGTTGTTGTAGGACATGTGTTTTTCTGACACAAGACAAGTGTATGGCTAACACTCCATATCTCTCTCACTGTCTCTCCTGCATTCATTCAACAAACATTCAACCATCAACTCAACTATTGTACTACTTCTCTTCTTCTTCTTTCTTATTCATTTCTCCTCCCAACTCTGCATTTTCTTCTTCCTAATATATTATTTTCATTTTACATTCTTTTTTTTTTATATTTGATAACTTCCATTTCTCTATTTTTTCTTCGTAACTAAAAAAATATAAAGAGTAATTATATTTTTAATAATTTTATATAATCAAAAATCATAATAACTGACGTGATAATTTTTAAAAGTTTAACACAAACTAAACTTAATTAGTGGTAATGAATTAGACATCGCGAGCACAAAGATTATAAAAAGGGATCATTATAATTATGAATAATAATTTTTTAATTTTTTAAATTATGGGTTATGTTAGTTTTCACTTATTAAGAAATACTATAATAATTATTCAAAAATATTTATTTCGCAAAGACAAAGACAAAAAGTCAAGCACTTTATTTCTTGCAAATCGAAGAAAGTATTTTACTCCTAAATAAAACTTTTATACTATTAATAGACTACTAATAATTCAATAATCGAATACAGCATAGATCAATCAAATATATATATAAATAGTTGTTTAATAAAGAATGGATCCATATAACCAGCGAGGGCATTATAACATTAAGAGGTATGTTATAAGAAACATATTACAGTATTATTTCTTTATATATGCATGTATAAATTAGTCATTGGATAAAATAACTTAACTTAAATTCACTATATATATAGATCATAGTTCTTTAACAAAACCAAATAAAAAATGGGTATTTGGGCAGCCGACTATCCATAATAAGTTCACTCCATCTACCATCAACCCACAAGGTGCTTAAAATCCATTTACAAACTACTAAATTTAGATTCTGCAAAAATACCTTTTCTGAACTTTACATTGAACCCTATAGGCTATGCTCACATTTTTATTAAAACAAGGACTGCATTATTACTACTAGCAGCGGCAACCAAATGTTTGGAGGACAAAAAGATCGTATCATCACTGCAACCACTGTATCCTAAGTACCAATGAATACTTATCTCGGAGATGAAAAATCAATTTACTCTTAGGGGGTGTTTGGTTGGTGGGTTTAGGGGGGAATGGAATGAAAATGATTGTTTGGTTGGTGGGTTTGGGTTTGGATTGGAATGGACTAAACCCATGGAGGAAGGTTTTGTTGAAACCCATGGGGGGGTTGGGTTTAGATGAGAATGGATTAGAATTGATTAATGAATTCCACACTTTTAATTAATGTATAGTTAATATTAATTAATTATTCATTTACTTAATATTGTAATTTAATATTATAATTAATAATTAATTAATATTATAATTAATATTATAATTAGTTAATTATTATAATTAATATTAATTAATTTATAAATAATTAATTGATAATATTAATTATATTAATGTATAATTAATTAATTACTTAAAATTAATTTAATCAATAATATTTTTATTAATAATAATTAATTAATTAATTAATATTAATTTAATTAATCATTCATTTACTTAATATTTTAACTTAATATTATAATTAATAATTAATTAATCTCATTCATTAATATTAATTATTATAATTAATATTAATTCATTTATAGTAATTAATTGATAATATTAATTAATTTATAATTAATTAATTACTTAAAATTAATATAATCAATAATATTTTTATTAATAATTAATTAATTAATTAAGATTATTTTAATTAATCATTCATTTATTTAATATTGCAATTTAATATTATAATTAATAATTACTTAATCTCATTCATTAATATTAATTATATAATTAATTAATTCAATAATAATATTTTTATTAATAATTAATTAATTTAATATTATAATGAATAATTAACTAATAATAACTAAATAGTTTTTTTCAAATTCATTCCATTATTAGAAATAATACCAAACAGCATGATTACTATCATTCCATTCCATTCCAAACCTTTCTTTCTATCAAATCCATTCCATTCCTAAACCCACGTATTATACCAAACGCCCCCTTATTCTTCCATAGTATCTATTTAAACTTGTTCAATTGGACCAGGTCATTTTCTTTTTCTTTTTTCTTTTTTTTTTCCTTTTGCAAATGGTTTAGAAATAGTGTTAAAATGTAATCTATACATGTCTTGTGAAAGAAGAAATATTTAATGCATCCGTACCCATGTAAAAATGCATAATTAGAGATAATAATAATAAAAAATTATATGATTTGTTTTTACATTTAACACTATAGTAAGAAATAAATTGAAGAAAAAGACTTATATGAGTAGTACGATTACCATAAATAGCCGCTTAAGTTCTGTCAACTGCCCACATAGTCCCGTGACTTCTGATATTTACTGCTGTAAATAGGTCCATGATCAGCATATATTCTCTTGTGCTATTTTTTTTTTCCCTTTACTTGTTTTGGTTACTCAATCAATGTTTGTTTTCATTATTGTCAACCTTGGGTCCATGGCCATTGAACAAATGAGCTATTAAAACGGTTCATAAACGACCTTGCCCACCAACAAAGCCTTACAACTATATATTGGTGTTGGTTCTTAAAACTTTGAGCATCTAAAAAATTCAACGATGGTGTTATGCAACTTTTTATTTGGATGATTAAGTTTTTCCTCTTATATAAGAGTAGGTTAAAAATTATCACTTAAAAAAACAAACAAACAGCACACGAATAAGAATAGTTCACGAACCAAATATATAACAAATTGACAATATTGTCAAACGAAAAAGAAATAATTGGCTTTCAATGGAGTAATTTGTTTGGAATGATTTTATGACATTTGAACTAAAAACATTAGTAGTAAGAAAAAGCAAGCAAAAATACTTCAAATTGAACAAAGAAAACCTAATATGTGCTAGGACAAGAACGAACCAAAATAAATGGATCAATGCGCTAGTTGTGGTTTCAACTTTTGGAAGAGCAAATGGCCCTACGAGGCAAGAAAAAACTACCAAAACGCAGCCAATAAGCTAGGACAAACTCCTAAATTTGAGCAATCACGAAGACAGACATTTCCAAAATTCTTACCCCCAATGATAACCTCAAGAAGAATTTCTGCAGATAACTTTGAAGAGAGAAGTTTTTGTAACCCCACGTTTTGGATTTCATTTCAGAGGCCAACTAGATATGCATATAATGAATGCCACGCTGCCTTACTTCTCCTTATGGTCGTTCTCTCTCAGGTCATCACCCTCCTCCACTCCATCTCTGCCTCTCTCCCCTTTATATGTCACCATCATTTTGAATATTGGTATGATATCGAAGTCTTCAAAACAGAAAAAAAGTATGCCCCCCAATCACTTAACAAATCTTAGCATAGATTGTGAGCTTCAAAAGAATTTGTGGTAAACCACTAGTCATATTTTGGCTAATATTAACAGCTAGGGGTGGTGGGGAGGGAGACAATAAAGAGGGGTTTGATTATTGGGAGGGTGTGATAGGAATTCTCTTAACTATTAATTATGGAAGTATTAAAAAAAAAGTAATGATTGTTCAGTAAATAGTCCCATTATTTAAAAAAAAAAACTATTTTTAGCGTGAAAATTTTATATTATTTTTACTAATAATAACAATGCGTAATTGAAATTAAAAAATAAAAATAAAAAATATATTTAATAGTAAATTAATTGTATTATATTATATAACTTAAAAAAAATAGTACTAAATCAAAAATAATTTTTTTTAATAAAGAGAGTATTATTATTATTATTTATTTTTTAATAGCACAAAGCCAAAATAAAAAGATAAAATCGCTCGTTCTTAGTGATTTAAGCACCATGATTAGTGATTTTGCATTTTTGATACAAAATTACTAAAAATATTATTATTTTTATAATACAAAGTCAAAAGAAAAAAAAGTGTTATATTAAAAGAATAGTGATACTTTAGTACAAAACAATAAAGAAAAAATTAATATTATTATAACATATCAATTATTATGAATTTTTATTATAAAAATTCATTAAAAAATATCATTACTTTAAAAAAAAACACTTGTGGAATCAATTTTGACAGGAATAAGTTCCATTTTATCATTAAAAAAGAAGAAGTCATTATAAAAACGTCACAAACAAAGGAAAGTTGCAAATTATAGAATGCTATTATGTCTCAACAAATATTAGATAGAATTATTGGTTGGTTGATGGATGTTATGATGGAAAACATTGGATGAGAGACATATGGTTTCTCCAAATATGTGTGTATGTATATATTCCTGGCTTTTGTTTGCGCTCTGAGAATTTGCAGCTTTTTGTATAGAGAACACAGTTCCCTTCGATCCGATCCAATCCAAATCCTTATCACTTGTCCTTTCTTCCTCTGAAACCCCACTCTCACACTCTCACACACTTGCACAGTTGCACTCTCTCTAGCTTCTGCAGCCTCAGCATCTTTTTTTACAAATCTTTTCTTCTTTTATAAAGACAACAGTCAGATCTTTGGCCATATTCAGTACTGTTGTCCCTTTGGGTAGCAAAACCCCTTCTTTTTCTAACTATTACTCTCTCAAATTATCCCTACATCATCAAACAACGTACACCCACCCACCACTATCCAATACCAATCACCCCAAAGCAGAGCAGGAATTAACACTTTCCCACTTCCTCCAGCTCCATTTCTGGGCACACACACTCACACACTATGGAAAGATGCAGTAGTAGTAGTTGGAACTTATGCAACAGCCAGAATAGTAACAGTAATAATAATACTAATAATGATGCACGTGCCATATGGAACTCTGGAACTACCTCAAGAATTGACTGGTGTAATCCTCTCAGTGATTCCTTCAACCAAGCCACCACGGCTGCCACCCCAGCTACCCAAGGAGGAGATGGTGCCGTTCACGCGCTTATGGTTAATACTCGAGCTCACCAGTCTCCTTTTTCTTCCTGTCTGTACAGCAGCAGCGGTGGTGGTGGTGGGCGTGGTGGGCGTGGGTCCCAGTATCCTGACCCACATCTAATGTGTTTGAAGCTGGGGAAGAGGCATTATTTCGGGGACGCTGCCACGCCGCTTGGAGACCGGCAAGGGGCGGCTGTTGGCTTTTCCGTTAATGATAATACTGGTAACTGTATTACTACTATTAGTAGCAGCAGCAAGAGAGGTAAACCCTATTATGAACTTGTCGGTGCTGGTGGGGCGTCAACCTCGTCTTCTGGGGTGACGGTGGCGGCACCGGCGCCGGCGCCGACGGGTGTGGTGCCGAGGTGTCAGGTGGATGGATGCCACGTGGTGCTGGTAAATGCGAAGGACTACCACAGAAGGCACAAGGTTTGCGAGATGCATTCGAAAGCTCCAAAAGTAGTGGTCCTAGGGCTTGAACAACGTTTTTGTCAACAGTGCAGCAGGTTTAAGTTTTTCTCATTCTTTTAGGTCATTAGCTCCTCCTAAATGCTGTTTCAGATTCTGCAAGATTTATTTGTGATGAGAAGGGTGTCTGTAGCATTATCAATCGATAGGTATGTTTATTCAATGTGGGATAATAATATTGCAACATTATGAATGCTTCTACGTAAATGGATATAGAAAGAATTGAGACTTGGTGATTTTATATTGTGGGTTGACAGGGGTGGGTGATGGGTGTAGGTTTCATGCAGTGGAAGAGTTTGATGAATCCAAGAGAAGTTGCAGGAGGAGATTGGCTGGCCACAATGAGAGGAGAAGAAAGAGCTCTCAAGATCAATCTACTCCCAGGAACCAGTCTCATCAAGGTAATTTTATATTCACATACCTTTTAACTGTATGTGTTCATTTGATACTGTGATATGTTATGCTTTAAGGTCATGAAATTTTGGTGTACCAATAAGAAAATTATGTTGTATTACATTCTACGGCTTTGTGGACAAGATTAACTTCTTCTGTTATAAATATCATATTTCTGGGTAGCAATGCCTCCGTTTGATCTGACAGCATTGATTCCGTGGTTTGAGTGCCCTTAGGCCTCATTTGGTAAGGGAATTAACATTGGTTAAAGAACTGGTTTCTTCTTTCTAGTTAGCACTTCATGATTAGCCAATGGTTCTTACCTTTTTTTAGTTGGAGTACTGGTTGGCTCGTGTCCCAAGGTTCTTAGGATCCCCACATGAATGTGATTGATAGTTCAGTTCACTCTCTTTTCTTTTCTTTTTTTTTTTTACAATTTTGAATTGGGTTGGTATCACAATCTTTAATATTCCAATTGGTAGGGAAAAGTGTTACCATCAAGCTTTCAGACTTTTTGAAGCATTGTAAGATCAGAGTTCACCATATTTCAGACCATAGAATGGCTTTATGCTTCCTACTATGCGTACTTACTGCAAGGCAGAATTATACTTTTAGCCTTCAGTATAGGTTCAGGTTTTTGCAGAATATTTTCCTGAGTTTGGGAGGTGTGGTTTGCCTTTATTATTATTATTTTTTAATTAGCATATATTTCTGCTTGCATTAGTACTGATCATCATATATAGCTTCAAAATAATCTTATTTTAATCATGGATGCTTTGGAAAAGTACAGCTTAATTTTATCTTATGGTCATGCCCTAAAGTGTTTTTCCAATGAGATGCATTGGATTCACATTAATTTTCTGATTGAGTTATTGCTACCATTAGTTATCACAATGAATTCAGAAAATGCTATGAGGCCATTAATGTTTACTAAATGATGAGAAGAAATCCTAGCAGTGGAAGAATATAGTACTTGTTTCTGAAGTTTATGAAAGCTATTCTTATAATAATCCTATTTCTTCAAAACAAATGCAACATGGAAAAAAAAAATCTCCTGGCTTTTTCGTCTGCTGGTTTTTCATTCTTCATATTCTTGCTTGACAATTAGAGCTATGAGAATAATGCATGATAATCTATGTCTAAAGTATTTTGAAAATAAAAGTGTAGAATGAAATTGAGGATGCTGAGGAGTTGAAAAGACATTTCCCTCAATTATTCAACCAGATAAGAATTCAATTTTACTCCATCAGATTGCACAAGTTGATCGAGTGTGCAGAAAAAATGTGAAAAAGAATTTTTTTTTCTCATAGAATGTTGTGAGAAATGGGGCACTAGTTTAATAAATTGAGTTAATATTATTTATTTCTCTCGAGATTTCGGCTTTTATCAAATTGAATCTCGTGGTTTGAAAAATAATAATCGGCCCTCTTAACTAATAGATAATTCAAGTTACTTAACTAAAATTGATAAAAAGACGAAAAAGCCCTCAAAATTTGCGCAAAAAAGACAAAAAATAGCATGGTTTTGAGAACTTATGCAAAACTTGTGTTGCACTTGTGAAGAACTTTGTTTTTTAAACTCAGATTTGTTGAGAGCTTTTTCGTCTTTTTGTTAATTTTAATTAAAGTAATTTGGGTGGACTGTTAGTTAAGGGAGTTGATTGTTATTTTTCAAATCACGAGATTCGATTTGATAAAAGTCGAAACCTTGAGAGAGGTAAATGATATTAACTCTAATAAATTTTATCCTCTAGTTGTACTTATTTATTTAACAAGTGGAAAATCAATCAACCCATGGTGCACATTCGTTGAGGAATTTGTGAAACTGCATAGAGTTGTTTGACAACTGAAACTAAACCCCTATATATGCTAGAGTATTAACTTTGTCCAAACATGCCAATATTCCCTTGGACAATTATCACTGCATTACTCAAGTAGTAAAATTCATGGCAACTTGTGATAACAGCTACACTTTGTTATATTATCTTGGTCTTTGCTTCAATCATTTACCAAGTTGAGGAAATGCCATAATCCCTAACATGGGAAAATAATACTAATACTAGGTATTGGGAATCAAGTTCCTACCGTATTAACATGTGGAAATCATGGTATGTACTAACGTAATTAGATGTTGAGATTCAAGGTACCGAGTAGGAACCATGATTGATGGCAGGACTCTAGACAAAGAGGCGGTTGCAATTAGTTGAGAGCAAAGAAGAAATGATAAGATTCATGCCCCATAAACTTGCCAAATCAAAGAAGCATGTCAATTATGTTCTTCATGGCTTGCCACTTAATTAGTAAATGGTATAAATGACATTGCTGAATGAATGATACCTCCATAGCAATATACTTCAAGAGTCAAATGTACACTGAGCCTCACTGGGATAGTTATACGTGATATTATGGTCCTTCATCAGCATGCAAAACCTATAAATGTAAATATATGATTGTCAATATTATTAGATTAAGTAGTTTTGCGCTCCTTTTCATTTCTTTTCCGTATGTTAAATTCGTAGAACTTCGTGAACCTTGTAGTAATGAAACAAACATCCATTTTTCTTTTCAAGATTATGTTCATTTCCCTCATTATTAAGTTGGAGTATTTGGTTATATTTTCTCGTTGCGAGTGAATGCAGTTCAGTGACAAAAGGGTCTCTATCTCTCATCACAGAACGAGAATTGAAATAGTCATATAGAACTAGCACAGGGATGCAATTAGAAATTTAAATAGCCTTTACTTCTTGAGAAGAACATTCAAATCAGAGAGGGGTTTAGGGTACTATAAACGAAATTAATAAGTGGCTAAAGTATTTTTTTCCTCTCTATTTGCTGCTTATTAAGTCTTTTCTGATTTGTAATCTATGCAATCAATTCAAAAGGGCTAACATCATCATCTCCGTCTCAGTGAACCGTAAATTGTCTATTTATGGTGGAAGACATCCGCACTTTCCACTGAGCAACGAATGTGCTCTCTCTCTTCTGTCATCCAAGAACGACTCCTGGATTTCATCAGGCGATCTCCCGGCAAGATGCAGTGCTGCCCTTCGAGAGCTAATCGCCGAAAATCGGGCTGCAATCTTGGCCCGGCAACTCATCTTTGATAAGGACTGGCAATGGCCTCATCATCATCATCATCATCCCACTGAAGCCGTAAATGGACGTCAAAATGGATTGAATGCCCTTATTAACTACCAACAACAAATGGGCTCCGGCTCCCATAGTTGGGATCTCATCAGCGAAGCTGCAGGGAGGCATGTGACACTGGACCTCATGCAGCCTCCAAATTCTGCATTTAGTTTCTTATCGGTTCGGGGAAAATCAAAGGAAGACGAAGAATGCCCTGATTCATGGGGCTCTTTTGGGGGAGCTCATGTTCTTTGAACTATATTAAACTAAACAAAAACTATTCAACAGTTTATTTGTTTGTGCCATTGAGATCAAATATTACCTATGATGTAGCATTCATAAACTGAACCGATATTTTTCATTGTCATAGGCTTAGACACATTGGTTAGGATAATAACTAAAAGCAATGATAGTTTAATCAATTTAGCTCTTATCCAATCTTCCTGTTGTACAAAATCCATCCCATGAACAGATATGACAAGGCCAAAAATTTGAAATATAGTTAAAAAGGAGGATACAAATAGAATCACAATTTGGACGCGTGGCAAGGGGTCTCCATCTCATTATTATTCTTATGATTTGTCGTCGGAAAAAATTGGATGATAACCATTGAAGTGGGTGCTTTACAAAGTTAAACTTATAGATGATCACCACAGAAGTGGGTTCTTCTTAGACTTTCAAGGCCTCGGAGTTTTTTGTCATTCACTTGTTTAAACCCAACTGTAAGGACCGTAAAACACCAGACTACATATTTTTGTTATACAGGATCCTCATAAGAGGCAAGTACAGAATATACTTTATGCTTACTGTGATAACATGTTTAGACTTATCAAGGCCTTTCAGAGACTTTTGACGAAAGAAAAACTTATAAAGCCATGGATATAAGAAAACACTCAAATTTTATTCCAAACTAATATTATCCAACCAGTTTAGATCTTGATTAAATTCTGAGTTACAACTGAAGAGGAAGATCCCTTTTATAGAGAAACTTTCGATCTTCAACTACGAACTTCTCTTACAAACTAAGCTTAATGGGAGACAACAGATTCCCATTTTTACAAAAGCAAAATAGAGAAAGCAAACATTAGTGGGGATTGATTCTCACTTTCACAAAAGCAAATAGTAAGGGAATATATTCCCTTAGAATACAAACAAACACTAAATGACAAACTCTGTACACAAAGGACAAGGAGTAGAATATCATGACAGATCCTTTCAAAGGAGAATTATGATAATCATAGTAGGTCTTAGAAAAAGGTTCAGTCTAGTATATTCCTGCTCCATCCCATCTATTCCATCATTATGACAATCTAGATCATACTCATGGAAAATATCTTCATAATCCTTTTCTTCTGGAATTGTTTCAAATTAAGGAACTTCAGGAAAAGAATCTTGTGAGTCATCCATCTGGTATTACATTGGATCATATCTTTGAGGACTATCAGATGGTTGAGGATTGTCAGTTTCTGGTTTTGTCTGTACGTTTAGCTCCTCAGGAGGAATTGGAGGTTGAATGACTTCTTCATTGTCTGTTTGAGTGGCCTTGTTCATCAATCTGTTTGGAACAGAAGTAGAAGGAAGTTCATGGCTCCTAGTAGTAATCAGAGGAATCTAATTTGCAAGATAAAGATGAGCCCTTAATTCTGCTTTCTCGCCTGGAATCTCATGAAATCTTTTGTTGAGAAACGTCTTCCAGATGTAATAAATAGGCTTAGGTAAAAGAAGGTTTTTATCTTCTTGAACATATGGCCTATGAAAGATGAAAACAGCATAAATTTCATCTTCTTCTGGTCGCTGGGATTCTTCAATGAGTCGATCAATACAAAACTCTACCCATCTTTCAATGGGATAGTACCATTCCAAGAAAGTCCATAACAAAGAATTACACTTTCCTGGATTAGACAAAAACTTGAATAATTGATTAAGAGGGAACTGAATAGGAAAATAATAAAGTATGCCTAAGCACCAAAAATACCATAAAAGTTCTTCAGTAAAAGGCTGACTTGGAATAATAGTGATGGAGTTATAAAATGGGTGGTCTAGCAGAAAAGAGAGTTTTTGAATACTGAAATTATATACAGTAGCATACATTACCAAAAAGGAAAAAACATTGTCTCGGGCAAAAGTCTTAATTGCTAGGAGAGAGTCTAAAGGCTTGCGAAAAGGGGGAAAGTCTCTCTGGTGTAGAGGTTTAGGATAAAAAGGACGAGGAGGGTGTGAAACAGGAGAATGAGAAAAGGATGCCATTAGAATAACAGGTATAGAATATTTTTTGGAAATAAGAAAAAGGGATTTAGGCTTAAGAAGAAGGGACTTAGGCTTTGGTTAGGTGAGGAGATTTGAAATGAGATTATGATCCCCTTTTATATGCATAACATCGAACTAATATTTGGAAAACCAATCTTTTAATCTCAATAATTGTGGCTCTGGAATCATCTTGTTCCTAAAATCCATTATTCTGGAGAAGGATGAATTATCCATCTTTATGGTAAAGTGATATCTAATCAGATGGAATTCAAACTTCTTGATTCCATTCTTCACGGCTAAGATTTTTTTGATCACCTTATAATAATGCTTTTCTGACTCATTGAATTGTCCACTAGTATGTCCACAGTAGTGCTGCTTTTTATCGAGCTCTTCAAACAAGACAGCTCCCCAGTATTCATTACTAGCATCAGTCTATAGGATCTTGTGGCCTGTGCTGAGAATCTTTAAAGGTGGTGGAGTCTGACACATTTCTTTTAGCTTTGTAATGGCTTCACTTTGCTCTTTTCCCCATGGTGAGGGTTTCTTTTTCAGCAATTTAGATAATTGACTTGTGTACCTAGAAGATTGTGGATGAAATTCTTTGATGTAATTAACAATTCCTAAGAATTGTTGAATTTCTTTAATAGAAAGATTCTTTTCCGGAAACTTTGCTAATTTTTAGGTGATGTGGGGTCCTGGTTGATACTTTCTTTCTAAAAAATTCATACCTAAGAATTCAATGCTAGGCTGGCCGATGAATCCTTTCTTTTCTGAAAGCATAATACCATATTTTTGGACCAACTTTAGAAATTGTTGGAGTAGTTGTTGATGAGTCTGGTCATCTTTTGAAAACAAAAGAACATAATCCATGTAGATTACTGAGCTGTGTAAGATTGGTTCAAAGATTTTGGTCATAGCCCGTTAAAATATAGATGAGGCTACTTTGAGTCCAAAAGGCATGACGGTCCATTGATATTGGGCTGTTGGGATACAAAAAGCCGTCTTGTAACGATCCTTTCGGTCAATACGCAATTGCCAAAATCGTGCCTTGAGATCGACCTTTGAGAACATCTGGGCCTTTGAAATCTGAGAGAAAAGAACTTGGGTTCTGGGTAAAGGAAACTTATCATCTTGGAGAAACCTGTTAAGAGGTTTATAATCAATAACAAGTTTTTTCTTTCCCCAAATCTGTTCAGATCATTTGTTGACATAGAATGTTGACAAGCCCAACTAGACTTAGTGGGCTCAATGAGGCCTAGCTTGAGCAGTTGGTTGCACTCCTCACGAGCTAGTGATAGATCTTCTGGAGTCACTTCTGGATGAGTGGCTTTGGTAGGATTGATGTCTTCATTCAGTTTGAAAGGTAACTGAATAAAGAATTCTGAGTTCTTCCATAAAGGTGTTGGATGATTAAAATCTGCATGAGAATCTGCACAACACTTCTTTAGTTCATCCGTAATGGGTTGAAAATTAAGAGGAGCATCTTGGATTGCATAGATCTTTTCAACCTTAGTATAAGGTCAAAAATTCCTTTTCTATCGAATCCCATTGGGTAAAGCTTTGAGAGATTGAGCTTTATAATAGAGATCAAACCCTATCAAAAGATTTTTGTTGGGTAGATTGCATCCTAGAACTTTAATCCATACAATGCATCCTGGAAAGAACTGGACTCCTATCTCATTTTGAGTGATCAGTGTGAATAAAAAATTCTCCATAGGCTGCTTTGAAATGCTCAGTATGAGGCTTCCAAAATTCTTTGGGTAAAACTGTTAGATTCATCATAGACTTTAGAGAGCTTGTGTCAATAAAAACCAATTAAGGAAATGGGTTTGGAATATTTAGAGAATAAGATTTTGAGGTCAACATGAGGTGGAATGAGTGAACTACTTTCATCAAGAGATTGGACTTTCATCATGTAAATAGGAACTTCTTTTGTACTAGAGGAATCAGAATCTCCTAAAGAGTCTGTCTCAAAGGTTGAATATTGAATTGCGAACTCTGTCTCAGAATTTTGTTCTTCTTGTTCAGAATATAAAGATTCTATATCTGAATCATAAACTGTGAGCTAGAGTTGTGAAATAAGCTTGGCTGTCTTCTCCTTCTTGTTAGGACATTTTTTTGCAAAATGCCCTTTCTGTCCGCAAACAAAACATCTATCAGCTTTATCTCATCTCTTTTTCTTTTTCTTGAAACATCTAAATGGCTTCTGAGCTTTATCCTTCTTTCTGAACTTCTTCTTTTTGTGAAACTTCTTCTCAAACTTTTTCTTGTGTTTGGGTTCACAAGAACAAGTCTTATCTTTACATTTTATTTGAGGATGCTTTCTGCTACAAGCCTTTTGGTACTTCTTTTGATCATTCAGCAACTGTTGAACCATATCTTGTTTTTCACATATCTTATCTAAAGCAATCATAACTTTTTGCTGAATTTGTATCTAAGCTCCTGGCCACTGGCCTGAATCATTCAATGAAGTTCAGGTTACACTTCTTCAGGAATTGATGCTGCAAAGACATGCTTCAAATCAGGCTTGTTGACGCCATTAAGCCCATAGAAAAGTTTTGACATCTTTTTGTAATAGTGTTCCAAATCTTTTTTCTTCAGAGAGCAACATTTCATATCGTAGTAATCTCTTTCCTTTTTGTTGCATTCTTGACTTTCATCTCCAAGAAATTCCCAAAGAATTTGTCCTATTACAGCAGCTATATTAGGATGGTTATAGAATTGAGTATACCTGTATCCTCTGAGAGTTTCAAACCATTCTTTCAGGGATCCAGTAAATCTGGCAGAGAATTCCTTTAAGATATCCCTAAAGGAAACACCAGGTCTGGTCTGTTGTACACGTAACCAGGCCATCATTTCGAGCACCTTGTCACGCCATTTGGAAACAGGTATATCATCCAAAGTGAAATAAGGACCATTGGTAGAGTTGCCGGAAACTGGAGTAGGGTCTTGGTCCATGGGAGTTGGTTCTGAATCTGGATAATTTGGGTCATCTATGATGGGTTCTTGCTGTCTGAAATGGCTGGTACTGGATTCTGCTTGATCAGCCATCATTACATGAGTTAAGGAGATATCAGTATATTCTTCTTCAGAATCAGTAATGATTTGAAAAATTAGAAAAACACCATGAACGTATTAATGGGAAAAGAGGTAATCTAATTTCAACAAAAATTCTTGGTGTAAAAATATTATTAAAAGCTTCCATAAAAATTTATTACATTTGAACTTCTATATAAAGAATCTCTTACTAATCAAAACTAATCATAATTTGATAGTCAAATCCTATATGAAAACTAATTTTTCACAGCAATTTGAGTATAATTATACTAATAATTATTAATCCCAAAAGAAATTTACTAGCTCAAAAAGACCATCTTTATTCAATTCTAAAACTATAATGAGGTTTATTTTATTAAACATTTATGCAAGTCCAAAATTATTACGATATGTCAACATCAATAGTGATGATAGATATATAAAATAAAAAATGTTGGCTATTTTTTTTTTAAATTTGAACTCATGTAGCGTTTGTGTGATAAAAGTCATTAAACAACAATTATTTTAAAAATCCATTATTATTTTACCATGTAAATATTATATCAATCACGATAAGAGTTCATTGTAAACATTATTCTTCACAAGTTTAAACCTAAAATAAGTGAACTCTTTGTTTGAAATAAAAAAATAAAAAGTAATAAGCACAAAGATTTTTTTTATTAGATAAATTACATTTACCACCCCGAGGTTCGTGTAAATTATCAATCAAATCTTGAGATCTGGTAAAACTACCAATACTCTCCTGAACCCTGACTCTGTCTTAAATAGTAACAGAACAGTAAAAAAAAATTAATATTTAGACAAAAATACCCCTCATACTCCAGTTATTAATTTGTATAAAAAAAATACTTATAACTGACACTTACCTTAAAAATAAAAGAAAAAATTATACATATTTACTTGTATCAAAGATAGAGTAATAAGAAAATATAAGTAGAATGTTGATTTGTATAAAAAAAATTTGAATTAATTAAAGAGTAAAAAATAAATTTATCAACGAAGAAAGAATGTATCGCATGTATGGAAAAAAAGAAATATATGTATTTTTATTTTGTTGATTTGATGAATTTGACTATGAAATGAATTTTAAAATTTTTCATACTATATTTTTTTTCTTCATTGATAGATTTTTTTTTATTTTTTAATTAATTTAAATTTTTTGATACAAGTCAATTTTCTATTTTTAATTTTTTTATTGCATATTCTGCCTTTGATACAAATGGATATGTATATATATTTTTTTATTTTTAGGGTAAGTGTTAGTTATAAATATTTTTTTATACAAATTAAGAACTAGAGTATGAGAGATTTTTTTGTCCAAGTATTAAAATTTTTTTATCATTTCGTTATTGTTCATTACGGAGTCAAAGTTTCGGGAGTATTAATAGTTTTATCAAATTTTAATATTTAATTAGTAATTTATACGAACCTCGGGGTGATAAACGTAATTTACCCTTTTCATTTAACACTGATGTATGTTTGGAGTTTGTGAATTTACATGGAAAAAATGGAGAGGGGGAGGAAGGTGAGGAACGATGGATGATGATTGCAAAGCAAAGTGCAGAAAGGGTCCACATCTATGCTTCCGGGAAGATGCGAAAAGTCTGAATTTCTTCTGATATTCTTGCATCTTCTGGTTGAAGAAGTCCGGGAGAATTTCTTGACACCCCACGTGTAAAACAACACACCACACCCCCAAATATCACATTCATAATGCATGTGAACCAACGGCAAACCAAGCCTTTCCCTTCCATATGAAGACGTTAGATACATATACAAACACATTTTGGTCTACTCCGTCTCTATTAACCAAACACTCCTAATTTTGGTTAATCTAGCAATTTTTCTAGAGGAGTTAATGTTGTTCAATTTATAGTGTTTGATAAGGAATTGTTCTTCTCTTTTGACTACTAGTTCGAAAAAATTTGCCATTTTACAAAAATTACGACATTCTCTATCTTAATCATAGTGTTTCATTAGTAAAATAGTAATGTTGTTTCACCAAACTATGATGTTGATGTATACATAATTGGAGAAAAAATTTCATTCCCTAAAACTTTAAGCATTGTGTTGCTAAATGAGCAACAATGTTACACCCAAGAAGTAAAATTTTCAACTAGTGTAGTTTAAACTCTTTCTAGGTAAATCTTAAAGGTCTTAATAAAGGCAGGTCATTGCTCGAATTCATTCTAATTATTTCACCTACACATCATAAATAATTAACTTTCAATGGAATAGCTCATCCACAACGCTTTAAAGTTTCTTGATGAGTGTTAGTTTAAAGAATCTTGTGGGAGATTGGTATGTAACTAAATCTCATAATTAACATAAAAAAAATTGGTATCTACATTTGGTTGGTCAAGTGGCTAAATCTTTAATCTATTAAATGGTTGGGTTGGACTGCCCATTTACTTATTGTCAGTTGGACTATATTAAAAAAAAATTCAAACAATTTCACACATAATAATTACATATTTTTTAATTAAAAGTTAATTTTTTTCAAAAGCAAATAATATAATTTGGGAACTTATAGTGAATGGTACCTCTAATGGCCCGTAGAAATTAAAGAGAAAAAAAGGTTGGACTTTGGAGTAAGAGGAAAATATTTTATTTTTGAAGGGAAATAAAACTTAGATTTTTTCTTTGTCATTTCAAAAGTAAAACTTAAAACCCAAGAAAGAGGAAACCAACAAAATGGTCTTTCACAAATACACAAAATTTTTTTTATCACTTATATTTAAAACAATGACAAATTATTCTTTATATTTTATTAGTGTACTTTTTTAGTTTTCGATCAAACTTCTATCCATTTTTCCATCAAAATATCTCCCGAGCACCTCACGTGTTATTTTACCCAGGAGCAAAAGTGGAAACAAATCAAACTCTCTTTACCTTCAACCCTACCTCAACCCTTGCTCCCATTGCTTTTCCCCTTCTTGCATAAACAAACGAAAGATTTTTTTTTTTTATTGTTAGATCTTGGGTTGCTTTTTGTAAATATTGAAATTGACATGGGGAAATATCAGCACTTGAATCGTCAAAGCTGAGCGGGAAGAGAAGAATGGGAGGAAGCTGTCAAAGTTGCAGCTGAGGTTGTAGTTAAGGGATTTTCTCGTGGCGAGGACCTCCAAAATTACCTGTCCCTCAAAGATGCCGTGAGCAGTGCATCTAAGCAAACAAAAATGAAAACTAAGATGAAGAGTTCAATATGTAGAATGCCTATGGCTCTGGCTCGGTTTTGATCCAGTGTGGCTTAACCCATGAGGAAATGCTCCGTCTTCCAATCGGTCCAAAAGACTGCTCATCCTATGTTAATGTTTGTTAGGTTAATCATGTCACATTACCTCTTTGGTGAAAGGCAATTTTTGAGAGTTCATAAACATAGTCGAGTGCATTTGCCGACCTTCGGGGTCGCTTTTGTAAACCTTTGGGGCCTTTAGTATTGTTCGTTTTCCCTATTTAGTTGGGTGTCCTCTTCCGCCTCTGCAGAGGTGCTTGTGTTCATGAATTCGGTTTCATCCAAAGTCATGAAACTCCTTTAGCCGTTTAAGCTATGTATATTTTGTCAATTTGGCTATAAATATAACTATCATTTTGAAAAAAAAAAATAAAAAAACATAGAGGAATCATTGGAGTCTAACTATGTTTCAGATAATCTACATCACTGGATAGACCTTATCTTTGGATATTAGTAGAGAGGGAAGGTGGGCAATTTTTGTTTTTTTTTTTTTTTTTTTGTAACTTTGTATAAAAAATGGAGAATCTATGAATAAATTTTTAAACCTTTCTTAATGGATGGATATTAGCCATTTAGTTATCTATCTAATGCATAGGTTTAAAATCATACTAATCCACCATCACAAAACTGAAAAGCTGAACCAGCCACAATTTTGATGTTTATTATTCATTTTCTTGTTGTTCTCTCAATGTGTTAATTTACCTTTACCTTTTTATCTTTTCTTTTGATCCTGAAGTATAACATCTAGTATTGGAAGTTTAGAAGTCCAATTTGATAAATTAAACTTCATTTATAATTTCATCAGTGTCATACGTTACGATACCCAAATTGGATTGAGATGAATGTGTGTCGAGATTAGGTTGGTAATGATGGGTCTTGGGGAAGAAGGATCTCGGAGATCTTATGGAAGTTTTGAAGATGGTAGGGTTTCAGATTCTGATCAAAGTTTGAGGGTTGATGACGTTGATAATTGGGCAACAATGAAGAAGCCTTTGCCCTTATTCAATTCCAATCCTGATAGCAGCCCAGGTCACTCGAGCATGTATGCTTCTTTGGGCAGTGGCAGTGAAGGGATTTCCAGAGCTGATGAGAATTGAGGTGAAAAGGGAAAAGTGACCCCACATTATGCTTTTTTGAGCGGTGGCAATGTAGGGTTTTTTAGAGCTGATGAGGGCTGAGGGTGGAATGGAAAAGGCGACGGAAGCAAAGGTTGAGAGTAGAGAGCGTTCGATTTGTTTCCATTTTTGTCCTTGGGTAAAATAACACATGAGACCACATAAGAGACATTTTGATGGAAAAATAGTTAGAAGTTTGACAAATGACGAAAAAAAATACTAATAAAATGTAAAAAATAATTTTTTATTATTTTAAATGTAAAAGATAAAAATATTTATTCGTATATTTATGAAAACTATTCTGTCGGTTTCCTCACCAAAGAAGTAACAAAGTGAAATTTACCACGAGAGCAGAGAAGGACGTAGAAATGGCTACCCCCCCCCCCCCCCCCCCATATTAAAGACTGACCTATTGCAATTACCTGGACAAAACTAGACTCTCCAAAACAAAAGCAGAAAGTGAAACTATAAATAAGGCATTGGCTGGCATCTCATCAAGCCCCCCTTCCAATGAGTCAGTCCTAAAGGGGGCCGGGTCCGCTACAACATCTCTGTCAAACCCCCGTCGTTAATCACATGACATTGCACGGTAAAAAACATCATGTTAAAAATGGAGCTAGGACACCATGCATTGATTGTGCACCATGTGTTGTGTATATATACACACACATAGACGTGGATCCAAATTGGATCTGATACTATTGCTCATGAGTTGGACCCCACGTTTTTTGATCAAATATAGCTCCCATGCAAGAGACAGCCTGACTTATTGACCTCTTCTCAAAGTAGCAGGCATATTCGTGATGGTATTATAGTTCAGTTCACCAAAGCAAAGGAAAGGAAAGGAAAGGAAAGGAAAAGCACTCCATTATTACTGTTGCTCTTCATGGTCAATACTTCCTGTTTTTACCCCTTTTCACTGTGTTTTGGTGGGGGAATAATATCCTAGCACCAGACAAAAGAAAATAATGCACACCCTAGAATTAGTAATTGACCTGCATGATAGTCTCTCGAATAGCCAACCCATTGCCAAATTAAGCTACCGAAACTAATTGCCCAATTATTTTTGTATTTTTTCAGTAATTAGGAAAACCACAACAAAATCCCCATGTGGGCTATCTTAATTTGAGCACACTGATCCGCTACCCAACCTGTAAAGTCACCCCAAGGCTCCATGATTCACATGCTTAATCAATTAATCGTAAATTGACCATCCGTGGATGACTTACAGACAGCTTTTCTCTCTTTTGTTTGCAAGCACTGGCTAGTATTGAAGTATAGAAGTACATATATAGATGGGAGGAATTTGGTTTTCCTTAAGTACAATTGAGACAGATTAATGAAAGATGACAGTACATATGATAATAGTAGTAATGCATGCTGATACATTTCAATTTGTTACGCAAACCCTTTTTTTAACAGGAATTAATGGAAAATGGGCATATTACTTAAGCAGAAGACTCTTTGCATGGTGGGTAAATTACGCCTATCATCATCATCATCAATTGATCATTGTCTTCCCTATGTTATTTTCGATAGCTATATTGATTATAGACCATGTAGCAATACGTACGTACGTGAGCTCAAGAGTAGGTCTGATCAATCCAACATTATGTGGATAATGGGGGTGGCTAAATTATACGATCTAGCAAGTCATGATCCATCTGAGAAAAAGAGTGAGCTTGTCGATGCCGATGAAGCTCCCTGATACGATGATGATGATGATGCTCTTTGCCTAAAACAATCCAAGGAAATTCTTGGCGGTGAAACTGCAATTGTCACTGATGATGAATGAGCTCCTGAATCAGGTGGAGACCCTATATATATATGAAAACTACTTTCAATCTTCTTCTACGAACAACATTGGAAAAATCCCACGTACGAAATATAAACAGATGTTCAAAATTAAGAATGCTTACTCGAATTATCATTGTTCTGGGGCTTGTTGCTTTGTTCTTGGCTAGACTGTTGTTGTTGCTGCTGCAGCTGCTGCTGGGATTTTCTCCTTCTCCGGTTGTGATCGGCAAGTCTCTTCCGGCAACTCCTTTTCCCGTTATCAAATTCGGACAGGAGATGGAATCTGTGTCATTTGTTATCAACATTTCATAATTAACATTAACATTGACATGCAGGTAGCCGAAAGACACGAAGTACAATAATTTTTCTTGTTCATTCCATCCTCTAAGGAAAAGAGGAAAAGGAACTGTTTTGAGTGCACAGTTTTTGCTTTGATTAAAAATGCTTATTATTAGTATTATAATTGCCCGCAATGATTAACATAAATAGAAAAAAACGAGCACTTTCCATATCAAGGAAATGCAAAACCGTACGTAAAAAACTCGAACCGGTGCAAACTTATGGGGAAACATAATTTACGGACGCAAATGCCCTCGGGATCACCCCCCGTACGAACCCCATGATTAGCTCGTCAACGTCCCCGTTTTCCGAGGGCATTCCCGTCATTCAATTGGCTCCCCCGGCCTAACATTTTCATGGATGATTTTATTTTTTTACCGTAAGCATGAGAAAAGCCAAATTAAAAATCTCTTTGGTTTAGGGGCAAGTGTTTGAGGAAAATGGGGGTGCATGGGAAGGGTTTTAAGGTCATTTCACAACCTGCTGCACTGCTGGCAGAACCGCTGGGTCAACCCGGAAGCGATGACGGTGGCGGCTTTGGAATGGAACTCGCAGACTTTGTGTCGCCGGTGATAGTGTTTGGCGTTTGTGAGGTCGGCATTGCAGCCTTCAGCTTGGCATCTTGGTGAGTTAACGGAACCCGGTTCGATCAGCCGGGAGCGGCGGTAGAGCCGGCTCACGAAATCATCCTCGGACGAAGCGAAGTAGGTTCTTCCGCCCAAATTCAGCCCAATCCGACCTGCGGCGTTGAAGTCCATAATGGGTTCGCTCTTGGGCACTACCATGAAGCCGGTTGGAGCCGCCGGTTCAAGGGAGAGCAATGAAGCTTGAGTTGGAGGGTGATGTGCGTACGATGACGCGCCATAAGCTGCGCGTGGGTCGTAGAGAGAATTCAAATGGCCGTTGGAGCTGGCGTGTTCCGGCTGGGGAAATGGAAGGCTGCCATGGTGATGCTGGTGGTTGTGATGGTGGGCGTACTGGGCATTAGGGTTGAGAAGGCCTGTGGTGGCTTCACTGAAAGTCTGGTGGGTGGCGTAGGGGTCAAAGAGCTGGCGGTTTTGGTCAACTTCCTGAGTTGTTTCGTCGCCGGTGAACATAATCGTTGATGGGTTACCCCATTCATAGTCCAACATTTGCCTTTTTTCTTGTTTTCAAATTGGCGAATAAAATCTTGATCTGTAGACATAAAAAAAAAGAAAAAAATCAAAGAGAAAGAACAAATTGTGTGAGAAAAAGATTACTAACCAATACTGTCGAATCAAGAAACGAAGGAAATCTGTCAGCTATAAAGTGAGTGATTATATTATGGAGAGAATAAAAAAGCTGCAAAGTTTGAATCTTTTGGCAGAGTGAGTGAAGTTTGTAGTATTCCTAAATCCTGCTCAAGTAGCTACCAATTGGTCGCTTTTCTGAGCTCAACTTTGAGAACCAAGCAATGAATTGGGAGGCACTTTTTGGGCTGCACTTCATTTAAAGCCTAAAAAAAAAAAAGAACAAACCGAAAAAAAAATCCCAAATGAATAAGAGGGATAGATGGATGGATGGAGAGAACTAACCTTGTGACAGTTTGGAACTCTCAGAGATTGCAGTTGTGGAATTCAAAACCCTAGTAGTGTAATATGTACCAGCGCTACACTACCAGTAGTAGTTGTACTGTTCTCCTTCCTTCCATACCAGTACTAGTATTTTTAGTACTAGTCTAAGTCCAGGTAGCTTTAGCCTGTTGCTTGCTGTTTGCTTAAGTCTTTGTACAAGAACACAGCAGAAAAAGAGATAGTTCTGATTTGCTTTTGGAGTTTTGGCTGATCTCTATAATGGCATGCCAATATGGCATCTCTCTACCTAGCTACCTTTCTCTAAGCTAAGTCCAATAATTTTCTCTGTTTCTTTCCTTTGAGTGAGTGTGGGTGTGTGTGTTAAAAAAGAGTGAGAGAAGTGAGAAGAGACGCGGTTTTTTATTACTCTTATCTAAATACAGTATATATGTAGAGGAGGCAGCTGGTTGAGGAGACTGAGAGCAAAGCTGAAAACTACTGACTTATGAGGCGGCTTTGCTCAGAGAGATGTGTAGCTTGTGCAGACATGGTGTTTTTTAACCTTTTCCTTTTACAATTTTATCCAACGAGTTTCTGCGAAATTGCCAAGAAACCCAACTTTCTACAATTCTACTGGAATTTTTGTAGTTTTGTTTGTTTGACCAATGGGGTCTGGTTTATATAAAATTTACACACACATGTGGTGGCCTTTCCCTGTTAATTAAGGAACAGCCTTTCCCTCTCAAGGAAGAAGGCTAATGGTGCTAGATGAATGGTTGTGGGATTTTGTAAGCATTGTATGTGCAAATTTTAAGGCAACCACCTTCATTGTTGTTTCTCTTCTTTCAATTTAATTTATCATGGAAAGTAAAAAGAGAAATAAGGTTGAAATTTATGATCTCATGTAGGATGTGCAAGTAATTTAACTGTTGCACTATTTTTTAATATTATTGTAAGCAACCTGTTGTTGATTGAATAACAATGGAAATTCTTGCTTACAATATGCCAAAATAAACTGGTTTCCTGAACATCTGTTACAGTTGCTATATATGATTGGACTCATTAAACGTTTTGTTTTGAGAATGGGATCTCTTGTTTTTTAAGACCACCTCTTTAATGTCTCAAAACCAAAATTTTCCTTCGACTCAACTGTACTCTCTTCAACTTATACCGAATCCTGTGGTGAAGACAATCTGACGTGAAATTCTCCAACATTGTTGACAACTTAAGAAACTTCAAGATTGACTTATATATCACAGCTTCCTCACAGGAAAATGAAAAGGAATGGTAAAGTTTCTTTCTAGCTCTTTACTACAGGTTCATGTGATTTCAAAGCACCACGCGTGTGGCTTGTAATGATATTATATATGGTTTGCCTTGTTATGTCTTGTAACTAAGTGATGTGAAGTGTTCCTATTGTTCAGATTGGAAAAACAAAAAGAAGTTTCATCCTTAGATAGTGGGTTTAGTGATTGATGAGATCTAAGAAGTTTTAACTAATTATAAATTGGAGTGTAATTTCAATTTTTATTCTTATTAAAAATAATTTTATATTTATGAAATTTAACCATCTTATGACACTATCAGTTTTATCAACGTAGTTAAATTGTTTAGGTTGTAAAAACGCTTCATCTGTTTTACGTTTTTTTTCCACTCGTCTATTTTTGAATGCATGATTCTTGAAGTTTTGGTTTTGATCGTGGCTTTCTAACCTTGAGGTGCACAGTGCACATAAGTGATAACGTTTTAATTAAAATCGCAATAATCTTACAAGTTTTAAATTTAATTAAATATTAATTAACCATCCCTTTCTCAAATCACAATTCAATTCAAACAATATTTTTATTAAAATATGTTTGTGCCCCTTTAATCCATACAATATTTTAGACTTATTCTCAAATAGAATAGCGGGACAAAAAATCTAATCTCCTTTAGTAGCTCATTAAGGTCGTGTTTGAGATAGATATTGATTATTATTTTTAAAAGAATCTCATAATTTTAGGTTGGGCTCTTGGATTCTTTTTATTCTAAATTAAATTACAATAATAATTAGTCGAAAAAAATTTATATTATTACAACTATCTTATGCTATTACAATTGAAAATAAAGAAAGCAAAAATAATAATGTGCTAGTTGGTTAAAATGAAAACCACTATCTATAAATAAGTGATCATTATTTTATTTTTATTTTTGTCCCTTTTAATTATGATATAAGTTCCTCTTTATGAGAATTTTGTCATCTATATGGGAGGTGTTTGTAATAGAACTTGAATAGCGGGGCATTTAATATTTTTAGCAGTGTAAAAATTTGGCATTCAATTTTTATCTGACAGTTTTACATGTCATTTGCGATGCTCACGTAAATGCTAACTAGCTAGGTTTTTTGTTTTAACTTTTATAGTTAGAATATGGCATGAGAATCTCTATTCTGTACCAACTAGATTTATAAGTCTTTGGTGGTTAGTGGACAATATTATGCATATTTTTTTTATATTAAATACAATTATAACGTTTTTAGAAAAAAAAATAATAAAAAAGTGATCATTATCCATTAACCTCAGACAGGGTTATTTTGGTCATTCCAAAAGTCGATGGGGTAAACGATTGCTATCTATCTGACTTACTGAGGAATTGAAGCGTCAAGGTATTCGCAAAACAGACAGTCCAAGACGACCACGCGGAAAGACAGCGCGTGACCGCAATTTTCTATAATTAGGTGTTGCATTCGAACAGCCACATTTATTGTTGGACTTAAGTAGTATTATCACCCACCGACCGACTCCAAATTCCCTTGACCAAACTGTTCCTTCCAAATTTTGTCATCCACAAATTTTTTTTTCCCTTAAAATTCTTATGAAGGTGAAATTTCTACTTATTTATTCTTTTATTGAAAAGAAAAGAAAAGAAAAAAAAATCTATGGAATGTGTGTTACTTGGTTGATTTTGGAATAAATTTCTATAGGATTTTCAAGAATTCAAAATTTAACATTTTTAAAAGACCAAAGACAAAATTCATAATATTTTGTTGAGTTTTCTACCCTTTTAATCTCTAATATATCTGGGTCCGGTAAGTTTAATTTTCAAAATTGTTAAATCAACAAATTTAGTCATCGTAATCTTAATTTTTGACCATTTAAAGAAAACTGGCGAAAAAATTAAAAATTTAATGGTTAGAATATACAGAGCTCAAACTTAAATAAGCTTTTTAATAATTTCAATTCTTAATATTTAGTGAAATTTTTAGGGACTGATTCCTATGGACACACCTGTTTGGCTAGGAATCAAGCCATTAATTTGGTGAAAACCCAAAGAGGAAACTGAGTATTTTGTTTGCCCGGAGAGGTGAATTGTACTTGTAAAGTCTCAGAGCAGACAAAAGGGCTAAAAGTTGAGCAATTACATGATAGATTAGCTCAAAAGTTTGTGCACATTGCGCGAGATATTTATCCCATAAACAACCAACTCACCCAAATGCTTTGACATTCTTTTGTTCACAAGCGAACTCACAGTCATTACCTAATAATGCGTATTGAGTAAATTTTATTGATGTAGAATAATTCGTAAACTCTCATAAGAAAAGTAAACTGCACTAGACAAATTCTGTACGACGGGTCAGCACGGAATTTGAACTCGTGACGTTACGGTTACGTGTTCATCTGCCACACTAATTTAGCTACTCCAAAAGGGCAAATGGTGTCATTCTTATTACTTAGGGACGTTCTACACTTAAAACGCACATTTGGAGAAAATTAACTTATTAATGATTGTATTTAAATGATGCATATATATATATATATATATATATATATATATATATATATATATATATATATAATATAACTTTCAACTTTGAATTTAGAAGTGTGTTGGTATTAATGAAAACTTACTTTTTCAAATGGCGAAAACGTGTTTAAATACTAAAAAGTGTAGCTGTCATTTTGTAATAATGAAAAGTGAAAATGTATCAATATTAATGAAACAAAAAGAGTTTTTTTTTTTTATTCTTATCCCAAATATAAAATTCCACGTTGAACTAAGTTAGTAATGATATTTATTTAAAGCATTTGTGGATTATTTCTTTTGTCATGAATTTACTTAGTCACAAATCCATAATTTTCCTCTTACTGTTTTCTTTTAATTAATTGAATTCTTTTAAATAGGCGAAACTTCTATCTCTATTACTCCTCCTGTTTTAAAAAGAATTCACTTTCAAAAATATTCTTTGTTAAAGAAAAAAACTTTTGAATGAAATTTTACAAAATTAAAAAGTAATAATAAGAATAAAAAATTATACACTCAATGAAATATTTGTCTAAAAGTGAAATATATATCTTTTTGAATTTAGTGTGTAAAAATTATAGAAAGTTACACCCATAGTTAACGGAAAGTCTTCAAAAATAAATAAATAAATTGTGGTCTTCCCTTGTTTTTCTTGAAATAAATGGTGAAGACCTCTTGGGCAACGTTCAAAGTAGGGAGGACCATAAAAGAGACATAGAGCGTGTTTTAATTGTATTTTAAAATATATTTTTTTATTTTTAATATTTTAATATTTTTAACACATCTTTTATATTTCTTTTGTTTCAAAAAAAATTATTTTGATTTAGATATATTTTTTATTAGTTATTAGGTACAATATACTTAATATATAAATTAAATATATAATTTTATAATTTTATCTTTACTTTTTAATTATGAGTATACATAATTATTATTAGTAAAAATATTTTAAGAATTTAGTTTGAAAGTTAATTTTTTTTTGATTTTTTTTAAAAAAAACTCTTTTTTTAAAACAAAATAATATTATAATTCAAAATATATATATATTTTAAAACATAATTCATGCGTACTTATAATTTTTGTTTTTGGCGAATAAAATGGAGGAGGGTAGATGTAAACTTAAGTCTATCAATGTAGGCCTCGTTGGCTACTTATCACTCATCCAATGCTTGCTCCCCCCACTTTATTAACTACCCTCACTTTAATGGTCAACCAACCAAACTTTGCACATAAATATTGTAATCTCCCCTTAATTTGTGTATAATCATTTGCATAAAAAAAGGCAATTAGGTATGTTAATATGAAAAATCAATCTATTTTAGAGTAATGATATTTATGATCAAAATTTTTAATAAATTCTTATTGTGACATTAAATTAACGGTTGTTTAATGAATGCTACCACATAGATGCCACATTAATTACGAAAACATTTTATTGAAAATTTTCACTATGTATATTATTTCTTTTAAATTAAGTACTTAGTTAATTGACATCTAAATGGAACAGAAAGAATGGAAAGTAGTGAATTAACAAATGAAATTGTCTGTATTTGATGCAAAGACAAAGTTTGATACAATAATACTAGATTAGAGGCGTTAACACTCTACTAAAACAAAGAAATGTTGTTAAAAGATAAAATACACTCCATTTGTCTCAAAAACAATAGTCCACTTTGATTTAGATACAAGTTTTTATTAAATATTAAGTACAACACACTTAATGCGTTAACGAAATATAAAATTTTATATTTTTTTCCTTATTTTTTAATTGTGGATCTATATATATATAATTATTATTACTAAGGGTATTTTAATTTTTTTAAAAAAAATATACTCTTTTTTTTTGGGACAGGGGAAATTTTTGAAAGTAGACTCTTTTTTTTTTTTTTAAACAGAAGAAGTATTAAGATTGACAGATATGCCTAATTATTTTGAAATTCAACTAGTTTATAAAGATATCAATTAGGGTGTTAAAAAAAATGATTTGATTTAAAGCCGATTCATATTTGAGCAAATAGTGATTCAATCCGAAAATTTCGGATTGGATCAGATCAAATTTTGGATCGGTCAATTTTGATCTTTTTCTTTTTCTTCTTTTTTTCCCCCTTTTCGTGCTTTCTTTTTAAATACATTGTCAAAATTTAAAATTAATAATTTCATGTTAAAAAATTATCTAATGTTTATGTAAAGTTAATAAATAATTTTCATGTAAAGATTTTAATTTGTGTATTAATGTTGTGTATTTTCATGTGAATATTTTGATTTATTTTGTCACAAATGGACTATTTTTAATTAAAAAATTATTTGAATTATAAAAAAACTAATTTATATTTCATAATTTATGTTAATTATTTTTAAAATAAAAAATTGTAATTTTATTATAATTTTTTTTCATTTTGGATCAAATTAAATCAGATCGGATAAAACCTAATTCAATCCAAAACAAAATAATAATAATATGAAACGATCAATTTTTGATCTAATCTGATTCAGAATTTCAGATTGGATATTCGCTGATTTAATCTAATTCACAGATTAAAATAAACACCTCTAATATCAACAATTTCTTGAAACTTTCAAAAGGTTATTAATAATTTTATTAAATATAGATAGAGATAGAATGTAATTAACTGAGCAGTAAAATCTCTCTCCGGTCTTTACCAAAAAATCAAAGGGAGGACAATAGAGAAAGAAATATTAATGACCAGATTCCAGAACCACAAGAAAGGGTGGGGCGGGGTTTGTGGCCTCTGCCTGTAGGGTGCATTTGGTGAGAAAAGGCTGCCAACGGACGTTGACTCTTACTGTACGGAATGTCGACTTGGTCTCTCTGTGTGTTTTTTTGTGTGTGTGTGTGAGAGAGAGAGATGTGTGCCCTGCGTCGACACACCAAAATGAAAAAAAAATTAATTAATTAATAAATAAATAAATAATTGTCAAAATTTCAATTTATGCTCATGTCATTTTGCTATGTCTACATGTCTACATAGTACTTTATAGCTTAGTTGAATATTTTCGTGATGTGAATTAAAGTTAAGATGTTGATTTAAAGCTGCCAAGAAAAAGGAAAAATATCTTAGCATTTAAGAATTTAGAATTTGACATGTCAAGTGCCTAATTTTGTAATAGTGGTTTGATCCAAACAAAAAAAAAGGGCAAAGCATATTTTGGCCTACTAATTGACTCGTAACTTATTTAATACTCCTTTCGTTTCAAACAAAAAATTTATTTTTAAGTATTTTCTTTGTTTGAAAAAATTTTATTTTTTATATTACTTTTATTAATAACGATAATATTATAATCTAAAATAAAAAATTAAAAATTATACATTTAAAGATACATTAAGTGTTTTGTATCTTTGTAACTTAAAAAAAAGTTGTATTAAATTAAAAATAAATTCTTTTTTTGAAGATAGAAGAAATAATTTAATTGGATTTTTTCAATTAAGTAAGAAAAAGTTACAATGTGGACATTTGGAAACGAAAAAGAAAAAGAAAGTTACAAGGTGGATATTTGAAAACGAAAAAGAAAAAGAAAATTCTTACTTTCACTATAATTTTGCAAATTTTGAAGTTGTGTATAGATAGTAGTTCTCATTTTCTTTTTTCATCTCACACACGCTTTTCAATATGTAAAATATTATATATCTAGCATTTTCCAAAAACATGTTCTAAAATAAATTTTAAAACACATTTTACTTACCAAAAATGAAATCCTAAAATGCACTCATCATCTCCTCTTTCTCACAATATTTCAATTCAAAACATATTTTTAAAATCGCTTCAATTCAAAATATATTTCAAACTGTTAATTCAAATAATATTTCAAAATATATTTTAAAACTCAAGTTACGCACGAGCCCTAGCAAGAAAATTGTGAATGTAAACCATTACACCACGTGTATCATGACACATTTTTGGACAAGTAAAAATTTTATTCATAAAATATATATACATGGGAAAAAAAAACACATATTACACGTAGAACAGCCCTCAATCTAGATTAGAGGGGCTTGTTCTTGTTTTGTCTCACATGTTGTAGGGCAAGTGGCGGCAATGGATGTTATGAATGGCGGAGCATTTAAATCAAGCAGAATTGGCACGAAGACGGAGTGGGTTCATCAACTGGTCTTTAGGTGTTCGGCCTAGTGCTACAAGCCTACGACAGGCCTACTTTGGCTAGCCGATGAAGACGGGTCACTCAAGGCTTCGATAGATTTCTTCCCCTGTCCCCTTTCTTAACTGCATATTTCTTATCCCACCATGTCTAATTTCGGATCAAATCTCATGCCAGTATTTGCAGACACTTCAAAGTTCGTTAAATCCTATGTATGAGTCGAGAGATTAGATTGTTACAATTAGAATTCTTTCTTCTTCTTCTTTTTTTTTTCATTTTCCTATCTGAAATCCTAATTTCAACTCACTCTTATCATTTGTATCCTATTAAATATACTCTTTTTGTACTCAAAAAAAGTTAATTTAAAAAAAAATTGTCTCAGAAAAATATTCCACTCTTGGAGTGAAAATTTTGTATTACTATTATAATGATAATAATATATAACTCAAATTAAAAAATAAAAATAAATATATAAAATTATATATTTAATTATACATTAAGTGCGTCAGATATTATAATTTTAAAAAAGTTATACTAAATAAAAAATAAATTCTTTTTTTGAATGAAGAGAGTATAACTTTATTATTTAAAGACTAAAAATATCAAATATTTAAATATTTGATACCAAAACTATTAAAAATATTATAAAAATGTAGGCACTATATATTCTAACAGTTAAGTTTTTAACATTTTCATTAGTTATTTTTAAATTCTTATAAATCGAAAATATAAAAATTGGATTTAGGGACTTAAAAACTCGGAGCACTAAAACTATTGGACCCCCAGATGGTGGGGACCAAAATTGTCGAAACTCTAATAGTAAAGAATGATATAAAACATAAACTCTTTCATTTTAATAAAATTAAGTCGTTTTATTAATAAAACGTGATTGTTATATAATAATTAGAATAGAGAATCTCAACTACTTTTTTAAATTCATGAACTAACCCCTAAAAATCTTTTTTCTTTTATACTTCCTTCGTCCCAAAAAAAAGTCTATTTTGAATTGGGTACAATTTTTTTTTTAAATTACAAGATATAACATACTTAATACACAATTACATGTAGAATTTTATATTTTTATCTTTATTTTTAAATTTGAATTATATGTTATTACTATTAATAAGAGTAATACAAGAGTTTTACTCTAAAAGTGAACTCTTTTTTTTTTAACAATTTTTTTTTCAAATTGAATTTTTTTTTGGGGAACAAAGAGAGTAAAAGATAAAGATGTCAAACAATCACAATTACAATTGGAAATATGAATCAAACATTGGTAGTTTTCAAATAGTATACGACGAGAATTATGGACATTGCGGGTGTTCAATTTCTTTCATTTAATACGGTTTGTGGTGCACTGGTCGAGACGGCGTCTTAATTCGTAGGTTATTGTAATTTGGTCGACCCTAATTAGACTAGTAGTTGTTTTTGTAGACCATTGAGGCTGGTTGTTTTGTCCCGCATTAGGTGGGTATTTTGTGTTATTTTCTTGCTTTAAGCGGGTTTTTTTTCTCTTTCAGATGTGTTTGTCTTCGTGGGTTAAGTCTCAACCAACACCATAAAGCTCCATTAGTCTTTTTGGCTCTGTACTTTTTACCAATTGGCCACTTAATTGGAAAAAGAATAACATCATTTGGGTGTTTTTGGATAGTCATTACAACTGGTTAGAGTTAAATTTTATTGAAAAGGATTTAATTTAAGGGGATTTCTATTAAAAAAAAAACTAGTAATTTCAATCCTTACTCAATTATGTTTTTTGACACCCTTTTCAAATTGTCGCCATCAGAAATAAGCATCGTGTCAGAATTGTACATTAGGATGTTTTTTTTTTCTTCTTCCTTTTCTTAAGTCGGTGGGACTTAAAGATAACCGACTTAAATAAATACAGTTAGTTTAGTCGTTTTCACGATTAGATTGCAAATCTAATTTTAATAATTGAAACAGTAATAATGAAAATGACCCCTTCCTTTGATGAGATTATTCGAGCAAATATTTGAACCAAAATATATTATTGTTATTTTCATAAAATATTGGCATAGAAAAGTTATAATTTCTTGTCTTTTTTTTTTCTTTTTAAATGCAAAATGATTTAGAAGATTATTCTTAGTTAGGTCTTATCATAGACAACGTTGTCAAGTTATTTAGTCAATTTCAATTCATAAGTTTGTTTGGGTTAATATCTCCATTCTATTATGAATTCTAACTGAGCAGATTCTCATGCTAATTAATAAAATCAACTTTTGTTCTCTTTTGAAGGCCAACCCTCATTCCAAAAAAACAAATGATCATTCAGAAATCAAAATAAAATAAGAATCTAAGAGGGGCGTATAAAACTATAAATTGAATTTTCAAAAGTATCTTTACACTTTATAAAATATTTTTATATTTTTTAATTTTATAATTATTATATTAAAAAATATAAAAATTGTTTCAAAACGCAATTTATATGTCTTGAACCTAACCTGTCATATCAAAAGCGTCATTATTCTGGTGCTACTCACCAAATTCAAGATAAGAGCAACTTGTCCATTCAGCCAATTTATAATTTAGATAACTCCTAAATGCTTTCTGCATAAGTGAACAACAACATTTTGGACAAATCATTTACAGTTATTTTAAGAGCATGGTCTTTAAATAGCTCATTGAACTCAAGAACAGGGATGACCCAATTCTTTACACCTTCAGAATTGGAGCAAATCGGCACAAAAAGGCAAAACTTTTCAATAAAAGAAGCGGTAAATGAACAGATCAATATGCTAAATTTAAAGGGCTGTCTGTTGGTTTGCAGAATGGATGGAAAACAGGGAAAGCAGCAGGGAACATATGGATGAATTTCTGAGTTACGTGGAAAATAAAGATAACAGATATTGACACTTTTATCGCTCTATTGATTGATTGCCGCCCTTTAAGAGTCGAGTCTCTCCTAATTTAGTAAGCTTTTCCAGCTAGAATTCTCATTCTAGCCCATGTGCAAACTCTGCATAGTGCATACCAAACTTTCCGGTAAGGGAAACACTACAAACAGAAAGCTTCACAGTTATTGCATCCATCGTACCCAAGAGGGCCCTTTGTAATCAGTGCCACTCCTTATGTTGTAACATCGTTTAGCTGAAGATTAGGAGTGTGCATGTTGGGAAACATTGTATCACTTCTGGGAGCACATTATTGTTGGTTCTCAGCAGATACGGACTAATCGTTTTACGTGATTCAATCCACTTGATTGATCTGGCGTTTAAATTGCACTGGATAAGATTGATAAAGGAGTTGAAAAATTGGAGTACTGATGAACAAACTGATTTAGATCATGGCACTCTTTTATATTAAAAGAATCATCATCATGACTCCTCGAGTCACTGATTGCTAAACTTGTGTATATGTAATGTGCATTTGATTTAACAACTGGGAAATTGAATATGATCTTTGAGTGGGGTTTCAACTTTCAACGTTTCATTTCTGTTTATTATGTCATGGGTAGAGGGAACCATTTAATGCTGCAAGTTGCCCTCACATTCATTCATTTTGCGCAAAGGATGTGTACTTTTGTATCAAAAGTAGATGAGATGAGAAAGTACTAGGAAAAGAGGGGGAAAAGAACACTTGTTAGATGGAAAATCGATGCATCTTCTTCTTTAGTCGCGTAGTTGTTGGCTGAAAACGAACACTCACAGATGCAAACAAGAGGCTCAACAAACCTTCAGAGTTACATCACTCATCACTTCAATGCAACTTTACTTCACTTATTTCCATCCAATTGGTTCATGTTCAAGCCATAATTATCAAACCAGCCAGCCTGTATGGTTAAGTACTCTCACAACATTAGTTGTGGATGAAAAGTTTAGCCTGATCACAAGCAGATTTCTCCAGAATGTCATCAAATGATAATGTCCAAACTGCATATAAATTATAAAGGCTAGTGTGGTAAAAATTCGTGTGATGTCATTACAGGTGTATCTTTCATCACTATCGCGAAATTTTTTTATTCTTTCTATTCTTAAAAAAAACTTATTTTTGATTGAATATAACTTTTTTCGATGAATTTTTTTTTTCTAGAAGAGAGGAAGTACGTAATATGTTGAATTTTTCCGTTCAAAAGTGATACGAATATTACAATAAACTTCCGAAAGAAAAAAAATCACAATTTCGATATTGGGCGACACACTGCCCTCTGTAATCATTCATTGAGTCCGTAGGAAATGATTAATTATATAAGGTGGGGATTGCCTTCTTGTAAAACTTTTTGTCACCTTAACTGGTAACAGAGATAATTGATCAACCAAAAATGAGTAGTACTATATATAATCTATGGAAAAGTCACTTTGATGCGACTTTTCCTAAACATATATATCCCATGTTAGTTCATGATTAAATTAAAAAAAGTGTATAGTTAAAAATATTTTTATAAGTAATATTGCATTAGTACCTAACCAAATGATCTTGACCATACCAATAAAAAAGATGAATGTCTTTAGGGTGGATGAAATGAATTTTGACATTTATTAATTTATTAAAATATTATAATAGTTGATGTGATAAAAAGAATGAGTTAGTAAATGATAAGTACCATTTCCTCTCTACAACATCATTTAATTGAATGAAATATCATTGCTCCCCCAAAAAAAAAAAAAAAAAAAAAAATGAAAAAGAAAGGAAGGAAGGAAGGCAGATGAAGCTACCCCCTTCCCCCAGACAGTAGTGGTTGGGAAACAGCTGCAAGTTTGCAAAGAGGAAGGCAGCAGTATCATCATTGAATGCTTGATGTTGAACTTTTACACAAATACTAGGAACAAGGCCAAGAGTAGTTCTGGTGCGGCAAACCCATTCTTTGGTTGTCTCGTCAACATCTCAAGTTCAAATGACACGGAAAATGATAGAGATAATACATTTCCCACACAGTAATTCCAGATTATGAATCATGTGCAGGTCCCTCTCCCTCTTTCCTTCCCAACCCCACCCACAAGAAAGAAAGAAAGAAAGAACGAAAAAAACCTTCTGCTCAAATGAATTCCTCTCGCCAATCCAGAGTAGCACCAAATTAAAAATCATCTTGGCCGCACTGACAAAACTTTTATGCCTTGGTCCACTTGCAGATTCTAATTTATTATGCCTTACACGATGATGAACACATCAAGCCAGCTTGATATAAGTTGCAGTGGTTGCACAGAGCCTACTTGATTTAGGGAAGGGAAATGACCAAAATCAAAAAGTGTCTGAAACCCACACAACTAGAATATGAGAGATAACGTTTGGACGATCCTAACATCAGACATAAGTATTGATGTTCTCGTATCCTTGGTGGTCCATATCAAATATGTTCAGTCATTCAGTGAAATATGACATGTGAATCGACCAAAGCAATAATTGAAACAAAACGATGAGCCCCCCAACCCCAAGGACTGTCAATCAACAATACTAAACGAGTTTCCCCAGACACGAAGCAAGCACCAAACTGAACAACTAGTGCACTCATCCCATGCCCCAGTAAAATAGCCAAGTTTAAGATTTTGCAAATCCATCATTTTTTTTCTTCCTCATGTTATATGTTGAAGTGCCCATGTATGTGGCAGCAGTATCAGGTTTTCTCCTTCATTTGTCTGCTTTTCTGTTTTCCAAGAAGAAACAGCATAGAGCAATATTGACCTCATTGATGTGCGCACGCAGTAGCAATCATCAGAACCCAAAACCAGAGATTTGCAAGAACTGAGAGTATCACTTTTTGATGAGAATAATATACACCTGGTAATCCAGAGTCACAGAGTTGTCCAAGTCATTAGTTTTTTCCAACCAAAATGATCCAGGTATCACCTACAGAGAATATCTAAATAAATGCACAGGTTAGCAGGCCTAATTGGATTGCTTCAGAGAACCACCCTTGAACTGATCTTGTTACCAGAAACCACAGTTTCATTTTCTCTGACATTCAAAACGACTTTTCCTTCACAATGTTCTAAGTAGTTTTTGCTTCAGATTTCAGTTCACTTTTATCTGTATTAAATTTTTTCAAGTCATACAGGCAGCCCACAACCAAGAATCAAATGAATTGGTGGATAGGAGTAAATGGTTTGAGATTGAACTCCATGGCTATTTGAACGCAAAATATCTTGTCCCAATAAATTACCAATTTGGCCCAGATCTTTGTTTCAAAAGCTTGGAAACAATGCAGTATTTCAACGTTAACTTCGTTAACAATAACGTGGTATTGCCTGACGATGAGGATTTATTGCTCGGTATCATAGATGATTAACCGTTATTCTGCTGCAGATGACCGAGACTCATTGAAATATTGTTTGCTTAAATGAAGTTCTTCCTCAGCCTTTGATAAGAAAGGTTCACGAAAGGTTTCAGTATATACACAACCTATGCAAGGTATATTAACAGCTACAAGCTTGAACGTAAAGGAAAACAAGGAACTCTTACACAATGTTTCTGATACATGGATACATACATTTGCAAACACCAAAGCAACAGGTAGGAGCATAAAAAAGGAGATTAACTACCAAAGCCCAGTTGGTTTAGCTGTTGGTTGGGGTTAATGGCAACAAAGTATGCAGAACCGAACAAGTTCATTCATTCAATTGGTATACACCGAAAATGAGCCTATTGAATCAATGAGCTGGGCCACAAACTACAGTAAGCAGTTTGAAAGGTAATAACAAAATCAAAATTCCTAGGATCTTTGAAGTCCCTACCCAACAAAGCAAAATCAATACACAACACAGAACAAACAAAAGCAAAACATATAAATTGATGAGCAACATTAATTCCCACTCTCAGCGACCTAAAGTACTTAATAAATATGCTAACAGTTGTTTTACGGCATTCATCCACTCCTGACCCTAAACGTGATACGTCTTAAAGAAAGTTTGCAAGATCTCCTCAATAGCTAAACAACTTAGAGAAAGGTTAATAGCCAGACAAAAGAGGAAGGTCAGTGGTCTTCAACTCTATGTGCGCAAGAAATCGGCCCAAGAACCTACAATAATACACATTGTGAGAGAAACAAAAACAGGCAAACTGTCAACAATTAAATGTGGCCATGTAGCCAGGTCTTATTAACAGAAGGAGGGCAATTGAAAGAGTTGCAGCTTCATGAATCAATGACAGACCAAAATTGAGTTCAAAATTTGCAAATAAAGAATAGTAGTAATTGAAGAAAAAGGCAATGCAGTGATCAGACAACAAGCTGAAGTACCATTAACAAAAAATGCAACTATACACACATTGAAGCATAACATTAGTTGCTAAGAAGTTCACAATGAAAAAAATGAAGCTCGAGATGAAACATAAACAAATAGATAGTACTCATAAACAAATTAGTTCAGGGTAAGGTCCCTTCTCAGCTTTGACACATCGGTTTGCACCTAGATTCAGAAGTTGCAGTACCAAATAGATACGGAGGTTGTGGATACAGAAACACACACAAGTATGCACTTCATTGTGGCTTACTAACTTAAGAGCATAGGCTTCCAACAGACGGTAATTTGGATGATTAATCTTCCTTTTTGTTCCTGAATAGGAAAAATCTTCAAGTTAATGCAAAAATAGAGGAAGATCAAAGAATACTAAGGCAAAACGTTTATCAGATTTCTCATCTAGAAATCAAATAGTAAAAAAATAAAAAATGTTTCACCATGAATACTTACTTTGGTTGATCTCTTAAAGCAACCAGAGATCTAAGGACACCTGGACTGATCCTGTCAGCAAGAACTCCTTCTTCGGAAATTGACAAGGACTTCTCCTTGATGAAACTTTGGAGTTTCTTAGCTTCAAAATCAAGGGCAGCTTGATCTAAATCGCATAGAACACAATGTATAAGCCATATCTTTTCCTTTCTTTTTCTTTTTATTTTTTTTGATGTGTTTCAAGATGGGAATTGCATTTTGAAGATTCTCAGATATGAAGTTGCAGATAGCAACCAGTAACCAGTGAAGCATTTTTTTCTCCAGACAGTTTTATGCAGAAAGATGCAATAAAATCAAGTAAATTGAATGACATAAACATAGTGAAGACATGTTTTTTGGAGGGCTATCATGTGATCATTTTCAACAGCGCTGATGTCACAACATAGACTTATTTCCTATTGCTTTCATTCTAAATCTTCCTGTAGCTTATCCAAGAACCCCCTCTAGGCAAATGTTGTATTGCATCTAAAAAGAGTTGTGAGGACTTTCTTTTGACAAAGGACCTCTATGCACATAAAGACCCATTTTTCTTAGGAAAAAAAAACAAGCACATATACATGCTCATGGACACAAATACGCACCTCATTATGTTCTTGCAGCATATGAGACTTGAAAATATGCAGTTTAACAATTTTGAAATTGCAGTAACTAAGTACCCCCACATCGTAGCATTAAATGGTTCCACAAGCAAAGAAATATTTTGCTGAGGACAAAAAGTATTATAATAAATTTTGGTGCCACAACATCGGCACTATTGCATAGAATTCATTTCAGTATTATTTCCAGAATAAGTTAAAGGGAATGTAATCTTGTCAGATCATTAGAGAAAAACAAATAAAGCTAGTGAAATAATAATAACGAAACTAGTACATACCTTTGTCCAAAACTGTATGAGCAGCATGAAATGGGATAGCAGCAAAAACATCAGTCCCAGGAAACATCAACCATGTCTTCTCTTCAGCATCATGATTGCCACACGTTCCACAAACCTCTTTGACCAGTGGCCTTGATCCAATCTCCCTCATTAACGACTCAAAAGGGGAAGGCATGCTAGTTTTGGTGGCCCTAGCCTTCTTCCTTAGCGCTGTCAATGCTTCCCTGTTGCCATTCCTCAATCTATCATTCTCAACTAACTGCAAGTACATTTTCATGAACCAGAGACAGTTGTAAACAAGAAACCAATATTGCTCTGTATGCTTAGATGCGTTTCAGTTACCTGGTGTCGTGCCAACAAAAGATTTTCAGCTTCAATCTCAACATCAATAAGACCTTTCTGAAACTGCTTCATCATATCATCCATATCTGTTGACAAAATCTGAAAAAACCAGGAAAACAGTCTCACACTCTGCAGAATTTGACTGCTAAAGTAACAAGCAAGATGAGCTAAGCCCTGATGAGAGAGTACTACAAAGATTCTTGCTTTGAGAGCTTACTAATTCTACTAAAATGCTGCTTTTTCCTCGTACCAACAGATATTTGTCTGCTACTATGACCTATTTGTTCCAAAATAATCAATAAGTCTAATAGCTAAGAAATTAATCCCTAAACTCAATAGAATTTGCCATGATCAAATATTTGAACTTTCTAAGACATTAACATTAAGGAAATCAGGTTCTTGCCCCCTTAAAAAAAGGAAGAAAAAAAATCTAAAGAAGGCAAATGCATTTTGATGAATAATCCCAAATTCCAAAGTAAGAAGCAATTCTTGGCCACAATTATGGACTTAAACGAGAACAGCCCACAAGCAACATAATTCAATAAAATCACAAAGTCTTTACCTCATCCCACCGATTAACTAAAACTAAAAATTAAATCAATATACTGCTCACCGCTGCTAGTCTTTGGAGGCTCGGATGAAGTTACCGACAAGTGAGATAAGGATGAGAGAATATTACATAACAGGCACAAGGCGGCGCCCGGAATCGGAGGTAGCAGGTTCTGAGCTATGGGTTTCTTCTTTCCTTTTTATTCCTTCCTCCAACGGACGTACTGAGCCCGGCAAGAGTGGCGGCGGGCGGCGATGAGCGACTGAACGGCCAGAGGTAAGGGTATGTTTGCAATGTGATGTACTTGGAAAAAGTTGTGTTGGAATGTGTGAAAATTTTGGTGGGTATTTTTTGATAGAAGAAGTATTTTGGAGGAAAAAATGAGAGGAAAATTATTTTTAAATTATATGAGACGGGTTTGAATAGAAAAATTTGAATTTTAAATTTTGAAATAAAAATGTATTTAAATATTTTTTTTAAAAAAATTTACTTATTTATAAATAAGAATCACTTGTCCAAACAGACCCTAAGTCATCTGTTTAGCATAAGTAATCTAAGTGACCAAGGTTCCGGTTCAAACCCAAACCACATGAACACATTGAACAGGAACTGTAGATAACGGTTTTAAGGTGGTGCTTGGTATACACAATAGGGAATAAAATGGATTTGATAAAAAGAAATGTTTAGAATGGAATGGAATGATAGTAATTATGTTGTTTGGTATTATTTTTGGAATAGAATCAAAATTTATTAAATATATTTAATATTAATATTTAATATTAATATTATAATAGGTATATTATTATTTTACATTATATTATATTTAATAAAATCAAATATTGTGCCAAAAATAGGCAAAATGCATATCAATTTGTAGAGAAAAATATTTTTTATTAATTAATGAAATTTATTTTTAAAAAATAAAAAAATAAAAAATAGATGAAATGTCCGTTGCAAATCAGTGTAAGATTTGCAACGAATAGACACGTGACGCGCTCCCAAATTTTTTTTTTTGGTCTACAGCTCAAAACGATGTCATTTTGATGCCAAACGAAATCGTTTTGAGACCCTTTAACAGAAAAAAATTTTTCTTTTTCCCCTAGACAGAATGACGTCGTTTTAGCCAAAACTTTTACCAACAAAACCTAGCCCCCCCTGGGTATGAAGAACAGTAATCCTCGTGGGTTTTGTTTCTGTAGCATCCATTCCAAACCCATATGCCAAACATTGAGGGGGCGCTTGGTATAAATGGTGGGTTTAGGAATAGAATGGATTTGTGGAATGGAAAGATTTGGAATAGAATGGAATGATAATAATTATGTTGTTTGGTATTATTTTGTAATGGAATGGAATAAATTTTATATTAAAATTATAATAAAAATAGTATTTTACATTATATGATATTTAACAAATTATATCTTGTTCAAAAAATAGTCAAAGTGCATGTCAATTTGTAAAAAAAAATATTTTCTAGAAATTAGTGAAATTTGTTTTTAAAAAAAATTAAAAAAAAAAAGTAAAATGGGGGTTGCAAACTATGGGGGGTTTGCAACCCCCAGGACAAGTGGTGCGCGCCCAATGCACTTCAAAGTTGACCTAAACCACAAACAAAACCCACGTTGTTGGGTTTTGAGAAAAGGAGGGGGGGTTGGGTTTTGAGAAAAGCCACTGTAAAGGGTTTTGCTAAACCCATCCCCCCAAAACAAACATCCAATCTTTGCCAAAACCAATCCAAACCCATCCCAACCCCTTGAAACAAACGGTTCATGAATTATCTTCCCATGGCAATTCATTCCATTCCAATCCCATGTACCAAACGCCCCCTAAGAACCGTAATTGAAATTGGGTTTGACGGTTTGGTTTGGATTTCTCAAAATGCTATAAATATAATTTCTTTTTTTATTTTTATTTTTAATTTTAAATGCAAGTTTTATTTTTTAAAATCTAAATTATATTTCTTTTACCATTTTTAACTTTAAATTATATTTTTAAAAAACAAAATACAATCTTCAAAATATGAGTAAAATATACTATTTTGTCACTTTAATTTTTAATTATAAGTGCAAATTATATATATATTTTTTAAGTTTAAATTAAATTTTATTTATAACTTTTAAATCCAATTTATATTCTTTTTACAACAAAATTTATAACTTTCAAAAAATATAAATAAATATATTTTCTTTTCTCACTTTCATTTTTAATTTTAAGTGTAAGTCATAAATATACCTTTTTAAATTTAAATTATATTTTCTTTATAATTTTTACATTTAAATTATTTTTTTTTATAATTAAAAATGAAACCGTAATTGAAATCGAAATCAAATCGAAACTAAATCAAAATTGAATCGTGAATCGACACTTTTGAAATCAGACCGGAACTAACACCTCCACGGTTTGATTTAGTTTCAGTTTTACTTTTAAAAGAACTGAAAATCGAGAATTTCGAAATTGAACGTTCTACACATCTAAAATAAACTATATTTTTTGAATTAATTTTAAAATAATAATAATACAAATTATATTTTTTGAAGATAGACGTTTTTTTTTTTTGGTGTTATCATAGAACTTTTTTTTAATAACTCTAAATGCATTCATACAATATATCCTTGGGTGTTTTATTGAAAACAAATTATAATTTCATCACTGATAATTTCAATTAGGGGGAAAAAATTCTACGGTCTTTCATCATTGAAAAATAAAGAAAATTTTTTTGGACGCATCGAAGTTAAATGACATATTCTATTTTTGACCATATAAATTTTTCCATTATAGAGTTTCTATTTATTACAATTTCATGTACATTTAAGTTAATTAACAAGTTGGAAAAGAAGAAAAATCTCCTATTTTTTACTGTAAAATTATTTTCTAGCTTAGAGTTTTTTTTTTTCAACTAGAAATTTTATGCATTTAAGTCAATTAACAAAGTTGGAAAAGAAAAAAAAAATCTCCTTTTTTGACTGTAAAATTATTTTCCATCGTAGAGTTTGTTCTTAATTACAAATTTTATGCATTTAAGTCAATTCATAAAGTTTAAAAAAAGAAAAAAAAAGAAATTGTTAAGTTTGGATTAAAAAAAGCAAAAAAAAAGAAAAGAAAAGAAAAGAAAAGAATTTGTTAAGCGTGGATGGAAAGTATCTACAAACACTTCCATTCAGAATCCATATATTTTTGGGGAAAGGGAAATATGTTCATATATTTTTGGGGAAGGGAAATATGTCGTGACAATGTCATTGGTGGAAATCGAACATGTGTCCTCTTGCATGGGTATCTAAGGCATTATCGCTGTGCTATTAGATCGTCCCAGAATCTATATATATTTAATAGATATTTCTAAAATTATTTTCATATACCCAATAAATTACCCAATTTTCTTTCTAATGGGAATCCATATATATTTAATAGATATTTCATATGGCAGAATATTATTAGATATTCAAATGACAGAATATTTGTGATTACTGTTTATTAGCGTATGCCATTTAAACATTACATTAGTATCCATTAAGATTGGAATTTTTTTTATAGGTCTTCTACTCATTAAAATTAAAATTTTCTTGTAATTGTAACTTTTATATGTAAGTAAATGCGACTGGATTCTGTGTTTTTTTTTTATATTTGCATTTTCAACTCATTCAAAAATATTTTCGCTGTATACTTGACTTTTTCTTTTTCAAAGAAAAAGTTCTCTCTCTAATAATTTTGTTAGCAGAAAATGATCTCTTCTTCATAATAAGTACTGTGTAATCAGTTGATGATTACTCCTATGCATATGATGGAGGATGCAGAAAGTTGCCAGGAAAATGAGATGGAAGAGGGATATTAAAGAGCCATCGCCATGGCAAACATATATCAGCTTTCTTAACTTAATATAGCAACAATTCGGTTTTTATTTCTGAATGAGAGACATTTTCAGTTGAGGCATGAATAGGCCAATGATATTTCCTCAATCAATTCTTTCGCAGTTGCATCCATTTTGCCCTTGGAAAATTCATCTATCTTCAGACCTGCACCATCATGCATATTGTCAGTTTTAAGGTTTGCGACATACCCCAACTGCATAAAACTGCAGGAAATTTCAGTTTCTAAGAGACTTCCCAGATCGTATCATGGCAAGCCATATACTCTGTGGCATCTCAACATGCAAAGGGTTTTCTTTTTAACACTTGCAGGAACTAAAAGTTCATGTCTCTCAGATTTTCATGTCTCTACTGAATTTTTTTCCCTGGATAGGAAATTTTAGAGTTCCTGTCATGTTTGGCCTAACATCTGTGTAATTGTTCCAGGTCCAATTTGTTTTTAACTCAATGAGCATATGATGCAAAACAGGAGATGCATTATGTTGTGTTGCTGCAACGAGACTGACCTTGTACTATTGACCATTCTCCTTTCTCACAGGTTACAGGGAAAGAGTAAATTAGGCCAGGTTGTATGCCGTAAGATCCATCGGAATAAACGCCCATGGATACCCATGTCCCCTGAAAATGAAAGGGAATTAGGATGTATTCTAGCACAATAAAGAAGGCGTGGAATTACATAATTTTGTCAACCTTTGGAGTGCCAAGAAGCCAATCACGGATGTGATCACAGGCTGCGTTTGCGGCAGATAGTGCACTAGACATCTTTCGAGCTTTGATGATGGCTGCACCACGCTGTTGCACAGTGGTAATGAACTCTGTGTTCAACCTACCACACACAGAATACAGCAAATGGTTGGGAGAAAATAAGTTAAATTCAATTAATGGAGAAAGTATTACAAGAGAAAACATCTCTAAATATATTAAATTGCATGAATGACGAGAGCCGCCTGAAAAGTGGGATGATTCATGCAGTCATGAATTATTGTTATCAATTACTACCATTGATCATTAGAAACAAATTCTCTGACAGACTTGCACTCCTTGCCGGTGTTTACAGTGGCATGATTCACGTCTGGATACTGAGTTGAAGAATGATTCCCCCAAATGATCACATTCTTAACATCACTGACATGGACCTTTAGCCTCTCTGAAATTTGACCTAGAGCTCTGTTGTGATCAAGTCTTGTGAGGCAAGTGATGTTTTTCGCTGGAATTGAAGGTGCAAATTCTTTCAAAATTAGTGCGTTTGTGTTAGCTGGATTTGCAACCACTAGCACCTAATACAAGAATATGCCAAAATACATCAATCCTTTGGCAAAAAACCATTGTTATCTCAATGCATGTTATACAAAAATGGATCAACATAGGCTTATTGAATGATCATTGGCATCAGAATAGTAGTTCAGTTAATTGGTTTATTTTGCCACATAGTATTGGCATCTGAAAGTTTCGAGACAACGAAATGTAATCTATACCTTGAAGCCTGGGGCAGCATGCTGCTCTAAAGCTGAAGCCTGTGCTTTGTAAATTGATACGTTTTTGGACATCATATCCTTTCTCTCCATTCCTTCCTTTCGAGGGAATCCACCAACCATAACTGCAATGTTCACCCCTTCGCAAGCTTCAACAGGATTTGTTGTAGCAACAACACCTTTTGTGTTGACCCATTTAGTACGAGCAAAACATCAATTGGGACGATGGTCACATCAAATAGCAACTAAAAACGTATATAATTTGACAGCCAGTTGAATACCTTTAAGAAGAGGGAAAGCTGCATCTATCAATTCCATTGATACACCCTTCAAGGCCTCAGCTGCTGGTTCAATATCAAGCATGTGTATAATGACAGGCTGATCAGGACCTAACATAGCCCCTCTGGCAACCATTGGAACCAGAGCGTAGCCTATTTGGCCTGTGGGACAAAGATCGATCCTAGTCAATAATAATCTGATAAAATCCAATGTTAGAATCCCCCTAATCTCCGAGTATTTCCAACTACCTACCACGATAGAGTCAGCTAAAGCTGATCTACCATTAATATAAAAATGAAAAATCTAAAAATCCCATGAAAAAATAAATGCAAAAAGGGATTGAATTATGAAGCATGATCATGCCTGCAGCACCAGTTACTAGAACTTTAACAGGCTGCTTTTCAATTTTCCTGTTGCTCCATATACTTTTAATGATCTTCCATGACAAAAATAAACCACCCAAAAAAAGTAAATGTATCTGAATTGATGCCAAATCCTCCATTTTCACAATCACAAAGACGAAGAGAACCAGCACTTCTTTTGTATGCAATGTACTGTTACCAATGCATTATCATCATGAGCCCCAAACGGTAAAAAAAACACAAAACAAAAAGCTACTTATACCACATGGAGGCTTCAAGTATACCAAGACAAAATCAAGAAGCAATCAAAAAATATAACTTATCCTGCTTCCCAAGAAAAGAACATCATACATTCAAATCCGGGGTGTGTCTAATTTTGAATGCAAGAAATATTGGTTTGTTGGAAAAGAGAAAGAAAAAGTATAACTTATCCTGCTTCCCAAGAAAAGAACATCATACATTCAAATACGGGGTGTGCTTAATTTTGCATGCAAGAAATATTGGTTTGTAGGAAAAGAGAAAGAAAAATGATCACTACCAGCTGCACCAGTGACAAGAACTCTGAGGGGCACTTTCACCATGGTTGAAAATAATTAAGGGGACAAGAATAATACCATAAATTTTTTGGAGGGATTGTGTGTGCTATGCTCCTATTACACTATGGAGGTTTATTTATATGGTACGAGGATGAGGAGGAGGAGGAGAAAGATGAACTGAAGGGGATGAGGGATGGGCATAGAATCAGAATGCGAGAATCAATGCATAGCGAAATACGAGGAGGATGTGATGATAAGTTATGCCAGGATGCGGAAGGAAAAGCAGCAGAAGTTGCTGCTATTATGGCCTGTAATGGTGGTGGTTCAACATTTGATCAATCCACGGGGCTTATGTAATTTGCATTGGATGGAGCTGTTGTTTTATGTAATTCTCAATATTTAGTAATCTTATCTAAATTAATAAAAATTATAATAAAAAATTATTTTCTTTATGTTAATTTATTGGATTTCATATTATCTATGTCCAAAAAATATTCACTTTTAATTTACTACAACTTTTTTTAACTTACAAAATATAATACAATTAGTATATATTTAAATATATAATTTTATATTTAGGATAATATATTAAAATGTCCTGAATTTAGATGTTTGTAACTATTTTGACCCAACTTCCAATTGTAACAACACGAACTTTAAAATGAATAACAATAATATCCTTCTACTGAATAAAAAGATAAAAAAGCCCTCCTTAAAGACAAAAATGACAAAAAAATTAATATAATTTAATTTTTTTATTAACTTTTTAAAAGAAAAAATTTAATAAAATTATGTAAAATTTTGTTAAAAATACAAAAAATTATTATATGATACTTTGTTTTTTAATCTCAATTTTTTTTCGGTCATTTTTGTCTCTAAAGTTTATTAAATTTTCATCTTTAAATTTTATTTTTTAGTTTAAAAAAATTTATTATATAGTGTAAATAAATTTATTAATTTTTTGTCTTTAAATTTTATCTTTTTTGTTTTTTTAAAAATTTATTTTAAAATTTTATACTATATGTTTTATATCGGAGGGCTTTTTCGTCTTTTTTTTCAGTCAGAGGACATTATTGTTATATATTTTAAAATTCAGGTATGATGTTATTACAATTAAAAGGTCGAATTAAAACGGTTACAAGCACCTAAATTCGAGACATTTTAATATATTATTTTTTTATATTTTAATCATTACTTTTAAATTATATTTATACATTATTATTAATACAAGAATTTCACAATAAATTAGACTCTTTCTTATAATAAAATAAATTTTTAAAATTAAATTTTTGTTTGAAAATGAAAGTAGTAGTTTTTTATCCCCTACCAAAATAGCCTATTAAACTGATGTGCGAATGTTAGGGACAAATTCTCGTAGTGAAAGTGTTTCGATAGCCCGGGGCTGGGCCAAATGGTAAGTCTGGAGGCCTTTAATCTCGTCAGTTTCTGCGAATATCGGTCTGCACTTGATGCACTTTGGGAAAGGTGAGAGTGGTGTGGAGCAGAGTTTGGAGTCACACTTGAGAAAAAAAAAAAAAATTCAAAACAAATAAAATATTAAAGCATTTGTTTTATTTCATTTCAAAATTTACCTCTTAAAACTCAAAATTTATCTTTAAATTTGCGTTACAAATTTTTTTAAAATTTTGCTCTTAATACAATTTATATTTTCCTTCTAAAATATTTTTTCTTATTAAAAAATTAATTTCATAAAAAATTTCTAACATTTCAATACAAAATTTCTTAAATAATTGAGCTTCTTGCATCTTCCATTTGTGTATAAATTTGGGCCATTAAGAAAATTACTGGATCAATGAACAAGTTTATATCTTGCACCATTTTTTTCCTAAGACTTGCGACTTAACCGTAAGCTCCAGTGACGGACTGAAAAAATAGCCTTAATTGCTGCAAAATTTAGCAACGAGGGGGACACCATCACCGATTGAGCTGAAGAGGCATAGAGATGCAAAGACTCAGAACTGTTACTTCATCATTTTTGAGGCGTTATCCAGCAAATTGTGGCTTCATCTCTCAATATAATAGAATCGTTAGTTCGCTCTCCAGCAACCCCCTGATCACTGATCATGAGAATCCTGTAAGTCTTTACTTTTTCTGATTATCTGCACATGGGCATGTCCCTTTTTGATTTTATGTGCTTATATGAAAATTTCATATTTTTTATTTTGGTTTCAGGTATTAGTTGAGGGAAATGCTGTTTCAAGAACTGCAATTCTCAACCGACCCCAAGTGCTTAATGCCCTTAACACTCCAATCGTCAGTACCTATTAATCAAGATTGCTACTTTTTGTTATTAGTGTTTCTTTAATTAGCTCTAGTAATAATTTTATTCATGTGGGCTACTGTTAATTTTTAGATTTACTAAGACCCATTTTATGTGCTTGTGTGGTTTTTGGAATTTTAGGGGGCTAGGTTGCAAAATCTTTACAAAAGTTGGGAGGACGATCCTGATATTGGGTTCGTGGTAATGAAGGTGTGTCTCCATCTCAGCACTGGTTATTATTTATTTATTTATTTACTTTTTTTTGGACTTCTGTTACTAATTCATGCGTTTAAATTTGGGGTTCTGCGCAAATATTTGTTTGTTTTATGAAGTAACCATGTTGGAGTTTTGATACTGTTGAAGGGCAGTGGCAGGGCATTTTGTGCTGGTGGTGACATTGTGGCTCTTCACAAGTTCATCCGTGAAGGTACAAATCCATTTCAGCATGGTGACAGAAATGCATGAATCACTTCGAAACCAAATGCAATTGATGTTTTATTAATATACAAGCTGTTCAATAGCGCAGCTTTAAAAGGTTGTTTTCATGAATTTTTTTTTTTTTTTTTTGGGTGAAGCTTTTCGTTATTACACTTCCATTTATAAACATTGCATTCTGAAATGAACTTTTCCAAACACTATGCTATGTGTATTCGAGAATTTAGTTCTGTCGTGATATTGTGGTCTGCACCTTTTCTAGATAAATGATGTATGAAATCCGAGTTCTATATATGCAGGAAATTTTGAAGAGTGTAAAGAATTCTTTTGGACTTTATACAGTTTTATCTACATGATTGGTACATATTTGAAACCACATGTGAGTATTCTTTTATTTTCAAAAGTTTATATTACATTGTATAATGGCCATCGTGTTAAGATTGTAAGTCATGACTCTATAGGCTATTTAATATGATTATTTTCTTAATTTTATATACTTATTGAATCTGAGGAGCACAAAATGAAAGTGGCTTGCCCTGAAATTAATCTACTTAGAAGAAGATTATTTTCTGTATTGTGTAGCAACATATGAACCAAAATTGTCAACTGGAACATGGAGATATTTGAGCGTATAAACTTCAGAAAGTACAATAGGGAAGGAGAAGCTAGGCTATAGTCATAAATCCTTCAACATAAATTCAGTTGATTAGGTGTTACGCTGTTACTTTGGTCATCTGGACATACTAGTTGTGATTAACTAGATAGCTATGTTCAAAGGGCAACTCTTAGAACAATTATTGCTGACATTTACTATGAATTACAAGCTCTTCAGCTTGTTTGTGTGCAGTTTTGGATGTTTATCCCAGAGAGAGAGAGGGGGTCTATTTTACTGGGCTTACAAGCATTCTTGGGAGCAAATTTCTCCTGTGGCCATGCTTATTTTTTGCCTTGTCAAAGTATCATGTCTTTGGGTTTCACTGTCATAATTGTCTGCATCATTCTTGCTCTCGTCTTTTTCATTGTACTGCTTATCATTCATCTTACAATTTAGTGGCTGTGATAGTTGGATGGTCATTGTTGTGGCATTCAAAGGGCTCATCTATTATTACTCATTTCATATTATAGCATGTTATTTATCTTGATGCAGGTTGCACTTTTAAATGGAATTACTATGGGTGGTGGGGCTGGAATTTCAATTCCTGGAACATTCCGAGTTGCTACTGATAAAACGGTAGGAGATAAGCGGAATTTATAAATCTTGTTTGACTTATATTCTTGCTTTAGTTGGTTCGATAATTGTATCGGGGAGATTTTGAGTGCTGTCTACTCATACATCTTGCTAGTTTTTTGGGTTTAAAACAGCTATAGTTTTCTGGAATTGTACAAGGGCCACTTCTTTTGTACCTAAGCATGTATGTGGTGAACACAAATTAAAATAGAAGTATCAAGGGTTGCAGTTAGGAATCACAGATTCATAAATGGAAGGGTGATCCCTTCCATTTAATAGGTTTTAATTGACGTATTCAATAATCTTTAATTTAGGTAGGTTCGAAATGGCACTGGAATGCCAAATGTGCATGTAGGTTTATGTGAAGTGGTAATGAAGGAACAATGACAACTGCTGCACTGAATTTTCATCACAGAGACTATGCAAAGATCAGATCTAAGCCAAATAAATGTATCTTCTAATTATTCAAAATTTCCCTTATTTTTTTAGGGTGAAATGATTATGGGTTATGAATGTTTACCATCACTGAAAAATGTAGCTGATCTATGTTCTGCAGGTTTTTGCTACCCCAGAAACACTGATTGGTTTCCATCCGGATGCTGGAGCTTCTTTTCACCTCTCACATTTGCCTGGTTATTTAGGTAGGCAGTTCTCATAGAAAGCATCCCTGGCTAGTTTTATATCTTTAAGCTCAGAGTTTATTGTAATTCTTCTTCATTTATTGAATGTATACCTGTATAAGTGTTGGTTATCTTGCTATGTTTCAACCTTGTCCCTAGCAGCATTTTTAGCCAGCCTTTGCTTAGTTTTCAGTTCATAGTTATTCCACTTGTGGACTAAGTATGATATCACTCAAGTGAAGAACTCTTCTTAATGGCAGCATGTCATAATTGCGCTTTTTTCTCAATCTTTTAACCCTGCTGCTTACAGTGATTTGATCCACTGCAACGATTCTTTGGTTTCTGCATGCAGTAATCTAGTCTCTTCATGCAAAACTGATTCAAGTTTTTGAACTCCTTTCCACTTTCAGAAAAATATTTATGAAGGATACTGATTCACCTTATATGGTTTCAGAGAGCAATTTTAGTTATCCTGTCGTATTTTTAAATTTTGGTTTTCCTGAATATATTTAAGTAAAAAGTAAAGACTTCCCACTATGGCAATTAGTCTTGAGATCTTAATGGCATATAGACTTTACTGCTCTGCTTCAAGATGTTTAGAAAATGATTTAGCAGAATACAGGGGAATATTGTTACGTCTAAAAACTTTTGTGGTGCTCCTCGCGTCATTCAAAACTTTTGACTTTTCTGTTTCCCTGGGTTGATAAACTACCCAGCCACCTAAGGCATTTGGATCTAATGTGCAGGAGAATACTTGGCCTTAACTGGAGCCAAACTCAATGGAGTTGAAATGTTGTCCTGTGGGCTTGCTACACACTACGCACTGGCTGCGGTTCACACTTCTGAACTTAGTAGTATTTTCTGTGTGCTTTGCTATTACCACTGTATAACCATTTTTTACCTCATTGCAATGTTGTAGAAGCTTCCTTTAATTGAAGAACATCTTGGAAGCTTATTGACTGATGATCCTTCTGTCATTGAAAGTTCTCTGCAAAACTTTGGAGACCTTGTCCACCCAGATGAAACAAGTGTGATTCGCTGGTATGTGTTATTTTATCTATGGCCTGACTGAAAATAAGGCTGAAAGTTTCCAATGCCTTTGCATCCTTAGGGTGCAAGTTCCCTTTCCAATTGGATTGATAACTGTATGGTTGTATGCCAACCTTCATAATGGTTTCAAAAAACATATAGATGGGCTTGTCTGATACTTGCCCCAGCTCTTGTAGTTTAAAGTTTGGGGATTAAATTGTTGAATACATTAGGGTGGACCTATACCACTGGGCAATTTCTTCTGTAAATCACTATCAGAGCAATGTAATCATAATGCCATGCCATTATAAATGAGGATACAATGGTAGAACTTGGTTTTGGATATTTATTGTTTCGATCTATACATGTGCTTGAAGAAATTGCAGTTGCCTCTTTGGTTCCTGAAAACTTATTTTGACTATTCACTTCCCTTTTGAGTTTTGATTGTGAACAAGGGTATCTCTTACGTCTTCTTTTTTCTTTTTAATTACTGTCCAGTGTCCCCTGGTGGTTATTCATGCAGTAAACTCAGCTTATCCTTCCTTTTTCTTTTTATTAGGATTAAAACACTTGACAAATGTTTCTGCCATGATACAGTTGAGGAAATTATTGATGCTTTGGTAAGCAAGAAGCTCCCTTTGTATCCTCTTTAAGGTTTTGCACTGATTGACACTTTGCCCCTCCAACTACCGGCTCAAACACAATGCAACTAAAGTTTTGCAAATGGTCTCACTTCCTTCCTAATTATTGTATATCTAATGAAGTAAGTGATTACTAGGGCTTGTATCTAGTGTTCTATGAAAGAATGTCTTGACAAATTAGATGAGCGGTGCTAATAAAAGTAAACAGGTTAATTTTGTTCATGCACTAACTTAAATCTTGTGTGAAGAAAATGAATCTGCTTTTACTAAATTTCTTTGATCTTCCTCCCATCACAGAAAAGTGGTGTGCTATGAAATATTTAGTGTAATGAGTCAGAAATAGTTAGAGAGGCCAAATGTCTACGAATGTAACATTTGAGGATGTAAAATTGAATTCGCCAGGTATCTTGCATCTTGTAAGCCTGTTTCAGGGGCATAACTGTTGCACTTCACGTGAAAAAACCTTTTGTAGGAATCTGAAGCTAGCAAAACTCAAGATACGTGGTCTGTTTCAACATTGAAGAAACTTAAAGATGCCTCGCCTTTGAGCTTGAAAGTTTCCTTGAGATCTGTAAGTCGTATTGATCTTGAACTTAGATGCATAGCCATTGCAATTTGTTTTTGACCTTTTTATGAGTGCCTGGTACAGATACGAGAAGGGAGATTTCAATCTCTTGACCAGTGCCTAATTCGTGAGTACCGGATGTCTCTACAAGGAGTCTCTGGAAAGATTACCAATGACTTTTATGAGGTATGAATAAAATGTGCATTGCTGTCATATTGGCAGTCAAGCAAGTCCTATGGGTCTTCGTCACTGTGAATGTATTTTGTCACTTTATATCAGGGAGTTCGTGCACGATTGGTAGATAAAGATTCTATTCCTAAGGTAATTCCATTTTCATTCATGCTGCTAGATTCCTTCTTTGGTAGTTGCTCACCACTTTTCTTTTTTTCTTTTTAATTAATGTCCATATTACTGCATCCTTCAATTTATGCTTGATGTTCTATAGTGGGAGCCCCCGAGGTTAGAGCTGGTAAGCAAAGACATGGTAGATGAGTACTTTTCTCCTATTTCTGCTCTGGAGCCCGATCTTGAGCTTCCCACCAAGCAGAGAGAAGCATTTGTCTGATTCCTTTATATACATGAACCATCTGTTCTAAACCATGGTCCTGAGTGGGTCATTGTTGAAGAAACTCCCAACCATTTCTTGTAAAGCTTGCCATCTGTCTATCCTAATACTCTTCACAGACTTTTGTTTGCTTACTTGAAAAGGGTTTTTCTTTTTGTGATGGCCCTAGGTTATATATACAAAGCCATAATTATATTTCGCAAAGGTGTTGGAACTATACTCAATATGCCTCAAATGGCTTCTTGGAAATGAAAAGCAACCTGAACTGTAAGGACTCCTTAGAATCTCTGCTCTTGTTCGGTCAACTGTGGCTCCCGGAACCATCTTTACCCTCATTCCGTTAACTGTGGCAACCGTTCCGGTAGCCGTCGATTTTCAGGTGTCAAATTATGCGGGTCATGCGTGATGAGAGTGGTTCTAAATCAGTATGTAGATCTAAATCTTTAACAGAATACTTTACAACTTAGTTAAAGCTCAAAAGTCAGAAACCCTTTACTTTAATAGCCATGCGGATGGTGTCCAAGTGTTATTTAGTACTCAATTCCATATTTTGTGACGCTAATGGTGGAGTCTACATCTGAATGACTAAAATATGCGTTAAGAAAATGGTTACATTGGCGAATCCAAATTGGTTATGAGTCTTATGACAATGAACTAATTCCATTGCTGGAAAGGAAATGCTTCCAACGTTAGCTTTTATGTTACCAAGGTCAAGGACGGGTTCACTTTCTTCAAGTCCAAGCTGAAAAAACATAATCAATCACGCATGAAACACAACCAACGAGACAATATTATACGGACGGAATGTCGGTTGGGCTTTGTGAGCCGGGCTTTCACAAGCCAAGTCCGAGCTTCCCCTATTGAGGATATGTTCTTTCTCTTTTGGCCAGAGAAACTCACTATTAATCTAAGCAAGAAGATTTCTTTTACCTTTTATTTAGTTGCACCATTACATAAGAATATTAGAAAAATTCGAATTAAAAATGTCACAATTACATAAAAGTATCAATATAAGCAAGCTTTCTCTAAATGCTTTTATTAATTTGCAATGTAATTATTTTATAGGATTGCATTAGGCAGAAAATACGACAAGAAATATATTTTAAGACCATCCATGTGGGGTTGATCCCTACTCTTTTTTAATTTTGATTTTACAATCCCCAATCTTATTCTATTGGGAGAAGAGAAAGACCAATAAAAGCTCTATAAGAAACCATCAAATCAGCATATACTATTTTATCAAAAAAAAGAGAGTTTAGTTTAAAAAAATTTGTTTGTTATAAAAAAATATATATTTTTGATATAAAATTTTTATATTACTCTTATTAATAATGATGATATATAACTCAAATTTAAAAGTAAGAATAAGAATGTAAAATTTTATATATTTAATTATACATTAAGTGTGTTATATCTTGTAGTTTAAAAAAATTATAAAAATTATACTAAACTAAAAGTGTTTTTCTTTTTTTTTTTTGAAGGAAGGGAGTATTATTTTTATATAGCGACAAATAGGAAGGGTAGATCACAAAAAGTAAAACATAAATATATTTTAAAAGAGTAATAATATAAACAATGAAAAATTTTAATGATATTACATAGTAAAAATTATTAAGTATTTTGTTTATTTAATAATTTTTTTTATCATGTTAATATCAAATTAGTCATTACAAAATTCATTAAAAAAATTTACTGTAAATATAACCATATATTTTAAATTACTGAAATTAAAATATGGTAGAAACCAATAATTTAACAACTTACCTCCGCCATTCCCATGTGCCCATCTCCTACACTAAACCGCACGTTGCAAAATACAAATTGTCCAAATAGAATAGAATCCCAACATTTGAAACGAAGGCTTAAAAAGCCCGAGGGCCCGGCAAGCATTAAACCGATGAACATGACTACGGCTTCTTCACTGATCTCTTCCCAACTTGGCGGTGGCGGTGGTGGTGGTGGTTCTTTCAAGCGCTGCTTTGCCACCTTCTCCTTCTCTACTGTTCACGATTATGCCCACATTCTTCTCATTTCAACACTGGTTCTGAGCTCTTTACCAAATGCAGTTCTGAGCAGTAAGGAATGCAACAACCCTCCAGTCATTTTCACCTTTGGAGACTCCAACTCCGACGCCGGCGGAATCGTTGCCGGACTGGGTTATCACGTCGTCTCACCAAATGGCCGCGCTTTCTTCCGGCAGCCAACCGGTCGGTTCTGCGATGGCCGTCTCCTTATAGATCTTCTTTGTAAGTTTTTGTCTGGTTAATTAAGAAAAAAAATTTACTACTAATTAATCTTTTTATTTTTTCTCTCTGGAAAAATCATACTATATACTTATTATTTTTGCTTTTTGATATTGTATTTCGTTGCATGCTGGCGGCATATTAGCATGGAAATTAGCCATTTAATTAATCATTGGCGACCTTAACGATAAATTTAAAAAAAAAAAAGAAGAAAAAAAGCAGTGAAAGCACTGTAACGGTCCAAAGGAAACAAAAGAAAAAGAAAATTATTTACTTACTTTCATGCTGGCAGCAATATTCGCAGATAATTAGCCATTTAATTAGTCATTAGCGATCTTAATAATAATTAAAAACAGAAAAAAAAAAGTGAAAGCATTATAACGGTCCAAAGGAAACAAAAGAAAAAGAAAACTATTTAAGTAATTTTATTTATATATTTTTTTCTTTTTGTTGGGGTTAAAAGCTTAAAATAGCGTGGATCCCAAGCTCTTAAAAATTTTTTTTTTTTTTTGAATTTGTGACTGTGGATTAATGATGCATTGAGTTGTGCCGTGTGCGTACGTAAGGAATTGAATTTTGGATAAGTCCGATAGTTAAAAGTACAATTAAACCATTAAATGTACTCCCTCTTTCCTTAAAAAAAGAGTTTCTTTAGATTGAGTATAATTTTCTTTTTTATTAAATATAATACATTTTATCCATAATTAGATACATGATTTTATTATTTTATCTTATTTTTTAATTATAGTTATACATAATCATTATTAATAAAGGTACTATAAAAATTTTATTCTAAAATCGGACTATTTTTTGGGACGAACTAAAATTTTTTTTAGTAGACTTTTTTCTAGGGATGAAAAGAGTATAAAATTTTGTCCTATACCTAGACATTGTTAGCAAGATATTATTTTTTCTGTTAAAAAAAAAGTTTATTTTGAGTATAATATAACTTTCCTTTTAAGTTATGAGTTAAAACACATTTAATACACTTTTTTATTTTTATTTTTACTTATATAGTCATTCTTAGTAATATAACACTATTATTTAAAACTAAACTCTTTTTTCGAAACAAAAAAATGTTTTTAAAGTAGGCTACTCTTTTTTTTCTTTTTAAAAATGATGGAAGTATAAGAATTTCATCCAAAAATAAACTATTTCCTTTTTTCAGAACAGAAAAAATATCTGAACAAGCCTTCCCCCTTTTATGCTTGAATGTGCTGCTTTGATTGATGGTTTCACGCCTTGGCCAAAGTGTGTCTTTTTGGCTGTTATATTTGTATCATTCTTGGGGGACATATGGTATTCATCTTTTTAGACCACTTTCACAGGTTCATTCTTGTGACTTTATACCAACTATGCTTGTATTATTATTACTTCTTTTAATATCTCGCCATGCTTATGAACAAAATTCTGCTGCCCATCTCATGCAGGCCAGAGTGTAAACACAACTTTTCTGAATCCATACCTGGACTCAACCTCAACCACTTTCTCAAATGGGGTTAATTTTGCAGTTGCTGGCGCTAAAACATTGCCTATAAACGTACCTTTTTCCTTGAATATTCAGGTCATGCAGTTCCTGCATTTCAAGGCTCGCTCTGTACAACTTGCCACGGCTGGTATATATGGTATATATTGTATAACTTTGTCCATCTTGATTTTATTTTATACTGGATTGCTCTTCTTTTAATATAGTGAAATCTTCTCTTTCCTTCCTTGCTGAAAGAAATGACCAAAAAAAAAAAAAAATTAGAGCATTAACTATTTGTTTTAACTCAAACAGATTCTCCTTCTTGGTGGTTATGATGCTCTGCTGTTAATGATTGTTTGGTGTGACATATGAAACCAACAGGGCTGCTTCTATTCAATGCAGAACCTTCAAATTTTGCTAAATCAATGGGATTAATTGTTATTCTAAAATGTTTAGATCAAGTTATTAGTGAATTCATGGTATGTTTTTAACTTTTCAGTATGGGATGGAGCAGTGTGTGTTAAATGACTAGGAGTAATAGTTGAAATTAAGTTTTAGAGACATCAAAATGTTAAAGAAATGAGGAAAACAAATAGAAAGACACTGGGTAAGGTGAAGAATGTAGAATCATCTTCACTTTCCTAGTATATGTATATGTTACGATTTCTAAAGCTTGTGAACTATTATTTTTTTAAAAAAAATTTGGTCTGCATCTTTTCTTTGTTTTTTTTTTTTTAACACAGTCTGCATCTTAAAACTGTGGATATAGTAGCAAAATAATATGTAAACATGCTGTTGTTTCAGGAAATGCGGTGCGTTTTGTTGGTGATGAAGGTTTCCGAAATGGTGTTTATGTGATTGATATAGGACAGGATGACCTTTCTGTTTCATTTGATAATAATCAATCACTTGGGCAAGTTGTGAAGAGGATCCCCTCCATAGTTTTGGAGATCAGAAACGCTGTTGAGGTGAGGTTTTCCCCGGGGAATCATTCTTCCACCCCCTTCATCCCCCCTTCCTAAACACAAGGATAAACAGGAAATGGCAAATGAGTTTAGACAGCATAAAGCATGTCATGGCAAACAGTTTTGGCCTTGATTACTTTACTTCCTGATGTAGGCTGTTATGCAAAGCTGCTTCATTTGTTGTACGCAATGCAGGCCATATATGCTCAAGGTGGCAGGAAATTTTGGGTACATAATACAGGGCCATTGGGATGTCTTCCTAAAAAGCTCTTCTTAGTGCAAAGTCAGTCCAATGATCTTGATCAACATGGCTGTATTTCCACCTATAATGCTGCTGCAAGATCGTTCAATGAAGCCCTGCTTTATCTTTGCCAAGATCTGAAATCTGAAATGAAGGATGCTACTATTGTGTATGTGGATATATACGCCATCAAATATGACCTGATAGCCAACTCTGCCAAATATGGTATTAATTTTGAACGATAGAATTCAGTCATCACTCTGTATCTTTCATTCTTTTCCCCCTTTGATGGGCTAATATTAATTTTTTCCCCCTATTATTCACTTTGAAAATGCAGGGTTTTCAGATCCCTTGATGGCATGTTGTGGATTTGGAGGTCCTCCATACAATTTCAATAGCAAGGTGATCTGTGGTCAACCTGGTTACCAGGTTTGCAGTGAAGGTTTAAAGTATGTAAGTTGGGATGGAATGCACTACACTGAAGCTGCAAACAGTATCATAGCCACCAAAATAGTTTCCGGTACTGATTATACTATTCCAAATATTTCCTTTGATTATTTTTGTAATTGATTAACTTTGCATGAAGAATTTGCATTGCAATTAATGTAAGGGATTCTCATTTTGTGTAGAAAGTTTCATAATGACCCTTGAATGTGATCCTCATTTTTTGAGTCAAGGATGTTCATGATTTTGCTCAGATCCTTCTCTCTAGAGTTAGTAGAAAATTTGTTTGGTTAAGAAGTGATAGTACTCTCTCCATCCTAAGTATACAATTTTTTTTTTTTAATTACAAGATAAAACATATAGTTTCATATTTTTATTTTGAATTATATATATTTTTTAAATTACAAAATAAAACATATTTAACACATTAAAGATAAATTATTTTTTTGAAAAAAAAAATTTTTTTGTTGAGACGTAGAGAATTTTATGAGGACTATAGCAATAATAACCAAATTTCTAACTACATGAATTATAACGGGCATAATCTAAGTAAAAATAAAAATTATTGGGAATCCAATAATTCGCGTCTCTCTTTCAGTTCATGAGGAGCGTGCTCAATCTGTGCAAATAATGAAATTTCATGGGAAGAAGTCGATTTCGAAGTTTGGGCGGCGGAAAAGGCCAAAAAAAAAAGAAAAAAAAAAAGAAAGAAAATCTGGTACGGAATCATCCCAATAACGTAACCTAAATGCTAGGAAAATCCAAATTGGACACTATGTCCAATTTATCATAGTTATTTTATTTTTGAAGTTTGCTCAATTTTTGGTGGCTCTGCTTGTGAGATGCTGATTATAAAAGCGCTGTGAAATTAGAATATAACAATAAGACACAGAAGAAGAAAAAAAATTTAGTGAAAATGATAATATTTTACAATGAAAAATATTAATGAATACTCTTAATAACTAATAGAATATTTACGTAACTTTAGATTGGTCAATAAATTAAAGTAGTTTCTAGCCTGCATTTGGTCAATAACTTTAGATTGGTCAAAATGATAATTTTTTCAAGAAAGAAACCACTAAATATCCCATATTTTTCACAGTCGCACCGTCCATATTACATAATCCTCCATGCTGCGTATCGCATTTTCCAATACATGTTTTGATGAATCAATGGGCCAAGAATTTAAGGAGCAAAAGACACCTTGTCCCAACGCGGTGAGGAATCCAACAACTATAAAATGAGTAAATGACTGATGCTGCTGACAAATGCAGAAATTACGTGGCGTTGGTATAGATGGTGGGTTTGGTAATAGAATGGATTTGAGAAAAGAAAATGTTTGAAATAGAATGAAATGATAATAATTTTGTTGTTTAGTATTATTTTGTAATGGAATGTAATAGATTTTATATTAAAATTAAAATTTAATATTAATATTAATAAATTTATTAAAATTTTAATAAAGATATTATTATTTTACATTATATGATATTTTGAAAATTATATCTTATTCAAAAAATAGTCAAAGTACATGTTAACGTTATCTTTTTTTTTTTTGTTTTGGCAGGCGCCTGTTAGCATTATTATTTTTTTTTTGGTTTGTTTTAGTTAAAACGACGTCATTGTAGAATCCATTTGAAACCCAACATCAAAGGTTTAATAAAAACCAAGGGGGTGGTGGGTTTCTGTAAACCCACCCTCAAAGGGTTCTCAAAACCCATCCAAGACGTACTAAACGTCCAATTTTTGCCAAAACCAATCCAAACCCATCCCAAACCTTGAAACAAACGGCACCTTAATTCCATTAAAGCATGAATGCATATGCAATGATACAGGAAGCAGCAATCAGCTGCCCATGGCGCTTACGATAATTGCACCTACTACACTTGTGAAACCTCGCAGGTGAAGCTTGCAAAAATCGACGAAGCTCAATGAATATTAAACAAGATTCATGATAATTCTTACGCGGTCAAGACAAACCACATTCTTACAGAAAAGTTCAAGATCAATGATACATAACTGCTAAAATTCAACAAGAAGAAGAGACAACCAATTAAGCCCACTGTCCTATCGATCTCCTACCATTCAAATGGTACTACAAAGAAAGATTGAGGTCCAAGTCATGATCATCTTGATCTCTATCTTCTTCTGTTTTTGTGCTTGACGGGCCTGCTGCTGCTGTTGCTGTTGCTGCTCCTTCATCATCGTGGGTTGCAGTTGGAACGATATTAAGATTCAGAGGATCAGCGGATGATGATTGAAGAGGATGATGATGATCGGGAGGAGGAGTCGGATTGCCATCCGTGAAATCCTCCGGTTGGAATGCGGGATTCCAAACTGCAACCTCGCCCGCCGCCGCCTTATTTTCACTGCCCATTTTCTTCCCAGCAACATCTTCTTCTTCCTGTAATGCTTTTAATCTATGGTTTACATTGCTGCTGCCGCCGCCGCCGGACATTAACATCCGTTCTTTAACATCCCGAGTACTCCTGATCAAAGCAAAGAACTTTTCCATTTTTTCTTCTTCATTTTCTTCTTCTGCTTCTGCATTAACATCATATTCATCCTTCTTTCTCTTCTTCCTCTCCCCATCCATAATTAAACAAAATATAAGGAAATAAGGTTAATTAATCTACAATTTAAGGAAGACAAACGGTGGTGGAGAACTGTGGGATGTGAACCATAAGGAGCCTAGTGATGAATATGGATGGATGACCTACCATTAAATTATTGATAGTATATTTTAGCAACCAGCAGCAGTACTGCACATAAAATTGAATTTGGAGATTGACTTGACCTGTGTCTGAAACTGAAAGCAACTATCCCAATTCCCAACCTAATACTTATTTGTAATGGTTTTATTTTTAATTTTTTTGGGTAGTTTTTCACGTCTCTGATTTTATAATTTTGCTTATCTCACGTTAGGTCGTAATACTTAAAAAATCATTACTGCAGAATATAGAGGGAAGGTCATAAGAGTTTAAACTGTAAAATTAATTTTCGACCGAATAAAAAAGATTATTCAAATGATATTTATGATGGAGTTGTAATACATCATTTGATTCCAATATTAGTTTGTTAGTTCAATAATTTAATGTGGGTCAATCAGGAAAAAGAAATTCAATGATGGGCCATATTGTGAAATGTTATGAATATTACGTCAGCCGCTATGTAAGAGAGAGGACGTAATGCTTCGACCGGACGAAAGATTCGAGGTGATGATGCCCATACCGTGACGTGAGGTGTACACATGCAAATTATGCAATTGCTGTTGCTTGAGGGAATATCTTCGAGGGAAAAGTTTGTTGCTCACACGTCACACCCACCAAATCTGATTCATCCTCCCAATTCATGAAGCACGCTGGAATTGCATTTTATTTTAAGTTTTTATATTTACAAAATAAAAATTATCTCGAGAGATAAAAAAAATTCACCTTAAAAATATAGAAATGTAAGATAGAGGCTTATTATCGTACAATACCTTTTCAATTTGCATGAACAATATTGCAAAATGCGTTTTCACATTTTTTTATATAGTAATTATGAAATAAAAAAATATATTAAAAACCTCAAAAATATACTTTGAAAGTTTATCCATTCCTCTTCTCAAGTGATAAAATGTAAAAGTAAACCACATGAAATTGGGACCTTTGAACCTTATTTCCCTCCAGAAAAATCACAATAATAATTGCATTTTTCAGGACCACTGGAGTAGAACAACTCACGTTACATTACAATTGTGGGGCTGGGAATTGTTTCTTTTAAGGCATAGAAATGAAGGCATAATGCCAACAATGTTCCAGCCCACGGATACAGGTACTGCTGGGATTTTGAACCCTTTGCAACGCCAAGACTTTCTCAGTCATCCAACCATTGAACCCCGTGTTTGGCCCAGAGATAGATGGCTTTATCTGGACCCCTGCTGCCCATCTCATAAAGCTCTGATGTAATATTGTCTTTGCTCATCTCCTGCAAAACTGGGGATAAGATGTTCCATGCAGCTGATACCTCATCGCTTCTCATGAATAAGTGATTGTCTCCGGTAATGACATCGTGAAGCAGCTGCTCGTATGAATCGGGTACATCTATGTTGTACCTGACATGTTCAAACAAGTAGAAGAAGCATTCAAAACAAGTCAACTTCTGGCATCACAGAGCAAAATGTTTGCTGGCAAAGTAAATATTCAACACACTTGTCCTTGTAAAGCAGATTCAGTTCTGAAGCACCCAACTCCATGCCCAGTCCTGGAATCTTGTTGTTGACTGTCACTAAGATTGCTTCATTGGGCACATCGCGTAAAATCAGCTCATTTGTTGCAAGATCAATATTCTTTTCAGTATCCTTGTGGTAAAGACTTCCAGGGACATGACGAAAATGTATGCGTATTTCAACTCTGTATCATGGAGTTAGTGAGAGATAAACATCTTTAAGGTGGACAAATCCTTAATCAAAGTTACCAGACAAATGAACCAAAAAAATCATGGTTAAATAAACAAATATACACGTGAAAATTTTAAAATAACTTAGGGGAAGACTAAAACCTGGGTTTCCCAAGACCCGTTCCGGCTTTAATCAGAAAAGGTACACCATCCCAACGTGCATTATCAATGTATAGAGCAGCAGCAAAGTATGTAGGAGCCAAATCATTTACATTACTGTTGGCATTGCCTCCAGAAGTAGCTTTACACCGACCAATATTAACATCACTAGGTTCCAATTTCTTCATTGATCTCAAAACCTTGACCTATAAAGAAAATGCAATGGATAGAGATATTAACATTCCCTATTCTGTCGACTCAAGGATGGTAATGCTTTGCTTTTTATCCATCCATATGTGTAAAAAAAGTTCTCCACACTTTGTTAGAACTTAGGTTTAGTCATGGGACATTAGTAGTGAATTAAAGCAATTTCCACAGATTGACTAGACCTTATTATATTTGTTTCTCACCTCGTCAACCTTAAAATAGAGACAGAAGAATCATTCGAGCTAAAGAAATACTTATATTTTGAAGAACCTTTGGCAAGTGGGATCAATCCGGTTCACTATCTTCCTGGCTTAATCTCTAATATTCAATTACTTCCTTCCAAACTAAACATCTGAAAATTACTAGTAAATAGATTCATCTGCTTGACAAGATAAAAAAATGTTGTACAGAATTCAACATATTAAAGGACGATGTTTCATCAGTAATAACAAGAACAAAGCATCTAAAACAGCACCACATAGTTTTCTCTTATCCATACTAGAATATTACATCTTAAGAAACAATGAAAGGCAGACTTGATCCATCCATATTATTTTTCAATTGAAGGAAGTGGCACTAGCTAACAATTCAAAACAGTTGGTAAAATTTAGGTGCCCAAATTAAAAATATAAAAAATTACACTAAATGAGAGTACAAAAACCTTATTGTAGTGAATGTAGAAGGTTAACGGAGGCTAGATGTCATTTTGGAACAATTAGTGAACTCTACACAGGAAAAGGATGCACCACAATCATAAGTTACATGCCTTCTCATTGCGAACATCTTCCCCATCAAGAGTTATAGGTGGTTCCATAGCAAGCAAGGCAATAGTCTGGAGTATGTGACTATGTACAACATCACCTATGATCCCATTCCTATCTAGGTACCTGAAATATCAAGAGTTAATGCTAGATACTGAAAATTAAGGCAAACAAAAAAGACATCAACAGCTTAGTTAGCTACCTTGATGGTGTATGGGTACTCAAATCGTCGGACCAAATGACCTGTAAAAATAATCAAAACACAAAATCAAGATGCGAATATATGCCAGAAACCTCAGTTTTGAACTCCATTATTTAGCTAGTAACTTTACCTGCACATTGTCGATGTAATTTCGGTTCCATAATGGCATAAAAACTAGATTGGAAAACCGCAATACTGCAAGGTTTTCAATGGTATTCCTTCCCAAAAGATGATCAATCCTGAAATAAAGAGAATAAATCAGCCAAAAAAAGCCTTATAAATGAAAGTAATTCTCACCTTACGCATGTAAAACATTTTTACCTGTATAATTGCTTTTCCTCAAATTTTGAATGGATGAACTTTGTAAACTGCTCAGAAGACAGTGAATCATAACAAAAAGGCTTCTCAATTATTATACGGTTCCATCCTGTTTGTGATTGGGCCAGGTCAGCAACAGATGATGCAACATCCAAGAGGGCATCTTGGGGAACGGAGAGGTAAAAAATTCTATTTACTCCAAACAGTCCCTGAGGTAGGCAAGCTGTTAAAGAATTACAATCCAAAATATATTGTATGCTGAAAAAAAAATGGTAATAGGATGTCAAATCTGTCTGTAAAGATTTCAATTAATATTAATCACTTTACCTCAACTTGTTCCATTCGATCTGTGAGCTTTGGCATTCCTTCTCTGTTGTTATACCCTCCATTAACATAGTATGTTCTTCTAAGGAAAGCATCTATTTCGTCTTCACAATTTTTCCTGCAGTGGCAAAATGTCAAGGTACCACGCACACAGAGATGCAACCATAATTAAGTAATGAACCACTACAATCACTGTTAGATGGAACCATAACATTTTTACAAAATTAATTGGTAGGCTAACTCCAGGTGACACTCAAAAGGTATTTAGTATTGAGAGTTGCAAACCATAATTGCATTTTCCAGTGATGTTTGAACATGCTTATTCCTGAGATATGACAAAAGTTCAAGCTCAGTACTTTGGGTTATCAGTTCAGAGAGGAGGGGAGACAAGATGAAGCAATCATTTTATCTTCTAATCTGTTGATTGAGAATAACCTTCCTTGGAGTTTGAAAATTTTCTCTCTATGTATAACAATTTTAAAACAACTTTGGAACGAAACCAAATATAAAAGTATACATGCATTAGTAATTCCCAAAAATTTCACAGAAAAAAAGAATCTAAAGTTTCACACAAAGAACCAAAAAAAAAAAGAAGAAGAAAACAGGGATCTAAAGTTTGCAGGTTGTGGATTTTCCTAAAAGATTACCTAAACAGGAGAGATAAGTACTAAAATAAAGGAAACTAATTTATATGGAAGCTGATTAGCATACTGATCATCAATGCGACAGGTTAAAGTTGATGCAACCATGGATCTCAGGTCTTCATCAGTCAAGTTTTTCCTTGAGTAACCAAATATGCTAAATTTCTGCAGCCACAAGAGACCGAGTCAGACTAAAAATTAGCCCTTTGTCAGATGAAAGAGAATAGACACACACAATAGATATGTTCCATGTGTCCTCTGGCCCTAAGAGAATGCTTAGCATAATTTTTTTCCCCTAACTACCAAATTTATGATACATATATGATATTGTTACCAACAAAATTACAGCCGTAACTCCCAACAGTAATCCTTCTTCCAAGTTCATCTCATAACAGACTCCATGGAAGAAAAAAGGGGGGAGAAAGGAGGAATTAGAGAGAAAGAACCAGAAGTAAAAGGAAAGAACTAAAGAAACAAAAGGAAAAGAATTTTTCTTATGTTGGCAGCACCAACCACTTTAGGTGACAATGAGTATAAGATAAAGAACTTGACAATTCCTAAGCATCTGGTGAAAAGGAAGGCACATGCACTCCACATCAAAGAATGCTAAATTAAACTTATAAGTAAGTGAAAGAATAAACGAGAGTAGAAGATATGTAAAACACATACCTCAGGAAGGAAGCCACTGTAGTAAAGAGCAAATAATGCTGGAAAGATTTTTCTCCATTATTTAGCTAGTAACTTACCTGCACATTGTCGATGTAATTTCGGTTCCATAATGGCATATAAAATTCAGATTGGAAAACCGAACACTGCAAGGTTTTCAATGGTATTCCTTCCCAAAAGATGACTTCAATCCTGGAAATAAAGAGAATAAATCAGCCAAAAAGCCTCCAGTAAATGAAAGTAATTCTAACCTTACGCATGCGCGTAAAAACATTTCTTACCTGTATAATTGCTTTTCCTCAAATTTCTGAATGGATGAACTTTGTAAACTGCTCAGAAGACAGTGAATCATAACAAAAGGCTTCTCAATTATTATACTTGTCTCCATCCTGTTTGTGATTGGCCAGGTCAGCAACAGATGATGCAACATCCAAGAGGGGCATCTTGGGGAACTGAGAGGTAAAAAAATTCTATTTACTCCAAACAGTCCCTGAGGTAGGCAAGCTGTTAAAGAATTACAATCCAAAACAGTATTGTATGCTGAAAAAAATGGGTAGTTAGGATGTTAAATCTGTCTGTAAAGATTTCAATTAATATTAATCACTTTACCTCAACTTGTTCCATTAGATCTGTGAGCTTTGGCATTCCTTCTCTGTTGTTATAATTCCTCCATTAACATAGTATGTTCTTCTAAGGAAAGTTATCTATTTCATGGCTTTCACAATTTTTCCTGCAGTGGCAAAATGTCAAGGTACCACGCACACAGAGATGCAAACCATAATTAAGCTAATGAACCACTACAATCACTGTTAGATGGAACCATAACATTTTACAAAATTAATTGGTAGGCTAAATCAGGTGACACTCAAAAGGTATTTAGTATTGAGAGTTGTAAACCATAATTGTATTTTTCCATGATGTTTGAACATACTCTATTCCTGAGATATGACAAAAGTTCAAGCTCAGTACTTTGGGTTATCAGTCCAGAGGAGAGAGACAAGATGAAGCAATCATTTTATTCTAATCTGTTGATTGAGAATAACCTTCCTTGGAGTTTGAGTAATTTTCTCTATGTATAACAATTTTAAAAGAACTTTGGAAATCTGAAACCAAATATAAAGTGATACATGCATTAGTAATTCCTAAAAAATTTCACAGAAAAAGAATCTGTGTTTCACACAAAGAACCAAAAAAAAGAAGAAGAAGAAAACAGGAATCTAAAGTTTGGCAGGTTGTGGATTTTCCTAAAAGATTAATGCAACAAGAGAGAGATAAGACGTAAAATAAAGTAGGAAAACTAATTTATATGGAAGCTGATTTAGCATACTGATCATCAATGAAGGCGACAGGTTAAAGTTGATGCAACCATTGGATCTCAGGTCTTCATCAGTCAAGTTTTTCCTTGAGTAACCAAATATGCTAAATTTCTGCAGCCACAAGAGACCGAGTCAGACTAAAAATTACAGCTCCTTTGTCAGATGAAAGAGAATAGACACACACAATAGATATGTTCCATGTGTCCTCTGGCCCTAAGAGAATGCTTAGCATAATTTTTTCCCCTAACTACCAAATTTATGATACATATATGATATTGTTAATAAATAAAAATTACAGGAAATCAGTAACTCCCAACAGTAATCCTTCTTCTAAGTTCATCTTACATAACAGACTCCATGGAAGAAAAAAAGGGGAAGAAAGGAGGAATTAGAGAGAAAGAACCAGAAGTAAAAGGGAAAGAACTAAAGAAACAAAAAGAAAAGAATTTTTCTTATGTTGGCACAATTCAACCAACTTTAGGTGACAATGAGTATAAGATAAAGAACTTGATAATCTTGCATGCATCTGGTGAAAAGGAAGGCACATGCACTCCACATCAAAGAATGCTAAATTAAACTTATAAGTAAGTGAAAGAATAAACGAGAGTCAAAGATATGTAAAACACATACCTCAGGAAGGAAGCCACTGTAGTAAAGAGCAAATAATGCTGGAAAGATTTTTCTCCTTGCCAGTTCACCAGTAGCACCAATTACAGCAATGCTAAGAGATGGTGGATTACCACCCTCATAAGTAGAGGTCTGTAACATAGATGCTAGAGATTTCTTGGTATTCAAAATCTCTGAGGAGGTATCCAAATGTAAATTTGATGAAGAGCTTCCTTGCTGTTGCAAGCTTGCTTTCAGTCTCATGTCAGTGTAAGATGAAGATTCTGAGGAGCCAACTATTCCAGACTTGATAGTGGGTGATAAATGTGATATTGATATTCCTTCAGGGTATATACTTGCTTCCCCCACTCCACCAACAGAATCTGTATGCTTCATCAATTATGGTCAGAATAAGTTCCTTCTAATTTCATCAGAAGAATAACTTCTACGTAGTTCAAGAAGAAATTAACCGCTGTTAATTTTTGGTACAGAATTAATTACAAAAAGTAATAGAGACCTTGGCACCAAACATATTTGGATATCTTTATGGATAAATAGTTTGTCCAAGTACAAAGTGCTGATTTTCTAGTTTTTAGTAGAATTAATAACAAAATTCATTATTCAATTGTAATTACTCTTTCCTGGCTCAAAAATTTAAGTCTTTCAATGAATGAAAAGTATTTTGGTTAATGCCAATCTGTTGATAAGGAAATTGCCAATGATCCTCTGGGATCTTTCTCTATAGGCAATGAATCTGTATCTGAATGATTCTTAGCCCAATCTTTGCCTAGCAATTGTATAATCTTAATCACATTATACTGTTCATGATCCCAGATGGATGGAAAATTAAAGATGTCAAGTATCCAAAGCTTCAAGTGACAAAACTTACAACAAAACTTTTTAGCTCTTCTAGAGCCCATCAGATGGCTGCGTGCATTGACAACTATGCTATTTGTTCCGGCCTGCATGACAATTATGAAAAATGGCTTTAGTTTCCTACAGAAAGATTTATCATATTTCAAATCCTTGAATGACAGCATCTTAGCTATTCTATTGCAGACGAATTCATTGGTAGCAATCTAGACATACTACAGCTCTGCTTCTCACCATCTCAAAAGACAAAGGATATGTAAATGTAAGCGTAAATCATCACTTGACAGAAGTGGCCAAATAGCCGATTATGAAGCTAGTACTCCATCAATACTTGCAATGTCCTCATTGCTGTCCATCTTTTGGTAGAAATAAAAAGCAGAAACGAAGGCGGCTCCCCTCCCAACCCACCAGCCTAGAAGGATAACAGAAAAAGACAGGCACTTTATCCCATTAATAAACACTGCTGAAACTCCCCGCTTACAGTTTTTCTAAGCTCGAGAATTATAAAGCCTATCCCTACCCTCAAATAGTTTAGAAGTAAAGGGTAAAGACATGATGATTGCATCTAATGGTCAAAGCATACATAGAAAAATTAGTATTTGCCTTTTGAATTTAAAGAATGCAACCTTATTCACAAGTCATCACTTTAAGCAAACTCTTCCTCAAAAACTGAATGCAACAATTCAAAATGTGGCCAGTTAACTCATAATTGAAGGTTTCACACCTTACATTGCCACACCAATCAAAAGGAAAGTAAGACAATGAAAAAAAAAATTATAGCAATGAATAAAATCTACCACAAAGCACACATTATATAAGGACAAAATGTTCAAAAGCACACTTTTTTTCCTTGTAAATGCCATTATTTAGCAGCCAAATATTGAAAATTCAATAACCTAACACCAAGAACAAGGGCAAGAATGATCCCATCCCAATGAAGTGCAAGTCGGTAAAAAGTAAAGAATTGATCACGATAACAAAAAATTTAAAAAGGGTTCAAATGGGTTGTCAAGAATGGTAAAATAAATAAAATTTAAGTACTCAACTGTGAAAAAAGAACCACGAAATACAGTGGCGGAAGAAACACCGATTCCCCGATGAGTTTGCAGGGAACCGGAAGTTTCCCAGGTGGGCACTGATAAATTTTGGGATGACAGCGAAGTCATTAACATGTTTTGATCTTGATGGATTCCTTGAGCTACTTTTGAGAACTTCAGTGTCTTCAATTCATGGGATGGTAAGCTGAAAACTGGTCAGGGAGTTTGCTTCGATGTTTCTGAGGAATGGGGGCGTATGAGAAAAAACCTCTGAAACCGAGGTTTCCGCGGGCCGGCAAGTATGCTACCAGGTTCCTTCAAGTTTTTTTGAGAATAGAACCTTCAATTTTGTCTTTGTATGTCATCTAGTCCTTTATATTTCAAAAAAAAAAATTTGGTGTATTTTCATTAACGAAATTTCAATCCCCAAAAATTGAGGTGGTGTTTAATATGACATATTAAAAAAATAAAATTTAACATATTTTTCAAAAGTATAAAATAATAAAATATAATTTTATCTTTTTAAGCATATTACATTCATTATAATTTTTCGTCATAAATTTTATTAAAAGTACTCGTACTCAAATTTAAAAAATCTTAAAAATTTTCAACATGTTTGTCTTGGAGATGAATATCTAAAATTTTATTGTCACGTGAGTATTTGTTCTCCTTTATACGAGTTCTAATAATTAAAGTAGTCTTTAAAAATTTTAAGAAGCAATTTTAGCAGTTTATCACATGATTTAATTCTTAATTTATGTCATAAGCAATTGAATCCAAATTTTAGTTTGATTCAATTCATTTGGACAATTTGGAAATGGCACTTTGATAAATTACTACTAGAAGCAGTAAATTTACTATATTAATTAGATTAGGCCTTAAAATCCAACTGCTATGTCATTTCTATAATTTATATACTTCTAACTTCAAAGTTGCCAACATTTCATAATTTCTAATGTAAGTTTCATGATTGAGGAACATTTCAGGCAAATAATAACCATGAATCTGATCACCATTAGTTTATTGCACAATAATGAATGATAAGTTGTGACAAAAATGTATTGGTTTGTTTTGCATGTCAATGCACTAAAATATATACACACACATAGAGGGGTTGAGATTTAATGTATACTAACTATATTTTATTAGTAAAACGATCTAATTTTATTAAAATTATAATTTATGTAATTTATATTAGAGTTTAATATTTATTAATAGAATGATATTATTTTATTATTAAAACACAGTTATTACCATTAGTTAGAACAGATGATCTATTTTTCATTATAATAATGTAAAAATTTTGATGAGAAATTTTTATGGAAAATTTGGTAGATGCTTCCTTCATAAAACAAATGGAGATTTATAGGCTTAAATCATTGCTATATGTTTGCCAACTCATCTGCATTAATAAATGTGATGCAATAAATTAATCTCTCACTTAATCTTGATTATCCAACAACCAAACCTTAAAGTTATTTTCTAATTAGGATGCTCTATTATAGAGTAGTGCTATTAAGTATTAATAAACAAAGCTACCTGGCTTAATTTGAAGTAATTAAAGTTGCTAATTATGTTTTTATTGTTGGAATGAAAAGGGGAATAAAGCTCTTGCACTCATAGTCTGCCCAATTCTTGTTCTTGGTTTTTTTTTTTTGGGTTTTAAAAATCAAAGATATAGATGGAAAAGATTTTTTTTTTTCATTTTTCAAGAGTTATAAAATATAGAATAATAAACTCTTAATTTCTGTGCACAAAAACTCCTTTTGTTTGTTTCTTAGTTTATTTTACGTGCCTCCTTGAATTGCAAGGAGTTTGCAACCTTTTGTTTTACACTAAGTCCCAAAAGAGATATATTTTCTATCATAACTAATATATATAATTTTTTGTATCATTAATAAACTGTGTAATTTTATTAATAAAATATATCAATTTTAATTTTAATAAAACTAAGACACTTTGGTAGTTATATAATAATTGGGATAAAGATTTCAACTGCTCAAAAGAGGCGTTGTTTCTAAAATTTATTCGTCTATAAAAATATTTCACTTTTATGTAAAATTTTTATATTATCTTTACTGATAACTTAATTGTGCAATAATTAAAAAATTATATATTTAATAATATATTAAATGAACTGTATTTTTATAATTTTTAAAAAATATTATATAAAAACATAAAAATAACCTCTTTTCTCATAACGAAAGCATTGCTTAAGACTGAAAAAAAAATCGTAAAGTGTTTTACTACTTATTTTGATCTTACATTGTTGTCATATCTACAAAAGACATAAACATATAAACATAAAGCAGCTATAATCGTTAAAACAAAGTGAACAAATTCATGTCTCTGGAGCCATTAAAGCCAGACAATACTTATAAAAAGGCAGAAATTTATGTGCTCCATTTTCTTCTTTGGGATAAAGTATTTTTTTATAAATTTAAAATTTATATTTAGAAACCCAAAATAAAAACAAACTGAGTTGTTGTGATTTAAAAATAAAATAAAATTAAGGATTAAAAAAAGAACATCGTAAACTTGAATACCAATAATTACGTAGAAAGAATTAGTATTGTCATTCCATGTATATAATTGTTTTCTATGAAAACGACCTACCACTTCTACGTTCGAAGTAATTAAAGTTGCTAATTATGTTTTTATTGTTGGAATGAAAAGGGGAATAAAGCTCTTGCACTCATAGTCTGCCCAACTCTTGTTCTTGGTTTTTTTTTTTTGGGTTTTAAAAATCAAAGATATAGATGGAAAAGATTTTTTTTTTTTTTCATTTTTCAAGAGTCATAAAATATAGAATAACCCCTTAATTTCAGCACAAAAACTTTTTGTTTGTTTCTTAGTTTATTTTACGTGCCTCCTTGAATTGCAAGGAGTTTGCAACCTTTTGTTTTACACCTTTTAAGTCCCAAAAAGAGGATATATTTTCTATCATAACTAATATATATAATTTTGTATCATTAATAAAATATATCAATTTTAATTTTAATAAAACTAAGACACTCTTGTTATATAATAATTGGGATAAAGATTTCAACTGCCCAAAAAAGAGGTTATTTCTAAAAAATTTATTCGTCTATAAAAATATTTCACTTTTATGTAAAATTTTTATATTACCTTTACTGATAACTTAATTAAAAAGTAATAATTAAAAAAATTATATATTTAATAATATATTAAATGAACTGTATTTTATAATTTTTTAAAAATATTATATAAAAATAAAAAATAACCTCTTTTCTCATAACGAGTATTGTTTAAGATTAAAAAAAATAAAACATCGTAAGTGTTTTACTACTATTTTGATCTTACCTTGTTGTCATATCTACAAAAGACATAAACATATAAACATAAAAGCAGCTATAATCGTTAAAACAAAGTGAACAAATTATGTTTTGGAGCCATTAAAGCCAGACAATACTTATAAAAAAGGCAGAAACTTTATGTGCTCCATTTTCTTCTTTTGGGATAAATTATTTTTTTTATAAAATTTAAAAATTTATATTTAGAAACCCAAAATAAAAACAAAAATTGAGTTGTTGCGGATTTAAAAAATAAAATAAAATTAAGGATTAAAAAAAAAAGAACATCGTAAACTTAGTCACCAATAATTACGTAGGAAAGAATAGTATTGTCATTCCATGTATATAATTGTTTTCTATGAAAACGACCTACCACTTTCACGTTCTTTATCGACGTTTCTCTTTATTTGATAATCTAACCAATAAAAGGAATCAATCAGTTCAGTCTTCCGCCATTATTAAGATAAGATTGGTTGTTGTGTCATTTATTTCTTTGGGCTCCCTTTGAGCTTCGAGGTGAGCATAAAGTTCTCATCTTTGATGATACTCATTACTTCCCTTTGATTGCTGCATAATTTCAGCTTCCAACTCTTCCTTTTCTGGGTTTTGCTTCGTTGAGTCGTTTCTGGGTGTTGATGATCCATGTAATATTTGATGATTACTTCTTTTATCTTATGTATTTGAGTTGAATTTCATCTGGGTTTTTGTTCTTTTGACTCATTCAGTGATGAGTTGTGGTGTTCTTGTGTATTTGAACTGGTCATATTGGGGTTTAAGCTTTCTTGACGTGGGCATGGTAGATTTTGAATGTTGATTTGAGTTTTAATCGATCTAGTCATGATTTTGTAAGGCGGGTAGTTTTTTTTTCATTGCTTCCGGTTTTGTTGTGTTCTAATACGTGTCTCACTGTATCTGCGTGTGATCCCATCCGCAAATCTTAATTTTTGTGCAATATGGACTGATTATTATGATTTTCTGATTTCCTTGTTCCATTTTCTTCTGTAGTTCTATCGGTTTGTGCAACCGCCACTTGTCAACACGATTATCAAATAGAAAAGTTCTCATTTTGGATTTATTCTCAGTGATTATGTCAATGTGTGAGTGAACTTTTGGCCTGTGTAATATTCTTCACATTCACTTGGATATTAACACAATTATACTTGTGTTGTAGTGTTCATGTACTCATTTTGTTTTGTTACAGAATGTGTTCAAAAGATAAATGTTCTGCTTGTATCTTATGGATTTTCTTCATATTTGAAACAGGAGTTCCATCGTCAAACTTTGCTTTTTAATACAATTTGATGCTTGGAGATTTTTAAGTTCACAATAGTCCACTAGAGTTGTTGATCGATGGGGTCTGAAGGGCCTCCAGCCGTGACTGTCCATGTTACTGGTTTTAAAAAATTTCATGGAGTTGCAGAAAATCCAACTGAGACAATTGTCAGCAATCTAAAAGATTATGTGAAGAAAAAGGGACTGCCTAAAGGGGTCATCCTTGGCAGTTGCAGTATTCTTGAGACTGCAGGACAAGGAGCCGTGGTTCCTTTATATCAGACATTGCAATCTAGTCTAAGCAGGGATGAGAATGAGTCATCAAGTCCTGCTCCTAGGGTTATTTGGGTAAGTTGCTTGCTGATCCGTTGCTGTTCATCTCCCTTTTTTGCTGTACCTTAAATGAACGCAGCTAATAATTGATTAATTGCTCAAATACTGTTCTATTAACCAGATGGTTAGTGACCAATTAAACTTTTTTAATAAAATTATTCAGGGTTGCGGTGGGTAATAAATGATTTACAAATTTTGGATGTTTATTAGTTGGTATAATCAACATGGAATTAACTGATCACCTGTTTTGTTGCATAATGTTGAAGCGTGCAAACATTTTTCTTGAAATGAGAATTGGTGAGTCCAATGTATTCCACGATTGTCCTCTTTAGTTGTCAAAGGTACCTTTTGGTGAATGTCTGGATCAGTAAAGGTTCCATCATGTCATGTATGACACTCACATAGACCAAACATCAATATTAGAAAAATCAAGGTTTGAATAATTTTGAGTCTGATTGGTAGATTGCATTTGTCACAAGACTGAGCCTATAATCCAGTTAATATTGACAGATTGGATTGGTGTACAAGTGGTTTTGCTGAGAGTCCAAGAAAGTTTATGCATCAGAAAAGTAATTGATTGAAACTATAGGGTTCTAAAATAGATACTCTGCCACTATTTTACAGGTTGTTACTTAAATTAAGTTTTGTAGCACCTGTAATTGTTATGTGTCTTAGTTTGGTGGATTGATGATCACAAAGATGAACGACAATGTGCATTGCAAGTGGTTGGAATCTTAATTTATCTTGTTACTCAGATTCTCCACCCTTAGTTTAATCTATCTCTTCAGTATTATACTTATGAAGTTGAAACCAGAGTAATTCCTTTTCCTGCTTTTTTACCCCTTGGGTACAGAACCTGTTATAACACATATATTATTATGAGATCTTCTGAATTCCCTGGAAAGGAAAATTGTAGCTGTGAACATTGTATAGTGGGCACTGGTTGATAGGTAGCTGGAGGATCAGCATACGAATTATATGACATTATCAGAGATGAGAGATTGTAATTGTCATAATCCCTTGGATCTTGTATTTGATTTAAGCTAGTTATTTTTCTAGATTCAGATGTCAACTTTCTTGTCGTTCTTGATTTTGAATGCTCAGGTGCATTTCGGAGTTAATAGTGGTGCAACAAGGTTTGCAATAGAGAGCCAAGCAGTCAATGAAGCTACTTTTCGTTGTCCTGATGAGATGGGATGGAAGCCACAGGTTTATTATGGAGCCATCTTTCTCAAGGTTTTGATCTGTGTCTCTATTTTGACTTTGACCATATATCACACGTGTTTCTTTGTTGCAGAAAGTTCCCATTATCCCAGCAGATGGTGGAATTTCAAGAACACGAGAGGTAATGCCATTTCTTTTTCTGTGTTTTTGGTGCTGCTTCATAATAATTATGGTTCAAATGTTTGAGTGAGTTAACATGACATGGAAGTGTTAAAATTTTGAAAGAGAGGTTTTAGGTATTCCAATACATGGATTTTGACAGTGAAGGTATCATTTCTAGGAGATACAATGTTTTCATTAATCTTTTATTTCCCCCAACTCCTTCACTCTGTTGTTTACATCTAGAAATTTCTTTCAAATGTAGTGGCGAGGCTTATGTTTCTTATGTCCGTTGAGTTAGAACTGTACTTTTGTTGCCTACTGTTTTCTGAAAATTGAGGAAATTCTGCAGTTGTGTCTGCCACCCAGTTATGCAGATGTCGTTTCTAATTTGGGGAATGACTCCCAATGTAATGTTTTGTTTGTTGTTTACATTTTATCACATGCTAGGGTTGGATTTTGGGGGACAGTTGTGGATGTTTAAGTGATTTGGGAAATTGAGATGAAGTCAATTTGTAAAACCTTCTTACATTGTGGCTCTTGTGGTGGTTTGCAAGTCCCTCTCTTTTCCACTTGTCTGCCATTTAACCAGTAAGATATTTTATTTTGGAGTAGTCAATAACCATTTCAAAGTTTGAATAAGCCTTTAAATTTGTGATTCTGCTCTCTATGGATTTCGAATTTTCTACAAAAGTAAAGTAGGAAAAAATCATTTTTATGTTTTTGAAAATTTTCATGTTCAGCTTATCTTGAGGAGTTAGTTTCTATCTTGTTGATAACTAAAGTGCTTTTGAGTGCCCAGAGGTGCACTTTAGAGGTCCAATTGCTAATCTTCAGTTGTTAAGATGCTTTGCCATTGCATAGGGGTGACTTTGTGAAATCCTTTGGCTTTGCTTAAGCTCTGTCTTTGTGCGTTTGAGATTGTGACTGGCAGAAGAAAAAACTTAGTTCTAAGTAACATGTTACGTGGGGAAATGATGCCAGAATGTGTCACAAGATCAAAGTTGCACTGGGCCAAATTGTAATGATTTTACCGAACCAAAAAGCTTCTTTACTTCAGGTTTTATCTAGCATTCATCATTCAAAATTTACACTGTTTTGGCTCGGAAAAAAGTGCCTTAATAGCTCTATAGTTCTAGGCATGCTTGCTGGGTTTATTCATGCAAAAAAAAACTACATGCTTTGCCCAAGAGTCAGATGTATAAATCTGATGGTAAATACCCTTCGGAAAGTCTATTATGTGCAAATTTGAATATTATTTTCTGAAAATCCTTCAGTTTATTGGGAATGGAGGTATGAAAAAAAGAAAGTATACAACCATTAAAAAAAATAAAATATGTTAAATTAACTTATCATGAAAAGGACTGATAAAATATTTGCAGGAAATACTCACACTCATAAAATGGACTAACTAAATGGGAACATTCTTTCTGGTTAGCCTCAATCAAAGAAAAGGCTGCTACATCGCATCCTGATTTTGTCTATTTGTTTTATACACCATTTAATAAAACTGAGTACTGTGTTACTTTGTTTTGAGTGAGTGAGTGAGCAAGATCGTCTATTATGAAATTACTAACGTGTGTATCTGAGATGCATTCTTAGTGAATTATGTGTAATCCTCAAGTCTTTGGAGAGCAGTTGCCATTAGCAATTAAGAATCATGTCATTCCCTAATCTAGTTTCTTGTGTTTTAGTTATTTTGTGCTTGTGTTGTTGGAGCACAGCTGACTACTTTATGTGGAACTTATATCATGTATTGCATGGAAATAATTATCAGTTGATCCTTTGCTTTTCCTTTGGCTATAGACTGCTCTTCCTGTTGAGGAGATCACTAAGGCATTGGCCAAGATGGGCTATGAAGTAACGACCTCCGATGATGCTGGTCGATTCGTCTGCAATTATGTATACTATCATTCCCTGCGTTTTGCAGAGCAGAGCGGAAGCAAATCACTATTTGTACATGTGCCCCTCTTCTTTACTATAGATGAGGAGACACAAATGCAATTTGCTGCTTCCTTGTTGGAGGTACTTGCCTCTTTATATTAGTCGTATTTGCTATTTTTTCCCCCCAGCTGAGAGCATACTTGCTTCTCTATTGTGTTTGTGTCTGTGAACAAGGATCCTGGTGTGTATGCCCTTCTATAATAATCGATTTATTGTATGTGAATGGGAAATGTGATTTTTTTTGCTAAGATTGATGCTTCGTGTTTATTGTATCATATTTTAAGTACTATAGCATTTTGAATATTGAAAGAGTGGTTCTTGTAATTTGTCATCTGGTTGCAGCTTCTTATAGTTGCCTTTTATTAACGCCATTCTTTTTGTTTTTTCGCCTTATCGTTGTAAGAAGATAGAAGGAAACTGGGTTCCATTTCTATCATCTATCTATAAGCCGGTGGAAACTAAGTTGGGATTTTTCACGGTATCTTGTGGCTATAAGCTTTGACGATACTCTGAGCAAATTATTGCTGCATGAGACCAGTCCTTGAGAGTAAACCAGTCTGTACCTGTTCAACAGTTTGAGCATGGACACTGGTTTGATCAGTAATTTCTGTGAACTAAAGTTTCATCAGAACTTGTTGGCCTTTTATACGTGATTTAGCATTCGTTTTTTTGTGCTTGAGGAGAGTTATAATAATTTTGTTTAATCATCCTTGTGTGTACTGCAATGTGCTTGAATCAGCTTTATCTGAGACACCCTTTCCTTGCCTAGGTCTTTTCTTTATACTCTTCGTGAAATTTAAGGGTACTTTTTTCTTAGCAATAAGTCATAAATCCATTGTTTGTGAGAATGTTGAACTCAAAATTTGTTACTTAAGGGGCAAAGTGCAGCATGAGAATTTGTTAGCTATGAGTTCTTGAGGTGCCTACTAAAGCACATTATTAAGCGTTAAGGTTTATGAGTAGGTGTTTAGAATTCCATTTCAGTTTCAAAAAATGGTATAAAACATTTAATAAATAAAACTTATGTAAAACTTAGTCACTTAGAGAGGGCTTAATGTTGAGCATTTAAAACGTGCTCAATGGGTTGTGAGTGTTTTTTCCTTGGATAAACTTCCTAACATTAAGCACATTTTTTTAACCTTAAGCACGCAACGGTCCAAGTTGAAGTGGGGTTTATGGTTGTTTTTCCTTAAAACTTCCTTGTTTGGACAAATTTTTCGTAACATTAAAGCATTCAAAGGTCTAAATTGGGGTGAGTTTTGTGGGTGTTTTCTCCTCGAAGTTCCCTTTCCTAGGATAAATTTTCTAACACTCCCTGGACAAATTTCTTCACACTAAGCACAACAGGTCCAAGTTGGGTGGTTATATTGTTGTTTTCTTCCCCAATATTTCCTTTCCTAGACAAATTTTTCTTACATATTAAGCACGCAAAGGTCCTAATTGGTGTGTGACTTTCTAGTTATTTTCTTCCTGAAATTTCTTTTCTTGGACAAATTTTTTAACAATCCCAGGGCAAATTCCTTTACATTAAAGCGCGCAAAGATCCAAGTTAGGGGTGGGTTTTGTGGTTTCTTTCTTTCTTTCTGAAATTCCTTTTTCCTGGAAAGATGACAAATTTTCTAACATTAAACATGCAAAGGTCCAAGTTAGGGTGGGTTTTGTGAGTACTTTTTTTTCGTACAAATTTCCAAACATTCGTGGGTTTTGTTAATTATCTTGAATATTACAAATGCCAACTTGATTCTATATTTTGCACAATCATTTTTCATTAAACAATTATTATATCGCTTTCAAGTTTGAATTTTAGCTTTGAATTTGGGATACGATGTAACAACTAATTATTTGTTAAATAACAACTAGATTTACATGCGCATAGGCAATCACGTTGTAGCCCCTTTTTCACATTAATTGGAATATCATTCATTAACATTATTTACAAGACTATTTTCACATGTGAAGTGATGGTATAGACAATTGAAAATTTAAATCAATTATTTGCATGACTTTTAGTGACGCCTGTTATATTAAAAAGGAGAGAAATTTATCGCTCTCTTTTCCTTTTTCTCCCATGTAGTCAGATGGATCTTTCTTTTCCTTTTTTGTCTTCATGTTGTTGCTCAAGAGACGAGAGCATAAAAAAAAATTTGTAATATTTTTATTTCACATTGAAAAATTAAAAAATAAATATTTTAAACTAATAAGAAAGAATAAAGTTCAAAAGTTATTAACGTGATAATTTGATCTTATTTTACCATAGAGAAAATAATAGATCCAATATTTATATAGCAAAAGTACCATTTTGTTTTGAATATCTAGGAATCATTTGGACGTAAATATAATTATTTATATGGACATAGTAATTTACCCTTGCAACTTCTTTTATATGGAAGTTCTACTATATGAGTTTTTAGAATTTGCTCTTCCTATATCATGCATTACGATTTACCATTTCTACCATTTTTTTCCAACAATTCTTAAAATACTTTACGTTAAAAAAATATACATACGAAATCGTTGCTTTCGGCAAAAGTGAAGAGCCATTAACACAGTTTTTCCTTCTTCCATTCTCAGCACGTTTGAAACATAATATTTTAATCTTAACTTTCATATCTGCGCTGCCACAACGAAAGGACAGAAATCGTCGAAGCATGTTTCTAGTTTCACAAGCCCATATTTTTTCTGGGATCATTGTCCATGGATCAGTCCCTGAAATGGAATGGAATATATGTTTGTAAATTGCACTGTGTGTGTGGATGGTGACGTTTGGGCACGAAATGGGAGACCTATATACTCTATGCCCGTGCACCAGCACTTCCCTTTTGTGAGCATGCTTCCATGGGTTCCATCCACACCATTGCTCTTTCGGTTTTGGAGTCATCCACTGAAGTACCAATCCAATCATCATACTTCAGCCTTTTGTGTTTCTAAGTGAGACGGACAAAGTTGAAGCCAACCCCCATACACAGCCACCCTTCTACTTTATCCTTCGTTTACTTTCTTTCTACATATGAAAATGATGGACTACCATACAAGAGTTGGTCCCATTAATTCTAGAATCAAATCTCACAATCATCACGAAAAAAAAATCAAAGAATATAACACGGTACTCTTTAATTTGATGTGATGGTAAAGTCATGGTTTTTCGTTTTTTGTTTTTCTTCTTTTTTTATTTTCTTTATCCGCAATATCGATTTATCCTACTTATATTTATTTTATAAATATAGGAAACTTAACTGAACTAAATAAAAAGATACATGACTGTTGGGATAAAAAATAATAAATCCCAAAACAGCAAAATTAATTTAGCTGAACGTAACTAATGGAAGCCAGGAAGCAACACAAACCAATTTGAATAAATGGGTTCTCTCCCGCGGGCCGTACGAATTTAAATTTCCAGGATAAGTGAAGGAAATTGGCTTCGGTCAATTTCACCAAAGGAACAGACAATTCAAGGATTTTGGTCCCACAAAAACAAAACAAAATTGGGTAGCCAATGTCTGAACAAACAAAGCAAAGCTTCGGCTAAACAAAAAAGAACAAGGAGGAAATTGATCAAAATTTAAGAAAACTGCCGTGCTTTGAAAGAGGCGGCTGAATTTTGTATTTTTCTCTGTAATTCTCTGTTTTTCTCTGTAATCTAAAATCATGAATAACATATCCTATTTATAGGACTCAACTAAACCCTATACCTATTGAATTTGGTAACTACTAAACCAAAACCCAATACGATTAATAATTCTAAATCTAATAGAATTATTAAATTACAAATTATAAACCCAATAGGATACTAGGATACTTAGTTTAATTCAACTACATTGCCTCCCTTAAACTAAGTTTTCGTAACTTATCATGTTTAGCATTTTCTTCTACTTCATAAACAAATCCATCTTCAACGCTTTCGTGAAAATATCAGCTACTTGCTCTTCGGTCTTGCAATAATCGATCACAATTTCCTTTCATTGAACCAAATCACGAATGAAGTGAAATTTGATGTCGATATGCTTGCTTCGACCATGAAACATTGGATTTTTCGTCATCTTTGTTGCTGACATACTATCACACAAGATAGTAGTTGCTCCATCTTGCTTATATTGAAGAAAATTTAGCATCCTTCTAAGCCACAATACTTGAGTAGCACTGCTAGCCGCTGCAATGTATTCTGCCTCTGCTGTAGATAATGCGATAACTGGTTGCTTCTTTGAACTCCACGAAAATATACCGGAACCAATAAAAAAAGCATAACCAGAAGTACTCTTTCTCTCCACAGTGTCACCAGCCCAATCACTATCAGTGAATCCAAGAAGATCAACAGGATCACTTTTTGCATAAAAAATTCCATCACCTTGAGTACCTTTAATGTACCTCAAAATTCTCTTAACTGCCTGCAAGTGAGACTGACGTGGATTCTCCATAAATCTACTGATTAAGCAGACACTAAAATTGATATCAGGTCTTGTAGCTGTCAAGTATCTCAAACTCCCTACCAAACTTTTAAAATAAGTAGGATCCACACAAGTACCAGTCCCATCTTTGGTCAAACGTAACCGTTCTTCAGCTGGAGTCAAGATTGGTTTTGCACCGTCCATCTTGAATTTCTTCAAATATCTCCAACATATTTCTTTTGGCAAATAAAAATGCCTTGATTAGACTGCGAAACCTCAATTCCAAGGAAGTATGACATAAAACCCATGTCCGTCATCTCAAACTGTCGAATCATAGCCTCCCTAAATTCTGCAATCATCTTGGGATTATTCCCAGTAAATATTAGATCATCCACATATAAGCATACGATAACAACTGCACCATGAGAAGATGTCTTCACATATGAAGCATGATCAAAAGGACAGCGTTGAAAACCACTGTCAACGAAGAAAGAATCAATACGGGTGTACCACGCTCTTGGAGCTTGCTTCAAGCCGTAAAGGGCTATTTTTAAACTGTACACCTTATTTTCTTGACCTTTCTTCACAAATCCTGCAGGTTGTTCAACGTACACTTCTTCCTCAAGTATACCATTCAAAAACGCAAACTTTACATCCATTTGATGTATTTTCCAACCATTTTGGGCAGCTAAGGAAATAATTAAGCAAACAGTATCAAGCCGAGCAACAGGCGCAAATACCTCAAAATAGTCGATGCCAGGTTTTTGTTTATAACCTTTAGTAACCAACCGCGTCTTGAATCCGTCTACTTCTCCATCGAGCTTGTACTTCGTCTTGTAAACCCACTTGACACCAATAGGTTTCTTGCCACTTGAAAGATTTGTGAGCTCCCAAGTATCATTCTTTTCAATGGCATGAATTTCATTAGCCATTGCTTTCTTCCAGTGATCCTTATGAACAGCATCTTCAAAAGTAACTGGGTCAAAATCTGCAAAGAGAGCAAAATTAACAACATCTTCGTCAGATAAATTTTGAGAGTGACCATCAACACCATAATCCTGCAAACGAGCTGGTAGACGTCTTTGTCTTTGTGGCCGACTAGACTGCGCAGGAATAGGTTGAGTAGAAACTTGTTGCTGTTCGGGTACTTCGAGCTGATTGACCTCATCATCATTGTCATCAAAGTATGAAGATTATGGAGGATGACTAGCCGCCACATCTGGCCCTTTTTCTGACCAATCCCAGATACTTTTTTCATCAAAATTCACATCTCTACTAAAGGTGATCTTCTTTGTCAAAGGGTTGTACAACTTGTACCCTTTAGTCTCAGAACTGTAACCAATAAAAATACACTTTTTCGCCTTATCATCAAGTTTCTTCCTAAGAGCATCAGGAACATATGGATATGCCAAACAACCAAATACTTTAAGATGAGAGATATTTGGCTTTTTACGCGACCAAACCTCATAAGGGGTCTTCCCACCATTGCATCTAGTAGGATATCTATTTAATAAATAGATACCACATGAAACTACTTCTGCCCAGAAACCCTTGGGCATATGTTTGGCAACCATCATTGATCGCATCATGTCCATCACAGTTCTGTTCTTTCTTTCTGCAACACCATTCTGCTGATGAGTGTATCTTGTTGTCATCTGATGCTTAATCCCATGCTGTGCCAAAAAATCATCACATACTGTATACTCCGTACCTCTATCAGTTCTCAAAGTTTTGATGGAGTAACCACTTTGCTTCTCAATATACAATTTAAAACTTTTAAAAGTGTCACAAGCATCATACTTATTCTTCAAAAAATAAACCCAGGCCTTTCTGCTGAAATCATCAATGAAAGTAATAAAATACTCATTACCTCCATTAGAAGGAACATCCACTGTACATAGATTAGAGTGAATGAGCTGTAAATGTTCTTTTGCCCTCCAAGCCTCGCTTTTAGGAAACGGGTCTCGATACGTCTTGCCCAAAATACAAGACTCACACTGTCTATGGTGAAAGTTGATAGAAGGCAGCCCAAAAACAATGTTATTCTTAGCCAAAAACTGCAATCCACGGAAGTGAAAGTGCCCAAATCTCATGTGCCACAACCAAGTATCATCAACCTCAATTGAGTTGAAACAAGATAAACCACCACAATTCAAAATAATCGGAAATAATCTGCTATTGGTTATGTTCACCTTTGCAATCAAACCCAATCTATCATCAGTGATGGTGCAAACGCGTTTTCGAAAACGCAAATCATAATTCTTTTCTTGAAGTTGACCCAAATTCAAGAGATTTTGATGCAAAGCAGGCACATAAAACACATCAACAACAGCACTTTTTGCGCCATTCTTCAAGGTAATAGGAATATCTCCTTTACCACATACAGACACTTCATGATTATTACCAAAACGAACAGTGGATTTAAATTACTCATCCAAATTTTTAAATAATTCTTCTTTCCAGTCATGTGGTTACTACATCCAGAGTCAACATACCACGTGTTATTTTTAGACTCTTCAGCCACACCAGCAGAAAATAAGATTGTCTCATGCTTTTCACCAGAATCTTCAACAACATTAGCATTGATATCCTTATTTTCTGATTTATTAGACTAACAATTCTTTTGCATATGGCCTACTTTACTACAATTAAAACATTTAGGTCTTTTTTGCTGATTATTGTTGGAATTATAAAAATTGCCTCTTTGTTGGGAGGAATTGTTACCTCTACCGTGACCACGAGAGTTACCTCTTCCACGTCCAAGACCATTGAAATTCTGGCCACGACCACTAGAAGCAGCATCGTTGGACGAATCTTCACTGCTTTTCTCTTTAGCAGTCTGAATTTTCACAGCTTGCAACGCCTTCTCCACAGGTTCCTTTTCATGAGATTCATCCAATTTGTCATAAATTCGTTGTTCATGCAGTAGCAATGACCCTTGCAATTCATCAACTGACAAGGTTGACATCTCTTTTGTCTCTTGCATCACGGCAACGACATGGCCAAACTTTAATAGCAAAGTATTTAAGACATTTTCTACAATGAATTGATCAGTAAGATCATACCTATTCAATTGCATCTCGTTCTTTATATCATTCAAACGAGAAAAATAAGACTCAATAGTCTCATTCTTTTCCATGCTGCATAGCTCGAACTTTCTTTTTAACGTTAACAAATTACTCTGTTGGACTTTGTCAACACCTCGATATGTTTTGGCCAAAATATTCCACGCCTGTTTTGCGGTTTTAGCGGTGGATATTTTTCCAAATACAGAAACATCAATTGCCTGGTGTATTTGAGACAACGACAAACTGTCGTTTTGTTTTGTCGCCTTAGTAGCATCCTCTGCTAAATTTTCTTGAATATGAGCTAACAAATCAAACGCGTTGAGATGCGTTTCCATCTGGATCCTCCAAAAATTGTAATCTTGTTTACCCTTTAATTTGGGTACGGAACAATTAATATTCCGATTCGCCATAACTTCCAAACACTAACCAAAGCTCTGATACCAGATGTTGGGATCAAAAATAATAAATCCCAAAACAGCAAAATTGATTTAGCCGAACGTAACTAATGGAAGCCAGGAAGCAACACAAACCAATTTGAATAAATGGGTTCTCTTCCGCGAGCCGTACGTATTTAGATGTTCAAGATGAGTGAAGGAAATTGGCTTCGGTCAATTTCACCAAAGGAACAGACAATTCAAGGTTTTTGGTCCCACAAAAACAAAACAAAATTGGGTAGCCAATGTCTGAACAAACAAAGCAAAGCTTCGGCTAAACAAAAAAGAACAAGGAGGAAATTGATCAAAATTTAAGAAAACTGTCGTGCTTTGAAGGAGGCGGCTGAATTTTGTATTTTTCTCTGTAATTCTCTGTTTTTCTCTGTAATCTAAAATCATGAATAACATATCCTATTTATAGGACTCAACTAAACCCTATACCTATTGGATTTGGTAACTACTAAACCAAAACCCAATATGATTAATAATTCTAAATCTAATAGAATTATTAAATTACAAATTATAAACCCAATAGGATACTAGGATACTTAGTTTAATTCAACTACATTGACAATATTTTTAAAATTTTAAATTAGTGTGAATATTTGATTCCTAAATTATCCCTAACATAGAATTTTAAGGCTGTTATTGGTAGCCATGGTTATGGTTAAGTCATAGTCATCAACTTGTTTAAAGTAAGAGTAGGCAATCTTATGAAAAAGGTCTGACAAACTAGATAGGTCTAGACAATTCTTATAAAGTGAATCATAAGTTAAATAGACAATTCTTATTTGACTGGACATAGATATATGTATATTATTCAGCTAACATTTCTTGGCTTTAGTCTAAGCAAGTTCTTCATCTTTGATGAAGAATCAAACGTGCAATGCACCTTTCCAAAGCAAGGAGTTTGAACATACAAGCATTCTCGGCCAAAAGGGCAAAAAAGAAAAAGTAGAAAAATCCATTGATAACTTTCTCTTGAGATTTTGTCTTCCAACAAAGAATGTTTTTACCTTTCGTTGTGTTGTATGGCACTATATATTATATCATCATGTTCTCCAAACTATGTGCATCTGTCGACTATATTTGTTTTGTTCGTAAAAGGTTTACATGATTCCAACATTGATTGTTTAGCAGATTTTGGCAATCGAAATCCATTGCCCTACCTTGTACTCAAAGATTCAAGGACCTATTGCATTATATATATGATAATATCATCAAGCCCTTCTTTATTTTTTTATTTTTCAATTTGGCAAATTCCTCTTTCTTCCTTTATAGTTTGCACGAGATACACTTTCTTCTCTTGTGAATGCATAAAATTCTATTAATCCCCTAGACTTTAGATTGAAGTGGAAAATTTTCAGAAATTGACAACTGTAACAGGATAATAGTTTATACAGGCTATTCCATTTGACTTGTCAATTTCGATTAGTTTTCTATTTTAGTCCAAAGTTTAAGAGATAAACAGGGTTTTATATATCTTGCAAGAAGAAAGTGTCTCTTGCTCAAACTACAAGAGAGAAAAGTGAAATTTGCTTCTTTTTTGTTTTTTTAATCTCCAACTTAGCTTTCTTATTGAATGGGTCGAGATGAACCGATAATAATTAAAAGTTGCTTATTGCTTAATCTATTATTCATGGTCCATCTAAACAGGATATCATATCATGCAATTCACTCGAGGTGCCAATGTTTTAAAATCATGATTCGTGTGTGTATATATATTCTAGTTTTTTTAAAGAGTACTTAACTTATTGCTTGGCTTCATTTCAGCCCCTTAATTTCAAATGTCTTTTTCTGTTTTCTTTGATTTTGCAAGCTAATCTTCTTTGTTCCGACTGAAGCAACAAAACCCTACTCCCTACTGAAAATTAGAACACTTGATGATGGCCAATATTTTATTTTCTCCTTTTCTCCATCTCTATTTGGAAGTTTGGAACGCTACAAAAGGCCATAAACGACATGCCAAAATGAATGAACATCAGGCATGCATAGTCCTTGTCCATATCATGAAAATAGTTTATATTTTGAACAGCATTAAATTTTCTATTTGCATTGATATTTTATCTTTTTCCTCTTCATCAAATTACTTCAAGGTCATTTGACCCATGTCACAAGAAGTTTTGAGAGAATTCCAAATTCACATATAAATTTTCATCTATTTATCAGGCAAATGATATTTCAAAAATTGAATGTGACAAAAATAACACCCAAATTGGAAGTTTTGTAAAGAAAAAGTTCTTCCTCTTCATTTAATACTAACATTTTCATATATATATAAAAGCACAATATTTCCATAATCCGAGATTATATATGCATGCATGCCCTAGTTACACTATATTGGACATGTTCTAATTGATCACTACTATATAAATCAGCACCGATTAAGACCATCAGTTGGAGGCAAAGAGTCAGGAAATCCTTCCAACAAGCAGAACACTGGTGGAATAGTGAGGGTCTTCAAGGCTCCGTAGGCTTTCCAACAATATGCATCCAACAATTTTTGTCCCTGAGCAGGATACAATTCAACATCTGAAAGCGTGATATTTGTACATGGCACAGCATCACTGCAGGCCAAATGCATTGGTGGGCTTCTCACATCATAAGTCCCCTTAATGTTTTCATAGTATATGTCAGAAATATAAACTGCTGAAGACTGATTCTTGCATCCCTTTGTGTCACAATAGTATTGGTCTATGATTATGGGATTTCGAACCGTGTCCATTACTATATTATTGAATGTCACCTTTGATACTGACCCAAATCCACCTTGCCATGTTTTGATTCGAACACCATTGTCCGAGTGCCTGATCACTGAGTCTGTCACTGTGATGTTTGATACACATGCTTTGGAATTGCGACTGCCTAGGCTGCCAATGCTGAAGTAAGATCACAATTGAGGTTAGATCAGAATTCTTCTTTAAGAATTTATGGTTGTAAAATTGAGAAGTGAAACAGAGAATTTATGGGTTTTATTTATTTATTTTTTGTTCTCCATCTTTACACATTTAAGAATCTGGAGATTTTAGAAATTTCATTTTAGAGAAGGGGAACGAGGAAATGGGAATGACAAAAATCAAATCTTGGCAAATACATAAGGTGAGAATCGAAGGTAGAAAGTTTAAGTTTAATAACTCTAGTCATTTGAATTTTGTTGGGCTTATCAAAACAGATATTTCAAGCATATTACCGCTTGGAACAACATTCCAATTCGGGGGTTTCACAATTTTGGCAGCTGTAAAAGGTGTCTATAATGGTACCATAATGTTCCAGGCTTAGGAGCTACTGATAATTTACTTTTCTTTTTGCCTATGATTAGTACTTCAACAAAGAAAAAGAGAAGATGCTGAGAATCCGAGATTGTAATGAATATTATATACCTTATTCCATGACTGGGACCACAAGTTATGTTCTTTATGTCCACATTGTGGCAACCAGCTCCAATTGATACACAGTCATCACCTACACAAAAAGGTAAAATATAAGAGCATGCAAGAGGTTTAAAGGGAACAATGAAAAAAAAAAGGCAACTTTTGAGAGCCTAAGGTAATAGTAGTGTACCATTGTAAACAATTGAGTCATGTATTTTGACGTCAGTTGTGTTCTCCAAATGAATCCCATCAGTATTAGGACTAAGGGAAGGCGATTTTATTTGGAGTGAGCAAATCTGGACATCATGGCAGCTATCAAACCGAAAATGGAACTGAGGACTGTTTCTGACTCTTAGGTCTTGGACTGTCAAATTGGAGCACACAAAAAATCTTATGGCCTGCAAGAAATGCAGTAATTTGATTATGAAAACTTGAGAAGGTATAATTTAAGTACGGCGCCAAAGTGTAGGGTAGTACTCTTCATTAGGACTTACAACTGGGCTGTCACATGGACCAGGTAGAGTGGTTCTATTTTGTCCCTGTTGCATTATAATAGTAAACTAGTTAGATGCTTAGAAAAGGTAAAAGGGAATGATCAATATACCAAAAAAGTGCACAGAAAATTACTTTGTGTGGTTTGCAAGGAAGATCCCACCATTTTTCTCCTCTCCCATCTATCATTCCGCCACCTTGCATTGATATTCCATTGATTCTATAGAAGACTAGCCATTGTCGTTTGCTGTAATTTTTAGGCCATGAATCCGGTCCATCAGGTGGCATAAGAGTCCCTTCAATCTGTAACATTTTCAAACGTGATCAGATGCCATTATTGCATCCGTTGAACACACCAAATTGTCGAAGGAAACTTACCTGAAAAACTAGTCTACTTTTGCATGGACCTGTGAAAATGGTAGACTGTATCATAAAGGTATAGTGATTTGGAACTAAGAGAACAGCGGAGGCAGCATGGCAAGCATCATCCCAAGCCATCTTGAACGCTGGTGAATCATCTGTGACACCATCCCCTACTGCCCCATAAGATAAAACATTGAAAATTGGTGCAGAATCTGATGAAATGCCTGCAGGACTTGGCGAATGAGCCTCAGGCACAGGGGAAGGAACTGGTGAAGCCTCAGGTGCAGGAAAAGGAACCGATGATATTTGAGATAACAGAAGAAAATGTCGTTCTTCTTGTGGTTCTTCATGGTAGTTGTAGAAAAGCCTGCTATCAACCGAAAAAACTAAAGAAACCAAGAAAATGTAGAAAACGAATAGGAAAACCTTAACGCAGTCCATCATAAGCAGTGTCTTTTTGTCCTGAAACGGGAATTGCTTTATACAAAATCAGGAAGCCGTAAGCAAAATGAATTCTGCTACTTGTGTAGTAGCATGCACTCCTTAATTCGTCCCCGCCATATGGAATGTCCCTATTGAGTATTGACTAGGTTGTTCAGATCAAGCATGCTTATGACATTCGTGGAATGTAACTCAAAATCATAGGCTGTTTTTTGTCACTATCAATAGCTCAAGATCATAGGTTTGCAGAGTGAGGCACCCACGTTTTCAGGAAGTCTAAAGATGCCACAAAGTAAGTGTATATGTGACCACTTAAAGCCCACTATTAACACAACTCGGTTTGATCACTTGAGTTCTAATCCTATATGTCCAAAGAGAATGTCACAGACATGGAAGTTGAAATGGAATGCAAATTTATACTAGCAACAGTTAGTGGAAGCATGCAACTTTTTCAGGGTCGGCAGATGCACCTGATATTTTAATCTTGGCAATACCGACCAATCCCATTTAGAGAATGGTTTTTCCGGTGAGGAAATGTGATTGTGGAGTCTGCAATGTGCATTTCTGGACATGAAAATGAAAAAGGGTGTGCTGCATAAGTTGGTACATCAGAAAGTAATCATAGTAAAATCTAAGATATCAACACCATCACTAGCTATGTCCTCCCATTGCCTCCACTTTCATTGGTCCCCAACACAGTTCTCATTTTTAAGGGTGCATTTTCTCCGCAGCTATTTTATAAAGTTTTGCTCTGAAGCTCTGTACTAATTGAATTGAGCTCATTTCGTAAAATTTTGCTTTAAGTACATTCTTTGCAGTTTTACCTTGATAATAATTCTTCAAGAGCTATGCTGGTCCTTAACAACAAATTGCTTGAGCCCCACAATAATTCTTCGTTAATTATGCTGTTCATCAACGCCAGAGTTTTTGTCTGCATGAAATGATAGGTCCAGTATGTCCAAAATTGAGTTCATATCTACTAATCAGTCAAAAAACAAACATATTTTTCAGTTGTCTTCTTAACTGATTTCATTTCAGACGAGTAGATTGTCATACAATGGCACTTGGGCACTTTTTAAGCAAGCGTTACACAATCAATCTCAACCAAACGTAAGATAAACAACTTTTGGATGGTTCAAAGTGGAGTAAATGAATAACACTTCAAGTACGAATTCAGAAAGTAAGTAAAAGATTAAGCTTCTATCCAGGTTTTTTTTATTTATTAAAATTTTTTAAGATTGTTATATTATTTTATATAAAAATTATGATAACTCATATAAAAAATCAACTTAAAAAAATTTAATAAAAGGGTAAATTTCAAATATTTTTTACAACAATTGCTGCACAGAGTAGGAGATTGCATGAATGGAAAATTTGAATTATTTTATTTTTGAAAAAATAAGAAAGAATTAGTGGGAGATTATAAAAGATATAGACAAGTAGTTACCTAAGAACATTAAAGAGGTTTTGGATATAACTTGAGTCAAGTTAAAATAGACTGAATAGAAATAGTTATTTGGTGAAAAACAAAACATAAGAAAGAGAATTAAATCAATTAGGATACATATATTTACTTGTTAATTAAAAAGCATTTAGCACTTTAATATTTTGAAGTTTCAACAATTTATTATATATATTACACACAATTATGCACCCATTAATACTATACTATGAACTTTTGAGGGCATAAACTATATATATATATATATATAGATAGAAATAGGTGAACAGAGATGATTATTTTTTAATTAATCAAAGGTGGAGATAACATTAATGTTCTCTTTGCCAAGGGAAAAAGGGAAAAATATATATTTTTTGTTCCTTCTTGCTTAACCAAAATCTTTTTGGGTGGTCAAATTAAGGAAAGTGGTTTTGGCAATTGTCATGTAGCATAGTTGCTTCCTTAAAAATATTAGACTCCACATCATTCTTAAATGGAAAAATGGAATGTATTAATGGCCTCTACAACTTAAGTTGTCCTTCTCTTATTCTTAATTTTATGGACGTACAACCTTTTTTGTTATTTAGTTTAAACTTTCTTTGAAAGTGAGTGGCATTGAGGATCTTTTATTCTTAATTTTATGGAAGTCCCTTTTTTTCTTTTAATAAGTGAGTGGTATTGAGGATACAGAGGCAGCCCATGTAGTATATTTTAAAGCTTCCAAACTAGCTCAAATGAATGATTAAGAATTTGAATTACAATTAGCAAAGGAAGGTCATTAAAAGATTAGTGAAAAATAAAAAAGGGAATATTGAGTACTACCATTTCTCAAATGTAGGAAGAAACCAAACTAATTGATGTTTGGATAATGATACTTTTAATAAAAAGTATAGTAACTAATTTGATATATTAGAAAAGACAATAATCTTTTAATATTTTGTATATTTTAATGCGTGTCTTAAATAATTTTATTTTTTTACACACCACTTCAATCATTATAATTTTTCACTACAAATTCTCATTACTATCATTACTTTTAATGTCCTAAATTACTTGGCTTGGCTTTGGTATTAAAAAAAAAAAAAATTCTACACATTCGTTACACTTTTATTGTTAACAAAACAATCTAATCATATAAAGTAAAAATATATTTTTTTTTACCTCAACAAGTAAATAAGTATTATGTTATTGTTTTAACTACAGTATCTTATATAATGTAACAATGTGTTGAATATTTCCTCTCTTTAGAATAATCCAAGTTTTGTGAAAATCTCTGTTCCCTGTTAGACACTTGACAATGAGATAGCCACCCATGATCATGAAATACAAGGAAAATAGCAAATTGATGACAAACAAATCCCCCAGTTAACAACAAACCAGAGAGGAAGTAGCTCTAGCAAACTCTGGAAAGACCCTTTTTGTCCTACTGGATGATATCATGATTGTGATAATTATTGTCAAATTAATTATATTAATGCCATATTTATTTATACTCAAATATTTATGTGTGTGGGAAGTCGTTCATTACACACCTTTCATGACTAGTCATTGCCGGCATAACACTTAAATTTTTGAATTAGTATGAAGATTTGATCTATAGAGTTTTAAAACTCTTGATCATGGCTGACTTGGTTAAGTTGGTTACTATCATGATTTAGTTAATAAAATCTCTTAGCCTTCCATTTGGCATTCAAACCGCACTTCAAAACTTCCATTTGCTGATTTAAATTACTTTCCCTCTTGTAAAAGTCTCATCAATAGCATGCTCTAAAGTCTAAATCCAAGCACAGATAAATTTTTTAGTTTTTAAAAGATTAAGGACAGAAGTCCACAACAATGTTCACTATTTAATGCCATATGGTTTAATTCATCAGCAAAAGGCAAACGTTGCATCCTTTCTAAAAATTAGAGCCCTTGATGATATTCTTGTGAACAACAAAAATGCCATTCAACTCTCCAAATTTGTCACCAAGTCCTAAGATATGGTCTGCAGAAGATGCATCAATTGAAGAAGGATTGTCCTCAAGAAGATCATCAGTGAGCAGATACTCAACCGTGAGCGACAGTGCAATAGCATTTGGAACAAGGCAGGCTATACATGAGACACCAGAAAGAAGCACACTAACGCCTATATTCTTCAGTAACTCGACACCAGATATAAGGCAAACGTTACAGAACGCATCACCCACAACTACACAAAATGTCGCGCTGAAAATGTACCACAGCTTGAAGATCTATGGATTGAGAGATGAAATTGGTAGAGCATTCGCAAGGGATAGCACAGACAGTGAAGTGATCAGGGAAGGCAAAACAGATGATCAATCTAGGAGTGGGAAGAGTGAGGAGCTACTGGGAATGGATTATCTGTTAAGAGATGGACTTGTTAGTTATCTTCGAGATGTGGCAAAAATCACTCCTCCAATTCCACAGCAGGTAATTTAAACTAGACTCATCACTCCTCCAATTCCTCAGCAGATAATTTAAACTATGTTATTAGTCAGGATATTCAACGACATTCCCCAGCAGATATTCTGTCATCGTTCACGGCTTTATAAAGTTTTATTATATAGTACAACAGTGCCTGCATCAGGTACTCCGTTGACCAACTTGTTCAAAGCATCTATACGAAGAAAGATCCCCGTTGGATTTAAAGAAATATTCACGTGTTACCATGATATCACAAGAAATTAAATAAATGAGAAAAGATTCATAATTTGCAGACTACTAAAGTTGTCATCCAAGTTCTCCAGTAGTTTCGTAACATTTGTTGAAGACTGAAAAGACTTGTCACTCTAAAACAAGAACAAAATTCAAAGCCATAGCCACGCTGTCGTATCAAAAATGAAAAACTGTTTCTTTCCTTCTGAACAACTGAATCTGCGATTTCTTTGATTAAAACTGGGTTCAACTAATGTTGCAGGTAATCAGATTTTCCAAAATCAGCTATTCAAAACAGATTGAGATATCTGGCTACAAATATGAGACATTTGGAAACAAATTGCTGGGGTGTCTTATGGGGCCCTTAAAGAACATAATGCAGAAAAAGAACACCACCGTGTTAAATATTTTGAAGGAGGTTGATGGTTAATTATGTCATGCCTGGTTCAATTACCCTGCTGCTCGGGCCTCCAGGTATGGGAATATTCAATTAGTCAAGAGAAAGGGATACCAAAAAAGGTTTGTTTGGAGTGTGATGTGTTTGGAAAAAGTTGTATTGAATGTGTAAAAATTTTTGTAAGTATTTTTTTTATAGAACAAGTATTTTAGAGGAAAAAATAAAATGAAATTTTTTTTAAAATTATATGAGAAAATTTGAGTGGGAAAATTTGAATTTTAAATTTTAAAATAAAAATGTGTTTGTTTTTATTTGAGAAATTACTTATTTGCAAAAATGGGCATTGCGTGTCCAAACATACCCGAAGTTTCTGTATGTATGTAACCCAAGAATTCCACTGATGCAGGGTGTGGGAAGAGTACTCTTCTAGAAATACTTGCAGGACAAGCTAAACAGGACAAGAATGCCCACTTAGAAGGAGTGGTCTTGTACAATAACAAACATGCATCTGAAGTGCGTCTCAGCAAACTCATTGCCTTCATCAATGGCCAGCTTAACAAGTATGCAATAATTTCTACTTGGTAATGTTAATTTGTAAGAAATCACGGACAGCTTGAACCTCAAGTTTAATCAAGTACCATAATGGAACTCGGACACAAAAATTCATAAGCTTCCAAATTTCCTCCAAATATGCAGCATTTAATCCTTGCTAGGTCACACTGAAAGAAGTTAACCACTGTTTTCAGAGTACAATCACTCTATCGCACAATGCAGAAAACCATCTTTTGGAGATTAATGCTTTCTCTGCCCCGTAAATCTGCAGACACCTTCCATTTTTAACTGTTCGAGAAACACTGGAGTTTGCTAGAGACTGCAGCCAGACAATTCGTCCAGAGAACTTCACTCCACAGATGAGAAAGTTCTTCGCACATGCACTTGTGGAGGGACAAGATCCTTTCTTAGAATACATGCTGGAAATTCTGAAGTTGAAGAGAATTGAAAACGAGCTCACTGGAGAAGCAATTTCAGATACAGATCGACAGAAGCTCACAACAGCAGAATTAGCACTTGGAACATATTCAGTTATGCTTTATGATCAACCATTGTCAGGGTCTGATCTAGCAGCAACTTATGACCTCGTGGACACCATAAGAACAGTTAGCAGAATTCAGCAATCTTCAGCAATTATGTCTCTAACCCAAATATCTCAAGAAGTATTTGATCTTTTTGACAGAATAATACTTCTGGGTGACGGTCAGGTAGTCTATCAAGGGCCTCGACAAGAAGCAATTCCCTACTTTGACAAACTTGGGTAAATGAAATTGTAATCTCAAATTCCTACAACATGTGATACTACTTTATATTGTAATTCTGATAGTCACACACAATTCAATGTTTGATCGAGTTAGCAATTTTGGTGGAATGACAGATATAAGAAGCCATCACACATTGAATCTGCCGAGTTCCTGGAAGACATAGCAACTGGATTTGATTCTCAATATGTGGCAACAGAGGCAACTCCTTTGTCCGTAGGTCAGTTAGCTGAGTGCTATAAAAATTCAGATCACTACAAAGACATCATAAGAATAGTCACAGGAGATAAAGCGAAGCATACATACTGGATTGAAAGTGAGCCCGGGCTTGGCCTGTCTCTTAAAAAGCCATCTGTTTACGGTTCCTCAGTTGATACCAGGCAAAAGAAAGACTCTGGTAAGTGTGTTCATCAAACCTCAAACCTAATGCTTAGATCTAGTGGGCAAGCTTAACATTAGTTATTTAAGTTTCAAGGTTTTAGAGTTCCAAAGCCGATCTTGGCTGTTAATTTGTCAACATTAACAATTAATTAGGATAAACTAAAACATGTCGGGTTGCAGAATTGGTAGTTACCAAGATCTCTAGCAAAGTTGGGCATTCAGGAGGCACTGAGAGTACAGGAAGAGTTCAAATTGGAGATGTCGTTACAGCAATCTCCATAAATGGTGATGAATCACTATATCTTGCCTTGGGGCCTCCAAAAATCCAGCATGAGCATGTCTCTCGTTCATACTCCACATTGAAGAACGCTGAAAGGCCTGTACGTATGCAAGTGGAACGTTATGAAAATAAGGTACACTAGCCCCTTCAACGTTCCAACAAAACAATCCAAAAGGAAGAGGACATGAAAGGCATTTGATTTTTACGTAGATGACAACTAAGCACTTGCAACATTGAAAAGCTAAAAGAGAGAATACTGATAGTGAAAGAACCATATCTAATGTAGGAGGACGATTATCAACCTCAATGGGAGGAATCACAAAGACCATTTACCCAGACATGGTGGAAATCTACAAAAACTCTCATCAACAGGCAAATCAAGATCACCAAACGACTCAATGTTCTACTCATGTTAAGGCTACTCCAGGTGAGTATCAAACTATCAAACAGTGATATCGGTCCTCATAATGAAAAAGTATAAAAAAAAATTTAATTATTCATGTAGAAATCTTAGCAGTTTTCTCTTACATTACCAAGAAATAAGTGTTAAAGTCAATCATCTTAATTTGAAACCGACCTTCCAAATATTTTTTTTATGCTGTTGCAGGCAATTGTGCTTGGCTTGTTTACGGGGACTTTATTCTACAGGCTTGGAGGCAAATATGACCAACAGAAAATGAACTCAGTGAGGTCACTAGGGTTTGTGTCAACAATGAGCATAATGCTCATAAACTTGGTACAGCTACCTCTTTATATGCTCCAAAGGCCAATCTTTTACAAGCATCAGGCTCAGAGATTCTTCAGAGCTTCTTCATATGTTGTTTCCCACTGCATAGTCAACATCCCTCAAACTCTCATAGAAGTAAACACATAATCAATTGCCTTTGACAGAAAGATATTACCAGGCCATTAGATCTTATTCTTGCTGTATCTTGCAGGCAACAGCTTATACACTCTGCTTGTATTTTCTGGTTGGACTATCATTATCCTGGAATGGGGCAGCTTTATTTGAGTATCTGTTTCTCTTATTCTTGGTGGCATACTTTGGTTCATCACTGTTTTTTTTCCTTAGCACCATATCTTCGATTCCAGAGGTTGGAAATGCTTTAGCAGGTAGGTGAACTCCTTCCAAAAACCCTTATAGTTTCAGACGAAACTGTTACCGTCTTCAGATGATGCTAGGTCTTGAATGCACTTTTTTTTTTTTTTTTTGGTCATGGTAATCGGTTAGCCTTGAATACTGCAAAAGATGTGATAGGGTAAAGATCAGAACAGAAAACAGTCAAATTTCAGTCGTCAATGGTTATGGCAAAATTCTTTCAAACATATGGAAATTCCAAAATCCAACACCAACAATGTACCATTCACAATCATTTTATAACTTATCCGAATAACAAATGACAAGTTTCGAAATATTCTTCCAAACATAAAACTCTTCAACCTATCTCTTTCTTTAAATGATTGTAACCAACTAATTTGTTGCAGGGCTGCTTGTATCAATCTTGCTGTTATTCAGCGGCTTTGTGGTCTACCCGTCCAAAATTCCTACCTACTGGAAATGGGTGGTATATGTAAACCCGATCCATTGGGCTAACATCTCATATTGCAGATTACAATTCCAGAATTATACTGATCAGTGCTCCAACTATAGAGGTCAACTTCCCTTCTGTGATCAATTCCCTGCAAGTACAGTTGGGAAAGCCTATTTGATTTTCTATGAGCTTTCCAAAGACAGCGAGAGATATTGGCTTCCGTACGTCATCCTAATAGGATGGGCAGTAGCTATGAACATGTTAGCACTATTGGGTTTGACAAAATTGGAGTTCACTGGAGTAAACCAGTCATTGCCTTATTTGAAGAGAAGCCCAATGATAAGCAACTTTAGGAAAGACAGAGAGAGTGACTCGTTATCATTTGGCAGTCAAAATGACCATCATGAAGATGATAGTGCCACCATCGGCAACAGACTGCAAAACTTAAACCCAAATTTTCTATCAGAGAGATATAACATTGGAGTTGAGAGGTGGATTGAGGATTATCACATTGATGTAAACAGAAGAGCGCTGGGGATTCCAGTAGAGCCTGTCTCCCTCCTATTTGAAAACCTATCTTTCTCAAGGTAAATTAGATCAACCCTCAGTCAAGCTACACTTCAGGCCAGCCTAGAATGATATGTTCTCCAACAGAACAAAATATCTAACTCGTACAGGAATAATGTACAAGGATTGTCTAAAAAAAATTCTCTCATTATATTCTTTCCAACAATAATTTTTCTTATAAAATGTTTCCCACCAGGTTCAATGAAGGAATGAAGAAAGATGTGTCCGTTTTCAGCCACATCACAGGTTATTCTGATCCTCAGCACATGCTAGCTTTATTGGGAGGTTCACAAGAAAGTAAGTCCACACTCCTGAAATGCTTGGCAGGAAGGATACCTTCAAGTCCCAAACTCAGTGGAAATCTGCAAGCAAATGACGTTAAGCCTGGAGCTACTTTCTTCAGAATAACAGGTTATGTTGAGAAGCTTGATGCGCACCAGCCATACCTTTCTGTCCGTGAATCTCTTCAGTTCAGTGCAGCACTTCGCCTCAATAGGGAAATAGACACAAGAAGCAGGCATATTCATGTTGAAGTGGTTCTCAATCAGCTCGGTTTATTGCCTTACTCAAACCAACTTGTTGGCTCCCTTCGTGATGCTACAGGAAGAACATTTGAGATAGCCAAAAAGATGACCATTGCTCTAGAGCTTGCTGCAAATCCAAGTATTCTGTTCCTGGAAGAACCAGTATATGGCCTAGATAGCACAGGAACCTTGAGTATTCTTACCATTCTTTCAGAATTGTCAGCTTCCGGACTGAACATCATTGCTACCCTCACAAGCCCTAATGTGCGATCACTTTCCTTCTTTAACCAGGCTCTCATTCTCACAAAAGAAGGAGAACAAGCATATTTTGGCCCTATAGGAACAATCTGTGAGGATTTGATTGGATATTTTTCATCAATTCCAAGTGCCCCTAAAATGCTTATTGGAGAAAATCCAATTAGCTTTGTCATGGGCTGTTTAGGCCAGGGAATAAAAAATAGGGGAATACCATCCCTAAACTTTGCAGAAATATATAGAGGCAGCTCCCTTCAGAAGCTGGCTGCCAAAGAGATTGCAGACATAAAGAATCTCCACAAAGGTAGTGTACCAAAACATTCATTCCCTGCATACCCAGCTCCATATTCACGCCAAGCAGGTTTAGTGCTCTTAAGAACACAGAGATTCTTATGGAGAAATGTGCAATACACATATGGCAGGCTAACAGGTTGCATCATGATAGGTTTGCTCATGGGCTTACTGTACTTTCAGATTGAATACAAAGACACCTTTGGTGCAACATCAAGATCATTATACATCTACATGCAAGTCATTTTGATTGGAGTGATTTCAGCAAACAATATAGTTCCACAGATTGGTACAGACAGACTAGTCTACTTAAGGGAAAAAAGGGCAGGAATGTATCTTCCGATATATTATCCATTATCTTGGGCGATAGGTGAAATTCCATATTTCTTCATTGCAACACTTGCACTGGTAGGCATTGGAAATGGCTTGGCAGGAATTGGAACAGGATCATTATCAGACATCCTGATATACTGGCTTGTCCTCTTTCTGTTCACATTGTGTATGACTTATTTTGGAATGATGATCACTTTCCTAGCACCATTACCCATATTTGCAGCATTTCTGGTTTCGATTATAACTTCGTTATGGGTGTCAGCTTCTGGGGTCGTAGTTTTGCTATCAGACATTAAGTTCTACCGTTGGATGTATTGGAGTAACCCGTTCCAATATGCTATGAACACATTGACTTCAATTAGTTTTTACTGCAACACAAAGTTGTGCGCATCAACTTGCAGCTGCCCAAGGTTTCCAGATGGCTCTTTCGTATGGGATCGACTGGCAGAAATGAGATCACTAAGATATTCAAGGATCGATACAGACATAATCATCTTATCAGCTATTTGCTTTTTGTTTGCAAGCCTAGCTATTGTCTTCTTTGTCATGTTGAAGCACAACAAAACACTTCCTATTTAAAATGTCACTGTACTTACAATAAAACTCACACAGCATAAATGAGATCATTGATAAGCCAACGTCACTGAAATGTGTGGAGTTCAGGTTGTACAAAAGATAATTAGAACACACTAGCCATGATATTTCAGTGCTAATGTGGTAGCTCAGTGCTAAGGTGGTAGTAATGACAGTTGTAAAGGCACTAAAAAAGTATAATATCCATAATCAACATAATTCTATCATGTATCCCAAGCTTAACATACTTATAATGCTCATGTACACCCTGGTTCTGATGAGAAAACATGTAAAAAGGGTACTGAGACAAAATGTTCAACAAACCCAACAGCTACAACAAATTATCCTAATTACAAATAAAAATAGCCACATTATGCCTGCAACATCATCCTTCAAACCAAAGAAACACATAATCATATCTAACAGAACAAAAGAAAATTCTATGATATTGATGGATAATGCAGATACAATCACGCACAGACCTATCCCCAATCAATGAAAGGTAGAGGAGCATATCCAGTTTCTGGTGGAGGAATTAGTGATGGAGGTAGATTGCGCAAACTTCCCACATTCTGACCAAACATGTTATCTGTCATAATAGAAAGGGTAATATTCTGAGTTACATATAAGGAGATAGGAATTTTATCAACATATGTTTCTGACATGTAGGTTTAAGCAGCAAGAAGATAAGAGCAATAAATTCAATAATAACTATTTGACTCCATGGAATAAAAATAAATTCTGCAAAATAAAATAAATGGTGAAAAAGGGGTACCACTAACTGAAATGTTCAAGTGGGCTTTAGAATGGTTGAGAATAAATAGTCATACAACACAACAGGCCGAGATCCCGAAAAAAAAAAAAATCCCTGTGGAAACCCTCCCTAAGAGTGGGAAAACGAAAAGCTTAGAAGTAATCCCATGCCACAACTCATGTGGTAGAAAGAGGGTAAAGGCACCAGATAGTGTAGTCCCTCTCCTACCACTGCCTGCAAAATAAAAGAAGTGGGAAAAGAAATCCTAAATCAGGACATAAGAAGATTGAAATGGTGGCTTCCAAGCTTGTGCATTGGTCTTCTATAGTCTTAGCTAAAAAATTTGACAAGAAGTTGCAGTTCTGTACAAATTTTAGGTGTAAATAAGTGAATCAACAAGATTCCATGCCAAATAGTCAGTCATATAACGTATATGTATCCATTTACACCCAGCTAAGTCTACTCCTTTAAACAATGTTTTTTATGACTAACATGCGACACAAATGCATAGACCCGTACAAATCCCACAGACCGTATATTTCACTCTATTACACCCACCATCTCTCAGCTTCAACTGAAAGATAAACTGTCAAATTCTAGTATAAGCATAACATTCTCAGTTCTTTTAATATTGAGCTCCGGCTTTGCATATGTATTACTGTTAATTCATTTGGACTAATTGAATATTCCCCTAAAGACATCAATTACTATGTTTGGCCCTATATAGATAAACCAAAGATTGACTTCAATCGTAAGAAAATCAATCACCAAACCCAATAAAAACCCAAAAACTAAAATGTACAACAAAAAGCAAAACCAAGATCGCACAATACCATCAACGATAAAAATTGAATTAGACAGAAGTACCTGGTCGGATTTGAGCAGTTGGGTGTTGTGCATTTTGCTTGGGATGGTAGTACTTACAAAAATCCCCATACTGGCATGACCCCTTTGAAAATAAATTGGAAAAAAGAAAAAAAAAACCCCCATTAACCAACAAAACAATCCAGGGCTATATCAAAGAGTAGGAGAAAGATTAAATCTTTCTTCTTTTTTTTTACCGTACGGACGAAGTGATTGCAGATTCCTTGCTTCCCCAAGCTCACTGGATCAGGGCTCTCATTTGAACTATCTTTAGACACAAAAATATTAAATTCAATAGAATGAAATTAGGGTTAGACCGCTAGAATTATCATAATTGGTAATAAATAAATAAATTTAGGAGAGGAAAGAGGAAAGGAACCAACAGCGTAAGGAGTTGTACCAGAGAGCTTTGGCCCTCTGGTGGTGGATGCCCTGGAGGTGGCGCTTCCGGGCTCCGGGGGTGTCTTGGAATTCCTTGTCACAGTAATCGCAGTAATATTTCCCCAACGGCATTTTTTCCCCTCCCCAACTCTCAGAACTCGACGCTTTATAAATCAGCTACGTTCACAGCGCAGATTTGCCGGGTTCCCTCCAAATTTGAAGTCCACAACCCGACCCGATAGAACTTCGTTTCTTAAATTCAGGTCGAGAAAACGGATGTTTGTGAATTTAATTATTTTACTAATTTTGTGAAATAATAATAATAGTAGTTTATTTGCATATGATTCAGAGGCGCTTGGTTTTTGAGATGAATGGGAATGATAATAATGTATAATGATAATGAGTTCTTTCATTATAATTATGTTTCTTTGTTTGTATTAAAAAATAATAATAATAATTTTTCTAAATGAGAATATGATTTTAATTTTTTGTCAAACACTCAATAATATTGAACCAATTAGAATCTTTTTTGGATTTCATCATAACTTCATTAGTCCTAAGAAGAATATTTCTACCAAAATATTTTTCTCTCGCCAAACCGAACAAAATGAGGAAAACCATACAAAATTGCTGCAAAAAAAAGCAAAACCAAACAAAATCCAAAATCAAAACGAACAAAATTTCAGTAGAAAGGACAAATTGATTTGGGAAGCAAAGCCGTCCAAATGAAAGTCCAAAGTTGCTCTAACAGCCGAACTACTTTGGATCTTTTTCTTTGCTTAAATTTCCATATGAAATTTGGGTAAATAGGATAAAAAAGAAAGGACAAATTGCAATAAACAAACCAATAAAATTGAAGCAATTTGGTCAATCGAGTATCCGACAAAAGCTGCAAAAATTGATTTGAGATCAGAAGCTTCAAAGCTTCGGGTGGCACAAAATTACAACCAAGCCGTGTGGATTTTCTACAGAGATGGAAGTTGAATTTTTTTGTGTTTCTCTGTATAACTTTGCACGGTCTTGCTTCCCAAATCAATTTGCCATTTATGTTAGAATTTTGTTCGTTTTGATTTTGAATTTTGTTTGGCTTTGTTGTTTGTTTGTAGAAATTTTGTACGGTTTCCCTCTTTTCATTCAATTTGGCAAAAGAATAATGTTTTGGTAGAAAGATTCTTCTGTGGTTAGGACTAATGAAGTTAAGATAGAACTCAAAAAAAATTCTAGTTATCTCAGTATTATTTATGCTTGTCGTGTTCTTTGTATGGACATCCGCGGGCAAGGGGCCATTCCCTTAACTCTTACTAAGGATAATTTGGTTCCACGAGACATTGAACAAAAGGCTACCGAATTGGCCTATTTCTTGCGCGTACCGCTTGAAGCCTTTTGATAAATGCGTGGAAAAGAGATACCTTTATTCTCTTTTTGAACATGTAAAGCATTGCTTTCACAACTTTGGTTTAGGAATTTTTTTTTGTTTTGTGAGTAATCACTTTCATAACTCAAAATAGAAAAAAATAAAAAATATCTCAATTTTAATATTTAAAATTATTATTCAACTAATGATACCCGCATCACATTTCATTTCATTCCCATTATTTTCATTGCATTCCCTTGGGTATGATTCAATGTGAAAATTATATGGGTTTTTGATTAGGTAAATAATATCATTTGTTTTTCATCTTTGTTCTTGATTTAGTTATGAGTATTCAGAAAATTTTAATTAAATTCTTAAATTTGGTAATATAGTTTTATTTCGTTTATAGGTCAAAATGTTCTAGAAGTTTTAATTTTTGTTTAGGGAAGATTATGGATGTTTTGATTTAATTAATTTTAGCTAGAAAATGAAATAAAATACTCTTTTCATCTAAAAAAAATCTAATTTGAAAAACCTTATCAAACTCTTATTATTAATAATAATATATAATTTAAATTAAAAAAATAAAAATAACAATGTAAAATTATATATGCGTTACAGGCGAACAAAGTAAAAATAACAAAATATGTTATATGCAACTCTTTTTCACATAGAGTAATATTTTCGCATCAAAAAACTTGATTAAAACTTTTTGAATAGTAATGACCAAATTAAATTTTAAGACAAGTATCAATGTTGTTTACCCATCTTTATGGAATTTCAAATTCCATTAAAATCCAATCTCAAATTTCACTCTTTAAAAGTTGCTTAAGTGAGCTCCTAAAAGAGCAAAAACAAAATGGATGCATAAAATTAACATAGAAAAGTAGCAATTCTAAAAGAGCATGAAAACATAAACAGTCGCATGAATATAACCGCTGCCAAGTTGCCATAAAATATAAACAAGGCATAACATGGCACATATATCTACATCGAAAGACGTGGCATCAAGACACATACGTTTTCAGGATCATCTACAATACGCAGTTTCAGCTTAAGTAAAGGACAACCAAACAGCAGTAATCCTCATTTTTCAAGCTACAAAAGTATGTTTTTGCATCGTTTCTTAGGATCATCTCATAAAAACATGAGTACTATGATATTGCAAAGATGGTCACCCTAGGCAGCTTTTGCGAATCCCAGCTGGAGGTTGCCATAATCAAACACAGTGTGGTACACTCCCATGAATACATCTCCAAGAATCCTGCAACCAATACATCAATTCTCAGCATTACTTCTCAAAACTATGGCATGTGGCACAAACTGATCCTTGTGTCCTGCATTATGTCTTAAACTACTTTCAAGGGAAGGAGGAAAAAAGGGTTGTAGATTCAGTCTTGATGCGGAAACAGTTAACGTACCAGAGAGGGCCACGAGGAGGAGGTAAATCAAAAGCCATAAATCCACTGATGCAAATTGTACTCACGCCCGTTTCAGTTTTAAGGACATACTGCAAGCAACAAGCCAAATTCAGGACTCAACACACATTTATGTTTACTGCAAGAATTTGAGTCTGTTAAATATTTTTACGCCAGTCCAATCCACAAAAAGCAAGTATGAGCACCAAATCTAGTAGCTTTGAAGTACAGAAAGGCCTTCTCAAATGAGAAAGTCAAGATTGAAGTACATAGGCATGTAGTTCACAAATTTTTGGTTCCACTAGGCAGGTTCTTCAAACTTTGCATTATAATCTCATTCCTACTGGTATCATTCATCTTTTATCTCCCATCTTTTTGCTAATTACTAAAGGATAACTATAAAAATTTGAAGAATAGTTGACTGGGGAAATTTTATACTTCCATTCAAACAAAAAACAAACATCAATAATATAATTCCATATATAATATCCAGTTCAACTAACAAGGTCTATTTATACTCGATGAGGAAGTTCCCACTAAAAAAACATACATAGAGTACCTAAAATATGAATATTAAATGTACTGATTAGTGTGTCCATGAGTATTGCATAAAGAATGTCAGAGAAAACTGAAACCTGCTCAGGGGTTAGCTCAAAATATCTATCTCCAATGGTGAAGGAAACGTTTGGCATGCTTGATAGGCTGTCGCAGTCAATTACAGATTCTCCCATGGGACTTGGTATGCTCTCACAAAGCTGACAAACATATTAAAAAAAAGTTTAGCATTCTTGTAAACCAATCTCCACCACTATGCAGCCTTTAATAGTAAGATGATATTTATTGAACTGACACCTGATTAACATATGCAAACACTTTCTCTTTTGTTGCTCTCTGTTTCAGCTCGTTTCGAAACCAAACAACAGCCATTTCGCAAGCAGTACAGAGTGGGGTGTCACCAATAGAATCTACACCCTCATTCTCCATATCAACAACTGACTTGATATGAGAACTGCCACAATCAGGTAGAAGCAGCTATAAGTCAGCATATTATCCATCTATGAAGGGCTAAGAAAGGCCTTGAGAACTGGATGCTGAACTCAATCTCAAAGGGTTCCCTTTTTTAATTATTATATCAGATCACGCAGTACTATGGTTGAAGGAATAACCAGGATAGTTAGTTAGCATTCAAGACTCAGTAACAGCTGAGTGTTATTATCAGAATAAGTATTGGCTAAAGCAATAAACATGGATACATGGATCAGAGAAGATTCAGTGTCCCATGTATACCAAAAATAAGTTTTAAATAAGTTTTCCTGAATTTCTGACAGTCTTTTATAAATAAGTTTTCTAACAGCCATTCCCGTCCAATAAACACCCTTTGGGTTTGGTGCTCTGGAAGAAAGAACACGTGGGTTTATGTTTCTAATCAGAATTATCAAACATACAAAACAAAATTTGGAATTTCCTGACCTTTCAGACTGAGCTCCATTGAGAATACATAAACCCAGTTGTGCACAAATGTTGTCAGGCGATACCTATGGATCATCAAGTTTTTATACAGAATTACTTGTCTGAAGCATGTAGAATACAAAAGAATTTAAATATACGACAGTAAAAAAAGGAGAAAAGCAGACCCCTGCTATAAGAAGATCCCATATCATCTCTCCATACTCAGCAACAATTTCCTTACATTCCACGCTTACTACTCCTTCTGCCCCAATGGCGTGGTTAATTTGAGCCACAACAGTCTGCAATAGAACTCCTCAAAAAGTTAAAGTTTTGCGAGGAAAAAATGTGACAATTTGAAATTTACCCAAAAAAAAAAAAAACCATATAAAAATGAACCAAATCAGAACATACAGTTGGACCAGCAAGCAAGGATGTTCCAGAGTCCACAATAGCAGCACAACCCTCTTCACAAGCACCTGGAAGAGAAAAAATACAAAATCCAAACCCATACTCAGACTCAAAGACTGAAGAAACCAGACTAAAGCTGAAGCCACAATGAACTTTATCCTGGGAAATTTACAAATACATGAAACAGAGGAACATAAGTATTGAGCATTTGTATGTCAAATCAGAAGAACATGAAGCCACTTTCCTGTTGAGAGGCCTCCGATAAAAAAATCTCCCATTTCAAACTGGTGAAAAGAAAAGGGAAACATAAAAGAACATGAAAAGGATTAGTAGGTGAATCTGTTTTCAATGAGTCAATAAAGAAATAAATAAATGGAGTATTAAATATTTACTTACCTGCCAGTAGCCCTTCTTAGTTATAGGAACATAAGTATGCTTTCCAATAAAGTGATTTGGATCAACACCACCAAAGACAAGCTCACCTCCTTCTTCTGCATTTAAATCACGATTAAGCCAGAATGAGAATATTTTCTCATTCACAAGATCTTGATCCACCATATTATACCTGTCATTTCATACAGAATCATTAGATTACAGATTTTGGCTGGAAAAGGTGGAGAGCATAATATACAAATATCTAAAGGTAAACAAAAACAGGTTGATCAAAGCAATACCAGACTGGCTTCATATTTTCAACCGCAATTTCCTCGAAACCAAGGCCGAGTATCCCATCAAACTTGGCCAACACAAATGTAATACTTCCTTCTCGTGAGGCTTCAATAAAAACCTGAAACAAAATTTAAGCCAGTATGATTGATTATGAATCAGACAAACAACACTCAACAATAGCTGCAGGAAGATGAGAGCTCACTTGATCTTTGACTACAACATCACCAACTTGAACGTTATCCTGACCGGAGAAGCCAGAAATTGATCCTGATCCGTAATGGATTGAACAAGACTTCCCTAAGATCACATTGTAAAAAATTTGGTTTAGCAGCAAGTTGTAAAGAATTCAAACCTCCATATGTTTCTAATCTGGTTAACTTAACAAGGTCTATGGTCACTCCTATAACTATAGAAGCTAGAGTAACAGAATATGGTAAACTCTGTTTTCCAAAACGCAGAGTAGGTCCCATGTCGGCACGTAACTACAAACAACTTTTCAAAAAGCAGATCAGCACAGCTTCGAGCAGAGAACTAATTAATAAAGACACACAATTAGAAAGCAACAAGCTAGATATTTCCTTTTATTGATATCATAAGAGCATATGAAATGACAAATCAAGTACAAAAAGATTCATCTACGTATCTTTCATATAAGAACTTACATCAAGAATTTAAATCTCTAATTTGTCTCAAGATACTAAATTTTCATAAGAGAAAAAAGAAATTAAGCCAGCAAGCTGGTCTTTACCCATCTTCGTATAGGTACTCGACTTGCTAGACTTGAACTTAGAGTGGAACCAGCAGGCAATCTGCAAGGAATTTTCTCTTTTATTCAAAAGTGAAAAGTCACACTAAGATAGCAAAAGAGACACAAAAATCTGTTAAGACTCACAGAAAAGTAGCATTTTGCTGATGGAACCCAGAGATTAGAACTGCCTGTGTCAAATATGACTGTGAATTTCTGGGGTGGTGTACCAATACCAATCTCTCCATAGTATTGGGCATCCATGTAATTTTTTAAAGGTAATAAGTCTGCTCCAGAATCACTCAATTTGTGGCGCATATTTTCCCTACCGTTCCCATATGTGCCACCCGATCGAGCTACTATGGCAGCTCTTATGCTATCAAGATCTAACTTCTTCTTTTTCAGTCCAATTCTCGGCAAGGCCTCAGAGGGAAGAGGAAACAGCGAGCATAAAATTGCTGACAAAAACACAGCAGCCCAAATATATCTCCGCTCCATCCTCAGATACAACTGTTTCGAGAAAGAAAAAGGTAAGCGCTGCAACAATTATTTCAGCACAAAGAAAGCTATCTTAAAAAACCACTAAACCGGAGGAGTATGATGTATAACAAGCTTTCCCCATCAGACAGAGGAAGAAGCATTAAATAAGTGAAAGGATGAATCTTTCGGAGATTCTTAACTATGAATCCACATAAAAGAACGTGGACCCTCTAAGCATGATGATCAAAGAGCACAGGGAAATATACCAAAAAGATCATGTTGTCTAAGCATGGTGATCAAAGAGTCCAGTGAAAAAAGATCATGTTGTCTAAGCATGATGATCAAAGAGTCCAGTGAAATATACCAAAAAGATCATGTTGATGCAATCGGAGACCTCATAAAAAGTATCTCCACACACTAAGAAGTCCAGCCAAAGCTTGATATAAAAAATATTGCCCGATTAGTGGCAGCTTCACAAAACTACACAGCAAGTGCAAAACAAACATAACAGTAACAGATATTCAAGAATACAGGAAACTAAAACAAAAACAAAAACATAGGACACTGCAGGAGCATCAAAGTTCGTGTAAAACTAAGAAAAGGGTGAGATCACAATTACCAAAAAACTAAAACTAAGTTGGTTTCAGCAGTTGATGATTATCAGAGTACATAACTCAACTACAAAACATAATTCACAAAGAAAGAAGTTCAACCTTGATGGGTTCTTGAAGGAATTACAGAAAAGATAGTGTTGACGAAGCTTTAAGTAGGCTTGTAAGGTGGAGACTGGCTTGGGTAATTCCGTCCCAGATACTCAACCTTGTTTTAAATGCAAGTTGGTCAGGACTAAAATGACCACTTTAGATATTTCCGGAAAGAAAGACTTAAAAAGATCCAGGGCGAGGCATAAATGACCACTTTACAAGGCGTGGCAGCACATTTATCACTATATTCCACACCATGCACTGCTGAGTTCAACCCAGGCGTTGAAAAGATACCATAATGGCATATAAATCAGCTAAGCTTTCATCCATGATCTCACAGCCCTCCAATTTTCCATTTATGCTGCTTAGAATTCCAAGGAGCCCTCAAATTTTCCACTTATGGGGCCTCGCTTTGAAATCTTAGGATTCTTGCATTGTAGAACGTTAACATCCCAAAACCAATCAAATTGGAACAAAATACCAAAATCCAATCGCCATCACACATCCTCGTGGCAGATATTACTTTAAAATTTCCTTATAATCAGTCGTATAATTTGCTCATAATATTAAAATAAGTGTTTACAAAGTATTAGTCGCAACCACGCAAGAACTTTCTTCCCTAAAATAATAGCGCTGAAAAATACTTGTCTATATAGATATTGCTAAAATAATCTACCCACGCATGAACTTTCCATTTCTAAGACATCCACGTACAAAATGGTATTAACAGAGACTTACTGCTGAAGCCAAACATCTAGGCAACAAAACTTAAAATAGTACCTTTACATGTTTATGCCTCCATCAATGATGTACCAATATACGTTAAAAACTTTTCCGCCATAGCACAATACACAACAGATTACATTTCCATCCAACAATAGTCCATGCTCATCCACATAATGTTACAATATGCTGAAAACATATGGGAAGAGTAAACATAATTCCCAGTTAGTTTCAGGTGTTTAGCACATCCCTAAAACTGCTCTTACCATAGATTGGGTTACAGAAGAAGGCAAAAAAATAAAAACATGAGCTCCCAGATGAGGAGAAAACAAAGATCTTGACTAAAAAGCACCACGATATCTCATATGAAACAATTGCTGGTCTCTTGTCAACCTTCAACCGTTCACAGCGCAAGGAAGGGGCACTGCTTTCTGGCATGCTCTGGAATCAATTTGACAAGAGTCTCCACTGGTACACCTTTCAATTCTGGCAATAAAAAAGTAATTCGGATGATTTAGTCACAACTCCTATATGGATGCTAAATTAATTCTAACGAGCATCTCTCAACAGCTTCATACCATGAGGCTTAAAGTTAAACAATGGAGGAAGAAAACGTCCATTTGGCAAACGAGTGTTTGGATCACGGAGTTCATCAAAGAATGGATGGGTCAAGGCATCCAGCTGCATTAAAATCAAATCAAGTGCAATCCAAGTCAAACCTCCTTACCAAAAAAAATATCTTCTACTACTGAAAAAAAGAGAATCTTGAGATAAAAAAAGCAAAACTTACAGCTGAGCATCGCAAATTAGGGGAGTACTGAAGGAGTCTTGAGACCAGATCGACAGCTTCTGGAGGCATACGCTTATGGAATATCTGAAATTTAAATCAAAGCAACAAGTTTAATGCTCCCAAACAGTACTCACCTTGGCAAAAATTTAATGAAATTCTTTCAGTAAAGATGAAAATTTTACCTTATGCCATGGGTGAGCCTTAATCTGTGGAAATTTGAATTCAGTATAGTTGGGATTCATGCATTTGATTTCCTCCCTTGTTGGAGTACCCAAAACCTGCAAAAATTAGCCTTGTAAGGAGATGAAATGGAATGTTCAAAAAACAAGCCAAACCAAATAGAGGATCTTCTGATATTACACATACTTGAACAATAACATTCAAAACTAATTTGTTTAGATATAACAAGAAGTCAACAGCACTGTTGCTGCTATTATGAGTATCACAGCCACCACAACACGTAAAATAAGCAAGGATGGAAAAAGAAGAAAGGAAGAAGTACCTTAATGATCTCAACGAGCTGGTCAACTCCACTCTCACCAGGAAACAAAGGCTGAAAGAAAAGTAGATATTACATGTGTATAACAGAGACCAGACAGTGAAAGTCAAGGGACCAGCAGCATGCAGAAAGCACAATCTCTACCTGTCCAAGTAGTAGTTCAGCAAGAACACAGCCAGCAGACCAAATGTCAATGAAAGTAGTGTACTCTGTTGCCCCAAATATAAGCTCAGGTGCTCTGTAATACCTAGAGCAAATGTACGATATATTTGGCTCCCCTTTAACCTGCAATGATTAGAAATCAAAATCTTCAACCATAGAACAAAAGCACAAGAAGCCATGAAAATAGCAATTTTGAGAGGACAGAGAAAATTAGAGCATTACCAAAACTTTTGCGCTTCCAAAATCGCACAATTTAACCTGGTGGGTGTGAGGGTTCACCTGAAACAAGAAATAATTTCTCATCCAAGTGCACAGACACAAAAACATTTAGGTAAAAACTGCTCTTGAAGGTGGAAGGTAATTTTAGAAATATCAAGTTACCAAGAAAAAGAAGGAACAAAATTTGGAAAATTTACAGTTCTCCAAAGACGTAATCCAACAAATTGCAACCAAAATAAGTAATCCAACAAATTGCAAGCAAAACCTGAGCAGTTATGACTTGCAAACAAATAAGGCTGCAAAGCCTGCAATTGCCTTTTACAGAGACAGCAGGATGCAATATTGTGGCAGTGTGTTACTAAATATAACAACAAAATTCCCTTATCCTGTCCCCAAATAACACAGACCACAAAAGATAAAAGGAAAGCCAATGAAAGGAATAACTAAAATTCAGAGATGAATGCGCAATAAAAATTTTCCTAAAAATAAGAAGAAATATATTTTGTTATCACACCTTTCAAAACAATACGATTCAACCAGAAAAGTAAAATTTGAAGAAAATAGTTCTTGATTAGATTAAAAGAAGGCAACAAGATTTAAAGAAAGGGAAAGACCCTGTTGTTTCAGGTATTGCACAAACTTGAGCCTTGAACCAAGCATCATAGTACTGTTGAGACCCTGATTATAATATGAACAATGGGGCCAAGAAGGGGAAGAGGAGGGAGAAAACACACACCACACACACACACACACACACAAATGGATAAGATAATAACATACCAAGAGATTTTGAGGCTTGATGTCCCGGTGACAAACTCCAATACTATGGTGGATATAAGACAGAGCCCTAAAAATCTGCAAATAACATAATCACAATGAAAACTGAATTTCAAGGAAATAAACATTAAAGTAGAAAGGTAGATCACCAAATGGATTGCAAACAAAATTCAGGAAAACACTTAATAGAACTGCATTTCTATGGTTATGCTTTAAGTCAAAAACATTAAACTTCTGTGGTTACTTGGATTGCAACCAATTGGCATGGCACTGTATGATACTCTCAGCTTAATAACTATTCACTACAAGGCTACATAAATGTGAAGCTGGTTGCATGACCTTGAGAAGTACAGAAAAGCCCATTTGTAAACACAGTTAATTTGAATTTTAAAAGTTCTCTAATTGCAAAGCAGGTGTAAAAGAAAGATTCATGACAAGATCATGCTGAGAGGACATACCATTCACCACCACAAAAAAATGTTCATACTTCAATAGTTGAAGTCCCCAACTGATGGAACTGAACACACCACTAAGCACGCAGAGGCAATCTTAGGAAGCATATTCGATCAATGTTTTACAACATAGAATCACTACCACTAAAATCAAACAAAGCCATCTCGTGAAATGAAAGCAGGTTGCAATTAAAAAATTACACCAAATTAGCATGTGCATGGACCTGCAGCTAAAAGCTAAACAGTTCAACCACAAAACAAACTCCATTATCAAGGGCAAAAAGCTACCTGGTATGTGTACAACTTCACATATATCAGAGGCATCCTTTGGTTCAGCTTATTATAGTGTTTGATGACACGGTGAACAGTTTCTGGGACATACTCTAGCACCAGGTTAAGGAATAATTCATCCTTCTCGGTAGTTGAAAAGAAGCAGTGCTTCAAGGACACTACATTTGGGTGGTCAAGAAGGCGCATGGTTTGCAATTCTCGATTTTTATATCTCTTGTCTTGAAGTACCTTCTTTATAGCAACAGTTTCACCTGTCTCTAGACATTTAGCCTGAGAAATAAAATAGATCAGTATAACATCATATTTACATGTTCCTGGGACATGAGGAAATACAGCAGCATTAAATCCATAGCAGCGAACTAACTTAAAGCTAATGACATCATAAATCTAACCTGGAAAACTACTCCAAATGATCCATGCCCAACAACACGTTCAGCCATGTAACTGATGGTCTGGATGCAACATAAATTTTGTCACATAAACAAGGACAGGACTTTGCAACAGTTCTACCGACCAAAAATAGGACAAAAATAAAATAGAAAAACTTTGGTTAATATGTATTTTTCCAGTTATTAGTACATTTTATTCCACAACCTTTTATGGATTAAAGGAAATCTGATGGTCACAATATTCTCTTCATCATGATCAATTCTTAAAAAATAGACAACTTTCTACTGTCTTTTTCATTTTCTTCAAAGGTTTATGTAACAATCTTGCGCATGCACATAACAAAGTCAACAACATCTTCCATGGATTTTGTCAAAACCACCCAACAAAAATATCACACACTTCACCAGAAAAATAAGCAAATCAGGTGTTAAGTAAAAACTTTCCAACACCATCTGCTACACTTCACGGGTAAGTTCATTACGAATTGAACTTTGCTAGAGAGGAAAAAAACATAAAAAAATGAGGATGCAAATCCATATCTAAATCTTTACAAGACAACAAATAGCCCTCTTCCAGATATTATAAATTCTTAAAAACAGGGTGACAATTGTATAAGGTGGAAAGTGACCTGCTTTGGCTGGCCATTCCGACCACCAATGGTTGTCACTATTATATGGCCTGTCTCAGTACCATTACCATCAACAATGGTTGCTTCCATTTCCTACTTTCACCAAAAAAGGAAATCATATATAGAAACTAGTAGCCACACAAAATATTAATGGAGAAAAAACAGAAATACCATAATTTAGACACGTACCTTGTCATCCCTAATTTTCATGTCATTCATCTCTTCGGGTAACCGATCAACACCAGGTACATGACCACTAGAATCTCTCAAGCTGGAAGTAGGTGCTACTCCCAGAGAAGCCATTTGACAAATTCTTCTTACTGTGCTTCAGAAAATCATTCACCTCGCCAACTTCAAAATAGAAAACCTGCTGGAACACTAAACCTGCACATATGTACTTATTATAGCAACTTTTTTGTCCCTATAGTGAACAACAACTTCCTAGACTTTAAATTAAATCAGGAAAATAAAACCAATGTAATCTACCGAAACCAACAAAAAGCAGAAATGGAAGCTGATGACTAAGTGTTAAATAATATTAATGAGCAGAAGCATTTCATATAGCAAAAATTTGAAACTATCTAAGACTAACCGAGAACCAAGGAAACAAATATTTCATATAGCAAAAATCTGTAGCTGTCAATTTGTTGGATCATTTCATATACTAAATTTTTAAGAGGAGCCTCGACATATTTTCTCCTGTTAAGAAAATTAAACATGGATGAATGCCTTACTTTGACATCTACTTCCAGTAACAAACCAGGGACTCTTTAATTCATCATATCAAAAACCCAAAATATAACAACAACTAAACCTTTGTCCCACCATGTGGGTTCGAAATAAATGATTGGATCACTAGTCTAATTGACCAAATACACTACGTATGTGGGCATCTCAATGTTCGTTTCTTGTTTTTCCAAGAAGTGAATTGATAACATTTTGATTTTTCACCTCACAGCACAGATCTCCGTGCTAATGAAAAGCTCAAGCCAAAACCAATCCCATACAGAGGAACCTCGTTCAAATTATCATGTCAAATATAACCATTCTTATTTAAACACAATTAATGCTTCAGATATGACAATCAAATTCAGCTTAAGTGACACCAATAATTGTAGAAGTAACATTTTCCTAATTTTTCCTTGAAAGCATTTAATTTAGCGGTGGGAATTCCATCAAAGCTCTAAATGGGCCCCCAAAAAAAAATCTTTTTTGGAAGGCATTTATGAACCACCAAAACATACATGGATAAAAATACAATCTTTTCTCAAAAATCCGAGCTTTCATTCACTCACAATAGCTTAGGTTTCAATCTCATCACCCCCCACCACAACCCAACCAAATGGCATAAAAAGTTATTCTTTCCCAAATCTACTGCTGAAATAAAAAGGAAAAAGAAATTTACCAAAAAAAAAAAAAAATCATCTCCACCTCTATATTATACATCACCTAGAATAACTAAGAAAGAAACCGCACAAACAAGTAACAAACGAGAAAAATCACACGGAGATCTAACAAGTTACCACAACAAAATTTTCCCAATTTCATAAATTATTTTAAAAAAACAACAAAAAAAGGAAACCATTCTTTCGTTCCATGAACAAAAACAAGAAAACAAGGAAACATCCGTGTGATCTATAGATCCGCATTTAATGAACTACTATCCAAACCATGATCTAACCTAATCACACAGAAAACAATAATAACAATAAAGCCACATCAAGAATAGCAAAAACCAAAAAGTTAACCCCCCAAAAAATGGAAAAAAAAAAAAACGCACCGATGGAATCAAAATCTGAAAACCAAGAACAACAACCAGGAGGAGGAGGAGGGAGGAAAACCACCGATCTTCATCAGCGGGCCGCTGTGCTAAATTGTGGCGAAGATGACCCCATCACCCACACAACACAACCAGCAGACAGGAAAAAATAAATAAATGGGAGAAAATAATTATTAATTAATTATAGGTTAGAGAGAGAAAACTTTGATGCAGAGAGAATAGAGAGAGAAAAAAAGAATGAATGAAAGAAAGCTAGGCAGGTGTTGGTGTTGTGTTGGTGTTGGGTCGTCTGGTGTTGGGACTTTTTTCTTTTTTGTTTTTTGGAGTAATGATTGAAGTCTGTGACTGTGACGGTCAGTCAAAGCTTGGCCTTTGTATTTAATTTTAGTGGTTTTCTATTTTTTTTGTTTTTGTATATATTGAATAAGATTTTTATTTTTATTTTTATACCTTCACATTCACACTATATAGTATTTAGAGATAATCGAATTATCAAACACACTAACTAATCCTTTTAGGCCACCAGCAGCACTTGTCCCTCCTAATCAAACACACTAACTAATCCTCCTCCTAGGCCACCAGCACTTGTCCCTCCTAATCAAACACTAACTAATCCTCTTAGGCCACCAGCACTTGTCCCTCCTAATCAAACACACTAACTAATCCTCCTCCTAGGCCACCAGCACTTGTCCCTCCTAATCAAACACACTAACTAATCCTTCTAGGCCACCAGCACTTGTCCCTAACTAATCCTTCTAGGCCACCAGCACCCACCAGCACTTGTCCCTAAATACTAAGAGTCAATGTCCAAGGCAGCACTTGTCCCTCCTAATCAAACACTAACTAATCCTCTTAGGCCACCAGCACTTGTCCCTCCTAATCAAACATACTAACTAATCCTCCTAGGCCACCAGCACTTGTCCCTAAATACTAAGAGTCAATGTCCAAGTCTAACTAATCCTTTGTCCCTCCTAATCAAACATACTAACTAATCCTCCGCACTTGTCTCTAAATACTAAGAGTCAATGTCCAAGTCTAACTAATCCTCCTAGGCCATCAGCACTTGTCCTTAAATACTAAGAGTCAATGTCCAAGTGGCCCTGGAGGGACTCGATCCCTGATAAGAACCTTTAGAGCCGTTCAAGGCTTACCGCTGTGCCAAGCCCAGGGGACTATATACATTGGATAAGAATGAGTTTTTTTATTTTTTTATTTTTTGAGTTTGATTTGGTTGATAAATGGATATATTATGAATTTGATAGCAAAGGCTCACCTAATGTTTTTCTTAATTTCCTTCATTGGAAAAAGTCTATGTTTTTATGTGAGTAATTAAATGGTGTTTCCATTTTAAGAATTAGAAACGTATGATATGATGTATGGATGCATAATTTTAAAACAACTATAAACAATAATACTATAATTTTTGTCAAACAAACTAACTATTGAGCGTTTTCGTTGGTTGAGGGCTGCCTTCAATGTCAACGTGATACATAAGAGCACTTGAAATACAATACCTTATCTCATATTAATTTAAATATTTTGATATTTAAATTAATATTCGTTTTGATGTACTATATGCTATGTCCAATAATGCACATCTTATCGTGTCATGAAATATTTTTTATATTACGTTTTGTTTAGGTTTTATTTAATATTAAATTTTAGTAATAATTTACCTTTAACTTCTAATTTGTTGGAATAGGATATTACTATTATCACCGTCTAATACTCAAACGAACTGGGGTATAAAGTATTTTATTTATTTTAAAAAAAAACTTATTTTTATTTAAAAAATTTATTATATTATCCTTATTAATAATGATAATATATTATTTAATTTTTAAAAAATAAATATTAAAATAAAAAATTACATATTTAATAATATATTAAATAAATTATACTTTAAAACTAAAAACCTATACCGATTGAAAATGCACTATTTTCAAATTTTATATCACGTATTTATGAAATTCAAGAAAATTGAAAATGCAAATACGCATAACTGTTGATCCACGTAGATATTAAGGGTTCGGTTCAATAAGAACAAAAAAACTACTATCAACGACTTGAAATTTCCCCCTTTGCGAATGCAAGAACTATATCCAAATAACATTTAACTAATTTCCATGGTAAGTTATTTTCGACATTGAAATTTGTTATAAATACTCCATAAGTGGTAAGAAATGGATGAATAGGCAATTACCTCTCAAAAAATATTTTATATATACATTGCACGATTGTATATAATGAAAAACAATTAAAACAACAGTTTATTTAGATAATAACGGATTAAAAATAAAATTATATAATTAGTTCGTTATAATAAAAACAAAAATACAATAAATGCATATAATATTTCTTTTAATTTTTTCGAATTGCCAATTACACAAAGGAAAAGAAATAGTTTTTACCAATTATTTGAGAATGGAAAGGGAAAAATTTTTGGTCATATATACATTTTTTAAAGTAATACTTACTTCATTGAAACCCTATATTATTATAAAGGGAGAGAGGGAGAAGGAGAAAGACTTATACTGTTACAAAATAAAGAACCTACACTATTATAATAATTTTTTGTGACAATTATCACTTGTAGAACTCGATCGAATATACATCCTCTCACATAAACACCTTAAAACCTTACAGCTGTGCCACTAGTTTTTTTTTTTTTTTGTTTTTTGGTTCAATTTGTGTAAGATTTGGCAATTTGGGTGCCTTCCAAAAAAGACCAAACTATTATGTTAGGTCTCATAATTAGGCTGTTGTGCTGCATCAGACATCACACTTCCACTAAAGGTTTCATTGAACAATATGGCATTGATTTCTCAATTTGACCGTAGGGAAGTGTACAAAATCTAATTCAATTCCACTTCATCCCTACAGCGGACAAAAAACTACAAAAGAGAATATGCGTTGGAAAGATGCCATGATGAAGTTCGAACACTCCATGCATCAATACTGTAATTTAGATGAGACTGCAAAACCAAATTATTGGTGGTAAAAAAAGGTGCATAAATGGAGTACTAATGAGAAATAATATTTCATATTAGTTTTTTTAAATATTAATAGTGTTACTTTATTCTTGTGATTAGTCAGCTTCGTTGATTCGGTACAACATTTAAATTTTCAACCTCTTAAATAAATATAAGAATATGTTGTTGATTAAAAAGTTAATATTAAATTTGGATAAAAATTGTTCATAAAATTCTTAACCTCTTAAATAAATATAAGAATATATTATTAATTAAAACATCAATTTCATAAGTTTAAACTCTAGTGTTGGTCCAAAAGAGTCTCTTTTAACACCTTTTTTGTTTTTTTGTTTTTTCATTAGAATTATTTTACAAAAACTTGTTAAAGTAAAAAAGGAGGAAATAAGCACACTTGGAAAGCATAGTATAACGGAAAGTTATATGTTGCGTTCAGAAAAGAGATAATATGTTTAGATTGGGTTGTATTAGAGAACTTTGTATTAGAATGCGTAAAAGTTTTGATGAGAAGTTTTTATAAAAAAAAAATAATATGAAAAAGTAAATTAAAGGAATTTTTTTTTTTAAATAATGTAAAAAAATTTTTGATTAAAATTTAAATTTTAAAATAAAAAATTATTTGAATAATTTATTTTTATATTTAAAAAAAATTAACGTTTTATAAATAAAAATACAAACTAAACGTAATAAAAAATAACTTCTATCAAGGAGTGAAATAGAACATAAATCAGTAAGCTTCCAAGCGGTAAGAGGAGCATGGGATCCTGACCATGTACCTATACAAGTTGTTGGGGAAAAATTAATTCATGTATGCAGCATGCAAAGGGATCGTGTGTTGAATGATGGGAGGGAATTGATTGAAATGATTAAAGGGTCAAATTCTTCCATTAAACAAAAAATTGATTAGAACAATTATTGGCAATGCAACAACAAAAGCATCAACTTCTGGATGCCATTAGGCAACTCATCCTTATCCATAGGCTTTGAAAGGAAATGATCAAAGATGGCTGTAAATGCTTGCATGACAGACCTGTTCGTTCAAATTCATTCATTAACTAGTCAAATTATCACAACTGCTGAAAATTGTTGCCGCTTTTTGACTTGGTGTAATCAATGCTCAGGGGAAGATTGAATGCGTGAGGAGAAATCTTCAATGAACTTGAAAATGGAATCCTTTTGTTTTGGTTTGATTCATTTCCCTTTCACACGATAACAATAACAACTAAATATTTATTTATTGTTTTGAATCAAAACACATATTTTCATTTCATTTTTCATCTTTGAAATAGAAAAAATTAAGAGTAGTAAAAATATGTTAATTACCTTCTTAGTTAGCCTATAGAGAATGTTTGAACATCTTATCTCAGCCTTTGAACATAATTGTAAGATTAAGCATGGATGTTTGAACATATTATCTTAGGATTAACATTACTATAATGCGAGGAGATTAACATTTGGAGAGATTTTATTAAGCTTCCCTTGCTTGCCATGCCTGGGAAATTTAGGCAGTTGAAATAGTAAAAATCTTGTGTTTTCTTCATTTTCAGCATTTCGTGAACTATAAAACGAAAGAGGTTCTTGTCCATATCCTTGTAACTGCCCATGTTCTTACATTTTTCTTTCCATCCAAACTAAAGCAATGTCAACAATTCTTTCTGCAGCCTGCGAGAGAAGTACAGAACAATTTTGGCTGCGCTGCGCAAAACAGAAGTGGTATAATGGACCACAGGGCATCTTGTCAAACTCATGCTAGTCTTAATCAATTTTGGCTGCAAAATGGCCTTTCAAGTATCCACATGCTACTCATCTGTGGTTGGAATTTGGGTCTCTGGGAAGGGGAAAGGTTAGATTACGGAGCAGAAAATGGCAGAATTCCACTAAAAGAACAAGTTCTAATAACAAACTATTCACCGGTTCATGTTCATCTTCTTGCAGAAGTTTGCTTAAGCAAAAACAGGCGACTAAGGTGGCAAACTGAAGCAAAGTTAATTATTTGATTCAGGCACCACTTTGCATTGCAAATTGAGGTACCCTACCTAGTGGAATCAACAGATCTTTCATAATCTCGTATTCTTCTGCACTTATCTGTGCACCCTGAAAAACCTGCTCAGCCATAACAAACAACCTAGGTTATAAGTTCTGAATCTTGGAAATGAGGCCGAAATACAAGGATTCTACAATAAGGAACCAGTGGGAAAAAAACAAGATCTTTTACAAATTATGAATCATGAAATTTGCAAAATCATTCAGAGTCCACGTTCAGGGCTGAAAATGAGTTTGACAGTTCATATCAACGGTAGTAGGAAAAAGAAAAAGAAAAAGAAACAGTAGATAATACATGGGCTTTCCAATGACCAGAAAAACTTCAACCATATCGCCTAGCATTTCCTGGTGTAGAACATTAGTCATCCTCCTATACAGTATACACCCTCATCTGTATATTCTATCTAGCGAGACATACAGTCCACAAATTCATATTCAAATACTCAAAACCATAATTTATGGAAACCCAAATCTGTATCCATTCATTTGCTGTGTCCAAAATAAGCATGACAGCAAAAAACATTGAGCATTGGCAAATAATACGGAGCATATGTTGAGGTTATCATGTAAGATAATACGGAACACCATAACCACTATACCAGGTATCACCAGTGGTTCAGACAAAGGAAGAACTGAAGAACACCAAAAGGAACAAGCAAATGAGATGCAACACAAAGCAAAGCAGCTTCCAAGCTAACTTCATGACAATACAAAAGCATATGATGATGATTTCTCACCTTAGGAAGCAAAATTCTTCTGGCAGTCAAGTGAGGAGATAGTGTAGGGATCCTGCAAACTGATAAAGCATCAAGGAAAAGGAAAACAAGCAGCTGCCACTGCTTCATTCTGAATGGTGGAAGTGGATCCATAAAGGACATTGTATCCAGCAGATGATCCTGTGCACAATTTGAAAAAGAGAGTGCACTTTGTAAATAACATAAACAATGCACAAAAAGACCAAAAATACTTCACGCAAGCCAAACCTAAACTTAACTCTCTCTATCTATGAAAACAATTTTCCCTGAGGATAGTATCCAGATAAATTTTATTCCTGTAGCCAAAGCACATAATTATTCACTGGCCAACAGTTCAAATGTAATACCAGAATATATCTGGTTACTAATTTAAAGACGCGAGGACCAAATTAGTCAACTTTTACATGGGTAACATAATTGACCACCAATACTGGGCAACACTAGTCTGAAACCATGTTGCCATCAAGAGTGTTCCTGCCTGGAGACATTCTTATTCCACCCAACCAGGTGTTTAAAACAAGTGAATGGAATGGAGAAAAGGGTAGACATGTTTTGTTCAGATTCACCTGTAAAAATCTTAAGAAAAATTGAGGATTTGACAATCTGAAACCATGTTATCTATATAACTGGAAAATCATCAGTTCCTTCAATGACATATTCAAAGGAAAGAGAATCTAAGCATGAAGTTGCTCTTATGCAAAATATCTACAAGGATAAAAAGTCAGGGACAATGGAGACAAATTTCTGTAAATGGGTTACAGAAGAAACATATCATCATTCAACCTAAAAAGTATGACATCTCATGACAAGGGAATAGCCACTAGAAAGGAAAGGCTAACTAAAATATGTTAGCATAACTTTGTGAACTATTACCCATAAGGAAAGAGTTCAGAGATATAACCACAAAGACAAAAGAAACAACACAGCCTAAACTAAACAAAACTGAAAAAATGATGTCCCAGCATAGAATTGGAAAACCATTTTGAATAATTTAAACAACAATGAGCACCGGTAATGTCCTGTGACTTTTATCAAGCATTCTTTCATTAATGAGAATCAGAGAAACTAAACTTCAAGAATGTTTAAATTACAAAGAATCATCATAGAAATAGTATCTGAAGAGGAATAAAAATCCTATGGTCATAGGTTAGTGGGTGTAATATTGATCGTAGCACTAACTGCTAAACTTGAAAAAGTTAGGATACTACTGAGAAGGATATGATTGATAGTATACATGTTGTCAACTAAAAGACTCTGACACGGTACCGCAAGGTTGTGCAGAAATATGTAGTTTTAACATGACCAAAAGGCTAAACCAGTACCAGGAAATATGTCGTACAAGGAAAAAGCCTAAACCAGTACCAGGAACAAAATTCGTTGTCTTCTAATTCCTTATTTCTCACAAGAATATTCTCTGAAGACCAACAGTAAAAGACTTCCCAGTTGTATCAAAACATATAGCTTCAGGTGTAAGAAGAAAAATCATTGGCAACAAATAGCTTTGCCAGTTTGCCTCTTTTTTTAACCATCCCAACACCCCTTTACCCAAAAACACTGAGTACCTCCCTTTAATAACAGGAAAAAAAAAAAGGAAACACCAAAAATAGAAAATCCCCACTGACATGAGAGAGCCACCATAGCAGGGGGAGGGGTAGCAAAACTCTCTTACTGGAGTTCTTGGCATGGACTAATCTCAAGGAAGAAAAGACCCAAGTATTTCTTACAAAATTTTCAAAGAAAAAGGTGAAAAGTTCAAGGCAGTACCACTTCCTTCTCCAGAGTAGATAGTGGCACTGGAAGCCTGAGATTAGTAACAAGTCCAGGCAACGCCCGAGCAAGACAGCCAGCCAAAGCTTGTTTAATTTCCAGAGAGCGACCGTCTGAGGAAATAATCCTGTGGGGGTACTCCCTCCCATTTATATACAAGTATTCTTCATGACGGCTTTCATCTTGTCCATATATGTAAGCCAAGGAACATGATGATGTCCATGCAAAGAGTGCCATATACATTGTTGCAAATGGTGATAGCTTGGAGGGGAAAAAACAGATGTCAGGGCTTTAAGATGACACTTCTATTATGCGTAGGGGAAACATCAAACCTTGAGAAATACACTTACAGTCAAACTGAAGCCTTCGGGTGGATCATCATACCAGGAATCACTTGAGTCAAACAGGTCAGTATCCGATGAGATTGGTTTTGTTGGCCACTTTAAAGAATTCAGTCCCGAATCAAGCCTATCAAAATTTTCCGGAGCTTTAAATTCATTCACTTCTTCAGGAGGTGGTAATACGATAATCCCAGCTTCAGACACTGAAATCAAAAGGACAAGAACAAGAAGAATGGCATTTTAAAAAATATTTCAACTATACAGTTTGTTTAAATCCTAAAAAGAAAATAAGTAAATAATTCATACTTGCATTGGAGATATCAGAATCTCCAGATGCAACAGCCTCAGCAGCCCCAGTAAGAGCTCGTGCACATGCTTCAGCTGATGCAACTCTATAAGAATCCTCATCCTCTTTCATTTCTGTCGAGCTAGGTCTTCTGGAAGTATGATTACTGTCCTCTAATTCTCTAATCTCACAAAGACTATTACTCTTGTTACCATCAGTTTTCTCATCAGCCCATGTAACAGAACGAGTTCCTCTCTTCCCAACTGATGATTTTAATGAAGATTTTAGTCTAGTATCATTTAAAGCAGATGGTGTTTCATCCTGAAATTCTGAAGTCGCATCACTAACACTCACGTTAAGAGCCTTTATGCCAGGATCAGAAGATGAATATGTAATAACAAGTTTCTCATTCATTTCTTTTGATAAGTCGCCAAGCTTTTCATTCATGACCAGACTCCTCTGTGCTTCAGGTGATTCTTTGTTCAGAATGTTGTGTCCCACAGAAGCAACCAGCTCTTCTGATTTGGCGGAGTCGTTTTTCAAGCTTTTGTGCTTCATTTTTCCTTTCGGCGATTCAGATTTCTCACTGGAAATGGAGTTTGTGGTATCTGGAGCTTTTGACACGCTATATTCGTCTTGAAGAATTAAAGTACTTGCGAAGTCCATCATGCTAAAAAAACCATCTTTTTTCGGATTCTCTGAGGCATGCTTAGACTTATGCCCTGCCATGAGCATTTGTAGCTCACATCAATTAATTAGCATAGACTCAGATCTACAGAAGTTCAATACCACAAAAGACAAAGTAGCATGTATCTAGTTTTTCACTGGCAGATATAATATTGGATATTTCCATCCTTTACCTTCGTCAAGTTTACCTTGCTGCTGTTGGTTGAGGCTAGATTCTCTCCGTGGAACATAGCCTTCAACAGCATTTGATGGTCCAATCCACTCTTCGAAAGTCACTTCACCAGCCCTTGTATCTGTCTTTTCTTGAATCCTCAATGCCGGCAATCCTAAATTGCTTTTCTTTCCTGGATCCTCATTCGAGTCTTCCAAACTTAATCCCTTAAACAAGCTTAAAACTTCATTAAGTTTCACTGGGTTTAGAGTTGAAGATCTCTCTTCCTTCAGACTTGAAGCAAATGCTCGACTGGTTATCAAGCAACTTGTAGAGCAGTATATGTAGGATTCCTGAAGATCATACACCTTATGTTCCTTCAATGAAATCCGATATCGCCCCTTCCTTGGATGCTCTGAAGGCAAAAGATTACCACAAAGAGGGTAACCGCACAAGTTTGCTATGGATCTCTCAGTTACCACATCTTGATAGTCATCCAGTGACATCAATGAGCCAGCTGCAAATAACTTGTTTTCATCCTGAATCCCTTCCAGAAGACAGAGTTGCAACCTATGAACGGCATCTTTCACAGTGACTACCTCATCCTTTGCCATAATCAATACTTCCTGAAACAAAGAAAACACTGATTAACTGCTCCTGAGGATTAAAATGCAAATATTAAGCTCAATTTTTGCATGCACAATTTGCACATGTTAACAAAAATAGGTTGATACACCATAAAATAGCATCAAATTATTGGGTTGTTTTCTATTATTGGGCGCCCATTTTCCCACTAAACCAGCAACATAAGCATTGAAAGCATCATCCAACACGAACAATTTAAACTGCCTTTAAGTACTGCTAAGAAAATATTAACCCCAAATAATCGAAAAATACTTTCTTGATATAAATTTTTGACTGGAAATCAACTTACTCGCAAAATTAGGCAATCATTCAGCTACGCCAAATCAAAGCTTCCAAAAAACGTAAAACCCATTTAAACCCGATATTAAATATGAAACAAAAACCCAAAACCCAATTCGGAATGAAACTTTACTAATAAATAACTTGAACTACAGACATAGAAGCTTAAACGCAACAAATTCAAAGACGAATAACAAAAATCCAGAAAATAACATAGCAACATCACTAATTCGAATACTTATGCACTGAAGCTATGAATGAAGTTACCGTATTGTAACAAAATGAAGAACTGGAATTGCTGTTTCAGGGGAATGAAGTTTACACAGAGAATAGGAAACAAGAGAGGAGCAGAGAAGGGAAGGGGAGATATTTGTTTCTGTTTGAGTTTACGTCGGTGAAAGTTTAAAGGTGACCTTGTGTTGGGCTGATAAATGGGCTTGATGAATCTTCTTTGGTTGGGCTGAGTAAAAGTAAATAAAGAAAAGTACTCTTTTTTGAGGGGATAGAAGAAATAAATATATGAATAAATAGTTACCCTGAAATATCTCATTCTGAACTGTTTTCCTGCCATTGAATCCATTGACTTATATTCTTACTCTTTTAATTAATTAATCCTTACTTTGTTAGTACTCTTAATTAATCTGCCCTCACCATTACCATTTCTGTTCTGGGTTCTGATCATTTCGACAAATTTTGGATCGATCGTAATAAAATTGCGTAAACATGTAAGCTTTCCATCTTGGGATAAATTCATGTTTTTTATTTTTTAATTATATTTAAGCAGCTCCAAGTTTCGAATTTTCATGTTTATTTTTGTTGACATGTGAAGCAAGGAAGGATCTTCAATCTTCATTCCAGAAAGCAGAGCAATCAAGTGTGAGTTTACTTCTTTTTTTTTTTTTTTTTCTTTTTTTGGTTGAATTGGGCTTGGTAGATTATTCTCGTTTGTCACTGGGTTCCGTATATTTGTGAATCATTGCTGATAGAGCTCTTGAATTCTGGGTTGTTGTCAAAATTGGTGCTTTTGTTCACTTGTTCAATGCTTAATTAAGTTATTTGGGGTTCAATCTTCATCCATGATCCTGGTGTTGTTCATCTGAAACTGATGGAATCAAGTTTATTTTAGTTTTAGATTAGATAAATCGTGAAGTTTCACTTATATTCTAGTAAAATAATCGGGAAAATTGTTATATAAGTTTGTTCCTTGTTTGCCTTTTCGTTTTGATGTTTTAGATAACGGAATGAAGTTTTTGAAAATGGAAAATGAGGAGTGCATGGAGTAACCTGTTTCTTGTTGGTAACAGTAAAAAAGTGATCTTAGGACTGAACAATCTTTTCTTTTGGTGGGGCCGTGAATTGTAAGTTGAATCCTTTTTGATGGCCGATCGTCGAAATGATAATGGCAAGGCACCAGGAGGAACCAATGCGTATGCCATTAATCTGGAAAATTTCAGTAAGAGGTTGAAGATGCTATATTCCCATTGGGCTGAGTACAAGGATGATTTATGGGGTGCTTCTCAAGTGCTTGTAATCGCAACTCCTCCACCATCGGAGGATTTACGGTATCTGAAATCATCTGCCCTGAATGTTTGGTTGGTAGGATATGAGTTTCCAGATACAATTATGGTGTTCATGAAGAAGCAGATCCATTTCTTGTGTAGCCAGAAGAAATCCTCTTTGCTTGAAGTGGTGAAAAGATCTGCTAAGGATGTTATGGGAATAGAAGTTGTGATGCATGTGAAGGCCAAGAGTGATGATGGTACTGCATTGATGGACAATATTTTCCGTGCTGTGCATTCCCAATCGAAGCTGGATGGTCGAGATACTCCTGTTGTTGGGCACATTGCAAGAGAGGCCCCTGAAGGAAATCTACTGGAGACATGGGATAAGAAATTGAAGAATGCAAATTTTCAACTCAGAGATGTAACTAGTGGCTTCTCAGATCTATTTGCAGTGAAGGATGATTTTGAGATCACAAATTTGAAAAAGGCTGCTTACTTGACTTCTTCGGTGATGAAGCATTATGTAGTCCCAAAGTTGGAAAAGGTCATTGATGAAGAAAAGAAAATTTCTCACTCTTCATTGATGGATGACACGGAAAAGGTTATACTTGAGCCTGCAAAGATCAAGGTGAAGCTTAAAGCTGATAATGTTGATATCTGTTACCCTCCAATATTCCAGAGTGGAGGAGAGTTCGATCTCAAACCAAGTGCGGCTAGCAATGATAGTAATCTTTACTATGATTCTACCAGTGTCATTATTTGTGCAATTGGTGCTCGTTATAACAGCTACTGCTCAAATGTTGCTCGAACTTTTCTTATTGATGCCACTCCAATGCAAAGCAATGCATATGCAGTCCTCCTAAAGGCACACAGTGCAGCGATCGCAGCTCTGAAACCAGGAAGCACGGTTGGCTTGGCATACCAGGCAGCTGCTGCTATAGTTGAAAAGGAGGCACCAGAATTAGCTGCAAGCCTGACGAGATCGGCTGGAACAGGAATTGGGCTTGAGTTTCGTGAGTCAGGTTACAATCTTAATGGCAAGAATGATAGAATGCTGAAAGCAGGGATGGTTTTTAATGTATCTCTTGGATTTCAGAACCTGCAAACAGAGACCAAGAATTCTAAAACTGAAAAGTTTTCTCTTCTGCTTGCTGATACGATTATTGTTGGTCAAAGTGGGCCCGAAGTAATTACTTCACTAAGCTCTAAGGCTGTGAAGGATGTGGCATACTCATTCAATGAAGAGGAAGATGAGCAAGAAGAGCAGCAAAAGTTAAAGGGTAAGACTAGCAATGTTGAAGTACTTCCATCCAAGGCAACACTTAGATCAGTGAACCATGAGATGTCAAAGGAGGAATTAAGGAGGCAACACCAAGCAGAGCTGGCCCGACAAAAGAATGAGGAAACTGCAAGGAGGCTTGCTGGTACTGGATCTGGGGTTGGAGATAACCGTGGCTCTGGAAAACCTTCTAGTGAACTGGTTGCATATAAGCATGTCAATGATCTACCTCCTCCAAAAGAATTTATGATCCAGGTTGACCAGAGGAATGAGGCCATCCTCTTGCCTATTCATGGAAGTGTGGTGCCTTTCCATGTTGCCCATATCAAGAGTGTGTCCAGCCAGCAAGATACGAATCGTTCCTGCTACATTCGAATAATCTTTAACGTACCTGGCACTCCTTTCAGCCCTCATGATAAAAACTCAACAAAATCTCAAAGTTCCATTTATGTCAAGGAAGTTTCTTTCCGCTCGAAGGATCCGAGGCACATCAGTGAAGTAGTACAGCAAATTAAGACCCTTCGCAGACAGGTGGCATCCCGTGAATCAGAAAAAGCTGAGAGAGCAACTTTAGTCACGCAGGAGAAACTTCAACTTACTGGATCTAAATTCAAGCCTATAAAATTGACTGACTTGTGGATTCGTCCAGTATTTGGTGGTCGTGGAAGAAAGCTAACTGGCACACTTGAAGCACACACAAATGGACTGCGTTATTCAACTTCAAGGGCTGACGAGAAGGTTGATATTATGTATGGCAACATCAAACATGCATTCTTCCAGCCGGCAGAAAAGGAAATGATCACTCTTCTGCACTTCCATCTCCATAATCACATAATGGTGGGAAATAAGAAGACAAAAGATGTTCAGTTCTATGTCGAGGTAATGGATGTGGTTCAGACTATTGGAGGTGGAAAGCGATCTGCCTATGACCCGGATGAAATTGAGGAGGAACAACGGGAGAGGGATAGGAGGAACAAGATTAACTTGGACTTTCAGAATTTCGTGAATAGAGTGAATGATCTCTGGGGTCAGTCTCAATTTAAAGCACTTGATTTGGAGTTTGATCAGCCCCTGCGAGAGCTTGGCTTCCATGGAGTTCCTCATAAAGCATCAGCTTTTATTGTCCCCACTTCAAGTTGTCTTGTGGAGCTCATAGAGACACCCTTTGTGGTAGTCACCCTGAGTGAGATTGAGATCGTTAATTTGGAGAGAGTTGGGCTTGGACAGAAGAATTTTGATATGACTATAGTGTTCAAGGATTTCAAGAAAGATGTTATGCGGATTGATTCAATTCCTTCTACATCACTGGATGGTATCAAGGAATGGCTTGATACCACAGATCTCAAGTACTACGAGAGCAGGCTAAATCTGAACTGGCGGCCCATATTGAAGACAATTATAGATGACCCTGAGAAGTTTATCGAGGATGGTGGATGGGAATTTTTAAACATGGAGGCTAGTGATTCAGACTCTGAGAACTCTGAGGATTCTGATCAAGGATACGTGCCTTCGGATGCACAATCTGACTCTGTCTCAGAGGACGAGGCTGATGAAAGTGAGTCGCTTGTCGAATCAGAGGATGATGAAGATGAGGATTCTGATGAAGATTCAGATGAAGACGAAGGAAAAACATGGGAAGAGTTAGAAAGGGAGGCAAGTAATGCCGATAGAGAGAAAGGCCATGATTCAGATAGTGAGGAGGACAGAAAGAGAAGAAAAATGAAAGCATTTGGAAAAGCTCGGGCACCTGAGAGAAGAAATCCTGCTAGCAGCAGCCTTTCCAAGCGACCTAGGTTCAGGTGAAGAGTAGTTGCTTGATTTCCTTGCTTCTGCTTGTAGATAGATGATCAAATTTCAAGAGATAGCTGTAAGATATCCTCCGTGTGAGCATGTGATCTAAGCAAATTTTCGGGAAAGTATGTAATATAGGTTCTTTGATGGGAGTTTACAGTTTTAATAAACTAAATAACTTTCAATTTTGTCAGCTGTGAGTTGAATCTAGTATCACCTTTCTCTTTTTCTTATTTTTCCCCAGAGGAAGGAACCATCACAAGTATGTTTTCATTCAGTTTGGACCAGTGCTTCCTTGGCAATAATGTATAGCATTGTTGGAGAACTCCATGATATGCACTGTAAGGACTTGCAACTTTGCAAGAAACGTGCAAATTTTGAATTATAGTCAATTTGCGCAACCATGCATGCTTGAATCACCACTTTGTAACATTGTTTGAGAATGCAAGTCTCTAGTGTGGTTCATTTCTTGTTTATGATGGCTGATCCTCAAGTAATGGTAGATGAGTTGATGGAAATTAGTTTTCAATATCGAGGATCTTCTGTTCCAAAGCACCAATTATCCTTTCCCTCACCAAGTTTCAATGAGGGATTTAGATTGATAGAACATAAAATATAATTAACTATTTATCAATCTTCAGCACAATTTGAGCAAGTAAATCAAGACATTTTATAATCCGCACAACGAGATCTTGTAGTTGCACACCTCGTTGTCTCAATAAGATGGTGCTTGGTTCGAATTTTTAATGGAAATCACAATTTTATTCATTGAAGGCTAAATCACGATGAAAATGCTTATTACATTATTTGTGCTTGGTTCAAACCCTACAATAGATATTAATGTGATTAATAATGATTAGTTCAATTCAATTATAGTAATTGGAATAAATTAAAATTTCAGTTTTACCCTTATTAATAAATGTATTATAAAAATAACATTATAAGGTGATAAAGATGAGAGAGAAAGAAGAATAAGATGTAAGAAAGAAAAAAAATATTATAAAATGATAAGTAAGAAAGTAACAATGAAGAGGGATGAGAGAAAAAGAAGAATAAGAAAAGAAAGAGAAACATTATAAAGTAATAAGCGATAAAGTAGAATAAGGAAATAATGAAGGCAGTATAGAGGGATGAAAGAAAAAGAAAAGTGAAAGGAAGGAGAGAAAAAGAAACATTGTAAAGTGATGAGAGTGAAAAAGTAACGAAAGAAAAAGTAGAACAAGAAAATGATATAAAAGAAAATAATAGTAGATATGAATGACAGAGAAAGAGGAGTGAGAGAAAAGAGAGAGAAAGAAATATTATAAAGTAATCAGAGCGAGAAATTATTAAAAGAAAAAGTAGAATGAGAAAATGATGTGAGAGGAATGATAGATAAAGAGGAGTGAGAGGGAAGAGTAAGAGAAAAAAACATGATAAAATGATGAAAAAGAAAGTAAAGTGAGAAAATAATGAAAAAGAAAATAATCGTGGTGATAGATAAGAAAGAAAGAGGAGCAAGTATGATGAGAGAGAAAATAAAGAGAAAAAAAAATGACAGAGAAAGTAATAATATGGATAATGAGATTGAGAGTAATTTGATTGATAAATTTGATTGAATGGGGAAGAGTAGATAATGGGTGATTGAAGAGTTTCGGGTAATCAAGTGTTTCCATTTCTATTGCAATCAACCAAATACCTTATAACTAAATTCTTTCCATTGTTGAATCCTATTCCCCAACCAAGCACCCCCTAACTATTTCTTCAAACCGGTTGACGTTCAGGAATTCAGACGTGTCAGTCTCAATCTCCTGCAGACATTGAAAGCATACAATAACTGCTAAAACATTCGGTGACAGTAGTCTTATAAACTCCCGCAGACGCTGAAAACGCATTAACCACACCAACAAGACTGCTGTATATTTGGATCAGAACCCCATATTCCTGTCTTCCAGTTTCTTCAATACTATTCATGGGTGCGCATACAAATATGAAAACAAATACACCATAATCTTGGCTAAATGACGAAAGAAATTGAGTTGCCACCAACATTGCTGCAGATTCCACAGAAGAAAATCATAGAACCATCATGACCATCAGAAAGCAGATCAAGGACATAAAATTATGTTTCCAATAAAGTCGAACTATTAATTTACATCCAAGTCTATCATCTATCCTTCCAACTAAGAGCAAAACATCAATATGGAGAAACAAAATGGCTGAAAGCACTTCTGTGGATAATAGACTATTAAGCTACCAGCTAAACTAGCATAACTACTGATGCTAAGGCATTGGCTGAAAAAGGTCACAGAACGAGAATCCCATCGGATCTATCTGAACTTGCTTCGCTTGGGAGCACTGCCACTTGGACCTGCTCTCGACTTACCAAAATTCTTCATTTTCCTCCTGCGTCTCTCATCTTCACTGTCTGATTCATCCCCTTTCTCTCTGTCTGCATTACTTGCCTCCCTTTCCAACTCTTCCCATGTCTTTCCCTTCTCATCCTCTTCCTCAGACTCTTCATCCTCGTCCTCTTCATCCTCAGACTCTACAAGTGATTCACTGCCAGGATCATCATCTTCTGAAACAGATTCGGGTTCAGCATCTGACGGCTCATAACCCTGGTCTGACTCCTCAGATGGCTCAGAATCTGAATCAGTAGCTTCCAAGTTCAGAAACTCCCAGCCCCCTTGATCTAGAAAACCCTGGGGGTCATCAATGATGCTTTTCAGTATAGTCGGCCAATTAAGATTCAACCTGCTCTCATAATACTTGAGATCTGTGGTATCCAGCCATTCCTTAATTCCGTCAAGTGAGGAGGAAGGGACTGAGTCTATTCGTGAGACAGGACGCTTGAAGTCCTTGTAAACAACCACCAAATCAAAATTCTTCTGCCCCAGACCAACTCTTTCTAAATTCACAATCTCAATTTCACTTAAGGTAATAACAAGGAAAGGAGTCTCTATCAGCTCAACTAAGCAGCTTGAAGTTGGAATAATGAAAGCTGAAGATTTATGGGGAACTCCATGAAATCCTAGTTCTCGCAGAGGTTGATCAAACTCCAGGTCAAGCCCTTTGAACTGAGGCTGCCCCCAGAGATCATTTACCCGGTTGACAAAATTCTGGAAGTCCATGTTGGTTTTGTTTTTGCGCTCTCTCTCCCTCTGCTCTTCTTCAATTTCATCAGGGTCATAGGCAGATCTTTTTGCACCCCCAAGTGTCTGGACCACATCCATGACCTCAACATAGAACTGAACATCCTTCGTTTTCTTATTTCCAACCATTATATGATTGTGCAAATGAAAGTGTAGAAGGGTAATCATCTCCTTCTCAGCAGGCTGGAAGAAAGCATGCTTGATGTTGCCATACATGATGTCAACCCTCTCATCTTGCCTTGAGGTTGAATACCTTAGATCATTCAAATTTGAGTTCAGACACAGATAATTCTTTGCAAAGGTACCACAACCATTAAATCAAATGAAAGGAGGTAGAGAAAAGAACTATACCTGAAACCATTAACATGAGCTTCAAGAGTACCACTCAGCTTCCTTCCACGACCGCCAAAAACCGGACGAATCCATAAATCAGACAACCTTACTGGCTTAAATTTGTTTCCAGCAAGTACAAGCTTTTCCTGGGTAACCAGCGTTGCCCTCTCAGCTCTTTCAGACTCCCTTGCAAAAACGCTTTTCCTAAGTGCTTTAATCTGCTGTACCACTTCACTTATGTGCCTAGGATCTTTAGAACGGAATGAGACCTCCTTCAGGAAAATAGCACCCTGATTTTTCAGAGTGTTGGCATCATGTGGAGTGAAAGGAGTGCCGGGTACATTAAAAATTATCCGGACATAACAATTTCTATTAGTATCCTGTTGGCTTGACACTGTTTTCACAGTAGATACATGGAAAGGAACCATGATTCCATATATAGGCACAAGAATAGCCTCGTTCTTCTGGTCAACTTGTATCATCATCTCTCTTGGAGGTGGCAGATCATTTACACTTTTGTAAGCAATTAGATCACTAGATGTCTTTAGAGAACTCCGGTTAGTTCCAGTAACTGCGTCCCCACCAGCAAGCCGCCGAGCAGTTTCTTCATTCTTCTGCCGGGCAAGTTCAGCCTGGTGCTGCCTCCGGAGTTCTTCCTTTGACATCTCCTGGTTGTCCGACCGTAATGTTGCCTTTGAATATAAGGGTTCCTTGGCATTGGATTCAACTTTAACTCTTGGCTGTTCTTCTTCCTCTGCTTCGTTGAAAGAGTAGGCCACATCCTTGATGCTTTTAGAGCTCATTTGAGTCACCATTTCATGACCAGCATCTGTGATAGTAACTGTATCTGCAAGCAATAACGCAAAATTTCGACCTTTTGGGTCCTCTGTATCTGCTGTTTGCAAATTCTGAAAACCAAGTGACACATTGAAAACCATCCCTGGTTTAAGAAGTCTATCATTCTTCGCATTAAGAATCAGTCCTGACTCACGGAACTCTAGGCCAATGCCTGTCCCAGCTGATTTAGTCAGGTTAGGCAACAACTCAGGAGCATCCTTCTGAACCACTGCAAGGGCTGCCTCATAGACTGCACTAGCTTGATTCCCAGGCCGCAATGCTCCAATTGCAGCTTCATGGGCTCTAAGAAGAACTTCATAAGCTTTGCTCTGCATTGTGTTGGCATCGATGAGAAAGGTTCTTGCAATGTTAGAACAGTAGCTGTTATAACGAGATCCAAGTGCACAGACGATCACACTGGTGGAATCATAAAAGAGATGATCATCATTGCTGGAAGCACTAGGTCTGAGATCAAAGCTCCCACCACTCTGAAAGATTGGAGGGTAGCAGATATCCACATTCTCAGCCTTCAGCTTCACCTTTATTCTGGCAGGATCCAAAATAGCCCTTTCTGTGTCCTCCATCAATGAAGAATGAGTAACTTTTTTTTCCTCATCAATCACCTTCTCAAGTTTTGGTACAACATAGCTCTTCATCACAGAAGCAGTCAAATAGGCAGCTTTCTTGATAAAAGTTATCTCATCCTCATCCTTAACAGCAAAAAGATCAGAGAAACCATTGGTTACATCACTTAACTGAAAGCCAGAGTTCTTTAGCTTATCAGCCCATTTTTCCAAAAGCATTCCTTCAGGAGCCTCTCTTGCAATGTATCCAACTCTGGGGGCATTGCGGCCTTCAGATTTTCCTTGTGAATGCATGGCGTTTAGCACCGTATCCATTTGAGTGGTCCCATCATCACCTTTTTGCTTCACATGCATGATAACATCCACACCAACAGCCTCCTTAGCAGATTTTTTCACTATCTCGAGTAAACTGGCCTTCTTCTGGCTGCACAAGAAACGAATTTGTTTGCTTCCAAAAACCATGATAGTCTCAGGGAATTCATATCCAAGAAGCCAAATGTTCAGGGTTGAAGACTTCAAATAACGCAGATCATCTGAAGGGGGAGGGGTAGCAATTGCAAAAAAATCGGCAGATCCCCACAGCTCATCCTTGTGTTCTTTCCAGTGAGAATAAAGGGCCTGCAATCTTATGGAGAAAGTATTTAAATTTATAACATATGGAGCACCTCCACCTGTATTTCCATTTGCAGGTGGGCCTTTCCCATTACGCTGTTCAACCATGATGCATCAACTGCTCCAATCAAGAAGCTGTGGATGTTAATAAAGTTAGGAACTGAAAAGGTCAAAATGGCAGAACCCGCAAACGAATAACAAATGCTAAAATCTCAGCTCCAGTGAAGGTTATTAGAATGGAAGTTCCAAACAACCTACAGCACAAAGGAGCAAAACTTGATGTAAAAAATCACATCTAGATCTCAAAGGAAGATAATTAAACTATATATGACTAAACCTTTATACATTACATTATGGACAAACTACATTAAGGTCAAAAACAAATAAATCTCCTCAGAATCAGATAATTACTACTGCTGTGTAGATTATCTACCTTGTTGCGAAACAGCTCAAATTCAGGAAGAAATTTAAAATGTGAATAAAAAACAAATGGGTTCCTTGGGTTATGGCCAATAAACTCTAAACAACTTTAAAAGGTTTGATAATCTGTATAGACAATATCTCAAAACACGTTTTTGCATTTCTCAAGATAGTAGTTGTGAGATAGAAGATGCGTTGGAAAATGCAACCATGTCTTGGCGCAAATATCAACTCTTAAAATCCCCAATCACAAACTAAAATTTAATATCTTCTTAACATCAACTTTTAAAGATTCAGATTATACTAAGAATATTGGGAAAACATTATATTCCTGATACTAGTACACAAGCAACAATCCCTTAATCAAGGATGTATTTGATTGTCTGCCCGTGCATATTGCGCATGTGTGAGGGAACAAAATAGTTAAAACTATCACACAATTGACTCCTATGTACAAACCACTCAAATAACAACGATGTTTGTTTGTGTATATGTGCAAGTATGCAGGGATAATATTTTAGACAAAATAAGGCCATCCAGAAGAATAAAAGAGTAAAAGATCCCCAGAATCTACAAACCCCAAGAATCAAACCCCAGAATGTCCCAACCCCCAAAAACACGTTTCAATCCTGAATTTCAAAAATTAAGGCAATATTAGGGTTCTCGTAAGGTGCATCATCTAGAAAGCACCAGAACGACTTCAATTAACCAGAACCAGACCCCTTTTTAATCACCCAACTTCCAACAGAAAACCATATTTTTAACCCAAAAATCAGAAAATTTAATAAAATTAGGGTTTCCAGGAGCCAGAAAGAGCACCCCGAGATCCCAAAAGAAAATCCAAACACATTTACCAATCCCATATCATCCCCAAGTCGTAAAACCCCAAAACCAAAAACATTTTTAATCCCCGAAATGAACCCAATTAAGTTACCAATTAAGTTCAAAGAACTACAAGCAACAGCCCTCAATCAATCCAGAAACTGCAACACAATCCAACTGAAATGACTCACCTTAAAATCAAAACAAGAGTGAATCGGGCCACGCAGATAGTGTTCTAAGCTGCAACCGCCGTTTTGACTCGCGCCTTTGACCTAGCCGCAGCGTAGGAATAGGGTTAGGGTTTGGAACGCCGCCGTGTAAGTTCCCACTAATCCCACGAACTAACAGCTAATTAATTGGAGTGAGGATGTATCGAAGATCAAACTCTTCGGATTTTCAGAAATACTTGGGAAGATTAATGAGGAAAATGAAGGAAAATACACGAATTCTGGGGAAAAGCCGAAGAGCGAAGGGAGAACCCGAAGAGAGAATTTGTCGAGAGAGTGAAGGAATGCATTTGACATAGAGTTTGGGTTTGAGAAAGTGCAAATGAATTATATTTTCCGAGTTCTTGGATGTTTATGCCGCTTTATATAGGACGCAGCGTTCTGAATTAAGTCAAGGAAATGAATTATATTACTGAAACTGCCATCCCTTTTTCAATAGAATGACGGTTGTGTCCCCCACCTTCGAGGAAATTCGCGGTGAACGCGGGAGACGCATGTTTTTCTTAGGGGTGATTTGGTGATTTGACAAGGAATAAATTCTAAGGGCATGTGGATAATTGGTCATGCTGAAGGGTATTTTTGGGATTTCAACATCAGAGGCGGGGAAGTATGGGCCAATAATCGTAAGACGACGACGTTTGAGGGAACAGTAGTAGGTTTTTTTTTTATTCTTCTATTATTTATGTTTTTTTTTAACGTTGCCCTTTCCGTAAAAATGGCGGGAAGAGGGGTTGTTTTAGCGCTGGCGGGAAATTATTTGGTTTTAGGATGAGTTTGTTTTCCTTGGAAAGTACACTAGGGCTATAATATTACGATACGAGCCACGTAATGATGCAATAAATTATTTGAACCAACTATGGGAAAATTTCAGATCATGCCTTCCTAGTGTAACGATTAGGTTTATGTAAGTTTGTTTAACTTTGTACTTTTTGTTCATTATGTTTTATTTACTATTTTTTTTGTTATTTATATTTCGTAGTCGATATATTTAATTTTTGACAATATTTGGTATATTTAACGGTAACTAGTAATAAGATAATAGACTTACTAATATGATAGTTAGTCGAATTCAACCAAATTATTGTTTTTTTTAAATTAAAGATAAATTAATATTTTTAATCATCCTGTATTTTACATATCGTCTTTTTTAATTCCCCGATGTTTTGAGTCAATATATTTAGTCTTTAATATTTCAATTTTTGATATATTTGTTCTAATTAATGAAAGGAAAAATCACAGATTTAATTTCTAGTTATTTATTAGTGTCATTTTTAGTTTTTAATATTTTAAATATGACACGTTTAGTTTTCGAACTTTTATACTTTGGCACATTTGGTGCAATGACTATTAAAATAGAGATGACAAAAATTGTCATGTGAGCGTTGCGTCGTCGTTAGTTAATCTCATTATTAAATTTTTTTTAATTCACAAATTTTAAAAGTTACTTCTTTTTATTTTTTTCATTCCAAACTTTTTTCCTTTACTTAATTTATCTCACAAACTTTTAATACTTGAATATTAAAAAATAAAGGTTTTTTCCTTTACTTAATTTATCTCACAAACTTTTAATACTTGAATATTAAAAAATAAAGGTTTGGAATGAAAAAGGTAAAAAAAAAAAACTAAATTTGTGAATTCAAAAATTTGATAAAGAGATTGAATAATGACCGCGTGACCAATTTTGTTACCCTTTTCTTAATGGCCGTCAATTACACAAAATACGTCAAAATGTGAAAGTTTGTAAACTAAATATATTAAATTTAAAACATTAGAGACTAAAAGTAACATTAAGTAAAATATTAAAAATAAAAATGGTTATTTTCTCATTAATGAAAATTAGACATGAGATAACATACACATCCATTTGGCATATAGAAGGAAGCAAGCAAGTGAATTCTTTTTTAGTAAGGAAACTTTTTTTTTGTTGGGATTTTTATGTAGATATTGTAATTTTTAATAAAACTTAAATATATATTAATATTTTTAAAAAATCCAAAATAATAAAATTTATATATAATAGTAATAAGGAGAAAATAGGAAGGAGGGAGAAGTTGATAAATGCCTTTCAAATGTAGAACTCATAATATTTTAACAGAATGGACTGTAGCTATTGAAATATATTGCATAGATAATATGTCCATGCCCTCGGTGATAGAATCAAAGAAAATGGTGACTACAAAAATAAAGAAAAAAATCCTATATATATCAATAAGCAAGTCTATTTATTTAACTATTGTTTACCATTAATTGTACCGTTGTCAGATTTATTAAAAATTAAAGGGTTAATTTTCAATAACTCCTTCATGGTTAAAAAAGTCCTAAATCATCCCTTGTAGTTTGGGCTAACTTGAAAAGTTAATAGATTAAAACCCAATTAAATGAAATTTATATGCACTTGTCTATTTTGTGATTATAATTATTAAGATATAATAATTATCCTGATAAGATTATCAAAATACCCATAAAAATTCTGTTTTTCCTTGAATATTCAGCTTCAAATATCCAAAAATTCACTATTTGCTTACCAACTTAATAAAAATCAGAATATAAAATGCACCGTGTGTATATTTTAGTAAATTTATCATGTTAATTATTATATTTTGATAATTATAATCGCAAAATAGATGTGAACATATCAATTTAAGCCAATTTGGTTTTAATTTGTCAACTTTTCAAAATAGTCAAATTACACGCGTGATTTAAAACTTTTTAAACTGCTAGGGTTATTAGACAATGTATAACTCAAAATTAAAAGTTAAGTAAAAATTGAAATTTTATCTATCTAATAGTAGATTAAACCTATTATACTTTATAACTAAAAAAAAAAGTTGTACCTAATAGAAATGGACTTTTCGTTTAAGATGAAAGAAATATGATTTTCACTTAACTAGACAATATTTTAAAATATATTTTTATATTTTTTAAAATAGTAATTGTGAAATAAAAAATATTTTAAAAAACGTTATAAAAGTATTTCACCAAACTTATACCATAATTGGATCAACCCTATCTTTCAACCTTTTGTCCCCAAACTAATAGTAGTTCGATAGTGAACATAGCAATCAATAATAAAAAAGGAGTCAACCAAATAATTCCCATTTTAAATTAAACTCAGTGGACAAGTTGAAGTACTGTACAACCTTAAACCGAAGATCGAATTTAAAAGTGGATATATTTTGAAGGAATTATTATCAAGAACATAAATTATGGTTTTTAATGATCTGAGATTTAATTAAAAAAAAAAGAAATTATAAGAGTATTCTGGCAAATTTGAGAGAAATCGTGAGAAGAAATGACAGCACACCGGATATCTCTCATGGATAAAGTCGCCCAACTACCTCAATTTCCCCATACTCCTCTGTAACCAGCAAGCTAGGCTGTTTCCAATTTCCAGTAATCCAATCCATCTACTGCTCTTCATTCAGATCATCACGTTCACCTGCCCTGTCTCCCCTTTAAAGCTTAACAAACCTCTCTCTCACTCTCATCCTGAATCAGTTCTTTCTCTGCTCTGTTTTGTTTTTTCTTTTTCTTTTTCTTTTTTTCCTTTAATAGCTCGTAAATATACTGTTTTCTGGCTGATACTCGAAAATAGAACTTTGGGTTTTTGTGGGATTATATTTGAGTGCATAATTGGATTGAAAAAGGGAGGTGAAATTCCATGGCAAGAAAGAAGATCAGAGAGTATGATTCAAAGAGGCTTCTTAAAGAGCACTTGAAAAAACTTGCTTCCATTGATCTCAAGATCTACTCAGCTCAAGTAATCCCATTTACTGTTTTAACTTTCTCAAGTTCACATTTTTCTTGTATATAAGATCATGATTGACGTTGATTTAATAATTTTGCAAAAGGGTTCAAGACTTTTTTTTTTTGTGATTTGTCAGTGGCTTTTGTATGAATTGTGGATATTTGAATTGGATTTGGGACTTTGGTTTTGATCTGTGGTTAAAGTGGTACTTCTACTGGTACGATTAGGATTGAAAGACTGTTTCATGAATCATATGCTGTTGTCACCATGATATTCAATGTGAACTTGTATTTTAGCTTCTTATTTTTTTTTTTGGTATGTTTTTCTTTCTATTTGTTTTGTTGCTGCTCTTTGTCACCTTTCAATTACCAAGAAGATAAAAATAAAAGCACGATTACAAAACCATACTGGGATAGCTGGATTCAAGTGGTTTTGTGGGGAAGGAAAAAGAGAGAAGGGGAGGAGGGGGGGCGCCCTCCAAGAAGTTATGTAATGACAAAAGTAAAAAGGAAATTTATGAGTTTGGAGAAACATCATTTAACGAGAGGACCAGAAATTTAGTAATTGTTAATGGTTGAGATGGCATCAGATGCTTCTGAAGAGAAAGAAGAGATAGAATGTTTATCCCAAATAATAAAATCTTACATAAGGGGTTCAGTCTGAGTTTTGAATAACCAAACTTCCTAGGATAATACTTTTTCAGGGTATTTACCAATCCCATTCCAAAATGATGAACTTACAAGTGAAAAGAAATCTTCACGTGCGTAAGCTTCAGGTTCTGATTCAACAAATGGGTATAATAAGCGATTGAATTTACAGGGTTGAAGCCAATTAGTTTTAACATATTCCATCTATGTGGTGAGACCATGTTGTAGTGCTGGGGTGATGGGTGCAGCTCACCATAGCTGGATGAAAAGTTTTAATGTATTCCTACTCTTCCTCATGCAAATCCTTTATATCACACATAATCTCCTACATTTCTAATTTTATAATTTTGATGGAGAAGGCACATTTGATTTTGAACACATTAAGAATTTTCTTAATTTGTTACTATTCTTTTCCTGTAAATGTGAAATCTGCTTCTAGGTGAATGCATCTACAGACTTTGCCGAGTTGACAAACAAAGAAGCATGGCTTTCATCTACAAAGTTAGTTGTCAAGCCTGATATGTTATTTGGGAAGCGTGGGAAGAGTGGTTTGGTAGCTTTAAATTTAGATCTAGCAGAAGTTGCTGAGTTTGTTAAATCTCGCCTTGGTGTGGAGGTAATTGAGGAACTGAATTTGCCGTGATTTTACCGACTGCTCTTCTTGTATTTTGGGCCAATGCATATATTTTATGACTTCTAGGTTGAGATGGGTGGTTGCAAGGCACCTATTACAACATTCATCGTTGAACCATTTGTTCCCCATGACCAAGAATATTACCTCTCCATAGTTTCTGAGAGGTTAGGCAGTACCATTAGCTTTTCAGAATGTGGAGGTATTGAAATTGAAGAGAACTGGGACAAGGTGAAGATATGCTGAATCCTATGTTTTAATTCTAAGTTTGTGCAGAATTTTGCTATTTCATTCATTGTGTCTATTGCATGATACCTGACATTTCTTCAGATAACCATCGGTAACTAACACTTTTCCTGTTTTCCAGGTTAAGACAATTTTTCTTCCAACTGAAAAACCTATGACACTGGAGGCATGTGCTCCACTAATTGCTACACTTCCTTTGGAGGTAGGATATAATTGCTTGATTTAGTTCATTTTATTGCCACTTTGTGTTTGGTAGGAATGAACACTTTGGCCTTTTATTATATATTTTAAAATAAGCAGAAAAGTAAGTTGATTAAATCATTACTAAACAAAAACTGTTTCGAGGAAATTGACCTGATCTAGTTCAGCAGCTCCCTTCATTTTCCAGTTTGTTTCGCATTAAGTCATCTGTAAATTGGTGGTTTGGACCATATAATAACCCAAGCTGGTGTTTCTATAAGTTACTTGCTGAGATATGCTTGAATGTACTTTGGATTGATATGCCACCGATTCAACTGAAAAAAGGGTTCAAGGGCTGGGTAGACTAGCTGATGGTACCTGTGGTTTCTATCACTTGCAAAATGGACAAATCACTTGTTTTATGGTTGTCCTTTTTCTGCACTTATTGGGGTGTTTTGCAAGAGTACGAGTTCTAATATTTATTTTGCATGTCATTTGCATGTCTCTTTAACTTTAAGCTTTCAAAGATTGGGGATTTTAGCTACAACATCTCACATTTGGCTTGCATGGAAAACAGGGTAATCAGGAAACTGCAATTTCAATGTAACATGGAATAGGGTTCATAATGTATGATATGAAGTGTGCTTTGGTGAAAAGGTGTGAAAGGTTTGGTTAGCTTTAATCGACAGAGCCTTTTGTGGAAAGTGGATAAAATCCTTTTTTGTGGGTACGCCTTATTTGGTTGTGACAGGGAGGTCAATAATTTCTTCTTTGAGGATAGAGACTCCAAGGCTTTTCAAACCCAATAATTGCTTCTTTTAGCAGCTGTGAGAAACTTCCCACTAGTGAGAACTGACCAATTTGTCCTTTTAGAAGTTGTTTTATTGATGCTAGATGTTTGTAAACATTTTCTGATGCATGCCCATTTTTTCAATATCTCCTCCTGTTATTTTTAGATGGATTTTCATTAATGAGATCTCTAGTGAAATACAATGGATGATTTGCAGCTCCTGCAACTCCTTCACATATGCTTTCATAAAGAAGAGATCCATTAACAAGTCTGTGTGTTAGTGAATGGTTGTTGTATTCAATCGTGAATATTTGGCTGTTCTTAACTTTTAGCATTTGCTCTTGTTATGGTTTTGAATCTTCTCTGGGCATCAGTAGATGATTTGTCATGTCTGTCTCAGGTAAGGGGGAAGATTGGTGACCTTATAATGGGAGTTTTTGCCGTGTTTCAAGGTATGAAGTCTTCAGTGATGTTGGTATCATTGGGTTTCCATACCTTCTGATAATAGTTTATTATAAAGGATATAGATTTTCTCCATCTTTAACAGCACTACCACTATAGTGATTATATGATGATCCTTTTCTGGCTTACCTATATGGTTGTTTTCTTGCTAAGGATATCTTGAGAATGTCACATTTAATGTACTTTTCTATTTCTATGACTTCACAGATCTGGATTTCAGTTTCCTTGAGATGAATCCCTTTACATTGGTAAATGGGGAGCCGTACCCACTGGACATGCGGGGAGAGTTGGATGACACAGCTGCATTTAAGAACTTCAAAAAGTATGCCCAAGTTGTATTAGTATGTGAAAATGACATTGGAAGTTGTGACTATGGATTTAATGATGTTTGATATATCATCTCCTCCTGTTTAATGCTTCCAGATGGGGTGAAATTGAGTTTCCTCTGCCTTTTGGTAGAGTCTTGAGCCCAACTGAGAGCTTCATTCACTCATTGGATGAGAAAGTAAGTTAGCTACATCTCTCTTGATCATTTACATGTGGCTGTAATATCTTTCAATTGGTACTGCTTATTTGTCTGATGAGAGACGTCGTGTTGCATGGTGTGCATGTTCTCTAGAGTTTTTAACAAAGGCTGATCCAGTAACTGCTGGGTAAAAGGCAAAAACTACTTTTGCTTAATAAATAGCCTAAATGAGTAAAAGGCAAGAGTTCATGAAATATGCTTTGAATTATTGAGTTATACACATCAAAACAAGAAGAAAGGGAAAATGATAAAAGATAAAAAAAATTGGTATTGCTTTTGGTTCATTTTCGTTAGAGTAATACATTGATCTATCATGATGAGACCCACTCTGTATGCAACATCTGGTATGTCAGGGGCTTCAATTTCCGTGAAGTATGATTCTTTTAAACAAGAACCATTTCATCCCCAACTTTGTTCCTGATTGGACCAAATTCTATGTTACCATTTTCTGTACTCACAAATTTGTTGATGATCTCTCCACCTTCATCTTATCATTGCTGATTGAGTTAAAAATAACAAGGCCTTGGAATAGGCATGTGTAATCAAATGAAATAAAGCACTTCGATAAGACCCCATACCCAGAGCTAGCATCATATAACCCAATTGAGACATTGTAGAATAGGCTAAACCTCTCTTAATGTCTTTTTGAGCAAGAGCTAAAGTAGCTCCTAACAATACTGTTATTTTTCCTACCAACAAAATGCAATTCATTATGTAAGGTATAACTATGAAAAGAGGAAGAAGCCGGGCTACAAGAAAAGTTCCCACTGTCATAAAAAGGTAGTTATGTCAAAATGCTTTGTTGTGGCTGATGATTTGCTCAAACTTTGCAGACTAGTGCTTCTCTAAAGTTTACTGTTTTGAATCCAAAAGGACGAATCTGGACAATGGTGGCTGGCGGTGGTGCAAGTGTAATATACGCCGATACAGTGAGTGTTCAGGCATATCTGTATAGTTTACCATTCAGCCATGGCTGCACTTGAAGGGGCTCTTCTTTTTTGTGCATATCTTTATCATCTGTAATGGTTTCTTTCTTGGTTATTGCCCGTAAAAAAAATTACTTAAACTAGGTTGGAGACTTGGGATATGCATCTGAGCTTGGTAACTATGCCGAATACAGTGGAGCTCCAAATGAGGAGGAAGTTTTGCATTATGCTCGGGTAGTCATTGATGTAAGGCATCATATATCTTATTCTTAACTTTCCCCATGTTTTATTTTCTTACTCACGGATTGATGCAAGGCTGTTCATCAACCTTTTCACGTTTTTTGTTTTCTGACTTGTATATTTAACAATCTATCTTGATGCTGTGTAGTGTGCAACAGCTGATCCTGATGGCCGTAAGAGAGCCCTACTAATTGGAGGTGGTATCGCTAATTTTACCGATGTTGCTGCTACTTTCAGTGGCATTATTCGGGCACTGAGGGAGAAGGTTTGATAAATGAACAGTAATCTAGTATATATTTGGTACATTCAGTAATAAACTCTCTCTTTTGTGCCATATCTCTTATTCTATTTGAAAATGGGTAGGAATCCAAGTTAAAGGCAGCTAGAATGCACATATATGTTCGAAGAGGTGGTCCTAACTATGAGACTGGTTTGGCTAGAATGCGTGCATTGGGAGAGGAACTGGGAGTTCCCCTTGAGGTACAAAATCATTTGTAAAAATTAAATGTAGTGGTTCTCTCTCTCTCTCTTTTATTTATTTAAATTAAGGCAAGTTGTGCCTCTATGATAGCATTACACTAACTTTCTTGACGTAACTGGAAATTCAACACCTACCTTATCTTTAACATGGCAACATGAACACTTTTTGTGACACCATTGTCAGATGAAGTCGCGATTTCCCCCCTCTCTTGAGCATACTACATGTTGCAACAGGCAAATTTATGTTGCTATCGTAAAATATCAATTTTCTTTGTTAGGATGACAGCATTATAGCTCCTTACAACTCTTAGTTAATGTACTGATAATATCCTGAAAAGGAAATGTTGGCTATGTAGCTTTATAGTCTTTGTATGCCAGATTTCTTCTCTCTTCCCATATAACAAGACACTGTTTGATTCTTATTGTAGGTATACGGACCTGAAGCTACAATGACCGGCATTTGTAAGGAGGCAATTGAATGTATCATGTCTGCAGCTTAGAAAGGCAACTACTACAATGATTTCACTTGTTGGCTTGCCATGAACAGGAGATTTCATAAATTAGAACAATGGGATTTCAGTTGCAGACCAGGGTTTTAAGTTCTTAATTATCAGTGTCATCTTTTCCCTACTGAAAATGCATATCTTGCCAAGTTTGATTTGGTTGTACATCGTACTTCAACTTTTGAATGCCTGCATATTATGATAATTAATTTTTACTCAAGAAAATAAAATAAAAAAAGGATTAGTGACTCAATAACTTTTGGGTTTTATTCTTGTTAATCTCAAATGCTTAATTTAAGTTTTCGGTAGTCCACCAACTAAAGATTTTAATTTTTGCACTTTTGATATGAAATTCGGATGTAAGGGGTTACACTCAAATAACAAGGTATCCAAGTAGTCTTTGTAGTTATCTATATTAAACTTTCCTTAAATTTTATTAAATTTTCAATCAATCTTTTTTTCTTTTTTTGCTGATTTTCATCCTCAGCCAAATTAATATAGTTAACGCGATTTGAGTGGATGGAACAAAATCTGGATTAAAATTAGTCATATTTTATCAAATATCACGTGAAAATATACTTCCATTTGTGGCATGTCAAGCAATCGATCATCCAATAACACAGAATTCATGTGAAAAGCGATTTCTGCTTTTAGCGTGTATCTGTATCAGCTGATTTTTTTTCTTTTTTTTGGTAACCGATGCTTTCCGATCCAGCGGGGATGGCTTGGATGCGCAATCAAGCGCACATCTGATTAGACTATAGGGCTGTCTGGTTCAAAGGAGGGAATAGAAAAGATAATGAAAATGATAGCAGTAGGGAATGATAGTGAGGAATCATTATAATTCTGCTGGTTGACTTGTGTTGGGGAATGAGAATAATTATTAATAATGGTGGTGGGTTTGTGTTGGGTAATAGAAATGATTATAAATTAATTGTAATAATTAATATTAATTAATTAGTTATTATTAATTAATTATTCATTATAATATTAAATTAATTAATTATTAATAAAAATATTATTAATTAAATTAATCTTAAGTAATTAATTAATATTACTTATAATATTAAGTAAATGAATGATTAATTAAATTAATCTTAATTATTTAATTTATTATTACTTAATAATAATAAGTTAATAATTAATTAATTTATATTAATTATAATAATTAATATTAATTACTTAATTAGTATTAATATTAATTAATTATTATTAATTATAATAACTAATATGAATGAATGAATGAATGAATTAGTATTAGTTAATTAATTAGTTAGTAATAATTAGTAATTAATTAATATTATCAATTAATTATTTATAAATTAATTATAATAATACTATTAATAAAATAAGATTAAAAATATTATTAATTAATTAATAATATTAAGTAAATGATTAATTATAGGTAAATAAATGATTAATTAAATTAATCTTGATTAATTTATTTATTATTACTTAATAATAATAAGTTAATAATAAATTAATTTATATTAATTATAATAATTAATATTAATTAATATAAATTAATAATTATTTATTTAATTAATTAACAAAATTATTAGTATTCCCTAGTTCAATACCTCCCAATATTGGGGGTACGAGAATTACCCTATATGAGATAATCAAAAGTGAGCCCAAGTAGGCTCTTTCATTCCATTCTTCATAATCAAGTAACAACAATGCAATCAAATCCATTTCCATTTCATTTCCCCCACCAACCAGGCAGCCTCAAGTGATCTGTCACACAAAAATGGTAAGCTAACCAACTTGGCCGAGTTTTTTTTTCACTGGACATTCATTGACAGGTGTGTCCCGAACTCTTCTCAATCAGTGTTCCGTGTATCTATTTGTGTGGCAAGACCCAAATCTCTTTGGGGCTACATAACCCAAATAACAGGCATGGGATTAAATCTTCCAAAGTTAAACAAAATCACCCCAAATTTCATACAACAACGTCAGTCAGAAATCTCAATCCTGTGTCTCCCACGAAACAAACCCCATGCGAACTGTGGAACCATGCCCCTGAGGGTCCAACTTGGCCTAGTTGGTTATCCAAAAATGTTGTGTCAAAAAATTGAGGGTTCAAATTTTTTCTCATTATTTAAATATTTTGGTTCGGAAGCCTTGCTCAATTATGTGTGGTAGGACCTATCTCGTAATATTTTTGATTGCTCGGTATGCGGCTCCGCCTATATATCTCGTAATGTTTTGGGGGGTTTATCAGTAACCGAGTCTTTATATACACATGTTTGCATAGCACACCGTAACCAGCAAATGAGTTCAATGGCATGCCTACAAGATACATATAATTAACTGCATTGGAAAACAATAGACTATCTACAGCAATAAATGATGAAAACGTGCTGCCTATGTCATGTCCGGTCTTTCTGAGCAAACGTGATCATGTGATATGTTTTGTACTGATTGAATCTACTGAGTCTCTCTGTATATATTGAGCTACGGACAAAATAATTTTTCATAAATTAGTTAATAATTCATTTCATTTTTCACGTTTAAAATAATAAAAAAAAAATTCACATATTTTATTAATATACTTTTTAAATTATTTATCATAATTTTATTTAATTTTTTATTAAAATAATATACGTACACTACATATTTTTTTCTATTTTGCCTTTAGTTAAAATAGTATGCACGCTATTTTGATAGAGAATTAAATAAAATTATGAAAAAAAAAACAAAAAAAATACACTAATAAATCGTAAAAGATATTTTTTTTATTGTTCTAAATATAAAAATTAAAAAAAAAATTGCCAATTTGTGAAACACAATTTTATTGGTTACCTGCTCTATATTACACACGTATGGCTCCAGCAATCAGCAATTTACTTCAATGGCATGCCTCAGTATCCAAACTGCTGTTTCTTTTGGATTAGGACATGGAATGATCAACTTGAAAACATCATCTCCCAGTGTAGCCTCGTCTGGCCATGTTTCTTCTCCTGTCTTTTCTTCTAGTTCCTTGGTTATCAAGACTATGGCAATGGACCAGAATCTATTTAGGCGATCTGGAAACTACCCACCTCTCAACTGGGATTTTGATTACATTCAATCGTTGAAAAATGAATATTCGGTAACATTTCACTCATAGTTTTTCTCGTTTTCATCAAATTTGATATTGACAATTGTTTATTCGTGGTCATGAATAGAGCGTGCGTTTTCCTTTTGGTTTAAAATCACAGGGTCATAGGTACATCAGCAGATGTAACATGCTCAAGGAGAAAGTGAAAATGATGCTGGCGGAAGAGGCGGAGCCCTCACATTTATTGGAGTTGATTGATGAGTTGCAGAGGTTAGGGGTGTCTTATCATTTCCAGGACCCAATTCAGTCAAACTTGAGTGCAGCTAGTACACACGGAAAATTACTTAATGAGCTGCAGTATTCTACCAGATGGAACAGATTTATATGCAACGGCACTGGGATTTAGGCTTCTGAGGCAACATGGCTTTTCTGTGTCCTCAGGTGCGTCGTATTCTTGTCCGAAAATATATGCGTGATCAAGATTCAATCGTACCAAGAAAACATAATAAAAAATTACCGTACAGAAAGCTGACAATTTTTCGCGGTAGTAAGTTCAAAACAAGGGGTTAAAATTAGTTTACACCGCACAGCTAGATGAGTTGGGTCAGTTGTTGGATGGGTTACAAGTAAAATCTCATAATAAATATTTGGATGGTTAAAAATGTTTCATAAGAAAAGTTTAGCAATCGTCCAAATAATTTGTCATAAGAATAATAATATGCCAGTTTCATTTGTACTGGTGTTAATGTTACCTACATGACTTTTTTTTATGATATTCAACTACAATATTATATTATTTTGCTCGAGCTGCAGATGTTTTTGATCGTTTCAAGGATGAGGAAAGCAATTTCAAGCCCCACCTTTGCAATGACATAAAAGGGATGCTTCAGTTGTATGAAGCTTCCCACCTTCAAACAGAAAATGAAAGCACTTTGGAATCGCCAAGAGAATTCACAACCAAACTCCTCCAAAAGAACCTTTATGAGGAAGGAATATTGGACCAAGAACTTGCTCTGCTAGTGCAACATGCCCTGGAGCTTCCATTGCACTGGAGAGCGCAAAGGGTGGAGGCAAGATGGTTCATAGACTTGTATGAGAAAAGGCAAAACCAGAATGAAATTTTGCTTGAACTCGCAAAACGGGACTTTAACATTGTCCAAGCAACACATCAGAAAGACCTCAAATCTTCGTCAAGGTTTGAGTCCCATGCTACTAGATCTTCATGTTCAATATCTTGAAGTTGTAAGAAATTTTTGGTGCAGAAGTTGAGATCTATGTGAATTATTCAATTGATTTTAGTATCATGAACAGGTGGTGGGAGAGTACACGCCTGGGGAGCAAGCTGAATTTTGCAAGGGATAGATTGGTAGAGAATTTCTTTGGGACAATAGGAGTAACCTTTGAGCCTGAATATGGATATTGCAGAAGAATGTTCACAAAGGTCAATGCTTTGATAACAACAATAGATGACATTTATGATGTTTATGGCAATTTGGACGAATTGGAACTTTTTACTCAAGCTGTTGAAAGGTTAAGCATATATATACTTCTATAGTTACATATTGATGCCATGCATATAATATAGGAGGATGAGTAATTTTACTGGCTAAATTGACATTTCAGATGGGATGTTGCTGTAATGGAAGAGCTTCCAGACTACATGAAGATTTGCTATTTGGCACTTTATAATGCTACTAATGAAATGGCTTACGATGCAATGAAAGAAAAAGGCGTTCATATCATTCCATATCTTAGAAAGCGGTAATGTACATTCTGCTGTCAAGTACGCAATTTAATTCATGGTTCTTATCATCCAGTAGGTGCCAACTTCATTTGTTTCAGTGGGCAGATTTATGCAAGTCCTTTTTGCAAGAAGCAAAATGGTACAACAGTGGCTATACACCCACTGTACAGGAGTACCTGAACAATGCCTGGATTTCAATATCAGCTCCCGTGATGCTTGTTCATGTTTATTTTTTTGTTAGTAATCTGATTACAAAGGAGGCCTAAGAATGCTTACACCCATATCACAACATAATTCGCTATTCAGCCATGATTTTGCGGCTTTCTAATGACTTGGGAACCGATTTGGTATGCTATATGCTCTAACTACAGTTAAATTTGAAAATGCTGCGTAATAGGCTAATTATGTCTTAAATTTCGATGCTTGCTTTTCTTGTTCTAATCAATTCTGTTCTTGCAGGAGGAGATGAAACGGGGTGACGTACCAAAATCAGTAGAGTGCCACATGCATGAAACTGGCGTTTCTGAGGAAGAAGCACGCGAGTACATAAAATTCTTGATCAGGGAAACATGGAAGAAACTGAACAAAGAAGGAGTTGCAAACTCAGCTTTCTCAGAAGTATTTATAGGGACCGCAGTTAATCTTGGTAGGATGGCACAGTGGATGTACCAGTATGGTGATTTTCTTGGTCATTCCAATCGCCGGACAAAGGGTCGCATTCGGGCATTAATTATTGTTTGAGCCTATTAATGTTCCACAGGACTATATTATTACTCATATAAGCTAGGATAAGTTTCCTTAGGCTTAATGGCATAACAGGTAATATCTTTTGGTATTACATAAAATGGTGTCATGCATGTGAATAATGGGATAGGAATTGATACCAAAAAATGGTATAGAAGGTTTAATTAAATCCAAAAATATCAATTGAAATTCTAAGTTTCATTTCTTACAGTTATTGTCATATCCATCTTCGCCTTGGCCAAATTCATTAACCTTCCTCACTAAAATCCTTATTTCTACATCAGTAACTGTCAGCAACTTATTGAAATAAACAAAGAAATAAACTGGCTTTTAACAAAATTCATCTATATAGAAATTTCCATGATGAACAAAACAAAATGTCCTTGTGCTATGCATTAATTCCAATCAACTGTATAGCATGCGCGTACGTAGGAGCCACCCTTACTTTCAAAGGGAGTAAAACCATTAATATGCCCTGCAATGTTTGTTTGAAAAATCAAAATCATAAAGAATAATTTAAAAAAAACTCCATTTATATTGCATAGAAAATGAATGATATCAAGTCATCTGTATAGCTCCCTCAGCCTAAAGAACAGAGAGAATGAAACACTGAACCAGGGCTTAGGGATGGCAACCAAGGCACACTCAATAACATCTTAGAATTTGTAGTAACATCTAATTTGGTCAAGCACTATATATGGTATTTAATATGTAAATCCAGTTATATCTACACCTTCAATGATTATAGTTAATTACCAAATACTTATGTGGCACAATTCTTAATGATAGTTGTTTGAAATCCATGTCTCTACACTTGAATCTATAATGATGCTAGCTTATATAGCTAATTTGGGACTAAATTTCTTATCTAATTTTGGAAATAATATGTATGTTTCACATATCAAAATATATTCCATACATCTACTGTATAGTTATTTTCAGTATAATAAGTTAATTAAATAATTTTTTCCCCTCCTTATATACAGATAAATTGTCCCTTCCTTACTATTTTTGGATGTATCATTCTACCTAGTGTCTTGAATGTATAGAATATTTTTTCCTTATATAATTTCGTCTCACCAAACTCCGTTTATTGTCTTTGAGAATCTACAGTACTATTTAAAATACTAAGAGTTAACTAAATCTTATTTTTTGATAGGTGTCGAAACCACAAAAAATAATCTTTTTCTAGGCTAAGTTCTGTAGATAGCAGTGAGAGGGTCGAATCCACAGATATTGGTTAGATTTACTCCTTAAACAAAATAAAATAAACGAGGGGGGTTTTTGTAGTATGAAACTAAGCAAGAATTAATTAAGACAACCAAACAAATTAAATAACTAACTAAAAATATGAGGAAAAATTAATATAGAGAAGCTTCTAACCAAGAATTAATTTTAGTATTGATTTCTTGAATTGATTATTGATTCAAAAGATATGTTCTTTTATCTTGAATAAATTGGTTATATTTGTTGAAGATTCGTCCTCTAATAACCAATCTTTTCTTACTTTTTTGATAACTTTCGAATCTGTCCTATGAGTTATTTCTCTAATTAATTACAAACACAACCTTCAGATCTGTACTATGAGTTATCTGTTCTATGAGTTATGTCTATTAATTGCATTAAAATTCAAAAAGACCCAATTACTAACCAGTAAACCCGGAAACGCCTTGTTTATTTAAGCTAGAATATATATTTTCATAATATAAATATATATTTTTATAACATACAATCTAAGGCGTTGATTACCTTTCAATGTTGTTATTTGTCTTTTGAATTAGAACAATTAACCAATGATTAATTATTCTAAATGACTATCTACCGAATTCAACTATCAAACAACAGGTCTCTTGTCTAATAATTCAATCCAATAATATAATGAAGCATAGAAAATATATAAATATTCAAGAATAAAAGAAATAATAGAATTACTGAAATCTCACAATTGTTGGAATCAAACCTCAATTAATCTTGATTGGAAAGTAAGAATTTAGCTAGACATAATAGAAGAAAGTATGAAAAAAATACAAGGGGCGGCTGCTGCCTTTTTTCTTTCTTGTGTGGCTTTCGTCCTCTTCGGCCGTGGCTCCCTCTAGGAAAGAATAAATTGTGGTTGCTGTTTTTTTTTTTTTTTCTCTAGGAAAGAATCGATTCCAAGGCAGCAGACTCCCCCTTCATATAGGTGCGGTTGTTTCCTATTTCTTTTCCTTTGTTTTCCAATTGCCGCTCGACTTTCTTTGTTTCCAAATTTGCTTTGTTTCCTTTTCGCTTTGTTTTCTTTTGCAGCCCTCGTGTTTCCCCTGAATTACACTTTTAAAATTTATTTTTATACTTTTAAATACATATTTATATTTTTAATATATTTTTTTATGTAACAATCACTATTTTAAAAAATATAAAAATGTGTCTTAATTAAAATGCAATCTATACGCAACATAAATAAATTGAGATTAAAAAAATAATTAATGTTAGGTTTTCTTCTCGGATCTTTTCTTCGCGGATCTTTATTTGAGATACGTGTTGTCCCAGAAAATTATAAAAAATGGTTGGTTGACACATTAAATTGAGACAGGAAAAAATTGAACTTCTAATGCTATGTTGTCATTATGAAACATTATTGGAGAGTGAACAAATAAATCTAATTAAGAGGAACCGACCATGACCGCAACTCCCGAATGAAGAAAATTGTTTGGTTCATGCGATGGCACACTATTCAAGTAGTCTCTAATAACAAATAAAAAAAAATTAGTTTCATTTGAATTGTGATTTATTTAAGAAAAATTGTATTGAAATGTGTGAAAATTTTGATAGGTATTTTTTAATAAAAAAAGTATTTTGGAGGGAAAAATAAGAGAGAAATTTTTTTAAATTATGTTAAAAAAAATTTAAGTGGGAAAATTAAAATTTTAAATTTTAAAACAAAAATGTATTTAAATATTTTATTTTTATTTAGAAAAAAATTAACTTTGGGTAAATGAAATCATTGTCCAAACAAAGCCTATATACTAAACTTAAATGTTTATTAGTTTTACAATTTTTTTTGGTGCTGATTTTCACAGTTTCATTTTCTTAACCAAATTAATATAACTAATACACTAATGTCAGTAGGTGAGTAATCAAATTCAGAGATAACATCTCAACCAACACTTGTCATATTTTATAATATGACATGTAATGTAATCAACCAACACTTGTCAGTAGGTCAGAGTAGTACTCTCCTTCCCATTGGTGGCAACTGGCATGTAAAGTAATCAATCATCTACTATCACTGAATTCATGAAAAGCGTGATTCCTAATTTTAGCATGTATCCATACCATCTATATGTATACATGTATTCCGCATTTGCAAAGCAAACAATAATCAGCAAAAATTACTCCAATGGCTTACCGCTCCTGCAGGAGCCAAACAGTTCTTTGTTTAGGATTAAATCATGGAATCAACTTGAAAACATTACGTCCCTCTTCGAGTACAGCTTCATCATGCAGTGTGGCTTCTCCCGTCTCTTCTTCTAGTTCTTGCACTACCGGGTTTAGGGAAATGGAGCAGAATCAACAGATCTCATTCAGGCGATCTGGAAACTACCCACCTCATAACTGGGATTTTGATCGCATTCGTTCATTGAGAAATCAATATTCTGTACTTTTCTTACTCACAAATGTTCTCTTGTCCTTCATTGAATTCATGATGTTGGAAATTTGTTGCGTGGTGATGACAGTAAAAAAGGGTTTGTTTTTTTTTTTTTTTTGGGTTGAAATCACACAACGCAGGGTAAGAGGTACATCAGCAGACGTAACGTGCTCAAGGAGAAAGTGAAAATTATGCTGGCTGATGAAGAGGCGGAGCCGCTGAATGTGTTGGAATTGATTGATGACTTGCAGAGGCTTGGAGTGTCTTACCATTTCCAGGACCAAATTTGGTCAATTTTAAGGGCACTAAACAAGGGAAATAGCATTTTCAGCTGCAGGGTTCTAGAAAATGGAAAAGATTTATATGCAACAGCACTGGGATTTAGACTTATGAGGCAACATGGCTTTTATGTTTCCCAAGGTGAGTATTAATGTCACTAATTTCTCTTTTTTAACCAAGAATTAACAAATCTTTTTATGCAGTGATCATTCTGGTTCCAAAATAACAAAGTATAATTATAAGGGCAAATTACCTAAGTAACTATTAAATTAAAAGGCAGTGTGTCCAGATCTTACAATTTGCTGGCCGTCCTTGAGTAGAGAATGTTTGCCTTTGGTTAGGAGTGCCTTTTCCTGTCATATAGGAAAGGCGGATTTAGTTACTTTTCTTTTTCTTTCCTTCTATTTTATTATTTCTAGCCACTTTATGTACTTTCTACTCTCATTTTCGAATAAAATGCATTGCCTTTTTGGCTTGTCAAAAAAAAAAAAAAACTATTAAATTTTCTCAATCATATACTTTTGGTCATACTTTTCAATTTAACTAATAAACCATTCAAATTTTCAAATTGGTTATTCGTGGCCTTTTTGTCAAATTTGACCGTTAGACTTGATGAAATGACCACCATGTAACTAGCACATTTTAAGGATATTATTCGTTGCCTTTTTGTTCAAATTTGACCGTTAGACTTGATGAAATGACCACCATGTTAAGGATATTATTGTTCAATTAATCCTTTTTACTTTTAAACTTTCCAATTGGCTTTTGCCACTACCATAGCCATCAACCCTCAATTACTCCCGCTATTTTGTTTAATACCATTTTTTTTTCTCATTATAGACTTTTTTTCAAGAAATTTGGCAAAAATCGTGTACTAAAATATTAAGAAAACTCCAACAAAAATCATAAAAAACAACTGCCGCCACCACCACCAAAGATGAAAAAAATCCCACAAACATAATGTTCAATAAATCCTCTAAGAAAACCTCAACAGAAATCCACAAAAATGGCGTCTAATATTATTAAGAGAACTCCAATAAAAATGACAAAAAATAATTGGCACTTCCACCACCAAAGGCGAAAGAAATTCAAGTGGTTGATTGAATGTGGTGGGGGAAAAAACAAGCAAAGATGAAGAAGAAAGAGAAATGGAAATAGATAAAAATGGATAAAATTATTCGCCAAAATAGTCATTCCGTCATGTAAAATGGTCAAAATGGACGAAATGGACAAAAGTTATTAATTCTAAAAGTTGAATAAGTTATGAGTTGAATTAAAAAGTTCAATCGCCAAAAAGTATACTATTGGAAAAGTTTAATGGCCCCTAAGATAAGTTATCCTAATCATAAATATTTGAAATTAAGTGCTTTATTTTATTATTAAATTAATTTTTTACACATTTAATACTACCTCTATCCAAAAAGGAATCCAATTTCAATTTTTTTTGTTAAAAAAAAAGAGTCCATTTTTGGTATGAAAATCTTGTATACCCTTACTAATAATGATAATGTATAATTCAAATTATAAATTAGGGATAACAATTTAAAATTATACATTTAATTGTGTATTAACTGCATTGTAACTTGTAATTTAAAAAAAGTTATACTAAATCTAAAGTGTACTCTTTTTTTTTTCCGGGGATGGAATGAGTAATAAAAGAGTAGTTGGAAGATTTTTTTTTTTTTTAAGGGCAAAAAAAAAACAGAAATTTTTTTTTTTTTTTTTTTTTTTTTTTTAACAACTGAAAAAAAAAAAAAAAAAAAAATTTAAAAAGAAAATGGGTGGATGATTTATCAAAATAACTACATGAATAGTCAAGAAATTTGATTAACATATTTTAGCCATTGCCCAAATAATTTGCCATAAAAATAGGGATATGCTAGTTTCAATTGTACTAGTATTAGTTTTACATGACTTCTGTCATGATATTCACGTAAAATATTTTTGGCCGGGTTGTTGCATGCAGAGGTGTTTGATCGTTTCATGGATGAGAAACGGAATTTCAAGCTCCACCTTATAAATGACATCAAAGGGATGCTTCAGTTGTATGAAGCTTCCTACCTTCAAACAGAAAATGAAAGCACTATGGAATCAGCCAGAGAATTCACAGCCAAGCATCTCCAGAAGAGACTTGATGAGAAAGGATTATTAATGGACCAAGAACATGCTCTGCTAGTGCAACATGCCCTGGAGCTTCCATTGCACTGGAGAGCGCTAAGGGTTGAGGCAAGATGGTTCCTAGACTTGTATGAAAAAAGGCTAAACCAGAATGCAATTTTGCTTGAATTTGCAAAATTGGACTTCAACATTGTCCAAGCAACACATCTGAAAGACCTTAAATCTTCGTCAAGGTTTGAGTTCCATCCTCCTAGATCTCCATCTTCAATATCTCGACATTTTGAGAAATTTTTTTGTGCAGAAGTTTTGCATTATTCAATTTGATCTTGATATGAACAGGTGGTGGGAGAGTACAAGTCTGGGAAGCAAGCTGAATTTTGCAAGGGATAGATTGGTAGAAAATTTCTTTTGGACAATAGGAGTAATCTTTGAGCCTGAATATGGATATTGCAGAAGAATGTCAACAAAGGTCAATGCTTTGATAACAACAATAGATGACATTTACGATGTTTATGGCACTTTGGACGAATTGGAACTTTTTACTAATGCTGTTGAAAGGTTAAGCATATGTATACTTCTATAGTTACATATTGATGCCATGCATATAATATAAGAGGATGAGAAATTTGACTGTCTAAATTGACATTTCAGATGGGATGTTGAAGTAATGGAAGAGCTTCCAGACTACATGAAGATTTGCTATTTGGCACTTTATAACGCTACTAATGAAATGGCTTACGATGCAATGAAAGAAAAAGGCGTTCATATCATTCCATATCTAAGAAAAGCGGTAATGTACATTCTGCTGTCAAGTACAGAATTTAATTCATTGTTCTTATCATCCAGTAGGTGCCAATTAATCTGGCTTCATTTGTTTCAGTGGGCAGACATATGCAAGTCCTATTTGCGAGAAGCAAAATGGTACTACAGTGGCTATACACCCACTGTACAGGAGTACCTGAACAATGCCTGGATTTCAATATCAGCTCCTGTGATACTTGTTCATGCTTATTTCTTTGTTAGTAATCCGATTACAGAGTCGGCGTTAGAATGCTTAAACCCATATCACAACATAATTCACTATTCAGCCATGATTTTGCGGCTTTCTAATGACTTGGGAACCTCTTTGGTATGCTCTATGCTAACTGCAGTTGAATTTTAAAATGCTACGTACTAGGCTAAACATGATTTAACATTCAATACAATCTTTTCTTGTTCTAATCAATTCTATTGATGCAGGGGGAGATGAAACGGGGTGATGTACCAAAATCAGTAGAGTGCCACATGAATGAAACTGGCGTTTCCGAAGAAGAAGCACGCGAATACATAAAATTCTTGATCAGGGAAACATGGAAGAAACTGAACAAAGAACGAGTTGCAAACTCAGCTTTCCCACATGTATTTATAGGGACCGCAGTGAATCTTGGTAGGATGGCACAATGCATGTACCAGTATGGTGATGGTCATGGTCATTCCAATCGCCAGACACATGATCGCATTCAGGCATTATTGTTTGAGCCTATTGCGGTTACATTGGACTAAGGCTTGTTTGATAATCTAAATCATTGCTTAAAATTATTGAGTTAAGAGATTTTATGTTTTGGTGTGTCTGATAATAAGATTTCAATCCTGTAAACTGATCGAGTAGTGATTAATTTGTATAAAAATTTAAGTGATAAAAATTAATTTAATTCTTATATCTTGATGCATCAATTATCTCTACCGGTGATTTTTAAGTAAAAAAAATACTCGACTAATCATGATCCTAGTTTTCTAATATAATTTCAGGGCTTCGATGCTTCAGTGCTAATTGATTCAACACCAAACAATACTGCACTATATAACCAGAACCTGCGTGTGATTGAAGAAATCAACGAGGCAAGACGAACTGAACTTGTGTGCCCATAAACAGTGTCATGGGTAAGTTATCCTCGCATTTGCTGCTCGAGACAGCGCTGTCCTGGCCGCCGCGGTGCGAGAATTTTCCTAGCACCGAGGCGGAGCCAAATCTCCCTATAACTACATTCAGTGTCAAAAAACTTGAAAAGATTTTTGTTCCCGGTCGGCTGCAAATGATTCTGCTGTGTCGCTTTCTTTATCACACCAAATATATTAGACTGGATAACAAGCACTAAGTAATGTGCTGATTTAGAGATGAATTATGTTTTGTTAGCTTCGGATCAAATACCTGCAACGTGTTCTTCAGCGGCAATAGCAGTGTAAGGAATTTGCAAAAAAATGTAACGTGCATACTCAATATTCCACTCCAAAAAGATCGGAATTGCAAGAAACCTGAAACTTAGAATTAATTCTATAACTAGAGAGATTAGACAACAAGTATATTTATAAGATTTTTGCTAACTATGCGTAACATTGAAATCTAGATAGTTCATTGTCTGAGCTCCTGAAAAAACTAAATTAAGCTGTCAGGATTTAGGCCCTTGAGTCAGTGCTAGTAGAGGTGTTTTGGAATCCAGAACTGGAGAGTTTTGTTAAGAAGATTATCTAGGCTACTAGCATAATCATCCATGCTCTAAAATAGTGCTGGAATCCAAACTTAGTTGATTTTTCCTTTTGTTAAGGTAAATTGATTGGATTAGATTTATTTACCTTGAAAAAAGAATCAATCATAAAAGTAATAATTTTTTTAAAAAAGAAAACGTACGAAACTTTAGCCCCATAACACGACTGAGACAACCATCAAATGTTAAAAATTCTGATACACGAATTAACCTGTATGTATCTCATCAGTTCTTCGCAACATCAGAAACTAATTAATAGTGTGCCTCACTCTTTCATCGTCTTTTGCATGTCGCGATAATATAAAGGGCAATAGGTTATAAATAATGAGGTTTGAGTGATTTATGAGCTTAGTGTTTCAAAGTTAAGTGATGTCTTTTTTTTTCTTTTTTTTTTGTGAGTGATATTTTGAATGTTATTTTTGTATTAATTCTTCCATACAAGAAGGTTTTTCCATTGTTTTCAATGCTTGGCTAGTATAATTATATATCATTTAAATACTTAAATTATATCATCTGGTATAATTGTTTATGTTTAAATATATTCAGCAATATTCATGGAAAGAAAAGCTATATATTTGCCTTTTTTTGGGAGATTAATTTTTTTTTATATTGATTTTAGTGTTCATGCCCAAGAAGTTAATTATGTCCAAAGCATTTGACCGTGTTTCTACATCAAACCTTCTTTCATGCCAAGACTTTTTTTTTTTTTTAATTTTTTATTACTTAACATATATACTTTCCTTCTCAAGTCATGAAATGGCATAGCTATATATTAATTACCTTAATTCGCTGCGGTAACAAGGTCTAATGAATTATTTTAGTGAGTGCATGGCGTTCATATAACTTCTCAATATTAGACACATAAAGTGATTTTTCTTTAGTACCTTCTATCATGAATGTAGACGTTAGTGTGTTATATATTGAAAGAGTTAATTGAAAATTTTCACTTTAATTATTATTAATCATACATTAGTTATATGCATCCAGTAGTGCACAGTAAATTATTATTGTAGATGTTTCTAGGAATGAGTAAAATTATATTTCCTTCGTACTAAAGAAAAGTTTACTTTGGATTTAGTATAACTTTTTTTTTTTAAAAAAAAATTATAAGTTACAAACACACTTAATGTACAAGTAAATGTATAATTTTTTATTTTTATCATTATTTTTAAATATGAGTTATACATTGTCGTTATTAATAAAGATAGTACAAGAATTTTGCATGAATGTAGACTCTTTTTTCTGGGGACAAAGAAAATTTTTTAAACTAAACTTTTTTTCATAACGAAATGAGTATTAATTAGTATGACCCTAAGAAACAGATCCTCTGTCCTACTTGTGGAACAAGAATGCCAACTCCTAATCATTCATATATAGTAGTCATTGTGTTCTGGACACACAGGATTTCGCTAACCTGTCAGCCACATTATTGATCTCCTTTAGGAAATGATGGCCCTGTCAACAGATTATCTATTATGTTATAGTGAAACTACTTCAAGTCTTTAAATGAGATTAAACTTTTAAGGTTGCAGTTCAAATTCTCATTTTAAATTTGCACCTTAACTTTTTAATGCTACCTATATAGTAGTTTTCTCCCAACACCTTATCAAAATTAATTAAAGGGATTTAGCCTCCAATATGGCATCAAATCAAGAGAGAGTAGGTAAACCATTTAGTCATTTGGCATCCAATGGTTTGTGATGTCCAAGATTGAGGGTGTGCATGATTCACGACATATCTAAAGTGGAGAACAAGATTCATGAATTGGAAAAGAGAACGTAACCAAATCAATTTGCCAAAAAGGTAAAAAGGAAATCACTTTCGTATATGTGAAAAAGATAACATATATTAAAAAAGAAACTTGGATATGAGCTTTTGTTGTGTGGGAGAGAGAGAGAATTGGACATAATATGGACCACAATTTTAATATAAAGTTTACATTTTAGAACACAATGAATTTTTCTCTTTGCCTTCGGCTTCCCGTCCAATGCCATGATTCCACGAGAATGGATAAAAGTCTTGTGGGATTACCATGAATATTGGAGCAAAATAAAAAATAAATTTAAACAAAACCCATAAGTTATTTTTGACATCCTCTTGCAAACTTTTAAATGGGTTTTTGTAGTTTTCACATTATTGATAAATGGCTATGTTTGGATTGTGACTTATTTGAGAAATTTTGTATTGGAATGTGTGAAAATTTTTTTGGTAGAAAAAGTATTTTGGAGGGAAAATAAAAAGGAAATTTTTTAAAAATTATGTGAGGAGAATTTGAAAAGGAAATTTTAAATTTTAAAATAAAAAGGTAATTTAAATATTTTATTTTTTTAAAGAAAAATTTAAATTTTTACAAATAAAACTCAATCCAAACATAGCGATTAAGTTTTGGGCAAATCTAGACAAATCCATCACCATATTATAAGGCTTGTGGTGGACCTTTTTTTTTTTTAAAGTTGTGGTGGACCTTTTGAGTACCAAAACCATTCTGAATATAATCTTTAGAGACCATATTGTTAGTTTTCACATTATTGATAGTTATGACACGATTGATGTCTTGATAGTTTTCACATTATTGATAGTTATGACACCATTAAACAGGAGTTGAGAAAAGATTGATCATCTTCTTATTACACGTTTTTCTTGTCTCCTTTTAATGTTTTCTTTTAATCAACTGTATGAAGCCTCCTACGTTTTAACAGAAGATTGATCAACTGTATGAAGCCTCCTACGTTTTAACAGAAGATGAAAACAAGTTGGAGTTGGGGAGAAAATTCGCGGCCAAAAATCTTAAAAGGGGCCTTGATTTTGAGAAAGGAATGGATCCACAACTGGCGGAATTAGTACATCATGCACTGGAGCTTCCATTGCTTTGGAGAATGGCGCGTGCTGAGGCAAGGTGGTTTATAGACATATACGAGAAGGGACAATAATTAAATCCAGTTTTGCTTGAATTTGCAAAACTAGATTTCAATATTGTCCAAGCTACACATCTGGAAGATCTAAAACATGCATCAAGGCAAGAAATTTTTAGCCATTTTCCGTAATGAATACTGATATGACCCTTAAATTGTACTGAAACTATAATTTGCATTTGGCCCTTTATGCTATATGAGTCTGGTTTTGAGTCGAGCAGGTGGTGGAAGAGTACATGTCTGGCTGAGAAATTGAGCTTCGCTAGAGACAGATTGGTAGAGAATTTCTTCTGGGCTATAGGAGAAACCTTTGAACCTCAACATGGATTTTGCAGAAGAATATCCACAAAGGTCAATGCATTGCTTACAACAGTAGATGATATCTACTATGTTTATGGCACTTTGGACGAGCTAGAACTTTTTACCAATGCTATAGAAAGGTTTGATAACGGCGATAGAATTGTAATATATTTATAATTAGTCATTATATATAATTTATTTATGAAAAAAAAATTATTTTGAAGGACGTCAACATAAATTTTAAAATGTAATCCATGAGTATATCTTAATTTTAGTTTACCTTTTCAGGTGGGATATTGAAGTAATAGATCATCTACCAGACTATATGAAGATATGTTACTTTGCAGTCTACAACAATATCAATGAATTGGCTTACGATATATTGAAAGAGCAAGGCATAAACATTATTTCACACCTAAGAAAAGCCGTAAAGTACTATAATTGTTTTGTTTTTTTTTAACCGGGAATTATATAATTAAAGGGTTATTTTTCAGGATGGTGAGGATTGCAGTGCTCCAACAAGTTGCTAATAGTTTATACTTTCCAAATTCATTTCGTCAATATATAAAAAAGTTTTTTCAACTTTTTAATGCATATAGGCAGTCAGAAATATTCCTGAAAATCAATTTAGAACTCGAAACAGCAAGAAGGGCCTCTCCTTTATTGAGTTTTGTATGCAAAATCTGACTTTACGAACAAAATTTTCTGCTCAGTGGGTGGATATATGCAAAGCCTATTTGCGAGAAGCGAAATGGTACTCCAGTGGATACGTACCTACGCTAGAAGAATTCATGGAGAATGCATGGATTTCCGTAGCGGCTCCCGCGATGATAGTGCACACTTTTTTCTGTGTTACGAATCCAATTACACGGGAGGCCTTGGAATGTTTAGACAAATACCCAAATCTAATTCGTTTTTCAACCACCAATGTCCGATATGCCGACGACTTGGGCACATCCTCGGTATGGTTGACATCTTTCATTCTTTTTTTGTTTTGGTTAATTGTAACTCTAAAGGGGGGGGGATGTAATTATAGCAAATTAAAACCCGTAAAATTGACTCTCGACTTTTAAAATGAGCTTTTAAATCACAACTTACACCATTCAAAATATTAAACTCGAGTTGAAAATTTGAAGAATTAATGGTAGAGTGAGGCCATTTATACTTATTTCTCATTAATATTACTTTTCATTCATCGTTAAAAATATAATAGTTTTCTACTCATAATTGTTTTTAAAACTGAAAATTAGTAGGGTTAGTCATTCTCATACATAGATCAGATTGATCTGAACGGTTTGATCAAATCCCATTGAATATAAAATTTTGATCAAGTGGAATTAACTCTGTGTTTTGAATCGGATCAGATATGATCCAAATGAATTTTTTTTTAAAATTATAATTTTTTTTCTCCAAAAATAACTAACATTGATTATAAAATAGGAATTAATATAGTTTTAATAATTCAACTAATTGTTCAGTTAAAGTTAATCGATTTTATGACAAAATAAATTAAAGTCAACAAAAAAATACATATTTTAAGCATATATTTATGATTTTATATAGACTAAATAGAAAAAATAAAATGTCGATATCATTATCTATGACAAACTAGTTACTTATTCTGGATTCAACTAATTATACCAATGATAATGGTATTGTTGGTTGTGCATACACAGGACGAACTGAAACGAGGTGATGTACCAAAATCAATACAATGTTACATGCATGAAACCGGCGCCGGTGAAGAAGAGGCACGGGAGCACATAAAATCGTTGATCAGGGAAACGTGGAAAATGATAAATAAAGAGAGGGTTGCCAAGTCCCCTTTCTCTCAAACTTTCATTGGAATTGCAGTGAACCTCTGCAGGATGGCACAGGACTTATACCTGCATGGTGATGGTCATGGCCACTCCAATCCCCAGACAAAAGCTGAAATTCGGTCATTACTCTTTGAGCCCATTCATTTGTCCCAGTCCCATGCATAATTGGGTAGGTCTAATGCCCACCACGCCCCCTCTCTCCCCCCGCCCCTGTTAAGGTTTTGTGTCAATTGGTAAAAATATGTGTCACCATGCGCCCATATAAATATGGAATGAGTCGTGGATAATGTTGTATATTTCAAAAGGCAATCCCACATTGAAAGCTTACAACAATATAGTAGCACTTTATATTGAATTGCCTTTGAGTGGGCTTGTGACAAAGAGAAAGAGTGGTAGGCTCGCGCACATGAGAGTGGGACAAATTGGGCCAATACAGTTCAAAACGATGGATTTGTCCCCCTCTCCCGCGTGTGTTACACACGGTCCAAGTTTTGTCCAGAAATACTCTTCCCTTCCCCTCTCAAACCGTTCTGCTGGATACTAAATTACCTAGTAGAAAAGATTGAAAAATCATCACAAACCTCCCTTATTTCTTTTCTATTGCAATTTCTGGATTATTATATGATGATTTTTTAACTTTCCATATACATATATAGAAAAGAAATATAGACTAGAAACGACATCTGTTATGTCAATGACACCAAAGGGATATTAAATGAATGGAATTCGGATATGGGTGAAATATAATGAAATAGAGCCACTTTGAGGTTCCCTCTAAAATGAGGCATGGAAGGGAGTCACTACGAAGAAGTTCCGGGGGTTACGAAGGAAGCTTCTAGCTCATATTGTTGTCCAGAAATACTCTTCCCCTCTCAAACCGTTCTGCTGGTTTTAAGTTTTCTTGCCCCTCCTGAGGGCCCTCTCAAACCGTTCTACTGGTTTTAAGTTTTCTTGCTGCTCCTGCCGCCCTCAAAAACAATAGAGGAAGCCTTGTTTTATCCCTTACAACATTAGGGAAACATCATGGACCATTTGGATAATCCATAACCTCTTGGTACTTTTCTTTTAAGAAAGGCTCGAAAGCAAATACTTGAGCGGATCTGCTTTCGATATGAGCCGAACGGTATGTTCCTGGAGATAGTGTCTGAGCTTTTGTACTGCAAACACAAATGCCAGGTATATCTTTTCTATGTTTGAGTAATTGGACTCTGCGCCCACCAGGGTACGACTTTTTTAGTATAGAGCAACTTAAGAATTTTGTTCTGCAAGAAGAGCTCCTAGCGAACCAGGGCGAGCAGCAAAGCGAACGAAAAATGTCTTCTTGCTGCTCCTGCCGCCCTCAAAAACAATAGAGGAAGCCTTGTTTTTTCCTGGGGAAAAATTTCTAAACCACAGAAATTGTTTCTTTAGGTCAGTGCATATTTTGCACGACTCAAGTGTGCTCGTCTGTTTTCTGAAAATTAGCCATTTTTTTCAACAGATAATTATTTAGTTATGCAAGAAAAATTCAATAACGGAAAACTTGCAAAAATAATTTTTAATTACGCCGTTAAAATCGCTATTACTACATACTATTTTGAATGGATAAAAAGATTTACACGACTAATTGGGCATAACCCTATTAGTCTTACCAATTTTGTCCAAAATTCCTTTGTTTCGACTAACAATCCCTTTTTTATTTCTCAATTGAATTAAAATTTCTTTTCAATTTTGTTTAAAATTTGTTTAGTTTATAACTATACACATAACAACCTAGTTTTCATTCATTTTAATCATTAAACAAGTTTTTATCAATAAAAATTTTCCAAATTCTATAAAACCTATCTATCTTACGAAAATTGTTTGTCTTTCCCCATGTCTCCCGTATTACTTTTCAAGTTTAATGTATCATTTTTTTTTTTACAATAAAATTTTCAATTTGACTTTGCCTTTCCATCACCTACATACCATGGATTGAATGAAAATGAATAAAAGTCTCGTGGAATTGACATGAAAGAATAGAAATGCTTATAATTTTAGGAGAGTAAAATTAAAAAAAACACACACACACACCCATAAAAAAAACAACAACGACAACAAACAACAAACATCAAACATATGGATGTAAGTAACTCAGAGATTTGATTTCTTTCAAATCATATTCAAAATGGGTTTTGGTATTTAAAAAGTTCCACCACAAGCCTTGTAATCTGGTCCTGGATTTGTCTAGATTGCCCAAAACACAATACTACCAATAATGTGAAAACTACAAAGGCCCATTCATAAGTCTCACTTTATAGGTGTTCACTAGCCCGGTAATTAAACATATGCAGACCAGCAACAAAAACTACTGTATTTGGGCAGCTTTGTCTTTGATGCCAAGTGAATTTTTTCCCTTTGGAAATTAAGGACATTCTGAACAAACTGCAAGTTTTTCACAATTGTAGGTTCTGCCTAACCACAAAATAAAAGGGTAACTAATGATGCCATACAAATTTGGGAGATTTTGAGGCTTTGATTGTTTGTAAAATTTGATAGTAAGATTTAAAAATCTTTTTTTTTTAAGTAATAAGAACAAAATAACAATATGTCTTAAGCTAGTTTATATTATGGAAAAGATTTAACTAAACCATTGTAGTTGCAAAAAAATTTAAACCAGCCGAATACATTCATACTTACTGAAACATCATTCTCAAAAAATGATTTGAGTCGAACTTTTAAATACAAGTAATGACGGGAGACTAAATCTAATTTTTTTTTAAAAAAAATATTTATTAGTCATATACTAATCGTAACATTCCATTTACTCGAGAAGATGTTAAATTAATGTTTCCTTTTTCTCTTTAATTTTATTTTATATTATGAATAAAGAGTATTCAAACTCACTCTCTATATGGGTTATTATATTAAAAAAAAAACAAAAACTAAGCCTAAATCTGAATGCTAGAAACTGAAGTAAGCATGAAGCCCAAATGAGAATTAAAATTGGTCATGTTTAAAAAATTTAAACCCAAACTCGAAGCATGAAAGCTGGTCATTTTTGCGTTAAAAATCTAAACATTTAACTCAAAAATCAATTGACTAGTAATATAAGTTAATAAATCTTTAAATGATGAATGTGAGATAATAGTAATATAAGTTATTATCCCCTATTGATCCAAGTCATTTTTAAAAGAACATGTCAAAAAAATAACTAATTAATAAGATCTATTAACTAATCTTACTAATATTTCACATAAATTTCTTAAAAATTCATTAATTAGTTACTATGATCTTTAGATTGCTCCATTCCAAACTAATTAATTTTGAGTTTGATACTCAAGTTTTCTAACTCTTAAAAAATCTTATGGCCATTAACACAAGCCTCGATGCTTTTTGGAACAAAGTTTGTGTCTCAAAATCGAATGAACGTACGTGATTGCCTGTTCTTTCTGTTGTCGTTATTATTATAACATTTTTCTTCAAAACATCATTTTTGTGATCTCAACAACAAAGCAACGTGGTGGGACACATAAATAATCGAGTTGTTGTTATTGTTCCACAGGGTTATGAATTTGAAAGGTTTGATAATTAATTTTATATTTAATTTTTAATTTTTAATTACAAGTCATATAGTAACAATATTATAAAATTTTATTTACATTGATATACATCTTGTTATATTAAAAGCGCAGTCCCATATGTTGAGGGGAAAATATATTTCCGCACAAGAGCTTAGAAAAAAAAATGACAAAAAGTTTATGATCAAAACTCACTTTCATTAGATCTCAGGTTTGCCTCAACGTGACTCATCCTTTCACTCAAGTTCATAATCCCTGCATGAAACGGTTGCCTTAATTGATTTTGCCCATAATTGTTGAAATGTTAATTTGAATGTTGTCCTAGTTTGTCAAATGATATTCCTCCTAACTAGACTCGCTACTCTTGATGATTTGAACTGCACATCAAGTGATATTGTGTACTTCCCTTCTGAAATCTTTTAAAGTACAACTGAACCCTATATCTTGTCAGAATTACAGAGTATTGTTCTTCCCTTGCAAACCCCCTCATTTCTTGCGGTCAAAAATGAAAAGAAAGAAACACTATTCTGTACTCCTCCCCGCATTGCTCGGAAGTGCTAGAAATGGGATTGCTTCTGGTGCTGAGTTTCCTGACATGACACGGGTTTCCTTCTGGTGCTGAGTTCCCTAACCCTATATCTATTGCGTTTCAAAAGGCTGCTTTGAACTTTATATGCACCATAATTTTGCACTTTGGCATGCATCCAAGTTTTGTTGATTGGGAGTTATTTTGGAAAATCAACTTATCTGTAGTTGATTTCATAGGTGTTCACAATGATCTCAAAAAGTAGGAAATGTTGGGTCCCTTTTGAGTGGTGAAGTATGGATGTGCAATAGACGTGTGGACTCCAATTTCTCTTCCAATATGCCATTCTATGACGTAAATATATATAGGTGCCGCTGGGTGTAAATGGTGGGTTTAGGAATGGAATGAATTTGTGGAATAGAAAGGTTTGGAATAGAATGGAATGATAATAATTATGTTGTTTGGTATTATTTTGTAATGGAATGGAATAGATTCTATATTAAAATTAAAATTTAATATTAATAATAATAAATTTATAAATAAATTTTATATTAAAATTTTATATTAAAATTATAACAAAAATATTAGTATTTTACATTATATGATATTTAATAAATTATATCTTATTCAAAAAATAGTCAAAGTGCATGTCATTTTGTAGAGAAAAATATTTTTTATAATTTAGTGAAATTTTTTTTAAAAAAAAATTTAAAAAAATAAGCAAAATAGGGGTTGCAAACCATAGAGGGTTTGCAACCCCCTTGCCATGTGTGGCGCGCCCATTGGGCGAGCGTCACATTAGCGTTGCAATTTTTTTTTTTTTGGTTTCTCCATCAAAACGACAGAAAAAAAAAATTGCAGCACGAACAGGCGCTGACGCGCTGGCTCAAAACTACGTCATTTTTGAGCTCTTCTAAAACCCATTTGGATGGGTTTACACAAAAGGAGGGCGTGAAACCCACCCCCAAAGGGTTACACAAACCCAAAACCATGTACCAAACATCATATTTGAGTTTAAAGTATTCTAAACCCATGCCAAAATCACATACCAAACACCCCCATAGTGTCATTTGCTTGTAGAGAGGGGTTGGTTGAACCATGCCACCTATAAAAGATTAGACCTTTACACGTTATGTAGAGTGATGCTTGTTAGGTACATCTGATGACTCGAGAAACCAGAACGAAACCATGAAAAAAATTATGCATATAAATAAAATGACATATAAAAGTATGTAAACAATACATTTTAAAATTAATTTATTTATAATTTTTTGATATTGGTAAAGGCATTATTCATCGCATCATAAATTGTCATTAACTAGATCCAAAAGGGATAGCATAAAAAATGTTACGATCTCATACTCTAAATTATATGAATTCAATTGAATATCAGTACCAACTAATTAAGCAACTCACATGCACAATATCTTTGAAGGGCAATTAACAAATGGGAAGCAGGACTTAATTTGACTTTTAAACTAAGATTTTAGAAGTCTTCCTAAAATATTTTAAAATTGTATTAATGTCAAACTATTTCATTTAGTATTAATTTACAATTAGATTTAAAGGTTAAGTTTTCTACTTCTCTTATTTTTTAAACATTTCTCATGTTATCTTCTATTCTAATTATTATTAATTTAATTTTTTTTGGCTAAAATCCTCGAACGAGGAAAGAGAATTGTTTGGCAAGTCATAGTACCACTTTCTTTTAGTTTGCTGAAAAGTGGTAGGTATAAGTATAACCAAACATATATTATTATTGGACAACCTAGTACGTTCGTTGCAGTCACACAATGACAAGAGTAGTTTGTTCTCTTTCTTGGTTCTGATCTGTATGGGATACTGTGTCAAATTTCATGCTAATTCAACAGAAGAGCTAGCAGAAGGAAGAGAATAATTATGAAAAAGAAAGTATTTAACTGTATCACCATTTAACTGTTATGCCAAGTTAAAGTCATTACTGAGAATTTAATAATAAGTAAAAATTTTGAAATGCCTTTGATTTATATATTCAACAAGAATTATGACGTGTGACCCCTTTATCTAACATCATGGCCCCAAATATTCCATAAATGTTTGGGCAAATGTACACTTGGAAAGGCCGGTGATGTGAATCAATGTAGAAGCTGATCGTTCTACGAAAATTCAAGAGTTGTGAATTGTTAATCTTAACCCCCAATCGAATCTGTGATTGGTAACATCAGTATGAACGCGAATTGTTAACGAACTTGTGTCAACCAACCAACGTTATAGACGTCACAAACAAGTAAATTCGCTGACTTGCCTGATAAATTTAATTGATCATTGTAAAGAAGCTCTTGAATAAGAGAAAGAAAATTTCTTTCAATATATTAAATCTCAAAATCAATGATCTATTGTCAGAAACTCATAAGCACCTTTATATAGGATGTTAACCCTAAAAGGGAAAAAAGATAAAAATACCCTTAATTAATTAAAATTTGTCTAAAATAGAAAAAAGATAAAAATAGAAAAAAAAGCCTAAAAATCCATCTAAATGACTCCAAATCTAAAACGTCGTCAATCAGAATTCGCTGGTTCAAAGGTGATCGTGTTGCGCCAAAGAGTTTCAGAATCTTTAAGTTTCGAATCTATATTGTCTCTATTCCATAGCTCTTGAACCATGACACTAACAGTTTGCTTGAATTCCTTTGCTCTCGCTCGAGTAATCGAGCCTAGCGGATAGGACAATGGGTCTCTAGCATCTCCTTCTCAATAAGGCTCTTGATATGGTTCGATGTCCACATCACCTTGCATATAATATAACTGGTGTTCCTCAAAGCTTTTGAAATTTTGACATTTTGAAGGGATATAGTATTCAATTTTTCGATAAAAATTGAAATTTTCATAAACAAAATCGTTGAAACGGCCAACTCATATTTTCCAATAAGTTCTTGCATGACTTCACCTTTTGCTATAGTACATTAAAAAAAAAAGAAGAAAAAAAACAAAAGAAGAAGAAGAACCTAGGCCGGCCATTTTTATGTTATTCTTTGTAAAATTAGCAATTTTACTTGTGATACAAATGGCTATGTCCAAAGTGTTTAGTTTAATCGTAATAAGATAGTCATATGATCCGTTTTGCTTTGTATAAATCATATACTCTCAAGGAATATTATAGTCGTCCATTGTACAGCAAATGGATGATCATATATTGTCAAATATCTAATATTCCAAAAAAAAGAAAAGAATTCAATTTTAAAAATTTTCTTCGTATTAAAATAGAGTCTATTTTTTTTGTGTGAAATTCTTATATCATATCTACTCATAATAACAATGTATAATATAAATTAAAAAATAAGGATAAAAATATAAATCATACATATAATGGTGCATTAAGCACATTATATCTTATAATTTACAAAAAAAAAAAAGAAGGTTGTATTAAATAAAAAGTCAATTTTTTTTTTTTGAGATAGAGGGAGTAATAAAATTTCTTCTTTCTTTCATTGTAATAGTATTTTTGAACCAAGTTTAAGGGTTTTGTTTTTTTTTTTTTTGACAAGCAAAATGCTGTTGAGTTTTATTAGAAAGTCTCCAATTACATAATAAAGAACCACTACCATGCTGCATTAGCTAGCAGCAATATGATGGGTAGACAATAGAAAATAAAAGACATAAAAGAGATACTAGAGTAGTAATATATTTGCCTACACAATAATTGCCAATAGGTTTTGAATTCTGGTCACTCCCGATTTTGCCAATCTATCAGCAACACTATTCATCGTCCTCGGAACATGATAACCCTCACATTCCTTAATTCTCCCTTTCAGTAGTTCAATGTGGTTGGATACAGTTTTGAGGTGCCATGGGACTTTCTCAGGGTTCTTTAACCAATTGATAGCATTAGTGAAATCACTCTCAATCTGAAGGACATGTGAGCTCTTCCAACTAGATTCGGAGAATACCAATAAAGCCTCACGAATAGCATAGAACTCGGCCTTATTCGATTCAAGAATTCCCACATGTTTAGAAAACACAGCTTTTGTTCTGCCTAGATCATCCCTAAGAATACCTCCAATCCTTGCCATACCTGGTTTCCCAATAGCCGAGCCATCTACATTGAACTTCATTGTACCAGGTTTGGGCCGAGTCCAAGGATTGCTTACTTTCTTGCATCCATGCACTTGCATCAACATCGCCTTTGTTAATTTGGCGAAATATGTCGGAGACCACCATTGTAGAAGTAGGCCACTTTGCCTTAAACCAGGTAGCAAATCTTATGAAAATCAAATCCATTAAATGAGTAAGATCGAAGCTCTTGCTGTTGAAAGTGATCTGGTTCCTACATAGCCAAATTGACCAAGATATGACGTAAAATATCAAAATCCAAGGTTGTCTCCCTTTGCTATCTGGAAGAGTCTTTTGCCAACTGCTCAAGAATGTGGATGGATCTCCAGGGCAGACCCAAGATATAGACTAGGTATTCAAACAACTATTCCATACCAACCAGCTGCTCCTGCAATTAAAAAACAAATGTTGCACAGATTCGAGCTCATGTTTACAAAGTGGACATAAAGCAAGCTCGGCCCTGCTAATGCCTCTCCTCAATAAACAGGTCCTGACCGGCAGTTTTTGATGAATAAGCTGCCATACAAATACTTCCACTTTGGGGGGTGCATATCCTTTCCACACTGCGTTCCATATAGCTCGGCATTGCATTTGGGGCATCAACACAGTTTTATAGAATGAGGAGGTGGAAAACATACCGTTTGGTTAAGGGTTTTGTTTATTCCCTCCGTCCCTAAAAAAGAGTTCACTTTGGTTTAATTACAACTTTTTATTAGTTATTAGGTATAACACACTTAATGCATTAATTAAATGCATGATTTTATATTTGGCCTAATATACAAAAATAGTCTGAACTTTGCCTCTTGCAATATATATAAATATTCTTTTTTTTTTTTAATCATGCGACATTTTTTTTTTTTAATTATATTATTATAGCCTCCCTTAGACCCGAACTAACTTTAAAATTGATTGATGGCGTGGCGTGGCGTGTGACACGCCAAATCATCCATGATCATCAAAAAAAAAAAAATTAAATTTTTTTGTCCTTCATAACCCATTTGGCCAAAAAAAAAAAAATTTTCTTCCTCTTTCTCCTCCTCCTCCCGTAAACACCGCCCCGCTCTCTCCTTCAAGTGCTAGCCTACGTTTTTCCATTGCCAGCCCAAACTAATCCTCAATCCTCGGATGGTGGCTAGCAATCTCAAATCTCAAGTGAGTGAGAAAGAGCAGAGAGGACGAAGTTGACCTCCATCTAACGAAGGCTTTGGGGGACTTGGAAAGGGTTTCGAATGTGCAAAGAGCATTTTCAGTCAACATGGGAGAATTAGCTTGTTATGATCATGCCAAACATTTTGTTATAGGAAACCAGATTGCTGACGATAATATTTATGCACATACACTATCTCCCATCATGTCTGAACTTCAGCAACTGCCCTGAGTTGTCCAGCAGATGTAGTTAAGACAAGAATGATGAACAGGGCAGCCGGTGCAGAGGGGAAGATTAAGTATAAAACTCTTTCGATTGTCTTGTTAAGACTACTGTTATTGAAGGATTTAGGGCACTCTTCTGATTCTTTCTTTCATGGGCAAGGCTTGGTCCCTTGGCAATGTGTGTCTGGGTTTCTTCATTCAAAATTTTTCAGAGATTGCTGGCCTGTTCTAGTTCTAGTGCATTTTTTTTTTTGAATTAATTATTAGTCTTCTTCATATATAATATAAAAAAAAAGCAGCAACTATAAAAAGCCGTCTTCAATATCTTTGTCCATTCAATTAATTCAGCCTGTAAATAAGTAGACAGTATGGTCTATTCTAGTAAATGATCCATTGTTCTTCTTCAGCCTGGATGATGTTGCTTAAGTTTAAAAAATGGTTTAAAGGAACAACACTAACACAGCAATAACTGAAAAACAACAACAGCATGTAAACTCAAAAATATACCATCAGGAATTGAATTTATTGCCCCAAAAAAAAAAAAAAAAAAAAAAATTATATATATTTATATATATAGATAGAGTTGATTTGCTTGCAACTTGCAACTCTTGTTGTGTGTGTGTGTGTGTGTGTATGTATTTGCTTTTGTAACTTGTAATTGTAACTTCCCACTCCCAATTGAACAACAATGACAATGAACAAAGTCATCATCATCATTTGCAATTCCTGATTCCTTAGCATTTAAATATCAATATCAATGAACTCGTTCTCTCTCTCGCGCGCAAATTGATATAGGGGGGCTTTTTAGTAGGTAGTATAAGTATTCGTCACTTCCCAGTTGAGAAAGTGATGTAGTCAATCTTAGCAAGATATGAGAGAATGATGGATTCCACCCCCCCCCCCATTCCACCCCGCAACTAATCAATCCTGAACTCGTTCTTCGCTGCACTCCCTGCACTTACAATAATATAATAAATAGAAAATATATTATAAAGACTTCTTAACCTTCCAATACTCTAATTTCAATAACCAAATCTCAAATTCTAAATCTTTTATTTAAAAGAAACAATAACCTATTCAATAATATAAATTTTTTTTTTTTTCTTACTTCTGAAAAGAAAAGATAATTTTAAAGGTTTTTTTTTCCTTTGCAACCAGAAACATTCACATTCTCAAATTCCCAATCACAATCACATCAACAAAATCAAGTATCAAAGAAGCAAAGGTATCAGTAAGATCTACAGAACTGAATGGCTTATAACTTTTTTCTTTTTAATTTCTAATTTCCATTCTGAGATACTCATTGATTCAATGCAATGAACATGCTTAAGAGGAGAAGGTAGGAACACAGAACACATGTAAAAAATGAGGAGAGAACACATTCAATTGATGAACAGGATTCAGAGAGCTTGAAGAGAAAGGTGCAAAGCGCATGCGAGAAGGGATGAGAGAAAGAGAAAATTTTGGGAGTTGAAATTTGAGAGAGAGAGGAGAAAAAATTTGAAAATTTTGAAAAATTTAATTTTGATAAATGGAAAAAATTTTAAATTTGGTTAAATGGCGTTTTGAATGATGATTCATCGATGACGTCGAAGTTAAACTTACATTGCAAAATATATTTATAACAATTGAATAAATTTAAAAATTATAATTATATTAATTAAAAAGTTAAATTATTTATAATTATTATTAGGTATAAAATTTTTATCCTTACTTTTTAATTATGAGTATACATAATTATTATTAACAAAATATTTTAAAAATTTGGTTTAAAAGTGGACTTTTGTTTTGGGATAAGAAAATTTTTTGAAATTAAACTCGTTTTTTGGAATGGAGCAAATATTAATATTAAAGTTAGGAATGATAGTAGCTAATATATTCTTAGCAAGTGTCACTCACAAGTATTTAAGTAACTTTTTCTAAAGGAATAATATGAGCGCTTCACTTTTTATCGTTGACATACTTCTTTCTTCAAAAGAAGAAAAAAAAAAAAAGTGTCACTACTGACAACATTTTATACCTTTCACACCTAAAAAGAAACGGCAATAATTAAAAGTGAAAAACTTAATAGTGTTAGGCTTCTTTTATTTAATTGTACAGATTAAGATTCCCTCTTATATCAGGTGTCATCAAACCATATGAAAGAATGATTGCATATAATTGAGTTTGTTGGTTTTGTAATTAAGTTTTTTGAATTGGGGAAAGCATGAGCGGTATAAAAGTATATAAATTTTTTGTTTTAGGAGAAAGTCCACCATTGCAAAGGCGATATTCCTCTACCCGTATCAGAAGCCCTTTAGTCAAGTGGGATGTAAATCAAGGGATGTGCACGAGTTGGCAAAGACCTAAAGGAGGGAGCCAACAGGCCAAACTCCAAGACAGACCTTCACAATATTTCAATAGAAAGCTGCCCCACACAAAGTTTAAACTTAAATTGCCAAAAGATTTCTTTCCACATCATCTCAACTTACTAACTCGCCCATGCCCCTGGGAGCAAAAGTATATAAATTCTACATATACGAAAAGTGGATTTTGCATATTGTTCAACTCGAAGCATTTCTTTTTGCCCTATCTATAAATTCCGATACACAAATTGGGATGTTAGAGATTTTTTTTTATAAAAAAATACAATAAATAAATAAATAAATTAGTGATTGGTAATAGAGTGAAATTATATTCTTGCAAAAGGGGAATCACGAACAAAATAATTTGATATATTTTCGTTATGCTACATTTGATGTAATAAATTTTGGGAAAAGAAAAGGTAAGAACCAAAAAGCAAAACCTTTTTAAGCTACAAAGGCCAAACAAGTGCACTAGCTTAATCCCTTAGTTACTAAGTTTTGGACCTTGTGGGTACTTATGGATTGGTTTCAAAATGGTTTTTACGTTTTTTTAAAGTAAAAATTGTGAAATAAAAAATATATTGAAAAGTATAAAAATATATTTTAAAACATTAACTATACACATCTGCATGTTCTTCAAAACACACATTTGGCGTTTGAACTTGAAATTTTGGACAAAATCACACCAAGAACTGTCAAGCCCTGGATAAAGTACTAATAAATTACCAACTACAAAATCTACGTACTAAAAACACATAAAAGAAACGAACGGTTTGTCATATGCGCATGACAGTACGCAATAGAAATATTCCACAGTATAGCTATCTTTCCTAAAATAATTTCTCAATATAAAGCGATGGCCGAATATAATTTATCTCACTGATCTTACATAATAAAATAAAATCTTATCTTGGTTGTTATTGTTGTGATTTTCCCATAGTTCTAAAGCCCTTAATTGCATGAATATAAAACACTACATTACCTTAGGAAAATGCATGGGACGATTTGATTTTACATTGTGGAAGCACCAATCAAATAATTTGATTTGATTACGTCCAAAGTAAGTATTCACCATCAAAATCTATTAATAAATATATCCTCTACGGTTAATTAATGAATTAATCAATGGAAAACCAACAAAATCAATTGTTAATTTATGAGTAATGATAAAGATAGTGACAAATCATAGTGACTTTGTATGATGACTGACGTGACAATTAAAAAAAGATAAAATTATCCATTCATCTTCATTATAAAATACAAAATAATGAAGGATAATTTTATCTTTTTATAATTACCACGTCAGTCATTATGATTTGTCACTAAATTTATCATTACTCTTAATTTATTCTTCGCAATTTTTTTAGCAGTTAAATTAATGTGAATTAAATTCATGGTTATTTTGGAGTACCATTGTTTTATTTGGGGATGGGGCAATGTTTGGTGGCGGTAGTTTTGGACCATTTGGCGGTAGGTGAGAACCAACTCCTCCCGAGTCAACTTATCATACTAATATTTCATGTAATTCCAGTTGAACGCGAGACACGATGCCAACCCAATCTTAGGTGCAAAATATTCTTGACTTTAATTAATGTAACCTCCCCAAGTAAAGCTCACGAACCGTGCAAAAATTGTAAAGAAATATATATTCGTGAGCTCTTTCTTTCATCTTTTTTTTTAAAAAAATTTTGATAGTAACGTTTAACTTATTTTTACTTGTTTCGTGAAAAAGATGCTTGACTGAATTATATAATAGATTGAAAATTTTACTATTATACTAATAAATATGTAAAAAACCTACTGTTTTATACTCCCTTCATTACAAAAAAAGAGTTCACTTTTAATTTGATACAACACATTTAATACATAATTAAATATATAATTTTATATTTTTATTTAGGTTATATGTTATAATTATTAATAAAAATAATATAAAAATTTTACACTAAAAGTAAAAGAAAATTTTTGAAATTGAATTTTTTTGTACGGAAGTTGTATTTTTAAAGTAATGTAAAATTCAAATTCTATATATAAAGGTTGTTTCTTAGAAGTGAGTTTATGGGTTTGATTTGGATTATTGTGGGTTTCATGGATTTTGCTAGTTCATGAGTGGTACGGTTAGTTGGACGTGTTCTTCTTAGACATGTTATTGGGATGTTTGGAGGGAATTTAAATGATTCTAATGAATCTTGGCAGGTTACCGGAAACAGTGTTGTTGGTGATACCAGTAATTCATATAATTATGTTTCTATAAAATAAACATCGAAAGCTTGTTAGTAGATCTGTTATGAAGTCGTGTTGCTGAGAATTGAATTTTGATGAACAAGTGAAACTTGGCAATCTAGGATGTTGTTGATATTCCTCTGGCATATGGAAATATGGAAAGTAGAATATAACCCTTTTCCACGGATATGTTTCAAAATTTTGGTTTCACATATCAATGGTTTTTTCCTTGGATTGGGTTGGAAGAATGAGTTGGACCACCTTGTTTGATGTTAAGTGAGTTTATGAATCTTTAATTCCCCTTTATGATGTGGGGAATATATACTTCTATGATTTGGTTTAATATAGCTTTATTAATATGCTTGTGTTAGGTAAGCATAAAAAAGAACATAAATATTCTTGAAGACAATTTATTTGGAGGTGTATTTCAAAACACGTTTTTGAACTTTTTGATATAGTAGTAATAAGATAGAAGATATATTAAAAATTATAAAAATATTTTAAAAAACACAAACATATATTTTTAGAACATCAAACCATACACCAATTTGTTTTGTTTTTGTGTTCTCTCTCTTTTTTATTTGGTTTGATGTTTTGTAAGTTTAGAAAATGGACTCCTTTATGTAAATGGGAGACCCCCAGATAAGCTCTGTGATCAGATTTCTTAGTGTAGGAAAAAAAAATTGAGAAAAGACTATAAAATTTTATTAAAATATTGGGTTAATACAAAAAATAGTAAACTTAATATTAAAATTAATTGAAATGAAAGTAAATATTAATAGTATATATGAGTATAAATCACAAAATTTATGTTAACTTATTACAATGTGTAATATAAAATGACATAAAGAAACGTAAAAAGAGACTATACAAAACCTTGAACATTTTTGGTTTGGTGGCCTATATATGTTTGATTGAATTTCTTCCTTTCTTGCCTTTTGAATTATTTGAGATCCTTTGTCCTATTTATGATATACTGATCATGTTTCATTAATAAAATGATATAGTTTTATTAAATCTAAATCCATTACAATTTATGTATTTTATATTATGATCATTATTAATGAAACGAAATCGGATATGATTAATACACAATAAGTGAAATAGAATATTTGCTTGAACGAGCCAGAATTAAGAACAAATAGGCAAAGGGTAAATATATACAATTGAACGACTGTAAATAAATAAATTCTTACCTATATTTTAGCAATTGATTCTCCAATACTATTGAATTAAGATGAGTGATTAGTTTGTGTTAGAACATAAAAGACATTCTATATGATATATATATATAATATTCAATATTATCTTATTATATATAAATTAAAAATATATTTCAATTATGCCCTACTTTTTTGAATTAAAATGGTCATTCTAGTAGAAGTCATTCCCCCTCGGCCTCTTTGGGACTTTGAATGGCCACCAATTCTTAAGCTCATCAGCCACCAAAATTCAGGTGACTTTCATGTTGGTTTGTCATATTGTTTGCTGATGCACAGGGAAGATTCACGCCGCCAGATACTTTTAATAAGTCAAAGAAGTGAAAAGGCAAAAAAGAGAGGAGGATATATCATATGTCGTCACGCTTAATTAATTAATTAGTCATAAGGAATTAAACAATTTAAGAGTTAGGTATGAATCTGGCCATTAGTTTATTGCCAAAAAAGAAAAGAAAAGAGTAGTACGTAAGTCATACACGGTAGCACAAACTTAAATATTCTTCAATCATTGAGCAAAACCAAATTTATTTACATTTCTAAATCAATAATTAAAACCCACATATCTTCTAAAACTTCCAATTTTTTGTCCCCCTTTATTTAGAAGGCAACCCAATTCGATTCTTATTATTAATTATTATTATTATTATTATTTTGGTCATTTTAAGAAGGCATTCTAGTCTATGTGTAATGTTTACTTTCTTAGTGATGTACCACTAATGTTAAACAGGAAAAAACTCCCAACAACATTGCATAACATAGTCACTATAGACCCTCCATCTCGCCAAGGAACTCGTTAAAATTCGAAAATAACATAGTCACTATAATTTATACTACATGCATACCACGCATTAACTAACATACACAATCTGATTCCCTTTCTTCAAGAAAAGAAAAAACAAACAAATATATTATCTTTAACTACGACACCCGAATAATGATTTGTACATCTCATGCGTGATATTATTCACTAATGTAATGAATTTTTTTAAATTTTATTATTTGCTAGTTCAGTGAGTTTTTTCGGATTTCATTCTTATAATGGAATGAGAACTGTTAGGCACTCTATTAACTCTCATTTATGTAAAACTATTTTTCATCATCAATTCCCTAAATAGTATAGGGTTTTGCAGCATTTACAAGATTGCCGCACTTATTTCAAACTGTAAAGGTGAGGAAAAAATTCTCGAAAAAAAACTTGGGGTCCGTTTGGACAAGGCATTTCTATTTGCAAATGGAAAAAGTTGTATTGGAATATATGAAAATTTTAGTGGGTATTTTTTGATAGAAAAAGTATTTTGGAGGGAAATCATAAGAGGGAAAAATTTTTAAAATTATGTGAGGGGAATTTGAGTGAAAAAATTTGAAATAAAAGTGTGTTTGGTAATTTATTTTTGTTTAAGAATTTTCTTATTGGTAAATGGGAATAGCTTGTCCAAACGCAGTCTTGGTAATCGAATTAATAATCAATTAGAATTTTAGTCTAATAACTAATAGATATATATATATATATATTTTTGGTTACATAACTCTTTTATCATTATTTCTCATATCTCTTCCTTTCCATCTCGAGGGACTAATCTTCTCTAGAATAACACTTTTATCCCAATTCGTCCTACCAATTGATTTTACAAACTGAACATTTCTGTCGTCCCAAGCTTTGGAGGTTATGGCATCCTTTGACAGCTCCTTCCAATCCAAGGAGATGAATGATTATGACGAATCATAGAATATACGTGTAGATCCCGTAAAATGTTGGGTCAATTTAGGCATTGTTTGTTACTTACAACGTACAACTAGAGCCAGCTTTGAAACCCGGTCAGTTTCCGAATTCCGACCGTTGAGGAATCATGAATAGTTTAAATATATAAATCGCCGCCGCCACATTGTGTGGTTCCAAGTCGAATTTAGGCATTGTTTGTTAGTTAACAACGTACAACTAGGCCAGCCATAGTGTATAGAATTGGGATTCTATACAGAATCGATTTAAGGTAATAGAATCGGATCGGTGGGATCAGATTGTAAAATCGTAAAATTTTACAAAAAATAAGAAAATATAATTTATAAATTCTTTTTAAAATAATTATTAATCAATATATAAATAGATATGTAGAAAATTTATATATAGTTTATAATTAAGTGATTTTATTTCAATTTTTATTTTTTACAATATTTTATATGATTTTTTTAATATTTTAGTTGTTGTCGCAGTTGAAGGGTATTTATGTCTAATTTATTTATTTATTGTTAAAATCTATTAAAAGTATTGATTAAACCAATTAAATTATTTATATTAGTATATATCTTAATTTTATTTAGATATAAAAGTTTTTTTTAAGTAAATTTAATTATATTTTATTTATATAATAAGGTAAAATCGTAATTAAAATCGAAATTATTTTAATAAATTAAAATCGTAAAATCGTAGAATGAATGGGATCGGATCGAATTCTAACGACTATGAGGCCAACTTTGGAACCCAGGCGGTTTCCGAATTCCGACCGTTGATGAATCATGGATAGTTTAAATATATGAATCGCCGCCGGCACATCGTGTGGTTTCCACGACTTGGAATTTGAAGTGTCGGCAGACCCTTAATTAATCCCACAGCTTGCCGTCTTTGTTCTTATGCAGATTGGCGACCCTACTTTGGTTTTTTTAGCTTTGTTATATGTTATTATCCTATTCTACAACCTCTGTCGACTCTCCATGGTCCGTAGTATGGTTTGATTTTTCAACAGAATTTTAAAATTGCACTAGTACTAATTTTTTTAACAAAATTATTTCCGTAGTCCATAGTATAGTTTGATTTTTTTTTTGGAGAATTTTAAAATTATATTAGTACTTTTTTTTGGATGGTTTTACAAAATTCTTAAAAATAAAGTTTTCTGGAAAAAAAAAACAATCTGAACCCCACATCACACAGAAACTATTGAAGTTTCTAGAGGAAAATCTTCATCTGCATCCCATTAGTCACAAGAACAGTCTGAATCACACTTAGATAGATCAACATCCCAAATGAAGTGACCATTTATTCTTAGCAATTGCATATATTGCAGTTCTTCCAAACAAGCCTTGATATCTTGTAGATCTTTGCTTGCCCACCGACAAAACAAACAATTTAATAGCAGCACTAAAACCACCAGCAACAATTCGGGAACAAGAGCAAAGCAGCACCAGAAAAAAATATATATACAGTTTAAAAAAAAAATTTAAAAAGTATAAAATTCTTATATTACTTTTATTAATAATAATATTATATAACTAAATTAAAAAGTAAAAAGTAAAAATATAAAATTATATATTTAATTATACATTAAGTGTGTTATACATTCTTACTTAAAAAGGTAGCACCGAATTTAATGAATTCTTTTTTTTTTTTTTTTGGACCAAGAGAGTATCATATCTAACTCTCAAACTTTTCATAAAAATTGGTCTACAAAAATTAAACACAAAACTTCTAGAGGAGAAGACTAAAACCCTCACCAAAAGAGAGAAAATCTATATAAAAGAGAAGATTAACCTTAACATGAAGGGAATAAGTCAAAAAAATAAATAATAATTAGTAGATCCTTTCTCTTTCTCTCCTAAGCTTTCTCAAGATTCTTATTCATGAACTTGAAATTAAAAATTTTAAATAATAGATTGATTGACTTTCTTAATTCATTATTCATTTATTAAAAATTGAAACGATTGAATTAGATTCAGATTCAATACAATGGTACTGACCAAATAAATTGTTAGGACTAATTTAATGGTGTTCTCATGACCAATTGAGTAATTTCCATTTTTGATTATTTTTCTTTTAACTAATATACATGGATCCAATCACTATAATAAAAATAAATTAAAATCATTATAATAAAAATAAAAATAAAAACGAGGGAGCTGGGATTCAAAAGAGATTGAGGGGTGGATCTAAAGAGAATTATTTTTTTTCCTTGAGGCAATTTTCTGAATAAAGCCCGCTCTCCTTCCGATTTTTGTAAAATGAATTTTTTTAAATATATATATATATATATATATATATATTATTTTTTATTATTAGCACTTTTTTTGTGTAGTTAAAAGTTTAAAATTTTGTCACTAATTTTATTTTTGAATATAAAAAAGAAGTATTAACAACAAAAAGACTAGTGCCAATATAATCATCCACCAAGATTTACCGTCATATTGAACTGATCATTTTTTGTGTGAGAAACTAATTTATTTAATTTTATCTAACTTATTCTACGAAATAGAGAAAGCCAAACAGAATTATTTAATAGATTATAGATTGAAAGTAAATCACTTTTTTTAATTATATATTTATAGAAAGCAGCAACAGAAAAAATATATATACAGTTTCAAAAAAAAAAATTAAAAAGTATAAAATTCTTATATTACTTTTATTAATAATAATATTATAAAACTAAATTAAAAAGTAAGAATAAAAATATAAAATTATATATTTAATTATACATTAAGTGTGTTATACATTCTTACTTAAAAAGGTAGCACCGAATTTAATGAATTTTTTTTTTTTTGAACCAAGAGAGTATCATATCTAACTCTCAAACTTTTCATAAAAATTGGTCTACAAAAATTAAACACAAACCTTCTAGAGGAGAAGACTAAAACCCTCACCAAAAGAGAGACAAAATCTATATAAAAGAGAAGATTAACCTTAACATGAAGGGAATAAGTCAAAAAAATAAATAATAATTAGTAGATCCTTTCTCTTTCTCTCCTAAGCTTTCTCAAGATTCTTATTCATGAACTTGAAATTAAAAATTTAAAATAATAGATTGATTGACTTTCTGAATTCATTATTCATTTATTAAAAATTGAAACGATTGAATTAGATTCAGATTCAATACAATGGTACTGACCAAATGAATTGTTAGGACTAATTTAATGGTGTTCTCATGACCAATTGAGTAATTTCCATTTTTGATTATTTCTCTTTTAACTAATATACATGGATCCAATCACTATAATAAAAACAAAAACGAGGGAGCTGGGATTCAAAAGACATTGAGGGGTGGATCTAAAGAGAATTTTTTTTTTCCTTGAGGCAATTTTCTGAATAAAGACAGCTCTCCTTCCGATTTTTGTAAAATGAATTTTTTTAAATATATATATATATTAATATATTATTTTTTATTATTAGCACTTTTTTTGTGTAGTTAAAAGTTTAAAATTTTGTCACTAATTTTATTTTTGAATATAAAAAAGAAGTATTAACAACAAAAAGACTAGTGCCAATATAATCATCCACCAAGATTTACCGTCATATTGAACCGATCATTTTTTGTGTGAGAAACTAATTTATTTAATTTTATCTAACTTATTCTACGAAATAGAGAAAGCCAAACAGAATTATTTACTAGATTATAGATTGAAAGTAAATCACTTTTTTTAATTCTATATTTATAGAAATTTTTCCATACATATATCATTACTCTTTGGATTTTACTTGTTCCCTTTTTTTTTTTTTGCTTTCTTAATTTCTTTCCATGAAATTATCAATACAACTCCATATATAGGTAAAATTGATATATCATTAAAGTCAATTTTATTTTATACTTGTAAAGTTCAATATTTGAGGTTTCATCTTTCCACGTCTTCATCCCATTGGTCTTTCATGAGACCGTAATGCCATGGACTAGACTTCAACCTGACTAGGACATGCACGTTTTTTCCATTTTAACAATTACAAATTTACAACGTTCAACGTTAACAAAATAAACATTGAATGAAAGAAAAAAATGGCATGTGTCCATTTTGGAGGTTGTTCAAATCCCACGTTACAAATGGTAGATTTGAAGTTTCAACAATTTGACTAAGAAGTTATGAAACATATCAGATTTAGAAATTCTAATGTGTGTTTCTTGGTCAAAATCTCCAACTCCCTCTGTCATAAACAAAAATTAATTTTAATTTGATACATTTTTTTTTAAATTATAAAATATAACACATTTAATACATTAGTAAACTTTTAATTTATATTTTTTAATTTAGATTATGTAATGTTATTAGTAGTGAGAGTAATATAAAATTTTCATGTTAAAAGAGAACTCATTTTTAAGATAAACAAATTTTTTTATATTGAGAGGTTATCGCTTATCTTTTGTGATTGTGAATGATTCATTTTTTAAAACTTTTCACTATAAAAGCATCTATAAGTGGTAGGGATAACCCTTTTCTCTTTTCTTTTTGATTTTGTTGGATTGAAGCATCTATACGCAACTATGTTTGGATTGTGATTTATTTGAAATTTTTTTTATTGAAATGTGTAAAAATTTTGCTAGAAAAAAATATTTTAGAGTAGAAAATTTTTTAAAATTATGTAAAGAAAATTTAAAAAAGAAATTTTAAAATATTTTAATATTTAGTTTTTATTTTTATAAATAAAACATAATCCAAACATTGTTGTATCTTGTAGTCCTATAATACCTCTTGACTCTTACAACCTCAGATGAAGAAAAGAATAAGGATTCAAGTTGGAGGCACTTTCTCCATTGGTGACGTGCATATTAGAAATAGAATTATGTTGCATATATAAATAAATAAATTGATAAGTGTGCAATTGCTTCCAAGTGTGGACTTTAAAATGTTGTTCAACATATTTCATTGACCTAAACTTGCAATTGTATTAATTGAATGGTAGAAATCTTCTCGAATTCCCTTTTGTGTGCCTAAATATTAATACTATTATTATTTTTTTTTTGGACAAAAAAAAGTGTGCAACAAGTATTTGATTTTAAATATTTCCACCTATAGCTAAGAACAAAAAACATTTCCAATGTTATTAATTCTATATTACACATTATTAACGTGTGAAGATTATAAAATTACCTCTTTTTAGAAAATATTTTATGTATTTGCCGCACTACATGTAGAATTGTGTATAAGTAGAGACAAACTATTTACACAGTAGGTAAAAAAAAAAGAAAAGAAATTATGTGATTAGATTATTATATTAAAAATAAAAATATAGAATATGTATGCAATACTTTTGCGGAAAAGAGGATTAACATAGTTTAAAATAATTAAAAAATCTCCAATTAAAAATCTTGTTTAATCATTAAAGAGATAATTAGCCAGCTGAGAATCATAACGATTGAATAAAGTAAAATTCGAAATTAACTAATATGTCCAATTTTCCTCAATAAGTCGAGAAGTGCATTTTTCTAATAAAAAAAATAATATAAGTTAATCATTTTTGTTTGATGTTTACATGGACCAGCTGGCTTTGAGAAGCCGAGCCGAGCCGAGCCATCAAGCTAAACCCAAACCATGAATCCGGTCTACATCTGGGGTTTGGTGAATGAGGAACAAGCCAATCCAAGACCGACAGCATTAGCTCTCACCAACTCCAAGCGATCTCAGCCGTGTGATTAACTCATAACATCATCCCCATCCAACACTTTACCCCATTGAATCAAAACCCACCCAAATCAATGAGTACAAATATTATAAATAATAACCAATTCAAATGTGTTTATCCAATGGTGATTTTCCCTGTTTTTGTATTTTTTTTTAGAAAAAAAAAAAAAGCAGGCAATTTTTACTCTAATGTACTAATCCAACTTATTGTACACAATCAATAATCACACTTTTAGATTAAATATGTAAACTAACACCACATTTAAATAGTGAATATGCGATAAAATTAGAAACACGTTGAAACGAAATAATTGAGATTTGATAAATAGTGAATATGTGATATAATTAAAGGCATGTTAAAATAAAATAATTACGATTCGATAAATAGCGAATATGCTATATAATTAAAGACGCATTGAAATGGAATGTCGGAAATTTGATTCAATATGTTACCTAAGTAAATGTCTTTATTTTTTGGAAAAATAAAAGATGCAAAGATGTTAAGATATAAAGTTTTGATTCATGCGACATTATTAAAGTTGTAAACATATAATCTATCAATCACAGAACAACAAGAAGTGATGTCGATTGTATGCATTGCCTTGTTTTTAAGTGGTTTTACTTTTACAAGCCATTTATAAAACTATTTAGATTGTACTCCATCTCCCATAGAAAAATGTCATGTGTGTCATTTTCTTTTTCAAATTAATAATCATTTTACAAAAATCAACTCATTTTTATTTTAAATAAAATTTTATCTCTAGCCTTAATACGGCTACACTTTCTTTTTACAATTCTCAATATTAAGTAAAATATATCCCGTGATTAAAAACATAAAAGGAAAGCAAACATTTATTTTTTTACTATATTATTATAAATAAATTGCACGTTTTATTAAAATGAACAATTTGACACAGTACCAGCAAATCAATTACGTTATTTTTTGGTGATTTATTCAAAAGAATAAGGAAAATTTTCCCCATAAAATAATTTACTTTTACAAGCCAATGAGGTAATTAATATAGTAATAATAAAATTATTACGAAGAAAAAATAAATAAAAACACCCCATCCACCAACCACCGGTGCATGTGAGTATGTGACCAACCTTCTCTTATGACGGTTTGTCTATAAATACGGCCCGAAATCTTAGGCTAAAACTCGCCAGCATTTGGGTGCCTGAAATCAAGGTCTCACCAAAGCTCTCCTCTTTTCTCCTCTTACTTGCTGTTGGGTTCTTCTTGTCAAGGTACGTCCCAGTACTCTGACATATGCTTGTGATAGATTCTACTGAATCTATTACTATCATTTCTGCTGCTTTGTTTTCAAGCTCTGGCAGCGTGGTTTTCTGTTAAGTGCCGTTGCTGGGATGGTAGATCTGACTTGTGTGTGTAAAGATTATTTCTTTGAAATGCGTTTATGGGTTTGTTTTAGATCTATTGTGGGTTTCATGGATTTTGCTAGTCTATGAGTGGCACGGTTAGTTGGACGTGTTCTGTCTTAGATATGTTATTGGGATGTTTGGAGGGAATTTGAGTTTGTCTTCATTTTGATGAATCTTGGTAGGTTACTGGAAACTGTGTTGCCGGTGACGCCAGTAGTTGATATAATTATGTTTGTACAAAATAAACAGTGAAAGCTTGCAAGTAGATCTGTTATGAAGTCGTGTTGCTGAGAATTTTGATGTAGAATCCTTCAATATCAACTTGTATTTTTGTGTTGACTATTTTGTTAGAGCTACTATTACGCTAAGATTATGAGCTATGTGTTTTAATTATGTGGGTTATTGCTGCATAAAAGATCTGAATTCAGTTGGGCTCCTGAATCCTGCATCGTGTTCAGTGATGGTCATTTGTTGCCACTGTCTTGCTGTTTAAACTGTGTTCTAGTTATACTTTTCCCGAGATTTTGTCTCTTATTGATAAATTGAAGTTGTATACTTGTGCTTACTTTGATCAGGCTGTGTAAGCTTTGAATTATCATCATTCAATTGATTGCTTAATCGAGAGAAATTATGTGCTATCTAGAAATTGAGAGTACAATCGGGTTATATTGGTGGCCAACCAAGCTTACTTTTTTCACTGAGAAGGAAATATTCTGATTTGGGATCAATGAACAAGTGAGACTTGGCCATCTAGGATATGATAATATTCCTATGGCATATGGAAAATGGAAAGTAGTATCCCTTTTTCTCAGTTATTCCAAAACTATGGTTTTACATATCAATGGTTTGTTCCTTTGATTGGGCTGGAAGAATGAGTTGGACCATCTTATCTCATATTAAGTGGGTTTATGAATCTTTAATTCCCCTTTATGGTGTAGGGAATATATACTTCTATGAGTTGGTTTGATATAGCTTTGTTAATATACTTGTTTAGCTAAGCATAAAAAAGAATATAAATCTTCTTGAAGACAATTTACTTGGTGGTGTATTGAGCATCTTCAATCTGTTTTGTTTTCGTGTTCTCTCTCTTTCTGAGTTGGTTTCACATTTTGCAGGTTTAGAGAATGGACACCTTTTTGTTCACATCTGAATCTGTAAATGAGGGACACCCAGATAAACTCTGTGATCAGATTTCTGATGCCGTACTTGATGCCTGCCTTGAGCAAGATCCTGACAGCAAAGTTGCTTGCGAGACTTGCACCAAGACCAACTTGGTGATGGTTTTTGGTGAGATCACCACCAAAGCCAATGTCGACTATGAGAAGATTGTGCGTGACACTTGCCGTAACATTGGATTTGTTTCTGATGATGTCGGTCTGGATGCTGACAACTGCAAGGTCCTAGTTTACATTGAGCAACAGAGTCCTGATATTGCTCAGGGTGTCCACGGTCACCTTACCAAGCGCCCTGAAGAGATTGGTGCTGGTGACCAGGGTCACATGTTTGGCTATGCCACTGATGAGACACCTGAGCTGATGCCTCTTAGCCATGTGCTTGCAACTAAGCTGGGAGCCCGTTTGACTGAAGTCCGCAAGAATGGAACTTGCCCCTGGTTGAGACCTGATGGCAAGACTCAAGTCACTGTTGAATACTACAATGACAATGGCGCCAGGGTACCAGTCAGAGTCCATACTGTTCTTATTTCCACTCAGCATGATGAGACTGTCACCAACGATGAGATTGCGAAGGATCTTAAGGAGCATGTCATCAAGCCTGTCATTCCCGAGAAGTACCTTGATGAAAAGACCATTTTCCACCTCAACCCATCTGGCCGTTTTGTGATTGGTGGGCCTCATGGTGATGCTGGTCTCACTGGTCGTAAAATCATCATTGACACATATGGTGGTTGGGGTGCCCATGGTGGTGGTGCTTTCTCTGGCAAGGACCCCACCAAGGTTGACAGGAGTGGTGCATATGTTGTAAGACAAGCTGCCAAGAGCATTGTAGCTAATGGACTTGCTCGCAGATGCATAGTTCAGGTCTCTTATGCCATTGGTGTTCCTGAGCCATTGTCCGTATTTGTTGACACTTATGGCACGGGGAAGATCCCAGACAAGGATATTCTGAAGATTGTGAAGGATAACTTTGATTTCAGGCCTGGGATGATTGCCATTAACTTGGATTTGAAGAGGGGTGGAAATGGTCGATTCTTGAAGTCAGCTGCCTATGGCCACTTTGGAAGAGATGATCCCGACTTCACTTGGGAGGTTGTCAAGGAGCTTAAATGGGAGAAGCCCCAGAATTAATGTCTTTTAACGGTCATAGTTGCTGTCATAGCTTGTAGCAACTGCTCTACCGAATGGTAAGCAGTATGCCATATGGTTTGCTTGTGTCTTCCCGTTCTTTCCCTTCTTGTATGACCGCCGAACCTTTTTCCACTCCCATTTTTATTGTTTTTGTTTTTGGCTTTGTGTTCTCACAATATATCTGTGTTATTACAATGAAGATATATGGATGTTACTAGTAGAAGTACATTGTTGTTTAAGTTGAGTAAGATGCTTTTGGCTGTTTGATCAGAGCTTGGAAAGAGTAATAGTGAAATATAAAAATGGAAGTAGATGTTATAAACCTGCAGTCTTATTCATCAATGATTCATGAACATGTTATCATTGGAATCTTGATTTTTGAGTTGACCAAACTACGGCATCAATAATCTTTACACTTTTAGTCGGACCATTGTTTGTCATTTCTTTTTGATGCTTCTAAAAAAGAGAAGAGTTGCACATCAAAAGTCCGAGGGAGGTGGTCAATTCTATCATTTGCAAACTAACTTTCTCAAAATTCAATATATACAATTTTTTTGGTTTGAATTGATAAATACTTTTGATTAAAGGTTAATTCAAATATTTGTATCTTTTACGATATCATGGAAATTGAGTTATCCGTGATTCAATTGAAAAAAGAAAGCTTCAAAATTATTATTTTAATATTGGAAATTACTATTTTAATCTATTTTTGAATTCCACTTGAAGTAATACTTAATGACAGAATGAATCAATCTGGACTTTTGAATGAATCTATCTAATCTGGTCTTTTACGATGAAGTGATCGATAAAAACATAAATTACACATTATTTGAGAAAAAATAATAATTCTCCCAACCCTAAATGTTGTGATTTGAGGTATGTGTCACTGTTTAAGGGCTTGGCCCAAGAATTTTTATTGAGAGAGGAATTCAGATCAGAAATGGGAGAGTTTACAGAAAAAACTAGAACGAGGAAGCTGACAATACATTCCAAAAACTAACTCCAACATACTCATTCTTTTTATTTATACATTTCGCAATCTAATCTCCAGCGTTGATCTTTAACGAACTCCTTCTTGACCGTCCGATCTTTTAACTGTCAACCGCCCAGCCTAAACGTCGTCGTTCCATTTACTTTTTATTGGAACAACGCCGTTTAATGTCTTGTTGGACCAAACTGCTGATTTCGGCCTATCCTCCCAGTCTCTTCAATTTGTTGATCTAACTCAGCTTTTGGCCCAATTCTTCCTTTGGTAAAAATTGCTTCCGGTTTGTAGCATCCTTGTTCTCAAGGATCAGACAAGCTACCTTACCTGGTTTCTCAGCCATTTTGAAGTGTGGAAACTGTCGTTTGCTGAAATCCAAGCCCTCCCACGTGGACTCCTAAGGAATGAGATTGACCCAGTGCACAAGGATTTGAGGAACAGTTCTCCCATTTCTCTGGATTTCCCTCCTTTTGAACGCTACCTCTGGTTCTGCAAGGAACTTGTCTTCTTCATCTGTCAAGGGCAATGTAGGCATTAATGCTGCATCTTCCCCTATCCTAAGCTTAAGTCTAGAGACGTGGAAAACGGGATGAATTCTAGTGCCAGCAGGGAGTTGCAATTTATAAGCTACAGCTCCTATTTTCTCTATAATAGGGAAAGGTTCAAAAAGTTTGGATGAGTGTTTAAGCTGTTTCTAGAGCTCCACAGACTGTTGTCTATAGGGCTGGAGGTTAACATAGACCAGATCACCCACTTCAGCTCCCTCTCTGTTCTATTCTTGTCTGCCTGAACCTTCATTCAGTTCTGAGCTTGGGATAAGTGATCCTTCAGCAGCTGGATGATGGCTTGCCTATCTCTGAGCACTCGGTTGGCTGCAGGAGTTACAGAGTCAAATATGGAACTTAGGGGCATTTGCTTGGGTTTATAACCATAGCAAGCCTGAAAAGGAGTCATTTGGATGCTTGTATGGTAGCTGGTGTTGTACCACCACTCAACCATAGGTAGCCATTGCTTCCAAGTATTAGGTTTATCAGCACACATGCACCTGAGATAAGACTCTAGGCATTGGATCACGCTTTCACTCTGGCCATCAGTTTGTTAATGTTATGCAGAGCTGAAATGCAGTTTTATCCCCAATATTTTGAACAATTCCTTCTAGAAAAGGCTAGCGAAGAGCTTGTCTCTATCATTCATTATGGTTTCTGGGCAACCATGGAGCCTGAAAACTGTATCCATAAAGATCTTGGCCACTTCTTGGGCTGAAAGGGGTGTCCCAGACCAATGAAATGGGCCATTTTTGTCAACCTATCGACCACCACCAGTATGGTATCACAATTTTCTGATCTTGGTAGATTTTCAACAAAATCCATACTAATATGGACCCAGGCTCTTTCAGGAATTGGTAGGGGTAGTAAAAGCCCCGGTTATGGAACATTTTCATGCTTGTTCCTCTGGCATGTATCACATTTTCTAACAAACTGAGCCACTTCCTCTTTCATGTGAGGCCAATAAAAAACTGAGTTAACCCTCTGCAGGCTGCCATGCTGACCATTATGACCTCCCATAGCTGAAGCGTATAATGCTTCTATAATTTTCCTGCGCACATCATTTCCTGCTCCAAACATAGATCTTGCCCTTGTATTTGATTAGGCTAGCTACCCACCAAGCAGTAGTCAGGAAGACTATTTGGATCTAGAGCCAATGTTGTAATATCCAATACTTTTCATGTGAATTAAGTAATATTTTACGTAAAAATCTCATATTTTTCACGTGAGACGAAAGGTGGTAGTTTAACTCTAATACCACTTGTCCTTTTTGGAGGATCCACTATAAAAGCCATGACATCCATCAACAAAAGAAAATAGCCCAATCATGGATTCATCCGTCCAATTTGCTAATAATCGTTGTTGGAATTTTCATAATTGGCCATTATTCATTGATTTTAAACCCAACCCACCCCACCTCACCCTTAACTTAATGAGTTCCTTTTTTTAGTTTCACTATGAAAAGTTAATTACTATTACAAAATAAATCACTTTCTACTTTAATCGATTTCTTAGATTGAAAACTGACTCGATACAACTTGATTTTTATATCTATAAACTAAATTTTAGACTTTTACGAAATTTTTGCTCCTAAATGTAGAATATCTCTCTCACTATAAGATATCCCTAATGCAACTCTTAATTCTATATCTACATAATTGCAGCATTGGGTTTCTCATACGCAACTTGATTTTCTTTTTATTATGTTCTTCATTTATGGAGGTTCACATAGAATAAAGATATTGACATAAAACAAGACATTTCACGTATACTTGTGATTATTATTCACAAATTATCATTTCACTTGTGAACTGAGTGCTAAAAAATAATTTTCCTTTTGTAATTTTTCCGAAGAAAATTAATCAAGTTATTTATAAGATAAAATATCAGAAACAACTAAAACTTTTTGTAGCCACCAATTTGTCCAAGAAACATACTTTTATGAACGTTATAACATTACTTTTAATATCACATTATTTGGGGAAAAAAAAATCAAGGGTCCTTGTTGGATTCCTCACTCTGGTATATATCTCCATTCTTCGATGGCGGATAAGGGTAAATACAATTTCCATAAGCTGCAAAAAAGCAACAAAACACAATAAAACCAAGATAGAGCCATAATTCTAAATTGAATACTTTGGATTACTCGAAACAAAAGATTTTGAGAAAACTTACATGGATTTTTGGGATAGTAAGTGCCAATTGTGGGATCGCATTGACCACGAAGAACATAGAAGATATTAAGGATGTAACTTGCATGGTTTACTAACGTGTTGGGTTCATAGCATGCACCGCCAGGACTTATGGGACTGCAATCGACTACTACACATGCATAGTCCAGAAATGCTTGCATCTGAGAATCTGTGACTCCCCGCCTCACAACGCACCAGTATACTTGAAGTCTGGTCCAGTTTTTGTGATGATTTCTGGCTAATGAAGAAGACGAAGGTTTTATTCTCTGCGAATGTAGCAAATTTATGTAATGGATTAAGGGGTTCATAAACTAGGTGTTGTGCATGAAGGAAAAAGAATTGCAAACCATGAATGATTATTAGTAACATTTATACAGCGCAACCATGCCAAAGGGTATTGAAATTTGAATGGATTTATAACAATTAAATAAAAGAGGGAATAAAAATCAAAATTATAAAATTTTATTGAATTTTCATCAATCAATTTTAGTTTATGTATTTTATATAGAATTTTATGTTCTAATTAAATTAAACTTTTAATTATCTGCAAACAATAGATGATCTAGATTTACGAATTATTTTAGAAAAGTCATTCCTAGAATGAAAAGAATTAGGGAAGAAGGTCCTACCGAGAATGGAAAGATCGAAAGGTTAAGGACAGATTTTTGGGGTTGGCTTACCCTTGCAAAATTGCAATCCTTTGTCCCAGATTAAATATGACTATTGCACTCAATATCTCTAGTTTAATTTCGAAACTTTAAATTAAGATTAAATGGAGTAGAATAAACCAAAAGAGTGAATTCATATTGGAAAAATAAAAAGAAAAAAGAAGAAGAACTTAATATCTAATTTATTACCGCGTGAGAGAGCACAGAAAAACATGAGACAAGAAGAATGAAACACAGGATTTGATTTCTTCTCGCCATTGATATTGCCACAGTGTTAAGTTTGATATGTAGGTTAGCAAGCACACAAGACCATATTATATAGTCGTTGAGATTATAATTTTGGCCAAGATTTTCTTTCTTTTTGAATGCATAATTATATAAGGTCAAAATATTAATGTAAGTGGGTTTTTTTGGTATGGGGAAATATTCAAATTATATAAATTAATTGCAAATATCAAAAAATTAAAGCCATTAATGTGGGAAATTAGGTATGTTATTACTGATATCAGAAGAACTCGTGATGGCAAATTATTACCAATTTTGTATGGCCGAAAGGCTCAATTGCACTTTTCTATGTCTATAGAAATTCTACAATTTTTTGGCAAAAAAATTAGTGATAAAATTATAAGAATTCGTGCGTGCTTCTTCACAGAAGGAAATTCGAATTTATAATTTAACTAGTTATCGTACTATGCAAGGTTTTTTTTTTTTTTTTTCCTTGCAACATATAAAATATGCTCCCTTCCTCTCCTCCACAAAAAGGTTTACTTTAAAATCTTTTGTTTTTATTCATAAAAAGAGTTTGATTTTGATATGAAAATTATCTAATATCCTTACTAATAATAGTTATGTATGACTATAATAAAAAAAAGGATAAACATGTCAAATTATAGATTTAATAATGCATTAAATGTACTGTATTTACTAACCTAAAAAAATTGTATTCAATTCAGAGTAAATCTTTTTTTTTTTAAGAACAAAAGGAGTATAAGGATAAAAATATAAAATTGTGCATTTAATGATACATTATGAATATAATGAATATAATACTACCTCTGTTCTTAAAAGAGAGTTTAGTTTCAAAAAAATTTCTTCATCCCAAAGAAAAAAAATATATTTTTGATGTGAAATTCTTGTATTATCCTTATTAATAATGATAATGTATAATCTAAATTAAAAAGTAATAATAAAAATATAAAATTATATATTTAATTGTATGTTAAATGTGTTGTACGTACCTTATAATTTCAAAAAAATATATATATATTAAATTAAAAGTTTTTTTTTTTTTGGATCAAGAGAGTATAAAAGCACGTCTATCTATACATATTAGTGCTCAAGTATGTTCATAGAAGGATGTTCAAATCTGCAATTTAACTAGTTATACTTCCATGCACGGGTTATTCTTCATAGAATTATGTTGAAATTTATAATTTAATTAGTTACCTTTCTATGCACGAGTTATTCCGTTCCACAACATATAAAGGAATGTCCACCTCTACATATTAGTGCTTAAAGGAATATCCACTTTTCATGTTAGTGCTTGAATTCTTGCGTGAATGTTCAATATGAGAATGTTCAAATTAGGGGTGGCAATTGGTAGGGAATAGGAAGGAATTGGTTGGGATTAAAATGGGAAGGAAATTAATGGAAATGGAAAATGTGATTCCTATTAAATTTTGGGATGTGAAGGAAATGAAATTTAATAGGATTGGGATTTCTAATTCCCATTAAAATTTCCTACTGGGAATTACATGCCGGCTAGCCGGTGGTGGTACGGGCGCCGCTAGTGAGTTGGCAATGGTTGGCGGTGGCTGGCTACCGTCCAAAGGTGGTTCGGCCATTGGTGGATGTCATGATTTTACAGTAAAAAAATAAAATTTATTTACTAATAACATATATAAATATATTTAAAATTAAAAAATAATCAAATGATCATTAATAATTGATTATTAAACATTAACTAATAATTACCTAATATTACTCATATATTACCCATTTAACTATTACCAATGGGATCCATACGTATCTCACAACTCTCCCAATAAATTCCCATTTTAATAACATCATTCTTCATTATTCACAATATGTATTTTTAATGGGTATACTATAGAAATATTGCCACCTCTAGTTCAAATTTATGATTTAACTTTTTTTTTTTTCTGTGCAGTAGTAGTTTATAGAAGTATATTAAAGTGTATAATTTAAGTGCTTACCTTTTGTGACGGGTATTCTTTTCTATAACATATAAAGTATATACTCCCTCCATTTCAAAAAAACAAAAAAAAAAGTTCATTTTGATTTTTTTTTGTCCTAAAAAAGAGTCAACTTTTAAACCAAATTTCTAAAATACTTCTACTAATAATAATTACGTATACTCAAAATTAAAAAATAAGGATAAAATTATGAAATTATATATATCTAATGATGCATTAAATGAGTTGTATCTAATAATTAATAAAAAGTTGTATCTTAATCAAAGTGAACTCTTTCTTGTAATATAAAAGAACATCTACTTCTACATATTAATGATTGTAAAATAAGAGGCAAAGAGGGAGAGTATGAAAAGAAGTGAAGTTTGAAACTAAGTCAAAAACAAATACGTAAATAAGATAGTTTAACTAAAATTTCAATAGCTCTAATCCATTTGAAGAAGAAGAAGTGCGTGTAAAATTGATAAGCTTTAGGTAGGGTGGAAAATTTTTTCTAGTCTATCAGTATTCAATGAGATGAAAGTTATTGAGTAGCAAAATTTCTACCTAACAAAGGATGAAAGTTATTAGCTTTCAACATTTATTAAAAATACTAATTAGAAATGGATTGTTAGGATATTATTAGAATGAAATTTTATTGGGTGGAAAAATATATTCTATAGAATCTATACATCTATTGTATTCGTATTCTAAACGATGAGCTAATTATATACATTTTTAATTTTTTTCATAGTCTGTTTCTTTAATTGTTTCTGGATGTATTTTTTTATATTTTTAATTGCACTATCTTACATACTGATAGTGGAAATAATATTTTTTGTTATTAGGTTGGTATTATCTCAATGGAAAATTAAAATGGATAATTATTAAATAACTTTTGAATAATTAATAGGTAATGAATTTTTTTAACAAATATATATTATTAATAAATAAATTTTATTTTTATTTTAAAATAACAGTGGCCGGCCAATCGGACCACTACTAGCCAGATGGATTTTGAAATGAATCTTGCGGATAGATGTGACAAGTCAATCATTACCTAAAATATATATTTTTTATAAAAAAAATAATAGAATCTAAATAAAAACTTAAAAATTTTCAATTCGGTTTTATTCATACCCAATCTCAAAACTTATGGAAAATAGGCTAGCCGACCCCATTTAAATTCCAATCAATTCTTATATATTTCCTCCTAATTGCCACCCTTATCTTTAGGATTTAATGGATAGAACAAAAAAACTGTAGTAAAATTAAAAACGGTACAAGTTTGAAGCCTAATATATTTAGAGAATTATGTGCGTGTCAAATTCATAATCTTTAGTATTTAATTCATAGTAAAATTAAATACTATAAAAATTTGAAACTAATACTGTGGACGTATTCGTTAAAAAAACTTAGAGGAAACACCCAAAATCGTCCTCCACATTTCAGCAAATAATCTTTTTCATCCTCCACTTTTAAAACGGGAATAAATAGTCCTTCAAATTTCATAAATCGAAACTTTTGATACTATTTGTGAAATAAATTGGAACTTTTAGTCCTTTAAATTTCATAAATGGGAACGTTTAGTCCTGAAATTTTCCTTCAAATTTTGGTTCTTAAAATTTGAAGGACTATTTGTTCCCGTTTTAAAAGTGGAGGATGAAAAAGATTATTTGCTAAAATGTGAAAGACAATTTTGGATGTTTCCTCAAAAACTTATGGGGTGCTTGAAATAATTTTTGTCCTTAAACAAGATATGTGGAGTGTAGTAAACGATTATGATTTAATTAATTCTCGCATGAAATTTTCATGTGAAATTTATATCGCCTTAGATTTTTTTAATTTACACATTAATTTTTTGAGTGTGTTTTGCCAAGATCGTTGTATAAGGCGACAATTTTTGGACTCTTCATAGTTGTCCATTAATCTGGCTGGAGTATTTTCACTGTGTTTATTATCTTACTTAAAAAACCAATCTCCTAGTATCTAATAATTTATTTCATGAAAATAACATAAATTTCCCAGAGAAAGGAAATACTATATTATAGCCTTGTAGCAAGCAACTTGGCAAGACATACATTCATTGATCCCACAATTATTTTATGAACCATACACTAGACACAAAAACCAATATAAAGTTGTTCATTCATAGTTCCCATAAGCTGCCTTTGCTTTCTGCTTTTGGTGTACATCTCCATCCTCCAATCAAGGGAACACACAATTGCCATATGCTGCAACAAAGTAAACATAAAACACAAGGAACAACTTTACTTTTGATTACCTGAGAGTTACTCGGAATGCTGTCAAAATATCTGTCTCTTTAGTTTCGTATTGAGGAGTATAATAAGTGTGCATGTACCAGAAACGATAAAGCATTTAATAAATAATTACATGGATTACTGTTAAAATAAGTGCCAAGTGACAAGTCGCATTGGCCACGAACGTGATAGAGAACATCAAGGATGTAACTTGCATGGTTGGTTAACGTGTCGGGTTGGAAGCATGCACCGCCAGGCCTTATGGGACTGCAGTCGACTTGTGTACAGGCATCATCCAGAAATTGCTGCACCACGGAATCTGGGACGCCGGCCTTCCTAACACACCAATATTTCTGAATTCTCTGCTCCATCCCACATTATTTGACATGCATGAAAAAACTCAATCTGATCAGTACGTAATATCCCTCTTAGTTTATTGGTGATGATAAAATGGATGAACAGAAAAATGTTACCATCTAAGTTATTACCGCATGGGAGAGCATGGCAAAGCATGAGAGAAAAACAAGGAAAAAGAGTACTGTTCGATTTCTTATCGCCATTGAAATTGCCACAGCGTGATTGTCTGAGTGAAAGTTTGATATGCGTATTAGAAAGAACGTAAGTAAGACTTCGTTATATAGTTGTTACAATTGTAATTGTGGCTTAGATTTTCTCTCTTTAGAATGCATTATTGGAGAAGTTAAAAAATTTGATGTGAGTGGGGGCATTTGGTTTGTTTAAAGGAATGATAAAGGTAATGTAAATAATAATAGTAGAGAATGATAATGAGTTTTTTCATTATAATTGTGCTAGTTAATTTGTACTATGGAGTAATTATAATTATCAATGATGATAGTCGTTTTGTGTTGGAAAATGATTATAATTACCAATAATGGTAGTTGATTTTCTAAATATTAGAAATGGAAATTTAGTTAATAATTACTAATTCTGATATTTAATAATAATAAGAAGAAGTTAAATATAAATTGATTGTAATAATTAGTATTAATTAATTAGTTAGTATTAGTTAATTATTCATTATAATATTAAATTAATTAATTATTAATAAAATATTATTGATTAAATTAATCTTAAGTAATTAATTAATTATCAAGTAATTAATATTATCAATTGATTGTTTATAAATTAATTAAAATTAATTATAATAATTAATATTAATGAAGTAGTTTAAGTAATTATTAATTATAATATTAAATTACAATATTAAGTAAATTAATGATTAATTAAATTAATCTTAATTTATTTATTTATTATAAATTAATAATAATAAGTTAATCATAAATTAATTAATATTAATTATAATAATTAATATTAATATTTTTTTTTGACAAGCCACCAAGGCGGAGCATTTTATTAGAAAATAGAAGTGGATATTACATTAAATGAACATGACTTCAGAAAGTAGAAAAGCAACCCTACACCAGGTACTATTCACCTACTAGGCCCTCCAATCCAGAAGAGTAAGGACCCAAAATTAGAGATCTGTACTAATTATTCGATAACCGTTAACAGGTTCTTTGTTCTGGATACACCGGATTTTGCCAACTTGTCGGCCACATTGTTAATCTCCCTTGGGACATGCTGACACTCCCATTGCCTAATTAATTAATAATTAATATTAATTAATTAGTTAGTATTAGTTAATTATTTATTATAATATTAAACTAATTAATTATTAATTAAAATCATTAATGATCAAATTAATCTTAATTAATTAATTAACTTTAATTATAATAAGTATATTAATGAATTATTTTAATTAATTATTATTTATAATATTACATTACAATATTAAGTTAATTAATTATTAATTAAATTAATCTTAATTTATTTATAATAATAATAACAATAATAAATTTGAGGTCAATCACTTTCATGCTTTCTAATTTTGGGATATGAAAGATACCCTTAAGTGAGTATATGAATTTACTATTAAGAGAATCATTTCCCTTAACCAAACACCTCTATTTCATTTTATTCCCATTACTCCCTCTCAAACCTCTTAACCAACACCTCCCAAGTTATTTTTTGGAGAACGATATGGGGAAATGTTCAAATTGATTGGTTTTAAAGCTACAAATGCATGAATTTATGTTATTATTGGTAAATTCATGCATGTGTATGAGTCAAATGATTAGAGCCCACATAACTTTAGACGTAATATATATACTCCATTAGTTTTTTTTTTAAAAAAATATTTCTTTTTAATTTTTTTGGTCCACTTTTGAATCAAAATCTTGTGTTATTCTTATTGAGTAATAATCATATATGAGTTAAAATCAAAGTAAATATCAAAAATTAAAAATTATATATTTAATAATATATTAAGTGTATTATATTTTATAATTAAAAGGAATGGCACAACAAAATTGGTGACGACAAATTTTTTTTTAACTAATGGGGGAATTTGGTGACGAGTTTTTTTTTTTTTGTTACTGTGTTTTCTATCACTGAAGGCCAATTTTTGTATAATGTGTTATTAGTGATAAAATTATAAGGATTCGTGAAGGCAAATTATTACCAATCTTGACGTATAGCCAAAAGGCTCATTTGCACTCTCCCATACGTATAAAAATTCTATAATTTGGGCCAAAAAAAAAAATTATGGTGATAAAACCATAAGAATTCGTGTGTGTACTTTTATAGAAGGATGTTTAAATCCGTGGTTTAAGTAGTTATTTTTGCATGCATGGGTAATTATTTTGTATAACAACTGAAGTATATAACATAAACCAACGTCTATCTACACATATTAGTGCTTGAATTCTTGCGTGTATATATCTTCATTTCATTGAATAATGTTCAAAACCATAATTTAACTAGTTATCCTCCCGTGTACGAATTGTGTTTTCTATAACATATAAAGTATATGATATAAAGGAACGTACACCTATACGTAAAAATAAAGAAATCAAATCGTTCATGAGATAGTTTAATAAAAAAACTCACACACAATCGTGCAAGAATAGATTTAGAGGATAATATATATATATATATAAATCTAATCCCTTTGAAGAAGTATGTGCGTGTAAAATTCATAACCTTTAGGTCTCGTTTGGTTATGAGGGGATGAATTTAGAAAGTGATTTATTTACTTATTTTTAAAAGGGATTTAAATTGTCTCTTTAAGAATTTTATATTTTAAAAAAATTCTATACGCCAAAGTATTGCATTACTTATATAACTCTTTTTATAACTTATAAGAATATAATAATATTAGGATTACATTGGTCTAATACTTTAGATCAAATGAAATTATATTAGAAAAACAAATTCTAATAGGAGTAAACTTACTTTTTAGAATAGCTATATTAAAATATTAGAAAGATCGAAAGGTGGGAAGAAGAAAGGATTTTTTGGTTAGACGTATGGAACCAACTAAGCATTTTATTAGAACAAATATAGAACCAGAATGGATGGTTTTGTAATAGGAGTAAACTTACTTTTTAGAATAGCTATATTAAAATATTAGAGTTCTAATATAGTTATTATATATTAAAAAAGCACCAAAACCAGGAAAATTTACACTTAGTTCAGTAAAACCGTTAATAACAGTGGACGAATCAAACTTTAATAAAAAAGCAGCTTCTCAACTGGAGAGTGGAGAATACTTTTAGATTGTTTGATGTCAAAGAATTACAAACAAGCATAGAGACTAAAAAAAAAGCCAAAGCAGATTTATGCAGGAGTGTTGTGGAACAGTGTTATTTATTTATTTTTGTATCTATTAAGTTATACCGAACACCTTGCACAAGAAAAAGAAGATTGTGTGATCAGTTAGCATATGGAGGTGATTAGCAGCATCATTTCCTATCCCAGCTATTGATTTAACCTCGCATTGAAGCAACTCATTCTCTACGAAACTGATTTTGGCTTTGTCATGTTCAGCTAGAAAATGTAATTGACAATTACCACAGTATTGGGAATATCATCACCTTTTGTCATCTTGGAGCAAGAAATTCATTTATTGCAAGGCTAATCTCACCATATGTCAACGGACAAACCCAAAATCCCCACTTCAACCACACTGGCATGGAAGCTGCAATCAAGTCTGCGGCTTGAGTTCCGGGTTCTTTTTAATTGCAATAAGACTGTAGATAGCTATTCAAGAGGATTATAAGATCTTACGTTTAGGGATTATGAAGCCAGTAAATAGGAAGACAAATAACACTGTCAAGTTAGCAGCTATTGTGCAACCAGCCAAAGCCGAAAGACGGATGCCAAGAAACAAAAAATGGATATGGATGTTAAGTGAATGGCAAAAAATGGCACTAGCTGGCCAAAGAACCTGACAAATGTGAAACGGTGTTAAAACTGCTGTACCAGGTCTCTCACGAACTATCAATATCTTTCTAGCATACAGAAATGTAAATTGCATTTTGGCATGAGTTTCGACCAAAGAATTACTGAATCTAAGGCAATCAGAACTGTCATCAATTGCTCTCAGGGAAATCAAGCATATGAAGCGGTGATAACACATAAAAACTGGAAGAGTTTTTTGTTTGGATGGTACTCACCTCCCAACCTCAGGACTGTAGCCTATTACATAATAAGTTAAAGCTGTCCAGACTGTAGCTTCCAGCAATGAGAGGGAATCTTTAAGATGGCAGCAGGGATTGAGTACGCCCATGCAGTAGAAGTGCATATCTCTTTCTTTGTAGAAAACTGTGAGTCTTGAAACAGTCATTGACAGTTCTGGTATCGCATCAACGTGAAGAATTCCAAGAGCATAGAAAAGAGCTCCCAAATAATAATTTGCATGGAGCAGATCAACATCCATCCATGTTCGTAAAAATACAGTCATGGTGATTGATGCAAGTATGAAAAGCTGCACCCAACAAACAGAAAATGTTATCATGATGGAGAAATGTACATAGATGAGATTATTTACTACATTCTGACAGTGATACATGGGTGAAGGAAGATATAAATGCCAAGCAAATCTGGATGAAGAATAAGGGCAGTGGAGGTATTCATACCAACCTGAACAGATTTGAACACATAAACAAAAGAGTTCCTTTTCATGAGAAGAAACTCTCTCTGAAGGCAAGCTTTAAAGAGTGCCCATTTAGGAAGGGAATATAAATTAAAACTTAGAGCATCCTTCCGGCCCTTGGACTCAGAGGTTGGCAGTGAAAGCTCATCATTCAGCATCTTGCGATAGGATGATTCCCTAAACATCTCACATAATTTATCGACAGAAACATAAGTGTAAGGTTCTTCATCTTGATATCAGTATTGTGCTTGATCTTTCCTCGAAATTACCTGAGTTGTAAAACATGTGGATTTACCTTCAGTCGAAAAACAATAAGAATGAAGAATCTACTAAGAGCTTTAGTAATGTGCTTGCCTCCTGGAGAAAGTTTGCAACCCCTTTTCTTTCGGGACACCTGAACCCACAACTTTCAAAAAATTCCAAAACATTACTTTTGGGCCAATGATAGACAATTTTTCCTTCAGCCATCAAGATAATGTCATCAAAGAGATCAAATATCTCTGGGGCTGACTGAAGCAGCGATACCAATATAGATGCATCAATCAAATGTGCCAGCTGCTGAAGCCAAGAAACAATCTGATAAGTAGTTGAACTGTCCAAGCCATTTGAGATTTCATCCATAAACAAAGCTTTCGCTGGGCCACCAATCATCTCCCCTGAAAATATGCAGAGACTAATTGATTCACCAAAATAACTAGTTCATCTAGAGTTTGAGTAGACTACTTTTGTTGATAGACTAAATGAATAGAACATATTTCTAAAGCCAAAACTCAAGTTAGTCCTCATCCTGAGAACAATAGCTGATAAATCATCATGCAAGTTCTTTCATTATATCCCATTCATCTTGCTAATTCAGAACTTTATATATATGCACAATCAATTTATTTTAGCTACTATCTGATCCCCAAAGTCCCTTGCATTAGTTAATTCGGAGTTCTCAAAAACAGGTTTACAGGTCTGCATGTAATTCTGAATTTACTTTTGGAAGAACTCTTGATTTTGGGAATGTTTTGCAAGAAAAGGGAAAAAACCATGTGTATTTTATAACTCATGGATCCTTAGCTGACTATTATAAAGAACAAGAAACACTCTCAACAAAATTTTAAAAAATTGGCATGAATACCTATAGTCAATCTTTTCTTTTGGCCTCCGGAGATACCTCTCCTTGTGGCATCTCCCACAATAGTATCAGCACAGATATCTAGTCCCAGAATCTGCATAAAAGGGAATCAAATATCATCTTTTATGCATTCATCGCATCTCCCAGTTAATATTTATGAACAATCTAGAAAGTTCCAAAATGAATCAAACATACTTTCAATATGTAGTCGGTTTGAGGAGTTGTCTTTTGTCCTTCAATAGAAATCGCCTGTAAAAATAAGCTACAGTTAGAACATCGTAGTATAATATAGGAAAAATGCTTGGAGAGAATTAAGAGTTTGTGAGCAACCAATGCAACCTTCCTTATTTAGATGCAGGATTTTGGTAAGAACTCTGGATAGTCTGTATTATTATTCTTCTTCAAAATTACAAGAAAAATAGACAGAGCTAACCGTGTTGTGAGAGACAGTTGGGCTATTGATAAGTTTCCATTTCGTAGGAAGTTTTTTTCTACAGATTTTAAGTTTCTAAATCCTACTAGCTAAACCAATCTCTTATTGCATCTAGATGGTATGTTCTTCACTCAAAAAGTGGAGATGAAGAAAGTATCCGTCATAACTTTGTACTAGAAATAATACTATTAGTGAAAAAGATATTCTACAGAGGAATAACAGCATAACTTGTTATGAATAGTATCTTGGTCCTTTCAGTTTGCAATTGTAAAATGGTATATACTGATCACACAATGAACAATGACCATACAGATAATTGAAAAAGTTACCTTCATGTAAGTATCTATGTCTGGATCCGGAAGAATTCCTGCAGCTTTCTCCCTTCTTATGAGCTCGCTCATAATTTCTTCAGATCAATGAATAAAGTGTCACTTTAGCAACCTTAACAGCACTAAAATTAGCATAAAATTATGTTTTTTTTTTGCGCTGGAAGGTGTACCTGTTCTGCTTCCGACACCCTGACAGCAAGTTGAAAAATCAAGTGCTTCCCTAACAGTCATTTCTGGAATATGCTGATCGTATTGACTTATGTAGACAGACGTTTTCTGGGGCACAAACTCTGTTAATATGTATCCATTGTATGAAATCTCCCCAGCAACCTATTATGAAGAGGAAAAGGAAGGAAGCCTGTTATTATTTTATACATAGAAAGTTAAGGAATCCAAATCAGGTTCTCTTCAATTTTCATTTCTGGTGTATGACTTTGGTACCGGAAGAATATAAGAATTCATAATAATTGCAAGTTTTAGGAAACTTCATCCATCACTTCTAAAATATGGGAAGCCTGATTTCCAGTGTCCGTTGAGAACCAAAAGGGTAAGCCCTGGAGAAATAATAAAATCTCTCCTGAGGCTAAATTGGTAGATTCACCTAGAACTATAAAACCTTCAGTGTTTTAACATTGCGCTGTGTCGTCAAATTAATTACTTACAATCCAAAAACTACTAATAGTACCATGAGAGCTCTAAGAGCCATCAGAATGAGCATCTTTAGTACAGTAATGCAGTTTCCAAGCTAGGGTAGACAAGTAAAATTATAAGCAATGATCACTTTAGTCTGAGCATGAAGGACTTCACCAATACTGACTCATCTTAGAAAAATCACAATGTTAATTATGTTTCATCCAGAAGGTTTTGCAACAATATAAGGGAAGAGCAGAGAAAGTAGTGGACCTGAAGAGATTTGCTTAAATTTCCTGAAAGTGCTTTCAATAATGTTGTCTTCCCACAGCCAGGAGGACCTAGCAATAGAGTCAGCCTGCGTTATGAACATGCCTGATTTGTAGTAAATTATCCAATCATCTGGTTCAATGTTGAGAAAAGTTTTGTGCATGTCTATGATCTCAATATGAAGCTTATAAAGCATTAGACAACCACATTTTGCATGGACAAGTTTAGCAATTTAGACTGATGGACCTCCTTAATTCATTGAAAACCTTATCATAGATCATGAATGGTGGATTATATATATGTTCTCAAATGTAGCTGCAGAATTTGGAACAGACTGAGTTTAGCATTCAAATTTCAACCATTCTAACCAATTTTAATGGCTCTAAGTGATGAAAATTAAAGTCTTTGTCTTATCAGAGAGAAACAACAGTTGAGTGTTGATGGCTTAAGCCCTGAAAATCTAGATTGAGGCAATCAACATATGAAGATGTGGTTATTTGGCTTCAACTCATTCCTTCTTCATAGAAAATCAGACCTTCTGCAGGCCTGTCAGCATAATTGCGTGCTTGTTTTCTTCCATAATTTCCTATTTGACTGCTGTTGCTAGTACTAAGCTATACCTAAAATCATCTTATGTTATTTCATTGAGCAGGCAAAGCTTCCTACTGAGCACAAGGTTAATCATGAGTTAGATGCAAGATGTTTTTCCAGTCAGGACACAGTATGCACAGATGCCACAATCATTCAAGCAGTATACTTAGAAAGGTGACCGAGAAGATTAAGAAAGAACCAGTTACATGGCAAGATTTGTTGTACATCCCGGCTTAAATACAGATTAATAGGGTCAAAGGGGCCTGTTGCTGTTCCTTTGTCGATCATTATAAGCAAGTTGATTTTTTTTTTTTAACTCAAAAAGCACGTTGATTTATACATTAGAAAAAACATTATTATAAGGAAATTTTAAGGGAAATACAGGGAGGAAAAAGAAAAAGATAGCAGAAAGAGACTCTTCTGACAAAGGGTTTAGAAATTCATGGCGATATAACCATTTACTGATACAAAAGCGTAAAAATGAGAAGACTTATGGCTGCAGAATCTTAATTTCCCAGAAGACACAGACAGAAGAACTATTAGGAAAAGTAGAAACATCCTTACTTGTCCATCCTTTCTCTAATTTGCTGCAGTAGTCGAAGATTGTCATGCTCAACATCTCTAATTAACTTCTCAATCAACAAATGTTTCTGTGGCGCAGAAAGCTCAGTAACATCAACCACCCGTAGCTGTTTCCTTTCCGCATTGGCTTCACTGCCAGTCTTGTCATCAAATAAAGACCATCTCAGCCGTTCAACAGTAGGCAGTCTCTCAATTACAGCCCACTGCTTCGCAGATTCTTCATCGAGATTACCACTCCTTTCAGAACCCAATGACAAATTACGGCCGGCATCATTATTTTGATTCTGGGATGACTTAACCATACCATTTCCAATTGTTGAGAGCTCAATTCTTTGGGATTCTACATCATCCCCACAATGCTGTTGAGCCATAGCACAAAACCCTTTACAGCTATGACGTTCAGCAGCAATTCATATTGAGATTCACCAAGAACTGTTCAAGACAAGACAACGCATGAATTTCTTTTTTCAAAAAAAAAAAAAGAAGAAGAAGAAGAAAAATAACTACACCCCTTCATTGTTATTGATTTAACCGGGAAAAAGCGGCAATATTATGCTAGGAATACAAGTTTCGAAAAAAAACAAAATAAGAATTTTTACTCAAGCATCCATGATTGGGGCTTGCTAACTCACTTGGTTTGCGTAAATTCTTAGCTGGCAGTCACGTTACAATGCAGCAATTTTGTTAGCATATGCAGCTGATATTTAACCAACTCCGCCGTCATATTTTCCCAGTCTATCACTCTCTATTTAATAAGCAGGGAGGGGAAATGGACCAGGGCTATAGACAATGGTCCATGGAAGTAATCATGAACTTTAGCAGCAGAAGAATATGATTTTCAACGACCAAGTGTCCATTGACATTGACTGGCCAGACTTCCGGAAAGAATCCTGGAGCAGATTTTCTGTAGTAATAATATCCATAATTGACACCCCACTATATTAGGCGTTTACAGATAGTGGAAAAGTTCCCCAAATCCTACGTCCACGCCAACAATGGAATAGTTGCCCATATCTTATCTCCATGCCAATAATCAGGAAACTACTTGCAAAAGGCATTGTTGCCAAGATTCTCACTGTTCAGTCCCGCGCATGAGAAATTTGACATGAGCGAACAAAGTTGCTTGAATCCAAATGTCGGCCTAAGAAGGGGTGCCTGGAGCGTGGGTTTGAAAAGAGGGGAAATGGGTTTGATAGGATTCTTACCGCCTGGTTCAAAGGAAGGAATGGAATGAATACAGTAATTTTCATTACCCAAGTTGGGGAAATCCGCATACCCTCCATAATTAGGGGAATGAGCGCCAGAAATCTAAAATTGAAGTTCCATTTCCCCTTCGCATTTCCTTTTGCTGGCCAAGGGTTTCCAATCGAATCCCTCAACTTTCGTCCTTCATTTCCCAGCTTTTTGTTCTTCCATCTTGTCTTCCATTTTCGCCATTTTCGTTTTCCATTTCGTTCCTTCATTTTCGTTCTGCATTTCCAGTCCTCCATTTTCGTCTCATCAGTCCTCCATTTGAGTCCGGCATTTTCGTCCTCAAGCAACAAATTGTGGCAGCATCATCCAATTTCGTTCTCGGCCCATCCTCCAAGCGGGAAGTCAACTCCCTCCGCCACGAAGCCAGTGAAGAACTTGCCTAGGTGAGCTACCAAACTCAACCGAAGCCACAAGCAAAAAATCGGTAGCCCAAACCCACCAAGTCCTCCATTTTCGACATTATCATTTTTTTTATTTGGATTTTCGAGTGTCAATCCTTCAGTTTACCGTTCCCCTTCATTTTTTTCAGGAATCTCGAGCTTGTAACGATCGTTGTGTGTGCTTGACTTTGGAGGATATTTTTTTTTATCTTTTTTGGGTAATTTTCTGTTTTGGTAATTTATTAGATTTTTACTGGTATTTTTTGGTATTTTTTCTGGTATTTTGTTGGGTATGTTTATGTTCTGGATTTTTTTTTCTGGTTATTGTTTTTGCTATGTTTATGTTCTGCAATTTTTCTGGTATTTGTTCTGGGAATGTTTATGTTCTGAATTTTGCTGTTCTGTTTTTTTCCTGGTTTCTTGCTGTTGAACACAAAAGTGTCTGGTTTAAGTCCAGAGATTTGCATCTCAGTCAGAATTGCCTCACATCTTTGCACATTGCCTGTTTTTTAATAGGCTGAAATAAGTAGCATGTATGATTTCATGGTTGGTGAAATCCCTAGTAGTTTCATTTCTTCAAAACAGCTTCTGCATTTGTAAAAGAAACAAGCGAGATCCAAAATAAAATGATTTGAAAGTTGAGAAACATTCAAGATAAAGAAAGTATACTGTTGATCTACAGAATTTCGAAGTTGAGTACAACGATCTCGAAGAAAATCTGTTTTTAAAACTTTGGTGGTTCCCCTATAACTCGATCATACTATATATGTAGTAAACGAACACATAATCAGCGTAGGCATTTGCCAAAGCAACTATATCAGGAACAACATTACTCCTCATGACAGATTGGGAATGCTATTGCCTGATGTTATAATTGTGTTCATGGAATATGCATCAATACTGAATGTATGTATATCAGGACTTCCTCATTGCAGTTATGGATAATCATGCGTGTTCTGATGCTAGTAATAATTTCCCAATTTTCTGTAAAAGATTAAAAAAACCTATACCTTCCTCTCAAACATTTATCTTACTGCAACAATTTAGTGGAGGGAATTGTTTGGATCCTTGGACGGTCGGACATGCATATTATATATTTTTGGTCAGTTGCTTTTTAAACATTACTATTGTTCAAAAAGGATGCACAACAATGTTGTCATACTGGAAAGATGAAGAGGTCGAAGCCTTGGTTAATGCTTTAGAAGAACTAGCTTCTGATCCGTTGTGGAAAGTAGATGGGGGATTCAAGAGTAATTATATGGGTGAAGTACACAGGATACTGTTGCGGAAGATCCCTAATTTTGATAAGGAAGTCAATCCGCACATTGACTCAAAGATCAAATGGCTAAGAACCAAGTATAATTCAATTTCTGAAATGTGCATGCAAAGTGGCTTTCAGTGGGACGATGTTGAGCATAAGATCAACTGTGAGAAGCAATGGTTTGATGAATGGTGCATGGTATGAGCATCTAACTTCTTATATTATTGGGTTCTTAACATGGTCCATTCGTGCCTTGCTTTGGTTTCAACTATTTCTTGCATAATGTATTCTAACAATATTGGATCAATGCTATATTTTTAGCTTCTAAAGTTATTTATACTGTGTGTGTTCTTAAATTTTTTGTCGTGTAGAATCACAAGAATGCTAGTGGACTGTGGAATTTCAAATTCCCTTATTTGCGCAAATTGGACTTGGTGTGGGGTAGGGACAGGGCCACAGGCCTTAGAGCTGAAGATATAGCTCGAGCAAGTGTTGATTCTAACCCCACAAATGATTTTCTGGTTTGTTCTTCTTCTGATAGTGAAGGAGAATTTGGATTGGATTCTGATGCACAAGGATCTCCAGGGAGTTCATCAAGTGTTCACACATCAAAAAAGCGCAAGAAACTCTGGCCAAGAAGGGAAAGTTTTTACAACAAAAAACCAACAAAACTTCAGCATACTATTGATGCGGGGTTAGGCCAATTTACTGCTAAACTTAAGTCCATTTGCAATGCAATGTCCATAGAGTATGCCTCAGCTGCCAAAAATTTAACCACAGAGCCTAAGGTTGCATTCGTGCCAGATGAGAAAATGCAAGAGGTAATTAATGAACTTATTAATCTTGACATGTCTTCATTGGATGTTGGTAGGGCTGTTGAAGTTTTTGGTATTGATCCAAATAAAGTTCGTACTTTGTTTTTGTTGCCAAGTCATTTGAGAAAATCTTATGTGCTTGGGATTCTTTCTCCACCTGCTAATCCATGAATCAAGTGTTGGAGTATATTCTTTTGGTATATAAGCTTTTGGTAATTAGTATATATTTTGAGATGTCAGTGATATTATGTAACCAGGTTATTTTGTAATACTTAGCTTTTCTGTAACTATAATATTGTATTTAGGTGTGGATTTGGTGCCTTGTTTTGTTAACCTGGTTATTATGCACCATTGAACTTATTGGAGTGTAACTAGCACTGGATGATGTATGCATCTTATTTTTAACTCTTATGTTTGAAGTGATGAAGAAGTTTGATATGGATAGATACTCTTAAATTTTTTTTTTGTTTTCACAAAAGTATGGGTGTGGAAAGTAGCTAACATAGGATTGATTATAGCGTTTGAGACTAGAGAATGGACAGGTTGAAAAATGAGATATTTTTGCTTTCGCTGGCAACTAATGTAATCCCTCAACATGCACCAAAATATAGATTTAATTATTGAGGCCGGCTTGCACACCTGTTCTTTTTTTCTATGATGAAGCATTGAAGCTGTTAATCAACAATCACCCCTCGAGGGTCAAAGGAATCTTATTCACCCTTTGTGACCAATCACATGAAAGATCAAAAGTGATTTTCATTATTGTTGTTCTATCAATCTTCGACTTTTGTATGGCATTTGATATTTCTTCACGAGAAAATTCCACTAGGAATAATAGTATATGTCAAGTGTGAACAACGAAATAAAATGCATTATAGTAGTCACTCTCAATGAAACATTTACCTAAGAAGAAAAAATCTTCTCTTCTCCAACATTTGTCAGTCATAACCTGCTCAAACCCGTCCTTAAAAGTGGGGTGAGGGAGATGAGACCAAGATAATTAAAATATCATAATTAAATATAATTAATAAAAAAATTTATATTACATTATGCATGAGAATACAAAATAATAAAATTAAAATATTACATTATTAATACCATAATTTATTAGTAATTATAGAATATTTATTATTCTATAATTAGTCTTTTTTTAGTTAGTAAAGAATATTTATTAGTAATTTAGTAATTATAGAATAAAATAAAACAAAAATTAACTAGTTTTTTCATTTCTAAAGATTTTGAAAACCAACCAACAGGCATGAGAATATGAAATAATAAAATTAACATATTACATTATTAATACCATATTTTTTTTAGTTATTAAAGAATATTTATTAGTAATTTATTAGAATATTTATAAAATATTTATTAGTAATTTAGTAATTATTTAATAAAATAAAATAAAAATTAACTAGGTTTTCATTCCTAAAGATTTTGAAAACCAACTACCATTATTAGTAATAATTCCCATTCCCCAACCCAAACCAAACCAACCACCATCATTGATAATTATTCTCATTTCCCAACACAAACCAACCAGCAGAATTATAATGAAAGAACTCACTATCATTCCTAACTACTATTATTTCCATTACATTTCCCATTCTCCCACACGAACTAGGCGCCCCCTAAGAAGGAAATTTTGTCAGCCTATACATAACGAATGTTGGTCCCTCATTTTAGAAATTCATGCTCCCTTCATCCCTTTAAAAGTCTGTACAATTGAAATTTTTTAAATACAAAAAATTTAATATATTGTTAAAATAATTTTATACTTCGTTAATTATCACACAAAAACAGTTCACTTTGAAATTTTTCTTGTCCCAAAAAAAGAAAATAGTTCGCTTTTAAATTAAAATTTTAAAATATTTTTACTAATAATAAGTATGTATAGTCAAAATTAAAAAGGAATGATAAGAATGTAAAATTTTACATTTAGTAATCCATTAAATAAGTTGTATCTAATAACTAATAAAAAATTATATCTTAACTAAAGTGAATTTTTTTTTTTTGGGAACAGATAGAGTATTTTTTATTTTTATTTTTTAATTATAATCTACATAATTATTATTAGTAAGACTAAGAGTGTCAAATTTTTTTTTTTTTTGAGATAAAGAAATATTTTGAAAGTAATTTTTTTTTTGAAATAGAATTAAGTATTTCATTATGATTACTTGTATAATAGTGCATAGTGTAGGTGCTTAAAAAATGGGATGATTTCTATCAAAGCTTATTAAGATACCAAATTATTATAAAAGAAGAAATATTTATGAAATTATTATTAAGGGTGTGACAATAACTATAATAATTTAAAGAATTTCATCATTACAACTCTATCTTTAATTTATCTAAAACAAAGACTATGTCAATTCTCTATTAATCTACTTCCACCTATCCAAACAATCTAGTTTTAAAATTTTTATTTATTTCAAAAAAAGTTTACTTTCGAAGTAAATTATATAAGACTTACACTTAAAAAGTAAGAATAAAAAAAGAAAATAATACATTTAATGGTGTATTAAAATTTTATATCTTATCTAAATTGGGATTAAGATTTCAAAGAAACCCTAATTTGATAGGGCCAAAGGGACTTCTGCCACGAAGAGTATTCCTTTCTACCTATTTTAGAATAAGGCCTTATTCGATAAAGGCACCTAATATCACTTCCTTGTTCCCCTGCCCTTTAGAATTAGGTCTCTGAAACGAGCCTAATTTGATAAGAGCCATCGTGTTGCATGATACTTTATCAATTCAAACAATAAATTCACTTTAAGATAAATTAAAATATACTTCTTTTTTTTTTGGAAGTAAAGAGTATAATTTTCCAATCTTATTATTATTTTTTTTGTGTGTACCTTAGCCAAAGTGAATTTAAAATGAAGAGAATATAATTCTTTAACCCTAATTTTCTTTCGTCAGTACACAGAGCTTGCAGACGTAAAATGTATTTGTAACAAAGAAGGTTGTAAGATCAAAAAGGAAAAGGAAGCATTTAACAAACGAATCGACAATAAAATGCGCATCCAATTGCTTTCGCATGCATTTTCTTTTATCTAAAGGAATTAAGCAAAACTTGATGATGATAAATTGATAATGGATTATCTTTGCCGGTTGGATTAGGAAGGAAAGAAAGAAAGAAAGAAAAAGCTGTCTTTGCATCCTTCTTCTTTTTTATGAGAAAAGTTGAAGAATTTCCTCCATGGATAAGAACCACAATGTTAATGGCCTTTCAGAAGAACAGAGATCTGAATCATAAGTGACAACATGTGATGTTCAAGAGAAATTAATTTTATGTGATCTTTTTCAAAATATGATAATAGGTGAATTTCAAAAGAGAGTAATTTTGGGTGATTTTCACGTGAGATTAATTTGGTTTATAGGGTGATGAAGCTCTCAATGGATTTATTTACAGCCCACCGCAATGCAGGGCATGCAGTTTCTTCATCAACACTTTCCTCCCCTCCATCACTCAATTCCGAGCTTCTCCGGTAACTGCAGCCTACATTCTTTGGATGATTTGGAAAAGCCAGAATCTTTGGGTTTTTCAATGTAAATGGAAGGAAGAGAAGGAAGTTGTAGAGATGGTGAGGCATGCTTGGCTGGAATCTCAACAAGCAAACATGATCGCTTAGTAAGCTAGGATCACGAAATCGATCAGTGGCTAATTAGTAAATAGATAGTGGAACACGGAACACGACAGTAAGGTAGTGGTCATTCTAACTTATTTTTGTATTCTTTATTTGGTTAGCATTGCTGCTAATTTTTCTGTGGTGTACTTTTGTGAGTTTGAGGGTCGAATTTTGACATATTGTCAATTAGTCTTAACCATATCTTGAACTAAGGAGAGTCTAATTGTAGGGGACATTGAATGTAATCTTTAACTTTTAACAAGTTAATACAATTATTGAACTTTAGTTCAAAAAAAAAATGCAGCTAAGACGCTGCAACCACAATCTGATACTTCTTCCCAAATCTACCGGCTCCACTCTTATTGATTATGTATCATCCCTGCTGACTAATTGAGCCATATTCTACAAACTTCTTCACTGCTTTAGACCTGCATTTACTAGTTAAAAAACACACGCAAACCTCCAGATGTTAGCAAAATGTTATCGCCAACAATTTCAAAATGTAATTTTACGCTTTCTAATATATTTTTGTGCGTTTCAATATATCTTTTATCTTACAATCACTATTTCAAAAAGTGCAAAAATACGTTTTGCAATGCAATCTATACACTTGAAGATGGTATTTATCTTCACTGGTTAAAATCCAAGATGATATTTTGGTTCACTTGGAGCTAGAATGAACGTTTCCCATAATACAAGTTTGCGTCTCGAGACTTCCACTGCATCATTCAGTCTTTTCCACCCCTTGTATGGAGAAAGACCAATGCCTATCACCTTAGACCATCAAATTCAGCTTTTACTATGTTAAGCATTCCATTATTGTAATCATTATGCAACTTGTTTATTCCTTTGCCAATGGAATCATACATTTGACTTTTGATCATTAGAAACATTCATAATATTACAGGGTCGAGGGCTGATGGTGAATGTTACGTGCAAAACCGTTTAAACGTCGGGGTTACTCTTACTCATTCTTTCCTCCATATTATTATTTGGATTTGATGATGGGTTTTAATCGCTGAAGTCCACAAAATTGAATAAAGATGGCAGAATTCAGCAATAAAATTAAAATCGGCATATTTCAAGGAATTCGATGCCATGCAAATCCAACAAGAAATGTCAGTGCACTCAACTACATTATAGTTAGATTATTTCCCTTGAATTTCTCAGTCGACCCGTTCTCTTGTTTAGATTAGCTCGGCATATACTAATGCTGCATAACACGAGAAAAGAGATGAAAATGGTGTGGAAGAACAAAATTTGTGGAAAAAAAGATTTATATTATTTGGACCAAAAATTGTACAAGGCTGAATGGAAATTAGGCAGGGCAGGGCTCTTGGGGCCAAATAAAGCGTATGGATTATGTCCAAAAATTTTGGCCACAAAAGTTACTGAAATATGATCCTCCTGGATCTCGGGTAACTATTAGGAGCAACAATTGGCAAGAAATGGATGGGATTTAAATGGGAAGAAATTATTGGGAATGGAAAAGGTAATTTTCATTAAATTTTATAGTTGGGTAAGAATGAAATTTAATAAAATTAGAATTTTTCAATTTTTATTGAAATCCTATTAAAATTTCCCCTTGAAAATTAAATAGTTGTCATTAGTAGTTGAACCGTCAGCATGCCTATTAGATTCTGATCAAATTTCAACAACTATGTCGAAATCTATCCAGTTAGTGGTGGTTGACAGTAGTCTATCGATGGCTGTCATGATTTAATTTTTTTAAAAAAAATTGTTTATTAATAATAGACATAAATATATTAAAAAGTAAAAAAAATTAAAATTATCATTGCTATTCTATTGACACATAAATATCAGCAGTAAGTAAATACCAACTTTTGTTCATCATATATTTGTGAAAATCACGCTTTTTTGTAGGAAAAAAAAATCACTTTTTTTATCTGTACTTATAAAAATCGCGATTTTTAAGAATTTATCATGGACAATTTTCACTTCAAATATCATTCTTTCATAGTTAGATGAACAAAATTTGGAATACATTGTGAATGTCAATGCCGCACTTCCATGACTCTCCTGGATCAGATTGAGGTCTTGTTGGTGCAGTAAAGCACCAAGTCAATACGGAACGAATATATCTTCTTCTACTTTTGCACCATTCTTGTGTTTATTTCCAGTAAGTGCACCAAGTCAATACGGAACGAATATATCTTCTTCTATTTTTACACCCTTCTTGGGTTAATTTCCAATTGGCCACAATCCATAACAAGAATAAATTTGGAATTTGGAAGTAAAACGTACTTTTTGGGGCAAATCACCAGCTGCTGCTGGTCAATTTTCCAGTAAAAATGAACATGAAATGAATTCTCCAATAAAAATGAACATGAAATGATGGTTAATCTACTTCACATTTGATAGGTGACAAATTCAAGGTGTGATTTTTGGAACGTTGCTAAAGTCCGCCCAAATTGTCCCCCACTGTGGGTGATTATTATTGTACGATTTTGGTGAACAATACTTTTTTTTTTCTCTATTTATTAGGGCTTTTATCTCTATTTAATAAGATTTTCTTCTCTACGTTGGAGGTATTGTGGAACTAACACTAGTTTGGTTGTAGGGACTATCAATGTATCAAACAGCATCACAAAATGCATAGGGTGAGAACTAAGAACTTACAGCTAGTTTCTTTCATCGTATCTAGTTTGAGATGCACAACTCGTGGCCATCACTTTAGGACGCTAGGTTCTTACATTTTTGTTTGATTTCTTTTATATAGTAAAATATCTATGCAACTTGTCATAGACTCGCTAGCATTACACTCAAGTGAAATAGTAGTTTTGCACTACTATCACATTTTCTTTCATGGCTATTATATTAGACCATGGAGCTCCTGTAGCTTCTCTTAACTACTATCTGTACAGTTTTGACAAATTTGTCAATAAATATACCTCTCATTTTTTGAAAAAAAAAAAAAAAAGATAAGTGACATTATAATATTGTATTTTGGCAGAAAAAAAAACATCTCAATCCAAAAGTGTGGCGTTTCACTAAACGAACACTTACACATTACGTGTAACTGCACTTTTTAAAACTTAAAAATCAATAAGATCACTCCTTAAACTACAACCATTAACTCATAAGTAAGAAAACAAAATACTTTCACTATATTTTCTTTTTCTATCAATATTGGCTCAAAGCATTAAGGTGGTCTTAAAAATAAAACAATTTCGCGTTTATTATTCCCGATTTTTTTTTTTACAGCACTAATTTTAGGTGAAGCATAACGCGAAGCCAGCTGATGACTTGACAGCACTGAACCGAGAGAGTACTATACTATTGGGTTTGGATTTAGGACGTGAATGAATGGAATTTTTATAAATTAACTGTATTTTCTTAATGGTAACAAAATTTGGATAATTAATACACAAACAAGCGTTCACCGATGTTGGAAATTCAGCTTTCCAAGAAAATAAGCAAACATAGTTGCAAAAGCGACCGGATATTGCAGCAATACAAAGGCCACAATAGGTAATCGATCATGCTTAAACCCATAGTAGTCTCTCACAAAGGCTGCTGGGGTTGAGGTTTGGCCAAACACAGTGACCTCTTCATGGATGTCTCCATATTGTGAAGTAATCAAACCATTCAGTGCCCAAGAAGAAGGTATTAAATAATACAACCAAATCCACCATTTGGGAATTCTCTGCATGTGGGAAATAACGGGATATTGTTAGCATTTTACAACACAAACATTTAGAAATGCATCACTGTTTGAATTTAAATCCAAAGATTACCAAATTCGACTTCTATATACATTAAAAAGTAGATTATCATCTTATTTTGCATTTTATATATTTGAGATAACTTTCCTATTCCCAATCATTACATGGGCGATAATAATTTATGTTCGAGTTTCGATATGCTTACCACACGGGGAACCCAAAAGCCACCGAACAAGTTGAACATTGTGTAAGAAGCTGATAGCACAATTGATGCAAGAGGAAGGGTGGATGTAATGGAAACCAGTAGCATACCCCAGTAATTGAAGTATAAACATGTACAGAATATGACATAGAAGTACCACAGAAACTTGGAGGCTGACCAATAATAACCAGTCATTGAATATGATGCAATTGAAAATGCTAGTGATTGGGCAAAACTGTATGGAATCTCAATCACAACCTGCAAAATCAATGCCAACAATTCAATCACAGGACCACTTGACATAAATCTGTCATAGCCTACAGAAGCTGTGATACAATTGGAAAAAAGATTAATCATAAGGCAATCAAAGAAGGCTTTAGTATCATGAATAAGTTCTTATGTACAAAAGTCTATCATATGTAGCACAAAGCGTACAATTACTATGCCTTGTAGTTTATACCTGGGCAGCAGCATAAGCCCAAGAAGAGTACATTCCCGCAAATCTTTCCCGGTAGAAGACGGTTCGTTCTCTGCTGACGTTCGGTAAAACTGAAGAAGAATTGTTTACACCACAGAAGATTAGGGTGACGAGCATTGATCCAAATATGTTGAATAGACTCTGTTGATTATTCCTGTAAAATGAACATTAACAACACCGTTAGAAGATGAAGGGTTGAAAAGTTGGGTGGTGAATGCTTGTTAATTCGAGGATAATGAACCAACGTGTGACAAATTAGCCATCACTCCCGAGTCCTGAGCATAAATAAAATCCAAGAACAAGGAAACAACCATATAAATAGTTTGCTGATATGATCATTACTTTAGGGTGAATATCAGTATATTCTACTCACAGTTTTTGCCCTTGATTCCAAAAAAGTCCTCCAAAGAGCAGGCCTCCCATAGTCATGAGGATGAAGCGAGTCAGATTATACGAGGGGCTTCTCCAGTAAGACAAGTGTTGTTTCCATAGGCAAGCTTTGAACTGTCCCCAAGTATTTTGTGAAAAGCAAGATGAAAATTCCAGAACTTTTGAACCAGGAGCAGGAGTACTCAACCTCTTTACAATGTCTTTGTTCTTCCTACAACCAAGCCACCAGTTAACAAAACTTCCCCTGAAGATCAGACAATATACCATATTCATTGTCCTACATCTTTCACTTGATGAAGTTGAGGGCATTTTTAGTTGTTATCGTATACATAAACAAGCTCAATTACTTTAGTAGCAAAAAATTGAGGAAGAAATGTCATCTAAAATCAAGGCTTATGCCTTCCTACATTGTGATCTGTGAATTTAGATGCTGTAGAATAGGAAATATTATGACTTGGTACAGTAACTTTCGGGTATATCTACAATACGGTTACTTCCCAGCTTGTCCTTTATTCAAAACTGTTGTTCTGTGAGCACTCTTTATCCTAACCCAAAGCCTACAAAATGATTGATCATATCCCACAAGGGTCATTTCCTTGCAAATTCAGAATTAGCAGGAAATATAACAACTGAAGAATCAAGAAAGTATTCAATTAGCACTTACTCGTAGAGAGGAGAATTTCTATAGATCAGAGAAAAGACTACTCCGAGTTTCACTTCAGAAGCAGCAGAAGTGACCTCTAATATCCATGTTGCTGGATTATAATTTCCTTTTATCTTTGGCACACCATCAACACCCTATTAGAAATAAGGCAACTTAGACGTGAGAAAATAAGTGCTTGATATACATATGATTTAAAGATCACACCTGGAGTAAAATAGATGTGGTATGGAACTAAAGTACGATATACTGTAACATGGAACTTACCTCAAAATACTTGATCACTTCACTTGAACGCTTACCCAATGGTCCAAAATAGATCATTTTCCCCCCAGTTTTCAACAAAATAAGCTAAAAAAATTATCAAGGAAAATTACAAGACATGCCAATACGAAAATCATTATATCAGTTAGAAATTCTCTTTGCAAGTGGACACTGTTCCAGATTACTTGTCATTTTATCAGTTCTTGATCACAGCCTACCTCATCAAAAGCTTCAAATATGTCAATGCTTGGTTGGTGGATAGTGCAAACAATTGTTCTCCCTGTATCAGCCACATTCTTCACCGCTCGCATTACAATTGCAGCAGCTCTTGCATCCAATCCAGTTGTAGGTTCATCCATGAAAATTATGGAAGGGTTAGCTACTAGCTCCACAGCAATTGTAAGTCGCTTGCGTTGCTCAGTTGACAAACCACTAACACCCGGCATGCCTACTAAAGAATATTTGATACCATCAAGCTCAATCGTGTGAAGCACTTCCTTCACAAATTCCTGAAGAGATGCCACAACCTTCTAAATAAATAATTTGCGCATGGAGAATCTAAGAGGGAAGGAAATTCTCATGCTTTAAGAAGGCATACATATTTAGTTTTTGAGTCAATATCAGGATGAAGGCGAAGCCAAGCGGAGAAAATAAGCGACTCTTCCACTGTAATTTGAGGAGAGTGTATGTCTACTTGTTCACAGTAACCTGATACCCGAGCAAATGTCTTTTGTACTTTAGGGTAGCCTCCAATTCGTATTTCTCCTTCCATTGCACCAACAGTTTTCCTACCGGAAAGAACGTCAAGTAGAGTTGTTTTGCCAGCTCCAGTTACACCCATAAGGGCAGTAAGAATTCCAGGTTGAAATGCACCTGTAATATCACAAAGAAGTTGTAGTTTTTTCTGGTTGAAGCCATGCTCCTTCATTGCCTGAGAAGAAAGGAAAATAAATATATGAATGCTTTGGTCTAAATACATTATTTCACTCAATGCCTATTTAAGGTTTTGTTGCTTGATTACCATGGGGGTATCAACATAGTATTGCACATCTTGAAACACTACGGTCAGAGGTTCGAAAGGTAAAACCATTGTTTCTGCAATAATACATTTTTTAGTGCCGACAGAATTCAGAACAAATTGGATACTATGGTTCCAAGGAAGTATAAGGAAAACAAAAATGTCCAACCTTTACAGGATTTTGGAACTTTTCTGAATGTAGAATTGGTTGACTCTTCCTCTGAATGAACTATGGTCAAGAATTGATTGGTTTCTTGCATTTGGGAGAGTTTTTCCCTTGAGATGATGGCCCTATAACCAGGAGCTGCAAAATGAGAAGTGAATAAGAACTCATACATTGTCTATGAATTCCATCAGACTTGATCGGAATGGTAAGCTTACCCTCCATGAAACTTAAAGCGAGAATGAACCCAATATTGAACAATATAGTAAATCCAAACAAAGCACTCAGTGAAATCCAGTAAAGATACCCGCCAAAGTTCAAACCATGTCTTTCAAGCACTTCTTGCCCTGTAGTTTTGTTGGCTGGAAGCATCTGAATTCCAGAAGAAGAGCCAACCACCAAAACCAAGAAAATTTACACTTAGTTGAGTAAAACCATTAATGACAGGGAATGAATCAACCTTTAATCAAAAAGCAGCTTCTCAACTGGAGAATAATTTTAGATTGTTCGATGTCAAAGAATTACAAACAAGCATAGAGACAAAAAGTAAAAGCCGAAACAGATTTATACACTTGTTGTGGAACAGTGCTATTTATTTATTTTTGTATCTTCCAAGTTATACTGAACACCTTGTACAAGAAAAGGAAGATTGTGTGATCAGTTAGCATATGGAGGTGATTAGCAGCGTCATTTCCTATCCCAACTATTGATTTAAGCTTGCATTAAAGCAACTAATTATCCAAGAAACTGATTTCGGCCTTTGTCATGTTCAGCTAGAAAATGTAATTGACAATTACCGCAGTATTAGGAATATCATCACCTTTTGCCATCTTGGAGCAAGAAATTCATTTATTGCAAGGCCAATCTCACCATACGTCAACGGACAAACCCAAAATCCCCACTTCAACCACACTGGCATGGAAGCTGCAATCAAGTCTGCTGCTTGAGTTCCTGGTTCTTTTTAATTGCAATAAGACTGTAGATAGCTATTCAAGAGGATTATAGGATCTTACGTTGAGGAATGATGAAGCCAGTAAATAGGAAGACAAATAACACTGTCAAGTTAGCAGCTATTGTGGAACCCGCCAAAGTCCGACAGACAGATGCCAAGAAACGAAATATGGATATGGATGTTAAGTGAATAGCAAAAAATAGCACTAGCTGGCCAAAGAACCTGAAAAATGTGAAACGGTGTTAAAACTGCTGAACCAGCTGTCTCGTGAACTATCAATATCTTTCTAGCACACAAAAATATCAATTGCATTTTGGCATGAGTTTCAACCAAAGAATTACTGAATCTAAGGCAATCAGAACTGTCAACAATTGCTCCCAGGGAAATCAAGGGTATGAAGCAATGATAACACACATAAAAAATGGAAGAGTTTTTCGTTTGGATGGTACTCACCTCCCAACCTCAGGACTGTAGCCTATTACATAATAAGTTAAAGCTGTCCAGACTGTAGCTTCCAGTAATGAGATAGGAATCTTTAAGATGGCGGCAGGAATTGAGTACGCCCATGCAGGGTAGAAGTGCATATCTCTTTGTTTGTAGAAAACTGTGAGTCGTGAAACAGTCATTGACAGTTCTGGTACCGCATCAACATGAAGAATTGCAAGAGCATAGAAAAGAGCTCCCAAATAATAATTTGCATGAAGCAGATCAACATCCATCCATGTTCGTAAAAATACAGTCATAGTGATTGATGCAAGTATGAAAAGCTGCCCCCAACAAACAGAAAATGTTATCATGATAGAGAAATGTACATATATGAGATTAATTACTATATTCTGACAGTGATGCATGGGTGAAGGAAGATATAAACGCCAAGGTAAATCAGGATGAAGAATAAGGGCAGTGGAGGTATTCATACCAACCTGAACAGATTTGAACACATAAACAAAAGAGTTCCTTTTCATGAGAAGACACTCTCTCTGAAGGCAAGCTTTAAAGAGTGCCCATTTAGGAAGGGAATATAAATTAAAACTTAAAGCATCTTTCTGGCCCTTGGACTCAAAGGTTGGCTGCGAAAGCTCATCATTCAGCATCTTGCCATAGGATGATTCCCTAAACATCTCGCATAATGTATCAACAGAAACATAAGTGTAAGTTTCTTCACCTTGATACCAGTATTGTGCTTGATCTTTCCTCGAAATTACCTGAGTTGTAAAACATGTGGATTTACCTTCAGTAGAAAAACAATATGAATGAAGAATCTACTAAGAGCTTTAGTAATGTACTTGCCTCCTGGAGAAAGTCTGCAACCCCTTTTCTTTCGGGACACCTGAACCCACAAGTTTCAAAAAATTCCAAAACATTACTTTTGGGTCCATGATAGACATTTTTTCCTTCAACCATCAAGATGATGTCATCAAAGAGATCAAATATCTCTGGGGCTGACTGAAGCAGCGATACCAATATAGTTGCATCAGTCAAATGTGCCAGTTGCTGAAGCCAAGAAACAATCTGATAAGTAGTTGAACTGTCCAAGCCATTTGAGATTTCATCCATAAACAAAGCTTTCGCTGGGCCAGCAATCATCTCCCCTGAAAATATGCAGAAACTAATTGATTCACCAAAATAACTAGTTCATCTAGAGTTTGAGTAGACTACTTTTGTTGATAGACTAAATGAATAGAACATATTTCTAAAGCCAAAACTCAAGTTAGTCCTCATCCTGAGAACAATAGCTGATAAATCATCATGCAAGTTCTTTCATTATATCCCATTCATCTTGCTAATTCAGAACTTTATATATATGCACAATCAATTTATTTTAACTACTATCTGATCCCCAAAGTCCCTTGCATTAGTTAATTCGGAGTTCTCAAAAACAGGTTTACAGGTCTGCATGTAATTCTGAATTTACTTTTGGAAGAACTCTTGATTTTGGGAATGTTTTGCAAGAAAAGGGAGTATATTTTATAACTCATGGATCCTTAGCTGATGATTATAAAGAACAAGAAAAACACTCAACAAAATTTAAAAAAAAAATTGGCATGACTACCTATAGTCAGTCTTTTCTTTTGGCCTCCGGAGATACCTCTCCTCATGGCATCTCCCACAATAGTATCAGCACAGATATCTAGTCCAAGAATCTGTATAAAAGGGAAACAAATATCATATTTCATACATTCATCACATCTCCCAGTTAATATTTATGAACAATCTGGGATGTTCCAAAATGAATAAAACGTACTTTCAAAATGTAGTCGGTTTGAGGAGTTGTCTTTTGTCCTTCAATAGAAATTGCCTGTTAAAATAAGCTACAGTTAGAACATCATAATATAATATAGGAAAAATGCTTGTAGAAAACTAAGAGTTTGTAAGCAGCCAATGCAACCTTCCTTATTTAGATGCAGGATTTTGGTAAGACCTCTAGATAGTCTCTCCTATTATTCTTCTTCAAAATTACAAGAAAAATAGACAGTTTAAACAATGTTGTGAGAGACAGTTGGGCTATTGATAAGTTACTGATCAAATGCAATTGAACTTTCCATTTTCTAGGAAGTTCTTTTTCCACAGCTTTTAAGTTTCTAAATCCTATTAGCTAAAACAATCTCCTATATTGCAATCTAGAAGGTACATTCTTGACTCAAAAAGTGGAGATGAAGAAAGTATCAGTGGTCATAAGTTTGCACCAGAAATAATACTATCAGTGAAAAAGATATTCTACAGAGGAATAACAGCATAACTGGTTACGAATAGTGTCTTGGTCCCTTCAGTTGTTTGCAATTCCTTGTATAGGATGAATATGACCTTTTTCCATGACCTTCATGGTAGTTGAAACCATATAAAGCTATTAAGTGTTGATATTTATATTCTGGGAACAATGCCAAATTATCAAGAAGCCTCAAGTGTATAAATCATTGCGAGTACATCCAATTTATCAACATGTCTGCAGTAATAATAAAATTGAGTGCTAGTACTTATGGCAAAAAAAAAAAAAACAAGATGGCAAAAATCAGCACGTGACTTGCTTCAAGGATGAAGTTCATGCTCAAATAAACTGTAAATGATACATACTCATCACACAATGAACAATGACCATACAGATAATTGAAAAAGTTACCTTCATGTAAGTATCAATGTCTGGATCTGGAAGAATTCCTGCAGCTTTCTCCCTTCTTATGAGCTCACTCAAAATTTCTTCAGATCAATGAATAAAGTGTCACTTTAGCAACCTTAACAGCACTAACATTGCCATAAAATTATGTTTTTTTTGCGCTGGAAGGTGTACCTGTTCTGCTTCCGACACCCTGACAGCAAGTTGAAAAATCAAGTGCTTCCCTAACAGTCATTTCTGGAATATGCTGATCGTATTGACTTATGTAGACAGAAGTTTTCTGGGGCACAAATTCTGTTAATCTGTATCCGTTGTATGAAATCTCCCCAGAAACCTATTATGGAGAGGAAAAGGAACGAAGCCTGTTATTATTTTATACATAGAAAGTTAAAGACTCCAAATCGGCTCTCTTCAATTTTCATTTCTGGTGTATGACTATGATACCGGAAGAACATAAGAACTCATAACAATTGCAATTTTAGGAAACTTCATCTATCACTTCTAAAACATGGGAAGCCTAATTGCCAGTGTCCGTTAAGAACCAAAAGGGTAAGCCCTGGAGAAACAGTCAAGTCTCTCCTCAGACTAAATTGGTAGATTCACCAAGAACTATAAACCCTTCAGTGTTTTAACATTGCGCTTTATCCTCAAATCACAATGTTAATTATGTTTCATCCGGAAGGTGTTGGAACAATATAAGGAAGAGCAGAGAAAGTAGTGGACCTGAAGAGATTTGCTCAAATTTCCTGAAAGTGCTTTCAATAATGTTGTCTTCCCACAGCCGGGAGGACCTAGCAATAGAGTCAGCCTGCATTATGAACATGGCTGATTTTAAGTAAATTATCCAATCATCTGGTTCAATGTTGAGAAAAGTTTTGTGCATACCTATGATCTGAATATGAAGCTTATAAAGCATAAGACAACCATATCACAGACTGATGGACCTCCTTAATTCATTGAAAACCATATCATAGATCATGAATGGCGGATTATATATGTACTCTAAAGTAGCTGCATAACTTGGAATAGACTGAGTTTAGCATTCAAAATTCAACCATACTAACCAATTTTAATGGCTCTAAGTGATGAAAATTAAAGTCTTTGTCTTATCAGAGAGAAACAACAGTTGAGTGTTGATGGCTTAAACCCTGAAAATCTAGATTGAGGCAATCAACATATGAAGATGTTATTTGGCTTCAACTCATTCCTTCTCTATAGAAAATCAGGCCTTCTTTAGGCCTGTTGGCGTATTTGCGTTCTTATTTTCTTCCATAATTTGCTACTTGACTGCTGTTGCTAGTACTAATCTATAGCTAAAATCATCTTGTGCTATTTCATTGAGCAGGCAAAGCTTCCTATTTACCTTCCTAGAATAAAGATATTGAACACAAGGTTAATCATCAGTTACATGCAAGATTTTTTCCAGTCAGACACAGTATGCACAGATGCCACCATCATTCAAGCAGTATACTTAGAAAGGTGAGCGAGAAGATTAAGAAAGAACCAGTTACATGGCATGATTTGTGGTAGATCCTAGCTTAAATACAGATAAATGGGGTCAAAGGGGCCTGATGTTGTTCCTTTGTCAATCATTATAAGCAAGTTGATTTTTTAATTTTTTTTTTAAAACTCAATAAGCAAGCTGATTTATACATTAGAAAAGAACATCATTATAAGGAAATTTGGAGGGAAAAACAGGGAGGAGAAATAAAAGATAGCAGAAAAACTCTTCTGACAAACAGAAGAGGGTTAAGGAAATTATACTACATAAAGTGACAACGCAAATTGCTACTTTCTAATTTTGGGCTGAATAGGAGGAATAAAATGAGCCGAAATTACCTTCCAGGTTTGATGATACCACTTACATCCTTAATGATGTTGACACTGGAAAATTGCCACTTTAAACATGGAAGCCCCACAAGGTTCTGCAAAACATAGTGGAAATGAGATGGCTTGGCACTTGGCAGGGTCAAAAAGGCAACCATGGAAGTATATTTTTATTTCTGAACAAGCAAGTAGATACAAACTTCAGCAGAAAGTACCAATCAGCGGAAAAATTCATGGTTGACAAATCTTAATTTAGAATTGGAAAAGATTTAGATTCTTACCAAAGTCATGCTTTTCAAAGAATTCCATATACTTGGGAGAGGCTTTCCATCAACAACTTCACACTCAGCTTCAATATGTAGATTCCGATATCTTACTTCTATGGTAGGAGCCTTTACCCCAACTCTGCATGAGTAAATTGAAATCATAAACCAGCAGTGACAATAACCATTTCTTGGTTTGCAAACTCGCTCACAAGAGGAGGAAGCATAGTATAGTAGAGGATTAAGCAAACCAGAAACAAAGTGCCATTATTTCCCAGAAAACTCAGACAGAAGAATTATTAGGAAAAGTAGAAACACCCTTACTTGTCCATCCTTTCTCTGATTTGCTGTAGCAGTCGAAGATTGTCATGCTCAATATCTCTAATTAGCTTCTCAATCAACAAATGTTTCTCTGGCGCAGAAAGCTTAGTAACATCAACCATCCGTTGCTGTTTCCTTTCAGCATTGGCTTCACTACCAGTCTTGCCATCAAATAAAGACCATCTCAGCCGCTCAACAGTAGGCAGTCTCTCTTTGGCAGCCCACTGCTCAGCAGGTTCTTCATCGAGATTGCCACTCCTTTCAGAACCCAATGACAAATCACGGGGGGCATCATTATTTTGATTCTGGGATGACTTAACCAATCCATGTCCAGTTGCTGAGAGCTCAATTCTTTGGGATTCTACACCATCCCCACAATGCGGTTGAGCCATAGTACAATACCCTTTACAGCGTTAACATTCAGCAGCAATTCATATAGAGATTCACCAAGAACTGTTCGAGATAAGACAATGCATCCATTTCTTTTTCTTTCTTTTTTTTTTTTCTTTTGGTTAAGGAAAAATAACCACACCCCTTCGTTGTTATTGATTTAAACAGAAAAAGCAGCGATATTATGCAAGTAATACAAGTTTGTTTTTTTTAAAGAAATTTTACTCAAGCTTCCATGATTGAGGCTTGCTGTCACACTTGGTTTGAGTAAATCAATGGCTGGCATTCACGTTACAACTTACAATGCAGCCACAATTTAATTAGATAAGGCAGCTGATATTTAAAGCTGCAAGATTTTTTCCACTCTACCACAGTGAGGGAAGGGGAAATGGACCAGGACTATGGAGCATGGTCCATGGAGTAACGAACTTTAGCAAGAAAAGCATATTATTTTAATTGGGCCATATTTTACTATTCATACTGAGAAACACAATAATTAATGTCATAAATATTAAAAGATAAAATTATTTATAATATTTTTAAAAATATATAAAATAAAAAAGAATAATTTTATTTTTTTAAAAAAAAATCATATCAATCAAAATAATTTTACATAAAAAATTATTAAAAATATTATTACTTTTTGATGAATTTGCATATTATTAAAACCGTATAAGTGTCCATTGACATTGATCGGTGAAATTTAATCTTTGGAGAATATTTAAGATCTGTATAAAATATATTTCAAAATGAGTTTTTTTTTAGATAATAATTATAAAATAAATAATATATTAAAAAATATAATAACCATACAACCCAATTTAACGTAGAAATGGTAGCCATAATTGACACCCCCTGCGCTGTGCATTATAACGATAATGGAATAGTTTCCCATATCTTGGATTGATGCCCATAATGGAATAATGGAATAATGGAATATGAATAATTCCCCATATCTTGGACCCAGTGCCAATAATGAAATAGTAGTAGTTTTCACATTTAAAATGCTAACCAGGGTCCAGGTCAGGAAAGTAGTGGCAAAAGGCATTGTTGTCAAGATTCTAACCATTCAGAATCCGCCTGAGTAAGGGAATTGTGTAAGTCTATACTCTATGCGAGTCAAATGTTGTTCCCCCAATTCCCGTCTAAAAAAGGAAAAAAATAGTGCCCTTTGGATTAAATATATATATATATATTTTTTAATTATTATTATTCTAATTATACATTTACATAATTATTATTAATAAGAGTATTATAAATTTAATTTTAAAAATTAATGACAAAGAAATATATGTAAGTCAACTTTTTTTTTTTAAGAGAGAAAGAGTATTTTATTATGATTACCTTTCTATTAAAAGTGAATTAAGATATCAAATTATTAAGAGAGGGTTATTATTAAAGGTATAGCAATTAATTTAATAATTTAAAAAATTTCAACCTTACAAATCTATCTTTTTTTTTTATTTAAAAAAATATTAAGTCAGTTCTCGATTACCTACTCATTTAACTCTGTATCTCTTTAGGAAAAGTACTTTATTAATCGAAATAAACTCTCTTAGAGACCTATTTATAAGGTAATGTAGTTTCTTAGTAAAACTTGTCACAAAAAAAAAATCTAATTTTAAATTTTTTTATTTGTTATTTGTAATGATTATATATGGCTCATACTTAAACAATGAGAAAAATTATTTATTTAATCATGCATTAAATATGTTGTAAATATTTCACCCAAAATGGACTCCTTATTTTAGGGATTGGAGAGAGTATAATTTTCTAACCCTAATTTTCTTTCCTATGTACACATGCTATGTTTGGATTAGAGTTCATTTAGAGAAAATTAATCTTCCTCAAAAAATAAAAATAAAACAACTAAACACTTTTTTATTTTATTTCAAAAATTAGATTTAAAATTCAAAATTCTTACTCATATTTTTTTTTACATAATTTTAAAAAAAAAATTCATTCAACACAGTTTTTATCCTTTCTCCAAAACACTTTTTCCTAAAAAAAAATTCCACCAAAATTTTAAAATTTTTTTAATAAAGTGTCTCAAAAAAAGGAACAAACCCAACATAACCGAGCTTGCAGGCGTAAAAGGTATTTGTAACTAAGAAGTTTGCAAGATCAAAAAGGAAAAGGAAGCATTTAACAAACGAATCCACCATAACATGCATCCAATTACTTTGGCATTTTCTTTTATCTAAAGGAATTTGGCACAAGCTGATGATGATGATAGTGGATTCTCTTCGCTGGTTGGATTAGGAAAGAAAGAAAAAAAGAAAAAAAAAGGTCTCTTTGCATCTTTGTTCATTTTGACGAGAAAAGTTGAAGATTTTCCTCCATGGATAAGAACCACAAAGTTAATGGCCTTTTAATATAGTTCGTGACCAAAAAAAAAAAATCCCATTTTCAGCCTACATAGAGATCTGAATCATGAGTGACAATAAGTGAAATTAATTTTATTTGATCTTTCTGTGAGATCAGTTCATCTCTTTTGGAAGTTTAACTTGGAAATGAAATATAAAAACAGACTAGCAAAAACAAATGGATACAAAATTAGCATAACTCCCATGATTGGTAGCCTATGGTGATGAAATTCAAAGTAGTCTCCCAAAAACTCTGCCACTGTTGTGTTTTTATCAAACACTGTAATGGGTTTCTCAATGTCTCCATACTGAGAAGTAAGCATGGCTTTCATGGTCCAGGATGTGGGGTTCAAGTAGTATAACCATATCCACCATTTTGGGATTTGCTGCAGATGAAAACAACAAAACAACCCATGAGTTATGGTAAGGAACCTAAATAATTCTGTTATGGAGATTTCAATTGGAGGAGTGCTTACAGGTTGAGGGATCAAAAATCCAGCAAAAAGATTGAACACATTGTAGAAAGTTGACAGTAGAATTGCAGCGACAGGATAGCTAGGGGTCATTGAGATCATCATCATGCCGAGATAAGTGTAGTACAACAATGTACAAAACATTGAATACATGTACCAGAAAACCTTGTATGCCGACCCATAGAATCCAATCATTGGATATGTGATTACCGTAAATACCACTGTTTGGACGAAGATGTAAGGAATCTCAATGGCAACCTACAAAATATCAATGAAGAGTTGGAATCAGCTAAGTGTTTAGTAGAATAGAGTGGATGGAAGGTCTATTTGAATTATTTGAATCTCTGCACCTGGGCTAGAGCATAGGCCCAAGAAGCATACATTCCTGCAAATCTTTCTCGATAAACAACGGATCGTTCTGTGCTGACATACGGCAAAACTGAAGAGGAATTGTAAAAGCCAAGGAATAATGCAGCGCTGAACATTGAACCGAGTACGTTGAATAAGCTTTGCTGGTTATTTCTACAAGATAAACGGATGTCAATGTCATGATTTGAAGTCCTTGACAACCAAGGAAGGTAATGTTCCAACCCAGAACAAAATGAAATAACAAGAGATCATTTCTACGGACCAACTAGAAATCTCATGCTTTAGGAAAATGCCAAGTGAACTAATTGATAACCTCTTTCAAGAAGTGACAAAATGTAGTTTCTGGGCTCAATCTTTCGTTCTAGTGAATCAGTCAGTGAAAAAAGATACTTACATTTTCTTCCCTTGCTTCCAGAATAATGCCCCGAAAGCCAGAGACGAGATGATCAGGAACACAAAGCGCATCAAGTTATATGAAGGGCTTCTCCAGTAAGACCAGTGTTGTTTCCAGAGACAAGCTTTGAACTGTCCCCAACCATTTTGTGCAAAGCGAGTTGGGAACTCCAAAGGTTTAGCACCAATAGGCGGAGAGCTCAGCCTCTTTGCAAGCTCTTTGTTATTCCTATGAACAATAAAATAGAAGAAAAGAGACAGAAATGTTAATGACAGTAGACTATTCTTCTTGCATTCCTCATGAGCAAAATATTGCATGCACCGATCATTACAAGCATGCATGTTGCCACAAACAGGAGGAAAATCGTCCAATAGTAAGATTTTTTTGTTGGACTTACTCGTATAAAGAAGAATTTTTGTAGATATCAACGAAATCTACACCTAAATCAGCTTCTGAGGATGTCGAAGTGACCTCTAACATCCATGTCGCTGGATTATAATTATTCCTTATCTTTGGCACACCATAGATACCCTGTTAGCAAAATTAATCTAATAAGATATTGGATGAATTTATGTTTGTATGTTTCTAACTGAAATGTCGAGGATGAAAAAAAATTGTGTCAAAAGTTATTCTATTAGTTTTGAAAATTAAACTGACCTCAAAGTATTTAATGACTTCACTAGAATGTCGACCTAATGGTCCACAATAGATCATTCGTCCACCAGATTTCAGAAGAAGTAACTGCAAGTATGTTTAAAGGAAAGGTCAAATTCTAAGAATGGATGGACAGTTCAATCAATTGGTATATTTATCATTATTACCTCATCAAAAGCTTCAAATATGTCGATGCTTGGCTGATGGATAGTGCAAACAATTGTTCTCCCAGTAGCAGCAACATTCTTTACAGCTCGCATGACAATTGCAGCTGCTCTTGCATCTAAACCTGTTGTGGGTTCATCCAAGAAGATGATGGATGGATTAGCAACAAGCTCCACCGCAACTGTGAGCCGCTTGCGTTGCTCAGTTGACAAACCATTCACCCCTGGAGCACCCACCAAATCATCTTTGATTCCATCAAGTTCAATGGTCTCAAGGACTTGTTTCACAAAAGCCTATAAATATAGTGCAAATCTATTTTAAGTCGCTCTGTAAACAAGAAATACAAGAATGGAAACAAATGACCACAACTACGTTGTAGGTACTATCTTACAGATCTAGTTTTTGAATCAATATCTGGATGAAGGCGTAGCCAAGCAGAGAAGATGATTGATTCTTCTACGGTAATTTGAGGAGAATGTATATCAGTTTGCTCACAGTAACCTGTGATCCGAGCAAATGTCTTTTGAACTTTTGGGAACCCACCAATTTGTATTTCTCCTTCAACAGTGCCACTAGTTTTTCTACCAGCAAGTACATCAAGAAGAGTGGTTTTTCCAGCTCCAGTGACACCCATAAGTGCAGTAAGAACTCCAGGCCTAAATGTTCCCGTAATATCGTGAAGAAGTTGAAGTTTTTTCTGGGTATAGCCATGCTCTTTCATAGCCTAAAAACATAAAAGCAGTAAACTACCTGCTGTGATTCATAAGATTACTGAGAGTTCGATAGTAGCTGTGGTTACCTGGGGTGTGTCAACATAGTATTGCAAATCTTGAAACACCACAGTTAAGGGCTCGAAAGGTAAGACCATGTTTCCTACAAAATAACAGGAGGACTATTTCATTTTCCTTTAAAAGACCCTGTTTCATTTTAGATATGCTTCAAGGTAAATGAAATGGCTACGAAAATTGAGTTCCAAAATCGCCATCTCTAAGAGTGGCTTTATCTTCCCTCTTCTTAGTATGACAATTGTCCAACACACCAAGGCTGCCTATGAGGTTGCAGGATAGCGGAAGAAGAAGGCAAAAGTACCACCTTGTTGAGATTTCTTACCAGTGCTTAGAGACAAACTCTTGGACTTCTCCTTTGCTTGTTCTGATCCATCTGATTCATTGCTTTCTCTTAATTGAGAGTACTTCTCATTAGAAATGATAGCACGAGGACGAACAGCTGCATATATAGATCTCAATAATTGAAAGTTAATTTATCCAATCTTATAACGTTGTAAGTTTCAATTTATCAGACAGATGAACTTACGATGTAAAAAACTCAAGGCCAAGATGAACCCAGTATTGAATAACAAAGTGAAGCCTAGTAAAGCCCCAAGCGAGATCCAGAAAATGTTTTCATTGAAGTTGAACCCTCGAACTTCAAGTGTTTCTCGTCCAATAGTGGTATTTGATGGAAGCATCTATGCAACGGATGAAAGAATCAATAGTCAAGAAGCAAGAATTTAAGAGACAAGTATGAAGACAGAAGCATAGTATTGGCTAACTAAGGAAGAACTTACAACTAGTAAAAGATTCATAGATAAGTAAACACTAAGCACTAAGCTGGCAAGAAAACAAACTGCGATCCGCTCATATGAATGACAAATTTTGCCTTCTCATAAGAATTCGGAATATAATGAGGTAGAACATCGGAAGAAAAGCCTAGTTTCTAGTGGACAGGTTCCCAGCAGTATAATCCTATCAACATAGCTAAGCATGTTGATTGTCAAAAAACTAGACTCATAATTTTAATGTGAATGACAAACATAGTTACCTTTTTCCATCTTGGGGCAAGAAATTCATTTACTGTAATGGCGATCTCACCATATGTGTATGGACAAGCCCAAAAGCTCCACTTTAACCAATTTGGTATAGCCGCTGCAATTAAACTTGTCAAGTTAATCGTGTTATTCTACCAGTCAGTATCAAAAGAGAGGATGAGATAAATAAGTCAAAAAAACTGACATCTTGGGATTATGAAGCCACTGAAGATAAAGGCATATAACAATGCCAAGCTACCAGCCATTGTGGCAGCAATCACAGTTCGGCAAACAGATGCAATAAAACGGTACATGGATGTGGATGCCATGTGAACAGCAAACAATATAGCTAAATGGCCAAAGAACCTGAGAAATACTGCATTTAGTCAGCCATTCGGAAAAACTCACATTGGGAACACCTGTTACTGATGAAGATCAGAAGAAAACTATATTTTTTTTTGAATTTCAATGGTAACAGAGGTCTCATGACTTAAAACTTACCTTCCTGCCTCAGGACTATATCCAATGACATAGTAGGTCAAGCATGTAAAAACTACAGCTTCCAACAACGAGAGCGGAATCTTTAGAATGGCAGATGGAATCGCATATGCCCAAGCTGGGTAGAATGATAAATCTCTCTGTTTGTAGAAGACTGCAAGCCTTGCAACAGTTAGTGACAGCTCTGGAAATCCATTAACAACAAGAATGGCAACTGCATAGAACAAAGCTCCCATGTAATAGTTTGCATGAAGAAGATCAACTTTCATCCTTGTTCGCAAAAATAAAGTCATTGTGATGGATGCATTGAGGCAAATCTGCAAAGGCCATTCCCATAGATTTAGTCTACACTGAAAACACAAATTTGAAAAGTTCGAAAGTAAACAATGGTAGGGAATAAAAACTGAGCATGCCACGTTATGCTAACCTGAACAAATTTAAAAACATAAATAAAAGAATTCTTCTTCATTAGTAGGAATTCTCTTGATAAACAAGCTTTAAAAAGTTCCCATTTAGAAAGCGAATAGGCAGTAAAAGTAATAGCGTGTTTGTGGCTCTTTGACTTCTGTAATGGCGAAGAAAGTTGTTCACTAAGCTTCTTTCCATAAGAAGATTCTCTAAATTTTCTTGATAATGCACTGATAGAGATATAACTGTACGAATCTTCACTAGCATGCCAGTATTGTGCTTGATCCTTTTTTGACATAACCTACAGAGAACTTAACAAGTTAGATTCAGAAGGAAAAGCAGAAAGCTACCAAAATCAATACAAGCCGCAAATATTTACCTCCTGTAGGAAATCTGCAACTCCTTTCCTTTCAGGACACCTAAATCCACAACTCTCAAAAAATTCCAGGACTTGGCTTCGAGGTCCATGATAAACAATCTTTCCCTCACCCATCAAGATGACATCATCAAAGAGATCAAATGTTTCGGGAGCGGGTTGAAGAAGTGAGATTAGTAAGGTTGAATCTGTAATATGTGCTAGCTGCTGGAGAAAAGCAACAATCTGGTATGTTGTTGAACTATCTAGTCCATTTGATATTTCATCCATAAATAGAGCTCTTGTTGGACCAACAATCATTTCACCTGATAAGAGTTATGTTATTCATTAAGTTGCCATCATTAGAAATGAAATTTTCTACTAATTCGGCTGAATCCTTTACGTTTAAAGAGTTCATAATATGGAATTCTTGACATAAAAGTCACCTGTTGTCAATCTCTTTTTCTCGCCACCGGAGATGCCTCTCCTCATGGCATCTCCAACTAGTGTGTCAGCACAGATGTCAAGTCCAAGTATCTGGAAAGAAAAAACATACAACATTATCAGCTCATATTCCACTTCAAATTTAAACTTCAATAAAACTCGTATTAGAAACTTCTTAGACGATATTATACCCTTAGAATGTAGTCAGTCTGAAGTGTTGTCTTTTGTCCTTCAATAGAACTAGCCTGTAAAATAGGTTATAGTTAGGCACAACTTTTGCGTGAGAAACATCCAATTTATCAACAAAAACATGAGATGACAAACAATAAGCTGCCAACGTTACCTTCATATATGCATCAACATCTGGATCAGGAAGAATTCCATTTTCTTTTTCCCGTCGACAAAGCTCTGCCACGATCTCTGCAGGAGGAAGATAGTTATAAGTTATTTGGTTATTGCTGTAGCTGTAAATTAAACTGTCCTGTTTTCAACTACTATACAAAAAGGCTTACCTGCTCTACTTCCAACACCTTGACAGCGCAGGGAGAAATCGAGTGTTTCCCTGACAGTCATTTCAGCGGTATGCAGGTCATATTGGCTTACATAAGCAGATGTTTTCTGGGGCACAAATTCTTTCAGTTCGTATCCGTTATAAGTAATATCACCAGATACCTGTTAATAGAGAGAAATTTTCACTATAGTGCTTTATAACGCACTGAGCAGTTGTAAAACGATAGCATCCATTACTGTGATGCTTTAAAGAGAAAGCCTGAGTAACAGGTGATTCTAGCTATCCAAATGTCTCATCTCCTCCGAATTTGAGAAGAATAGAGAAAAACCGAGAATGAATTACTTCAGAACAACATACTCCCGAGAAAATGTGAATCGATGCTGCTCTATGTAATTCAAATCCAAGAAAGCCCAATAATCAAAATTTTCTTTCTATTTTTCAATCATCTATTTTACCAATTATGATCCTTCTTTTTCTTGCATTGATATGAGAACATCACCCGGTCCCTTAAGCTGCTGTATTAGTATCTATGATCATATACGTATTTGGTAAGGTGAAGAGTAGAGAATGCAAAACACCTTGAGCAATTTGTTAAGGTTTCCTGAAAGCGCCTTCAATAGGGTGGTTTTCCCACATCCTGGAGGACCTAGCAGCAGAGTCATTCTGCATTTAGAATTCACTTACATAAGTACGATATCAATTTGATCCAACAAATGCATTTGAATCAAAAGGTTTTTTGGGTAACATAAAGCAGAAGCTTCCTCTCTTCAAGCATGACAGGTTTCTAAGAAAGACAATGACAGAGTCCTGAAAAACAAACTTCCAAAACCAACGGATGAGCCAACTGCTCCATTTGAATCCTGGATTTATAGAAGAAAACATGGACAGCAATTTCATGTTTGATATTAAACTACTTATTCAGAAACCAAAGAATGTCTGAATCTCTGGAAAATCAACAACTAAAAACAACAGAAACTTTCTATAAGATGCTCCAAATCTTGCTTTGACAATGGTCTAATGCCAATTAAAATGATATCTCCATTACTTCATGTTAAAGACTCACAAATAGCTGATGACTTACAGAATGAGTATTATTAAAGGGTTAAAAAGGTGAGATTCCAACTACTAGAAATGGGGGTCGGTTCATTAGAAGGTGGAAATCACATGTTTTAATTAGGATTTTGAATGGGCTTTTGAGGATATAATTTGACTAACTGAAAACTTTTGTGTACCTTCCAGGCTTGATGATACCACTAGCACCATCAATGATGCTGATCCTGGATACACGTGACTTCAAACCTGGAATCCTTGTAAGGCCCTGCCCCAGAAAACATCCCACCCTATTAGTTAATATAGGAAGCAGAAGCAGTAAGAAAAATGGGTGGAATTATGCTTTAGGATTTCAGGTATATCAACTGAGTTGATCTTCAGTGCATAGAAGCAATGACAGATAAAATCAGAAGCATTCAATTCCTTTTGCAACTTTTGGAGAGTTAGATATCTCTGAAAAAACATAGAACGGAACACTGGCAATATATTCGATAAAGGCTATTGAATTTATATCTTGGATAGATAGAACCTTGAGGAAGGACCAAAAACTGCACAAGAACTAGCAAATATACATCCATACATTTTGTATTAATCACAAAAGTTGAACTTCAGATTGTTCTTGGATCAAGTTTTCTTGGTGATGAACATTTGATCAGAACAGAAACAACTCTTTTACATCCTAAAGTCAATCAATAGATTGTTATGGGTTGAAATTTTTGCAGGGAGGTGGTTTAAGGCTGGTCAGCTGGCTTTAGGTGTGATACTTGTTGAGAAAAACTCAAAGATGCATATGCTCAGAAGTTCTTAATCTGGAAGACTCAATTGAATAGTACAATGGCCATAAAAAAGAAAGGGATGATCTAGATATTATTTACCAGAAGCACGCTTTTGATGGAGTTCCAAAGAGTAGGAAGTGCCTTCCCTCTAACAACTTCACACTCAGCTTCTACAAGTAGATTACGATATCTTACTTCGATTGAGGGAAGTTCGATTCCAACTCTGCACAATCATTTGAAACAAATATCCACTGAATACATGTTTTCTTGGACATTCACATCCACAACATAACCAGACATGACAAGTAGAAATAATAGCTACTGAAGGTTAAATTGAATATCACCGCAAACCACAACATGGTGTATTAAATTTTGATCCGATAACTAAAATATACTAAGTCACAAGAGGGTCTCATTTGCTTTATCTGCAAAGCTGGCATTATGCAGCCAAAGGATATTAACTATTAGGAACATATCACGCATGGCCTTATTGCATTAGAGTAGCTATACTAACTAGATGAATTCATCCCGAAGCAGATGATGGTTAATCAAGAAAAACGCCTTACTTGTCGATTCTTTTCCTGATTTTTTGCAACAACCGAAGATTGTCATGCTCAATGCGTTTAATGAGCTTCTCAATGAACATATGTCTTTCCAAGGCACTGAGCTTGTTGACATCAATCACCCGTTTTTTCTTACCATTAGCTTCGTTTTCCTCAAGCTCGTCAAACAAAGATGATCTCACCCGTTTACAGGTAGGCAGTCTATCAATCACAGCCCACTGCAAAGCCGTTTCTTCACCAACACTTTCCTCCCCTCCATCACTCAATTCCGAACTTCTCCTGAAACTGGAGCTGAGACGCTGCAACGACAATCTGATACTTCTTCCCAGATCTTCCTGCTCCATTCTTATAGATTCTGTATCATCCGTTCTGTCTAATTGAGCCATATTCTACAAACCTCTTCACTGCTTTAAACCTGCATTAGTAAACGCATGCAAACAGAGGTGCAAACGGCAATGGTGCGAAGTCGATTTATATAGGATTTTACTACAGAGCTTTATGTGACTAATGTGAATGGGCCAATAATGCAGTATAAATCATCATCAATATAAAGATGTTGTTTGCAGAATTAAACATCTTACTTAGTCCTACATTTTAGACAGTCCCTTTTAAGCAAGAAAAAAAAAGAAGAAGTCAATTGATTCTCTAAATAAATTTATGGGAAAATTCAAGTCATGAAATTAGAATGGGACAAAACAAAGGTCCTTTCTAAGAGTTAAAATCCAAGATGACATTTTTAGTTTACTTGTAAAAGGAATACACGTTGCCCATAATAAAAGTTTGCGGCTACAGACTTCCAATGCATGATTGAGTTTTACTCATTCTTTCCTCCTTATTATTTGGATTTGACAATTTTCACTTCAAATATCATTCTTTCACAGTGAGACAAACAAAATTTGGAATACGATGGAGAAAGGCAGCCATAGATTTAATGATCAATGCAGCACTTTCATCACCCTCCTGGATCAGATCGCGGTTCTGTTCGTGCAGGGCCGCAGTAAGTGCACCAAGTCGATACGGAACGAATACATCTTCTTCTATTTTTCCGGCGTTCTTGAGTTAATTTCCAGTGAGTGCACTGTGCACCAAGTCAATACGGACTGCATATAATCTTTTATTCTATTTTCCCACCATTCTTGTGTTGATTTCCAAGTGTTACACAATCCCATTCTTGTGTTGAAATTTGGAATTTAGAATATTGTTTGGCAAATCACTCCGCCGCCGCTGGTCAATTTTCCTAATCTCTTTCACATTTGATAATTGACAAAAAGGAATCGCGCTGATCATGAGAGGTTCATCTTAACTTGCAATTAGCCAACGTTACGAGCCACGTGCTGACCGCACTCAATAGAATCGTTAGAATCATTCCAACAGTTCTAACACCAGTACCACCCAGTAATTCGTAGGTAAGGGAAAGATAATTTTATTACACCCTTTTCTATCCATAATAGTAATGATATTTTTAGTACATTTTAATAATAACTAATTTGATAGGTATAAAAATACAAAATTCACTTATCACCATATTTAAAATATATAAAATAATAAAGAATAATTTTATTTTTTTATACTTACTATATAAATCACTATAAAAAAGTCATTATAAATATCATTAATCCTGATTTAAATAAAATCCCGAATTCTCACTATTGTTTTTTTTAAGCACTGCCGAATCAAGGTGGTAACTTGACAGCACCGAACTAAGCTTCATCAACATTGTTCATCTCTTTTGGAAATTGAACTTTGAAATGAAAAACAAAAACAGACAAGCAAAAACAGTTGGGCATAAAATTAGCATGAGACCCAAAAACAGTTGGGTAGATGATTGTGATGAAAGCCAAAGTAATCTCCCAAAAACTCTGCTATAGTTTTGGTTTCTCTAAACACGGAAATCGTCTCGTTAATATCTCCATATTGGGAAGTAAGCAATCCATTGATGTTCCAAGATGCGGGATTCAAATAGTACATCCATATCCACCACTTTGGTATTTGCTACAGATGAAAAAATAATAATAAGAATTAGTAAAACACACCATCCGAAAGAAAGAATGAAAAGGAGGGGGGTTCCAATCAGAAGAGGAGAGGCTTACTGGTCGAGGAGTCAAAAATCCAGCAAAAAGATAGAATACATTGTTGAAAGTTGATAGTAGAGTTGCAGCAACAGCGAAAGTCGGCGTCATTGAGATCAACATCATGCCGAGATAAGTGTAGTATAACAATGTGCAAAACATGGAATACATGTACCAGAAAACCTTGTATCATGACCAATAAAACCCAATCATGGGATATGTGATCAGAGTAAACATCACTGTTTGGATGATGATATAAGGCATCTCAATTGCAACCTGAAAGTACCAATGCCAACTTTGAATCAGCTAATGACATCTTGTAAAACTAATCTAGACGAAGCTTTCAAATCAAGTGGATGATCTATTTGAGTGCTTAAGATATTGTACCTGGGCGAGGGCGTAAGCCCAGGAAGCATACATTCCTGCAAATCTTCTCGATAAACAGCAGCCCGCTCTGTGCTTACATATGGCAAAACTGAAGAGGAATTGTTAAAGCCACAGAATATTACAGCGATGAACATTGCACCGAGTACATTGAATAAGCTCTGCTGATTATTTCTGCAAAATAAAGGAAATCTGTGATATCTCAATCCCATAGCGGAAAGTCAAGAAAGAAATGTGTATGAGACCCTAGTTAATAGATTATTAATAACTTGGTTTAAATATTTTTTGCTAAAGTTCATACTTAGCTTGGTTCCAAAATAATATACATACATGTTCTTTGCTTGCTTCCAAAATAATGCCCCAAAATGATCAGCCAGAAAAGCGCATCAAGTTGTATGCAGGGCTTCTCCAGTAGGACCAATGCTGTTTCCAAAGACAAGTTTTAAACTGTCCCCAACCATTTTGTGCAAAATCAGTTGGAAACTCCAAAGGTTTAGCAACAATGGGTGGAGCACTCAGCCTCTTTGCAAGCTCTTTGTTATTCCTATCACCATTGCATTTTTACTCACGAGCAAAATTTGAAAGCATCCTTATCACTACAAACAGGGAACAAAATAGTTCAATGGTAAGTTTTTGTTGTCGGACTCACTCATATAAAGATGAATTTTTGTAGATATCGGCAAAATCTAGACGGAGATCGAATTCTGAAGAAGTGGAAGTGACCTCTAGGATCCATGTTGCTGGATTGTAATTGTTCCCCATCATTGGCACAGCGGAGACAGCCTGCTACAAGATCAATTCGATAAGATGTTGGATGAATTTAGCTTCAGGTGCTGACATTATAAACATTTCATGTAGACAGATACAAAAATTGTGTCAAAATGTTGTATTTACTAGTTTCAAAAACTGACCTCAAAGTATTCAAAAACTTTACTCGAGTGCAGACGCAATGGTCCACAGAAGATCATGCGTCCCCCCGATTTTAGTAGAAGTAACGGCAAAGATGATTGATGGAAAAGTTAAATTCTACAAATAATTGATGGCAAGTGAAAACAATTGCTATATTATTAATTACCTCATCAAATGCCACAAATATGTCAATGCTTGGCTGATGGATAGTGCAAACAATTGTTCTCCCTGTGTGACCCTCAATCTGGGCGCTCACTCGGGATTCATCCAAATAAATATATTTTAGTTATTATGCATATGGTTAAAAAGAAAAAATGCTAGTGAAATCATCCAAATAATCCATTTGGAGAGACTTTTCACAAAAGGTGTTTTAGATACTCATTAGTCTCGCATGTAATGCTTAACTCTTGGAATGAGGTCAATTTTGATACCAATTGGAACGCTTCAATCAACCTAACTGGCCTAATAACTTTTAGATTTTATTGTCACTATCTCAAAATATTTAAACCAAATTATTAAAGTTTTATATACATTTCTTTTTCATTCTTTTAACTTTCTGAAAAAAATTGGAATATCACAGTAGTGAAAAAGTTGACAAATAAGTCATCCTTACCATCACTCTACAAAACCGTACATGAGATTTTCATCTCATATAGATCCTTATTCAATTCTTTTGAATTCATTAGATTTTTTTCCGCGTTTAGAGTTGACAGATAAGCTACCCTTATTGCTACTTTACAAAACCGTATGTGAGATTTTCATTTCATACAACTCCTCATTCAATTCTTTTTAATTCATTGGATTCTTTTCCGCGTTCAAAAATCTCCCCTTCTTCCACCTTAATTTTGAAAATGTGTTTTGAAATGCTATCTAAATACATGTACTATTCATAAATTAAAAAGTGAAAAAGACAACAAATTTACAAGTACATATGTAATTGATACTTGGTCTGTCTCATTAATTACAATTTTCAAATACAAAATTGATTTTACAACCTTCACCTTCTCTGGAAGTTTAACTTTGCAATACAAAATGCAAATAACATCGCCAAAATGATGGGATATAAAGTTAAAATAACAGCCACAAGAGGTAGTTGACTGTGCTGAAAACCAAAATAATCTGACAGAAACTGTGCTACTGTTTTGGTTTCTCCAAACACGTTAATTCGCCTGTGGATATCTCCATATTGTGAAGTAAGCGTACCTTTTAAAGACCATGATGTAGGAACAAAATAATAGAACCAAATCCACCATTTTGGAATTTGCTGCATGTAAAACCAACAACCATTACCAAATTCTGGGCGTTAATTATCTAGTAAACAAAGGGAATTCAGCTTGTTGCACATTTTTGAGGCATTCGTGCCAGTACTTTGACTAATACTGGATTTAGTATATTAACTTCCATCGGTATGAAATTCTTGAACTAATTTTCTTCATCTTCTACTGTGTAAATCAAACTCACATTTCTGGTTAATCCTGATGGATTCTTTCAAGAAGCTTGAATAGAAGAGAAATACTTACCGGTTCGGGAACCAGAAATCCAGAAAACAGGTTCAACATTGTGTAGAATACTGATTGCAAAATTGCAGCCACTGGAAAGCTTGGTGTGATGGCTACCATCAGCATACCTAGATAATTGAAGAACAATATTGTGCAAAACATTGAATAGAAGTACCAGAAAACCTTATATGCTGTCAAATAGTACCCAATCATGGGATACGTGATGATTGTATAGATGAGTGTTTGAACGAGGATATAAGGGATCTCCACTGTAACCTGCAAAATTTGTGTGCAAGCTTGACTCAATCATTATATCCTTGTACACTGCATGCACATTCCAAATCTCGAGCCAAACTATTACCTGTGCGAATGCATAAGCCCATGAAGAGTACATTCCCGCAAATCTTTCTCGATAAAGGACAGATCTCTCTGTGCTCACACATGGCAAAACTGAAGAGGAATTATTTATGCCAATGAACAATACCGAGGTGTACAGTAAACCAAGAATGTTGAATAAGTTTTGCTGATTGTTCCTGTCAAAATAAAATGGAAAAGAAATTAATAAAATGTTGGACATCGTGCATACTGTCATGTATCAAAAGTTAATACGTTCAAAATAAGTTATTATCAAAAGTTAATAAGTTTGATACGAACTACTTACAGTTTCTTCCCTTTCTTCCAGAACAGAGCACCAAAACAAAGAGATGAAATCACAATGAAGAATAGACGCACTAAGTTGTAGGATGGACTTCTCCAGTATGACAAGAATTGTTTCCAGAGACAAGCTTTAAACTGTCCCCATCCATTCAGCGGATAACGAGTAGGGAAATCAAGGACTTTTGAATCAGGAGTTGGAATGCTCATTCTCTTCACAAGTTCTATGTTGTTTCTATAAACAAATAAGTAATGAAAAAGGGATTGAACACCAGTTTTATTTGTTTAAATCAGATATGGGATCAAAACCTGTTTACTTGCCCTTTCAGGCCAACAATTGCTAAAAAGGAAAATTTTCAGCAGCTAGGACTTACAGATACAAAGTAGAAGTCTTGTAAATCTCAGCAAAGTCTACACCAAGCTCAGCTTCAGAGGATGTAGAAGTTACTTCCAACATCCATGTTGCTGGATTATAGTTGTTCTTTATCTTTGGCACACCTGGAATTGCCTGTTACAACGTGACAATAAAATACCTCAAGTTTCTTCTTTTTTTTCCCTTGAAATAACACTCATATTTCTGTGGAAAGATATACCTCAAAATATTCGATAACATTACTCGATTGCTGTCCCAGTGGTCCTGCATATGTTAGGCGCCCTCCAGATTTCAATAGAATTAACTGTAATATTTTTGAGCAGAATACCATTTATAAGTTCTTTTGGGAGCAAACTATGGAGACGAGATTCATTCCACAACTCCATCAAATTCAAATCCAAAAAATGGAAATAGAAATGATTTCTATTATAAATTCCAAGTCCTACAGATTTCCAGTTCCCTAATTTTGATACCTCGTCAAATGCTTCAAATATGTCAATACTTGGTTGATGAATAGTGCAAACAATTGTTCTTCCTGTATCAGCCACATTCTTTATAGAGCGCATGACAATGGCCGCTGCTCTTGCATCCAATCCAGTTGTAGGTTCATCCATAAATATAATGGAAGGATTAGCTACTAGCTCCACAGCAATGGTTAGTCGCTTGCGCTGCTCGGTGGATAAACCGCTAACGCCTGGAATGCCAACCAGAGAATCTTTGATACCATCAAGCTCAATGGTTTCTAAGACTTCTTTCACAAATGCCTGTAATGATGTCACCGCAACTTTAATAAACTCGTAAGCACCAAACTCAGAAAACAATTTACAAATTTTTGATGGTTTGTGCCTTACATATTTCGTTTTTGAATCGATTTCTGGAAGGAGGCGTAGCCAAGCAGAAAAAGTAACTGATTCTTCAACTGTGATTTGTGGAGAATGTATGTCTGCTTGTTCACAGTAACCTGAAATCCGAGCAAATGTCCTTTGAACTTTGGGAAATCCTCCAATTCTCATCTCTCCTTCAATGATTCCACTGGTTTTTCTGCCCGCAAGGACGTCTAGAAGAGTCGTTTTCCCAGCTCCACTGACACCCATAAGTGCTGTCAGAACACCAGGCCTCAATGCACCCGTGATGTCACAAAGAAGTTGAAGTTTTTTGTTTGTGAAACCATGCTCCTTCATTGCCTGAAATTAAACAGGAGTACTAAACAACTCAAGATTGGCATTAAGGTCCAAACAAGTAACGTGGAACAAGCTGGAGAGATTGTTTTTTGGTTCCAGAAGTTGCTCCATCCTCGATGAAATTTTAATGTTGCAATCCTGACTTGCATAAACATGTTTTGTTCCTGAAGTTACTCTATCCTGGATGAAATTTCAACGTTGGAAATCCTGACCTAAATATTTTCTGTTTTTCTAGTCGAAGTAGTTCATGCTAAACCAAATTTCATCTCTCATTAGTACTCGTAATGTATGGGCATCTTCATCATTTACCAGTGGATGACTTCTTGCATACTTACCGCAGGGGCTTCAATGTAGTACTGCAGGTTTTGAAAGACAACAGTCAGTGGTTCAAAAGGTAAAACCAAATTTCCTGCAAAATGAGGAAAAAATTACTGATTTGATGCAACGTGAGTTAATATGTGAATAATGAAAAGGTAATGGAATACCTTCAGAAGGTTCTCTAGTGGTACCAGGCGCGGGGTATTCTGAACTTCTTGTGGAGGTTGTGCCACTGGATTCATTATATCCTTGCATCTGAGATAACTTTTCACTTGAAATAATGGCACGAGGGACAGGAGCTGCATTCATCTAGATTTATTAGAAACATGTCATAAAGTCAGTTTGCTTTGCATCTTGACTTCCTAATAGAAGTTGAACTTACCTTTTAAAAAACTTAATGCCAAAACAAAACCGAAATTGAAGAATAATGAGAATCCAAATAATGCAGCAAGCGAAATCCAATATTCTTGCCCATGAAAGCTTAACCCACGGCTTTCAAGTGTTTCTCTTTGATAAAGTGATAATTGTGCCTATTTTTGATGTTAATTATCACTTTATCTTTGGCCGAATTTGAACTAATTGGTGTTTATTTGCTAGAATTGTGATGTTAGGAGTTACAAACCATAGTTGGTGGAATTTTGCGTACAAGTGGATTGGAGCACATAAAAGTTAGAAGGAGTTGAATGGAAGGAGAAATCAGCAATGCCGTCTCACTAGGACGTGGTCTCGCCTAATCATTTGTGCACATCAATGGACTTCAACTTTTTGGAAGGAGTCAAGACCTATTTCATAATGGGCAATATTCTAAATTTCCTTTTTCTCAAATTAGTACCAAGTCATTTATTAATATTGTTGTTTTTTTAGGAAATAGATTAGGATTAGGAATCCTACTCCTATGGAATTCCTACATTTTAGGAAGTTAGTTTTATTTCAAATAGGATTCCTTTGAGTAAAACCTAGAGGATCGATCATCCAAAAAGGAGAAGTTTCTTCTTTTCTTTCCAATTGAAGGATGTTCAACACCACTATGAGTGGCTAAACAATTATTTCTAATCCAGGAGAGATTGAAGTCAATGTATTCTTGTGAGGTTTTGGTTTAATTTAAATTTCTTATTGTGTTCAAGTGTTCGTTAATTCTTGATTGAATTGTTATGAAAGATTAGGATCATTTGAATTGACGACTCATTTGTGGTTTAATCTCTCAATTGCTATCCATCTTGTTCTAAATCCGAATAGTTTAGAATAATTGGAATTGAGAGCACCTACAATAAGTTGCATGTGAAAAGTGTGAGTGATCGTGTGACTTTGGCTTAGGAAGAATTAATGAACCAAATCTAGAGAATTGTAGCTATCTTGTTTGGATTTGATTTAAACAAATTTGGAAAACATATAATCTACTTAGGCTAATCCGTGATTTTTTGGTTAAATATTTGACTGATAAGAATGTTGCTTAGTAACTTTGTCGATCGAAAGCATTGCGAAATCGTATTCCTTGGATTGGATTCTTGGTAAGATTGTTATTCACATTTGTTTATTTTGTTGAGAAAGGAAAAAAGAAGAAATTTTTAGTTGGCTTTATATTTTAAATTTTATAAGTAGTTTTCCAAAACCCTCAAAACCCTTTGTTTATTGCTAAGAAAAAAAAGTTAGTTCTTAGAATTTTGTTACTAATATTTGCTTTGTGTTTTATGATTACGAAGAAAAATGTTAGAGTATATCTCAGAGATTGAGAAGGAAGCACGGAAGTTAAGGAAGAAGACGAAGGAAGGGAAATCACTCACCACTGAAACTGAGGACTTGGATACTGACTTACTTATTAGGGATACTTCACCTTTTACCGAGACAAGTGACGAGGAGTTTGACAGAACTTTGAAAGAGCTAGCTGCTCCTGACCTTAATCAGCAACCATTATGCATCAATTATCCGAATTTAGAGGTAGCTTTTGAACTCAAGTCTGGACTAATACATTTACTTCCTACTTTTCGTGGTCTTGCAGGTGAGGACCCTCACAAACACCTTAAAGAGTTCCATGTGGTTTGCTCCACTCTAAAGCCACAGAATGTAAGTGAGGAACAAGTTAAGTTAAGAGCCTTTCCCTTTTCTCTGGGAGATAAAGCAAAAGATTGGCTCTATGATCTTCCTGAAGGATCAATTGGCACATGGGATGAGGTGAAGAAGTTGTTTTTGGAGAAATTTTTTCCAGCTTCGAGAGCTGCCAATATAAGGAAAGAGATATGTGGCATTAGGCAATTCAATGGAGAGATCCTGCATGAGTATTGGGAGCGGTTCAAGCATTTATGCGCTAGATGTCCACACCATCAAATTCCTGAGCAGCTGTTGGTTCAGTATTTTTATGAAGGATTATTGCCCATGGATAGGAGTATGATAGACGCAGCTAGTGGAGGGGCATTGGTAAATAAAACTCCTACAGCAGCCAAGCAGTTGATTTCGAACATGGCAGAAAATTCTCAGCAATTTGGCACAAGGATGGATGGAACCACCAAGAGGATAAATGAGGTAACTTCTTCTAACTTAGAAAATCAGATTTCTGACTTGAGTACTTTGGTTCGTCAATTGGCTGTAGGTGTAGGACAGATGCAAAATGTCCAAGTGTGTGGAATTTGTTCAGTGCCTGGGCATCATACAGAAGGGTGCCCAGCACTTCAAGATGAGCCAATTCAGCAAGCAAATGCAGTAGGTGGATATCCCAATCAACCTCAAAGAAGATATGATCCTTTCTCCAACCAGTATAATCCCGGTTGGAAGGACCACCCAAATTTCAGCTACGGGAATCAAGGAGGCCAGCAAAGATATCAACCTCAAGTTCAATTTAGAGCACCTCCACCACCAGCACAAGCCACACCTCCAAATTCAGGTATGTCCTTAGATGACATTGTTAAGGCCCTCGCCACTAACACTCAGCAGTTCCAACAAGAAACGAGGGCCAGCATTCGGAATTTGGAAAATCAAATGAGCCAGCTAGCCACAAGTGTGGGCAGATTAGAGTCCCAAAATTCAGGAAAATTACCTTCTCAAGCCGTGGTAAATCCGAAGGAGAATGTAAGTGCTATGATTCTAAGGAGTGGAAAGGAGGTGAGAGATAGATCTTTTTCCGAGGAAAAAACCGGGAAGAAGGATGAAAATGAGGATGAAGAAGAAGGGGCCAAGGAGAGCAGTGCGGAAAAGTTTGAGTCTCCGTTACCTAGTGTTACTAAAGCTGTTGTTGCACCTTTTCCTAGCAGGTTGGTGAAGAATAAGAAAGAAGAATACGAACAAAGTATTTTGGATACATTCAGGAAGGTGGAGATTAATATACCACTTTTGGAGGCTGTTAAGCAAATTCCAAGATACGCTAAGTTTCTAAAGGAATTGTGCACCAATAGGAAGAAATTGAAGGGGGATGAAATAGTTAACATGGGAGAAAACGCATCAGCCATAATTTTGAGAAAAATGCCTGAAAAATGTGGTGACCCAGGTATGATTTCAATACCATGTGTAATTGGCAATAGGAGAATTGAACGTGCTATGCTCGATTTAGGAGCATCAATAAATGTCATGCCTTATTCTGTTTATTGCAAGTTGAATTTGGGTCCTATGAAGGGAACTGGTGTAGTTATTAAATTGGCTGATAGATCTAAAACTCATCCTATGGGAGTTGTGGAGGACGTCTTGGTGCAGGTTAATAAGTTGATTTTTCCAGCAGACTTCTTTATAATGAAGACTGAGGATGACGACGATGATGTGCATGATTCAGCAACCCTTCTGTTGGGGAGACCGTTTATGATGACAGCCAAGACGAATATAGATTTGGATGAGTGCACTATATCAGTTAAATTTGATAGTGATATAGTTAAATTCAATATTTTTGATTCCATGAAATTTCCTGCTGAATCTCACTCACTGTGTTCAATTGATGTAGTAGACACAGTTGTGCAGGAATTCTTTGAAGAAGAAAATGAAGAGGCTGATTTAGAATTAAATAAGCATTTGGAGAATAATAGTGAAGAAAAGAAGGACGTTCAAGACTCTCATTTTGAAATGCCAAGTAGATCTATTAATTTGAATAGTGAGAGTTCAAGTTTTTATAAGTCAATAATACCCTCTGTTTTGCAGGCACCTAAATTGGAGTTGAAACCCTTGCCAAGCCATCTTAAGTATGTTTACTTAGGTAATGAGGAGACCTTGCCAGTTATTATTGCAAGAGGCTTAACTAAAGAGCAAGAAGCAAGGTTGATTCAAGTTTTGAAGAGGCATAAAACGGCAATTGGGTGGACTTTGTCGGATATCAAAGGCATAAGTCCGTCCATTTGTATGCACAGAATTCATTTCGAGGACGATGCCAAACCAGTGAGAGAACTTCAAAGAAAGCTCAATCCTACAATGAAAGAAGTGGTTCTGAAGGAAATTTTGAGACTCTTAGAAGAAGGCATTATTTACCCAATCTCAGACAGCGAATGGGTAAGTCCGATTCATATGGTGCCTAAGAAGACTGGGATCACAGTGGTAAAGAATCAGCATAATGAGTTAGTACCCACAAGAGTCCAAAATGGATGGAGAATGGTTATCGATTTTAGGAAGCTCAATCTGGCTACGAGAAAAGATCACTTCCCTTTACCATTCATAGATCAGATGTTGGAAAGATTGGCTGGCAGGGATTTCTTTTGCTTCCTTGATGGATTTTCTGGTTATTATCAAATTGTGATTGCTCAAGAAGATCAGGAGAAAACCACATTTACATGCCCGTTTGGCACGTTTGCATTTAGGAGAATGCCTTTTGGTTTATGTAACGCTCCAGGTACATTTCAAAGATGCATGATGAGTATTTTTTCTGATTATATTGAAAAATGCATTGAAGTGTTTATGGACGATTTTACTGTGTATGGTGATTCTTTTGATGAATGTTTAGTTAATTTGGATAGAGTGTTGATGAGATGCATTGAAACTAATTTGGTTTTAAACTATGAAAAGTGTCACTTCATGGTAACTGAAGGAATTGTTTTGGGGCATGTTATTTCTTCTCGAGGCATAGAAGTAGATAGAGCCAAGGTTGATTTAATTGTGAGCTTACCTTACCCTACAAGTGTTAGGGAAATTCGCTAGGATTTCTTGGCCATGCAGGCTTTTATCGCAGATTCATCAAGGATTTCTCAAAGATAGCTCTGCCCTTAACAAATTTGCTTCAAAAGGATGTAGAATTTGAGTTTGGAATAAGGTGCAAGGAAGCATTTGACAAGCTTAAGGAGTTGTTGACCACAGCTCCGATTATTCAACCTCCAGATTGGAACTTGCCATTTGAGATTATGTGTGATGCTAGTAACTTCGCTGTGGGAGCAGTTCTAGGCCAGCGAGTGAATAAGAAAAGCCATGTTATTTATTATGCTTCCCGAACTTTGAATCCAGCTCAGAGCAATTACACTACTACAGAGAAGGAGCTTCTAGCAATTGTTTTTGCTTTAGAGAAGTTTAGATCTTATTTACTAGGCTCTAAAATAGTTGTGTTTTCTGATCATGCAGCTCTGAAGTATCTTCTGGCGAAGAAGGAATCAAAACCAAGGCTAATAAGATGGATTTTGTTACTCCAAGAGTTCGATTTGGAGATTAAAAATCGGCCGGGATCAGAAAATTCTGTGGCGGATCATTTGAGTAGGTTAGTTCGAGGACCAGATTCTTTGCCCATCTCTGAGTCATTCCCTGATGAGCAGTTATTCCAAATAAAAGGTACAATCCCCTGGTATGCTGATATAGTGAATTATTTGGTTACGGGTAATTTGCCTAGTTTCATTAGTAAGTCTAGGAGAACGAAGATCAAAAGTGAGGCAAAATATTATGTTTGGGATGAACCTTTTTTGTGGAAATTTTGTTCAGATCAAATAATTAGAAGATGTGTGCCTGAGAATGAACATCTGTCCATTTTAACCTTTTGTCATAATTTTGCTTGTGGAGGTCATTTTGGACCTAAAAGAACAGCTAGGAAGATTCTGGATTGTGGGTTTTATTGGGAAACTGTTTTTAAAGATTCATATCATTATTGTAAAAATTGTGAAAGATGTCAAAAAACTGGATCTTTATCCCAGAGGAATGAGATGCCGCAGAACCCCATCCTTATTTGCGAAATATTTGATGTATGGGGTATTGATTTTATGGGCCCTTTTCCATCTTCTTGTGGTTTTTCTTACATTCTTTTAGCTGTTGATTATGTGTCCAAGTGGGTGGAAGCAAAAGCCACCAAGACTGACGATTCCAAGGTTGTTGTAGGGTTTATCAAGACTAATATTTTCAGCAGGTTTGGCATTCCAAGAGCAATGATTAGTGACCAAGGGAGTCATTTTTGTAATCGTACAGTTGCAGCTCTTTTGAAAAAATATGGGGTACATCATAGAGTGGCTACAACTTACCATCCTCAAACCAATGGCATGGCTGAAGTTTCTAACCGTGAGGTAAAGTCCATTCTAGAGAAGACAGTCAACCCGGGAGGAGAGCCTACACCTTGATGATGCACTTTGGGCCTACAAGACTCCTATAGGGATGTCTCCTTATAGGTTAGTGTTTGGGAAGTGTTGTCATTTACCGGTAGAGATTGAGCATAAAGCTTATTGGGCGGTGAGTCGTTGCAATATGAATTTGGAGAAGGCTTGAAGAATTGAGATTAGAAGCTTACGAGAATTCACGTCTTTACAAGGAGAAGACCAAATTATTTCATGATAGCATGATTTTGAGGAAGCAATTTGCAATTGGTCAAAAAGTTTTACTCTATAATTCTCGTCTAAAGCTCATGCCAGGTAAGCTGCGCTCTAGATGGATTGGACCATTTGTTGTTACTAATGTTTTTCAACATGGTGCAGTGGAGATAAAGAGTGTGGATACGGACAAGGTTTTTACTGTGAATGGTCATCGTTTAAAACTATTCCATGAAGGTGTTGATGCAGCCCCCAAAGAAGGCATTAAGTTGACTATGCCAATTTATTTAGAAAATTGAGAAAGCAAGAGGTCGTCGGGCATACGACGTTAAAAAGTTGCGCTCTTGGGAGGCAGCCCAAGGAATAAATATCCTTTTAGTATTGTTTTTTTTACTTTTTCAGGCCATTTAGCCTTATCACATTGCAAATTAGAAGTGAATTTTATGTCATGTTAGAAGTTAGCATCCTGTTTCTGTCATTTGCAATGCACAAGAGTAAGAGAAATTTGAAAGAGAGAAAAATTGAAAAAAAAAAAAAAAAAATTGCATTGCATTTTTAGAAGTAGAATCTCTGTCTGTTTCACTTAGTGTAGTTGCATATAAATTGTATGAAAAAGAAGAAGAAGAATTTGATAAGAAAAATTTTCGGTAGGAGCTAGATCAGTACTTGCATTTTGCATAAAACTTAGATGTGCTTTTAAAAAAAAAAAAAAATCTAGCTACTATTTAGGACAGCCCCACCCCAAGTTGTTCATTAATTTCACAGCATTCTTTTGTTTTGCATATACAACTGGAGCTCGGGCAGAAGAGTAGCTGAAGACTGGAGGAAGCTCGGAACTTAGTGCATCCTTTTTCTCTTGGACGGCTTGTCTGCACGGACACGCGTGTGTATGAAATGTAAAGGCAGGGCGGCGGGTGAGAAAAATTAAACCCTCACTTCACAAACTGGAATTTGATGCTCATATTGCTTTCTTATGCTTGTTTTTATTGATAAGGACTGTTGATTGGGTGTTTTTGGTGCTGTTTAAAATTTTTGGGCCATGATTCATCCTACTTGTATGAATCTTTATGATTTTAACTTTGGACATCATGTGTTTGATGAAATGCCTAAAAGAAATTTTCAGTTCCATTGTAAGCAATTGAGCACTTGAACATTCTTATTTCACACGTGTAGTGACTGTACTTCTATTTCTCCACACTTGCATTTTTTGTGCCAAAAGGAAGCACCACTGCACCCACAAGCACGGCTGAAAAAAATAACAAAAATAAAAAAAATTTATATATAATAAATAAACTTAATAATAAAAATAAAAATATATTGAATGCATAAATTCTGGTCACACACGATAGGCATAAAATCTGCACATGCACCGTGACATAAAATTGTTTCTGCCATTTTGAATTGCTGGACATTGCACAACACTGCAAGCTGATTTTTCCAACTGCTGCACTGGACACATGGCTGCCGGCACGGTCATTTATTTCAAATTGTGATGATGGTATTCACAATACAGGTATGATCCTACTGAACTAATATGCTGAAAGAGTACCCCTGATTTGCTGAATTTTGTATGCAATATTTTGTTTCATGCTTGCTTGCTAATTCTTGATTAGTAGCTGCTTTCTTGTGTTGCTTATTTGTCTGCATTTATTATTATTATTATTTTTGTTTTGTGCATTGAGGACATTGCACATTTCAAGTTTGGGGGTGATATTTTGAGGGTGGTGCATGTAAAATTCTGGGTAAAGTGTGGCTGGAATTTTGTGCCTAAATGAAATAAAGAATGCATTTGTTTTGTAATGCTTGTGACTTAACATGCATCATCTAGGACACCTTTTACTGGCCAACTGCATGTGAAAATTGAAGAAATGTGAACATTAGTCAATGAAGGAAAAATGGAATGAGCAAGCATGAAAATGGTGGTGTATGATTTTGGTGTGGGGAGGAAGTTTGAATATATTTTGTGTGTTTAGGGTATTTTGTGTGTTTTGTTGCATAAAACATTGAAAAATATATATATAATAATTACTTTTTTTTTTAAAAGTTGTTTTCTATTTTTGATTATGAAGTTGAATTGAATTCCCTACAATTTCAAGCATTATGTTGCTTGATGGGTGACCATTCTCTTGATAATTAATCTGGATGATAAATGGCATGATTCGATCTAAACTTGCTTATTGTGAGTTTTGAGCCCATAATGAGCAATCCATTCTTTTGTGCTCAAATTTCTTTGATGAGTGATACACACATGGTTTGATTAAGCTAGAACTTGCTTTGTTATGCATGTCAAAATCATCTTTGGATTTGTGCAATAAAATGACAAGGGCACTTAGGTTTTATCCTTTCATTTAACCTAGTAAAAGGCCAACCATTGAGAATTAACCATTAGTGAACTATTTCGAGCCTTGACTTTTTCTTTGATTTTTAACCACTATATATTAACCTTGAACTTTTTATTTTTGACCTTTCTTGGACTCTATACATTGAAGGGGTGTGGTGATTAGTGGCATCAAGTTTAGCAATATACATCTTCCTTGTTGCACAATTGTGAGTTGCATGGTTATTGTTTCGATATGCCCTATATTTTGTATCGTTGTTGCTGAAGAATAATTTCTTCGAAAAAAAAAAACAAAAAAGCAAAAAAAAAAAAAAAAAAACAGAAAAAAAAAAGAAAAAAAAATACCTCAAGAAAAAAGAAAAAAAGAGAAAGAGGTGGAATTTGATTACTGAGCGAGTTGTATTGTAATTATATTGGGAAGTTTTTGGGCATATGTAGCAGGTGAAAGTTGCATCATAAGTGGGAGAAGTTTCAAGTTTTGCCACTAGTCATTACATTCTCTTTAATGTTTTTAACCCTAAAATTCCTTTTATCACACCTTGACCTAGCCCATACAACCACAGAAAAAAAGACTGGATTATTGTATTGAATTCATACTTGATGGTGGAGATGTGGTATATTTGCAAGCCTATGGTGATGTCAAGCTATTGTGTTGTTTTGAGTGCTTATAAATGTCCCTATACACTTTGAGTGCTTTGAGTTGAGACAATGATTGAATCATGTTTATTCTTTGATTGTTGGGGAGTATAACTTACATGCTTGTTATTTTGAGGGTGTTTGATTTGACGTAGTTGTGCATACCATTTGATGTTTTGTTAAATGTTTTGTGAGGGTGAATGTTTTGTTTAAAAGTCTCTCTTTTAATTGCTTGATGTGATAAAGTGATAATTGTGCCTATTTTTGATGTTAATTATCACTTTATCTTTGGCCATGATTGAACTAATTGGTGTTTATTTGCTAGAATTGTGATGTTAGGAGTTACAAACCATAGTTGGTGGAATTTTGATTGGAGCACATAAAAGTTAGAAGGAGTTGAATGGAAGGAGAAATCGGTCTCGCCTAATCATTTGTGCACATGGAATTTTGGAAGGAGTCAAGACCTATTTCATAATGGGCAATATTCTAAATTTCCTTTTACTGCTCAAATTAGTACCAAGTCATTTATTAATATTGTTGTTTTTTTAGGAAATAGATTAGGATTAGGAATCCTACTCCTATGGAATTCCTACATTTTAGGAAGTTAGTTTTATTTCAAATAGGATTCCTTTGAGTAAAACCTAGAGGATCGATCATCCAAAAAAGGAAGAAAAGCCTCCAAAGACATTTTCTTCTTTTCTTTCCAATTGAAGGATGTTCAACACCACTATGAGTGGCTAAACAATTATTTCTAATCCAGGAGAGATTGAAGTCAATGTATTCTTGTGAGGTTTTGGTTTAATTTAAATTTCTTATTGTGTTCATGTGTTTGTTAATTCTTTATTGAATTGTTATTAAATATTAGGATCATTTTAATTGAATTGGTTTTAATCTCTCAATTGCTATCCATCTTGTTCTAAATCCGGAATAGTTTAGAATAATTGGAATTGAGAGCACCTACAATAAGTTGCATGTGAAAAGTGTGAGTGATCGTGTGACTTTGGCTTAGGAAAGAATTAATGATCCAAATCTAGAGAACTGTAGCTATCTCAGTTGTTTGGATTTGATTTAAATTAGGTTTGTTTTGGATGCTAGGTTTCGGCAAACAAATTTGGAAAACATATAATCTACTTAGGCTAATCTTTTGGTTAAATATTTGAACCGATAAGAATGTTGCTTAGTAACATGTGATCGAAGCATTTCGTATTCCTTGGATTGGATTCTTGGTAAGATTGTTATTCACATTTGTTTATTTTGTTGAGAAAGGAAAAAAAAGAAGAAATTTTTAGTTGGCTTTATATTTTAAATTTTATAAGTAGTTTTCCTCTTTTGTTTATTGCTAAGAACTTGAAAAAAAGTTAATTGTGAGATCGGTAATTAATTTTGGGGGCTTCGACAATCCCACCACTCTTCCTATTGTCGTGTTCGTAGGTTGAGGCTAATCACCAGAATGAAAGGGAGTAACATAAGAAAATGAAATGCAGATAATATTGCATCACATGCTGTCAAGGATTGAGTAGTAGCTCTAACGCCAGACAAAACTGATCAGCACAGCACAATGTGGCAAAGATATCAAGCAGAAGGAAAGCAATTCAGGTTATCAACATATATTTGGCCTAACAAGAACAACGAAAGAAGAAAAATTCAAATGCTAGACACTAGATAACAAAATAGGAAGGTCAGCATATTTGTATTTGAAATCTTCAAATGTGCATAAGCTAATCAGATATACTTGCTGTTTGTTTTAGTGCAAGGATTTGTGTGCTGAGACTTAATTCCTTTTAACCTCAAACTACAAGAAGGACATTGCTAGCAAGCGTAAATTGAGAAAAGAAAATAAAAATGATAGTGATGAAGAGTTCCATTTTCTGTTTTGGCAGATGGATAGTTAAGGGTGACGACTTGTACCATTTAATCAAGGAGACAAGGGCTCACCTTTTGCCATCGTGGAGAAAGAAATTCATTTAAAGCAAGGCCAATTTCTGAATAAGACAGTGGGGACAGCCAGAAGCCCCATTTTAACCACTTTGGCATAGAGGCTGCAACAAACTCCATATCTTAAGATCATTATTACATTTGCTGGAGCAAGTGTTCTATTTTTCTTTTAAAAAATGAGCTGAAAAAGATAAGCACTTACCCCTAGCGATTACAAAGCCGCCAAACATTGTGGCAAAAAACACCGCAAAGTTAGCAACTGCTGTAGAAATTACCAGAGTTCGGCAGACAGATGCAATGAAGCGGAACATGGATAGTGATGCCGTATGTAAAGCAAACAACAATAATAGTTGCCGGAAGAACCTGGACAGTTATGGTAACTCAAATATACCAAGTGGATGACACAATGCACTTTATGATGAACTCCAGCAATTAATTAGAACGTACCTCTCAGCCTCAGGAGAATATCCCATAACATAATAAGTCAACGATGTCCATACTACGGCTTCCAACAATGAGAGAGGAACCTTTAGAACAGCAGATGGGATTGCATATGCCCAAGCAGGATAAAAATACAAGTCCCTTTGTTTATAGAAAATTCCCAGTCTTGCAATGGTCAGTGACAACTCCGGAATTGCATCAACAACAAGACTGAAGAGAGAATAAAACAAAGCTCCCAAGTACTCATTTGCATGGTGAATATCAATGCCCAATCTTGTTCGTAGGAATACAGTCATAGTGACAGATGCAATTATCAATATCTGAAAGATATGTAGATGGATGGTATTATACAGTGTAAGAATCTATAATAAAGGAGAATGCAATATATATTGGACTACTAATTTTGTTTCTAGGTTACTGTCCAAGAGATTCTCAGGTTATCTCACAAGCCACTAACTTGAATTTAAAGTACCATTTTCATACATCATTTACAACACTAAAGAAGAGCATGCGACAAATATCTTATGGCATTCCTCCACATGTTTTGGTTGCTTGCTGCTTTACTGAAATATGTTTAAATAAGCATCATATATAGAAGGATAAGAAGATAATATTGTGCTAACCTGAACAGTTTTGAAAATGTAAATGAAAGAATTTCTTTTCATGAGAAGAAACTCTCTTGACAAACAAGCTCTGAAAAGTTCCCATTTAGAAATCGAGTATTTGCTAAAGCTTATAGCTTCATTCTGGCTCTGGGACCTCAAAACTGTCTTTGAAAGCTCCTGACTGAGATTCTTTCCGTAAGGAGACTCCTCAAATTTCCTGGATAATGTATCGACAGAGTTGTATACATAATTCTCTCCATGTCGGCACCAGTATTGAGCTTGATCTTTTCTTGAGATGACCTACAATGGAATAACAATTATGAAGTGATGGCGTGTAATTAATAATAATCATTGGTAGACATGATGGCCTCACCTCCTGGAGGAAATCTGCTACTCCCTTTCTTTCAGGACATCTAAACCCACAACTCTCAAAAAATTCTAGGACAGTTGTTCTAGGCCCATGATAGACAATCTTGCCTTCAGCCATTAAGATGATGTCATCAAATAGATCAAATGTTTCCGGTGCTGGCTGAAGAAGTGATGCAAGTATAGTAGCATCTGTCAAGTGTGCAAGCTGCTGAAAGTAAGCAATTATTTGATATGTTGTCGAGCTATCCAATCCATTTGATATCTCATCCATGAATAAAGCTCTCGTAGGGCCAACAATCATCTCCCCTGTACAATGCCACTTTAAACTATATGTTTTCTTCAAAATAAGCTCAGAAAAAGTATCAAAAGCTCATTCAACTTTGCCTGCTATGAAAGTAGAAGTTTTCGTATATAAGCTGAGTGTTTGGGGCGTTAGGATTGGCCTTAAAGCTACCTGTTGTCAGCCTTTTCTTTTGACCTCCAGAAATTCCTCTCCTCATGGCATCTCCAACAAGTGTATCCGCGCAAATGTCAATTCCAAGTATCTGAAAAGGGATCATAGATGAATCATCATTTATTTTCCTTTTTCTGTTTCAGACACATTGAAGCATTTGAAAGTCCAAAGTGTCAAAGTATGTTTACTTTTAAGATGTAGTCCGTTTGGAGAGATGTTTTTTGTCCTTCTACAGAAATTGCCTGTGCAACATCAGAAAGAATTAAAGCAGCACACAATTCAAGTTCTGCATCAAGAAAAGGATAAAGATGCTCTTGACAACCATCAACTTGTTATTAAATTTAAATTTCGAGACATACAAAAAACTACACTACTGGATCTACCTTCATGTAAGTATCTATATCAGGTTCAGGAAAATTTCCTGCCTTTTTCTCCCTTCTGCTCAGCTCAGCCATAATAGCTTTACAGGCATGGAAACACTGTCATTTCATTATCACCAAAGTAACATGACCAAAACAGAAAATGAAGTTTCCCTGTTCGGAAATGTACCTGCTCTGCTTCCAACGCCTTGGCAACGAGATGAAAAATCCAGTGTTTCCCTGACAGTCATTTCAGGGATATGCAAATCATATTGGCTTATATAAGCTGCGGTTTTCTGGGGCACAAATTCGGTCAGCTTGTATCCATTGTATGTTATCTCCCCAGTAAGCTATCAGAGGCAGAGACAAAAACTAAGACAAAGACCAACTTGGGAAAATCTAAAGGGGAGTCAGTGGCTCCCCCAGATAACAATATCTTGACTGTCGACTGATAATAACTTGGCTTCTTAGTTATTTTGGAACACTATAATTTACTAGATGCACTGGGTGAATGAAAACTTCAGAACCTTACACTAGTTACAGTTCTTTTAAGTAAACATTAATCATTTCTGAATGGAGACCAGAAGGTGTAAGTAATGAAAGTCAATCATTTCTGAAGACTTGCTCTATAAAACAAGACTTAGAGTGGCAAAACGGCGTTGGTCTCTTCAAGTGTTCAAATAAACTCAATGAAGCAGGAAGAAAGAGTAACACCTTCAAAGATTTGTCAAGATTGCCAGAAATTGCTTTAAGAAGTGATGTCTTCCCACATCCTGGAGGACCTAACAGAAGAGTCATCCTGCAACAAGAAGAACACAACTAATAAAATTGTCAAATAGAAGCAATGCAATGGTCTAAACTAGCGCAATCTATCCATTTCTTGAAGCATTTCCCCATCTTCAAAAGCGGGGACAACTCTTTAAGGTTTTTAGTTTGAAACTTGGTCGGCAAATCTTCTAACAGTTGTCATCTATCTGTCAAAAACTAAATTCCTTGCTGAGTTTGACTTTAAAAAAGAAATAAATCATGTTTTGTACCTTCCAGGCTTGATGATGCCACTAACATCACTGATAATGAGGATTTTGGATTTGTTTGCCTTGAAACCAGAAATCCTTGCAATGTCCTAGGACAAATTAGAGCAATTAGATGTTAAACAGAGATACTGAGGAAAGAAGAAAAAGATGTTACTTTTTCTGTTTGTTTACTTAAGAATGAGAAAAAAAAAAAAAGAAGAAGAAAGTGTTAGCACTAATTCACTATTGCAAACAGCAGATTTGAATTTTCTGGTGAAATGCGGGTTTCAGAAGCAACAGAGTGCAGGAGTACGAGTAAAAAGAGCAGGCCTAATAATCTCTTGCTTATAACTTTGAAAAAACCAAAGGGCATCCCTTCAAAGAAATCATCCTGCACAAAAAATTGATCTGTACCAACTTTCCTAATTAGGAAAACTTTGTTACTTCAAGAGAATGCAAGTACTTACAAGAAGTATGCTTTTGAAAGTATTCCAAAGAGTTGGAAGAGGCTTTCCATAAACAACTTCACATTCTGCTTCAATCGAGAGATTGCTGTATCTTACTTCCACAGTGGGCAATTCAATGCCAGCACTGCATGAAACAAATTGAGAAGATAATCTAGTAACACTTACACAACATTAAACTAAAACACGAAACACAATCTTAAAAATACTAGGGGAGTCCGGTTTCCACAAGTATATATGCAACCAAACCAACCACAGAAGAAGGGAAAAAAAAAAAAAAAACCTACTTAAGTTGGATTATTAACTTTGTCTGTTTCAGTGTTCAGGTATGTCTGGAACTAATAACCGATATATCAAAATGAGAAGAAGCCATACTTGTCAATTCTCTTTCTGATTTTACGTAGTAACTGGAGATTATCATGTTCAATATGTCTAATCAGCTTCTCGATGAACAAGTGCCTTTCCACAGCACCAAGACTAGTAACATCAACCACCCGTTTTCTTTTGCCATCAGCTTTATCACCATCATTTTCATCAAATAAAGACGATCTCATCCGCTGAACAGTAGGAAGTCTCTCAAGAGCAGCCCACTGCAGAATACTTTCTTCATCGAGAGTATCGTCATCCCTCCCAGCACTAGCGACTGAGTTGCTTCTAAAACTTGAACTTAGACGCTGAAATGATGCTCTTAAACTTCTTCCCAACTCAGACAGATCAATCCTCAGTGATTCTACATCATTCCTTGCAACCAACTCAGCCATCGTAGACACTCTTACTGAAAACTTCAAAACTTTACGTGTATATCTGTTTCAGTACTGCACAATGGTTTGAAATCCAGGCATCAACCTGACAGGGTATAAATAATGTCAGAGAGACTTTCCTTCGTCAGCAAGTTTATCATGTATGGCGAGTTTTTTCCAATTTTGTCATAATGTTAATATTTGTCAAATACGAATTATTCAGGCTCAGAATAATGTAGTTCAGGCCTAAACGCATTTGGCAAATGCGCTAGCTGTGACGGGCGCATTTCTGAAATGCTGTCTTGATTACACTTGGTTCCCACATGGAAAGTATGAGATTTCCATGAGGGGTTTATATGGCTTTGGGTCTTCCACCTCACAAGCTAATTTGTGTGGTAGGTTCCCTCAAGGACCATGGCAAATGGTATCAAAGCAGACCACTGTCCTTCTCCGCCTGTGCCATGATCGGTTGGTGACGTTGGTAGTACGGGATACGGGACTAGATGGTGACACCGGTATTGTAGTATTAGCTCGGGACTAGATGGTGACACCGGTATTGTAGTGTTAGCTCGGGACTAAATGATGATGCTGGTATTACAGTGTTAACCCGGGACTAAGTAGGTAATGTCGGCATAGTGTTCGCCTGGGACTAGAGAGAAGAATCTAGTGCACAGCTATCTAGTGCAAAGCCAATAATTCTAAAGAATGAGGCATGCGGAGCGTGATGGATTGTTATGATTTCACTAAGTTCCCATAGGGGAAGTATGGGAAGACCATGACAAATGCGCTCAGAACATGCTATGTTTTAGGCCCATTTGCTTATAATCATAAATATAATAATATTATTTTTATAATATAATTAATTATAATAATATTATAATAATTATTATGAATAATTATATTATAATTATAATTATGAATGATTTTATAATTATTATTATATTATTATTATGAATAGTATAATTATACTTATTATAATAATAGCTAACAATTGTAATTATTATAGTAATAACTAATAATAAGAGTTAATAATTACGATAATAATAATAGTAAGAGATAAGAATAATAAAAATAAAATGATATATTAAGAGCTAATATCAGATTAATGATACTATTAAATACAAAAATTGTTGGTTAATACAATTAGGGTTTCAAATTTTGACCACACTCTTTATTTATTTATGTATGAAGGATAAATATATATATATTTAGAATTTGATTAGGATAGACAATTAAATCTTAAAGGAATTGAAAAGAAAATGGAGAAGTGGGTCATAGACCGACTACCACTAGAGGAAAAAGATAGGTGGCTTTGCCAACCATAGACAAGATATAAACAATTAAAGTAAATAAGCAGAAATTAAAATGACAAATTATAAATAAATAACAATTAAAGTAGGCGGTTTAACCGGCCATGCATCAATATAAATAAAAATGTAAATAAATAACACTAAAAGAGAGCTAGTCAAGCATTTGGACTAGTCCTTGGTTGTATGAAACTTAAAATATATTAAGGAAAGTTTAATACAATGGTTTATACCTTGGTAACCAAGGTTATGGTTGTGTAAGTAAGGATACAAGAAAGGAAGAAAGAAAGAAAGAAAGGATGCAAGAAGGAAAGATAGATCTATTCTAAGTTTGGAGAGGATTTGGATACAAAATTTGTGAGTTGTAAAATTCTATATAAAATTGAGACAAAAGGGAATTTTATAGAAAATTTCCCGGTGCTACAGTAGCTTGCTACAGTGTTAGTGAACATTAGTGCGCTACAGTATATAGTGAACAGTATTGCCGTGCATGAACAATGTTCGGCACTACAGTGCCGTGAACAGTATTTTCAGGTAGCTACAGTCACTGCTACAATATTTTTAGGAATTAAAAAAATCTCGTAATAGTCATCTCCATTTAAGTAAAATGGTTCTTCTTGGTCTTCTTCTACTTCTTCTTTGAAGCCGACTTTAATTTGAGAAAAAGTGGAACTCTCAGGGAGATCTTGCTTCTGAGTTTGGATTGTAGACTCCTCTTGGGTCTCATCAATTTGGACCTTCAAGGACTCCTGTTTAAGTTGAGAATGCAAGCTTTCTAGATGTTTGATATAATCTTCTTTATTAGTAACTGCTGCCAATTTGGACTGGGCTAAACTCTTTTGTTGCAAAAACCCGATTATTTGTGGATCAGCAGCAGGTAAAAATTGTAGGTTAACTATAAACCAAGCTTCAATTTGTGAAAGTGGATCAATTCTGTTTTGAATTCTTTCCACCATTTGGAGTATCCTTGTCTAACAAGGAGTGGAGGAAAATTTGTGTTTGGTTTAACAAATTCATATTTCCATGAATAATCCATGAAAGAGAAAATAGAGAAAAGAATCTGAGTAATTTTGGCACAAAATGTTTGGGAGATTGAAAATTTTGGTTAAAATTTTGAAATCCTTGACTAACTATTTTTGGCAAAATTTTTTGGTTTGGGTCGTGGATTCCCCACCATTGAATAAACCAAACTGGAAAATCATATTTGTTAGTTCTTTTAAAATAAAAAAACCAAGAGTGTTTATTTTGGGGGTTTTAGAATGTAAAAGCATTGAACCAGACGATTCAATAATCCCAATAATTATAACCCTAAGGTTGAAATAATTGGAAAAACTTATGAGTTTTTTAAATCATTACCCCATTCTAATAGTTTAATGACTTTAAAGATTTGGGCTATGGAATGGGTAATGTAGGTTTTTGTTTTGTCTTGGTAATGTTTGAAAGATACCGAGCCAGAGTCCAACAGGATGAACTCATAGTATCTTTGGGTTTTGTTTGCAGAAGTTGGGAGAAAATGGAACCCTTTGGGAAGAACTGTTTTGGCCATTTGTAATGGGCTATTTTGAAAAATATTAAGTTCCATTTGGAGAATATTTGTTGGGTAGTCATTTTTGTAGTATGGCTCTTGGGCTTTTGGAGAAGAGGTAGTTGGGATTACTACCTGGGAAATAGTCGGGATCACTACTTGTTTTTGCGGATTTTGAGCGATAGTTGTTTGGTAAGATTGAGTGGGTTAAGGGCCGCCATTTGAGATTTAGAAGGGACGGGGTTTGAAGCCGCCACCAGGGTTTGAGGAGATTTCACCTATTGAAATCTAGATTGGGCAACCAGTTGGTGTAAAGCTGACAGTTGGGATTGGGCTTCTTTCTCTTCAACAATATCTGCCCATGTTCTTGGTGCGATGATAGAAATTGGTTTGATGTTTTCTAAAGATTCAAAGCTTGAATCTAGGTTGATGTGAATGCATAGTTTGTGGGAGTTTGAATGTTTATGGGAGTTTGGACCGTTTTGTTTGAATTAGAAGTTTCGGTTTTGGATGTTTGGGAAAAACTGGGTTTAATGGACAGTTGTTCTTTTTTTTTCTTTTTAGGAGGCATTTTTATCGTCCTTGCAAAAATTCACGAGTCAAATAGTTAAGAAGAGAATTATTTTCTCCTTTGATATATTCAATATCAAAATAAAAAAATGGATAAAATAGCTTGCCACCTTGCAAAAATTTGTTTAAAAGCAAGATGTTTAACATCTTTTTGCAAAACTTCTTTTGCAGATTTACAATCAACACGTAATAAAAAAAAATTATTTAATAAATCAAATTGAAATTTAGAAACACATAAAAAAATTGCAAGAATTTCTTTTTTAATGGTAGAATGATTCTGTTGGGATTCATTCTAATGCTTAAATGCAAATGCTACAATTTGCTCTTTACTGTTTTGGACCTACTTTAAGATACCACCATAGCCAATGTCAGAAGAATCAGTTTCAACAATTTTTTGGGCTGATGAATCTGATAATGCAAGACAAGGAAGTGTTTTAACTTGGGTTTTAATTTGTCTAACTACATTTGTATGAATATCAGTCCAGGCCGGAGGAGTTCTTTTAAGCCGATCATACAAAGGCTTAATCAAATTACTAAGTTCTAGAATAAAATCAGAAACACAGTTTAAACATCTTAAAAATCTTTGAAGTTGTTGTTTATTTAGAATTTGATCAGGAAATTTATTAGCAAATTGAATTGATCTTTCAATCGAAATAATAGTTCCTAAGTGAATATGATGACTTAGGAATCTAATTTTTGTTTGAAAAAGACTAATCTTTTTATGAGAAACAGCCAAACCATTTTGTTTAATAACATGCAAGAACGTATTAACATGTTTAAAATGCTGATCAATATTATCAGAGAAGACTAACACATCATCAATATAAACAATAATAAAATTTGAATAAGGATTAAAAATATCATTCATAATCCTTTGAAATTCAGAAGGTGCATTTTTCAAACCAAAAGGCATTAAATTCCACTCGTAATATCCAAAAGGCACATTAAATGCAGTTTTATATCTATCAGAAGGATGGATTTGAATCTATCAAAAACAAAATTTCATATCAAATTTCGAAAATATTTTTGCAACATATAATTTTTGAAGAAGATTTTTTTTGTAGGGAATTGGATATCGAATCCACTGAAGGGTTTTGTTCAAAGCCTTGTAATTAATTATAAGTCTTGGGACACCTCTTTCTATTTCAAAATTTTAATTAACATAAAAAGCAAGACAACTCTAAGGAGACTGACTTTTTTTGTATAATCTTCTTTTTTAGAAGATCATTTATTTCTTCTTCACAATGTGAAGGAGTTCTTGATTCATTTGTATTGCCTTAGTTTTAGTAGGAATTTGACATTCATCAAAATCTTTTTCATAAGGAAGGTAAACAGCATCTTGTTTTCTATTCCAAAATGCTGTTGGAATTTTAGCACAAACTTCCGTCTAGATTCTAGACTCAAGATCTTTAATCTTCTTTTGAATCAAAGGTTGTTGAAGTTGTTCTTCAATTCTTTTGAAATATATTTCTTGAATAAGAAAATTAATTTTATTTTGTTTTAAAGTTAAAACATTTATTCGAGAATCATTGAAAAATAAAGTATTTAATTTTCTTTCCAAAGGTGGTTTAACAAAAGGAATACAAGAATTTGGAATATTTTGAGGGAAAATCCCTTTAAAATTAGTCAAGTAGGGGGTAACTTGATAAATAAATGGAGTACATAAATAAGCTAATCCATTTAAATCTTTTGCTAAAAGGAAAGACGTTTTTACAAAACCATTTTGAAAATGAACTTCAACTTCAAGAATCTTATAATTTATTTGTAATTTAGAACCATTTGCAAAACAAAGTCGTTCTTTTTTTTTTTCAAAATAAATTGAGGGGATAATTCCTTCTTGAATACAGCACATATCCGCCCCTGTATTCCACAAAGCAAGAATTTCAAGTTTAAAATTATCTTTTATAACTAAAGTAATTAAAATGTCATACTTCTATTGAACTAAATAAATATGGTTAAGAAATTGTTCTGTTTTTTCAAACTTTTCTGAAGAAGAGAGATTAGAAGAAGAAGGCTTTGAAAAAGTGGAAAATTTTGAGAACTTTTCTTTTTCAAAAATTAATGAGTCAATAACAAGATGATCTAATTCTTGTTATGCTTTGATTTTCTTAATTTCCTCTTTCAGAAATGAGACTTCTGACTGGAGATCTTATAAAGAAACTAGTTTAGGATTTTTTGAAAATTGATTTAAAATACCATTGAAGTTATAAATATTTGAAAATTTAGGATCTTTTGAAAAATAGTGATTTGTTGAAAAATTGTTTTCAGGCTCTTTTCCAACAAAAATTTGTTTTAATTTTTTAAAATATTTTTTCTTCTTTTCAGAATCTAAATTTTTTTCAAAAAGATCAACTAAAAGATCTTGTTCTTTGGTAAGAGCATTGATTGCATGCTCTTGTCCAGGCTCTTCTGAATTAGAATTGTAATAATCATCTTGATCTTCTAATTGATTTAGAAAATCATTGGAGTCATGTTCTGAGTTATCAGAATTATCAAAATCACCAAGCAGTTTAATTTAGCTATTTGATCTAACATTATTTCTTCTAAATTTAATTCCTGAATTTTCTTTTTAAGTTTACAATACCGGGCTATGTGTTCTAACTTTTTACATTTATAACAAACAAATATTTGTTTTTTGTGAAATCGGTTTGGGTAGATCAGAATATCTTTTGGAAAAATGCTTTTTGGGCTTATAAGGAAGACTGAGTCTATACTTCCTAAACTTAGTTTTGGATGACTTCTTTCTATTGGTTGGATGACAACTAGGAAGATTAAATTATTCACAAAAAGATCCTAAGTCTTTTTTTTGTTGGGCTTTATCCTTAGCTAATTGCCTAAGGATTTATCTTAGCTACAAATTTTGAAAGCAACTTGTTGTATTTGACTTGTTAATTGACCATACGTAATTTGTTCATAAGGAACTACACTATTATATTGGACTTGTAGTTCGTCATGAACCATGTTACACTAAGATTTTGGAAGACCATCTAAAAACTTTTCTTTCCAATAGGCTTGATTACCATTAGGCATAGAATAAGTCCTAGTAAAAATGTATCCTTATACCATCGAAAATCAAATAATTTTTTACATTTCAAATTATTAAGGAGCTTAGATGACCTATCTTTGAAGATCCATGGGTCTCCAATAAAAGTTTTTGTAATTGTGAAAAGAAGAGTAGAAACAGCATCAGAAATAGTTTGACCATTAACTAAAATGGGTTCACCATCTTCATCTAATTTAACAGAATTTAAAAGTTTATTTTTATCTTCGGTTGATAGGTGTTCATCCCACCAACCTTTTAACTGACTTGTAAAACTAGCAATTAAAACATGAGCTGCTAATTGGTTAGGACAATTATGCGTTGTTTGGTATGCCGTAGCAACCATGGCTTGCCTAGTGCGATTTACATCTTCTATGTGGTTTGTGGGCTATTATACAGGGGCGGAGGTTACCCAGTGCGCACCCTGGTAGTGGTTGCAGGTTCTTTAGTCAAAAAAACAAAAGAAAAAAAAATTAAGCAGAGCAAAATTCAATCGATACAAATTTTCCATTTCCACATACAACAAAATTTGCACTCAGTATAATTACATAATTAAAATATGTAAATTTCCAACTATATATTCACATACTACTTTCAATGCCAAATAATTTATTTCCACTAATATACTGTAAATTCCAAGTCAAGTTAAAAAGAGAAAAATTCAATCGATACAAATATTCTATTTCCATATACAACACATTTTGCGATATGTGTAATTACATAATTAAAATATGTGCATTTTTGAGTACATAATCACATACTACTTTCACTGCCAATTAATACAAACAATTTCTTTCAATAGTGGCACTTGTAATATACTATAAATTCCAAGTCGAATTAGGCAATAAATAATTTTTTGGGCATATTTGCCAAATGCGAACATATTAGTTTTAGAACCCAAAAATTTTTCATCCCACAAATTTCTTTCTTTTCCAAATTTGACACAAAATTCTGAAAAATGAAAATTAAATCAATACAAATATTCTCATTTCCACATACAACAAAATTTGTGCTCAATGTAATGACATAATTAAAATTTTCAAATATATATTCGAATAAGTCGGTTTATATTTAGAGGTGCAAACTGCAATGGTGCATAAGTCGGTTTATATAGGATTTTACTACAGAGCTTTATGTGAATAATGTGAAGGGGCCAATAATGCACTATAAACCATCATCAATATAAAGATGTTGTTTGTAGAATTAAACATCTAACTTACTTTTTTTTTTTTTTCAAACTAAACTAATTGTATTAATGTGGGAATCCCCCATTAACACATTAAATTGAGTGTCCATAAAAGGATTAGCTTTAAATGGACGCGCCCTAATACAAAAAACCTAACCTCAGTAGGGATTGGTTAAGACCTAAATCCGATTAAATGGGACTGACAAACCCCAAATATAGTGGGACTGGTACCTCCTAACTACTAACTAGTTAAGAGAACTACAACCCTAACTTGCCGGCCTCTACTGTCACAACTTGTCACAACAACAACCGAAACAACATATCAAGTAGATTTACCCATCGCAACACTAACTGGACCTAACTCCTGTTCTTGCACGGACATACGCTGTGTGGCATCGTGCTTGCCCCTCCTCCTAGGTTAGAACACAAAAATCCTCAGTAGAGAAGTCAGGTCGATAGCACCGCCCCCACTAGGAACCCCAAAACCTCTAAAACGGAGGACCCATACGCTATACGATGGGAAAAAAAAATTGAACATTAAATTTTACTGTTTATGAATAGTAAAAAATCGCACCTTATTCGCACCTAAATCGCCCCACAGGAATAGTAAAAATTTGAATTCTTTCCGCCTTACGGCGCAATTTTTTCACCATCAATAAACATCTAACTTACAATTACATTTTAGACAGTCCCTTTTAAGCAAGAAAAAAAAACAGGTCAATTGATTCTCTAAATAAATTTATGGGAGAAGTCAAGTCATGAAATTATAATGAGACAAAACAAAGATCCTTTCTAAGAGATGATATTACCTTCGCTAGTTAAAATCTAAGATGACATTTTAGTTGACTTGGAAACAGAATACACGTTGCCCATAATAAAAGTGTGCGTCTACAGACTTCCACTGATTCCATTGCATCATTGAGTCTTTTGCACCACCTGTTTGAAGAAAGAGCAATGCCTGGTCAGATTACATCAACTTGATACTACTATTACTATTCTTGGATTCATTAGACCAATTCAGCTTTTACTATGTTAAGCATTGCCATTGGAATCATCCATTTGACTTAAGATCATTAGAAACAATGTTAGGTACAAAACCGTAAAAACGTCAGGATCACTCATTCTTTCCTCCATATTATTTGGATTTGATGATGGGTTTTAATTGCTGAAGTCCACAAAATTGAATAAAAGAGATGAAAATGGTATGGAAGAACAAAATTTGTGTAAAAAAAATAATTATATTATTTGTACCAAAAATTATACAAGGCCGAATGGAAATTAGGGAGGGCAGGGCTCTTGGGGCCAAATAAAGCGTATGGATTATGTCCAAAAATTTTGGCCACAAAAGTTCCTGTACTGTGCTTTTATGTGGTATTTGGTAACCATGCGTGTACTGTATAATCAGCTATTTGAAAAAAAAGAGTTCAATATAAAATATTATTTTAAATGTTACATGATACGATTAATTCGCAAATGTTTCAAAATTTAATATTAGTTCACTCGACCATATAAGTAATACTCAAAACTGCTAATGATTATATATTCTATTTGACACATAAATATCAGCCATATCTAAATACCAAACCACAGCTTGAGCAAAAAAACTGGATATTTCTTGCCAAAACTCAGTTTCATCATGTACTTGTGAAAATAGCGATTTTTAACAAAAAATAAAAAATAAAAAATAAAAAAAATCCCGATCTTCGTCTCAAAGCCTCAGTTCCGCCATGCACTTGTGAAAACGGCGATCTTTTAAAAATTTATCATTGACAATTTTCACTTCAAATATCATTCTTTCACATTGAGATAAAATAAATTTGGAATACGGTGAAGAAAGGCGGCCGTAAATGTAATGATCCTGGATCAGATGTAATGATCAATGCAGCACTTTCATCACCCTCCTGGATCAGATGTAATGATCAATGCAGCACTTTCATCACCCTCTTGGATCAGATGTAATGATCAATGCAGCACTTTCATCACGATCAATGCAGCACTTTCATCACCCTCCTGGATCAGATGTAATGATCAATGCAGCACTTTCATCACCTTCCTGGATCAGATTGCGGTCCTGTTGGTGCAGGGCCGTAGTAAGTGCACCGAGTCGATACGGAACGAATATATCTTCTTCTATTTTTCCACCGTTCTTGAGTTAATTTCCAGTGAGTGCACTGTGCACCAAGTCAATACGGAAAGCATATATCTTATTCTATTTTTCCACCCTTCTTGTGTCGATTTCCAAGTGATCACAATCCATAACAAGAAGAAATTTGGAATTTGGAATTTGGAATACTGTTTGGCAAATCACTCGTTGCCGCTGGTCAATTTTCCTATAAAAATCAACACGAAATGATGAAGTGAAAGTTAATCTCCTTCACATTTGATAGGTGACGAAAAGGAACGGCGTTCACCATTAGACCTTGACCTAACTTATAATTGCAACTTATAAGTGCAGTTTTTAGTGAACGACACGAGCTACATGGAGACCGCACTCATTGGAACTTGAAAACCAATAGAATCATTCCAATAGTTCCAACACCACCCATTAATTCGCATTTACAGCAGCATGCCAACTAAGGGCCCTAAAACAAATTCATGCCGCCGCCCATTTTTTGCGCCCAAGCCAAATTTCAAATTCAGCAGCCGCATTTATCCTAAATGTTTTTTTTTAATGGGCGCATTTATCCAAATGCGCACAATTTTTTTTCACGTATTTGGCAAATGCAAACACACCATTTTTAAAAGGCAAAAATTTTCCACCCCACAAATTTGCCTATTTTTAAATTCACCATAAAATTAGAAAAAATCCACTTTTCCCTGAAGAAATTAAGTGATTCGTTCAAATCCTTTGTTGGCTAATGTTTGTTTTGCACAATTTAAAGATTCTTATGCTTCGGCAGAGAACTTCAAAGCATCAAAACCAAAGAAAGGCCCATCAATTTTTCCTCCGTCCAGATTTCAGGGACAGATACCTCGCCTCAAAATCGAATGCATTAGTCCACTAATTACAGCTTAGCTGGTTAGAACATCAGCCTTCTTACCACGAAGTACCAGCTTCTAACTTTGGAATTAATACATTGTTCTTCTCACTGTAGTATTCTATCGAATCTGCTTTTTTGCCAATTTCAATGGTCTTGTCCCTACAGGATTGCCACTGTTAAGGGTGTGTTGTAAATTTTGAATTGTAGTCTCGAGGTTTGTGGTCGAATCCCTTCACGCCTATTTTCCTAAGACATCCGTAATTTATATCTCTTACTACCTGTGGGATCGGCGGATGAGAACCCTTCAGGAATGGGTTACATTTACGATGAAATTTATGAAGATTGGCCTGCTAGGTTCTATTTTGTACAATGAAATACTGCCTAATTCATCCGTTCATGAAAAGAGACTGAACTTTGTATTTAAAAAATGTTTCCCCTGTGTTGCCCTTCCTCTAAGGGGTTGTTATCTAACAAGTACATAATGTCCACTTGAACGACCGTGAATTTTATCATCAAGTTGATGAATTAATTTTAAGATATAAGGCTGTCCTATTAGAAGGGGTTGTTCAAAAGGATTCTCTGTCCTTCCATCAAATATTCTGCTTTTTCCCATATATTCGGCTTCAAAGATTAAAATCTCAATCTTTGCTCTCCCTTTAAACGACACAGAGTATCCCTCGAAATCGGACAATAACAAGTTGATGTTTGTGAGGGAAACCCCTTCGTGCATTAATTCATTCATGCCAAATGGCAAATGTGTAATCAAGAATGCATTTATATGGAAAGATTCTTAGTGTTTATGGTGGTAGAATTATTTATCCCAGAAGACAAAACTAGACACTTGAGGTATCTTTCATGGCCATGACCATGCTCTTTCAGAACATATCAACTGAGATGAATAATGGCAAACACGACAGCCGTTTTGATTCTTCTACAACATTTATGTATATTTTTTTTTTATACATAATGATATTATTTTCCAAAGATAATAAAATTGCCATATATATTCAAAAAATTACGTTCCTAATAATGGTAAAAAAGTTTCATTCCCGTTCTAACCCATGAACAATAAAACTTAGAAAATTCTTTTGGAGTTTTTTCTCTCGTATTGCTAAAAGGCTCCCTTCCATATCTTGTTTTGGAAGAAAGTTTAAAAATCTGCATGGAGAGCATTTCAAAATGTATTTTTTGATGTTGTGATTGTGAGAAAAGAAATATATTAAAAACTAAAAAAGTATATTGGATAGAGTAAAAATGTGTTTTGAAAATCTAACCATACAAGATTTAAATGGTTCGATTTGATTATGCTTCCCCAATATTCCAATTCCATGTATTTAATATCATTTGGTATTAGCTGTTCGAACTTCATTATTCATAAGATAAAATAAAGACATTTATTTAACCTTTTTTCCAATAATTAGAAGATGTTTGGTAGATAAGTACGTAGCAAAGATAAACTCAAGTAGCAAAAAAATAAAAAAATAAAAAATCAATGAACAAGAAAATACCATATGTACTTGGACTATTTTCCATTATATGATGAAAATGATATGATAATATTTGTGTATTACACCATTCACCTCTATGATGGGTATGGTTCATACTTCGAATTCAGTTAATGACATATTGTCCTCCGACGACCACGGGGTCCCGCTCCTCTATTTAGGGTTTTTATTTTTCTTGTTGTTTGGGTTTGAACCCATGAATAACCGTTATAGCGCAGGGTTTTCTGACGCCAATAAAAAACTCTCTTGTACACAGAGTGCACTACAAGAAAAAGTGATTTTTCCGACGGACAATTTCCGACGGTAAATCAAGGTTTCCGTCGGAAACCTGCATATTTCCTACTGTTTTCCGTTGGAAATAATCCGTCGGAATAACGGTCGTCACAAAAAATTCTCCAGCGGTCAACCGTCGGAAATCGAATAGATTTCCGACGGAAATCCGTTGGAACTTATGAGAAGAAATTCAAAAAAATAAATAATTTCCGACGGATTTCCGTCGGAAATTAAAAGTTTCCGACGGATGTCCGTCGGAAATTGTTTATTTCTTTTAAAAAGAAATAAATAATTTCCGACGGAAATCCGTCAGAAATTTAATAAAATTTTTTTTAAAAAAATAAATTCCATTTTAACAAAAAAAACTAAAAATTATTTTATACACATAAATTTGACAAAAAGTAATACTATCCTAACAGATTTTTCTTCCCTAGCTTGTTGGGGAAAATAATATAGCATCCAGAATTGTTGAAAAAAAAAAAACTAGCAAGTAGGAGCACTTGGAATTGTTGAGAGAAAAGAAAACGATAATAGAATAAGGAAAAAAAGGTGCTTGATATGAACAAAGCACTAGCATCCTGAGAGCTCATGAAGTGCTTGAACGTATAAGGAAAAAGAAGGAAGGGGGAAGAAGTTTAGTTGCCATAAAGTTGGATATGAGCAAAGCTGATAAGAGTGTTGTGGCCTTACGTAAATCCTTCAATAATCATCAATTATCATACTGTACCAAAGGTCTTGAAAACTGTCCAAGATGAACTTAATCAGATAAAATAACATTTAAACCAATATTACAAAGGTAAAAGTAGTTTGCATCAGTAGTCATAAATAGCTCAAATTTCAGACCATTTAGCCAATTAGGATTGTCATCAAGAATGCAAATCAAATCTCAAAAATGCAATGCCAGTCATTTCTCATTAAATTCATGGATTAGAACATAAGCCCTGCACTACCTTCCATGTACCAAGTCAAGGATAACAGTTAAGATAAAGAGGGATCCTACTGTTTAGAATCTAGAATCCCAAATCCACCAACAGGCCAAGTTCATTTATATAACCTCAGTTCAATGAAACACCAAGTAACATTAAAAATTAAAATTGGAGATAAACTATAAGTCTTTAAGGTTCTTTTTACTATTCAAGAAAAATCTCTCTTTTTCATTAACCCGACTGTGAGCACCACTACTCTCTGTTTTACCGTATACAATGCATATGCCACCAAGACTTGAACTTGAACATGAACATAATTTTAAATAAAGAATACTGTCAACACAAAATTCCCAAAAAAAAAATCAATTATAACACAAAATGCCCAAAAAATTAGAAAATGATAACCACATCAATCACAACACAAAATGCCCAAAATTAGCAAATGATAATCACACCAATCACAACAAAAAAATTCCCATAATCCAGCAAACATTACAACCAAAAAATTCGGGCGGCAAATAATAATGAAGACTGAAAAAAAGGGATAATCTTGGTCCGTTTAGAACGGCCGAATTTGATCGGGTAAAAAGAGGCGAGAAGAAGGGAGAAGAGGCTGAAGAAGGCGGTCGAACGAGGAGGGACCGATGAGGACAACCGAACAAAGAGATAGGAGTGGGAGGCGGGAGATGTCGGCCGACGAGAGGGAGGGAGATTTGTGAAGAAGCAGATCCGGTGAGAGGGGATGGAGGCCGGAGAACCAAACTATTGGAGGAGATGGGGTTGAAGCGAGGAGGAGATCCGGGAGGGAGCGGAAAAAGGGGCGCGCGGGAGGGAGGGGGAAATGGGACGGAGGGGGAAAAGGGGGGGGTTTTTTAAGTACTGTCACATTTCCGGCGGATATCCGTCGGAAAAAGTAATTTTTTTTACTTTTCGGAAGAACTTCCGACGGATTATCCGTCGGAACTTTTTTAAATTTTTATTTTGAATATTTCCGATGAAAATCCGTCGGAAAGTTAAAATATTTTTTATTTTTCTTCAAATTCCGACGGTTTGTCTGTCGGAAATTTTTAAATATTTTTAATTTTGGCAAGAACTTCCGACGGATTTTCTGTCGGAAATTTTTTTATACTTTATTTTGAATATTTTTCTTAAATTTTTTTATTTTGTTAAATATTCCGACGGATACTCCGTCGGAAAAGTTTTAAAAAAAATTTTTTTTAAAGATTTTCCGACGGATTTCGGCCGGAAATATTTTTTCCGACGGATGAATGGCCGTCGGAAGGTTCTGTCGAAAATTCAGCCTTTTCTTGTAGTGGTGATTGAAGAGTGCGAGGTACAGAATATTGAAAAAAAAAACCCTTGCTGGATGTAACCCTACTCTAGGTTGAACCAAGATAAATCAGCTGTCTTCTTTATTTTTTTCGTTTATTTTCTTTGATTATACGTGAGATTGACACTGTATACCCAAGACTCTTTTGGTAGTTTAACTTCCCAATGCAGTAAGCAAATACAAAAGCAAAAGAGATGGGGAATAACAAGGACATAATGGCTACAAGAGGCAGTTGGTAGTGATGAGATCCAAAGTAATCTCTCAAAAACACTGCTACCGTTTTAGTTTCACCAAAACCTCAATCTCTTGCTTGATATCTCCATATTGTGATGTGAGCATGCCATTTAATGTCCATGCTGTAGGGGTTATGTAATACATCCAACTCCACCATTTTGGGAATTGCTGCAAGTTAAAGATTAAGACAAACTTGTTAGAATGGCATTGTGTGCGAGGATTACCTGAACTCAGTACTTCAAACTAGGGGTGTGAACAAGTCAAAAATAAGCCGATATCGTGTTACAGAAGTTTAGTTTGATTATTCCGAGTTTTTATCAAACTACGAGCAATTATTAAATAGATGGTTACTTACCGGTTGAGGAATCAAGTATCCAGCAAAGAGATTGAAAACAATGAGAAAAGCAGATTGCAGATTTGCAGCCACAAAAAAGCTTGGTGACATTGCAACTATCATCATGCCCAGATAATTGAAGTATAATAAATCGCAGAACATTGCATAGAGGTGCCAAAAAATCTTGTAAGCTGACAAATAATAGCCAATCATTGGATACGTTATGACCGTGAATTCAACTGTTTGGGCAAAGATACAGGGGACTTGGAATTAAGATTAAATTGAAATTATAATTATGTAAAATTAAATTTATTAAATTAAAATTTTAAATTATTTGAATTCTTTTGTTTGGTAAATTAATTGAATTAAGATAAAATTTATTTATAATTTCAAATTTTTTGTTTGGATATTGAAAGAAAAACATGTAAATTAAAGATATTTTATAAGCTAGGGATAGATGTATAGCTGCGCTAGGAATCATTTTTAGCAGATCTAAGTCTCTTAATAAACGAAAAAGAAGAATAGCAAACAATGGAAAATGACTAGAAGAATTTGTGAAACTTTTCTGTGTCGGTTGGGTTTTATCCTCCCAGGAATTGCTGTGGAATCTTCTGGCATTCCCAAAGTTACAAGAATGTGTGCAGATTATCGGCAATGGATGCTCTATCTCACTTTTGTATAGCTGTGACTGAGCTCTATACAAATTAAAAGAATCTTTTGGCATTCCCAAAGTTACAAAAATGTGTGCAAATTATCGGCAATGGATCCTCTATCCCACCTTTCTATATCACTTCCTATACCATTCTCTCATCAATTGCCATTTGTCCAAATTAAAAAATCCTAACATATACCAACTTTTAGTTTAAAACCAAACATTTAGTTAAAAAAATTAATTCGGTAAAATACAAATCTTCTTCTTCCCATTCCTATTGATTACAGGTTCTATTTTTTTTTTTTAAACTCTACCTCAAACATCCAAAACCAATAAATGTTTAAATCTATTTTTTTAACTCTATCTCAAACACTTAGAACCAAATAATGTATTTTCTGAAAAAGTTATATGATGCTAGTCCAACATAATATTCAAATCAAGACATGCAAATTCTCATTTTTCATACTATTCAAGAAATTTGCCAAATCTTATGATTGTACACAAGTTGAAACTAAACAAAAAAATTTATTAAACAACCCATCTTCCGAGATCAAATTTTAACTAAATTATTGTTTTTAAAACCAAAATTATTTGAATTCTTTTGTTTGGCAAATCAATTGAATCAAGATAAAATTCATTTATAATTTTAAATTCTTTGTTTGGATATTGAAAAGAAAAACATGTAAATTAAAGATATTTTGTAAGCTCGGGATGGATGTATAGCTGCGCTATGAATCATTTTTAGCAGATTTAAATCTGTTAATAACGAAAAAGAAGAATAGCAAACCATGGCATATTTTTTCCAAAATCATTCATTATATTAACTTTGTATAAAACAAAGTGAACTGATACAACAATGGTTCAAAGTGTTTTGAACCCTTTTTGGCACTAATAGTTGGCCAAAGCTCATCTTTTCCTTATCCTCCAATATATCTAACATCACTTTTGTTTTAGGAAATCTATCTAATGTGCTAGTGGATCTAATAACCTCCCTAATTTAAAAAAGGTTACCTTATCCACTCTATCCCAAATCATAGCATATGATTAGAAGAATTTGTGAAACTTTTCTATGTCGATTGGCTTTTATCCTCCTTGGAATTGCTGCGGCTGAGCTCTAACACAAATTAAAGAATGTTTTGGCATTTACAAAGTTACAAGGATGTTTGTAGATTATCAGCAATAGATCCTCTATCCCCCTTTTGTATAGCTGTGGCTGAGTTCTAATACAAATTAGAAGAATTTTTTGGCATTTCCAAAGTTACAAGAATGTGTGCAGATTATCGGCAATGGATCCTCTATCCCACTTTTGTATACCACTTTTTATACAATTCTTTCATAAATTGTCATAAATCCAAATTAAAAAAATCTTAACATATACGTTTCAACGATAACTTTGAGTTTAAAACTAAACGTTTAGTTAAAAAAAATTAACTCGGTAAAATAGAATTTTATTCGAAAACAAATCTTCTTCTTTCCATTCTTTTTTTTTGAAAAAAAACACTCTATCTCAAATATCCAAAACCAATGGATTTTAAATTTTTTTTTTAACTCTATCTCAAACACCCAGAACCAAATAATATCTTTTCTGGAAAAGTTATATGATGTTAGTCCAACATAGTATTCAAATCAAGAAATGCAAATTCTCAACTTTCATACTGTTTAAGAAATTTGACAAATCTTATGATTGTACACAAGTCGAAACTAAACAAAAAAATTTATTAAACAACCCATCATTTTTAATTCCTCCCACATAAAGCATCATAACAGCTAAATTACTCAAATTAAGCGCTTTTAGTTTCTATTCAAACCACTAAAATAGAAAATATAACATAAACAGAATTCAAGACCAACCATTGCTTTGGACTTCAACTTCTCTACCAAAGTTGGATAACTCTTTAATGTATAAACAGAATTCAAAACCAATCATAAATAGAAATGAATTGCTAGGTGCTATACTTTATTAATTCGGAGAAATTAAACCTCGCCTTGGTGGAAGATCATTTCCAAGTTCTAATTCATTTAGCAACAAACTTAATATTGTGACTCAAAATCAGCAAATATTGAACATCTGGAAATCCAAAAAGTGAAACTTGTTAGAAGGGCCATTCAGGAGAACTTATAACAATTTTGGAAATGCATTGGGATGAAATCAAATAGTGCTCTAACCTTTCTATTAAAAAAAAACGAATAAAGGGTTCTAGAAAGAAAATAAAATTACACAAAAATGCTTAGAATTTGACAAATTTGTTTCTTCGAACAATTTCTCGATTCTTCATAGGAAAATATTTTCTAAACTTTTAGATATGCCTCAAATTCTTGATGCCTTGTTATCGATTTCTTGATTTGTGTTTTCTCTTTCTCCCTTTTGGTTTGGATTTTGATTTTTCTAGGATGAAACTGATGAGATCGAAAAAGAAGGAGATGATGGGGAGAATAGATGGAGCGCTAGAGCTTAGGAGTGAGAAGAAAATACTATTAATTTAAAAATACTTTAACCAAGTTATAATAAATTTAGAAATAATTTGACCGAATTATATTATGATCCGAAATGAGCCGCGAATTTCTTATTTTGTATTGCAAATGCATTGGAATACTGTTTGGCTAATCACACGCTGCCGCAGGTCAATTTTCTTATAAAAATGAACATGAAATGATGAAGTGAAAGTTAATCTCCTCCACATTTGATAGGTGACAAAAAGGAACTGCGCTCACTTTGAGGCGTTGATCCTAACTTATAATTGCAGTTTTTAATGAATGTTACGAGCTACGTGATGACCGCACAACTTGAAAACAAATAGAATCATTAGAATCATTCCAACAGTTCGAACACCACCCTTTTCTATGGATACTGATTTAAATATAAAATGGTCTCTCATAAATAAAATCCCGAATTCTCACTTTTCTTTTGTTTTTGTTTTAGCACTGCCGAATCAAGCTGGTAACTTGACAGCACCGAACTGAGCTTCATCAACATTGTTCATCTCTTTTGGAAATTTAACTTTGAAATGAAAAACAAAAACAGACAAGCAAAAACAGTTGGGTATAAAATTAGCATGACACCCACAATGGGTAGATGATTGTGATGAAAGCCAAAGTAATCTCCCAAAAACTCTGCTACAGTTTTGGTTTCTCTAAACACGGAAATCGTCTGGTTAATATCTCCATATTGGGAAGTAAGCAATCCATTGATGCTCCAAGATGTAGGATTCAAATAGTACAACCATATCCACCACTTTGGTATTTGCTACAGATGAAAAAATAATAATAAGAATTGGTAAAACACACCATCCGAAAGAAAGAATAAAAGGGTTCCGATCAGAAGAGGAGAGGCTTACTGGTCGAGGAATATAAAATCCAGCAAAAAGATTGAATACATTGTTGAAAGTTGATAATAGAGTTGTAGCAACAGCGAAAGTCGGTGTCATTGAGATCAACATCATGCCGAGATAAGTGTAGTATAACAATGTGCAAAACATGGAATACGTGTACCAGAAAACCTTGTATCCTGACCAATAAAACCCAATCATGGGATATGTGATCAGAGTAAAAATCACAGTTTGGATGATGACATAAGGTATCTCAATTGCAACCTGAAAGTACCAATGACAACTTTGAATTAGCCAATGACATCTTGTTAAACTAATCTAGACCAAGCTTTCAAATCAAGTGGATGATCTATTTGAGTGCTTAAGATATTGTACCTGGGCGAGTGCGTAAGCCCAGGAAGCATACATTCCTGCAAATCTTTCTCGATAAACAACAGCCCGCTCTGTGCTTACATATGGCAAAACTGAAGAGGAATTGTTAAAGCCACAGAATATTACAGCGATGAACATTGCACCGAGTACATTGAATAAGCTCTGCTGATTATTTCTGCAAAATAAGGGAAATCTGTGATATCTCAATCCCATAGCGGAAAGTTAAGAAAGAAATGTATATGAGACCACCCTAGTTAATAGATTATTAATAACTTGGTTTAAATATTTTTTGCTAAAGTTCATACTTAGCTTGATTCCAAAATAATATACATACATGTTCTTTGCTTGCTTCCAAAATAATGCCCCAAAAATCAGAGATGAGATTATCAGCCACAAGAAGCGCATCAAGTTGTATGCAGGGCTTCTCCAGTAGGACCAATGCTGTTTCCAAAGACAAGCTTTAAACTGTCCCCAACCATTTTGTGCAAAATCAGTTGGAAACTCCAAAGGTTTAGCACCAAGAGGTGGAGCACTCAGCCTCTTTGCAAGCTCTTTGTTATTCCTATCACCATTGCATTTTTACTCATGAGCAAAATTTAGAAGCATCCTTATCACAACAAACAGAAAACAAAATAGTTCAATGGTAAGTTTTTGTTGTCGGACTCACTCATATAAAGATGAATTTTTGTAGATATCGGTGAAATCTAGATGGAGATCGAATTCTGAAGAAGTGGAAGTGACCTCTAGGATCCATGTTGCTGGATTGTAATTGTTCCTTATCTTTGGCACACTGGAGACAGCCTGCTACAAGATCAATTAGATAAGATGTTGGATGAATTTAGCTTCAGGCGCTGGCATTATAAACATTTCATGTAGACAGATACAAAAATTGTGTCAAAATGTGGTATTTACTAGTTTCAAAAACTGACCTCAAAGTATTCAATAACTTTACTCGAGTGCAGACCCACTGGTCCACAGTAGATCATGCGTCCACCCGATTTTAGTAGAAGTAACTGCAAAGATGATTGATGGAAAAGTTAAATTCTACAAATAATTGATGGCAAGTGAAAACAATTGCTATATTATTAATTACCTCATCAAATGCCTCAAATATGTCAATGCTTGGCTGATGGATAGTGCAAACAATTGTTCTCCCTGTGGCCGCAACATTCTTCACAGCTCGAATGACAATACCAGCTGCTCTTGCATCTAATCCCGTTGTAGGTTCATCTAAGAATAAAATGGACGGATTAGCAACTAACTCCACAGCAATTGTGAGTCGCTTGCGTTGTTCAGTTGACAAGCCATTCACCCCTGGAACGCCCACCAAAGCATCTTTAATTCCATCCAGTTCAATGGTCTCCAGCACTTGTTTCACAAAATCCTACGAATAAGATGCAACACTATTTTAAGTACCTCTGTAAACAAGAAACCCCAAAATGAACTGAATGATCATAACTTCTTTTTGGAAGTTTCATACAAATTTAGTTTTTAAATCGATATTGGGATGAAGTCGTAGCCAAGCAGAGAAGATGACTGATTCTTCTACGGTAATCTGAGGAGAATGTATATCAGTTTGCTCACAATAGCCTGAAATCCGAGCAAATGTTTTCTGAACTTTTGGGAACCCTCCAACTCGTATTTCTCCTTCTATGGTGCCACTAGTTTTTCTACCAGCAAGAACATCAAGAAGAGTGGTTTTTCCTGCTCCACTAACACCCATAAGTGCTGTGAGAACTCCAGGCCTAAATGTTCCCGTAATATCATGAAGAAGTTGTAGCTTTTTCTGGGTGAAGCCATGCTTTTTCATAGCCTAAAAACATAAGAGCAGCAAACTACCTGACGTAATCTGTCTCAACTTGACATCATAATGTTACTCTGAGTTTGAGAGCAGTCGCACTTACCAAGGGTGTGTCAACATAGTATTGCAAATCTTGAAACACTACAGTTAAGGGCTCGAAAGGTAAGACCATGTTCCTGCAAAATAAATAACATTTAGATTAGAAAGATTTTGTTTACATGGAAATGAAAAGATTACGTAAATTGAGTCTGAAATTAAATCTCTTGAGTAGCTTTGTCTTGCCCCTTTCTTAGAATGGGAAGAAATGAGTAGGAATACAATCTACCTTTCTGAGTTCCGGTAACTGTACTAAGATCAGAACTCCTTGAAATCTCCTCAGCTTGTTCTGAACCATCTGATTCATTTATGCTTCTTACTTTAGACAACTCCTTGCTAGAAATGATAGCATGAGGATGTACAGCTGCATGTATATGTCTCAGCAAATGACAATTTATGCTGTCGTTTAACCCAAGATTTAATTTATCGGACAGACGAACTTACGATGTAAAAATCTTAAGGCCAAGGTGAATCCAATATTGAATAGTAAAGTGAAGCCAAACAAAGCACCAAGAGAAATCCAGAAAAAATTTTCACTGAAGTTCAATCCTCGGACATCAAGCGTTTCTCGTCCAATGGTGGTGTTTGATGGAAGCATCTGTGTAACAGATGAAAGAAATACCAGTCAAGAAGCAAGAAAATTAAATAGAAAAGTTTGAACAAAAGATATAATGGCAGTTGAATAGGCAATCACTAGCACAACAACGTGATACATTTAGATATTATTCCAGTGAGGTTCTCTGTCTCCCCATTCTCGTAATGAGTTACAACATCAAAAAGGCAACCAAAAGGCTCCCTGTAAAATTAGCATATTAGTCGGTTTTCATACTTTCTTTGTTGACTGGTGCCCTACCGGAGCTCTGATTGAATGTATCATTAAGGCAATCAGTTCAACTATGCACATTAATGCCTTTTTTTTTTTTAATTTTTTTTTTGGAGGAGAGAGATGTGAATAATTTCCTACATAGGGACAGACATGGTTACCTTTTTCCATCTTGGGGCAAGAAATTCGTTTACAGTGATGCCAATCTCACCATATGACTGTGGACAAGCCCAAAAGCCCCACTTTAACCAATTTGGCATAGATGCTGCAATTTAAACTTGTCAGGTGAATCCATTGTTTACACCAATTAGTATGAAAAAGGGGAAATGAGATGAAAAGTAGAGAAATCTGACGTCTTGGGATTATGAAGCCACTGAATAGGAAGACATTTAACAATAACAAGCTACTAGCCATTGTAGCAGCAATTACAGTTCGGCAGACAGATGCAATAAAACGGTACATGGATGTAGATGCCTGGTGAATACCAAACAACAAAGCTAAATGGCCAAAGTACCTGGGAAATAGTAAATATAGTCAGCCATTTTGGAGTTTTCAGATTGGGAATACTTGTCACCATGAAGGTCAAAAGAAAACTCGTGACAAAGTTCTCATTTCATAAAATCTTACCTTCCCACCTCAGGACTATATCCAATGACGTAATAGGTCAAAGATGTGAAAATTACAGCTTCCAACAACGAGAGTGGAACCTTTAAAATGGCATATGGGATTGCAAAAGCCCAGGCAGGGTAGAAAGATAAATCTCTCTGTTTGTAGAAGACTCCAAGCCTTGCAACAGTCAGAGGCAGCTCTGGAAATCCATTAAAAAGAAGAGTGGCGACTGCGTAGAATAGAGCTCCCATATAATAGTTTGCATGAAGAAGATCAACTTTCATCCTTGTCCGCAAAAATAAAGTCATTGCGATGGATGCATTAATGAAAATCTGAAAAGGACAATAAATATTTAGTTTAATACAGTTTTAAAAAGAATCTTGCTCAACAATGGGAGAGGAACCTTTGGAACAGCAGATGGGATTGCATATGCCCAAGCAGGATAAAAATACAAGTCTATTTGTTTATAGAAAATTCCCAGTCTTGCAATGGTCAGTGACAACTCCGGAATTGCTTCAACAAGAAGAATGATGAGAGAATAAAACAAAGCTCCCAAGTACTCATTTGCATGGAGAATATCAATTCCCAATCTTGTATACAGTCATAGTAACAGATGCAATCATCAATATCTGAAAGATTTGGTAGATGGATGGTATTATACAGTGTCAGAATCTATGATAGAGGAGAATGCAATATATATTGGACTGCTAATTTTGTTTCTATGTTACTGTCCAAGAGATTCTCAGGTTGTCTCACAAGCCACTAACTTGAATTTAAATTACCATTTTCATACATCATTTACAACACTAAAGAAGAGCATGCGACAAATATCTTATGGCATTCCTCCACATGTTTTGGTAGCTTGCTGTTTACCGAAATATGTTTAAATAAGCATCATATATAGAAGGATAGGAAGATAATATTGTGCACCTGAACAGTTCTGAAAATGTAAATGAAAGAATTTCTTTTCATGAGAAGAAACTCTCTTGACAAACAAGCTCTGAAAAGTTCCCATTTAGAAATCGAGTATTTGCTAAAGCTTATAGCTTCATTCTGGGTCTGGGACCTCAAAACTGTCTCTGAAAGCTCCTGACTGAGATTCTTTCCGTAAGGAGACTCCTTAAATTTCCTGGATAATGTATCGACAGAGTTGTATACGTAATTCTCTTCATGTCGGCACCAGTATTGAGCTTGATCTTTTCTTGAGATAACCTACAACCGAATTACAACGCTAAATTATGAAGTGATGGCGTGTAATTAATAATAATCATTGGGAGACATGATGGCCTCACCTCCTGGAGGAAATCTGCTACTCCCTTTCTTTCAGGACATCTAAACCCACAACTCTCAAAAAATTCTAGGACAGTTATTCGAGGCCCATGATAGACAATCTTGCCTTCAGCCATTAAGATGATGTCATCAAATAGATCAAATGTTTCCGGTGCTGGCTGAAGAAGTGATACAAGTATAGTAGCATCTGTCAAGTGTGCAAGCTGCTGAAAGTAAGCAATTATTTGATATGTTGTCGAGCTATCCAATCCATTTGATATCTCATCCATGAATAAAGCTCTCGTAGGGCCAACAATCATCTCCCCTGTACAATGCCACTTTAAACTATATGTTTTCTTCATAATAAGCTCAGAAAAAGTATCAAAAGCTCATTCAACTTTTCCTGCTATGAAAGTAGAAGTTTTCGTATATAAGCTGAGTGTTTGGAGCGTTAGGATTGGCCTTAAAGCTACCTGTTGTCAGCCTTTTCTTTTGACCTCCAGAAATTCCTCTCCTCATGGCATCTCCAACAAGTGTATCCGCGCAAATGTCAATTCCAAGTATCTGAAAAGGGATCACAGACGAATCATCATTTATTTACCGTTTTCTGTTTGACACATGGAAGCATTTGAAAGTTCAAAAGTGTCAAAGTATGTTTACTTTTAAGATGTAGTCCGTTTGGAGAGATGTTTTTTGTCCTTCAACAGAAATTGCCTGCGCAACATCAGAAAGAATTAAAGCAGCACACAATTCAAGTTCAGCACTGCATCAAGAAAAGGATAAAGATGCTCTTGACAACCATCAACTTGTTATTAAATTTAAATTTTGAGACATACAAAAAACTACACTACTTGATCTACCTTCATGTAAGTATCTATATCAGGGTCAGGAACAAGTCCTGCCTTTTTCTCCCTTCTGCTCAGCTCAGCCATAATAGCTTTACAGGCACGGAAACACTGTCATTTTCTTTATCACCAAAGTAACATGACCAAAACAGAAAATGAAGTTTCCCTGTTCGGAAATGTACCTGCTCTGCTTCCAACACCTTGGCAACGAGATGAAAAATCCAGTGTTTCCCTGACAGTCATTTCAGGGATATACAAATCATATTGGCTTATATAAGCTGCGGTTTTCTGGGGCACAAATTCCGTCAGCTTGTATCCATTGTATGTTATCTCCCCAGTAAGCTGTCAGAGGTAAAGACAAACACTAAGACAAAGACCAACTTGGGAAAATCTAAAGGGGAGTCAGTGGCTCCCCCAGATAACAATATCTTGACTGTCGACTGATAATAACTTGGCTTCTTAGTTTTTTTGGAACACTATAATTTACTAGATGGACTGGGTGAATGAAAACTTCAGAACCTTACACTAGGTACAGTGCTTTTAAGTAAAGATTAATCGAGACCAGAAGGTATAAGTAATGAAAGTCAATCATTTCTGAAGACTTGCTCTATAAAACAAGAAAGACTTAGAGTGGCAAAACGGCGTTGGTCTCTTCAAATGTTCAAATTAACTCAATGAAGCAGAAAGAAAGAGTAACACCTTCAAAGATTTGTCAAGATTGCCAGAAACTGCTTTAAGAAGTGATGTCTTCCCACATCCTGGAGGACCTAACAGAAGAGTCATCCTGCAACAAGAAGAACATAACTAATAAAATTGTCTAATAGAAGCAATGCAATGGTCTAAACTAGTGAAATCTATCCATTTCTTGAAGCATTTCCCCTGCTTCAAAAGCGGGGACAACTCTTGAAGGTTTTTAATCTGAAACTTTGTCGGCAAATCTTCTAACCAGTTGTCATCTATCTGTCAAAAACTAAATTCCTTGCTGAGTTTGACTTTAAAAAAAAAATAATGTTTTGTACCTTCCAGGCTTGATGATGCCACTAGCATCACTGATAATGAGGATTTTGGATTTGTTTGCCTTGAAACCAGAAATCCTTGCAATGTCCTATAGCAGTTAGATGTTAAACAGAGATACTGAGGAAAGAAGAAAAAGATGTTGCTTTTTCTGTTTGTTTACATAAGAATGAGAAAAAAAAAAGTATTAGCACTAATTCACTATTGCAAACAGCAGATTTGAATTTTCCGGTGAAATGCGGGTTTCAGAAGCAACAAAGTGCGGGGTACGCGTACAAAGAGCAGGTCAAAAAAACCTAAAGGGCATCCCTTCAAAGAAATCATCCTGCACAAAAAACACTTGATCCTATGGCAGCAGAAAATTTGAGGGATGCTAATCTTTTTAGTTAATTTGCAACATTCATTTAACCTAATATATGACAAGGCAATTGATCTGTACCAACTTTCCTAACTAGGAAAACTTTGTTACTTCAAGAGAATGCATGTACTTACAAGAAGTATGCTTTTGAAAGTATTCCAAAGAGTTGGAAGAGGCTTTCCATAAACAACTTCACATTCTGCTTCAATCGAGAGATTGCTGTACCTTACTTCCACAGTGGGCAATTCAATGCCAGTACTGCAGGAAACAAATTGAGAAGATAATCTAGCAACACTCACACAACATTAAACTAAAACACGAAGCACAATCTTCAAAATAATAGGGGAATCCGGTTTCCACAAGTATATATGCAACCAAACCAACCACAGAAGAAGAGAAAAAAGGCCTACTTAAATTGGATTATTAACTTTGTCTTTTTCAGTGTTGGGGTATGTCTGCAACTAATAATCGATATATCAAAAGGAGAAGAAGCCATACTTGTCAATTCTCTTTCTGATTTTCCGTAGTAACTGAAGATTATCATGTTCAGTATGTCTAATCAGCTTCTCGATGAACAAGTGCCTTTCCACAGCACCCAGACTAGTAACATCAACCACCCGTTTTCTTTGACCATCAGCTTTATCACCGTCATTTTCATCAAATAAAGACGATCTCATCCGCTGAACAGTAGGAAGTCTCTCAAGAGCAGCCCACTGCAGAATATTTTCTTCATCGAGAATATCGTCATCCCTCCCAGCACTAGCGAATGAGTTGCTTCTAAAACTTGAACTTAGACGCTGAAGTGAAGCTCTTAAACTTCTTCCCAACTCAGACAGCTCAATCCCCAATGATTCTACATCATCCCTTCCTACCAACTCAGCCATTGCAGACACTCTTACTGAAAACTTCAAAACTGTACGTATATATCTGCGTCAGCACTGCACAATGGCTTGAAATCCAGGCATCAACCTGACATGGTATAAACAATGTCAGAGCGGCTTTCCTCTGTCAGCAAGTTTATTATGTATGGCTTCTTGACCAAATACAATTTAAAAGCAACAGCTGAACTAAGTCAGCCAAATGATTCTAAGACACTCAAATGATTCTCTTAAGCTTCTTCCAACTTCTGCCAGCTCAATACTTGGTGATTCTACATCATCTCTCCCAACTAAGTCAAACATTTTAGACCCTATAGTGTCCTTTTATTTGAGCACTGCCGTTAGCCACTGTGCACATTGATAATGGACACGGGGAAGATGGCCCTTCTTCTTTCCGTCAAACTTATCGACATTGGAATAAATCCATGGACTCTGGTATTAAATTCAGCCCTTCGTTTAAACAACGGATGGTAGCATAATTTTCTCTGAAGAAATTAAATGCTTCGTTCAAATCTTTTGTTGGGTAATGCTTGTTTTGCACAATTTAAAGATTCTTATATTTCGGCAGGGAACTCCAAAGCATCAAAGACCAAAAAAAAGTCCCAACAATTTTTCCTCAGTCCAGATATTAGGGAGAAATACCTCGCCTCAAAATCGAATGCATTAGTCCACTAATTACAGCTTAGCTGGTTAGAGTATCCCTCGAAACCCGACAATAACAAATTGATGTTTATGAGGGAAACCCCTTCGTCCATTAATTCATTCATGCCAAATGGCAAATGTGTAATCAAGAATGCATTTATATAGCAAGATTCTTTGTGTTTATGGCGGTAGAATTTGTTAGGTTTATGGCGTTCAATCTCACATGTAATCAAAGGAAAAAAAAGGGGAAAAATAAAAGAGACAAAAAATTTATTTTGGTTCACTCTAGTGTAGGGCTACGTCCAGAGATTTTTCACTATTTAGTACCTCATGCTCACTCTGTGTACAAGAGAGTTTTTTTATTGGCGGTAGAAACCCTATGCCATAATAGTTATTCATGAGACCAAACCCAAACTATAAAGGAAATTAGAAACTCAAAATCATATAAGGCCTCTATAGGTACCGTGGCCGTCGGGGGACAATATGTTGTCGACTGAATGCAAGATACAAGCCATACTCAACAGAATTATTTATCCCAAAAGACAAAACTAGACACTTGAGGTATCTTTTGAGGCCATGACCATGCTCTTTCAGGGTAGGGGTGGCAATTCGTGAACGGAAACACGAGTCGAATCTAACACATATTTAGTAAGTATAGGTATACCTTTTCTCAAGTTTGAGTCAAAATCAGGTCGAATTTGTATAACACAAAAAAATAGATAGTTCCAATCATGTCAACCAGTGGATCAACCCGTTTAGCTTGTTTAAAATAATTTTAAAAAATATCTAATAATAATTTTATAAAATAGAAAAGCATTGTATAAGATATACTTGTAGGTATTTTTAGTGTTTTAATATTTGATAAGTATATATAGTATTTTTTTTTATTGTGTTACCCATGAAATAAATAAGTAATTAAATTTTTATAAATTTCACATGTATATAAGTATTTTCATGTCATTGTGTTACCCGCGAAATAAATTGATTGTGTTCAGGTTATGTTAATTGACATGTATAATTAAACAGATCGTGTTTGAATTCGAGTCAAACCTGTAATACTTGTCTTTAAACACAACCCACGAACCCGAAACACGACCTGATTTCCATCCCTATTTTAGAGCATATCAACTGAGATGAATAATGACAAACATGACAACCGTTTTGATACTTCTACAACATTTTTGTATGTTTTTTTTGTACATAATGATATTATTTTTCAAAGATAATAAAATTGCCACATATATTCAAAAAATTACATTTCTAATAATGGTAAAAAAAGTTTCATTACTGTTCTAACCCATGAACAACATAACTTGGAAGATTCTTTTGAAGTTTTTTCTCTCATACTGCTGAAAGTCCATATCTTGTTTTGGAAGAAAATTTAAAAGTCTATATGGGAAGCATTTCAAAACTTATTTTTTGATATAGTAATGGTAAGATAAGAAATATATTAAAAACTGAAAAAGTGCATTAGATAGAGCAAAATTGTGTTTTGAGAATCTAACCTTACAAGCTTTAAATGATTCCGTTTTATTATGCTTCACCAATATTCCAATTCCATTTAGGAGCCGTTTGGTACATGAGTTTAGGGGGACGGGGGGGGGGGGGGGGTAGGGGGGAATGGAGTGGAATAGAAATGGTTGTTTGGTTGAGGGTGTTGGGTTTAGGGAAAGTGTTGGGGGTGAGTTTTGTTGAAACCCAATCCCCTCCCCCCTCCCCCCAGGGTTTGGGAGGAAAGGTTTCAAAAATGGCTCAAAACGACATCGTTTTGAGTAAAAAAAGACTCAAAACAACATCGTTTTGAGTAAAATTTTAAAAATATATATATTTGCAGTTGACAGGTGCGTGCCACATGTCATAGTAATTGCAAACCCACCAATGGTTTGCAACCACCATTTTACTTATTTTTTTTCTTTTTTAAAAAAAATATTCACTAACTTGTAGAAAATATTTTTCTCTACAAATTAACATGCACTTTGATTATTTTTTTAACAAGGTATGATTTTCTTAAATATAATATAATGTAAAATAATAATATCTTTATTATAATATTAATATTAAATTTTAATATAAAATTTATTAATAAATTTATTAATATTAATAATAAATTTTAATTTTAATATAAAATCTATTCCATTCCATTACAAAATAATACCAAACAACATAATTACTATCATTCCATTCTATTCCAAACCTTTTTTTTCTATCAAATACATTCTATTCCTAAACCTACCGTTTATATCAAGCGCCACCTTATTTAATATTCTTTGGTATTAGCTGTTCGAACACCATTATTCATAACATAAAATAAAGACATTTATTTAACCTTTTTTCCAATAATTACAAGATGTTTGGTAGATATATAGAAAAGATAAACTCAAGTAGCAAAGGAAAAAAAAATCAATGAACAAGAAAATACCACATGTGATTGGACTATTTTCCAATTACAAAAGCAAAAGTAAGAGGGAATAAAAAGGACATCATGGCTACAAGAGGCAATTGGTTATGATGAAATTCAAAGAAATCTCTCAAAAACACTGCTACCCTTTTAGTTTCACCAAACACCTCAATCTCTTGCTTGATATCTCCATACTGTGATGTGAGCATGCCATTTAATGTCCATGCTGTAGGGGTTATGTAATACATCCAACTACACCATTTTGGGAATTGCTGCAAGTTAAAGATTAAGACACACTTGTTAGAATGGCATTGTGTGCGAGGATTTCCTGAACTCAGTACTTCAAACTAGGGGTGTAAACAAGTCTAAAATAAGCCAATATCGGGTTACAGAAGTTTCGTTTGATACTTTTAACAAGTTTAAGTTAGGTTGGAGTTTAGTTTGATTATTCCAAGTTTTTATCAAACTACGAACAATTATTAAATAGATGGTTACTTACTGGTTGAAGAATCAAGTATCCAGCAAAGAGATTGAAAACAATGAGAAAAGCAGATTGCAGATTTGCAGCCACAAAAAAGCTTGGTGACATTGCAACTATCATCATTCCCAGATACTTGAAGTATAATAATGCGCAGAACATTGCATAGAGGTACCAAAAAATCTTGTAAGCTGGCAAATAATACCCAATCATCCGATATGCTATGACTGTGAAGTCAACTGCTTGGGCGAAGATATAGGGGATTTGGAAGTAGAATTGAATTGAAATTATAATTATGAAAAATTAAATTTATTACATTAGAATTCTAAATTATTTAAATTCTTTTGTTTGGTAAATCAATTGAATCAAGATAAAATTCATTTATAATTCCAAATTCTTTGTTTGGATATTGAAAAGAAAAACATGTAAATTAAAGATATTTTGTAAGCTCGGGATGAATGTATAGCTGCGCTATGAATCATTTTTAGCAGATCTAAATCTATTAATAAACGAAAAAGAAGAATAGCAAACAATGGCAAATGACTAGAAGAATTTGTGAAACTTTTCTATGTCCGATTAGGTTTTATCCTCCTCGGAATTGATGAGACTGAGCTCTAATACAAATTAAAAGAATTTTTTGGCATTCAAAAAGTTACAAGAATGTGTGTAGATTATCAACAATGGATCCTGGATTCCACTTTTGTATAGTTGTGGCTAAACTTTAATACAAATTAAAAGAATTTTTCTGGCATTCCCAAAGTTACAAGAATGTGTGCAGATTATCGGCAATGGATCCTTTATCACACTTTTGTATACCACTTTTTATACCATTCTTTTATAAATGGCTATATGTCCAAATTAAAAAATCGTAACATATACTTTTTAACGATAACTTTTAGTTTAAAACTAGACGTTTAGTTAAAAAAAAAAATAACTCAGTAAGATAGAATTCTATTCGAAGACAAAATCTTCTTCTTCCCATTCCTATATATTCTATTTTTTAAACTCTATCTCAAACATCCAGAACCAATGGATTTAAATTTTTTTTTTTAACTCTGTCTCAAACACCCGGAACCAAATAATATCTTTTCTGAAAAAATTATATGATGTTAGTCCAACATAATATTCAAATCAAGACATGCATATTCTCATTTTTCATACTGTTCAAGAAATTTGACAAATCTTATGATTTTACACAAATCGAAACTAAACAAAAAAATTTATTAAACAACCCATCTTCCGAGATCAAATTTTAACTAAATTATTGTTGTTAAAACCAAATTTTGATCTACAATAAAAATAGCAAAAGCAATTCAAATCATAAATATAATTGCAAAATTGCAATACCCTACAAAGTAGGGTGAAAGAAATATATTTTAAATATAGTAAATTGTATTAAAAGAATTTTAGAGTGATTAGACCCTAAATGATATAATAAAATTATATTTAGTTATAGGTGTTTGAGATAATTTTTTTTTTTAAAAAAAGTTTGAAATCTATAGGGGAAGAAGACAATATGTCTTCCTGTAGAATTTTATTTTACCTAATAATATTTTTAACTAAACATTTACCTTTTAACTAAAAATTATCGTTGAAATGTATAGTGTTTATGATATATGACAATTTATGATCGAGTGATATATAGGAAGTGGTATATAAAAATGGGATAAAAAATCCATTTCCCAGATTATCTGGCAATTATGAATAACATACAACTCTGGAAATGAGGCTGTCTGCCATGGTTTTACAAAGGGAGATTCTTATTCCTGGACAAAGCTAGTAAACTATCTTCAGCAATCAACATCCAGAAAAAATTGGGTTAAGAAGAAAACATGATGTGCTTATTTATGTGGTTATGCATATAACTCATCTACATTACATTCCCCAAGGAAAACTTTGATGCTTCGAGGTGAACCACAAGAACATTAAGCGGTAAGGGCTCTGTCATTGGCGACCATATGTGCAATAATCTTAAAGATCATTTCAATCTGCAAAGAAACAATAAAAACCAGTCAAGATATTGTGTAAATGCACAAATAAGCCAAGGGAATATTTAGTTTCCACAAGAAGCAATTCATAATAGAGTTAAAAGAGGGTACATCTTCAAGAGCGTGGCAATGTTCAGCAACTTCTTCAAGTGTTAAAGGCTCAACAGGCTCTTTACAGTTGGAAATCAAATAAGTAGCAAGGTCAGTTCCTAACATAATCCAGTTGAATTCTAATGTGGCATTCATTTCATTGCCAAAATGATTTGCTGAAATAATACACACCAAATATAGATAGTAAAAGATTTGCTGAACAAATGCCACCCTTAGAAGTTATTTCTTCTTGAAAAAATGATTTGAATTACTTTTCTCAATTCTCTTTTAAAATCCACAAAATTTAAGCAGCTTGAAACAAACAGAGGCAACATAAGCGCATCTGCACAAGGGCTTGCATATACATCTCTCTCTACATGTCATGTAATAGTGAAATTTTTAGTTAATATATCAAAAAACATGCATGAATTAGTTTGTGCATGTACATTTGTATTTCGCTATTTGTCAACCAAGTTGCATGCTAGTTCATTCTACGTACAGAGTGACAAACTAATTCTTACATAATATCAATGAACTTAGAGGTATTGAGTACGTAACTGCATAGATGTATCCCACATGCATCTATCACCAAATTCTTCAATTAATTAATTGATTCCACTACTTAATCTTTGCTTAAGTCTTTTAATTTATGTAACATGTCTCCAGACAAAATCTTATCACCATGGATCCGTGCATATACATGTGACATAAGAACAAAACCATAATCTTTTCACATTAATTCATTGGACAGCCTTCAAAATTATATATACATGGAGTACTAATTAACAACAAAACCACTAGTTGAGCTCGATTCTATTGCTTAAAACCAATAACCATACCCTATATTCATCTTTGAGAAGCAAATTCTTCAAATAGTGTAGAAAAACCAAATAATTAACAAAAGCATGTCTCTTCATCAACTGCAACAAACTAAATTATAACCCAATGAATCAGTTTTAACAATCTTCAGGATATCATGACAATATCCTCAAAAATTATATTTTAGGACAGCTCTAGCAGACAAAATAAAAAAACTTACTTCCGTAGATTTATAGTGCCATTTAATATAATGATAACTCTATTTTATATAGAGTTTTTGATGGGTGTCGAAACCACCAAAAATAATCCTTCTCTGGGCTAAGCTTTGTAGATAGCAGTGAGAGGGTCGAATCCACAGAGATTGGTTAGATTTATTCTTTGAACAAAATAAAATAAAGAAGGGGGGATTTTGTATTATGAAACTAAGCAAGAATTAATTAAGACAGCTAAACAAATTAAATAACCAACTAAAAATATGAGGAAAAATTAATAGGAAGAAGCTTCCAATCAAGAATTAATTTCGGTATTGATTCCTCAAATTGATCATTGATTCAAAAGATAGGTTCTTTTATCTTAAATAAATTGGTTATAGTTGTTGAAGATCCGTCCTCTAACAACCAATCTTTTCTTACTTTTTCGATAACCTTCGGATCCGTCCTATGAGTTATTTCTCTAATTAACAAACACAACCTTCGGATCTGTCCTATGAGTTATGTCTATTAATTGCATTAAGATTCAAAAAGACCCAATTACTAACCAGTAAACCCGGAAACGCCTTGTTTATTTAAGTTAGATTATATATTTTCATAACATACAATCTAAGGCGTTGATTACCTTTCGATGTTGTTATTTGTCACTTGAATTAGAACAATCAACAAAAGATTAATTATTCTAAATGACTATATATTGAATTCAACTATCAAACAATAGGCCTCTTGTCTAACAATTCAATTCAATAATATAATGAAGCATAGAAAATATATAAATACTCAAGAATAAAAGAAATAATAAAATTACCGGAACCTCACAATTGTTGGAATCAAACCTTAATTAAACTTGATTGGAAAATAAAAATTTAGCTAAACATAATTAAAAGAAAATACAAAGAAAATCAAATGATCGCCTTTTTGTCGATCCGTGCGCCTCGCCTTCTACCGTAGCTCACTCCATGAAAGGATGAATTGTGGCTTGAGAATTCCAAACCTTGTTTTTCTCTCTATTGAACTAGGAAAGCCTAAAAATGGGATGCTTGATCATATCCAAGCCTTACCTATTTATAGGCAAGGATTCAAGACATTTGGTTGTGGCCACTTGCTTTTCCTCACATTCTTCACCATTTTTCATAATTAATTAATAGCCTCCTTTTGGTCCTCTCTTTTCTTTTTCTTCTTTCTTTCTTTTGTTAATTCTTCTTGCTTCCTTTTGTCTTTGTACAGATTTTTTTTCTGATTTTCTTTTCTTGTTTGGCTTTCTTTTTCCATGTGAGGCTACATTTTGGAAGGACTTTCTTCTGTCCTCATGCACTTCTTGTTTGGCTTTCTTTTCTTTTTTCATGTGAGGCTGCATCTTCATGTGAGGCTGCATTTTGGAAGGACTTTCTTGCTGTCCTCATGCACTCTTTCTTCAGAAAAATAAAAAGATGGCAGCTGGTCTCAAGCCTTCATGTGCAAATGTTTCTCTTTCACTCAAATGCAAGGTTGGCATCATATCTTTTTTGTGCCCTTATCATTCTTTTCTTGTGTGACAACTTGGTGCTGTGCTCTTGTTTTCTTGTGTGAATATTGGAGAATTTTTTGTTGAATTGCTGCTGAAAATATAAGGCCATCACGCACAATTAGAAAACCCGTAGTTGCCAAAATTGAAAAGAACTGAACTTCTTGAACCCAAGTTTCTGCCCAGATTTGGTCCCTTTGCTTCCGGAATTTGAGAAAACTTTATTCATGAAAGTTTTTGCTCTCTTTCTCAGATTTCCATATCATCTTGAATCATCTCATTTGGACGTCTGAATCAAGAGTTATGAACTCCGGAAGATGACTATGTGCACAAAGAAACCTTGAAGCTTTTGCTAAGAAAGATAATATTTTGCTTTATTTGTTAAATTTTTCCCACAAAGCTCCAATCTATCCATCAATAATAAAACACTTAATATTCATATAAATAAGCATTTTAATCACTTAAACACAAGGAAATTGATCCAATAAATATGCAATTATACACTCTATCAGTTTTCTTATTAATTTTGGTTAGAAATTGGCTTGTGTTTTAATTTATTCTTACATATTTTGGCCAAATTATCCTTTGATTTTATGATTTCCAAGTTTTCAAATATTTTTAGAACTTTTGAGCATAATCTTAATTTTTTTTCTAATTTGAGGATAAAAGGACTAACCAATTATCTTGGACTATTTTATTGTCAAAAGCCAAAGGAAAAAGGGAATGAAGAGGATTAGCTTCTATCTTTGTTTTATCCATACCCTTCACAAATTTGGATCAACAACTCCTTTGTTTCATGTATCGGTTCACAATTGGAAGCAAGGGATCATGATCAACATGCAAAGACACCACCGCCTCAATCGCATGCACATTCGATTGGTCACAAATCGGCTTAGTGAAGGGCGAGACTTGAGACTCAAAGAAGAAGACCCATCATCCAAGAGCGCCTTTAGACAATTTTAGACGGGTGGAATTTTAGAATCAACAAAATTTTCAAAAGAAAAGGCAGCAACCAAAGACTAGCTTTCCATCCATTTGATCGATAACCAAGCAACAAATCGGACAACAAAGAAGCAAAAGAAAAGAGACAATGAGCAATACACAAAAGAAAGAAAGAAACAGCACATGCAAAAGTGGAAAAACCAGTGCCATTCTTTTCTTTTTCTCAAGAAAGAATTGCATGAGGACAGCAAGAAAGTCTCTCCAAAATGCAGTCTCACATGGGAAAAAGAAAGGCAAAAGAAGAAAAGAAAGAAAGAAAAGGCTGGCCAAGGAAAATTGAAGGAAAGAAGAAAAAGAGATCGGGCAAAAGAATGACATGTGAAAAGCAAAGCTTCACGCTTTTCTTTCAGAAAAGATGACAAGCACATGGAAGACAACAACACATGTTTGTGGTGAACAAAGAAAGAAACAAGAAAAGAAAAAATCTGACAAAGCCTTGCCTATAAATAGCGCGACTTGGAACGGAGGAAATCATCCCATTTTCATAGAAGCGGATATTTCTTTTCCTTTCTTCCTTAGTTTAGGAGTAGTTTCCTTTCTTTCCTTAGAAATTTTTCAGTAGTTCTCTTTGGTTTTTCTTTAGAAATTTCATTGTACTTCATCTCGGATTTTTCTTCAACAAAATTTCATTGAAGCTCACGGGTTCAAGAAGAACTCAGACCTTCCTCGGTTTCTGCTGCAAACTTCAAGACTTCTTGAGTTTCTTCTTTCTTTCTCAGCAATCTTTTCTTTGTTTTCTTGATTTTTTTATTTTGTTCTTGTTGCTTCATTGGTTTGTGATAAAAACTGCCAAGACTTGACTTGGGTGTAAAGCTAGCATAAATTGTTGTTTCCTATGGAAGCTACGTAAGCAAAACAAACCATGCAGAAATTTTTTCTCACATATTTTCTACTGTTTTTGTCTTCTTCTTGTTTTCTTTAGTTTATTTTAGTTATCAATTTTAGCTTTCTTTTATTGTTTTAGTTTTTAATTTTATTTAGAAATTTTAGTAATTTAAGTTTTGTATTTTGTTATGAAATTTTGTTGCTAAGTATTATCATCTACGGCTTTTGTTTGGATTTTTTCTTTTATTTTTCTTTTCAATCATGTTTAAATTTTTGGTGATATTCTTTTATATTAATATGAACTAAATTCTTTTTCTAGGGTTTAGATGTAGCCTAACTATGAAGTCTTAATATTTTTCTATTAATATAATTTGATTTAATTTTCTATGGTTGAGTATTTATCTTTGTGCTTAATGCTTCTAATTACTTGATCACTAATTAGATGATTTATTAATCATAACGAATTGGAAGAGGAGTTATGTGTCAAGTTCATTGAGATAAATGCCATAAATTGCATGTAGGATAGGAATATACCTACATAGTTTGTGTAGTTGCTATATGAGAATCCATAGAAATTAATGACTTCATAATTGTTGTAATTCACGTAGGAATATAGTGAATTAGCAATTAGGAGGATTTTTATTAGATCTCGGGAGGGACTAGTAAATAAATTAGGGAATCTCGACTATCAATCAGGAAATTAAATTAGATTATAGAAATAGATTAATATTAGGATGGATTAGTTATGGTGAAATCGAAAACCCTAGATCTTTCGTCAACTTAATCTATTAACTTGCTTTGTTTAGTTTTTAATTTTAGTTTTAATTAAGTTTTAAAATTACTTTTAATTTAGCTTATCCATAAAATATTTTTTTTCTTCAAATAAAGTTAAAACTATTTTAATTTTGGTATTTAATAATTCATTAGTCTCTGTGGGAACGATAAATTATATTCACTCTATATTACTTGTTAACGATCACGTGCACTTACGTGTAAAAATCGAGCAACATATAACTACTTTCTTGAATCAGAATTAAATAGGACACATAAAACAAATTCATACAAACAGCACACATATGTCCATAAAAAACCAGTCAATATAATAATATGATCTAGCTAGCTATCAAAAACCCAAAGCCTACAATATGGCATCATGATCTACTAGCTACTAGTATTTCAGGCCAAGAAAAGGAAAAATACTTTGCTTTTAGCCCCTGATCACTCAATAATATATGCTGCCAAAATTACAAACGTGCCTAGCTCTCTCTCTCTGCATCCAACCCTCCTCGTAATTCCATATCATGTGCACAGATCTGTACGCCAAGAATCTCTTCTATTCTTTGCCTCATTCCTTCATAGCTTATATCTTCCGAGTTCCATCGCCACTACAACTCGTTTTTAATTCCTCCCACAGTCATAAAGCATCATAACAGCTAAATTACTCAAATTAAGCGCTTTTAGTTTCTATTCAAACCACAAAAATAGAAAATATAACATAAACAGAATTCAAGACCAGCCATTGCTTTGGACTTAACTTCTCTGCCAAAGTTGGATAACTCTTTAATGTATAAACAGAATTCAAAACCAATCATAAATAGAAATGAATTTGCTAGGTGCTATACTTTATTAATCCTGAGAAATTAAACCTCGCCTTGGTCGAAGATCATTTCCAAGTTCTAATTCATTTAGCAACAAACTTAATATTGTGACTCAAAATCAGCAAATATTGCACATCTGGGCATCCAAAAAATGAAACTTGTTAGAAGGGCCATTCAGGAGAACTTATAACAATTTTGGAAATGCATTGGGATGAAATCAAATAGTGCTGTAAGCTTTCTATTCAAGAAAACGAATAAAGGGTTCTAGAAAGAAAACAAAATTACACAAAAATGCTTAGAATTTGACAAATTTGTTTGTTTTCTTCGAAAAATTTCCCTATTTTTCACAGGAAAATATTTTCTAAACTTTTAAATATGCCTCAAATTCTTGATGCCCTATTACCGATTTCTTGATTCGTGTTTTATCTTTCATCCTTTTGGTTTGGATTTTGATTTTTCCAGGATGACGGGAGAAGAAATGGAGCGCTAGAGCTTAAAATACTATGAATTTAAAAATAATTTGACCGGGTCATAATAAATTTAAGAATAATTTGACCAGGTTATATTATAATCCGAAATGAGTCACGGTGAATCCGCAAATTTCTTATTTTGTATTGGAAATGCATTGGAATACTGTTTGGCAAATCACTCGCTGCCGCTGGTCAATTTTCCTATAAAAATGAACATGAAATGATGAAGTGAAAGTTAATCTCCCCCGGCACTGACCATCAGACGTGGTATTTACTAGTTTCAAAAACTGGCCTCAAAGTATTCAACAACTTTACTCGAGTGCAGACCCAATGGTCCACAGTAGATCATGCGTCCCCCCGATTTTAGTAGAAGTAACTGCAAATATGATTGATGGAAAAGTTAAATTCTACAAATAATTGATGGAAAGCAAAAACAAATGCTATATTATTAATTCCCTCATTAAATGCCACAAATATGTCAATGCTTGGCTGATGGATAGTGCAAACAATTGTTCTCCGTGTGACCCTCAATCTGGGCGCTCACTCGGGATTCATCCAAATTAATATATTTTAGTTATTATGCATATGGTTAAAAAGAAAACGTGTTAGTGAAATCATCCAAATAATCCATCTGGAGAGCCTTTTCGGTAAAAGGTGTTTTAGATACCCGTTAACTCCGAATGAAACGCTTAACTCTTGAAATGGGGTCAATTTTGATACTATAACGTTCCAATCCAACTAACTAGTTTAATAACTTTTAAATTTTATTTTGACCATCTCAAAATGTTTAAACCAAATTATTAAGATTTTATATACATTTTTTTTCATTCTTTTAACTTTCCAAAATGGAACTGAAATATCACAGTAGTGAAAAAGTTGACAAATAAGCCACTCTTATTACCACTCTACAAAACCGTCCGTGAGATTGTCATCTCATATAGCTCCTCATTTAATTTTTTTGAATTCATTAGATTTTTTTCTACGTTCAAAGTTGATAGATAAGCTAACCTTATTACTACTCTATAGAACCATACGTGAGATTTTCATCTCATACGGTTTTTCATTTAATTCTTTCGAATTCATTGGATTCTTTTTCGCGTTCAAGAATCCCCCTTCTTCCTCCTCGATTTCGAATATGCGTTTTGAAATATTGTCCAGATACATGTACTATCCATGAATTAAAAAGTGAAAAAGACAACAAATTTACAAGTACATTTGTAATTGATACTTTGTCTGTCTTATTCATTACAATTTACAAATACAAAATTGATTTTACAACCTTCACCTTCTCTGAAAGTTTAATTTTGCAATACAAAATGCAAATAACATAGCCAAAATGATGGGATATAAAGTTAAAATAACAGCCACAAGAGGTAGTTGACTGTGATGAAAACCAAAATAATCTGACAGAAACTGTGCTACTGTTTTAGTTTCTCCAAACACCGTAATATGCCTGTGGACATCTCCATATTGTGAAGTAAGTGTACCTCTTAAAGACCATGATGTAGGAACAAAATAATAGAACCAAATCCACCATTTTGGAATTTGCTGCATGCAAAACCAACAACCATTACCAAATCTGGGCATTAATTATCCAGTAAACAAAGAGAATTCAGCTTGAGTGCACATTTCTGAGGCATTCGTGCCAAGTACTTTGACTAATACTAGATTTAGTATATTAACTTCCATCGGTATGAAATTCTTGAACTAATTTTCTTCATCTTCTACTGTGTAAATCAAACTTACATTTCTGGTTAATCCTGATGGATTCTTTCAAGAAGCTTGAATAGAAGATAAGTACTTACCGGTTCGGGAACAAGAAATCCAGAAAATAGGTTCAACATTGTGTAGAATGTTGATTGCAAAATTGCAGCCACTGGAAAGCTTGGTGTGATGGCTACTACCAGCATACCTAGATAATTGAAGAACAATATTGTGCAAAACATTGAATAGAAGTACCAGAAAACCTTATATGCTGTCAAATAGTACCCAATCATGGGATACGTGATGATTGTATAGATGAGTGTTTGAACGAGGATATAAGGGATCTCCACTGTAACCTACAAAATTTGTGTGCAAGCTTGAGTCAATCATTATATCCTTGTACACTGCATGCACATTCCAAATCTCGAACAAAACTTTTACCTGTGCGAATGAATAAGCCCATGAAGAGTACATTCCTGCAAATCTTTCTCGATAAAGGACAGATCTCTCTGTGCTCACATATGGCAAAACTGAAGAGGAATTATTTATGCCAATGAACACTACCGAGGTGTACAGTAAACCAAGAATGTTGAATAAGTTTTGCTGATTGTTCCTGTCAAAATAAAATGGAAAAGAAATTAATAAAATGTTGGACATCGTGCATACTGTCATGTATAAAAAATTAATACGTTCCAAATAAGTTTGATACGAACTACTTACAGTTTCTTCCCTTTCTTCCAGAGCAGAGCACCAAAACAAAGAGATGAAATCACAATGAAGAATAGACGCACTAAGTTGTAGGAAGGACTTCTCCAGTATGACCAGAATTGTTTCCAGAGACAAGCTTTGAACTGTCCCCATCCATTCAGTGGATAACGAGTAGGGAAATCAAGGACTTTTGAATCAGGAGTTGGAATGCTCATTCTCTTCACAAGTTCTATGTTGTTCCTGTGACAAATAAGTAATGAAAAAGGGATTGAACACCAGTTTTATTTGTTTAAATCAGATATGAGATGAAAACTTGTTTACTTGCCCATTCAGGCCTACAATTGCTAAAAAGAAAAATTTTCAGCTGCTAGGACTTACTGATACAAAGTAGAAGTCTTGTAAATCTCAGCAAAGTCTACACCAAGCTCAGCTTCAGCAGATGTAGAAGTTACTTCTAACATCCATGTTGCTGGATTATAGTTGTTTTTTATCTTTGGCACACCTGGAATTGCCTGTTACAATGTGACAATAAAATACCTCAAGTTTCTTTTGTTTTTTTTCCTTGAAATAGCACTCATATTTCTGTGGAAAGATATACCTCAAAATATTCGGTAACATTACTCGATTGCTGTCCCAGTGGTCCTGCATATGTTAGGCGCCCTCCAGATTTCAATAGAATTAACTGTAATAGGTTTGAGCAGAATACCATTTATAAGTTCTTTTGGGAGGAAACTATGGAGAAGAAATTCATTCCACAACTCCATCAAATTCAAATCCAAAAAATGGAAATAGAAATGATTTCTATTACAAATTCCAAGTCCTACAGATTTCCAGTTCCCTAATTTTGATACCTCGTCAAATGCTTCAAATATGTCAATACTTGGTTGATGGATAGTGCAGACAATTGTTCTTCCTGTATCAGCCACATTCTTTATTGCGCGCATGACAATGGCAGCTGCTCTAGCATCCAATCCAGTTGTAGGTTCATCCATAAATATAATGGAAGGATTAGCTACTAGCTCCACAGCAATGGTTAGTCGCTTGCGCTGCTCGGTGGATAAACCGCTAACGCCTGGAATGCCAACCAGAGAATCTTTGATACCATCAAGCTCAATGGTTTCTAAGACTTCTTTCATAAATGCCTGTGATGATGTCACCACAACTTTAATAAAATCATAAGCACCAAACTCAGAAAACAATTTACAAATTTTTGATCGTTTGTTCCTTACATATTTCGTTTTTGAATCGATTTCTGGATGGAGGCGTAACCAAGCAGAAAAAGTAACTGATTCTTCAACTGTGATTTGTGGAGAATGTATGTCTGCTTGCTCACAGTAACCCGAAATCCGAGCAAATGTCCTTTGAACTTTGGGAAATCCTCCAATTCTCATCTCTCCTTCAATGAATCCACTGGTTTTTCTGCCCGCAAGGACGTCTAGAAGAGTCGTTTTTCCAGCTCCACTGACACCCATAAGTGCTGTCAGAACACCAGGCCTAAATGCACCCGTGATATCACAAAGAAGTTGAAGTTTTTTGTTTGTGAAACCATGCTCCTTCATTGCCTGAAATTAAACAAGACTAAACAACTCAAGATTGGCATTAAGGTCCAAAAAAGTAGCGTGGAACAAGCTGCAGAGATTGTTTTTTTGTTCCAGAAGTTGCTCGATCCTTGCTGAAATTTTAATGTAGCTATCCTGACTTGGATAAACATGTTTTGTTCCTGAAGTTACTCCATCCGGGATGAAATTTCAACGTTGGAAATCCTGACCTAAATATGTTCTGTTTTTCTAGTCAAAGTACTTCGTGCTAAACCAAATTTCATCTCTCATTAGTACTCGCAATGTATGGGCATATTCATCATTGACCAATGGATGACTTCTTGCATACTTACCGCAGGGGTTTCAATGTAATACTGGAGGTTTTGAAAGACAACAGTCAGTGGTTCAAAAGGTAAAACCAAATTTCCTGCAAAATGAGGAAAAATTACTGATTTGATGCAGCGTGAGTTAGTTTGTGAATAATGAAAAGGTATCAATGGAATACCTTCAGAAGGTTCTCTAGTGGTACCAGACGCGGGGTATTCTGAACTTCTTGTGGAGGTTGTGCCACTGGATTCATTATTTCCTTGCATCTGAGATAGCTTTTCACTTGAAATAATGGCACGGGGGACAGGAGCTGCATTCATCTAGATTTATTAGAAACATGTCATAAAGTCAGTTTGCTTTGCATCTTGACTTCCTAATAGAAGTTGAACTTACCTTTTAAAAAACTTAATGCCAAAACAAAACCGAAATTGAAGAATAATGAGAATCCAAATAATGCAGCAAGCGAAATCCAATATACTTGCCCATGAAAGCTTAACCCGCGGCTTTCAAGTGTTTCCCTTCCTATTGTCGTGTTCGTAGGTTGAGTCTAATCACAAGAATGAAAGGGAGTAACATAAGAAACTGAAATGCAGATAATATTGCATCACATGCTGTCAAGGATTGAGTAGTAGCTCTAACGCCAGACAAAACTGATCAGCACAGCACAATGTGGCAAAGATATCAGGCAGAAGTAAAACAATTCAGATTATCAACATATATTTGGCCTAACAAGAACAACGAGAGAAGAAAAATTCAAATGCTAGACACTAGATATCAAAATAGGAAGTCAGCATATTGGTATTTGAAATCTTCAAATGTGCATAAGCTAATCAGATATACTTGCTGTTTGTTTTAGTGCAAGGATTTGTGTGCTGAGATTTAATTCCTTTTAACCTCAAACTACAGGAAGGACATTGGTAGCAAGCGTAAATTGAGAAATGAAAATAAAAACGATAGTAATGAAGCAGTTCCATTTTCTGTTTTAGCAGATGGATAGTTAAGGGTGACTGCTTGTACAATTTAATCAAGGAGACAAGGGCTCACCTTTTGCCATCGTGGGGAAAGAAATTCATTTAAAGCAAGGCCAATTTCCGAATAAGACAGTGGGGAAAGCCAGAAGCCCCATTTTAACCACTTTGGCATAGAGGCTGCAACAAACTCCATATCTTAAGATCATTATTACGTTTGCTGGAGCAAGTGTTCTATTTTTCTTCTAAAAAATGAACTGAAAAAGATAAGCACTTACGCCTAGAGATTACGAAGCCGCCAAACAGTGTGGCAAAAAACATCGCAAAGGCAGCAACTGCTGTAGAAATTACCATAGTTCGGCAGACAGATGCAATGAAGCGGAACATGGATAGTGATGCCATATGTAAAGCAAACAGCAATAATAGTTGCCGGAAGAACCTGGACAGTTATGGTAACTCAAATATATCAAGTGGATGACACAATGCACTTTATGATGAACTCCAGCAATTAATTAGAATGTACCTCTCAGCCTCAGGAGAATATCCTATAACATAATAAGTCAAAGATGTCCATATTACGGCTTCCAACAATGAGAGAGGAACCTTTAGAACAGCAGATGGGATTGCATATGCCCAAGCAGGATAAAAATACAAGTCTCTTTGTTTATAGAAAATTCCCAGTCTTGCAATGGTCAGTGACAACTCCGGAATTGCATCAACAAGAAAAATGATGAGAGAATAAAATGAAGCTCCCAAGTACTCATTTGCATGGAGAATATCAATGCCCAATCTTGTACGTAGGAATACAGTCATAGTAACAGATGCAATTATCAATATCTGAAAGATATGGTAGATGGATGGTATTATACAGTGTAAGAATCTGTGATAAAGGAGAATGCAATATATATTGGACTACTAATTTTGTTTCTAGGTTACTGTCCAAGAGATTCTCAGGTTATCTCACAAGCCACTAACTTGAATTTAAAGTACCATTTTCATACATCATTTACAACACTAAAGAAAAGAATGTAACAAATATCTTATGGCATTCCTCCACATGTTTTGGTTGCTTGCTGTTTACTGAAATACGTTTAAATAAGCATCATATATAGAAGGATAGGAAGATAATATCGTGCTAACCTGAACAGTTTTGAAAATGTAAATGAAAGAATTTCTTTTCATGAGAAGAAACTCTCTTGACAAACAAGCTCTGAAAAGTTCCCAATTAGAAATCGAGTATTTGCTAAAGCTTATAGCTTCATTCTGGCTCTGGGACCTCAAAACTGTCTTTGAAAGCTCCTGACTGAGATTCTTTCCGTAAGGAGACTCCTTAAATTTCCTGGAAAATGTATCGACAGAGTTGTATACGTAATTCTCTTCATGTCGGCACCAGTATTGAGCTTGATCTTTTCTTGAGATAACCTACAATGGAATTACAAAGCTAAATTATTAAGTGATGGTGTGTAATTAATAATAATCATTGGGAGACATGTTGGTCTCACCTCCTGGAGGAAATCTGCTACTCCCTTTCTCTCAGGACATCTAAACCCACAACTCTCAAAAAATTCTAGGACAGTTGTTCGAGGACCATGATAGACAATCTTGCCTTCAGCCATTAAGATGATGTCATCAAATAGATCAAATGTTTCCGGTGCCGGCTGAAGAAGTGATACAAGTATAGTAGCATCTGTTAAGTGTGCAAGCTGCTGAAAGTAAGCAATTATTTGATATGTTGTTGAGCTATCCAATCCATTTGATATTTCATCCATGAATAAAGCTCTAGTAGGGCCAACGATCATCTCCCCTGTACAATGCCACTTTAAACTATATGTTTTCTTCATAATAAGCTCAGAAAAAGTATCAAAAGCTCATTCAACTTTTCCAGCGATGAAAGTTGAAGTTTTCGCATATAAGCTAAGTGTTTGGGGTGTTAGGATTGGCCTCAAAGCTACCTGTTGTCAGTCTTTTCTTTTGACCTCCAGAAATTCCTCTCCTCATGGCATCTCCAACAAGTGTATCCGCGCAAATGTCAAGTCCGAGTATCTGAAAAGGGATCATAGATGAATCATCATTTATTTACCTTTTTCTGTTTCAGACACATTGAAGCATTTGAAAGTCCAAAAGTGTCAAAGTATGTTTACTTTTAAGATGTAGTCCGTTTGGAGAGATGTTTTTTGTCCTTCAACAGAAATTGCCTGCGCAACATCAGAAAGAATTAAAGCAGCACACAATTCAAGTTCAGCACTGCATCAGGAAAAGGATAAAGATGCTCTTGACAACCATCAACTTGTTATTAAATTTAAATTTTGAGACATCCAAAAAACTGCACTACTGGATCTACCTTCATGTAAGTATCTATATCAGGGTCAGGAAAAATTCCTGCCTCTTTCTCCCTTCTGCTCAGCTCAGCCATAATAGCTTTACAGGCATGGAAACACTGTCATTTTCGTTATCACCAAAGTAACGTGACCAAAACAGAAAATGAAGTTTCCCTGTTCGGAAATGTACCTGCTCTGCTTCCAACCCCTTGGCAACGAGATGAAAAATCCAGTGTTTCCCTGACAGTCATTTCAGGGATATGCAAATCATATTGGCTTATATAAGCTGCGGTTTTCTGGGGCACAAAGTCGGTCAGCTTGTATCCATTGTATGTTATCTCCCCAGTAAGCTGTCAGAGACAAAGATAAAAACTAAGACAAAGACCAACTTGGGAAAATCTAAAGGAGAGTCAGTGGCACCCCCAGATAACAATATCTTGACTGTCGACTGGTAATAACTTTTCTTGTCGACTGGTACAGTGCTTTTAAGTAAAGATGAATCGAGACCAGAAGGTATAAGTAATGAAAGTCAATAATTTCTGAAGACTTGCTCTATAAAACAAGAAAGACTTCGAGTGGCAAAACAGCGTTGGTCTCTTCAAGTGTTCAAATTAACTCAATGAAGCAGAAAGAAAGAGTACCACCTTCAAGGATTTGTCAAGATTGCCAGAAACTGCTTTAAGTAGTGATGTCTTGCCACATCCTGGAGGACCTAACAGAAGAGTCATCCTGCAACAAGAAGAACACAACTAATAAAATTGTCGAATAGAAGCAATGCAATGGTCTAAACTAGTGCAATAAATCCATGTCTTCAGGCATTTCCCCTGCTTCAAAACCGGGGACAACTCTTTAAGGTTTTTAATCTGAAACTTGGTCGGCAAATCTTCTACCAGTTGTCATCTATCTGTCAACAACTAAATTCCTTGCTGAGTTTGACTTTAAAAAGGAAAAAAAAAAAATCATGTTTTGTACCTCCCAGGCTTGATGATGCCACTAACATCACTGATAATAATGATTTTGGATTTGTTTGCCTTGAAACCAGAAATCCTTGCAATGTCCTAGGACAAATTAGAGCAGTTAGATGTTAAACAGAGATACTGAGGAAAGAAGAAAAAGATGTTGCTTTTTCTGTTTGTTTACATAAGAATGAGAAAAAAAAAAAAGTATTAGCACTAATTCACTATTGCAAAGAGCAGATATGAATTTTCTGGTGAAATGCGGGTTTGAGAAGCAACAAAGTGCAGGGGTACGAGTGCAAAGAGCAGGCCTAATAATCTCTTGCTTATAACTCTTAAAACAACCAAAGGGCATCCCTTCAAAGAAATCATCCTGCACAACAAACACTTGATCCTATGGCAGCAGAAAATTTGAGGGATGCTAGTCTTTTTAGTTATTTTGCAACATTCATTTAACCTAATATATGACAAGGCAATTGATCTGCACCAACTTTCCTAATTAGGAAAACTTTGTTACTTCAAGAGAATGCAGGTACTTACAAGAAGTATGCTTTTGAAAGTATTCCAAAGAGTTGGAAGAGGCTTTCCATAAACAACTTCACATTCTGCTTCAATCGAGAGATTGCTGTACCTTACTTCCACAGTGGGCAATTCAATGCCAGTACTGCAGGAAACAAATTGAGACGATAATCTAGTAACACTAACATAACATTAAACTAAAACAGGAAACACAATCTTAAAAATAATAGGGGAATCCGGTTTCCACAAGTGTATATACAACCAAACCAGCCACAGAAGGAAGAAGGGGAAAAAAAAAAGCCTATTTAAGTTGGATTATTAACTTTGTCTGTTTCAGAGTTGGGGTATGTCTGCAACTAATAACCGATATATCAAAAGGAGAAGAAGCCATACTTGTCAATTCTCTTTCTGATTTTCCGTAGTAACTGAAGATTATCATGTTCAATATGTCTAATCAGCTTCTCGATGAACAAGTGCCTTTCCGCAGCACCAAGACTAGTAACATCAACCACCCGTTTTCTTTTACCATCATCTTTATCACCATCATTTTCATCAAATAAAGACGATCTCATCCGCTGAACAGTAGGAAGTCTCTCAAGAGCAGCCCACTGCAGAATACTTTCTTCATCGAGAATATCGTCATCCCTCCCAGCACTAGCAACTGAGTTGCTTCTAAAACTTGAACTTAGACGCTGAAGTGAAGCTCTTAAACTTCTTCCCAACTCAGACAGCTCAATCCTCAATGATTCTACATCATCCCTTCCAACCAACTCAGCCATTGCAGACACTCTTACTGAAAACTTCAAAACTTTACGTATATGCGTCAGTACTGCACAATGGTTTGAAATCCAGGCATCAACCTGACATGGTATAAATAATGTCAGAGCGGCTTTCCTTTGTCAGCAAGTTTATTACGTATGGCTTCTTGACCGAGAAAATATACCATTTAAAAGCAACAGCTGAATCTGAATCCATGTCCCAATGACAGATACAGTGGTACTTATCCAATGACAGATGCAGTTTAATTTAGCTTTGATAAACTCATAAAAGGGACACCTTCATGCCATTGCAAAGTCCAAATCTGATTATTTTAACTAAACCACAGCTGGGCTTTCTTTATTCCATTAATCTTACTGCTGTCATCATATAATCTTCAATATCTTGGGATCAATATTCTACGGATAGAGACCATGTTCACTTGAATTTATAAACTAGTTAGTTCCAGTTAACGGTTCATATTTGGCTTCCACTTTATATTCTCAAAGTCAGATTTCGCGGCATTGACTTCCGGAATAATAGTAGTCCTCCTTGTCTCGAAAAAAAATCATTTTAGTTTAAATATAAGTTATTAAGCACAAGCACTAATTAAATATATAATTTTTTTTATGATAGGTGTATATAATTATTATTAATAAAAATATTTTAAATTTTTAATTTAAAAATCAACGATAAAGGAAAATTTTAAAAGTGAACTAAGGAAGTAATTATTATTTGATGTTGCTTTTAAGACTTTTCCGTATAATTGCAAATTGCTCCCCTTAGTTTTCTGAAATTACACTGGTCTCCCTTCTAGAAATGTTGAGTCTTAGGATTAGTGCTCTATCATATGATGTAATAGTTTCTAACTTCCGGTGATAATAGATGTATAGGACACAATATAAATCGTATTAAAAAAATGCATCGCATGTATGTAATATATATTTTTTATATTTATGAATATTATAAATAATTAAAACTATAAAATGAGTGCAAAGATTATATAGTTATTATTTATGTTATTCTCTTAGTGGTTAAAAGTAATGAGATAAAACACCACATAAATTGTTCATATGGTAAAGGAGCCTTTTTGAATAAATTGAGTTCTCTTTTGTTTATATATATATTGAAAATTTGTGAAATAGTAGTTGCAATTTAAATGGTTGGTGCACTACACTAGGCCATTTGGTTGAATAAATAAAAAAAAAATAATTTTTGACCACAAAATTTCTCTATTTACCCATTTCGTCAATGATTGATTATCTTAGATAATCCCTAGCGAATAAGAAGCCAATCAAAAAGTGATGCGTAATGGAACCGATATCCGTTACTTAATTCAAGATAAAGATCCGTTGAGTATTATATTATTGTGAACATATCTTCGCAAAACAAAATTTGAAATTATTTTTGAAAAAAAAAATACTCTCATACTCAAGTTGAAAATAAGGCTTATTGCTGTTTGCAAAACCGATCCTATTTTGATGCTTAAATTAAAAATAAATTTTATTGATATTTGTAAAATAAATCTGGAAAGATATTTTTATGCTTAAACTAGAAATATTACTACCAAAGGTTTATCATTGCTGAGAGTGTGTGGTACAAATCCATAGCTAGTTGAGTGAAAATACTTTCAAGTGAAATATTACTACCAAAAGTTTATCATTGCCGAGAGTGTGTGGTACAAATCCATAACTAGTTGAGTGAAAATACTTTCAAGTGAAATATTACTACCAAAAGTTTATCATTGCCTATTGCGGTTTACATCCCATGTATGGTTTGTGGACTATTACACATGGGTGGGGTTTATTCAGTTCGTACCCTTGATAGCAACTGCATGTTCCTTAGTCAAGAAAAAAAAATTTTAACTAAAGAAAAAGTTTTGTACACAAAGATTTTTATGCTATGAGTATACATAAGAAACCAATACTTTAGCAAACTTGAGGTAAATATTTTTGTGGGCAATGAGAAGGCTAACATGGAATTATGAGGTAAGTTGACATATGGGGAGAAATATACGTAATTTCTGGTCATCTAAGAGGGTTTTGTTCAACTATATTAAAATAAACATTAGAATATTCCTTAATTAAATAATAGGCATCAAGTGGAGCAGGTAATACAGATCATCGCTCAAAACAAAACTCAAATTCGTTAAGTAAAAGTCATTTGCTTAACCAGGTGACAATTTTCTGTCCGAGCCTATAATAGATTCCCATTGTTTTTCCAAATTCAGACCGAAACAGCATCTTGAAATGGCCGTATGTTTTAAACAAATGAATTTAAATATAATTGAATTTAATCGGCCGAAATGGTTTTTTTTTTCTTTTTTTGGGATAATTTTGGTAATTTACGATTAAATTTGGAGAGAGTCATCTAAAATAGAAGTTATTAATCTTTTTTCTATATAGGAATCCTTAAAAGGGGTTTATAATATTCGACGAATGCTTGTTCATAGTTTTATTTCTTAATAAGTAGATAGGTGATAGTTTCATTCGATTTTAAAAGGTTAAATTAGTAAGGTTTGAAATGTTTTTATTAAATATTTTATTTCTTCTGTTCTAAAAAAATACACTCTTGATGTCGTACAATTTTTTAAAATGACAAAATACAACATATTCATTGATACAATTACTGAATTTTTATTTTTGGAATGGTAGTAGTATATCTTTTTTATTTTCTTATTTGTTAAAAATTTTATTAATCTTTTTGAAACTGATGTAGAATCGGCCACAACACCCATGAACATCCATGAACAGCAACATTCATGCAATTAATCAATGAATTTGCAAGATTTTCATTATTAACTTTGAGTTGATTTTTTTTTTTATTAAAAAAAAAAACTCAAATAAATGTGATCAATGCTCAAATGTAATTTAGTGACATATTCACAAAATTTTTTGCTTTACCAAACAAATGGTGATCATCGAATTTAATTAAAACTCATTCCTTAACTAACAACGTCGTACAAACCATCCTCTTTCATGTTGCGTGCTCTGCACAGCATGAACTGTGCAATGTTCCTGGGTCTTTGCATGCGCCATTGAGTGGCGTCATGCATGACTAAAGGCGTGGTCAACGATTAATTAATTTAATCCACATCTCAGAGATTCGTGCGTATGAGATGACGACTTTAGGTTCGTGCGTAAGGGATTAATATATTAAGTATTAGGATGATCTGAGATCTTTTTTTAAGGGATTAATATATTACGTATTAGAATTATCCACATATTTTTTAAAAAAAAAAAACAAAAATGAAACATAATTAGAGTAGCTAAAACTATTGCATATAAGACTAAGGGGGGCTCTTGGTTTATTGAAAATAATAGAAAATGATAATAAATTCTTTCATTATAATTCTGTTATTTAGTTTGTATTGAGAAATGATTATAAGTACTCATAATAATAATAATAATAATGATTCTTTTAAGTATACAAAGTATTGCTTTCAAGTATACGAGTCAATAACTTTTATACCCCACAAAATGGAGAGAATGCGGATAATCTAATTTTGATATTTATAGTTATTGTTCAAATAATGATACGCATTAACTAAGTATCCATATTTCATTCTTTTCCCATTTCTTTTCCTCCAAACCACTCAATCAAGCACACCCTAAATCAACACTTACAAGTTACAACTACAAGGGATGTTGATCATGATAAAAGCCAAAAACATTACTATAGCATTTTAAGCTGTGTATTTGGATTGCATTTTAAAAAGTATTTTTAAATTTTTTTTTTTTTACATTTTTATACTATCATATCGAAAAGTGCAAAACTATTTTGAAATGTAATTCATATACAACTTTAGCCTCCAAAACCTCATTTTGCTTCTTTGTAACTTCGTATTGTGATTGTGAAGTAGGATAACCATGGAGTATAAATAATTGCAACAAATACAACATTTAAAAAATATTAAGTTCCTAGTTATTATGTATAAAACAAAAGAGAAAAAGTGGAATTAAATAGCTAAACTCTCTAGAAGATGCGTAACTATGTGTATGTGTGTGTGTTTTTTTTCTTCCGAGCAATGATTATATCACGTTTAATTAGTTTGTTATGCTAAAAACCAAGTACAATCACCAAAACTAATAGTATTTTTATTATAACTATTTTACTTTAACATGTTACATAATAAGCACTCATATATACTTTTTGTCTAAAGTTTCAAGGATGTTTTCCATCTATGGAGCTCCTAATCTAGTTGTCGCTCAAATTTTGCGTCTTAGCGAATCACACATAGAGATACTAATAACACATTCAGAGTTAATAGTATTTTATAATTAATTTATTGAGCAGCAACGCTTAAACCACCTAAAAGAAAGCTAAAAGTTTCATGCAAAAAAGAGAGGGACAACAAATGCGTGACGGTAGTACATACTGACTGATATACAAACTCCTTTTGCAACATTTACCTCCTCTGAAAATTTAACTTTGTAATGCAACATGCAAATAAAATAGCAAAAGTGGTTGGGTATAAAAATCAAACCACGCCCACAAGGGGAAGTTGATTGTAATGATACCCAAAAAATTCACTCAAAAATTTTGCCGCTGATTTGGCCTCTCCAAACACTTGAATTTGGCTGTGATTATCTCCATATTGTGAAGTAAGCAAGTAAGCAAGCAATTGAGTGTGACGCAACGTTCAGCGTAGAAAGATATTTGGGGAAAATTAATTCTGAAAAAACTGAATAATAATAATGAATTGTATCTGTCAAAGAAATCCTAAACACCCTTATATAGGCCTAAAATACAACTCGACTATGGTTAGGATACTAAAACACAATTCTACTAAGTTTAGGATACTAAAACACAATTCTGCTAGATTTAGGATACTCCAAATAAAAATCTAAAATATATTAAAAATCAAAAAAAATAAGAAAATACTAAAAACTAGAAAAGTTCAGGTAAACGATCCCCATCATTACTGACGCAGCGTTCAGCGTAGAGAGATATTTGGGGAAAATCAATTCTGAAAAAACTGAATAATAATAATGAATTGTATCTGTCAAAGAAATCCTAAGCACCCTTATATAGGCCTAAAATACAACTCGACTATGGTTAGGATACTAAAACACAATTCTACTAGATTTAGGATACTAAAACACAATTCTGCTAGATTTAGGATACTCCAAATAAAAATCTAAAATATATTAAAAATCAAAAAAAATAAGAAAATACTAAAAACTAGAAAAGTTCAGGTAAACGATCCCCATCATTCTCCTCCACTTGAAGAAAACTCGCCCTCGAGTTAGAAGTAAAATCTGGATACATCGATTCTGTGGACTCATGGAACGGCGACAAATCAGCAACATTGAAAGTGTTGGAAATGCCCATACTACGTGGGAGGTCAATCACATTATGCACACCTGATTTGTGCTGTAATCTGAAAGGAAACTTCTGCAAAAATTGACACCAACGTGCATGCATATCTTTGCTAATTCTCTTCTGGCTATTCAGATATTTCAAAGCTTCATGATCTGAATATAGCACAAATTCTTTCCCAATCAGATAATGTTCCCAGGTCTTTAATGCCCTTACAACAGAATAAAATTCCTTATCATAAGTACTCCATTTTTGCCTGGCGTCACTAAACTTCTCACTGAAATAGCAAATAGGCCTACGTTCCTGAGATAAAACAGCCCCTACGCCCACACCACTAGCATCACAATCAACCTCAAACAATTTATCAAAATCTGGTAATGCAAGAACAGGTGCAGTACATAACTTCTCTTTTAATATAGCAAAGTTATTCGCTACTTCTTCCCCCCATAAAAATTTACCTTTCTTCAGACACTCAGTAATTGGGGCGGCGATAGTACTGAAATTTTTGATAATGCGCCTATAAAAGGTAGCCAACCCATGGAAACTCCTAACTTCAGAAACAGTCTTAGGGGTCGGCCAATCTCTTATTGCTCTTACCTTTGCCTCATCCACCTCTATTCCCTCAGCAGTAATAATAAACCCCAAGAAAAGCAGCTTATTAGTTAGAAAACTGCACTTTTTAAGATTTATATATAGCTTATAATTCTGCAAGGCTGTCAACACCTCCCTTAAGTGCATTAAATGATCCTCCTCAGTTTTGCTATAAATCAGGATATCGTCAAAATAAACGACAACGAATTTGCCAATGAAAGATTTTAGAACCTGATTCATAAGCCTCATGAAGGTGCTTGGAGCATTCGAAAACCCGAACGGCATTACCAACCATTCATACAGTTCCTCCTTTGTCTTGAAAGCTGTCTTCCACTCGTCTCCGGGTCGTATGTGAATTTGATGATATCCATTCTTCAAATCTAACTTTGTAAACCACTTAGCTCCATACAACCTATCCAGCATATCATTCAATCTAGGAATTGGAAATTTGTAACCCACGGTTATCTTATTAATGGCTCTACTATCCACGCACATCCTCCAACTCCTGTCTTTCTTAGGAGTTAATAGTGCCGGAACAGCACAAGGACTCATGTTATTCTAAACGTGCCCCTTTCGCAACAACTCCTCCACCTTTTCTTTTAGAATCTCGCTCTCCTTAGGACTCTTTCTATAGTGCCGGAGATTAGGCAAACTAGCACCAGGAATTAAATCTATATGGTGCTGAATATCGCGCATGGGAGGCAATCCATCTGGAATCTCGTCGGGCATCAACTCTTTAAACTCCTCTAACAAAGTCTTAACAGCTTTAGGATGCTCCTCCACTTGTAATTCAGCCCCAGCCTCTATGGTTTGCTTCACAATCAATACGTGAATTTGCCGAGTATCTGCAACTTCCGCTTCAAACTTTCTTGTGAGAGTAATGAAATTATCACTCGCGGTCTGCTTATTTTTATTCTTTAAGGGCAGCAAGGTATATCTCACCCCATCTTTCACGAGACTGTACTGATTGACCCTTCCTGAATGCTGAGCATCTACATCAAATTGCCACGGCCTCCCAAACAACACGTGACATACATCCATATCTACCACATCGTAATATATCTCATCACGATACTTACCAATAGAGAATGGTATTTTGCATCGCTCAGTCACCTGGATACTCTCCACCCCAGATTTAATCCACCCTAACGTGTAGGGATTGGGATGCTTTTCCACAGGTATCCCCAACTTCTTTACTGTCTCATTCCCAATAATATTCTCCATGCTCCCACTATCAATAACTACAGCAAAAATCTCACCCAAAATAGTGCATCGGGTTCGGAATAATTGATGACGCTGTGACTCATCTTCTCATTTTGGAGATAACATCATACGGCGCACTACAAAATTCTATTCCCCTTCTTCCTCTTCTTCAAAATTTTCGGCCTCACCATCTGGCTCGCAGCAATATTCATCTTCCTCCTCTTCTCTCGTTGCCATGTTCACAGTTTTCATTTGAGGGCATTCATTAGATCGATGCCCTGGTTGATTGCATTGATAACATTTAAACCCCGTCGGTTTAGTATACGGGTTAGGATTGGCAGATTTTTGTCCTGCTCCCCTTTCACCTCGGTCATAGGACGTTTTTCCATCGCCTTGTCTTCTTGATTTCGCCCTGCATTATAACGATTGTTGGACCCGTTCTTCTCTATATGACCAGCCGAACTACTACCTCTATAATTCTCATAGCCTCTTTTATTCCGCTCTTGCTGCATCAATTCGGCTTTCATAGTCATATTCTTCGCTTCAGAGAGATTTCGTAAACATTATACTCCAATTTTGTCTCTGATGAAAGGCTTCAGTCCCTCAAGATACCTCGCCACCTGCTGTCCCTTTGTTTCTAACAGATTATTCCGTTCAGCCAACCTCATAAATTCGGCTGTATATTCATGTACAGTCCGAGTACTTTGTTGACAGCGTTGGTATTGCTGGAACATAATCTGCTCATAATCTGGTGGAAGGAATTCCTGTTTTAACAACCTCTTTATCCTATCCCAAGTTCGAACTCTCTCCTTTCCTTCTCGCTCCCTCCTATTCTGCAATCTTTCCCACCATGCAGATGCACCCCCCTTTAGTCTACAGGCTACTAATCGCACCTTTTTCTTACTTGGGGTCTCCATGTAATCAAAGAATTTATCTATGTCGGCAACCCAATCCAGAAACTCTTCTATTCCTAGACTTCCATTAAAATAAGGAATATCGACTTTTAATTTAAAGTCATTACCTTCATAATCTCCTTGGCGCCAACGTTCGTTTTTTCCATCACGTCCCCTTCGAAATCCTCCATGACGATTTCTATCGCCACTTTTGTCATTGGAAAATTCACTTTCTTCCGAACTTTCTGAAAAAATCGGGTTATTCTGCCTACAAACAGGAACAAGTATATTGACAAGTTCACCGCGAGCAACATATGCACCCGGTCTTCTGCCGTTTCGCCGATTCCAGTTCACATCAACGCCAAGATCCTCAAACCGATCTGCTAGTTCACCGAGTCGCTTTTCGATACGACGAAGGCCCTGATCAATTCGCTGATCAATGCGTTCCATTAAACGCTGCTCCAATCGTTGCAGTGTGTCGTCCCCAAGGATTGGGGCTCCAGTCTCCTGAACATCGTCACGAAGACCATCGCCAGTCGCCATGGTCTCTGATACCAACTGACACAGCGTTCAACGTAGAGAGATATTTGGGGAAAATCAATTCTGAAAAAGCTGAATAATAATAATGAATTGTATCTGTCAAAGAAATCCTAAGCACCCTTATATAGGCCTAAAATACAACTCGACTATGGTTAGGATACTAAAACACAATTCTACTAAGTTTAGGTTACTAAAACACAATTCTGCTAGATTTAGGATACTTCAAATAAAAATCTAAAATATATTAAAAATAAAAAAGAATAAGAAAATACTAAAAAATAGAAAAGTTCAGGTAAACGATCCCCATCAGAGTGTCCAAACTATTGGAGTTAAATATTATGCCCAAATCCACCATTTTGGAATTTGCTGCAGTCCAAAAAGAATTTCAGTTCTGATTCCAACACAGGTACCAAACATCTCCTAAATAAGCATGCAAAAGTGCCTATCTAGTTCAAGTCTTATAATAGTCACAGAAATGCTTACAGGTTGAGGAACCAAGAACCCAGCAAAGATGTTTACCAATGTATGACAGGTTGACAGCAGGATTGAAGCCACGGGAAGGTTTGGTGTGATTGAAACTATTAGCATGCCAAGATAACTGAAGTACAGAAATGTGCAAAACATCGAGTAGAAGTACCATAAGACCTTATTGCCAGAAGAAGAAAATCCAATCATTGGATATGTGATGACTGTATACATTGCTGCTTGGATAAAGACGTAAGGAATCTCAATGGTAACCTACACAATTTGGAGCACAAACTTGAATGAGTAAGAGATAAAAGCAGAATCAGATAGAGTGTGGGGAATAATGAGCTTTGATCTGTGATTTACTGCATTTTCCAAACTTCGGAAACTAGCATATTGAGAACAGAAATTGACATGGGGTTGCAATGTATGTTGGAGGGACTCATAGTAGGATCACATTAGGGATAAGCTCAACTCCACAGGAAATTCTTATCTAATCTATTGGTTGAAGCTTTGACCATTCATTGAAGCAGGAAAATTACCTCGTCCAGGATTCAAGACCACATGCAATGCAAGAATGTTCTCAAGCCAGGCAGAACCACTAGAAAAAATTTCTAGCAAGAATATTTTCACCTGAGTGAGTGCATAAGCCCATGAAGAGTACATTCGTGCAAATCTTTGACGATAAAGAACGTTGCGCTCTGTGCTGACATATCGTTGAGACAAGGTTGAATTATTAATACCAAAAAAGATTGTAGAGCTGAACATCGCACCGAATATGTTAAACAAGCTTTGTTGATCATCTCTATCAAAGAGGAAAAAAGAAAAAGAAAAAAGAAAAAAAGAATGTCAGTTGTAAAATCGAATCAAGCTCAATGACTAAAACAACTGAATGATAAGTATTCAGATTCAGTTCGATCGGAAAGCTAAGATGCATGGTGGAAGAGTAAATATTCTATATTAGGGACTATTGAGATGTTGATCTGCTCTTGGTGTAAACTAGCTTCATGAAAAGTATACTACGGATGGACTAACTAAATTAAACCGTGAAACAAGAAGAAAAAAGGTATGTCATATCCCAAGTTGCAAACACTTAGTAGAAGTTTCTTCTTATCTCTCTACACTATACATAACAAACACGCATAACAGTTAAAGAATGATCACGTGGTAAATGGAATCAAATAATGGCTCTAAGATACACTGAGTGAATTTATTCATGACTTACTACCTAGCAGAAGATCAACAATGGAAGGCTTTGCTATAATTTCCGTACATATTACTTACAGCTTCTTCCCTTGACCCAGAACAGGGAACCATAAATCAAGGATGTTATCAGCATGAATAGGGTACGGATTAAATCGTATGAGGGGCTTCTCCAGTAGGACCAATATTGTTTCCAGATACAAGCCTTAAACTGTCCCCATCCACTCAATGGAAAACGAGATGGGAAATCCAGAACTTTTGAATCAGGAAGTGGAGTGCTCAATCTCCTGACAAGTTCTCTATTTTGCCTACAAACAGAGAAATGGAAAGAAGCTTAATAAAACTATTGTTGTGGTCCACCAATAATAAGAGGAGAGACTACAGTTTATAAGGGTCTTAAATCTATGAAATTTTCAGTTTCAAGCACATACAAAAATGATAACTATAAAAAAATTTCTCTAGCTAGAAAATTTCACATGCGAGTTATTGCCTTTCAAGTAATGCTGGCTTTAGTACCCAGCAACCCAGTAAGCAGATTCTTGGGAGTTAAAGGACTCACTCATACAAATCAGACTTATGGTAAATCTGAGCGAAGTCTACACCAAGTTCAGCTTCAAAAGATGTCGAAGTGATCTCCAACATCCATGCTGCTGGATTGTAATTGTCTTTTATCTTTGGCACACCTGCGATGCCCTGTTAGAAAGTAACAACTATTGAATGATAAAGATGAATTTGGCTATGCTCAAGAAATATATACAAAGATAAATATAAACATGGTGAAATTTGAAAATGGGTGTGGAAGAATGACCTCAAAATATTCAATAACTTGACTGGACTGTTGCCCCAAGGATCCATAATACATCATGCGTCCTCCAATTTTCAAGAGAATTAACTGCAACATGTTGGAAGAGAAAATGCACGTGATCAACACGAAACAAGCTTATACAATCATTTGAATGGTAGAAAGAAAATTGATTGCATTTCAAAATGATCAATTGCCAAGTTATGTGGAAATGAGTATGTGCAATCTCTCATCCAACCCTGTCAAATATTTCTACACTCGACACATTATATCTTGTCACAAAAGCAGGGCTCTTTGCTTACATTCTACCAACAAAATCGCCCAGCTAGTTCTTTCCATAGGGTTCAAAAGTAGGATTTGCTGCTTATTTGACATTATAAGTTATATTTTCCATGTAAAACTTTTAGCCACTTCTAGTCATGAGTTCTTTAAAAGCGTATTCTCTGAAAAGACAAACTAAAATAAGAGGATATTAAAGTAGTACTATAGAATTCTTGGTGTTTAGTCACCTCATCAAATGCTTCAAATAGGTCAATACTTGGTTGGTGAATGGTGCAAACAATTGTTCTTCCAGTATCAGCAACATTCTTTACAGCCCGCATGACAATTGCAGCTGCTCTTGCATCCAATCCTGTTGTAGGTTCATCCATGAATATAATTGAGGGTTTCGCAACCAGCTCAACAGCAATTGTTAATCTCTTTCGTTGCTCAGTTGACAAACCACTAATGCCTGGAATGCCCACAAGGGAATCTTTTATTCCATCCAACTCAATAGTTTCTAAGACTTCTTTGACAAAATCCTATAGCAAATTAAGTCACAAAAGTTTCAATGAAAGGTTTCATAGAGAACTCAAAGCCAAATTCTATTTAGCAACTTCCACTGCATCAACATACTGTTCTAGTTTTTGAGGATGAAGGCGAAGCCAAGCAGAAAAGATAACCGATTCTTTAACAGTAATTTGTGGAGAGTGTATGTCTGTTTGCTCACAGTAACCCGAGATCCTAGCAAATGTTTTTTGAACCTTGGGAAATCCTCCAATCCGAATTTCTGCTTCCAAAATGCCACTTGTTTTTCTACCTGCGAGGATATCAAGAAGTGTTGTTTTTCCTGCTCCACTGACTCCCCATGAGTGCAGTAAGAACACCAGGTCTAAATGCACCCATAATATCACAAAGAAGTTGAAGCTTTTTCCTGGTGACACCTTGCTCCTTTGTCACCTAAAAGGAAAAGAACATTGAACAATACAAGTTAGCTTGGTCCAAATACGTCTTAAATTATCATGCTGCACTTATCTCTATGTCTTTTACACTATCAAAATGGTTCTCTTTCAAAAATGTTAAGTTCCTCTAATGGACAAACAGGAAATAAGAGAAACGTTTTCTCCAATCATCTACTGAGCAAATATGCAAAGTAATTTCTTTGTCCTGCCTGATTCATTTTGCCACAGCCTTATAACATTAGTCTAAAGGCTTGTTCGATTTGGATGTATTGCTGACAATGTACAAATCATATATGATCGTCAAGTTAAAGCATAGGAATGAGATTACTCTGAGACATTAGACAAAACAGCCAAACATTTCGTGTTTTTCTCATTCCAAAGTTTCTTTAGAGAAAATTTCTCAAAAGGCACGAGATTTCAAATTCTTAGTAACGAAAACTGTCTATGAAAGTTGGAAGTTTTTGACGTGTGCTTAAAATGAAGATAAGCTATACTGAACACCAAAGTATTCTGAATATATGGATGAGGAAAAAATAACAGCACTGCAGATAAGTGCCTTAATGTTGAAGTTAAAAACACAGAATTGCACTTGCATCTTCTTGTTTACCACAAAAATCAAATGTCAAGATCAATGCAGTTTACCATTGGAGCATCGACGTAGTACTGCAGATCTTGGAAGACAACAGACATTGGTTCAAAAGGCAAAGCCATTTTACCTGCAAGAAGAGAAAAAAACTAAAAGTAATTTGTTGAAATCTGAATTAGCACTCAAGATGATTAGGGTAATAAGGTAGAGATTATAAAGTTGACTACAAGTTTCTATAGTGTTGCAAGAAAACCGTAGCAAATTGCTCACCATTAGAAGATCCTGTAACGGTGCTAAGAAGATCTTTGTTCATGCTACCCAGAGAGCCCATCCTAATGTCTTCAGTGCCTCGTAATTGAGAAAGATTTTCACTTGAAATAATAGTACGAGAGCGTGGGGCTGCATGGAACATGATTAGTCAGTGCCATATCATATAGACTCTGCATTCTAAATCTTGAGTTGATGATAAAGATGAACTCACCTTTCAGAAAGCTTAAGGCCAAAATGAAACCAATGTTGAAGAATAAAATAAACCCAAATAAAGCACCAACTGAAATCCAAAAGAAGTGCCCCTCAAAGTTCAACCCACGGCTTTCAAGTGTTTGTCGTCCTATTGTTGAGTTTGAAGGAAGCATCTACAAGAATGACGAATAATAACATTAGGAAGTGAATTATGGTGGAAAGCTATTGCATGTTCTTGCTAATTTGAGGAGAGGAATGCTCACCTTTTGCCATCTTGGAGCGAGAAATTCATTCAGAGTAAGGCCTATCTCACCATATGCTAAAGGGCAAACCCAAAAGCCCCACTTTAACCAAATTGGCATAGAGGCTGCAATCAACGCCAAATCTTCAGACTGACAACTTTCAAAACTATGCATGATGATAAAGAATGTCCACAAACCATTTATAATCCACTTACGTCTATTAATCAAGAAGCCGCCAAACAGCAGAAGAAAGCATATTGAAAAGCTGGCGACAGATGCAGATGCAACCACTGTCTGACAGAGAGAAGCAATAAGACGGAACATGGATATCGATGTGAAGTGAACCAAAAACAACAAAATGAGTTGGCGGAAGAACCTGCAAAATTTTGCTACTTCATTAGGTGTAAATGCAGCATGGTGGTCATTTCAGTTTTTAAGTTGTTTGATTCTCTCAGGCAATTTCAATACAAATTCCGCCTTTAGCAAGCTAAGATATGGTTGTCCATGCAAAAGTAAAAACAGAAGTTGAGGCTTACCTCCCAACCTCTGGACTATATCCTATGACATAGTATGTTAGAGATGTCCACACTACAGACTCCAGCAATGATGGCGGAATCTTTAGAATCGCAGATGGGATTGCATATGCCCAAGCAGGGTATAAATACATGTCTCCTTGCTTGTAGAAAATTCCCAGTCTTGCAACAAGTCATTGGCAACTCCGGAGTTCAATTAAATAGAAGCATGGTGAGAGCAAAAGACAAAGCTCCCAAGTAATAATTTGAATGAAGAAGATCCACATTCATTCTCGTCCGCAGAAACACAGTCATAGTAATAGAAGCAATTATGACAAGCTGGAAAAATGTAGCAAATGTTGTTATACATTTAACAAGATAAGATAATGGATTAAAGAAAAGTACAACGATAATCATTGTGAGAAGAATCGTATGGTATCATCTGAGGTTAGTCATATTGTCACTGACAAAAATATGTCCTGTACTTAGAAACCACTAGCTGAGGTTTTCAATTTCTCACAACTAGCCAACTAACAAATAAGTACTTTTCATTTCTCATTGCTTTACCTGGCTGGGAACTAAGAAAGACAATGTTCAAACAGTTATAGAGGAAAAAAACAGCATGCTAACAGAATAAGACAATGATAAAATAGAACAAACCTGTAGAGATTTAAATACATAAATGAAAGAATTTCTTTTCATGAGAATAAGCTCTCTCCACAAGCAAGCTTTGAAGAGTTCCCACTTAGGAATCAAAAGTTTGCTAAAGCATATAGCATCCTTGTGCCCCCTGGACCTCAAAAATGGTTCTGAAAGCTCCTCTTCAAGTTTCTTTCCATAGGAAGATTCCTTGAATTTCATTGATAATGCATCAACAGAGTTTCTTTGGGTTTCTCTGGGTTCATCGATCGCCCACCCCAACTAGTTTGGGATAAAGGTGATGTTGATGTTGATGTTGATGCATCAACAGAGTGGTAAGCATAAGTTTCTTTGCTCCAATACCAATACTGTTCCTGATCTTTCCTAGAGATAACCTGCAATCCTTTAACAGATTAAGTGTAATTAACTAGCTCAAAAAGGTCAAAAGAACCAAAACTAGAATGAAGCTGAATGAGCACACCTCCTGGAGGAAATCTCCAACTCCTTTTCTTTCAGGGCACTTGAATCCACAACTCTCAAAAAATTCCAAAATTTTATCTCGTGGTCCATGATAGACAACCTTTCCATCAGACATTAAGATGATGTCATCAAACAAATCAAAGGTTTCTGGTGCTGGCTGAAGAAGGGATAGTAGAGTAGCATCTGTAAGATGTGCAAACTGCTGAAGGCAAGAAACAATCTGAAATGTTGTTGAACTGTCCAATCCATTGGATATTTCATCCATAAATAATGCTCTTGTAGGCCCAATAATCATCTCCCCTTTATGATGCCAATCATGACTAATATTTTGTCATGTGAAACTTGGTCCATTTTCCAAACTTGATGATCGACGGTTGCTGCTATTGAAAGTTTCAGATAAGCTGAATATTCTGGAGACTAAGAGTTGCATTTTCCAAACAATGCCTTCAAATTACGCGTTGTCAATCTCTTCTTTTCACCTCCTGAGATACCCCTTTTCATGACATCTCCAACAAATGTATTGTCACAAATATCAAGTCCAAGTATCTGACAAAGGTATAAGCAGTAAAGTTGTCAAAATACACACTATTTTCCAAAGATTACTTGTTGAGAGCAGCTGAACACCAAATATGTTAAAGAATAAGATACTTTTAGAATATAGTCTGTTTGGAGAGTCGTGATTTGGCCTTGAACAGAAATTCCCTGTTCCAAAAGAAAAATCAGGGAAAAAAAAGTTAGAACATCCAATATTCAACATAGGAGCACCTGATAGCAATTTAAAGGTTCATGTTAATAGCAGAAGAGAAAACTCTGAATAAGTAGAACAGAACAAAGAGGTATAGTAGTTCTATTAATGAAATTTATGCCAAATGAATCTTTTAATGGCACTCTTGGTCTAATGTCTTTTAAACACCACAACAACTTTAATACAAAGTTCAACGGGAATGATACATCTTAACTGGGATCAAAGTGATGAAGTATTCAGATTCTTCAGGTACCATCGCAGCATGTATATTAGCTTAGGAAACAAGAGTCATGCCATTGTAAATGCCACGGGTGAGCACCATTTTGCTTCCTGAAATCACCCTCAAGATGTAAATCTAATTAAAATAGATGTGTAGATTGTATAATGGGCAAGTTCATGGACGGAACCATAACTCATACTTCAATTTCTAAACTTAGTTACACCAACAACTCTTAAGGCTTTAAGCAAGAAGGTTATCCATTTGAGACAAGGAAGATATGTCTGTGTACTGGCCTGCTTAATGTCAGTGTATTTATCTGCTTATGAGATTTTTTCCCTAGACAAATAGTGGGTGATTAAGGAGTAAAGCAAGAGACAGAGCAGCAACACCAATATTAATATAAGACACTGAAGGCTGATTACCATTCTTTTTTCATAGACTGTTCATCATGTTAAAAGAAATCAAGTAGTAGACTTGATAATATTCTAGCTGAATATAAGAAAAAAGAAAATAGTTACAGGAACCTAGAAAACTTATTTATATGCCTTTCTGAGTTAAGCATACAACTGATAATATTACCCCACAGCAGCTCCAGGAAATAGAAACCATACATCAATAAATGCATAGTAAAAGAATACAACTCTATCCAAACTGAGCCCTTCATAAAAACCAATTTAATAACCCAACGAAATGAGATAATATGCAACAACAAACCAAATACCTTCATATATGCATCAATGTCTGGATCCGGAATTACTCCTGCCTCTTTCTCTCTTTTACTTAGCTCACTCATTATAGCTTTAAAAGTAAGAAAAGCATTTAAGGTTCTGTAATTTCAGCACAATATATATAACAAGGAAAAATGAACCTTCTCGGAAGCCAGGATACCTGCTTTGCTCCCGACACCCTGACAACAGGATGAAAAATCCAGTGTCTCCCTGACAGTCATTTCTGGAATATGCATATCGTATTGGCTTATATAAGCAGAAGTCTTCTGGGGCACAAATTCTGTTAATTTTGTATCCGTTGTATGAAATCTATCCAGAAACCTGTTGAAAGAAAAATATTCAATTGATACAAAAGCAAGAACTGAAGAAATTTGGATGTATCAACCACAGATGCTATATAATTTGTTCCCTAATATTCTACTGCCATTTTTCTCTCTTAAGCTGACAAATGACAATTGGTGTCCTAAAACTTGATCATCAAATTTATCTTCTTTGTTTTGATGACCACCACTTGCCTTCTACAGAAGATGAGAAATATAAGATCACTTTTTCAATAAGTTCTATTGAACCTTTCAGCTACGACCTATAAGAAGGCCCAGGTGAATGATTATTTCAGAAAAGTAAATTAGTTATGTGCATGAAAATACACATGATTCAGAGTCCAGAAAGATATTATATCAAACTTCATTCCTGGTAGTCCTAGAGATTTGTTCTATAAAAGCACATAAAGCAAAGCCTTCAATCAATTGTTTTGATCTTTTCTAGAGGATTGATTTTCCTTTTTCTAAAGTACCAAGGCAGAGAGTGACCTGAAGAGATTTGTCAAAATTTCCTGAAAGAGCTTTAAGAAAAGATGTTTTCCTGCAGCCTGGAGGACCTAATAGAAGGGTCATTCTGCAATAAGAATGGCACAATGCAGTGAATTCCAGAAAACTTAATTTGACAGGCAACAGAAGTGTCTTAAAAAGAAAAACGGGTCCTTTCCTAAAGTGATACAGGTTCTTAAAATAGTTATGGGACATGAATAAGGAGTGATGCTCAAAGGCATGAAACAAAGTTGCAAATGTAAATGTGGTCTTCAACTTAGTACATATCCTCAGTTATAACGAAGACTAAGTACAAGTTTAATCATAAGACTGTTGTATGCTCCAGAAGATTCAATCAGTATAAGTTAGCATTTAAAGTTCAGATTGACCAAACTCTAACAAGTTTATCTAACTTACAAGGTACATGTACAAACAAGTGAGCCAAAAAATGCTTATTGCGCATATTGATCAGCACAAAACAATGGAGTTAGTTGCAGAGAATGTCGATTTGTAAACTCAACAAAAGCAGTACAAACTTCTCGATAGTAATAAATGCAATAGTTATTAACACAACTTTGGAGATTGCGATCACTTATGTAATCCAATGACCAAATTCTTAAGTAAAGTAAATAACACCTGAGGCTACCACCACAGATGCAGCTGCAGAATTGTTACAGCATTTAAACACTGCCAGAAGGACAGAAGTGAACCATTGCAAAACTAATTAGAAAATATACATGTCGACCAGCAATGTACTTCTATCCAATGTGGATAGGTAACTATCTAAGTGCATCTGGCACTTTGCAATTCAGTAATATGCGTTTAACGAGAAATGTTCATTTTTTGTACCTGCCAGGCTTGATAATACCACCAACATCAGCAAGTATACAGATCCTGGATAATTGTGATTTTATACCAGCAATCCTTGCAAGGTCCTAGAACATAAAGTCACTCAGCAGAAATTCAAAGACAGGGAAATATATTAGTTGTGCAAGGGAAATTCTATATATGTTGCTCGTAATCATTATGAAATTGAATGTTTAAAGCATTTGCTGCCAGTTTTAACAAAAAGAAGCTTAAGATGTGGAGGCCTTCACAAACTTTAGGACAGGCTCAGTAACAACGGTCCATGGTTATTACTTAAAGAAGGGAAATGTGTGAAAATGCACATTCACATCTTGCTTAATTGAATAATGTGCTTAATGACAATAGGATACGCTGGAAACAACATTTTGATTTTAAAGCCTGTAAAATGATGCAAGGATCCATGTTGAAATAAATGTCAGGTATATCCATCATTTAACCTGAAAAGCTAGAAACCCGCCAATTTTAGAAATATAAGCTATTCCATTAGAATATCTCCAGGCATGCACTATCAGAACCATTATTGCTTCAAGAGATTGCAAATACTTACTAAAATCATGCTTTTAAAATAATTCCAGAGTGTGGGAAGGGGCTTCCCAGAAACAACTTCACATTCTGCTTCTACATGGAGATTCTTGTATTTTACTTCCACAGTTGGCCACGCTACACCAATTCTGCAGGAATCAAAATGAAATGACAAAGCTATTGTCATATTAACCTTACAAACAAATTATCTACACAGAATAGAATATTGAAACTCGACTCCCAGAATTGAAAGGATAATCAACATTTGGTTTTCAGGAACCAGCAATCGTACTCAATCATGTTGAGACAAGGTAACAATTAATCAATTGTAAATGCCAATTTATCGTACTACGTGTCTTCCATAATTCAAGGTCCAAATGCATGATATAGAGACAAACTTGATTACAAGCTTTACAACTATGAAAAAGGATGAAATCATACTTGTCCATTCTCTTTCAGATTTTGTGCAACAGTGTAAGGTTGTCATGTTCAATATGTCTAATGAGCTTCTCAATGAACAAATGCTTTTCCAAAGGGCGAAGCTAAGTGACATCGACCACTTTTTTTTCCTTTAAGATCACCTTCATTATTTCCATTGATTTCATCAAACAAACATGATCTCAAGCGTTCCATAGTAGGCAGCTTCTGAATAGCGGCCCACTGCAAGGCACTTTCTTCATCTAGATAATCCTCATTCCCAAGACTTACTAAAGCAGTGATAGAATTTAAAATGTACATATTTCTTATTAATATTTTTTTAATATTAAATTGATTATAAGGTGAAATTGTTTGGTTTTGATATACTTAGGTATGAAAATAGGAAAGTTGGAGGAACATATGATAAAAGGAGGGAAATTGGAGTAAAAGCGTGACCAAGCACTGATGGGTTGGATGAAATTTTGATCAAGAAGAAAAATTTTATGGACGAGATTTTCATCAAGAAAAGAAAATTATGAGTTGTCAAATTGAAGAAGAAAAAGGGATAAGGCAGCAAATTGTTAGGGACCAAAATCGTTTATTTTAGTTAGGAGTATTTTTTCTATTGTTATTATATTTCCCTTTTAGAGTATAATTAGGTTTTTAGTAATAGTTATCATTACTATATGTTAGGAGGTAGTTTTTATTATAAAAAGGGCACCCTAAAAGGGCCAAAAAACACAAAAAAAAAAAAAAAAAAAAGGGAGGCAGCCACCTCTTCCTCCAAAAACACATTCTTTTTCTTTCTTTAGTTTAGCAATTTTTTAGAAAAAAATTCTAGGATTCATGTGTGTCACCATGTGTGACTAAACTCTATTTTCTGATTCAAAGGAAAGATTAATTTTAATTGCAATTACTATGAGATTTTGTTCTTAAATTTATATTTTTGTTTTTTATTCAAATACTTATTAATTCTTGATTTAATTCCTATGAATAATTGTTGTTAGTTAATCTGACAAATTAATTAATTATTTTTTTATTCTCGTGCAATTCACGAGTTCAATGATTTGTAATTATCGTGGATGAGTAATACAAGTAGCAACTAGATTAATTATGTTTAAGACTTAAAATATGCATAATTAGAAATTAACGAGATAAGATTAATTTACTACAGCTATTTCAGTTCCTTAATTTAACTGTTTTCATAAATTTTAATGTTATTATTAATTTGATATGGAACGCTATCGTGTCTAGTCAATTAATTGTAAGTTTTGATTTGAGTGGTGGGCTCAATCAATTAATCACTGATTCTTGAATAATTGTAATATAATTAACCGAGCCCAGCACCCAAATCAAAACTTACCATCAATTGACTGGACACGATAGCATTCCATATCAAATTAATAATAGCATTAAAATCTATGAAAACAGTTAAACCAAAATTAAAGAACCGAAATAGCTGCAGTAAATTAATCTTATCTCGTTAATTCCCATAGGCTAAGCATGCGTATTTTAAGTCTTAAACATAATTAACTTAGTTGCTAATTATATCACTCATTCACGACAATTACGGATCACTGAACTTGTGGATTGCAGTAGAATAAAAATAATTAATTAATTTGTCAGATTAACCAACACCAATTATTCATAAGAATTAAATCAAGAATTAACAAATACTTGAATTAAAAGTAAGAATATAAATTTAAGAACAAAACCTCACAATGATTGCAAATTTTTCAATTGAAATTAATCTTTCCCTTGAATCAGAAAATAGAATTTAGCCACTCATGGTGACACACATGAATCCTAGAATTGAAAAAAAACATGTTTTGGAGGAAGAGGCCGCTGCCTCCCCTTTTTTTTTTCTGTGTAATTTGGCCCTTCTAGGATTCCATTTTTATAACAAAAGCTAACTTTTAAAATATAGTAATTATAACTATTACTAAAAACCCAATTCTACTCTAAAAGGAAAACATAATAACAATAGGAAAAATACTCCTAACTAAAATAAAAGATTTTGCTCCCTAAAAACTTGCTTCCTTATCCATTTTCTTTTTTCAATTTGACAACTAATAATTTCCTTTTTCTTGATGAAATTCTTGTCGATAAAATTCTTCTTCTTGATTAAAAATTCATCTAGCCCATCAGTGCCTTTGGTCTGGTCACGTCAAATAATTGGAAGTCTTCTGGTCACGCTTTTGCTTCAATTCCCCCCTTTTTATCCTCTTTTTCTCCAACTCTCTTATTTTCATACCTAAAACAAAAAGTATATCAAAACTAAACAATTTCACTTTATAATTAATTTAATATTAAAAAAATATTAATAAGAAATATGTACATTTTAAATTCTATCAAGAAGTAGTTTGGAAACTTGAACCCATATGCTTGAAACTTGAACTAAGACGCTCAAATGATTCTCTTAAGCTTCTTCCAACTTCTGCCAGCTCAATACTTGGTGATTCTACATCATCTCTCCCAACTAAGTCAGCCATTTTAGACCCTATAGTGTCCTTGCTTGAAACTTTCCCTTATTTATATGGAAATTGGAGAAAGCTGAATAAAACCTTTGATCCCGAAAAACTGATACGGTCTGAAGACAATGTTCCTGCCGTTTGAAATCTTAAGAAAGTTACTTTCTTGAAATTTGATTTCTTTGGAAAATGACCTTTTATTTGAGCACTGCCGTTGGCCACTGTCCACATTGATAATGGACACGGAGAAGATGGCCCTTCTTCTTTCCATCAAACTTGTCGACATTGGAATAAATCCATGGATTCTGGTATTCGATTCAGCCCTTCGTTTACAGAATTGAAACAACGCATGGCAACTATCTATCTATTTTAATACCACACAACATGCGCAGAATTTTCTCTGAAGAAATTAAATGATTCGTTCAAATCTTTTATTGGGTAATGCTTGTTTTGCATAATTTAAAGATTCTTATACTTCGGCAGGGAACTTCAAAGCATCAAAAACCAAAAAAAGGCCCATCAAATTTAACTCAGTCCAGATTTTAAGGACAAATACCTCGCCTCAAAATCGAATGCATTAGTCCACTAATTACAGCTTAGCTGGTTAGAACGTCAGCCTTCTTACCACGAAGTACCAGGTTAAAATCTCAATCTTTGCTCTCCCTTTAACCCGACACAGAGTATCCCTCGAAACCGGACAATAACAAGTTGATGTTTGTGAGGGAAACCCCTCCGTGCATTAATTCATTCATGCCAAATGGTAAATGTGTAATCAAGAATGCATTTATATAGAAAGATTCTTAGTGTTTGTGGCGGTAGAATTATTTATCCAGAAGACAAAACTAGACACTTGAGGTATCTTTCATGGCCATGACCATCCTCATTCAGAGCATATCAACTGACGTGAATAATGGGAAACATGACAGCCGTTTTGATTCTTCTACAACAGTTCTGTGTATTTTTTTTTTATACACAATGATATTATTTTCCAAATATACTAAAATTGTCATACATATTCAAAAAATTACGTTCTTAATAATGGTAAAAAAGTTTCATTCTTGTTCTAACCTATGAACAATATAATTTAAAAAATTCTTTTAGAGTTTTTTCTTTCGTACTACTGAAAGATTCCTTTTTATATCTTGTTTTAGAAGAAAGTTTACAAGTCTACGTGAAAAACGTTTCAAAACCTATTTTTACATTTTTTTTAAGATAGTGATTGTGAGATAAAAATATATTAGAAACTAAAAAAATGTATTAAATAGGGCAAAAATGTGTTTTGAAAGTGTAACCATACAAGTTTTAAATGACTCCGTTTTATTATGCTTCGCTCATATTTCAATTCCATTTATTTAATATCCTTTGGTATTAACTGTTCAAACATCATTATTCATAAGATAAAATAAAGACATTTATTTAACCTTTTTTCCAATAATTACAAGATGTTTAGTAGATATGTAGCAAAGGAAAAAAAAATCAATGAACAAGAAAATACTATATGTACTTGGACTATTTTCCATGATGAAAATGATTTATATGATGAAAATGATATGATAATATTCGTGTATTACACCATTCACCTCTTCTGGTAGTTTAACTTCCCAAGGCAGTAAGCAAATACAAAAGCAAAAGTAATAGGGAACAACAAGGACATAATGGCTACAAGAGGCAATTGGTTGTGATGAAATCCAAAGTAATCTCTCAAAAACACTGCTACCGTTTTAGTTTCACCAAACACCTCAATCTCTTGCTTGATATCTCCATATTGTGATGTGAGCATGCCATTTAATGTCCATGCTGTAGGGGTTATGTAATACATCCAACTCCACCATTTTGGGAATTGCTGCAAGTTAAAGATTAAGACAAACTTGTTAGAATGGCATTGTGTGCGAGGATTTCCTGAACTCAGTACTTCAAACTAGGGGTGTAAACAAGTCAAAAATAAGCCGATATCGGGTTACAGAGGTTTAGTTTGATACTTTTAACAAGTTTAGGTTAGGTTGGAGTTTAGTTTGATTATTACGAGTTTTTATCAAACTACGAACAATTATTAAATAGATGGTTACTTACCGGTTGAGGAATCAAGTATCCAGCAAAGAGATTGAAAACAATGAGAAAAGCAGCTTGCAGATTTCCAGCCACAAAAAAGTTTGGTGACATTGCAACTATCATCATTCCCAGATAATTGAAGTATAAGAATGCGCAGAACATGGCATAGAGGTACCAAAAAATCTTGTAAGCTGACAAATAATAGCCAATCATCGGATATGTTATGACCGTGAATTCAACTGCTTGGGCGAGGATATAGGGGACTTCAATGGCTACCTACAAAACCCGGTCGAAAACAATCTGATTTAGCAAACACTAACGACGTAAATTTGCTTATACCTGAATGAATGTTCACTTAAGAATTGTACCTGGGCAATTGCATAAGCCCATGAAGTGTACATTCCTGCAAACCTCTCTCGATAATAAACTGCTCTCTCTGTGTTGATGTATGGAAAAACTGAAGTGCAATTGTTCACGCCGCAGAAGAATACAGCCATGTACATTGCACCGAATACGCTGAATAAGCTTTGCTGATTATCCCTGTTCAATGCAGGGATGCAAATCAGTGATTGTGAAGAAGATGAGGAATCTCTGAAGCTGTATAACCATAGAAACATATAGTGCATTCACGGGAAAGAAGAGAAGATTTAGCTTAAATGAATAAACTTACAGTTTCTTCCCTTGGTTCCAATACAAGAATCCGAAAAACAACGATACAATGAGCATGTACCAGAATCGCATCAGGTTGTATGGAGGACTTCTCCAGTAAGACCAATGGTGTTTCCAGAGGCAAGCTTTGAATTGTTCCCAATTGCTTTGTGAATAGCTGGTTGGGAAATCCAAAGCTTTAGAGCCAGGAGAAGGTTTGCTCAGCCCTGCTACGAGTTCTTCATTATTCCTGCAACCATTAACGTTATCAAATATAATTGCAACAAGAAGGCAAGAGAAATGAGTTAACAACTAGAGGTAGAAGTAAGTTCCAAGTTCTTGTTTCTGTGACTCACGCATACAAAGCCGAATGACGGTATATATCAGCAAAGTCTACTCCAAGTTCAGCTTCTGAAGAAGTGGAAGTGACCTCTAACATCCATGTAGCTGGATTGTAATTGCTCTTGATTTTTGGCACACCTGAGATACCCTGTTAAAGAATCAACACAAAATTATAGCATTTTGTGTGGATGTGGAGACCATATCCTGCCACAGCAAAATATGACTAAAAGCTATTCAATGGGTTTCTGAAACTGACCTCAAAGTATTCAATTACTTTACAGGAATTCCAGCCTAGTGGCCCATAATACATCATTCTTCCGCCAGGTTTCAGAAGAATCAACTACAAAGTGGCCCGTAATGTCAGTTCTTATTGCCTCAACTTCAAGCAATGTTTGAGTAATATTCAATTAAAGCCATTTGCATCCGGTTCTTTCTAGCTTCTTACCTCATCGAATGTTTCAAATATGTCAATACTTGGTTGGTGGATGGTGCAAACTATTGTTCTTCCAGTATCAGCCACATTCTTTACAGCTCGCATGACAATTGCAGCTGCCCTTGCATCCAATCCAGTAGTAGGTTCGTCAAGGAAGATAATGGATGGATTGGCAACCAGCTCCACAGCTATTGTAAGCCGCTTGCGTTGCTCAGTTGACAAACCACTAACACCTGGAATGCCAACCAAAGAATCTTTGGCGCCATCAAGTTCAATGGTCTCCAGAACTTGTTTCACAAAATCCTAGGAATTCAAGTGAATTTGTAAGTGAAAAGTTCAACAAACAGAAATGTACAATATTTTTATGGTTAGTGTTCATACAGATTTAGTTTTTGCATCAATTTGAGGATCAAGACGTAACCAAGCGGAAAAAACAAGTGATTCTTCTATAGTTATTTGAGGAGAATGTATGTCCATTTGCTCACAGTATCCCGAAATCCGAGCAAACGTCTTCTGGACTTTGGGATAACCTCCTATTTTGATTTCTCCTTCCACAATGCCTCTGGTCTTTCTACCAGCAAGTACATCAAGAAGAGTAGTTTTTCCAGCACCACTGACGCCCATGAGGGCTGTGAGAACTCCAGGTTTAAGTGCACCAGTAATGTCACAAAGAAGCTGCAGCCTTTTTTTGTTGATACCATGCTCCTTCATTCCCTGAAACTCACAAATGAATAGCCTGACAGGATTTTGCTCCAACCATCATGAAATCCGAAGCTTATCAAAAATAAAGTGAGATTGCTAATGATTACCGGAGGGGCTTCAACATAGTACTGCAGATCTTGAAATACTAGAGTCAGGGGTTCAAAAGGTAAAATTATTTTCCCTGCAAAATGGGATAAGAAAACCTCTCTACTACTTAAGGATCAATTTGCCAAGAAGCACAATCTGCAAGAACATTGAAGAAACTGAATTAACCTCTTTGAGATTTTTCAACTGTGTCAGCTGAAGAGCTTCTTGACATTTCCTCAGCATGTGATGTGCTGGAGGATCTTTTACTTCTTTGTGTTTGAGACAACTTCTCCCGTGAAATTAGAGCACGAGAACCAGCAGCTGGATGCGTAGCAAGAAATTACAAGTCATTACTTATTATATTATGGTTTTAGCATTTCAGTCTTAGCTTTATAAGAAGATAAGCTTACGATGTAAGAAAGTTAATGCCAAGGTAAACCCAATGTTAAAAAGTAATGCAAATCCAAATAGAGCACCAACTGAAATCCACAAATAGTTTCGGTCGAAGACTAAGCCACGAGCCTCAAGTGTTTCACGTCCGACTGTAGAATTTGATGGAAGCATCTGGACAGAAGGAGAACAAGAAACAGGACAAAGAATAAAGCGAGGTATGAGCACAAAGCAATTTCATGGAATCTATGGCCCTCCTAGAAATCCAATGCACAGCTTCCTCTACATATATAGGAGAAAAATCCTTACCCTATTCCATCGTGGGGCAAGAAACTCGTTTACAGCTAAGCCAATCTCACTATATGTCATAGGAGAAACCCAAAATCCCCACTTTAACCATATTGGCATGGAGGCTGCAATTGAAGTGTCTCCTCATTTCTTTTCTGCTGTTCAAAAGTTTCTACATGCAAAGAAAGAATGAAAAATACCGAGAAATCTTACATCTTGGGATTAGGAACCCACTAAACAAGGACATCAACAACATTGATAAGCTGCCAGCTAATGAAGTAGCCGTCATTGTCCGACAGACAGATGCCAAGAAGCGGAACATAGATATTGAGGCGAAGTGAAGCGCAAATAATAGAATCAGCTGGCCGATGAACCTGGGATGGAAAGAGGCATGAACTTTTTTTGAGAAAATCCTGACGAGTCTGATGGTTGTGATTGTTAGTAAGTCAAGCATTTTATAGAACGGCCATGGAAAACCAAGTTACTGTCCAAGATCATCACGTGAAGGGGAAGATTACTTGCCAAGAACATTGTAAAGCATCATTTACCTTCCTATGTCAGGGCTATATCCAATGCCATAGTATGTTATAGATGTCCAAACCACAGCTTCCAACAACGAGAGAGGAATCTTTAGAACAGCAGATGGGATTGCATATGCCCAAGCAGGGTAGAAGTACAAATCTCTCTGTTTGTAGAAAACTGGCAGCCTTTCAACAGTCATTGCCAGCTCAGGAAATCCATCAACAACAAGCATTACCATGGCAAAGAACAAGGCCCCCATGTAGTAATTTGCATGGGTAAGATTGAAATCTGTCCTCCTCCTCAAAAATACGGTCATTGTCACAGATGCAATTACGAAAAGCTGCAATGGTAAGTCAATTATGAGAATATATTAAAACAATCAATGATAAGTGAAATCCCAGACATTCTTCTTCAACCTGAATAGTTTTATGTACATATACAGGAGAGTTCCTCTTCATCAGAAGCAATTCCCTTGATATACAAGCCTTAAAGAGTGTCCATTTAGGAAGTGAATATGAACTGAAATTAATAGCATCTTTACTGTCTTTAGATTTCTCAAATGGAAGAGAAATTTGGGTATTAAGCATTTTCCCAAAATCAGATTCCTCAAATTTCCTTGACAAAGTATTAACAGAATTGTAGCTGTAACTCTCTTTGCCTTCTATCCAGTATTGTGCTTGATCTTTTTCTGAAATAACCTACAAAGAGATTATAACTCAGCTGTGGAAGAAAATGACAGTCAATGAAACAAATGCGAGCAAAGATGTGCTTACTTCTTGAAGAAAATCGGCTACACCCTTCCTTTCAGGACATCTAAACCCGCAACTCTCAAAAAATTCCAAAACATTGTTTCGAGGTCCGTGATATATAATTTTTCCCTTGCCCATCAAAATGATATCATCAAAGAGATCAAATGTTTCTGGAGAAGGCTGAAGAAGTGAAACAAGTATGGTAGCACCCCCAATATGTGCTAGATGCTGAAGGCAAGCTAGAATCTGATGTGTGGTTGAACTGTCCAAGCCATTCGATATCTCATCCAAAAATAATGTTTGTGGAGGGCCAACAATCATCTCCCCTGCATAATATATCAGTACAATGGAAATCTCCTATAATTCTTCTGCAGCTCTATTTTAGGTGAATTTTTCGTTACTGTTAAAGTTCTTGCTATTGGAATGACTTTCTAATTAATTTTTCCTAAATTCATGAAAAACTGGCTATATGTTACAAAATAACAATACCTGTCGTCAACCTTTTCTTTTCACCACCAGAGATACCTCTTCTGAGGGCATCCCCAGCGATTATATCTGCACAAATATCCAGTCCAAGTATCTAGAAAAGAAAATAATCTACCAATGTATCATTTTTCATTTAAAAGTTATGATTTACAGACAATAAAGGGAACATTTGAATAGAGAAGATACTTTTAGAATATAGTCTGTCTGAAGTGTTGTTCTTTTTCCCTCCACAGAAATTGCCTGAGAAAATAAGCAAGAGATTAGTACACATGATACAAAATCAACTATGTGAGAATTGTCTTCAATGAACTATCAACAGAAAAAAAATAATATTTCTAGCTTTCCATTATCAAGTTCAAATTTTGTTACAGAATCAAAGAAAATTTCTTCAAAGATTCTTCATGATACGACAGACAATTAATTGTGCTAACTACCTTCATGTAAGTATCTATATCTGGATCAGGAAAAACTCTTTTCTCTTTCTCCCTTTGACAGAGCTCAAGCATAATCTCTTTGCAAGAAGGAAAGGCAAAACGATGGTGTCAACCATTTACATTAGGGCAAACATGCTCAATGAAGTAAAGAGCTCTCTGTGCTGTAAGGCATACCTTCTTTTCGCCCAACACCCTGACAGCAAGATGAAAAATCAAGTGTTTCTCTAACTGTCATTTCAGGGATATGCAAGTCATATTCGCTGATATAAGCACAAGTTTTTTGAGGTACAAACTCCGATAACTTGTATCCATTGTAAGAAATCTCCCCAGTGATCTGAACTTTTACATTATTACATAAGTAAGGTGCAAACAAACTTTAGTCGTGCATAAAATAAACAAAGAAACATAGTCATTCCTCTCCCCAGAAAATAGAATTCTTACTAGTCAATTGGTCATGAAATAGGTCGAGAAGAAATTTTAGCATTATATCACAGCAACTAAATTAACAGCATGCACTTGGTAAAACATACAAATGACCCCCAGCATATGTAAGTTCACATATCAATGCAAAGATAGCCCCTAAACCACTTTTCCCTAAAAATTAACTGTTTTTTCCTTCCTTTTAATTTCTGGTGAGCAACTTATGGTAACTCATTGAAGCATTACGAAGATAATTTCAAGTTTATCCTGTAATGCATCTAGACAAAGCATAGCATTGGCGACCTTGAGAGAGTTATCAAGTCTTCCTGAGAGCGCCTTCAACAACGAGGTCTTCCCGCACCCTGGAGGCCCAAGAAGTAGTGTCATTCTACATGAAGAATTAGCTTGGATAAGTGCAAGTGTTAGAGCATTTGGCTAAGAAGTAAATTGTGATAAACAAATTCCTTTAAAACAGGAAGTTAGCTGTGGAAGACAATTTCGAAAAAATGTGGTGAAAGCCTTTCAAATAATTCTGGAGTCCATAATGATGACAGTAGCACTTGAGTGCTAGATTTGTCTACAGGAATTAAAAGTAGAGATTGGAGAAGCAACTAAGGCTAAGCCTTCAAGAACCGTGCTTCTCCATACTCAAGAAGCATTTCAAGATTACTCTAAGCACTGCTTACAAAACTACAGCAGCACCTGCGGAAGAGTTTACTGCGTGTACCTTCCTGGCTTGATCACACCACTAACACCATCAATGATGCTGATCTTAGATGTTTTTGCCTTTAGACATAGAAGCCTAGGGAGGTCCTGTTGAACAAAATAAGCTACTCCATCAATTTTTAAAGAAGAGCTAGAGGTCAACGGGAACATGAAAGCAAGAATGATATTCTACAGAAAAAACATGGACTATGTAAGCAGTTTTTAGTCTAATGAAATAGACAGAAACCAGAGATAAGCACATTCGGAAGATTTCAGGCTTTCAGCTATTGGTTTCCTTGTGGTCAGAATTACGCAGACAAAGCAAGCTCTTATGGTTCTCGCAAAATTCAGAAATAAAAAAAATCTATAAGAATGAGAAATACCATGCTCCCAGAACTTCAGTAGGATCATGACATTTCAAGCAATCAAAGTGAATTATGTTCTGTTTTCCATTTGACAAGGCTGAGAGAGAAAAACATAACCACTAAAAGTTGAAAAACTGATGCTCATGAAAAGAAATTTGAAAAATTACGTTTTGTTTTCCATTTGAAAAGGCTGAGAGAGAAAAACATAACCACTAAAAGTTGAAAAACTGATGCTCATCAAAAGAAATTTGAAAAATTACTTCTTGTTTTCCATTTGACAAGGCTGAGGTAGCAAAATGTATGTATAAGTTACATAAAAGAATTGATAAGCCTTTAGGTAGAAATTTTTCAAGAATGAAACCGATACTATATTTATAGATACTAACCAACAGGCTGCTTTTGAAACTATTCCAAAGAGTTGGGAGTGGCTTCCCGTAAACTACTTCACACTCTGCTTCAACATGAAGATTATGGAATCTTACTTCCACTGCAGGTAATTTTAGACCAACCCTGCAAAAAACAAATGAAATCATGCCATGTCCCCATACAAACAGACTCTTCTTGAAGAAAAAAAACAGTTCTTTCTCATTGGAGAATAAGCTCATGACCGAAATCAGACATATAAGGATGAAAGTGAAACTTTTAACCAAAAATGGAACTTTGCTTTAGTAATTCATCCAGCAAAATTTGATGTGCTAATTTGCATTTTAATATTTGCAGAATGAAAGCGTCTAACCATGCCTGAAAAATAGACCATGTTGCTCTTAAACATGCAAAGGGATTGTAATTTCTCACAAGAAAATGAGGGCGAGGGGGGTAAAAGACCTACTTATCTATTCTTTTCCTGATTTTCTGCAACAACTTAAGGTTATCATTCTCAATATGTCTAATAAGCTTCTCAATGAACAAATGATTTTCTGAAGCATCAAGCTTAGTAACATCAACAACCCGCTTAGCATTACTCTCGACTCCATTTCCATCATTGACATCAAACAGAGATGACCGTATCCTTTCAAAGGTTGGCAATCTCTCAATAGCAGCCCACTGAGAAGCAAATCCTCCATCAAATTCTTCATCATCATCCTCATTACTGAAAGCTGAAGACCTGCGCTGGTGAAATAATTCTATTTCTTCCTTCGCCATAATGTACAATGTTTTAGCCCTTCAAATATTATAGTATACTACTAGTTGGACAAAAACTGATAAAAGTTCATACAGATTTCTTTGGTGGTTGGAATATAAAGACTGAAGTGACATAAAACAAGGAAGGCATGATACACACTCATAGCTTGCTTTACATTTAAATAATGACGTTGGGGCTATGTGTCCATACAAATAAACAACGGTGTAAAAATGCTGGAGGAATTGAATGATAGACATCACTGCCCGAAGTTAGGGACAGTGTGAACCGAAGACTGAATTTTCAAGCTTGATTTGATAGCTGAACAAAGTTACAGTTTTACTTCATAATCAAGTTGAACATGATCGAAAAGTTTAGGAAGATTTTGGTCAAAATTAGCTTGATTATTTTCAAATCAAAATTAGTCCAAATAAGCATTTAGACAGTAAAACTTCATACATTTAGATTACACACAAAAAGATAACAGATACTCAAACCATTGGTACTATATGGTTTCTCCTCTCCACATATGAGGGTAATCTAATTAATACATATAAATATGTAGGATCCCTATATTTATAAATATATAAATAAATAGGAAGGAATTGTTTGATTCCTCCATGGTAATAGCAGTAGAATCCCAAAACAAAACATTAACATAAAAGGAAAGACGAATCCGAATACATGCTGTAAGAGTAAAAACCAAAAAAAATTATGAGTTGCACAATTGGCACAAATGTTTCTGTAACACATGGATCATCATATGCAACTAACCAATTCGGTCTAACTCAATTGGCCACTAAGGGTGTCTTTTTAAGGCAGAGATACGTTCGAACCTTTCTTTTCTTTCTCTTTCTTCTCTTCCTACTCGTTCAATCTAATTGATGTATATAAATTGTTTCATAAACCATATTATGAGGCGAAAATTTACGTAAATAAAAGAAAATGATATGCTAGTCATCCTCACACCCTTATTCCTCACCAAGTAAATATTAGCCGTTACTTTGTTGAATCAGTTGTTATGGCCCCAAAGCCTGCTTACAGATCATTGTAATACGTAAGTAATCATGGTACAACTTGCCATCATTTTTGTTGTCACACCATTGCTTGCCATGGTTTTTTCAGAAGACGACAATGATTAGTGAACCATTAGAAAAGAAGACAGCGAATTGACATCATTAATGTCTTGTTCAAAGACTCCGACGTCCCAGAATATATTAATGATATAGGGCATGGAAGTATATTTGTTGGGGAAAAACACAATTCCACATAAACCAATAAAATTCTAGGAAGGAAAGTCATTGAAGACGCACTCAATCGACATCTTTTGCTCAAGGGTCTTGATAATTCTAGGACGTAAACTACCAACCCTCTTGAAAATGTCCCATAATAAGGTAAAATATGAAGAAAAATATTATTGTTGAGACTTGAGAGTAATAAGATGGGGCTTCTGCATGCCTGTTAAAGGATGAATTATCAATTTATGCCCAATGGCATCATAATTAAAGAACAGTACATCAAGATCATGACAAAAGGGAGTCTTCATTTTGTGATTATCACTATTCATGGACTCAATTTTAGATGATTTGAATACATTGATATTGAAATAATATACATATATATTTATTTGTCATATTTTTTTATATAATTTTGAATATTTAAAGGGTTGGTTCTCCTTTTATCGTCTTCGACTTTTCTTACTTATATCATTATAATTGAAAATGGATAATGTCATTTTGAGAGTAATTTTTTTAAGTTAATGAAAATTATTGAGATATTTATATAATTAAATATAATTTACGTAATTATAAGAAGGATACAAATAAAATAAAATTACAATAATTATTATGAGTATACTAAAAAATTCTTCTTCTTCTTTTTTTTGATGATTTTTATGATGCAATTAGGACTTTTTGGCAGAAACCAATAATAGTCCTTTGTAATTGTGGTGGCTGCTGGACTGACTGTACAGTTATATATATTGTTTAAAAAACAAATGAAACAATAAAAGCAATCCATTCCGATAAGAATTCAATGGATTAGACAGCCCGTCGAGTCATCGACTACAATATACAAATATATACAAAGTCATACAAAGGACAAAATGTGTACATACAAAGGACAAAATGTGTCGCTTTTATGCCTACATAAAATGCAGCTAGGCAGCCCAAAAACAGTGATTCAAAGTGTAAGATGTCGTTTGTTATAAATGATGGGTTTAGAAATAAAAATTTGTAGAATAAAAAAGTCTAAAATAGAATAGAATGATAATAATTATATTATTTAGTATTATTTTGTAATGGAATAGAATAGATTTTATATTAAAATTAAAATTTAATATTAATAATAATAAATTTATAAATAAATTTTATATTAAAATTATAACAAAAATATTAGTATTTTACATTATATGATATTTAATAAATTATATCTTGTTCAAAAAATAGTCAAAGTACATGTCATTTTGTAAAGAAAAATATTTTCTATAATTTAGTGAATTTTTTTTTTTAAAATAAAAAAAATAAGCAAAATAGTGGTTGCAAACCATAGCGGGATTTGCAACCCCTTATCATGTGGCGTTGAAATTTCACATCGCGTCATCAGCTTCAATACTGAAATTTTTATTTTTTTTTTCTATCATTAAATTACGTAGTTTTGAGCTTTTTTGGTTCAAAACTACGTCGTTTTTTAGCTTTTCCAAAACCCATTTGGATGGGTTTACACAAAAGAAGGAGGAAAGGATGGGTTTCAACGTAAACCCACCCCCAAAAGGTTACAAAAACCTAAAATTATGTACTAAACATCCCATTTGAATCCAAAATATTCCAAATTCATGCCAAAAACACATACCACACACCACCAAAGAATTCTAAAGCACGTAACTAAAAGCCGTCCATCTTGATTAATGGTCACCGACGTCAGACTCAACTGTCCCCTTAAATTAAACCCAATCATCCAAGAAACCCTGCATTGTTGGCTTCTGAGAGAGGATGAAGAAAACGATAAAATGGCAACAGAAATTTCAGCAAGATGCTCTTCTTCTGTGCACTCGGAAAAGCTAAAAACACCTTTTCTTCTTCTTCTTCTTTTAATGAATGCAAACAATGATGGACCAACCTAGGACTAAGACGGTTAGAATATATTTAAAATATTTTTTATAAATATATTAGGTAATATTTATAAAAAAATAGATAATATTTAATTTTTTATATCATATTTTATTGTTATATTTATAGAACGTTTGTACCGAATTATTCACATATTTAGAAAATACAAAAAAAAAAAAAATTCTCTCGATTTCCAACATGGTATAGGAGCTTCCCTCCAAAAAAAAAAAAAAAAAAAAAAAAAAAATCAACCTCAGACAGCTTGATTTCGGCTAAGCTTGGTTTCAAACATCAATTTTACTTTCTGTGACAATTTTATGTTTTTTTCTTCTGGGCAAAGCATCTTCAGCCAAATTTTTCTCTTGATTGTTTGCAGCCTTCATCATTTTTTTTTTTTGGCAGCCGATTTTGGCTCTCTTTTCTTGTTTTGGCCAAACTTGGAAGTTTCAATTTTTATTTATTTATTTTTCATATTCAATTGACTTTCAAATTTGTGACTCATATATTTTATTTAATATTGTTTTGGCCTCAACCTGCCCAAATCTTGGTGTTTATCGCCAATTGTGCTCTAATCTGTTGTCAATCTGCTGTTTACTGGTCTTTTGCTAATCTTGTTCCTGTTCGTCACTTCTGGCTCTATCATTTGCAACAACAACCAATCTATTTTTTTTTTTGACAAGAACAACCAATCTATTAATTCTTATATTTCTGAGTTAGATGTTCTCTGGAATCAATTATCTGTTTGTAATTTAGCATGGCTCACTTATAAAACTGTCACTATTTTATGACCGTCAACGTATTTGGCATCTATCTCGACTCTTCAAAATGAGTTTGAACTTATTTGTACTTCTCTCTTACACCGAAGCCCTCTACCTCTCCTGGTCGCTTTTTTTTATCTTGTTTCCAAACTCAAGTTTGCTTTGCCACCTTGAGTTTGAGGGGATGTTAAAATATATTCAAAATATTCCTTTATAATAAATATCTCATGTTAGAATATATTTAGAATATTCCTTATAAATATGTTAAGCAATGTTTAGTCATAATTAAACGATATTTAGTTTCCTTATATACATGTTTTATTGTTATATTTATAGAGCGCTTGTACCAAATTATATCACATATTCACAAAATATAACTTTTTTTTTTCTCTCTCTCTCTCAATTTCCAACAAAAATAACACTTCTTAACAACATGTGCACTCGGAAAAGTTAAAAAGTTCTTCTTCTTCTTTTAATGGATGCAGACAATTATGGACCAATCCGGGACTAAGATAACATATTTTAACAACTTGTGCACTTAGAAAAGCTAAAAAGAGGCCCCTAGGGCATAGGCGAGTTGGTTAACGTAGGTTCAAACCTCACGTGGGGCAGATTTTCCGCTAAAATATTGTGGGGTCTGTCTTGGGGTTTGGCTTGTGGGGGTCTGTCTTGGGGTTTGGCCTATTGGTTCTCTCTCTCAGGCCTATGCCAACTCGTGCACATCCCTCGATTTACATCCGTCTTGCTAACGGGCCTTTGGTACAAGTGGGGGAGTTTCGCCTTCGCAAGAAGGATTTTTTCCTAAAAATAAAGAAAAACTAAAAAGAGTATTAAATATGATGCCAATTCCGGGTTTTTTTTTCCCATTCTTTTTGGCTTCATTTTTGCATGGACTGGTGTGGAATACTCTTTTCGTTCTAAAAGTAAAATTTGTTTCAAAATTTTCTTAATTAAAAAAAAAAGAGTTTGCTTTTTACTAATAATATATATGGCCAAAACTTTAAAAATAAAATAAAATAATTATATTTTTAATGATATATTAAATGTGTTGTGTATATTATGACTAAAGAAAATTTTTTGACTCTGGACAATTTCATGTGAATCTACAATGTTAAGTCAATACTGAGTCAGGCTAAATTGAACAATAGGTTCATGGGGGTTGTCATGATTCTCTTGACATGAATCGAAGGTATGAAATTTTGATTATTTAGGAGTATATATTAACTCTTTCATCTTAATATATAGCCAATTTTTTAGGCCATTTTCCCAAGATATTCTTAACAGAATTATAAGTACTGCGTAATTAAGTTTTCTCATTAGGTTAAATTTTCTTAGGTCGTCGAGGGTTTGTTCTTGGGTACGTATTTTTGAACTTCAATCCTTCATTAATTTATCGTTCATTTGTTACAAATAAATTATACAATTTGACCCAATATTGGAGATTGAGGAAAGTCCTAATTCCACATTACCAAAAGTCGATTTTTTGGTAGAATGGGATTAGATTTTAAAAAAACCTTCATGCGTACATTTTTCATAAAAAAAAAAAAAATCTCACTTTTGAATAAGTATAACTTTATTTAGTCATGAGTTATTTAAAATTGAACTTTTTTTAAGACAAAAGTTTTCAAAATTAAACTTTTTTGTTAGAAAAAATGGAGGGTGTATATAGTATATTGACAGCAATACATGAAAGGCATAGTGTAGGTAGCGGCTTACACCTCAAATCCCATATCCTGGCGCAGAAGAAAGAACTGAGAATACAATACATCAAGTCGGCAAGTTGCGTACAATAATGAGCCAAAAGTGTGGGGGTGGGTGAGAAAGCTATAGATAGTTTGTGTGTGACGCCATACCAAGCCTTAAATCTATTCTCTTTTTTTTGCATGGGTGCGCAGCCCTCATTTTGCACGAGGTAGCCTATGGTAAAGCCATACGACTTTAGTGGTGAGAAAAGTAAGGTCTTGTAGTGGGTCATAAAATTTGTTAAAGTATGTTCTTTGTAGGTAACTTTGTTTTTGTTATTTTGTAAGTTTAAGGTCATGCGCTATAAAAGTTAATCGATTTTTTTTTTTTTGTGTAAAGTGTCATACGACGTTGTTAATTTGTTGGCAATACATTGTTTTATTATTTCTCTAAGTGAAGAAGTTTTTCACCATTAAATTTTTTTCATATTTGAATTTTTTTGATCCTACCGTTCTGAATGTTTCTAGTATATATTTTGTGATGATTTCATAAGAATATTAAGGTTGTTTAAGAAGGATTGACATTGTAAACTTTTGTTGGTGAGAGGACGGTTGGGTGGGGTTTGCAACCCAAACTCGACTTGGGTTTTTTAAAAAGAAAATTGTTGACAAAAATTTGGGATTCTCATACTAAATTATATTGATATGATTCTAATATACTAATTTTCAAGCACCCAATAATCTCATGTCCTCTAAGATTTTTTTATGAGAATTCACTTTAATTATTTTGCAGTAATACACACTTAAATCTCTCATATATCCCCATCACTTCCACTTCCCTCATTTACTCATTCCTTATCAAAACATCATTCTCGCTTACATTACCTCTCAATTTAGGTGTTACCTCTACCCTCAACCTACGCCAACCCATCATCCCTAAAATTGTTCCCATCAGGCCATAGTTCTTTGCCCACAAATAATTTTCTCTCCCAAATCAATCAAATAATTTCATCACAAATGGTTTGTTTTAGTTAAAGCTTGCTTTGCCATTAAATCAACCTTTGTTGTTACCTTTAAACTGTCGTTCTTTGTAATTTCCTCTTCCAAATTAATCGTATTTGTTTAATTAAAGCTTGCCTTTGCCACCAAAATCAAACTTTGCTACAAAATTGAAGATGCCGCTGCTTAGTCGGATGCCTGTTGTGTGGCAAATCCATAACTATGTGTATAATCCCTCAAGGCATGAAGTGGGTTGTGCCAAATTAAGAGGTGGTGTGAGCGAGAATGATGTTTTGGTGGAGAATGAGTGAATGAGAGAAGTGGAGGTGATGGAGAGATATAAGAGATTTAGGTGTGTATTACTGCAAAATAATTAGAGTGAATTCTCATAAAAAAATCTTTAGGTGGCATGAAATTATTAGGTGCTTGAAAATTAGTATATCATTGATAAATCTTTTTCTCAATTATATTACTTTGTCTCAAAAAAAATTAAATTAATTTTTTTTTCCTTAAATCAATCAAATCAATTTTCGTGCCATTTTTGTGGTGGGACAATGGGACATGAACATGTATAAATTCCCCACTCCCCTCCCCGCCATTATCCCTCCCCAGTTCCTATTCCAGTCAGACAAATTTGGAGTTCCCTCATACACAATGCATGTTAGCCGCTCCAAGAATTAATTAACCAAAGTACGACATTAATTAATGTTTCACTTTATCTGAATTCTCAATTGTCACGAAAAGTTTGCTAGAAAACATGAGTAATGGCCTTTGATTGTATTGGTTGGCAAGCCTGCTTTGCATTGTTAATTGGATTCTGAATCAACATTAGATATGACTTTGAGTGTACGTAATAAATTAACATCTAAGAATTCTAAGTGGATCATTACCAAATACCAACACCACCTAATTAAAGAGACATGTGGGCTGACCACCATTACCATTATCACCTAATTTTTTTCCTTGGGAAAGTATATTATGTCATGTGTTAAGTAAGATGAAATTTTTATAATTTTTTTTTTGAATCAGCAAAATATATTGCATTTTGATGAATTTTTTTTTTAAAAAAAATCTGTACGACATGTTTGGACAGAATTTTAAAATATATATTTTTTTAATATTTTTTTATCTTATAATTATTATCTAAATGCATTTTAAAATATTATATATATAGCTATATATTGTGTCTCGTATGATACGGAATAAGACTTTCATAATATAAATATAGATTCCTAAGAATGAAACAAAAATTAAGAATTTGAGAAAAGAGATCAGAAACCTCTAGTCCACAAATGCCTTAAGACACTCCCAATAGTCATTGGATTATTTCCAATAGTTTAATAACTTTAATGCCACCTTATATATGTGTGTATTAGCAATTCTTTTTATTTTAACCTTAGAAATTAATAAATGGTTAGTACTTTCATATATACATAAGCAAAATTATGTTTCATTACATTCAATCCATTTTTTGAGATGAGAGTCTGTAATGACCATAAATTGCATATATGAAGATCAAAGATGCACAACAAACTAGAAAAGTGAAATGATACAAATTCAAAATCTAATATTCCCTCAATCTCCCCCATCCCTCAAGTTGAGATTAGCATAAAGCAACTTTTGGGTAGCCATTGAATATTGTATAATTATTTAAATCCTGATACTTTTAAAGGGTGTGTAATTAAGAGTAGTTAAAGATTAAGTCAAGAAAAAAAATTATACTTAGTAGTCTTTATTTCAATTTTTTTAAAAGAAAAAAAGAGCAATTAAGTAGGTGAGAATGAGCTTTTTACTATCAACTTTACCTAAATTCATTTGCAGCAAAATCCACTTAGGTTAACTAAAATCCTTTGAAAAATTTAAAATAAAAAAATAATACTCCCTCCATCCAAAAAAAAAAAAAATAGTTTACTTTAGTTTAGATATAATTTTTTCATTAGTTATTAATTACAACACATTTAATACATTACTAAATATATAATTTTATATTTTTATCTTTAATTTTTAATTGTAAGTATACATAATTATTATTAATAAAGATATTTTTAAAAATTAGCTTAAAAATAATTTTTTTTTAAATTAAGAAAAAATTTAAAAGTGATTTTTTTTAATTTTTAGCCACGGAAAGAGTAATAATGATGAACATTGTGATGATGTACGGCGAAGTGAAGCTTTGGGGCATCATGCATGCATTGTGCAAGCATGATTATGGTGCTTTATACTTTGGTGAATCCGTCATGGCCCAAAGAAAGGGCCCAAAGTGATGCTATTTTCCAAACGGGCCTCCAATTTTATGTCAGGAACCTGGGCTATTATTCAGTTGTAAATAAGTCAGGGACGGGTCCGTTTGGACAAAGTATTTCTATTTGTAAATAAAAAAAGTTATATTTGAATACATAAAAATTTTGATGGGTATTTGTTGATAGAAAAAATATTTTGAAGGGAAAATTTTTTAAAAATTAAGTGAAAGGAATTTGAGTGGGAAATTTTAAATTCTAAATTTTGAAATAAAAATGTGTTTAGATAGTTTGTTTTTGTTTGAGAATTTTGTCTATTTTTATTCAAAATTAGACTTTTTTGGAAAATAAAAAGTTCATTTTCTCTAAAAAGACTCTAGAAGAATTTAAACATAAAATATTTTTTTGCGCGATAATAGGCATTTGGGTTCAGTTAAGATGGAGGTTTTGTTTTGCGAAATTTCCTCTAGCGGTATATGTCTAGTTCAATTTGATATGGGTTCACAATGGGCTATGGCAATCACAAAAACTCTATAGCAACAAAATTTCTTACTGATTTGAAAATGGGTCATACTGTCGTAGGCATAGTTTTTAAAATCTCGATTCCATCACATTGATTCTATAATTTAAATTTATTAAAATAATTCAAATTTTAATTACGATACTTTATTTATTATATGAATAAAATATAATTAAATTTACTTAATTTTTTTTTATATATTTAGGTACAATTAAAATTTATTATTATATAAATAACTTAATTAGTTTAATCTACTTTTATTAACTTTTAATAATAAATAAATAAATTGAACATAAACACCTTTCGATGGCGACAGAAACTAAAATATTGAAAAAATCATATAAGAAATAAAAATTAAGTAAGATCATTTAATTATAAATTATATATGAATTTTTTACATATGTATTTATATATTGATTAATAATTTTTTTAAAAATAATTTATAAATTATATTTTCTCAATTTTTTTAAAATTCTTATAATTTGATCCCACTAATCTGATCGTAATACTTTAAATCGATTATGTGGAGAATTTCAATCCTATAAATTATTAATCAAATCCCTAATTGAGGAAATTGGGAGCCAAGGACGTGGTGGGGCTAGTTCGCCGGCGGAGAGACAGAGGTCTTGCATTGAGATTGAGTATGGCAGGTTTTTGGGGGAGTAGAGTATTCCAGAGTTTTGCTTCCTCCTTCGTTGTAGTTTCCTCCCGCTTTCCTTCCTTTCTTTCCTCCCTTGTTTTCCGATTCCTCCTCTATTCCTTCTTCTTGTAAATTCCAAGGATACTTCGAATATACTCTTTTTTATCATAATTTTGTTATCTAAATTGTTGTTACCATTTAAATTCCTGACACAAGCCTCCAATTCTTTTTTTTGTCAACTACACATAATAATAGTCCGAGGAACTAAAATCAGCCCAAGGAATTTTTTTGAGATCAAATTTCTAAATCCAAATTTAGAATTTTGTGAGATCGACACGCTGTGTATGTAAATTGTATTTTAAAATATATTTTTATATTTTTTAAAATAGAGACAGTGAGATATAAAAAAAATATGTTAGAAAGTGTAAAAAATATATTAAAAATACAAAAATGTCTAAGTATTCACTCCTAATTCTTTAATATAGTTTCTTACGTCATCCTCATCTCATCTCTAAAAAATAGAACAAATGTTGTAAATTTTTTTTTTAAAAAAACTCTCCTTTAGCTGGTGTGAAAATCTCTCCAACTAAAACTTTTAATAGGTTTAATTTAAACATCACAAAAATTAAATTTATAACACTTTAAATTGAGAGATATTATTTAAAAAAAATTAAATAACATATAATATATTAATATATATTTATTTAAATTTAAAATTAATATTTATAATTTATTTTCCTAATAGCTGAGTTGATTTTTGCTTTTTTCTTTTTTTGTCTTATACAATTTTTTTTTTTTTTTTTTCTTGAGGCTTTCTCCCATGTTAAATTCTTTTTTTCTTTTTTTTTCTATCTTAACCAAGAGAGAGAGGAGGAGAGAGAGAATAACAGACATGTTAACCAAAAGAGAGGGAGGACGAGAAAAGGAGATATTTCCTCCCATGTTAAATTTTTTTTTTTCATGTGTGCTTGAGGTATGACATACATGTTAACAAAAAGAGAGGGCAGATGAGAGGAAATAACAGAGTAAATGTTCAAACTCCTTTTATCTCTTCACCTTAAAATATGTTGGATAACTGTTGGAGTAAACCCAACAACTATACTACACAATATTGAACTTACACATGAGTAACGATTTTCTTGAGTCATGTTAACCTCACGTGCCTTTCTATGCTAACTTGTGTTATTTCAAAAATTTAAAAGAATTTGCATGTTAAAATGTAATTGTACGCCTTTTCGATATAAAAGTTGTGAAATGTAAATTATTCTAAAAATATAAAAAGTTTTGAAATTTTGAATATAAACTATTTAGAATGGTGACAAGATAGTTTCACAGAATTTAGTAGTTAATTTGAATCTAAATGTAATTCAATTGTTTTAATTTTCAATAATAAATATTGAATAAATAATTTTTTTTTTTAATTTGAAACCCTTATGTATGAAATATGAAGAAAGGTTAATAGGAACAAAATAAAAAAAATATAACAATGTATATTTTATATTTATTGATATGAAAGTGGTAAAATATAAATTATTATAAAAATAAAAAATTATATTAAAATTATAATAATATATTTTAAAACACTGTCTAAACTCATGTCGAATAATTTCGTTGATGAAACATTGTTGACTTAAATTGCCATTTTTTCACGAAAAAAAAGAAAAAAGAAAAAGGGTACAATTCTGCAGTGTAATTTCCGTGGAAAATTTACAAAAATAACACCTTTGACCATTGACTTTACAAAAATAGTACATTCCTTTATTTGTTTTCTGTTATAGCACTTCCATACAAAAAAAGACTACAATGCCCCTCGCTTCTATTATAGAACGCAAAGAGATAGTACTTCACCCCTTGTTTTTTTTTTTTTTCTCAAAACCCGTTTCATCGATTTAACAAAATTTGTTTTCACACCCCACTATTCGTACACCCTATTTCATGAAAGCCGCAATTGTAAAGAAAAAATTGCATTAGCGATATGTTATGTTAGTTAGTTGAAATTTGCACTAGTTGAACTAGGTTTGTGAATTTGAATGAGATAATGGTCGAGTTTTAGGTTAAATTTTAAGTCGAGTACTAAGTTAGGTCAAATTTAGATCCGCTTGACCTAATATTCGACCTCAAACTCGACCTAATACTGGGTCAAGTTTTTTTAAATTTTTTTTTGAAAAAATAAATTTCACTCGACCTAGTACTAGGTCGCGTATTAGGTTGAGTAAATTTTTTTTTCAAAAATTTTTTTTTTTTTGGAGAACTATATTAGGTCGATCGTTTAGTCGAGTTCTATTTTAGGTTGAGTAATAAGACTAAACTGGTTGATTAATAGGACGATACTATGAAGCCAACAAAATGTTGTGCATAAGGACTAAACTAACCGGGTAACAGGACATATTGATGTTCAACATATACCAATGACTTATTTTGAATAATAACAAAATGTTCCACAGACAAAAGAAAAAATGACAATTTCTTAAAATGTTCCTTAAAATAAAAGTGAAGACAAATACAAATTGACATTTGTTTTTTGTCAATTGTCTTCAACTGCACTATATTCATCCTCTTCAAAAACATTTCCTACTTTTTCAAAAACATTTTCTATGGCATTTTCTAAATGCTGAATTTTAGCCTTTAACTTCTCAACACAAGCATCCAAATGTTTAGCGGCCTTATCCAAATGTTTGACGGCCTTTTCCACGCGGCCAGTGTATTACTGGCATCTCTCTGTTGTCGTCACTATTTTGGGGGCAAGAGCATTCATTCGTTCATGCATATGCTGAGCTACAATATCTCATTTCTCCTACAAAGACATGAAAGAAAATACAAAGAACATGCTTGATAGTTTGCTCGACAAATTCAAACATTCAACAACACTGTACTCTATCAAAACACTCTCTATACGCATTTGTAAGATTAAAATGACAATTTGTAGTGAAATTTTGACTGACCTTGTGAGCCTGCACTTTCTTGCTCGAAGATGATGGTCCTCCTTTTATGCTTGTCATTGAAACGGATGATATGTATTGTTTTGAAGATTTGAAGTTTTGAAGTTTTGAAATAGAGGAATGGAATGGGTGCTGTTTCAGTAGAGGAATGGGTGTTAAGAAAATGAAGAATAATGAGGAACTGAAGAAGACAGGTTTCAGAAATGACGAAGAAGAATTGTCGCTTTACAAAAAACATAAAGTTCTGATAATATAAAATTAATAAATTGGCTCGACCCTTTACTCGACTAATAGCTCGACCAAAAACATAAAGTTCTGATAACATAAAATTAATAAACTAGCACGACCCTTTACTCGACTAATAGCTCGACCAAAAACATAAAGTTCTGATAACATAAAATTAATAAACTGGCTCGACCCTTTACTCAACTAATAGCTCGACCAAACACAGAAATTACTGAAAAAAATTAAAAACTGGACAGTTGGCGAACCATTAACTCGACTAAAGAATCGATTTAAAACTCGACTTTTTAAGAGGTCAAGTAACGCTCGATCTAGGGCTTGACCTATCATCGATCACCGCCCAACCAATTTCTCGACGAAATTCAGTCAACTCATTTCAAATACGTACATACAATATCAATGCACACTATGTACGAAGAATAAAATGATAAATTTATCGACAAAATGATGCTGACCTCGTTATAATGTGCTTCTTTCTTCTTCTCCATCATGGCTACTCTCTTAACGATGGAAGATGATCGTCCTCCCTTTGTGCGTGCCTTTCTAAATGTTTGGAATGGGTTAACACGACAGTTTTGAAGCAAACTATGAAGAGAAAATAAGAAAGGTTTTGGAAGGATATAAAGAAGAAAATAAAGAAGGTTTTGGGAGGAGAAGAACAGTTCTATTGCTAAAGGATTGTAATGAGGAAATAAAGAAAAATTACGGTTTTAAATATGTCTTTTGGTTTCTCGCGGTTCTATGATATAAGAGATGGGCATTATAATCTTTTTTGGGCTGAAAGTGTTATAACAGAAAAGAAAAAAAGAAATGTAATATTTTGTAAATTCAATGGTAAAATGTGCTATTTTTGTAAATTTTCCAATTTCCGTTGGATTCTTCTAAAATTACTTCCTAACAGAAGAAAAGTAATCTAAAGAGAATACGACTTCCAGCGTGTCAGCGCCGATGAACCAAATCACGGTGGATCCGAATCGAAATATTTTTTTTTTCAAAAAAAAAAAAATTCCTTGCTTTTCAAAAATCCCAAAAAAATTTCCACACTGAATCCTGATCAGAATTGGGACGAACTCTCCAGAAATATATCCCTGGTGCTGATGGGAATTCCTGTCTCTTTCTGTTGAGCTAATTCTTTTGTATTCTGCTCCTGCGTAATATTCCCTTCAGGTTTGTTTAACAACGTTATCTGGTTTACCACACCATTAATAATGTGATCAATAGAAACCCTTTCAGCTTTTGATTGAAATGTTTTGTGGGTTTTGCTTGCCTTGCTAGTTTCAGTTTATCTTTCCATTCCATTGATGAATTCTTTAAATTCTGTAGTTGATCAAGAAAATGTTTTAATTTTAATTTTGATGCTTTAGGTTCTTGATTTGTTTTTCAATTTTGGAATGTTTGGGTCTATAATCTCAATCCGGAAAATGTTTATATGCTTTCAGGAAATTCGATTTAAGGTTCTTGCAATGCATGTAGTAAATTGTGGTTCTATAGCTGTTAATTCATTATTTTAGTTGGGGTGGAGCTAAACAAAGAATGGGGGAAATTTTGCTGAATATATAAACTGAGTTATGGAACTCAAAAAAATAAAAATAAAAAGGTTTGAATTTCATTGTTTTATTTGGTGAAGTCAAATTCTGGTGTTGTTCAGTAAAAATTGGGGTTTTGCTGTGCTGTGATGCTCAATGTACCAAATGTGCAGTGATCGCGTGGGTTGGTAGTTTTCTGCTTTGTCCTTCTGGGGTGTTTGAGCATTGGTGGGTAGAGATGGAAAAGAAAAGGGTAGATGATCATGAAATTGGGACAGTAGCTCCAGTGAGAGTTGATAGGTTTGGATTTGTAAAGCAGGAGCAAAACACACCTGAAGGTTTAATTAGGAGCCGATCAGCTTCCGAGTTTGAAAGGTATGTCCTTATGGCAAAAGGCATATTGCATTTTCTAGCGAACGCTCTTTATCATACTTGTGATATTTCAATTTTGTTTTCCTTGTTAAAGTTGCTGGCTTTCTCCTTATTTTAGAAGCTACATCTATTAATCTGCCAATTCGTCTCCTGAGTATGAATATTGAGCAACTAATTAGATATTGCCCTCAAGAAATGTAAATTTTTTTAACTCAAAAGTTGCAGAACATTTCATATCTATTGATGCTTTTCCTATATCCAAACCGACAAAACCTGAGATGACTAACTTTTGTAGGCCTAAATTATCAAGTAGAACACGCTGAGAGTTTGGGTAGCCTGCCCTCCAATCTTAATTTTATTCCTAGCCAATCATACGTATTTTTTTATAAGATTAACTTGTTCCTTTCTTTACACGGCCTCTTCCTTCCCACTTGCTCGTTAGTCTGCAAATGAGTTTTTCTTGGCATAAGCCATCTGTGGACATGTTTATGCCGTGATCAACAGATAGTGTATGTTCAGTTAGAGGTTTAAAGAATGACTATGCAAAATAGCCTATGCTTGTTACTAAACTCATACCTGCAGTGTGAGTCTTCAAGAAGATTGATGCATAGTTTTTCTATTTATAATCCTGCTGAATCAGCAAATGATTTTCAGGGAGGAAAGAAGGATTAGAAAATGGAGGAAGATGATTGGGGTTGGAGGGAGTGACTGGACGCATTATGTTAGGAGGAAACCTCATATTGTCAAAAGACGAATAAGGAAAGGAATTCCTGATTGCCTAAGAGGGCTTGTTTGGCAGTTAATCTCAGGAAGCCGGGAACTCTTGTTAACGAATCCTGGAGTATATGAGGTAATTCATTTATTTGTTTGAGTCATGCATAGCCTTTTATTAATTCTAATGAAATCAATGCCTGTGCGATTGTTGTGGTTGTACAAAATGGATTAATTTTCAACCATGTAAACACAAGTTGAGACTTCTATGAGAATATATGAAAACTTTCTTTTATTAATCAAGAAGGTTTTGATTCTTTGGCCACAAAAAATAAAAATAGAAAGGAGAGTTCCCATTTTGTTTACTTGTGTACATCATTGAGTAGAAGTTTTTGTTTTTAATTCCTCAAATTGTCAGAGATTCCTCTTCTTGCCTCCTTGCTTGAACTTTTAGGATACGCTGATTTTCACTCTACGTGCTTTCCCATGAGTTCATAGATTTAGTCTTTTGAGGGCCGAGTAAGTTGAATGCATCAATAGTGATTATGATGTCAGACATTTAAGTTGATGCTAATTAAGCCAGAATCACCTTATCCCTGCAGTTACATCCTTTTTAATGTGAGTTGCTTAACAGTCAAATTTTGGTAGTTCCTCTAATGATTTCATGAATTCATATTTATTTTTTTGTCACCACTACTTAGAAGTCTTATTTGTTGCAGCAACTGGTCATATATGAGACTTCAGCTTCTGAGCTGGATATTATACGAGATATTTCTCGCACATTTCCATCACATGTTTTCTTCCAGCAGAGACATGGGCCTGGTCAGAGATCCCTTTACAATGTATTGAAGGCATACTCTGTATATGACAGGGATGTTGGATATGTACAGGTTCATCTCATCACCCCTAAAGTTATTTAATTGCTTCTCTTTGGCTCAAGAATATTAATTGGCTTTTACTGCAGGGAATGGGATTTATAGCAGGTCTACTGCTGCTTTATATGAGTGAGGAAGATGCATTCTGGTTGCTGGTGGCCTTACTCAAAGGAGCTGTGCATGCTCCAATGGAAGGTTTATACTTGGTATGTACTAGAACTTAAATATGAATACATATGTGTCATAAAGAGAATGATTATACTTGGTATATTCTAGAACTTAAATACGAATGGATATGTGTCCTAAAGAGAATAACCATAGAATTTAGATATAGAGATAAAACCTCTGTATCATGTACATAATGTGCCATTAGTTTCCAGGCACTTTAACTCCAGTGTTGGTTGTGTACTTGGGTATCAGCAGTTATTTGGCTTCAAGTATCTGATGGTGCTGCAGTTTGTTTTAACTTTTAATCTTTTTCCGATTACCCTTTATTTGGTTTGAACATCCCTTGTCTTGCGTCTATTTAGCTTGGAGGAGGCAGATAATGCCCTGTGTTCCAAGAATCTGATCTCTTATGCTTATGGTGCAGTCAGGACTGCCTCTTGTACAGCAATATCTATTTCAATTTGACCACTTGGTGAAAGAGCAATTACCAAAGTTAGGGGAGCATTTTGCTCAAGAAACGATAAATCCTAGCATGTATGCAAGCCAGTGGTTCATTACTGTATTCTCTTATTCATTTCCATTCCATTTGGCTATTCGCATTTGGGATGTGTTTCTTTATGAGGTTAGTAATTTGTTGCTGATTGTTTCATGTTTTCATTAACCAATTGTAAAGAACTCATCAAAACTCTATTGGCAGGGTGTTAGGATTGTTTTCAAAGTTGGTTTGGCTCTCTTGAAGTATTGCCAGGATGACCTGGTATTGTTTCCTTTTTTTTCTCAAAACTCAAGAATTTGGTTTTGCTTAATACATGCATATGCTGTTGAGTATTCCCAATCAGGGTAGACTCATAGCCTAGGTTTGACAGTTTTTTCATACTTGCATGTTGTGACAGGTGAAACTACCTTTCGAGAAACTCATACATGCTTTACGTAATTTTCCAGAGGATGCCTTGAACCCAGATGTTCTATTACCCCTAGCATATTCAGTGAAGGTTCTCTCTCTTTCTCAACTATGCTTTGTACTTCATTTGCTGTGAAACAAAATTTTCTGCTACTTCTTGTTGGTTAATAGGCTTATTGGCCCTCTCTGTGTTTCATCTCACTTTTATGCTTCACACTTAATTGATTCATTTTCAGGTATCTAAAAGTTTGGAGGAACTGAAACAGGAGTATGAGAAGCAAAACCCAAGGAAAGGCGAAGCCCATGTGAAGCAGGGAAAACAGCAACCCTGAGAAAGGAACATCTGAACTGATATTATAACTTGGTACAACTTTGTAAATACAGAATTATTCTTTAATTCTTTTGGATTCTGAGATTGGCATCCGGTTTCTTGACTAAAAGAAAGAGGAAAAGAGGAAAGGTATCTGCATTTACTAGTCTCCCTTCCCTAATTAGCATTTACCGTTGGTTGGTTGATGTGATGATCCCAATATAAGATCTAATGCGAAGAGATATCTTGTACAGTTAACTGTGATGTAGGGTGAGAGGAGAAAGCAAAATTATTGAGCGAAATTGCTTGTAGACGTTAGCAATGGAAGAACCAATTTAGTAATGTGTATTTTGTGTTATTTCCTCGACACTAGCCTTTGATTTGGTTGAATTCATGAAAGTGAGCAAAGCTAATCCAATGGGACTCTGCTTTCTCCCTCTCCTTAAATGTATTTCCTGACCTTGTCATGTGCTGTGAACGAGCTTCCGTTTTTATGTTGCATTTCTTTTATGAAAGTTGTAGGTTGCTTACTCTTATATCTTATCATGAGATATCAAAAAAAGATTTAAACTGTACCTGTTCTTATTTTAAAATGTGTTTTTGCACTTCCTTAAATAAAGATTGTGAAGTAGAAGTTTTTTTCGAAATGTAAAAAGTTATTTTCAAAAATACAAAAGCACATTTTAAAAGGCTAATTGAATGCACGAAAAAATTATTACTAAATCAATACATAGATAGAGCTAGTGAGTTAGAATACATGCTGATTAACATCCTCCCCTCTTAGTCCTAGGTTAACTTTACCGAGGGAAATATCTATACATCAAATCCCAGACCAAAAGCAACCAAATTGTCAAGAGCTGCATTTCCTATGCTGATATACATATGTCGGATCTGGGAAATGTTTCTTTCAAGGTGATTGTTCAATATTCTTTGGAATGTACCTGCATTAAGATCAGTAGCCAAGAGCTCTCCTCTAACCTGCTTTTATCCATACCCACTGATAAATATGCTTCCCCCCATTGAGAATGACCAAAGGCTAAACCTATGTTTCTGATGGGTTGTGTATGGATTTTGTGAGCTGGATAACATTTCAATTTCAAGTGTGTCCCATCTTACCCATGATGGTGTTTGAATATCCCCATATTGATAATTGGATCAAACTTGGAGAGCTCGCATAAGCATAGAATGATAGAACACCTTGGCCATTGTCACTCATCTCTACCATATGCATCCGTTTGTGCTCAGGATCCTCTTTGCACCATTCATCTCGAGGGCCCGGGAGAGGCTTCATGCTTGATGATCTTGCTTTTGCAAGAATGATCCAATTGAATACCTGGTAGTTTAATCTTGGTGTTGAAATTCGACATTCAACCATCCAATAAAGAAGATATCAGATTATTGGATAAGTCATCATGAACATCATTGAGTACCTGTATGCAACTGAATAATCTTCATCATCATTCTGCTCTTGCACACAGCAACACGTTTGTGTTTGTGAACTTGGCCCTCTGCCACCCAAAACAATGATTCGTCTTTCGATGCTTCCATTTGGATGAAAGTCTAGCCCATACCGGAATACGTACGCAATATTGATCCTCAATTCGTGATAGGCTTAGTAATTGGAATGGCAAGCGAATCCAAATCGGGATAGGAAGCAAACTGAATAATGCAATTTGCATTCATAAGCAGGTTGCAATTGAGGTTTTGGTATAACTTTAGGAACTATCTTTTGAATTTTTTAACCACTCTAGATTGCAATTGAGTTTTTGGATATAACTTGAAAGCTTAGTCAACTCGTTGAAGTTGGTTTTTACATTATATCCAAAAACATCAATATCACCGCAATTTTTTTAAATTTGTTAGGTCCTTTCTTTGTATAGTCAGGTTGAAAGGCTGTTAATCCTAATAATACTAATATACAAGTCAAATGGAATAGCGGTTTTAACCTTTTGTGGCTAATACTTATAAAGTAATTATTCATTAAATGAAATGACTATCGTTTTGAGAAAAAAAAAAAGAAAGAAAAAAGCAGGTTGAATTGAACTGAACTCAACCACAAAACGATGAAGGGATGATCCCTCTAATATTAGTTCTTTTAGTCGGACTGGATATTGTACTTATTAAATGTAATGTTATTATGTTGGGTTGACGAAAAAGCCAAAATTACCACTGGAAATGCGTCGGGCAAAGAAGAATACACTCCACGCCTTCAGCAATATAAGAAGCACGCTTTTAAGCTTTGTGTAATTACAAAGCTAATATTAGCTGAGCTGGCAATAGTTAGTTAAAGACTGATGACATGGCAGGTAATTAGGTTAATCATTGTCAGATAACTGACTATTAATGGTGTCATTGAACGCAATCAGAAAAACAGACATGGAATAACAAGCTCGTGCTTCTGCCTCCCATATTCTCTCCAGAAACTCCCTTCTCCATCTTCTTCCTTACTTCTCTGCTCTCTTTTCCTTTCTAATTTTCCAAGTTTGCTACCTTATTCATCAATTCCACCTGGGACTCTGACAAAATGCTTTTAATTTGGGCAAGCAATAACTGATGAGGCTGCCCAATCGACCACTCAATATAATATATGTTAGACCACTTAACATATATTAGGATCAAGAGAACAGGGTTCGAAACTCAAATTAGACCACTTAACATATGTTAGGATCAAAAGAACAGGGGTTCGAAACGAACCTCACTTCGCCATCCCCTTGTGCTCCAAAAAAACAAATTGGGTAAGCAATTGAAATATCACCGTTGTAATAGCACATAGAGCTGGACACAATTGTAATAGTATCACCGTTGTCATAGAACATAACACAATTATAATAGTATGGATTTGTCAAAATAAACATTTGGGTAAGCAATTGAAGAATTTGTCAAAAAAACATTTTTCTCACAAGGCTGGAATACATGTCCAGAATGAGATTTTTTTTTAACAAAAAGAGATAAGAAGGAAAGTAATTGCAAGAACCAGCAACACAAAGCAAAGGGGCAATTCATTCATCAAAGCCAATAAAATGGATTATATAAAGCTGAATAATGTCCTGTTTCTGTACATAGCCTCTTTTCTGTCTGTCCAGGTTCACCACCACCACTTTCATACATAAAACAAGTTCTCTCTTTAATCTACCTTACATACAAGAAAATCAAAATGACCCATACAAGGAAATGGAAAGACTTTCACAACTAAAAAAATAAAGATGGAAGGTTAAATATGAAAATGAACAACCACAAGAGGGCAAAAAAAAAAAATAACCATTTTAAATTTGCTTAATATGTCTATACCCCTAAAATTCAAGTATCATAGAGTTCAAGATCATAATAGCATGCTATGCATCATCAGGTTCTTGGTTTCGTAAGCAATATATTTATGCGCATATGTTCCAGATTTTCAGTTGAGGTTCCCTCTTCTTTGGTGGTTATGTTCTGTAGTTTCCTTTGCCTCTGACCTTAGTTCTGGATTGTCACTTCTATCTGTGTCATAGTTCTCCCTCTGAGCTTCAATCTCCGTACTGCCTGCTAGAGTTCTTCTATGCCTTCGATCCTGGGAGATCAAGTAGTTAACACTTACTATTTCAAAGTTTAACACAATCATGTCTTAAGGGAAGAATAAACATCTGGATCAACCAGATGTGTACATCAATTCAAAAATGAAAACAGACTAAATAAGACATGTAAACCAAGGCAGCAAATTCAAGTAACGTGAAAGAGAAAATCCTCATTCGGTAGCTGAAGCTACTTCGGCTCTGGTCTCGCATCTGAGGCGACATGGCTACACAGACTATGCAAACATCAGAATGGATCTCGGTTTTTAGGTTCTTATCTAATATAATTCCAAATGATGCTAAACATATTATCACCTTTTGAAGTCAAACAAAGTTCTAGATTTGAATTTTCTTCACTTGATTATGCAGTATCTGTGTTATTCGAAAATATAATACAAACCTCTCTTGGTATTGGATATTCTTCTGATTCAAGCATCCGAACAACTTGACTCATCCTTGGTCTCTTGTCAGAATCTGGATCAACACATCTCAAAGCAGTCAAAAGAGCTCGCTTCAGGGCTCTGGTAGATGGCCTTGATTCAATGTTGGGATCCACCACCTCCTCAGATCGCCTGTTTCCGACCATCATTTTCAACCAATCAACAAGATTCACCTGCAACCATTGCAAGGGTTGATATCAAAATGAAAGGAAAATTTTTTGTAAGTGTTTCAATGCCCTCACTCTGTGACTGAACTTTATAATCAAATACCAACAGCATAAAGAACTGAATCATTTAAGGTGCAAAATGCAAACCATAATCCAAAGGAAGGAATAAAAATCAGAAAGCAATGAGAAACTGAGTTCCAGGCTTGGTTGTGTTTGTGTAGCTTGAACAGAAATTTGATTAAATTGGTTTACTTAGGTTCTACCTCTTGCTCTTTCTGGATAAGTCAATCGAAGTAAAGAAAAGAAGATTTTGCAAGGAGGAAAATAAAATAGTTGCAAAACAGCCAGAATTCTGATTGGTCGCTCTGATCTTAGCTACAATCTCCATCTCTTAAAACAATTGCAGTAGCAAATTCCAAATTCAGATGATCATATAAATCATGTCTGAATAACTTCCCAAAACGCATGATTCTCTCAATTCCAACAGCAGAGCAAGTCCTAACACATACCTCTTGTGCAGGCCTAGCATAGTCTACAGGATCTCTTCCAGTAATTGCTTCTAAAAGCACAACGCCAAAGCTATAAACATCACTCTTTTCATTTAGAAGGCCAGTATTCGCATATTCAGGAGCCACATATCTGCATGAACAGAAGAAAATGAAGATAAAATTGCTTCCTCAAGTTAGTAAATGAAACAGCATTTCAATCATCATTTTCAAGAGCAAACAGCACACAATCACCTGAGCTGTGATGCAAACGAAAAGTAAAGGAACACTAACCCAAATGTACCCATAACCCGAGTTGTGATGTGACTTTTCCCCGCACCAAGCAGCTTAGCCAGTCCAAAATCAGAGACCTTAGCATTGAAATCATCATCTATGAGTATATTGCTGGACTTTATGTCTCTGTGAACAACTTTTGGCTCAATTGCTTCATGCAAGTAGGCAAGACTGCAAGAATTGCAATGGACCAGGTTTAATTGGACCGACTAAATTGGAAACAAAACGCCAATGAGTCAACTTACGCCTTAGCTGTGCCAAGTAGAACTTTCATCCTGGCCTCCCACGTAAGATATCCATGGTGGCGCATAGCTCCATGAAGCCATTGTTCTAAATTGCCATTCCCGACATACTCATAGACTAACATCCTGAGATATTAATAATCAATGAGATCATCTCATCAGCAGAGCACATCACCAAAACTATTAAAGAAATCCTAAGAACACTAGTCCACCCCTGTGCTACCTCTTGACATTTAAAACTAACGAAAATTCTTCTATCTAGCTTAAAGAAAACTTGAACGGTTGCTCTCGTTGCTGCCCAATGATCAAGACAATTTTTAAGAAAGTTACACTTTAGAATGAAAAGTAGATTTTAGTCCCTGCATCTTTAAAAATGGTAGCCTGAAGCATAATGCAAATAAGGATTTGGAAAATACTAGGCACATAAGGAACTATTCCCACTAGCAGGTAGGCCATTCTCATGCATTAAACTCCTGATATCCCACGTCACATTTTCATAGTAGCAACACTCATGTTAAGACATTTTTAGAAAATAACGAGTAATTACAAGAATGTTGTCACATTTACCTATGAGTTCCCTCAATGCAGTATCCCAGAAGTCGTACCAAATTTTTGTGTCGCACATGCCCAATGGCTTCGACTTCCACTCGAAATTCTTTCTCAGCTTGGCCACTTGTAAGAAGAGGAAAAAAGGTGAAATAATTAAATTGAACCAAAAAAGATTTATGGGAGGGAGAAATGCAGCAATCATTCAGTTATGATTTAAGCAAGTACTTCGGTACTCACAGGTTGTTGAGGAGCTTCTTAACCGCCACAGCAGTAGCATTAATTAACTTTCCCTTGTAAACAACACCATATCCACCCTCGCCAAGAACATTGTCCTTTGAAAACCGGTTTGTTGCAAGCTCAAGATCTCTTAAAGTAAACCAATGCCCCCAGCCTAAATGAGAAAATTCTGGGAGGCCAGTCAGAGGAGAAGGGGCAGTTATTGGATGTGAAGCTTTGTAAGTACCAAATGTTCCTGAGCTGCATTCCTCTCCTGACTGCGACCCACAACCATCTCTGTCAATATGATGAAAAGAGCCTGATTGACTACCATAATCTCCATTTTTCATTTTCCCCATTCCCAGATGGACCAGAACCTTGTCAGATTCTTTATCACTAGATTTGTCATGGATGGTAAGAAGAATCCCTTCGCGTGGAGAAAAATCATTAGCTGATACTTGCTCCACTCGCACTTCTTTAATTTCTTTCGAAACTGCCGGTATTTGACTGATGGGAATACGTTCATTAGCTTTTTTAGACTTCTTCCTTGAAGAAAGATAATATGTCAGTGCAAGGAGGATTACTACAATCAATGCCCCAACAATGATTCCAATCAGTTCCCAGACCTTCAAGCCCAAAATGGAAGTGCTTTTTGACAGTTGAGTATTTAAATCAGAAGCCATGCTGTTGGATGCAGAAAACCTACAAATTAGCTCAAGAATCATCAACTTTCCAAGTCTTCAATGTTGCATATTCATTAATCGATTGCGGATAGTAATCACCAATGTCAGACAAGAAATTCTATTATTTTTCATCTTGTAGTTCATTGTGGTAACTATCCAACAAATATCTCATCTATGGAACAAACTTCATTTTATTTGAGCCACTAATAAAGTCCAACAAGTACAAATCCTTTAGAGTCATTTTGCAGGAAAAAAAAAGACTAGACAGAAGCTTTAGGAAACAACACGTTATGAAAGATATACAACAAAATAAAAGACATGCTCTTTTCTCTCAACTTATAGATCAAGAACAGAAAGTAAAGAAGATGAATTGAACAAGCACATTTCTCTCTTCCAAGTCATTTAATTCTTCACAAACATAACCCAAATTTCCTCATTCACTCCCCATAGAAATAAGTAGTAGAAACAAATTACATTTTAAACTTTATAAACTCAGAAAAAGGAGAGCAATGTGGTCAAATTCTCCAATTTGTTTGGCAAACTAATTGTACACATACCTTCTAGGAAATGAGACTTCAATTGAACCTTCAGAGCACAGATCTCAGAAACCCCATCAAAATGCTACCTTTTTCAAAGAAGCAAGCATGCCACGAGTCAGATCTCAGACCAAGCAAGTTCAGAAGTTCGATAGTAATATCAGTACAGCTCCTACGAACCCCAACTCAGAAACATCAATCAAAGACTCGTTTTTTATGGAAATCCCAACTGGGTTTTCACAGCATTAACAAATGCCAGTCCAAATCTAAGCTGAGATTTACCTTTCCAACTCCACCAACTATCCTCCTTTTCTTGAAAATCTTTTAACCAGATGATAACAACAAAAGGGCTGTATTTGCAAAGAGAGTACAAATACATAGAATGGGAAGCTATTAATGAGAATGATAAATGTGATAATTGCAGGGTTATCAGTTATAGAATATGAATAGGATAAAGAAGGAAGGATGGAGTTATCAGTGGTAGGTAGTGAGAAAAGCCTTAGAATTAGAAGCAGTAAAAGGTAAGCATGGAGAGGTGCAAGGTAACCCCTCCTGGAGTTTGCTGGCACTTTTCAATTTCTTGCGAAGATGACTGATTATCAGAAGAAAAAAAAATGTTTACTACTTAATGTTAGATGCATTGGACATTCACGATTTGTCATGTCACTTTTTGGTTTTTCATTTCTCTGTTTATCTCCGTGGGAAATCTAACCGTTGATTACATTACAATATTGTCAATATCTTTGTAATTGTTGAATGTCAAGATGTTTTTTGTTGGTCAATAGTCAGTTAAAAAAGTTGCATAAATAAATGAAGGAAGATTTTGAGGAGCAGTTAAGACTTAAGACTGTTGTTACAAGTACCGATGGGATGAAGGATGTGGAGAAATGATGAAAAGGTGGTGCAAAAAAATGGCTGCTTTGTAAAATTTTGTTTAAATAATATGATAGCTTTTGTTCAAAAAAAACTTCACCATACCACAATTTCATTACTCCCACAGTCCACTTAGAAAGTTAGAATCTGACTAATGAGTGTTACCATGTTACCCGTGGTGGGGGGAATGTCAAACATGGAGTTTGAATTTCTGTTCTTTTAGTTTTAACACATGTTAAATAACTATTAGGACAATATCAGTGGTTATTTTATTCTTCAGTGGTTATTTTATTCTTCAATGACCTTGAAATGTGCAGTTAATTCGGTTCTATCTTTTTCTTCAATGAATCTAAAATATGCAGTTAATTTGGTTAATTCAGCGGAGAAAAAGCAACAGTGTCTTATGCTTACAATGCCCCTAAACTATGCAATAAATTTGGTTACTTCACTGTAGTAAAAAAACAAAAGCTGCTCAAAAGCATGACCCTTGAGTTCATTTTTTATGATGGGCAAATTCTCAGGGTTACTTGTTCAATTTGGATAATGTTTAGTGTGTTGGCTCCAGCCATTATCTGGCATGGTTCCATTGTGATCAAGGCATTTTAAGGTTAGAAGATTGTATCTTTTTTGACTAAAATTTATGTAAGAAATTGTTTTGAGAAAGACTGATGTCCATATTGGCAAGTTGACCGTAAGCATATTCCATTGATCCTTTCTGATTTGTGCAACTATAAAAAATGAACATATTAAAAAGAAGAAAACATTGAATTTGAAATTTTGGACTTCAATAATCATGGTTTTTGTTCACTACTCTGGAAAGGGAAATTTTTGAAGATTCTTGAATAATCTCATTACAACACATGGGGTGAAAAGAGTGCATGCATGGTGCACAACATATGAAACTTTTGGGATTTTGTACCTTAAGAATTGGGCTAAAACAGCAAACGGTGATCATTATTTATCAAGCAGTTACTATGAGTTTGATCCCCACTCGTTTCTGCAGAAGGCTAGCAACTCAGAAAAATCAAGCATGCATGTTCTGATCCAAATATAAAAGATAGACGAGGAGAGGAGGAGCTTGAACAGCCCTTTGAACTGTCAAGACCGACACAAGCAAACAACCATTTAGGTCAATCAAGTTATGTATTTTGTACCCTACAAATTGTATAGAGCAAAAAATTATATATGCTATTTCTTTTATTTTGGATTGTTGTTGAGCCAGTTGTGGGCTGCTTGTTCAAGTTAATCAAAATATATTCCCTTCGTCCTTAAAAAATTAACTTTCAAAAAAAAAATTGTTTCAAAAAAAAGAAGAAAATCTATTAATATTTTTATTAATAACAATTATGTATGATGTATAACTATAAAAATAAAAATTATATATTTAATTTTGTATTGAATTTATTGAACCTTATGAATAAAAAAATTACTAAACCAAAAGTGATTTTAAAAAAAAAATCGGAAGGATATATCATTTGGGACCCAAATCCAGACCATTTGCTTCTTAATTTGTTTTTATGTCATCCTTTGTATTGTGTGGTCATTTCATTTTAGAAAAATTTCCCAAAAAAGAAAAGTTTGAATGAGAATCCCAAGTTGGTATCTGATCATAAAGAAGCTACATGATGATAAAACTGAGTAAAATAAGATGTATGTGAAAAATATTGGTTAAGTAATGAATGTTACAAAAGCCTAATTCCCCAAGTTTATTCAGGAATAGTAGAAAGGGAGGAGGAAAGAAGCACTAGAAATGATTTTCGAGATTGCATACAACTTTCCTTATATTTAATTGTTTATGTACAAAATGAAAAGTTGCCTAATTAATATTTGAAAGGCTTTAAATTTGCAAATCAGTCGCCTGAAAAATCAAAAATCAATTTGCAAAACGGTGAGCATTTGAAAAGAGTTTTGCATATGTGCACGTCCATGATTGATTTTTCTGGTTGGTATATATTAGGAAAGAAGTAAAACATAATTATTACCATACACTAGCTTACTCTTTAAAAACACCCTTCAAGGAAAAAAATAAATAAACAAAAGGGAATAATTCTATGAATCTAGGTTTTACAACTTTGAATTTTTTTTCTAAATTTTCAGCTAATGTATTTTTATAATTTTAAAATAAATTTTTATATTTTTAATATATTTTCCATTTCACAACCATACTATTGAAAAACGCAAAAACATATTTTACAATTCAATCCATATGCATCTTATATATATTTTGCAAAATATTTACATTTTTCTAGGTTTGTGAAAAACCCTTTTCTAGTTTCTTAAATTTCCAAGCTGTCAGACATGCATGCATAAAACTGGGACACAATTAAAATAGTTTACCTTGCTCTTTAGGTTTTGTCCATGTCCTTTCAAAGTTCAACAAACAGATTAATCTGACATACTTTTTTCCAATTTTTCTTTTTTGGGTTTCAGGTAAACTAGCTAGATTCTCTAGATTGTGTGCATCTGGCCAAGTTTGGGGTTTAAACGTTAAAATACTGCTGTTTTTTGTCGCCACAATAAACCACTACGTGCGCAGATCTTAAACTAGTAATGGTTGGTTGTTGGTTGGGTATACATTGAAAGGTAAAGTAATGTTTAATTTTAGTTCTATTGTTTAATGTTTACTCAATAAGAATCTCGTGTCACATGCAGGGCATTGTACTACATTCTTTTTCATGTCTCTCTTTTTTCTTTTTTTTCTTTTTTTTTCAGCACTCATACCAAATAAGAGCAGCCAACGGTCGTCACAGTAATTAAAACCCAAGTATACCTGGCGTGGTTCAAACCCTAGTAGAAAGTATGGAAGTCTTCAAGACTTATCAGTTGCTCCAGCCCGGGGTGTACATACATTCTTTTTCGTGTCATTGAGAGGCTTCTTTGGTTTTCATTGGATATATGGATTTCTTTTGAAGTTTGTGAAGTTGTAAAACATACGTTTATAGGGCTAAAACTACGACTAAGGTTATGATTTTCAATCATTTTTTTCCTCTTTTGATCAGTATCATTAAGGCATCTAATTGGGTAACTTTCTAGACAATCATATGTTTAGAGGAAGAAAATACACCTAATGAAGTAATAATGCGTTTTAATCGTTGTATACTATCAACAAATTTCACCATTGGTTACGTTAAGCATTTTTTTTTAATAACTCGGAAACTCCGGATCAAACAGTCTTTTCAGACCCCCTGGCACGAATTTACTAGAGAAACTCTCTCCACATTACCGCTAAACTACCCGATGGAGGCGCATTTTCTAATTTCATTCTAATGTACATAGAAGTTGTATTATGAAAACTTCACCTCCTAATTGCATGAAGTGAAAATTTTTCATCTCAATAAGTAATTCGTAAAAAGAAAAAAAAAACCAAGAATAAACAGAATTGACTCATGAATGTTCCCAAAGTTTAGAAAGGGACTTATGTCGTAGCTTCACTATTTAGCAATAGCAAGGCAATCCCTTTAATCAAAATTGCTTAACCAACACAATTTGACATGTGTGAGTGACCTATTTTCTACGTAATTGCTTCAACATAGATGGGATCACAGACCAAATCAGATAGAGAAGAAATATCGCCGACCATATTTAATTGATTAGGATTGAACGAACTACGTTCTATGGAAAAAATATTGTATCTATTAGCCGTATCCTTATTTTTACTACAGTAAGTTAATTATAAAAAAAAATTTCTTTTTTTTATACTCTCTATTATGTTTATAGGTTGTTTTCCTAATTTGTACGTTATCCCTTCTAATTATCAAAACCACATCTAATGCATAATCATCAATAACCATCATTAACTTGATATGATTATTGTAAGATTTTATGATTATAATCAGTAAACAACAGCCGTTTTGATTATTAAATAATATTCAATCATAGAAATTTCCTTGAAACTTTTTAATGTCTATAAGATATTTTTCAATCAATTGAACTTTTTTTTTCTTTCTTTGGGGTATTGTAAATCTCTTGAATTCATTGTGCTCTTTGCTTAACTGAGTAGCCATATGAAATGAAAGTGATGGACTCGTTACGTTTGAAAGTTTTGATGGGAATATCACTTTTCATCTCTCCCTTTGCTTCTGTTTTGGGTCAAGCAAGCCCTGTTCAGAATGGAATTATTACTAATTTTTTAAGGAAAAAAAAAAGGTTGAAAAAGGGTATTCATTAGTTGTGTAATATTCAATAACTATTATACAATTTAACATAATGCGATAATAGCAACGCTCAATGAAAAAAAAATTACTTATAAATAAATAAAACTTAATAATAAAGTATTGAAATTAGAATTTATGGGGGCATTAATTAATTCTTAATTACTTCAATTGTACTCAATGAATACTTATATATGAGGAATCTATTAGGAATAAAATTTGAAATAATTAATTAATCAACCAATCCGAATATAACTGAACATCCCAAAAGTTTGATCGAGAATCCTTGCAAAACATATGAATATAATGTTCAGACCACGACGATTCTATTTTTCATTTAGTGGAACAAACTAATTAAGAAAAAAATAATAATTTTGGCATCCTAAATTATGTATATTTTATTTTGCCAGATTTATATTTTTATCATAAAATTTGTTGGTACATTAGTTCCACCCAATATTCTCTCACTTTTAAATATTTTGGTACAAAATATATATACACGACCATATGACCATTATTTTGGTAAACAAAACATTGTTAATGTCTATTTAATAAACATTTTAAGACATATAACGTTAAGCACATGGGTTGTTTTTTATCTTTATTTATAAATGTGTAATCTTCAAACTTTATTCAAAACGTAATTACTGATATTAGTACAAAGTGGTACCAATATAAATATTTGTTTTCAAAGTGAACAAATCATAGTAGATTCTCGTAATTACTAATGTGACGTTTATATGGCATAATATTAATGAATACTTAAAGTAATTATTGTTTAGTGACTTTTACCATATAAACGTCATGTTAGTCACTGGAGAAATTCATTTTAATTTTTCACTATGTATATCATTGTTTGGGGCAAAAAAATCTATTGACTTTATTATATAATGTTTTGAAGTTCGGAACTACTATAATTTGTCACATGACTCTATAAGAAAAGAAAAAAAAATTATAAAGGAAGACAAACTCAATTTTTTTTCTTAAAAGAAACAAAAAAAAGAAAGGCAACAAAGATTAATTTAGTGTTAAAATGTTTGTTTGTTAAAGTGTGGGGAAATAACTCCCAATCCATATTTATAAAATACGAAAAAAAATCTCACTTAAGATTTGAAGTCATTGTCACAAATCTAATGCTAAATACTTGTTTTTTCTTATACATGCATGCCCAAATAATATTTAGAACAGGTTAGTGATTGAACTACTCAAGGATATCAATATAAATGGAACAATTCAGAGTGAATAATTATCATCATCATCATCCTTCTAATTTCAGATCTCAAAAAAGTTTTGTTGCGCAGTCCTCTCCATTATTGACAACCATGCACACATTTTGTCAACAATCAACATCTAAAATAGACAGGGAAAAAAATTTGTTGGGTTGAAGAAGGGAAAGATTAATGTATCAATCATATCCAAAATCACCACCAAATGATTATCCAAAATCCCTTTTCTTTTTTTTTTTGTAGAATAGTGCAAAATGATTAACTGTAGTTGACACAATATTCTTAATCATGACATTAATTGCTAAAAATGGACATCAGATATTGATTGAAGTAACGTGGATTGGATTTCTGATTACTTATTGGTGGATTTGGCTTAATATTATATGTGGTTGTGTATAATTAATTTCCATTCTTTTGTGGACCTAAATTATTAATTTTGGTTGCATTATTAGTGTGGAAGATCAGCTGTTCTATTTCAGACGCTTCTGTTTCAATGACAACCATTAAACCATTAGCCTAACATTCTTCAAGATTTGCATTTTGCATGGTTGCATAATTAAGATTGGAAAAAGGCCAACCATATAAAAGATGAACACTTTCTTTAATTTATTGAAGTCTAAATTAATTGCAGGATTCACAAATGTCTTTTTGGACAAACACATTGCTAGACTAGATAGTATGTACCAAATTTAGTATACCTTTTTGTTTTTGGTGTTATTGTGCAAAAATAATACTAATAGATGTAATGAGTATCACTCTTTTTGCTTAGCTTGGCAAATTAATCATAAAACAAAAATGAATTTATACAATTTTAAAATATTACTCTCTCAATTTTGAAAAAAAAAATTCATTTTGATTTAGTACAACATTTTTTAAGTTACATGATATAACAAAATTAATACACAATCAAATACTACCTTCTTTCCAAAAAAAAAAAAAGAATTCATTTTTAATTTGATATAACTTCTTTTAAAGTTATAAGGTATAATACATTTAATGCACTATTAATTTTATACTTTTATATTTTTATCTATATTTTTTAATTTAAACTATACCTTATATTACAAGTAAGGGTAGTACAAGAACTTTACATTAAAAATCAATTCTTTTTTTGGGGACAAACAAAATTTTTGAAACTAGACTCTTTTTCTGTGATATGGAGTACATAATTTTCTATTTTTATTATTAATTATTAATTTTATTTATATATTATCATTATTAGTAAGAATAATATAAAATTTTCACATAAAAAATGGATTTTTTTTTTAAAAAATAAAATTTTTGAAATCGAACTTCTTTTTAGAGTAGAAGTTTTTTTTTTCCTAATTATGTTAGTATTTGAGACTTAGCAATCAATTGAAAGAATAAAGTAAAAAAAAAACACTTTCGTTGACCAGAAGATAAGAGAAAAGAAAAACGAAAGACGTAAAACTAAGTTTCGACTAAGAATTCGAGACGATAGAAAGAAATGATAGTCGATCATTAACGATTCTACTAGAAACAGTGTTTTGAACCCATGGTCGAAAAACTGGAAATATGTGTTGTGTGGGGCTGGGGAAGATTTTTTTTTGGGAAAAAAAAAATCACCTCACAATTTTTATCTCATAAATATAAATACTACTTTAGAAACGTGAAAATACGAAATGACATGGCAATCTACATGGATCCTAAGGCCCGTGAAGTTCCCACATAAGCCCAAATTCTATTAAACATGGGTCCAATGGTTTTGGATGACAAGTCTATCCGCATTCTAGAAACACATCAAGGAAATAGCCCAAAACGATTCGGAATTCCCATAAAACGACATCGTACCATCCAGATTCCCGCTAAAAGGCCACCATTCAAATCTCTATCTCTCCAGTCTCCCTTTCTCCCTTGTCGAATCCCGGAAATTTAACATCCACTTCTTCTGACACATATCCATCATCAAAGTCCCGTCAATGGCTTCACAGAAAGGTAAATTTGGTTGCCCTAATTTCCACACACACACACACAGTACCATCCAAGTTAACCTGCATTCACAATCACGTTTTCTTTCCAGGTGACATGTGGGCGGAAATTGCACAGGCCGGCCAGGAAGGCAATTACAATGATGATCTTATGAAGTCTCAAGAACAGAAAATAGCTGTGGTTTATCGAAGGCAAAGAGGAAAGAGTAGACGCGAAGATGTAGTAATGGAAAGGTTTTTTTTTTTCCTGTTTGGAGTTGCTTTCTTTTTCAAATTCTTAATTTTTCTCTGATGTAATATTATTCATTTCGATTTAATATACGTTTCAGGAGGAGTTCGAATTCGAATCGGTTGACTCTTGTTCCGATTAAACGAGTCAGTTGGAATCGTTCACTTTCCACCAGGTTTTTTTCCTTGCCCTAATTTCCTGAAATCTTCCTGCTTTATAAATTAAGGGAATTAGGGTTGCCAATTTGTTAGCTGCTGAAGTTCCTTTTTGAGTGATATAGTAGGGAGTAATTTATGAATCAAAACCTTAAGACTAGGATAGGAAAAATAAGGAATCTTGAAAAAAAAGACGTATAAGGACTAACTGATCCACAAGTGAAGAGTTTTGAAGTATAATGTACTTAAAAAGAGATTTTATCTAGTTTGGAACTTTATGCATTTACTGCTTTGGTACTTAAACAGACTAGAATATTCTGTCAAGATTATTGATCGGTCAGCTCAGATTTTTACAAGGATTATATATATTTCTTCTTCCTGCCCCTAATGTAAGCCTATGGAATTTTGTTTTCTGAGAACACAGTACATACTAAATAGTAAATGAAGTGATATTAAACATCCAGTTTAAAACCCTTGAATGTGGCAGGGGAAGGACAAGCATCACTGTTGATGTATTTTTGGAGTACCAACCTCAACAAAGGAAAAGTAAAAGGAAAGCAAAGCCACCTCTTCCCAAAGTACAATTTTCTAGTCTTACTGCTTTTCCCTGGTTATTTCCAAAGCTCCAGTCAGAATTTTACATATGACACTCATTATGCAGCTTATGCTCTCATGAGAGGAGCTGCTTGCCTTGAATTACTTAACAGAGAGTCAGTTCCTTGGGGTCTAAACATTTTCTTGTCTTTTCTTTGGGAAAAAACCTCATGTCTAGCTCCCTCCTTCATAATTACATTTAAGTTTTTTGTTCTTTGCAGACGAGAAATGTACTACAACCCAACTTTGATAAGGAGATTGCATACTTTAAAGAAGTTGATTCCTTGGAACTGTTAGAGGAAAGCCCCTCACCCAAGAAACCTAGTACATGGATCATGGGTGTCCCAACTGAGAAGGTTGTTTTGCCACATTTGTCTTCAGTGTTACAAAAATGGCTAATTGCTCAGAAGCAAGGGTGTGGGCCTCCTCCTTCTTTGGCAAGGATATTAGAAACTCCGGCAACTTGTAAGAAATCTATAGTTTCAAATTTTAAGACAACTGGAGATGTATCTTTTCAAATCCGTCCCAGTTGTCATTCTGTTCGGAACAGAATTGACTTCAGTGCAGTGAGTGAAGATGTCTCCACAAGGCATGTCTCATTAAAAAGTATTAACACGGGTTGTGAAGACATTGATTTGGCAATTGGTGAACTATCCTTGACTTCAAGCCCCACTTCAATGGATGATCAGAGCTGGGATCCCCTTTTGGCTCTGTTGACAGCTTGTGGCCAATCAGCTCCTTCAACATTTTCGGATGTGCTTTTGACTTACTGGTAATTATTACTAGCTTTTCTATTCCTCCTATCATTGGTTGAGATCTTATTTTATTTTTTAATTCCACTCATGCTATGAAAGAGTTAATTTTATTGTTGGAAGAAAAGAATCTTGACAATCAAATTGGCAATGAAATACACCTCTGCCTCTCAAATACGGCAAATGCTTTTTGCAGTTTGCTTCAAACTTGAACAAAGAATTAATTTGGGTTTGGTTAGTGTTTACTAAGAGATTTCTCATTTCTAACTAAAGTTTATTTTTTAAATCCTTTTTAAGACAGATTCACCAGGGTCTTCATTGTTATGCTTTTTGGTAGTCTTTGGTTATGCATTTCTTAGTTATGCTCAATTTTGGAGGAATATTAGAGGCTTGATATTTTAAAAGTTTTTGATGTAGCTACAATTATAGGACATTCAGCCTTCTCTTATTCATGATGATAATAAGATAGAAAGACTTATGAAAGGGAAGAAAATTTCCCTGAAAAAGTCATAGGAGGGCTTACACCAAGTGGATTAGGGAAGTCTTAGAGTTCTTAAGCCTTCTTTCAGCCTCTTATATTCTCCCCTAGAATTATCACAAATGCAACTTATTCTCCTACACAAATAAATTGGAAAGTGGGGCATCGGTAACTATTTTTCTAGTTATTAGGCTTGTTTATCTTTTGTATTGGTGTTATCAAAATACAAATAAGTGCAAATCAAACTCACGACGCTAAATTGCCATTGAACATAGTGAAACAGAAACAATAAAAAAGGTTGGTGAAGGAACATATGGAGAAGCCTTCAAGGTGGGCAAGACTGTTTGCAAGATTGTTCCTTTCAACGGAGAATTTCGAGTGAATGGGGAATTGCAAAAGGTAATTAGGTTAACCATATTCGTTTTTATTCTTATGCAAGTGGATGCAAATTTTTGCTTTTCCTTGCTTCTCAAGCTTAAACTTTCAGATAACAGAACTTCACTTTGGACAAGACCCCTATGTCTTCTTTTTATTTTATAAACATCCACCATAAAAGACATTATGAGCCAATTTGCAAGTTGAGGACATGTATGGTGCTTCATTTTTTTTTCTTTTTGGGTTTTCCAAACATAAAACATCTCAGTTATTTTTATTTATCTAGTTTTCTTAATTTTCTTCATATGCAATTCTAAATAGTACTTTTTTAAAGCTTCTTTCTCATCTATTTTGACATGCTTCAGAAAGCTGAAGAGCTACTTGAGGAGGTGATGCTTTCCTGCACTCTTAATCAGTTGAGAAGATGCATGGATGATGTTTTCAATTCATGCACTTCCTTCATTCAAACAATAGAGTAAGTTCATCCATCACTATTTGCTCATGTGCTCTCAGTTTTGTACATAACAGTATGTGAGTATTTACACTATGCAGAGCCTGCATTTATAGGAAAAAGTAATCTTCTGCTGATAGGGATGTAGGAAGAAATTATTATTTTGCTGAGCTCAACTGTGCTACACAAATGCAATTATTTTATAAGAATGACTTTCCAAATTTCAAGCCACATTAATGATCCTTGAACACTAGTAGTGTAAAATTATTCTATGAATTTTCTGCTTCATGAGAATCAAATTCTGTCATGCTGGCCAGTGGGTTTCTGAAAAGTGAAATCGATGGAAATCATGTGGTTTTCAGTGTTTTGATTTCTGAAATTCCTCTTTGTACTTCTTGAGCCAGCAATTAAGCAGTTGATATATGGACTAGGATTTCTGTTATTATGAAATTAACTAGTATAGCTTTCACTTTCACTTTTTCTTGCCAGTTTGCGGGTGTGCCAGGGTCAGTATGATGCAGCTTTGATAAGAGCCTGGGAAGACTGGGATGGAAAGCATGGTTCAGAGAATGATCACCCAAAGCAGTTTCCAGAAAACCAGGTTCCTTATCTTCTCAACTTGATGAACTACCCAATTTACTGAAATAACAAAGATTATGCTTTGCTATGCACATTAATTGATCCCTCTTCAAATTTTTTAACATAGAAATATTTCTTTTATTTGTATGACAACTGATTATTTGATCATAATCCAGTAAGATAACTTAGGAAATTTTGGTCAGTGCTATGTTGTATTTGTACAAGAACATGGAGGTCAAGATCTTGAAAGCTTTGTGCTTCTGAACTTTGATGAAGCCCGTAGCTTGCTAGTTCAGGTAAGAGATTCTTCTTACATGTTAGGGTTTATTTCATGCCTTTCTGCCTGCTGAATAATTTATAGTCAATTCAACTTTGCAGGTTACTCTTGCACTGGCTGTAGGTGAAGCTGCATATGAATTTGAACACCGAGATCTGCACTGGTCTGCTTGTCATGCGCTTGATGTACAACATATAAAGCTTCCAATTGATTTACTTACAAGCTAGAATTCCTTTTTGCTTGTTGCAGGGGAAATATTCTCTTAAGTCGGAAGGGTTCTGAAATGCTTTCTTTCACACTCGAAGGAAGAAAACTTGATGTCAGAACATATGGATTGTCGATATCTATAATAGATTTTACCCTTTCAAGGATCAACACAGGTTGAGATTGAATTCTTCTGTTCATGCTACTTTGTTTTTCAGTTTACTAGATTTATCTCAACCTATTGCAATTTTGTTTCACAGGTGAAGATATACTTTTTCTGGACCTTTCATCAGACCCGGAAATTTTTGAAGGTCCAAAAGGAGATAAGCAAGTAAGCTTTTGTTGTGTATCTTATTGATATTTTTGTTTTGTTTTTAAGGAATTATCATATGCCTTTGTTGCAGTTTGACACATATCGGAAGATGAGAGAAGTTACTGATGAATGCTGGGAGGGAAGGTACTTAATTCTGATAATTTTGTAGAATATTATTAAATGATGCAGTTACTTCTTGAAGGAAAAACTGGACTGCAATTACAAATGTACATTGGCTATGCAAATTATTCTTGCCTGTGGATTTTTTAATTTGATGACCAAACTATTCTCATGAGATTTGCTTGTTTCTAGAAGTCATAAAACTCTTCTTATTTTACCAGTTGTGTCCTAAAATAGTACTCCAGAAATATTTTCCATTAGCTGTGAAAGCCAGGTTTCATTTAGATTTTCTACGCTATTGTCAGATAAAGCGTAACTAGCTGGATACTATATTTACGCATATTCTTTTTTCTCCCTACGCTGAATGAATTTGGATTGGTGAGCTTGCAATTTAAAGAACAAATCTATTTAAAATATTTGCTTTAGCCAACCAGTCCGTAATCACAAACATTTTCAAGTGATCAGTTAATAACTACAGCTGCAAATACGCCTCAGGTCCCGGTGAATCTTGGATATGTTGTTACTTGATAAGTGAATCTGCATTATCTACTTGTAAAAGGATTGGACTAACAGATTTTTTTCTTTTGTTGTTATTTATTTAATTGGCTCTGGATATTTTGATATCTTCAGAAGGGATCAACTAAGTTCATGTGAGAAGACTTTAGATTGTTTTCTGAAGGTTAAGGTTTGTCAATTTGAATGGTTTTACAGTTTCCCAAAGACAAATATCTTGTGGTTGCAGTACCTGGTTGACATTTTGCTATTAAAGAAATCGTATGTAAGTCTCTTTTTCGCATGTTACTCAACAGTTAGTTCCTTTTTATTCTTTTCAACTGTAGGACTCACATTTATGATATCAGATAGCTGTATGTTTAATTTAAGGTCGATATGTCTTTTAAGTGTTTAACTTCAAGAGTGACTTTTGATGATAAGTGTTGCCTCTCAATATCATTATGTCTTTGAAGTTAATGAATGCACAAGCATTTTCATAGCTATACAATACATGCTTCCTCCTAAATGATGCTTCCAGTGCACTCCAGAAGTTTATACAAATCCTGCACAATTATATATGTAAGTAAGAAACTACTAATTCATTTTCTACTTAAACAATGTCGCAGGATCGAACATCTAAAAATGAGAGAGATTTACGTTCCCTGAAGAAGCGTCTAAATAGTTATGAATCTGCAAAAGAAGCAATAGAAGATCCTTTCTTCAGTGATCTATTTATCCATCATGAAGAGTGAAAGAAGTTCAGCTAATATATATGTGTGTGCGTGTGGAGGCCTTCTTTAGCAATAATCTTTCTCAAGGTAGTCTGATTACTTAAGATTGATCAGTCAAACCAACTTGGTTTCTGCTGTTATAAGCATCGCGTGATTCCTCGGTGTTTGATTAAGAAAGATATTTTCTTCAGTTCCACCTGTTTTTGGCAAGAAATACTTGTGTATCATCATGTAAAACTGTAAAGTTTGATTAATTTATAAGCAGCCCTGGTTGATATCTAAACATTGCCATTGTCAATTGCTCTTTTGTGTGATTTTTTTCCAATCCTTTTCTCCCACTCCACACTTCTACATCACATTCATCACTTTTGACTCAGATTTGGTAGGGACTTAGTTGATCCTTTCCAACAATCTGCCTACCCAGAGTTAGGTTTTTTATCAGAAATGTTCTAATTATGAGAATTTTCCTCTTAAATCCTTGAACATCAAAGTAAATCTGTGGCGTTGTCAATGATTGTGATATCTTAATTAAATTTCAGTACATTGGAAACTACAACTCTATGATTAGTGTATAACGTTAGGAAATATTGACCGACTTTTTTTTTCCCTCCACCTTGTAACATGTGCTTAATTTATATTGCTATTAGTTTAGTTGAAATACTAGAGATTAGTAGTCCATCATTGAACAATCTCTCCTCATTCTTATACAAAGTTTATGATAACCTTGAGAATAATAAAATCTTTAATCTTTTCAATGCCACATTTCTACACAAACAAGAGGGCTACACAGCCAAGCCATTCGTCGTATCTTATCCACGAGGAGCTGCATGATATGTTCCGCAAAATGTGGACATATTGATCATGCAGCCTTTCTTCACCTTTTAGATATCTTAATATTAATACTCTTTCCATTCTAAAAAATAGTTTACTTTAAAAAAAAATTGATTGTTCTAAAAAAAATATACTTTTAAATCAAATTTTAAAATATTTTTACTAATAATAAATATGTACATTCAAAATTAAAAAGTAAAAGTAAAAATATAAAATTATATATTTAGTGATGTATTAAATGAGTTATACTTAATAATTAATTAAAAAATTATATTTAAATTAAAATTGATTTTTTTAGACGTATTTTAATTAAAATTGATTTTATTTTATTTTATTTTATTGGGTACGGAGAGAGTAACACGCAACAGAATAAAACACGCAGAATGGAACAGGCAGTCAAAGAAAAGATCAAATCCAGAAGAATGCATGGTCATCCATATGTGCTCAAAATGGAGATTGATCAACATACTGTAAATTATGTAATCCTTTTTAAATCTAAATTGAAAAAAGCAAGGCATGAATCCACATATAGTGCTCAGTGCTTTTTATCCTCCTTTTCGCCGTGATATCAGACTGATGAGCTTTTCATTTTCTTGATACTGTTTCAGGATTTTAATATTTCTTCATGCTTTCGGCTAACATGCAACCTGGTCAGACTGAAGTACTTTTGATTCATTTGATTAAGGAGAAATGAGAGATAAATCATAAAGCCACATGGGTGGACCCTGTGGTCTGCATAAGATCCCAGTGATGACACAATAGCTGTTCAACAATATGGGATAAAAGATGAAATAAATAAAGTAGCCGCATTGCATGGTTTTCGTATCAAGCTTTCCTTAAATGCAGCTGATGCTGACACTGAAGGGAAAATATCACCAGTGAAAGTAGGTTTTTAAAAAACAATATATATATATATATAAACATGGTAGGCAGTAAACTAATGAAACTTAATATGGACTGAGTATTAGCTATTGCGCACTAGGCAGATATTTGTCATTTTTTAATCACAATCATAGGCTGATAAGCTTTTGATTTCAACTTCCAAATGGGATTTTAAAATGTGCAAGTTAATTAGGAGAAATGTATTTTGTTAGATGATTTCATGGGAAGTTCATAGGATCCTTTTTTAAAAAGTCTCATATTAGAGAACATGAGATGGATATACCTTAACGTATGATCTATTTGGGCTCTATATGATCATGGATTATGTGAATTTGCCATTGGAATCTACTGTAATGGTTAGAAACGGGCTCCATAGTGCAAATTTTTGCTTCCATTTTTAAGAGGAGAATTTTGGCGTTCACAAAATCCTTCCCCTCTCTCAAGCAACAAAGGGCAAGGAAAAAAAATGCACATTTTGATTCTAGAGCTGCTCGTCAAAGGAAATGGTGCTACCAAACAGGCAAGCAAAATACTCCTACTCCAATGCCATAATGCTGTGTTGTTTCGCGAAGTGAATCAAGTGAGAAAATCAGTATTTATACTCTGCAATATTTAAATCAACCTGTGCTAAAGGATGAAAGAGAGCCCAGCTAAATCGTTAACTAAGAATGACACAACAACCAAAACCCTTTGCTGAATTTTAAACCACTAGTCTTGATTTTAATACCAAAAGCCCAGTAAGAAAGTTACCCTAAGATTCACTTGACACAAAATAAAGGGTGCCTACAAGCTATCTGGACACAAAACAAAGAGCAAATCTTTAATACATATACTGATAATTAGGGGAGACAGTTCTGAACAATGGAAAAATTTTCCATGCATCTACTCGCATTCATAGTCATATAAGGGCAGAAATGAGTTAATTGATGTATTTTTATTGGACTCGTCGGGACTAACAGGACTCAAACTCGTAGCTTCCGTTTGGACAAGACGGTACTCTAATCAATTGAAATACAATTCCAAAAAAATATCCAAAAATCAGGATCAATAATTATGACCTTACGTATGAACAATTAGAGGAACTATTGGGTAACAATTTATAATTTAGAAAGAGTTTATTTTCATGTAGAGGATAAAAGTAAATAAATTATATAATTAGTTACTATACTAAAAATAAGAATACAATGAAGGTATAGAATATTTTTTTTCAAAATAAAAATGTCTACCAACTAACCATTAGAACTTAATAATGCATAATCTGATTAAATATTCTCATTATCCATCTTCACCTGATACCTAATTTTATCATTTTAACTGATTTTTCATAATCTGGTAGCGAGGATTCAGATTCATTTAACAAAATCAGGGTGTGGTTGTTGAACTCCACATCATCAGCATGTGTTAGTAGCTTCGATGTGACATAATACTGCTTTTTTGCTTCATGCAAGTAGACAGTAGCCCTTTTGCATGTTCAGATTAATTGATTCTACATTTTGCAGAAATGATTCACCCGCCCTTTTTGATCGTGGATGCATATGCTATTTTCAAATGATTGTAACCCCACTTTGCTTAGAACCAATTGCATTTTGTTTCAACGTAAGGTACTAATCTTGTGCAAAGAAAGTTTCCAAAAACAATAGTGACTCATATGCTGGTTTTGGTTCTTTCTACGGTGTGTTATGGGGGCAATCCATTTTCCCAAGTTCATTCTTCGTGACAAAGTAATCACTTTTTTATCATTCTTCCATTGCAATATATTCCTTTCTCTTTTACTTTTTCCTTCTCAGCTTTATATCTTCAGCAACTTTTTTACTTCTCTCTTTTTCTAAAATGGTTATCTTATCAATTTCCCTGGGGGCATTTGTTTTAAGGAGCAGCGATGGTCCAATTTATATTAAAAAGCCATTCTGATCTCTTCCCAACAGAAGAAATTCCTCTCTTGCTAATGGCTTCAAGAGGGTCTCAGTATCTCTTCTTATTCTTCCTGTCTCTTGTCTGCTGCTCTTTCAGTGAGTACTCGATTTTCTACTGTTCTGTTATAATTTGCTAAAACTGTTTGCCCTCTCAATTCTGTTTATGATTCCATTTGTTAGATTCCCCTATTCAATGTGCCAAGTTGAATGTTAATACTATTTCTCTTCTCTTCATTCTTTGCGTGCTTCTGTAAATTTGCGGCTTCAAGTATGGGATTCACATACGGACATATATTTAGATAGTAGATCTTAGCTGAACTTTATTCATTACTTGATTCTCTTGTTGACTTAGAAGCTGTCTGTCATTCTCTTTATTATGTTCTTGCCAGCATTTTGGGGTAAAATGAACAATATGGTATAATCCTCTAGCTAATTAAGTTGAATACAGTTCATTTCGGTTGGTAAAGTTACATCCTTTTCGATTAGAAAGAACAACGTAAAACCATATTTCCCTACTAAATCCTTTTGGAGAGACTGAAAATGTTCAAAAGTTTTTCATTTAAGACAGAAATTTCGAGGACTTCTTCTGTTGCAAAATCCTGCATATTTGCAATTTGATGACTCAAGGATGAAATGGTCTAAGATTGTCTTCCGACAATACAAAACTAGCATGAGTACAACCCTTTACAGACCAGAAGTATTCTCTGCTGCACTTCTATTCCAATTCCTTAGATTTGTAATAGGAGACATGGCAGAGCAGCAGAGGTACTTAGACAAATTTTTTCTGATTAGTTATCAATAAAGTTCATGGTAAATTCAGCATAAGGGCTCAATTGCTGCATATTCTTTACTTGTGACCTATGGATCAAGATATTTTGGACAACCAATAACTTTCTTTCCTTTGGTTTGAGAGGTACCAAAATCAAATGCTAAAAGTTTATGGACCCTTAGTTTGACAGCACAAGAATAACAAGTTTGTAGCAACTAACCAGCAAGACACTTGAATACTTTCCAGGTATATCTGCAGAAAAGCTGCGAGGTGGAAATGAGCTAGTGTTTCATGCATCCCGCAGGGAATTATTCTACAGTTTCCACTATAAAGCAACGCGGCATGACATGGTCACTCCACCAGTTACTTATCCCCCAACTCCAGTCACTAATCCTGTAACAACACCAACAATTGTCCCCCCAGTTGTTACTGTTCCTGCTACAAATCCCATCGGAGCAACACCAAATCCTGTACCTGTCCCTACCCCAATTCCTCCCGCAACCCCTGTCCCGGTACCTGGCACGAATCCTGTCACTCCGACGGTACCAGTTACCAATCCAGTAACAACCCCAGTTACCAACCCTGTGACACCACCAGGCACTCTTCCTGTCACCCCACCAGGCGCTGTTCCTCTCACACCACCTGGGGCTAACCCTACTCCTGTTCCAGTAACTCCAAATGCCCCAGCCACTCCAGGGCAGAGCTGGTGTGTTGCTAAGGGTGGAATACAAGACGCTACGCTTCAGTCAGCACTCGATTATGCTTGCGGAATTGGGGGTGCAGATTGCTCAACCATTCAGCAGGGTGGAACATGTTACAATCCTAATACACTTCAGAATCATGCATCAGTTGCATTCAATAACTATTATCAAAAGAATCCATCTCAAACAAGCTGTGACTTTGGGGGAACAGCCATGACAACCAACGTTAATCCAAGTAAGAACCAGAAAGATTCTTGGACAGTTATTCTTGTTCATTGCTTATGATGTCAGGTAATAGTAGAGTAAATCAAATCCTTTCCCTCAAAACTTTCTTGTGTTATTTGCAGGTGTTGGTTCTTGTGTGTTTGCAACACTGTCATCCTCTACAGCATCACCAGGGACACCCGTCCCAGCCACAGCAACTTCATCAGGAGCTACTCCAGTTAGGTATATTCAGAGTTCCTAATTTTTACCTTAATCAGGCATTGGTTCCCAGAAATAACTCTAGCTACAATCGTTATTTAGACACCTCTCTTTTGCAGCTATGGTAATCCTCCAACTGTTTTAAATGCAAGTAATCCCGCTCCAGGTAGCACCACAACAGGATTTGGAGACGGCCCTTCAAGTTCTACTGCCTCAACATCCACCTCGTACCATTTTCAACCCACTATTGGTTGCATTATCTTATTCCTCACAACCACCATTGCGTGGATCATGGTCTTCTGAAATGTAGAGGCAGGCTTTCCCAAACAAGTTGATGATTTAGAAGCCAGCTTATTTTCAGGGCCAGAGGTTAGAAACTTAGAATAGGTAATATATCAGGTTTGGGCAATTAAATCTATGTACAGTTCTTAGAAGGAAATGAAAGCACTCGAAGAGAATTTTGGAAGACTTTGTGTAAACACCATACACTACCGCGTAACCCGAGAATTAACTGGCTTTTAGGCGCAATATAGATACATAAGTCGTTCATATGTTTGATGCAACCTAATAATCAGACACCGGAGAATTGGAGGCCATATGGAGAAATGGATATCACCAATCCCAAAAACTCCAGCTTGTTTTGAAAAGGATAGCATATCTTATGGGTCAGTGGTTACCCACCCAAGTCAAATTTCCAAGGATTGTCAAATTTTGAAGTAGCAGATTATTCCTTGGAACAAGTTTTCTCAGTTTGAAATAAAAGCTATCACAGATTGAGAGAAAACAGAGAACAATTTTAATTCTAGATCAGAAGAATCAATTTGTCTACAGCGAAACTGGCCCACATTCAATACACGAATTGAGCTTTTTATTAGCCAGTGCTTCCTACGCTTGTTTTTCAAAACACAGCTGGCCCAGCCATGCAAGATAAGGACTTCCTTAAAGTGTAAATTGAAGAGCGACTTTATAATAATGCTTTGCAGCTCATAGATTAGCAATTGCTACCAATAAAACATCATGAGACAACGTATGAGTTACTGCGACTATCACTTGAAATTTCTTAGTACAAAACCAACTAGTGCTGATTCAGTACAACCTTTGAAGTTGGAAAATGAGGATTTTGCCTTGCAAATACACGACCTCTTGAATATCTTCTACAAAAAGAAGCACCTACCGGGGCTACTGCATCCCTAATATCTTCCACTAGACTTACTAAGCATCTAAGCTCTTTATACAATCCTAACTAATAACCAAATCTTGTTTTTAAACAGCACAATAACTTTATCGCTTTGATAATAATACTAATACCAGCATTGACATTGAAGCCACAATCTTGAACCCCGAGGTTTCCCAAAAGTTCTGTTTGTCAACTGTCACAGGTTCGCTCTGTTGCTTAGTTGCCAGCTGATCTCTGAGTTCTTTCAGAGCTTTGTCCCTCCTCTCTCCCATCTGTACGACATACATAGATGATTAGAAGTGGAGCGTCACAGATTTACAAAATTTATTGAGGCTGCATGCAATTAATTGTTCCATTAGATCAAAGTTCCTTTCAAAACATGCAAAAAGGTGGTTGCAGCATGCAGAACTCAAACGCCAACAAAGGTTCAATCCTGATAATTTCCAAAGTGAAGGAATAACATGCAATTCTTTCTGTACTGCTTTGGGAAACGCTGTAAAGGCGCAAAGGTGAATTAGCATGTTAGCTACAGCATACATACTACATAGTTATCTTACAAAAATGTAGTAAGATATCGTTGTTGACAGATATGTTGTCAAATCCCACAGACAAATCAGTGTTCAGGGAAATTTCAATGCATCATAAGTATAGATCACAACAGTGAATTACCCTTTGGAGTTTGCGAGTCTGAGCACGAGCTTCATGGAGACAGAACTCCAACTTCAATACCCTTTTCTTCAATTCCTGATCAGTTCTACGATGTTTCTCTAACTGCTTGATATAGTGAGAACAATGTTAACATTGTTTACAAACAAATTTGCTAGTATGATAACAAAAAAGAAACAGAAGGCCGGGCAAACCTGGGATTCCAGTTCCTCGGTTTTCAGCTTCCAGTGAGCAGACATAATCCGTATTTCATCTCTCAACTTCACTATTTCTTCATCCTTTGCATTTAAAAGCTTATTCATCTTCTCAAAATTTCTTGGGGAAACTTCTTCTAATATCTTCCTCAGTTCAGAGTCCTTATTTGAACCAGATTTGGCTAATGCTTGCATAATATCATGCTCAATCCTCATGACTTCATCTTTCAATTGATTTTGGAAAGATTCCCTTGCTTGAAGATCCTTCTGTAGGAGATCTAACTGCTCTGCCAGCTTATTGACACGAATTTCATGCTCCCTCAAAGAGATATTTTTCTCATCTAGTTCTTTCAAAAGCACCAAACACTGCATTTGTGCAGACTGTGCAGATGCAGCACTTGCATCTGCAGTTGCTTGACTCACTGAAAGCTGTGATCGAAGATCATCCAACTCCTTAAGGTACTGCATTGGATTTAAAAAAAGTAACAATCAATGATATGCAGTAAATTCACCTTCAAGGGTGAAAACAGATATCCAACTAGCCACCTCAATTAGTGCCAAAATAATTGCAAAATTGCCTTCTACCGCAGGAGCTTTTTGCGTTTATAAATGATACAGTAATTCAACATGCAATTAAATAGGGTAAATGTAATATGTTCAATCCTAACAACTATCCTATCTAAAGTACTGAGCTGTTAAAAGGTATGATGAGGTGCTACTGTGCTCCTTTCTTTGCGGTTGGGTTTTAAACTGGAGCTCTTCATTTATTCCTTCTCTAATTAGCAAAACATTCAAAATTTCAAGCCTACACCTATTTTATCCTCGCTAAACCATGTGCTTTTAAGTATAAACTGTAGCCTTAACACATAGAAATAAGTAAAGCAAAGACAGCTAAATAGAAGTTTTACGTCCATAGTCCACATGGACCACATCAACTAAAATAATTCAGAATTAAAGGTCTCTTTAAAAGAATCCTCCTAGAGCCCAATAAATACACTACACTATAACTGGCACTACGTAAGGTATTCCGAATAAAGAAAATTAGTCTAGTCAATCAATCAATCAACCAATGCCAGGAGAATCAAAAGACAGCCTTAACCTGGAAAAATGAGAACAAAGAATATTCCATTGACCAAAACAAAAAAATAATCCTTTCACCACAAAAAACGAAAAGGTGATGATCACTTAGAATGGATAAAAATGAAAATTTTCCTATACCCGATTCACTATTTCACATTGTTTATAAGAATTGAATTAAAAGGTACAATTCCGATACTTCCTCAGAACATCAAGTTCCTTGACCATAAAATTCAGGGGAAAAGGAGCATAACTAACAACATGAAACCCCCACCACTGCAAGGTGGCTTTTCCCCAAAAAAAAAATGTAGCATTCCCAAGTCTTCTACCTGGAATATATAAACAAGTGTACCAAAGAAAAAAGATAAAACTTTCTTGTTCTTTTGGAAACTCACAAAACAGTCTCATGAAAAAGAGTGTCTAAATTGTTAAACTATGTTGCTTACCATTTCAATATAATGGCTAGTGACATTGAAGATGTGGACCAAGTTTCAGCTGCCCCGTAACCAATTATATAATAGAGTACCCCCAAAAAAACCAAAAAACACACGATTTTGGATTAACAAATTACTGTCCATCCAAATTCACCCGCAAATGGCTTTCATTTGCAGCCTCTTACACTAAAAGATCCTAAATCTCCAAATCAGTTCTGATACACAAGAGTCGGGCAAACTTCTCGAACCATTCAAACTGTAATAAAGTAAGACAACCATATAAAACAATAATTTGAAAACTTTGACACTATTCAAAGTTCCCTATAACAACAAACAAGAAAAGCCAAAAAGTTACCCCAAAGATGAGTATCACATGTCTTACTAATGGATCTACTCCTACACCTGAAACAAAGAAAACCCTAAACCAACAAAATGCTAAAATAAAACAACCCCATCAGATCGATCCCAATGAATTGCCAAAAATTAGAAAAACACAAACTCACCTTCAAAAGTTACAACCAAGTTTTGCCATCAGAATAGGCACAGAAAAGAATTTTGTTTTCACAAAAATAATAATGAAACTCGAAGAAAGTGCACGATCATATGAATGAATAAATACTCGATTTAAAATAGCAACCTTCTCAGTAGAGGATGCTGAAGCTCGGAGCTGCCCGCCTCTTTCCTCCAAGCACTTCTGCAATCTATTTATTTCCTCTTCCATTTTCTTCGCTTTATTCTCGGCTTCCTGTAAATTCAATATCTGAATCAAAACTTTTTTCCAAATCCAAAATCCTCATTATAAGATCTAACTTTTTTGTAAAACCAAAAACTCAATAAAATAAATCAAGACTCTTCCAAAAAAACCCAATAAACAAAATGAAAACTTTTTTGCATAATCAGCAACTTAACCACTCCACAACATCCACATCACAGCTAAATCCAGCAGCTCGAACAGAAAAAAAAAAAATCCATTTCGAGATATATTACAGTTCAACATGCCTGACGGGTTAGAGTTTCACGAACAAATGACTGTTCTTGAGAAGCAAGGCGGCTGCGAACATCCTTGAGCTCCGCCGCCAGCGACACCACGTTCCGCCGAAAACTCTGCTTCTTCTCACTCAGATCCTTTAATAAAGGATCTATCTCTCTCACACTACCAGCCGCCGACGATGATGAAGAAGAAGATGAAGACGGCCTCTCCGTCGCCGTCACTGACATCACTAAATCCGGTATAGTTAAAAGTAGAAATCCCTCCCCCAATCCTCCTCTGCCACAAAAAGAATCAATAATGATTCAATAATGATAATGGAGACTTCCCCCAGACAACTTCCCTCTAAATTGAAGGCTTAAGTCTCTGCATGTGAACACGTATGCCTCCGCATTTATTTAGCTGATTATATTATTTTGAGAAATCTTGTATATAATTAATTATTAAAATAAATATTCCAGCTGCCCAGTCCCGTTCATTCAAATTTCAAACTAATTTGAATCTCTTTTCTCAAAACTTTGAATGGAGTGTGAAACTTTATGACCTGCTCGTGACTCAACCCGGATTGACAGTAAGACAAAATCAGTTCAAAAGATGAAGCTTTTAACTGATTTTTCTAACCCATAAGCTCTATTATTCTCTACTATTGGTTTCTATAAATCTCTTTTAGTAAAAATAAAACCCAACAAAAAAACAAAAAGAACACCCAACAGTTTGTTCTCGAATACTACAAAGAAGACCTGAAAAGGGAATCAAACAGTCAAGCTTTACATGCAAAAACATGAAGTTCCATTAACGGAGAGGAAGAATTGATGATTGACTTTAAAGAGGATCACAGAAAAGGAAAAAAAAGGATCACGCAAACTCTCTGTGTACGAGATTCTTCACTTCCCAGTCAAACTTCATGGGATTATTTAGAGAGAGAGAGAGGATTAGTGTGTGTCTGTGTGAGAGAGAAATAGGGGAAACGCAGTGACGAGGAAGATGATAAGACAAGACAAGACAAAATCAAGCTGCGGATTTGTTTCCCTAATGAACTTCTTCAATTTCGTAATGTGGGCAGGGCGGATGGGTGAATTCGGAGCGTTGATTGAGAAATTGGGTGACGATCGGACGGTCAATAATTAACAGGTGCACGAGGTTTGAAGAGGACACATTAATTTATGCGCGTGGTCACAGGAGGAGGGAATAATATAGATGGAGGTTCGGATATGCTGTCTCGGACGTCTCCTTCTGAGGTGGAGGTTCGGAGATTCCGAGCCTCGGTTTTTGTGGTAATGACAAAAGCCGAGCCTGGAGTGGGGTAGGGAGAGTGATCTAAGCGCGGCAAAATCTTAAATTTTCAGCCAGGGAGTAGATCGGGCCACGTGGATGGCGTGGGCAGCGTTTGATGAAGACAAATCCATGATTTTTAATTTTTGGTAATTTGACTTGGATTTTAGAAAGTTTAGGGAATGTTTAGATAGTGATGTATTTGAGAAAAGTTATATTGAAATGTGTGAAAATTTTGGTGGGTATTTTTTTTATAGAAAAAGTATTTTAGAGTAAAAAATTAAAAAGAAGATTTTTTAAATTATATGAAAGGAATTTGAATGGAAAAATTTTAATTTTAAATTTTAAAATAAAAATGTGTTTGGAGTGTGATGTTTTTATTTGAGAAAATGGTCTACTTTTGCTATTTGCAAATAAAAATGCCTTATCCAAACGAAATCTTAGCGTTTGTTTGGGGCATGATGAATTTGGAAAAAATTGTATTGGAATGTGTGAAAATTTTAGTAGGTATTTTTTTATTCACAAAAGTATTTTGGAGGGAAAAATAATAGGAATTTTTTTTTAAAATTATGTAAGAGAAATGTAAGTGGAAAAATTTGAATTTTAAATTTTGAAATAAAAATGTGTTTTGATAGTTTTTTTTTTTTTTTTGCAAATTTACTTACTTGCATATAGAAACCCTTAGTCCAAACAAACTCTTAGTTTTTGTGTTTTTTAACTTTTATTTCAAAAAAGTTAGATTGCATTTTAAACGCTTTTGAAAATTCATTTTGAAATATATTTAAAATATTTTTTAAATTAATAGTTTGAATTTTTTTAAACTTAATTTTATATGAATTATAAATATGAAAATATATTTTAAATTTAAATATTATATGAATTGTAAAAATTAAAATATATTTTTAACTAAAATATTATAGGGCTGTATTTTAAACTGAAATATTGTATAAGAAATAATAGATAAATGATATATTTTAAGGTTTCATTTTTTGTAAATAAACGAGGTTTGATATTTGTTTCAAAATACTTTTTTTGAAGATATTGGACATATAATATTTTACACATTGAAAAGCGTGTATAAAATTAAAATGACTGTCCATACGTAACCTTAACTTTTTTCCCCAACAAAAAAATTTCTTAATTTTTTATTTTATTTTAAAATTTAAATTTCCATTACAATTCTTCTTACATAATTTTAAAAATATTTTATCTCAAACATACTTTTTTATTTTCCCTCCAATATGCTTTTTCTTATAAACAATTCTCATCAAAACTTTTAAATATTTCAATAAAAAATTTCAAAAATATTATAATCCAAACATTTAGAAAATATTATAATAGGAATGTGTTCTGATTATCTCTCCGATATTAGCATTTCATAATTATCGTATAATTAATTATAAAATGTTGCACTTTTAGAATAAATGAAAAAATTTAGCCATATGTTTCATATGCCTTTTTCAAAGAGTTTTTCAAAGTATTAGTGACCCGATATAGCATTTTTTTGGGCTTTTATACTTTTGTACTTGCCTTGTGCTTCTTCTCTTCTTGTCACATGCTTTTCGTGCGGCTTTGCACTTTTCACTTTGTCTTTGTCTTTCGGTTAGATACCAACTCCATAAAGTTCAATTAGCCTTTGTGGCTATGTTTATTGGCCATTAGTGCCACCATGTTAATATACTATCGTTTTTCGGGAAAAAGAGTTTTTCAAAGAGTTATTGCTAACCAATTGGGACTCATGTCTGATTGGACCTTAGTGCTACAAGTGGCCTTTGTGCAATTAAAAGTATAAATAATATGCATAATAAATGGACTCAATATTCCTTATTAATAGTAACGTGCTAAGTAAATGTCATGAACTATTTGGTTTTTCCATTTTACAAGTTAAATTTTGTGATGAATTCCCCAGTGATCATGATCAAGTGATATTAGAGCCATACTACTAAATTAAAAGTATGAGATTTTCATGTGAACAGCTATACGGATTAAGTATAAGATTTCTATGAAAAGTTTATATGGATGTGTATGCGAAGTGTGGAGAATTGTCATGAACTACTTAGAAAGCATGAGATTTCGATGAGGGATTTATATGAACTGGCATGTGGAGTGAGGGGTTTATATGGATGTGCATGCAGAGTGTGGTGGATTATCATTACTTATTTGGTTACCACATGAAAAATATGATATTTTCATAAAATGTTTATATGGCATTAGAAACATGAACCAATTGGTTTCTATATAAAAAGTATGAAATTTTCATGAGGGGTTATATGACATTGAATTTTTTCACTTTACAAATTAGTTTTTGTGGAAAGTTCCCTAATGACCAAATTGATTATAAAAATAAAGTAAGAGGGCGTTTGGTTTGTTTAAAGGAATGAGAAAAATAATATAAATGATAATAGTGGAGAATGATAATGGGCTCTTTCATTATAATTATATCGATTGGTTTGTGCTGGGGATTGATTATAATTACCAATAATAGTAAATGGATTTCTACATATTTAGAATTGAAATTTTAGTTAATAGTTACTAATTATGATATTTAATAATAATAATAATTAATTAATTAGTTAGTATTAATTAATTAATTATTATTGTATTAAATTAATTAATTATTAATAAAAATATTATTGATTAAATTAATCTTAAGTAATTAATATTATCAATTAATTATTTATAAATTAATTCATATTAATTATACATTAATTATAATAATTAATATTAATGAAGTAGTTTAACTAATTATTAATTATAATATTAAATTACAATATTAATTAAATTAATCTTAATTTAATAATAAACAAATAATAAAAAATAAAGAATTTGAAGTCAATCACTTTCATACCTCTTAAGGGGGTGCTTGGTATGGGGGTTTGGGAGAGAGGGAATGAGAATGAAAATTTTCCTTCTGCTTGGTTTAGGGGTTTGATTACCCATGGGGAGTTTTCTCATACCTTCCAATATTGGGAGGTATGGAAGCTAGGGAATAAGAAATTTTTTAATTAATATTAACTAATTAATTAATAGTAATTATTATAATTAATACTAACTAATTAATTGAGTAATACTAACTAATTAATTAATATTAATTATTATAATTAATATAAATTAATTTATAATTAACTTATTATTATTAAGTAATAATAACTTAATTAATCTTATTAATTTAATTAATCATTCATTTACTTAATATTGTAATTTAATATTATAATTAATAATGAACTAATCTCATTAATTAATATTAATTATTATAATTAATATTAATTGATTTATAAATAATTAGTTTATAATTAATTAATTAATTAATATTAATTTAATATTATAATGAATAATTAACTAATACTAACTAATTAATTAATGCTAATTATTACGACTAATTTATAATTAAAATTGGTAATTATACTCATTCTTCAATACAAATCAATCAACATAATTAAAATGAAACAACCCACGATCATTCCCCACTACTATCATTCTTATTCCATTTCTCATTCCCTTAAATGAACCAAGTGCCCCTTGAGTTTGGGGATATGAAGAATACCCTTCAATGAGTATATAGATTTAGTCTAATCAAGAACTATTTTCTTCAAATTTTACTTTTCTGGTTGAATCGTATTGTTTTGAAAGGTATGATAACAAAATATATTCAAGGAATCAATCCTCTTAACCAAACACCTCTATTTCATTTTATTTCCATTACTCTTTACAAATCCCTTAACCAAGCACCTCCTAAATGTTTAACGGTCGGAATCAAAGTGAGTTGATGTTGGGCTATAAACCCTGTCAATTGGGTTAAAAATTAGGTCATGAAAACTGGATTGTACCCATTAAGCCTACCCAATAAATAAAGAAAGCCTGGCCTTTTTTTCTAACAAGACGACAAGTATGCTCCACTGAAAAAGCTCATGAAACATGAGCATCAAGAATCCTTATGACGACGGCAAACGCCAATCAAACTTTAAAGGCTTATGAGTATGAGAAGAACGTGGAGCACCCTTTCGGTTCACCAAATTAATGAATTTTCGTCGGCTAACAGACCATTTGGAGTAGTCAAGGAATGTTCTCACAATTTGGAAAAGGATGATTCCTCGGAATGCTTTTACTTGGTTGATGCATGCCCCTTTTCCATTGATGCCAGAAAATAGTCGTTTTGATTTTACATATTTTAATATATTTTATAATTTTTAATATATATTTCATTTCACAATTACTATTTCAAAAAGTATAAAAATATATTTTAAAATATAATATATATGCCCACTTATAATTTGATCCACCACTCCCACTCGAATTTCAACAAATATTATCCATCTTTATGGCGTTCGAAAATGATCATTTTTATTCAATGTACTTTTAAACGGTTGAGAATAGTATGCTAAAATGTATTTTTGTGTTTATTAATAAATTTTTATGTTTTCAAAATAATTTATACAACATTTACTTTAAATATACAAAAACAGCTTTTAAAAAATAACTCAAAGTGTGTATGAAATGTACTTTTCAAATGTGTTTTTTTTTTGTTTTTTAATATAATCTTATATTTTTTATTTATACGTTAAAGAAACACATTTTAAAATGTAATTGATATTCACCTCATTCAAGCTAATAACTCCAGTCCTACGTAACATGGGAAATTCTTTTAACTGCATAATGAAAGAGCTCAATTAGCACTAGTGAGAGTGTATATAAAATGCACATTTAAAGTACATATTTATACTTTTTAAGGCACTTTTATATATTATCATGTATTTTCTATTTTATAATTACCATTTTAAAAAATGTAAAAATATATTTTCAAATATAATTCATATATATGCGGATGATAATTAGTACTTTGAAAAATATGAAAATACATTTTATACACACACATTTATATTCTAAAATGGAGACTTAATAGTGATTTACTATCGGTAGGTTTTATTTAGGATTCAGGTTACCTTTTGATAAAAGTGTAATTTGTTGAAATTTTGAAATTATTTTTATATACTTTTAGTATATTAATTTACTTTAAAAGTTTTTATTATTTTATTTTCTTTATTATCAATTTAAATTTTACTTTCAAGTACAATTGATTGTAATATAAAATTAATCAAAATTTTTATTATACATGGGATTGTTTTTTTCAATTTTTATTACCATATAAATTTTGTAATTCAGGTACACTTATATATTTATTTTATATATATTCTTAAATATTTATTCTAATATTAAAAAAGTTTAGTTAGCCGTATATATTAAAAAATTATAAAAATAAATGTTTAAAATAATCTAACTTGACCCTCATTTATTATTTTAAATACTTTGACTAAAAAAAATCAATACTAATTCAAAACCAATACTAAAAAAAATCAATACTAAATCAATACTAAAAAAAATATCACTCGATGGCGGATACACCCCGGTAAGCGCGGAGGTAAGAAAAACTTGTAAACTTAAATGTTTAATTGGGAGTGTAGAACGGTTTTTGTGGAAAGAAAGCCATGGCAGACCGGAGCATGTTAGTCTTCGCACGTCAATTCCCACGACAATCACCACTATACGATTTTATTAAATAGTCACGAATGACTTCTTGCTTTTTGCAAGACTTTATCTACTCATTCCACCATTTCTACCAATTAACTAACCCCGTTCAGGCCACTCCCTATGATAAATCCACTTTACTTAACACACCCCAAAAGACCATCTCCTATCGTGCGCCTTTTCCGGCCATCAAATCTATCAGAAGACGCAGAAATAAGAAAAACCATTGATTCTGCGCGAAAATTTTACCTGGGTTCTTGTGATTTGTCGGAAAAAAGGGGAGGTTTTTTAGTCCTTGTGACTGGAGATTGGGTTTTAGCTTAGAATGGTTGGGGCTGGAGGGAACGGCGGAGCAGAGCAGCCGGGGGTGGCGGAGGCACAGTATTCGACGGCGAAGGTATCGGTGTGGTGGGATATAGAGAATTGTCATGTACCCAAGGGATGTGAACCCCACATGATCGCTCAGAATATAAGCTCTGCTTTAGTCAAGATGAACTATTGCGGGCCGGTTTCGATATCTGCTTACGGTGATACTACTAGAATTAGTAATAATATTCAGCAGGCTCTCAATAGTACTGGAATTGCCCTCAACCATGTTCCCGCAGGTAAATCGTGTGGAGATCTGGTTGAGGTTTTGATTTTGATGATGATTTAGGTAAAATCTTTGTGGGTTTAGTTGGATGGAAGTAGAATTTGGAGCTGGGGAGAAATTGTTGATGATATAATACTTTTGGATTATTTCCTTATGTGAGTTTGGTAAAGTTTGTCAATCTATAGAATTTCGTGGTTTTTCTGGGGAATGTTTGGTCTTTGAATTAAACAAGTGTGGTGTGTCTTGATCTTGATTTTTCTTCCCTTTTGTTTTCCTGATCTTTTGAGATGTTGGGAGAGGGGATGCGGATCTGGAGTGCGTTGATCAGTTGATCTAATGTTCTAGTCTGATTTACTGGACTGTGATTTTGTGCATTTTTTTTTCTTTTTCTTTTCTAACTTGAATTTCTCTTTTACTTGTTTCGGGATCAGCAAACGTAGGAAGAGTATGGGGGCTTTTGATTTTACTGAAATGATTGATGCGTTATTTTGACTATGCGATTATTGTCAATCTTTAGGGGGTTGCAATGGTGTTTTTTGACTATGCGTTCTGATGTTTTGCTGCAAGACTCTGTGATCTTTAGAATTTTCATGTTCAACCTTTAGCCCTCTTGGTTCACTTTGGTTACTTTTGGAAGCCCACCAATAGTTATCATCTCTATTTTTTGCATTTTTTTAATCTGGTTATTTCGGTTTGAAAAAATAGGATTTCATTTTACGTGTTTACAAATAGACTACCTCCATGTTATTAAAGATAGGTTTTTGTCTTCTTTGTGAAATGATATTTTTATTTTTTTTAAAAAATTTTCTTAAGTTTTTTCGCTATTCTTTCAGAAGTGTGTCAAAATCTTGGTATTGGAGAATGTTTTGTCTGTGGTTTTATTTAATGTTCCTGTGTATTGAGAAATCTCTTAAAGTATGTCCTTGTAGTACATTGGTTAGAGTCTAGAGCCTTCTTTTATATTCCTATATTGTTAATTGGCTTCGTGTTAGTGTATTCCTTTAAATATAGTCTCTCTTTTTCGGGGTTTTGGTTAGTATTGACTCGTCCATTGCCAAGTCGGGGCCTTTTGAATCTTGAAATGTGGATAGTTTTAGCGTCATTTGCAAGCTCGTGTTTTGGATGGGAAAACTGTACCCGACGAAGTTTCATAATGGCATTAGTGCATGCTTATCTTTAGATACTTTTGTTAGAAAGGTTTCTTTGAACTTGGCACGGTGTTTGTGATTGTTGTTTCTGTTTGAAAGCTGCTTTCATTTTTATGTTTTATTCATTTCTCTGTAAAGTTGGACAGTTTTAAATTTGTGTTTCATTTGCCAGGTGTTAAAGATGCAAGTGATAAAAAGATTCTGGTAGATATGTTATTTTGGGCAGTTGACAATCCCGCGCCTGCCAATTATCTTTTGATTTCTGGTGATCGAGATTTTTCGAATGCTCTCCACCAATTGCGCATGCGGAGATATAATATACTTTTGGCACAACCTCAAAAGGCATCTGTTCCTCTTCTTGCTGCAGCAAAAAGTGTATGGCTGTGGACAAGTCTTGTGGTTGGAGGACCTCCACTTACGAGTAGCGAAACAACCCAATTTGTTAATAGCAGCTCTGGGTCTCCTTATAGTTCTGAAAAAATACATATCCCAGTTACTGATTCAGTTCAGGTTAACCAGAATGAGGATTCATTTTATGATGGTGCCTACTTGGGGAATCAGAGGTTCTCCAATATGGGAAGAGGAACAGATATGAAAAACAAAGGGAGACAAATCCGGAGAACCTTTACTCAACCATCTATGTCGAGAACTTCAAGCACGGTTATAGGGACGCAAGATGACCACAACATTGGAAACCCTCATAAATTAGGATATGGGCTTCCTAAACAGTTTAATGATTCACAGGAGTTCTCGGGTATTCCAAATCCCAAGGTTCCGCTAGCGAGACCAGATCCTTATCCAAACAATAGTAGTGGTCCTCAGAGCTCTTATCAGAATCAATATCCTATCCCAGTTAGGCCCAACAACCTTCATTCACAAACTGCATTTTCTCCAGGCAACTTTTTACCGCATAATGTGCAGCACCCTCCATCTGTAATGCCTCCCCGACCTGATGTTTCTAATTTTGCTCCTGGACCATTTACATCTTTACCGGATGTTGGCAAGTTAAACATTTCTGAATACCCTAATAATGGTCTGAAGCATTCTACATGGAATGGAGGAGAAGTCCGACAAACATCTATGACCGAATCTACCAATGGCGCCAATTTATATGGGCCTCAGAGAGGGCATAATGTGCCGAAGAAACCATCAGTACACCATGATACTCATGGAAATAGGCATCCACCACCTAGTCATCAAATTCCGCCGCCACCACCACCTACTTCAGAAATAAGCACTACTTGTGTGTCTGGAAATGGTGTTTGGGGAACTCCAGGATGTCCTAAACCTTCTGAATATATTCAAGGCCTTATTGGAGTAATTTTACTTGCATTGAATACACTAAAAACCGAAAAGCTTGTTCCTTCCTTAGAAAATATTACTGATTGCATTCGATATGGGGATTCGAAACATCGCAACACTGATGTTGGGAAGGCTCTTGAGTGTGCTGTTGAGCAGCAGCTGGTAGTTAAAAAGAACTTAGGTGCTTTGGTACTGTATGTTGGTAAGAATGAGAGACTATGGAACTGTATAAACGAGAAAGATTGTAATGCAAAGCAGATTCCTAAATCAACATGGGATGAAGTTCAGAAATTTCTGTCGTCATCTTCTGGGCGATCTGCCATACTGGCCACTCTGTGCAGGTTTATAACGGAAACTTGTCTCTTTAGATTTATAGATTTCCTAGACTTATTATGTATGTTTATCAATTTATTTGTAGATAAGTTTTGTCGTTTATCATTTGTTTTAAATAAGCTGAGTGAATTTTGTTGGATTTCTTGAAATTTGCCTTCTACTGGATAGGTATGAAGCAGCTATGGTTATACAGAAAGCATGCCTAAAAGATCTTGTTTTAGGAGAGGTTTTGCAGATATTGAATATGGTAATCAACATGAAGAGGTGGATTACACATCATCAATCAGGATGGCAACCAGTTAAGATTGTTCTTGCAGAGGCCAACCCTGATTCAGTGTTGGCTGCTGCTTCATAGTTTCAATTTGAACTGAGTTAGGGGAGGGGAGGGGAGGGGACTCTTAGGTAATGAAGGATTTTTTCCTGTGGAGGGGAGGGGACTCTTAGGTAATGAAGGATTTTTTCCTGTGTCTTGGCATGTTGGGATTACAAAATTTGTTTGAGGCATATTCCCTCCCTTATCTAGAAAAAATATATATAGCTGCTTTTAAGTCTAGTTAATGAATAGTTCTTTGGTTCTGAGGATGGTATACAGTTGGATTTTGTTGCTTATTGCCGTCGATCTTGAGGCAACAAGCAAGTTTGCTTTGCCAGAGTTTGGTGGTTATAACAAATCCACGGAGGATATGTTTCTTGGTTACTGGGCATGTACGACAAAGTCACAGAAGGTGATAACTTTGTTGCATGATTTGATGCTTCAGGCTTTTTTAAAAGGGATTTTGGGAAGTATTATTCCATATTGGGGAAGTATGGAAATTACCCTGTTACATAGCACAAACGTTTTTGGGAATCACTTACTCCAGAACAGATAAATACGTCTGGAACTTATTAAGAAAGATATGCTAGGTGTCTGTTTTCACCGAAACTGCATGAAGCTATGAACTACACTGGGATTCGTCCTTTACAGCATGCGCCTGGAATTCGTCTCTGATTATGTTAAGAGGTATTGGATCAAGACAGGTCTAAAGATTATTTGATTTCGGAAGAAATAGAAGGTATTACTGACAGACAAAGAAGATACTCTTGGCAGCCAGACTACTCGCTGTTATCTACTTAGATTTCTGAAATATTGGAAAGCCAAACCCTTGCACCTGTATCACATATCGACATACAACAGAAGTTAGAGACCAAATGCATGCAGCTGATACCTGAATGTTTAGCCAGTAACTGCAGTCTGACCCAAAAATGGAAACACGGTAATTGGATGTTGGATCATCAATAAGTATATTGCGCTTATGTTATTGTTTATGTACAGAATAAGTTTAATCAATGTTGTGAGTTTTTCTCTACTATATTATACTGGTTTAAAATGCTACTATTATGCTTATGGTCCTTGGTGGACATGAATTGAGCAGACTTTGCTAGAAATCTGCTTTATTTGTATCTACTGTAATGTAAAAAATATGACATGGTTTTGTCCATTATTAGCTTTTGTGTTGCTGCATTCAAATATGATGTTCTTCAAACTTTGGATTGCAAAATTGTGCCTCAGTAGAATAGTTGTATATTTTGTTTGATTACTGTTGGAGGAAATTCGGGAGCTTTTATGTACCGGCCTCTGCCCTTTTTACTGTCAGAGGAAATTCCAAACAACTTTAGCCATCTCTTCCTTGTCGGATGGGAAGTTTTAACCTTTGCCAGCTGAGATGGGTTGAGGTTGGCTTCTTTCAAATGGTATTGATTTAAGCAGTCAGGTTATCAAAATCCTACTTCAGTCATCATCATACATTTGTATATTGCACAAGCAAAAGGGTATAAAATATAAAGAAGAAATTTGTCAACAGAGTCGTCCACTTGTGTATGTGTGTCCTTTAAGGAAGGGTCAACAACATGGTTCCTGGCCGTGCATTGAAACTGCAATGTGTTGTTACTTTGCGTAACTGTTTGCTTTGTGTGTCATGCAAAGATTCCTTTCTTAACCAGTTTGCAGCCTGAAGTAGAGGGACTGACTCTCATTTACCCCAGGTCGCCAAAGAAGAAACGAATATCATTATCTATGAAGGCCAAATTTTGAATGTAGCAGTCATGCATGCCTTAATTCATTCAAAATTATGTCGTCTTTAAGAATATGATGTTGGACTCACCCTTTAGCTCAAAATTTCCCAGGATTCTAAAAATCAACATTGGGGAGGACCGGGAAATATGTCATGGATGAGCCATGGGCCCATGACTAATGAAGGAATTATCCATCATCTGCTGACTCCCATGACTTTTGGAGATTGTCATTCAAGCGCTGCTAGACAGTTCACAGAACAGCACAAGTTGCTGCTTCAATTTGCTCAATGAAGTGGAAAGCGAAACTTACTTCGCATCCAATTCCGCAGATAATTTGGAAAAATACAGTCATCGTTCAAACTACTTGACAAGTTGACATGTATATGTGTTTTGAGATTTGAACACATAGCAGCCTATAAGCAGATGGCGTTTAAGTTGGGAGAATATCATATTTGAGGGACATTCATCTATCTATCATTCTCTGAATTTGAACGAGGAGCCATGAGACACGCAAGGCACGCAAATTGTTATCTTCTTTGGTCAAAATAAGAGTCAATTCCCTAAATATTGATGCCCAAAAAAAAAATTAAATAAATATTGTTTTTATTTTTTTTATTCCATGTCTATATGAATCGGTTTTTCAAAAACCGATTTTAAGTAGAATTTTTTTTTAAATTAATTTTGATTTAAAATTAATTAATTAATTTTTTAATCATATTTTATTTAAAAAAATTCGAAAATAATATAATATCCAGAGTTAAATTAACGTAGTCGATATTACTGCATGTCAATTTAGTATTATTTTTTAAAAGTTTTTGATTAAAACTAAGTTAATTAGTTTTTGTACCATATATTAGTAATTTTTTTTAAAATAATGTAATTTTGAGCAATAATTTTGCAATAATTTGTTATGCATTATTACGAATTTTTTTTCAAAAAATTGTATAAAAAATATAAATTAAATAAATACTAATTCTTGAAAAAAAATTTTATTTTTAAAGAAATCGATATCTAAAATATCGACTTTAAAATCAATATTAAGGATATCAACTTTAAAATCGCTATTCCAGATAACCACTTTGAAGTCGAAATCCCAGATATCGACTTCAGACAATTTATGAAAAAGAAAACTTAGCCCTAATATCTGGGATTTCGACTTTAAAGTGGTTATCTGGAATAGTAATTTTAAAGTTGATATCCCTAATATTGATTTTAAAATCGATATTTTAGATATCGATTTCTTTAAAAATAAAAGAATTTTTCAAGAATTAGTATTTATTTAATTTATATTTTTTTATACAATTTTTTGAAAAAAAAACTCGTAATAATGCACAACAAATTATTGCAAAATTATTGCTCAAAATTACATTATTTTAAAAAAAAATTACTAATATATGGTACAAAAACTAATTAACTTAGTTTTAATAAAAAACTTTTAAAAAATAATACTAAATTGACATGGATATGCAGAATATCGACTATAAAGAATTTAATTCTGGATATTATATTATTTTCGAATTTTTTCAAATAAAATATGGTTAAAAAACTAATTAATTAATTTTAAATCAAAATTAATTTTAAAAAAAATTCTACTTAAAATCGATTTTTCAAAAACTCGACTTTAAGATTCCTATAAACATGGAATAAAAAAAATAAAAATAATATTTATTTAATTTTTTTTTTGGCATCAATATTTAGGGAATTGACTCGTCAAAATAATGTTCATAAAAAAATTATGAAAAAATGGCCTTAAATTGTTGGGGTTTGGAATGACTTCTACCAAATTATTAAATGTAAAACAAATTAAACTAAAGAGAGGATCATAAATATGCATATGGAAAATTTTTACTTTGTCTAAGAAAATTGGATGCCCAACAAACTAAGAATAGGAAAAAGTATAAAGTATATAATAACTTTTAGACTTGAATCGCTTATCTAACTAAAACATTAATAACAGGATAAGATGTTTAAATTGAAAACCCACACTTTGAGTTTATGCCAATAATTTCATAGGTTAGTCTATGTCTGAGTAACATTAAGAATATGTCTGCAAATTCATTTACTTCAACCTTGGTTATGTTAAGACGTTCAACCCTGAACCTTCGAAAGCGAATTCAAATGAAATTAAATGCCGATAGTTCTAATGATAAACAAAAAATGTTAATACACTTTTAAAGTTCTTTTCCTTTGTTGGTCATTTATAGTATGCAAAAATATAGTTTGTGAAAATTGATTGTGATTTTGAATTTCGTTTTATATGACTTCTCTCTTAATCGAAATAACAGAGGAGATCTATTACTTAAAAACACATTTTCATTTCTTTGGTGATTGAATAAAAACCAAGTAAAACTTCACAAAGTTGACAACCATCAATACCCCTCCTCTAAGACTCCGGATACCTTGGTAATATTTGGACATGAAGCTACAAAAATGTACCCTCTAAGGTAAATTCTTGTTGAATAATGAGTATATTAACTCTTTCAAAGTGAAGAATGCTTATAAACACACATTTTGAAGTTTTCTGATTGAATGAAAGATCAGAATTCTAAGGCCAACCGATTTTCACAAGGGAGTGCCATTCTTGTCCACCAAAGATTAAGCTTAAAAATTTGTACTCTATGCTATAAAAGCCGTACCACTTCTAATACTTTAAAAATGTTCGAGGAACTCTCACAAGGGAAGGACTGCCTGCCCATTTCCAACCCCAAAAAGCCGCAATACATTTCCCAGCAACAACAAAGCAATTGTAATCAAGAAATTCCACAATTCATTCCATTAAATTCTTGCTTATTCAACAGAGAGCAATTCCCTGGTTTAGACCTTTTTTCTGTTTTTGGGAAAAGAGAGAATCCCTGGTCAGAAATTTGATCTTTCTTGCTCAGTTGCTCTCACTCCTGCCACTGTTACTCCTCGTGTGAAATTTGAATGGCAGTAAAGCTTTCATCTTTATCAATTTTAAGGATAATCACCAAAAGGGTCAGTTTAATTGCATCGCTTTCTTCAATTTCATGTGCAAATGATGTTAATATCGACCCAGAAACTGATCAGAATCCACCAAATTCTTCTGACTTTGAGTCAAAGATTCAATTTTTGAGGAGTAAACTTCACCCAAAAAGCATGGTTCATGTCTTGGATTCTACAACCGATGTAAATTCATCTCTGAAACTGTTCAAATGGGCTTCTCTTCAAAAGAAATTCAAGCACAATGTAGACACATATTATTTGATGATTTTGAAATTAGGCATGGCCGGATATGTTGACGAAATGGAATGTTTTTGTAATGAAATGATAAAGGAGAATTATCCAGGTTTTGATGGAGCCCTCTTGGCATTGATAGATACTTTTGTTAAAAATTATAAGCTTGATGAGGCTTTAAGAGTTCTTTCTTGTATGAATTCTAGTAGTTTTAAGCCTTCCATAGTTGTGTTCAATGGTCTAATGGGTGCACTTGTCAAGGCAAAAAAGGACTTTAAAGATGTATTGTTTTTGTATAAAGAAATGGTGAAAGTAGGAATTCTTCCCAATGTAGAAACATTGAATTACTTGTTGGAGGCTTTGTTTGAGGCCGATAGAGTTGATACAGCTTTAGATCAGTATAGAAGAATGAATAAGAAGGGGTGTAGTCCTAATAGTAGAACTTTTGAGATTCTCATTAGTGGTCTTATTGCTAAGGAAAGACTGGATGAATCACTGGTTGTCTTAGATGAAATGCTGGAACTTGGGTGTGAGGTGGATGTGAAATTCTATGATCGCATCCTACCTTTACTTTGTTGTATGAATGAACATGTGGCAGGAATGAGGTTAATTACAAGGATGAAGACTTTGAAAATTTCTCCAAATTCATTAACATATGGAGCTATGGTTCAGTGTTTATGCAGAAATCTATATATGGATGATGCAATTAGCCTTTTTCAAGGGATGATGGATGGTGGATTAACTCCGGATAGTGATATATATGTGGATATAGTAAATGGTTTGTGTAAATTGAATAAATTCAGTGAAGCCGAAAAGATGTTAGTAGATAACAATGTTGATACCACTTGTCCTTATAATGTGCTTCTCCATACGTACTGCAAGGACGGTAATCTTGTTGCAGCAAAAGATCTGTTTGATAAAATGTTTGAGAGGAGTTTAACTGATAGCGTGTCTTGGAATTTCCTTATTGGGGGTCTTTGCGAGAGTGGAAGAATTAAGAAAGCTTTGGAAGTTCTTTGTAGAATGATTGTTTCTTCATTTGTTCTCAACTCTACTACTTACTCTGCTCTTATTATGGGGAAGTGCGGACAGAATGAACTTGCAGATGCTTTACTGTTGTTTGATCAGATCAAAGAAAAGTGTCAAGTTTTGGAATCTGCATCATATGATGAACTTGTTAAATGTCTTTCTCAGACGGGAAAGATTCAAGAGGCTGCTGAAGTGTTTTGCTATATGTCAAGCAAGCAAATTCCTTTGCAGTCTTCAACTTTTGATTTATTGATTAAGGGGGTCTGTGCAATTGGAGAGGTTAATTGTGCAATCAGGTTTCTCTTTCTTGCTCATTGTTCTGGTACATCATATTCCTCTGCTACTTACAATAGCATAATGCAAGGTTTGTTGAAGTTTGGGAAGATGGATGATCTTTTAGTAATGTTAGCCCGGATGGTAGTAGATGGCTATTCTATTGCGGAAGAAACATATTGCATTTTCATTCAATGCTTAAGTGCAGCCAACAAGCCAAAGCATTGTGCCAAAATTTTCAATGTGATGCTGAACAAGGATTTATTACCTAGTTCAGAAACAGTAACTAGGGTACTGTCTTGTTTATCCAAAGGCTCTCAACTGCACATGATTTTGGATACAATAGATAAACTCATATTTTGTTCTGATGTTCTTGATTCAAGTACGTACAACATGCTCATCGGTGGCCTGTGTAAAGAAGGTTATAGAGGTGAAGCCTGTCGCATGCTGGATACAATGCTGGGTAAGGGTTGGATTCCAAATGCTGAAACTCATCGGATATTGGTGGGTCCTGTTGTAGATGAAAAATCGGAACTCAAAACTTGTGTGAATGAAACTCTGGGCTCGCAGGATGAGGTTAGCAGCATACTTGCAGACGCATTGGCAACATGATCTACCTGATTCTAAGTAACAACACTAAAGATCAGGGCTATTGTCTAATGCCTACTTGGGCACGAATTGTGTCAGCATCACTAGGACTTGAAAGTTTTATCAATCTCAATTGCCAGAGGTGGTCTGTACAGTTTGCAGAACACAGAGCTACCCCTTGATGTTGCAGTGATCCTGAAAAACTATCCATTTTGAATGTGGTCTGTACAGTTCATGCTTCATCAATTTTGTTACTGTTTACCTCGTGGGAATGATTTTCTGTCCCATGTAATGATATTTATCTGAGGATACACGAACACCAGTACATGTGATACACAGTTTTAGACCTTTCACAACATGATAATGAGTGTAATGTAAGTCTTAAGATGAATTCCATTTGTAAGAATTGGAGCAGTAAGCAAATTGATTGCTTTGGCCAACAAGTTTGATGGACCATGTCTTTCCAATCATGCATATTCCAACCAAATTAACCAATGTCGAGGGACAGCCAATATACAAGGGATTAGTAACTAGCAGTCTTCGAAAATTTACCAAAGACAACTGATTCTTTATCATGTAGGCAAACAGCTTCTAATAGTTACCAATCACAACTGATTCTTTATCATGCAGACAGAGAAGAAATTTGCCACGTTATACAAGATGTTAAAAATCCAGCTTTGCTAATCCAAACTGTCAAAATTAGCAACCGAAATCTCAATATCATTATCACATTTGCCAATTTGAGAAAATTTGGCTATAGTTTTCAATTTTTCGATAAAGATCAAATTTTGAGAAACAAATGTGTTAAACATTAAATGGCCTTTATTTTGCATACCATCCACTTAGTTTGATGAAAACTAATAAATAAAGCTTAAATTTTGAAAAATTAGAATTTTTTAAAATCTGACATTTTTGTGTGCAATAGTGTTCAATTTTCAATAAAAATTGAAACTTTGATAAACAAATTTTTTGAATATTAAATGGCCTCTATTTGCATCCCCTTCACTTACTTTGATGAAAACTAATAATAAAGGTTAAAAATTGAAAAATTAGAAATTTTCATGGACTATGGTTTTCAATTTTTCGATAAAATCGAATTTTTGAGAAATAAATTCATTGAGAGTCTTAAAAGTTTGGTGCTTGTTAGGCATTGCGATTGGAACTGTAAAATTTTGAGTCTCTCTCTGTAGAGTGCTTTTTCTCTAACAGTAGAGTACCCCTTTTCTCAACGAAAGGAGAACGTCTGTCCCCTAGCTGGAGGCTTTGATTTCTTTTCTTTGTCCTCTAAATTTCCAGTTACTACAAGCTTTAATCCTGCTCATCTTCTTCATCCTCGTGTACATTATGGAAAAAGGAAAAAAAAATTTAGCTTGGTCAGTTTATCCTCTAGTTGGAGAACGGCTGTCCTCTAGCTGGAGGCTTTGTTTCATTTCATTGTCCTTTGATTTTCCAGTTACTACAAAGCCTTAATCTTGCTCATCCTCTTCATCATTGTGTACATTACAGAAAAAAAAAGGAAAAAAAAAACCAAAAAATCCCAAAACAAAAAACAAAAACTTCTGCATTCTTACAGTGGTCTACCATTGCTGGTCATCTGCCATTTTTGAACAAGTATCCAGCAACAAATCTCAAGCAGTTGTTTATCCACCCGGCTTGTTTCTCCCACCACAGTGTTGAGGCCGATTTTTTTTTTCATCTGTTTCGCTCATCACCGGTTTTGCAGCAGAAAAAGGGTCGGCAAAATAAACTTTCGCCCATCAACTACTTGTGGAAAGGCCTCAATACATCATGGCAGAAGCTTTAGTCGCCAAACTCCAACGGTGTAAACTATCAACAGCTGAGGAACTAGGGATTCAGCTCCAAGATCAAGATGTTCAATTGAGCAAGGAACGATGTGAAAGGAGCTTACTTGGCAAAATTTTTGGAGAAAAAAAAGCCAACTTCACTGGGTTAAAGACCACCTTAGGTAGAATCTGGCCGACACGGAGTTCATTTTCTGTCATTGAGAAGGGTTATAATCTCTTTCAATTTGTTTTTGCCACCCAAGAGGACAAAAGCAGGGTGCTTAATGGTAGATTATGGTCATTCGATCAACAATACTTGATTCTCAAAGAATGGACTCCTACTTTAAACATCAATACGGAAGAATTTAACACCATAGACATGCGGATACAAGTCTAGAATACTCCCAGCCATTGGATGTCACGAGAAACTGGGTTGAAATTGGGAAAATTATTCCAGAAGGTATGGGATGTTGTAATTTCTGAAACGGGCAGTAAAGACGGTCAATGCCTAAAGTTGTATGCCACTGTTAACTTGGATCAACTATTACCGAGAGGTACGCAACTAAAGCTCAATGATCAGAATTGCTGGGTGATTTTCAAATATGAGAAGCTTTTAAATTTCTGTTTTTACTGCGGAAGAATTGGTCATATGGAATCGTCATGCTGCAAACGAAAAGAGGATTGTAAGGCCAATACTTTAATTGAAGGCCAATATGGAGAGTGGCTAAAAGCTGAGGTACCAAAAGGTGCTAGCCGCTTTGGGGATGGAGATAAGGGGTCTGGATCAACAGGCCAGTTAGGGTTTAAAACTTCAGACAAAGGCATTCACAGAATGGCTGGACGGGGAATCGATGCAGGGAAGCAGAATCCATCAGCAAATGAGTCACAAAATCTGGCTGAGAGGACTACAAAAACCTTGACTAAGGTTGTGCAAGCTCAGGACAGTTGTGTTATGGACATGGATGGGGTTGTAACAGTGAATCAGGGGCTGAATGTTTCTCATGGTCCTAGGGGCCAGAAAAGTGATAAAGTACTGACTCTAACTAAGGGAGAGACTTCCTCCAAACAGGGACATGTGTTGAATCCTTGTAAGGAACACGAATGCGAGCCGGAACATCGGCAGAATCCAATGGAAATGGAGCAAGGAAGGGTGGATATTGATAGTGAGAACCAAGGTATTGATCAGCTTCTTGTTACTGTTCCAATCATAAATGAGTTTGTAGCAAGCCAAGGAGTTGAGGCAATTCAAGTCACACCACTTGAAATTTCTGGGCTGGAGAGCAGAACATCAGGGGTGCGAACTTGGAAATGGCATAGAGCCGTTGTCACAAGTGGTAAAGAGAAAACAGGTACTCAAACCTCTATACAGCCGCATAGTGCAGCGGGTGAGAAACGGAAATGGATCACTCAAGATGAAGACTACTCAACTATGTCTGAGAGAGGAAAAGAAGGAAGTCAGAAAAGAAAGAACCAAGGCATCATAATAAGAGATCTACAGGTGGAGGAAGCCAGCCATAAATGGCCCCAAGTGGATCAATGAAAATTTGTGCCTGGAATTGTAGAGGTCTAGGAGGCCCTCTACAATTTCTTAGCTCAAAGAAACGCTCTTATCTCACCATCCGAATATTGTATTCTTATGTGAGACTAAAAAAAATAAAGCATTCATTCAAACAGTATGCAACCGTCTTCGTCAACAGGATAGATGGAAAACTGTAGATCCAAGGGGGAAAAGTGGTGGCCTTTTAGTTTTTTGGAATGATAATATTATAGTAAGTCAATTAATAGCTAATGAATTCTATTTTGAAGTCCAAATTCAGAAAGAAGGGGAGCAAGAGAAATTTTGGGCAATTTTTGTTTATGCAAGTACTGATCCCAAAGTCAGAGGCCAACAGTGGGATTATCTCTAACAAGCCAAGAATAAATGGGGGGACAACTGGTTTATGGGTGGGGACTTTAATGATATGACTGATAATACAGAGAAAGAGGAGGCCAACCCTGTTCTACGGCTAGTCTTTATATGTTCAGGGGATTCATACAGAATATGGGAATGGAAGACCTGGGTTTTTCTGGAAGAAAGTTCACATGGGTGAACAACAGGGCGCAAGAAGGTTTTGTTGAAGAAAGGATTGACAGATTTTTTTGGCTCGGCAACTTGTTTACTCAAATTTCCTAACCTAGCAGTCCGACACTTGGAAAAGCAGTCGTCCGATCATTCTCTACTTTTATTAGTTTTGAATCCGGGCAGTCAAATACAAAAGAGGAGATTCTACTTTGATAAAAGATTGACTCAACAGGAGGGAGCAAAGGCAATAATAGAGAGAGCATGGACTATGGCACAGGTTGGAGCCCCAATGTATCAAGTAACTGGTCGAATCAAACAATGTAGAGTTGAACTGCTGAAATAGGCCAGAACGGTGAATACAAATGCTGCTAAAAGAATAGCTGAGCTCAAAGGACAAATGGAATTGATGAGTCAAACAGGATGAGCAAGGGATTGGACCACTTGGAAGACTTTGAGAGGGGATTTGCACAAAGCTTATAGAGAGGAGGAACAGTATTGGTACCAAAAATCCCGCATTCAGTGGCTTAAAGAGGGGGATAAGAACACAAGTTTCTTTCATGTGCAAACAGTCCAAAGAAGAAGATTGAATGAAATTCGTAGGCTTGTGAAGGAAACTGGAGAAATTTGTGAAAGTTAGGAAGACATCAAAACGGAAGTATCGGATTTCTATAAAACACTCTTTACTACTTCTCTTCCTACGAATGTCCAGCCATGCCTACGATGCATCCCGCAAACGATCACAACTGCCATGAATCAGCGACTAACCCGACTAGTCGAGCATGTTGAGATTCGGAATGCTCTATTTGGCATGCACCCTAATAAGACCCCAGGGCTGGATGGTATGACTCCTCTCTTTTTCCAACATTACTGGCATATAGTTAAAAAAGATATCACTTTTGCTGTCAAAAGTTTCTTTGTTCATACACAAATGCTCAAAAGTGTCAACCATACACTCATTACGCTCATCCCCAAGATAAAGAACCCAACCCAAACTGCTCATTATAGGCCAATAATTTTATGCAATGTGGTTTACAAAATAATCTCTAAGATTTTGGCTGAGAGAATGAAAACTTGCCTCCATTGCTGCATTCATGAGAGTCAAGCTGCTTTTGTTCCGGGCAGGCAGATCACAGATAACGTTGTCATTGCACATGAATACATACATTATATTAAGAGTCTTAAAAGATCAAGAAGGGGTTTTATGGCCTTAAAATTAGATATGACAAAGGCTTTTGATAGGGTTGAATGGGGTTTTTTATCTCAAGTCTTAACTCAAATGGGCTTCTCTAGACAGTTTACCGGCTGGATTATTAAATGCATTAGTACTTCATCTTTCTCTTTTAATATAAATGGTGAGGTAAGTGGATATGTGAAGCCCACAAGGGGTATTAGAGAAGGAGATCCAATATCTCCTTATTTGTTTATTATCCTTTCGGAAGTGTTTTCAACTTTAATTAGAGAGGCTGTCATTGAGGGTACATATCAAGGAATGAGATTAAGCCGCAATGGTCCACTTCTCACTCATCTTTTTTTTGCAGATGATTCTCTACTTTTTTGTGAAGCGACAGTGGAGCAAGCACAGCACATTCTAAAGATTATGGATGTATATTGTGCAGCATCGGGCCAGCTAATTAATTTAACAAAATCTTCTGTTCTTTTCAGCAAGCACATAGAAGACAGCGCTAAAGAAGCAATCATCCAATCTCTAGATGGTATAAAAGAGCAAAAGAGTGCAAGACATTTAGGCCTACCATTGGTTATTGGCAGATCCAAGAAAAAAGTCTTTGCTTATGTCATCGAATTTGCCAAAAAAAGAATTGGCAATTGGAAAACGCAATTTTTGAGCCAAGCAGGTAAAGAAACTCTCATCAAAGCAGTCCTTAGCTCCTTACCTACTTATGTCATGTCATATTTCAAATTACCAATTGGCATATGCAAAGCTTTGAGCAGGGAAGCAGCTAATTTCTGGTGGGGTTCTAATCAAAACAATGGCACAAAAATTCACTGGCGTGCATGGTCCAAGTTAACAACTCCGAAAGGTATGGGAGGCCTAGGCTTTCAAGATATTCAAAAGTTTAATGACTCATTGTTAGCCAAACAATTGTGGAGACTAATTCAGTTCCCAAATTTCTTTGATGGTAAGTGATGAAAGCGAGATATTTTCCTCAAGGACCTCTAATGCAAGCAAGCATTAAACCGCATGCATCGTGGTTGTGGAGAGGCTGGCTGGGAGCAAAATATATTTTGGATATGGGGATGCGATATCAAGTGGGGGATGGCAAATTAATAAGAATCTGGGAGTCTTTATGGTTGGTACATAGAGCAAATTTCAAGCCTCTCCCAAATGAGGACAATGCTGAAAATATCACTTGGTGTAGCGAACTAAAGTTGGAAGACGGTGCACAATGAAATCAAAGTTTGATTAGAGGACTGTTTCAGCCCGAGGATGCAGAGGCTATTCTGAAAATCCCACTAAGCCAGGAAGCAAGAAGAGATAAATTAATCTGGCAGTATGACAGCAAAGGGCAATTCACAGTCAATTTTGCTTATAAATTGGTTGTGGAGCAACAACACAACTCAATTAGACATCCCTACCAGTAGTTCTGCTTTGGAGGCAACAAAAAGTATGTGGTGGAAACTCTGGACTCTTCAGATTAAAGGAAAATTGAAGCATTTCTTGTATCACTGCTATCAGGGTATTCTGCCGACAAAAGTGGAGCTATGCAAATGAAGAATTGTGGCTGATACAATTTGTAGCATATGTGGGGAGTCTGAGGAAACCATTGAACACATATTTTTTGCATGTACTAGGGCAAAAATGGTATGGAGAATCTCTCCTGTTACGTGGGATGGCTTAAGGGTGGAAACTAGTTGTTTTCGCCACTGGTGGGTAGCATTGAGCACGTTGAGAAAAAAGTCAATTGAAATGGACAGATTGAACCTCTCAGTATACATCCTATGGATGTTATGGAAGACACGAAATCTATGGCTTTTTCAGGCAACAAGTACAACAGCCAAGGAAGTGGTTGATCAAGCAGTCTTGGAATGGCAAGAATATAATGAGATCTTAGAAGGGACTGAGCAGAATTTCTGAACCAAACTACTTTCTTCTTCCTATATATATATATTCTATTGCACTTTAGGTGTTAGTTTTTCAAGTCTTCCTCTTTATTGACGACTGTTCTCTTGTTGGACTAATTTCCATAAAGACTAACTAGCATTTCTCTTCAGTTTAGGATGTTCATATTTTATACACTGGATCTTCCTGGTTTTTTGAGGTATGGAGCTGTTTTGGGCTGGTTTTTTTTATCTAAACAGTTTTTTCTTGGTTTTTGTAGATGGGTAATGCATGAAGGATGATAGGCGACTTACCAAAGACTTCTGCTCAAAGTTCCCTAAAGGAATCTCAAGTTAGTTGTTGTGCGTTTGACTATGCATAGTCAATGGAAATAGGCAAGAATCTGTTATTTATGTTATGAAGTGGAAAATAGATGAAAAACCAACAAGAAACAAATGAGAAACAAAGACAGAAAGAAGGATGGGGAAAAAAAAAGAAGGAAAAAAGAAAGAACAAAAAAAGGAAAAAAAAGAAAAAAAAAGAAACAAGAAAAAAGAAAAAAGAAAAAAGAAAAATGGAAAAAAAGCACAGAAAAAAGAGAAATATTCCTGTTTAGATATATTCTACTAGAATGTATATTATATGCTCGTTTAGTAATATGTCTTGAGTCTTATGGTTGTAATTGGGAAGCTTACACTTACTATATTATGGCTGGACAGTTTTTGCTATTTTTTGTGTGTCCATTTCTATCCAATGGACAAAGCAGTTTGATGATAGATTGAATCATTGGGATTTTTCTTTCATGAATTGTTTAAACACTCCAGCTATATGGAGCTTTTGGTTTTTACTAGCTGATTTTGGTGGAAGTTGCTGTTCTTCTCCCTAGATGAACCTTATTCCTGTGGTTTCCTTTTGGTGGAGGTTTTGCTGCCTGGACTGCCTCTGCTTTCTGAACTGCATCTGCCTTCTTGTTCAGTCTATTTATGGACTACCCCTGTTTTCTTTTCGTTTCAAGCTTCTGGACTGCTTCTACTTCCTGCAATGCTCCTGCTTTCTTTTCAGTCTTTTTTCTCGACTGCTCTTGCTTATTTTTCTGTTTTATGCAATGAACTGCTACTACTTTCCTTTCCTTCTGTTTCTGGTTTGCTCCTGCTTTTATTGTTTCAAATTTCTGGACTGTTTTTGCTTTCCTTTTCGTCTCATGTTTGGCTGGACTGCCCCTGCTTTGTTTCCTTTCTTGCACTGGCTGGATGACTTTTGCTTACTTATTCCATTTCTTTCTTTCTTTTTCTTTCTTACATTTCCTATTTCTATCTTTTCTGTTTTCTGGAAGGACAATTCTGACCGGTTTGTTTTGCGGTTTTCTAACTGGTTTTTTCTATTTATGCATCAGAGATTGGCTTTCTGCTGCTGTTTTTGTCAGATTAACATATATTTTTAGTCAAAACTTTTAAGCTTCCTTAAGTTATCCCATGCATTGTTGGTCTCCTGAATATTGGATAGGTAACTATTGCAGCTACAAACTGAAGGAGAAAAAAAAAGGGAGAAAGATGAAATGGAAGGAGGAAGGAAAAAAAAACAGGGAAAAACATCAAAAAAGAGACAAAGGAAAAGAAAAGCGAAAAAAAGAAAAATGAGAAACAAGGAGAAAAAAAAAGAAGGAAAAAAAAAAGGAGAAAAGAGATATTAAACCAAAAAAAAAAAAAATCATTCTGTAGGATTTATTCTTTGGTTGGACCATATCTACTCTTTGTCTTAGTTTCTCCAATGTTGGATGGTGTACTTCAGCATTTTGATTTTGTTTCATTACCGCTGCTTGAACTACTTATGTTATCTGCTTTCGTTTAAGTTTTGCTGCCTAGACTGCCTCCGCTTTCTGAACTGCATCTGCCTTCTTGTTCAATCTATTTATGGACTACCCCTTCTTTCTTTTCGTTTCAAGCTTCTGGACTGCCTCTACTTCCTGCAATGCTCCTGCTTTTTTTCTTTTTTTGATCGCTTCCTGCTACTTCTGTTTCATGCAATGGACTGGCTATTACTTTTCTTTCTTTCTGTTTCTGGTCTGCTCTTGCTTTTATTGTTTCAAATTTTTGGACTGTTTCTGCTTTCCTTTTCGTCTCATGGTTGGCTGGACTGCCCCTGTTTTGTTTTCTTTCTTGCTGGCTGGATGACTTTTGCTCTCTTATTTCATTTCACTCACGTTGGCTGGAATATTTCTACCCTCTGATTCCACTTCATTAATGTTAACTGGACTGTTCCATATCTCTATTTTCGTTTTGATCTTGTTGGCTGGCTTGCCTCTGATATCTGGTTTAGTCACTTTCATGCTGGGAGGTCCTATGTTTTGGAAGGACTTTTGGAAATCTGAATTCTACGTGGAAGAATGGACACAGGATCTTGAATCCTTTTTGGGAGACTGGACACATGAAGCTTTTGATTTTCTATTTTGGTCCATTTTAATTTATGTTCCGTAGAATACTCATATGTATACCTAGATTGCATTTTGATGTTTAAGATATAGTGCTCATGCCTAGTCATTTAGTTGAAGTTGGTTAATTACACTATATCTCACAACATCAAATCTTTTAGCAATCTTTTTGATATTATAGTTTTCTTACCCTTGTATAGATTATGATGTATGCTAGCTCGTCCTTGACTAGTTCAAGTTGTAATCAATGGGATAGTGGTCACTTTTAACCATTATTTCATTTTCCTCCTTGGCTATTACATCTAGACCAAGGAGATCTCTTAGCCTTTTTTGGCTAACAATTGTACAAAACCATTTCTCTTCATTCAATGAAAATTCTATCGTTTCAGTGAAAAAAAAAAGAGAAATAAATTCATTGAACATTAAATGACATCTATTTTGCATCCATCCACTTAGTTTGATGAAAACTAATAAATAAAGGGTAAAAATTAATTTTTTTTAAATTAGAGAATTTTGGGGGCAATAGTGTTTGAATTTTAAAAAAAAATCAATTTTTTGAGAAACAAATTCATTGAACAATAAATGACCTCTATTTTACATCACATTCACTTGGTTTGACGAAAAATAATAAATAAAGGTTAAAAATTAAAAATTAGAAATTTTTAAATTTTGACATTTTCGTGGGCTATTGTTTTAGATTTTTCAATAAAAAATCTAAACTTTTAGAAACAAATTCGTTGAACAATAAATAGCCTCTATTTTGCATCTCATCCACATAGTTTGATGAAAGCTAATAAATAAAGGTTAAAAATCGAAAACCTAAAAATTTTCAGAATTTGACATTTCGTGGGCTATGGTTTTCAATTTTTCAATAAAAATCGAATTTTTAATAAACAAATTTTTTAAACATTAAATGGCCTTTATTTTGCTTCATATCCACTTATTTTAATGAGAACTAATAAATAAATGTTAAAGATAGAAAAATTGGAAATCTTTAAATTTTACATTTTCATGCGCTATATAATCTTTAATTTTTCGATAAAAATCAAAACTTTGATAAACAAATTCGTTGAACAATAAGTGGCCTCTATTTTTCATCCCATCTACTTAGTTTGATGAAAACTAATGAATAAAGCTTAAAACTTGAAAAATTATAAAATTATAAAATTTGAAAATTTGACATTTCCATAGGGTCTTCGATTTTTCAATAGAAATCCAAATTTTGAGAAACAAACTCGTTGAGTATTGAATGGCCTCTATTTTGCTTTCCATTCACTTAGTTTGATGAAAAATAATAAATATAGGCTAAAAATTGAAAAATTAGACATTTTCATTGACTATAACTTTCGATTTTTCGATAAAAATTGAAACTTTGATAAACAAATTCGTTGAATAATAAATGGCTTATATTTGCATCCCATTCACTTAGTTTGATGAAAGCTAATAAATAAAGTTCAAAGATTGAAAAATTAGAAATTTTTAAAATTTGACATTTTTGTGGGTTATAGTTTTTGATTTTTTTGATAAAAATTGAAACTTTGACAAATAGATTTGTTGAGCATTAAATGGGATATATTTTACACCCCGTTCACTTAGTTTGATGAAAACTAATAAATAAAGGTTAAAAATTGAAATTTTTAAAAATTTGACATTTCTTTAGGTTATAATTTTTTATTTTTCAATAAAAATGGAAATTTTTCAAAAAATTTATTGAGCATTAAATGGCCTCTATTTTGCTTCCTATCCGTTGAGTTTGATGAATACTGATAAATATAGGCTAAAAATTGAAATTTTAATTTTTTTTGACATTTTCGTGGGCTATAGCCGTTGATTTTTGGATAAAAATAGAAACTTTGAAAAAAAAATTCGATAAACAATAAATGACTTCAATTTTGTATCCCATCCACTTATTTTTATGAAAATTAATAAATAAAGGTTAAAAATAGAAAAATTTTAAAATTTGACATTTTTGTGGGTTATAGCCTTTGATTTTTGGTTAAAAAAAGAAACTTTGAAAACAAATTTGTTGAAAAATAAATAATGCACTTACTAATGATGAAAGATAATAAATAAAGGTCGAAGATTGAAAAATTAGAAAATTTTAAAATTTGACATTTTCGTGAGTTATAGTTTTTTATTTTTGGATAAAAATTGAAACTTTGAAAAGCAAATTCGTTGAACATTAAATGGTTTTTATTTTTCATACCAGTCACTTAGTTTGATGAAAAATAATAAATAAAGGTTAAAAATTGAAAAATAAAAAGATGTAAAAATTTGACATTTCCGTAAACTATAACCTTCGATTTTTCAATAAAAATATAATTTTGAGAAACAAATTTGTTAACCATTAAATGACCTCTATTTGATTTCCCATCCACTTAATTTGATGAAAACTAACAAACATAGGCTAAAAATTAAAAATTTTTGAAAATTGGACATTTTCGTGGATTATAGTTTTGATTTTTTGATAAAAATTGAAATTTTGAGAAACAAATTTGTTGAGCATTAAATGGCCTCTATTTTACATCCCATTCACTTAGTTTGATGAAAACAAATAAATAAAGCTCAAAAATTAAAAAATTAAAAATTTTAAAAAATTGACATTTCCGTAGACTATAACCTTTGATTTTTCGATAAAAATAGAAACTTTGACGAACAAATTCATTGGATAATAAATAACCTCTATTTTGCATCACATCCACTTAATTTGATGAAAGCTAATAAATAAAGGTCAAAGATTGAAAAATTAGAATTTTTTAAAATTTGATATTTTCGTGGGTTATACCTTTGGATTTTTTTGATAAAAATCGAAACTATTAGAAACAAATTTGTTGAACAATAAATGACCTCTATTTTGCATCCCATTTACTTAGTTTGATGAAAGCTAATAAATAAAGCTGAAAATTAAAAAAAATGAAAATTTGACATTTCTATCAGCTATAGTGTTCAATTTTTCAATGAAAATCTAAATTTTGAGAAATAAATTCGTCGAGCATTAAATGGCATCTATTTTGCTTCCCATCCATATAGTTTGATGAAAACTAATAAATATAGGCTAAAAATTTAAAAACTAGAAAATTTGACATTTTTGTAGGCCATAGCCTTTAATTTTTTTATTAAAAATTGAAACTTTGAAAAACAATTTCGTTGAAAAATAAATGGCCTCTATTTTGCACCACATTCACATAGTTTGATAAAAGCTAATAAATAAAGGTCAAAGATTGATAAATTAGAAATTTTTAAAATTTGACATTTTCGTGTCTTGTAACTTTCGATTTTAGCTAAAAATTGAAACTATGAGAAACAAATTCATTGACCCATAAATTGCCTATATTTTGCATACCATTCACTTAGTTTGATGAAAACTAATAAATAAAGGTTAAAAGCTGAAAAATTAGAAATTTTGACATTTCCGTAGATTATAACCTTCAATTTGTTGATAAGATCAAAACTTTGAAAAACAAATATGTTGAATAATAAATCAACTCTATTTTGCGATCCACTTAGTAAGATGAAAACTGATAAATAAAGGTTAAAAATTGAAAAATTAGAAATTTTTAAAAGTTGACATTTCCGTAGGCTTTATAGCCTTCAATTTTTTGACAAAATTGAAACTTTAAGAAACAAATTTGTTGAATAATAAATCACCTCTATTTTTCATCCCATCTACTTAGTTTGATGAAACCTAATAAATAAAGTTCCAAAATTGAAAATTTAATTTTTATAAAAATTTGACATTTTCGTGGGCTATAATTTTTTATTTTTTTGATGAAAATCAAAACTTTGAGAAACAAATTTGTTGAGCATTAAATGGCCTCTATTTTGCATCCCATTCACTTAGTTTGACGAAAACAAAAAAATAAAGGTCCAAAATTGAAATTTTAATTTTTTTAAAAATTTGACATTTTCGCGAGTTATAGTCTTCGATAAAAATCGAAACTTTGATAAACAAATGAACATTAAATGGATTCTATTTTGCATCCGATTCACTTAATTTGATGCAAACTAATAAATAATGGTTAAAATTTGAGAAATTAGAAATTTTGAAAATTTAACATTTTTGTGGGTTATAGACTTCAATTTTTTGATAAAAGTCAAAATTTTGATAAACAAATTCGTTGAACAATAAATGGCCACTATTTTGCATCCCATTCATTTAGTTTGATATTTCCATAGGCTATAGTCTTCAATTTTTCAAGAAAAATCCAAAATTTGAGAAACAAATTCATTAAGCATTAAATGACCTCTATTTTGCTTCCAATCCACATAGTTTGATGAAAGCAAATAAATAAAGGTCAAAGACATTTAATGGCTTCTATTTTGCATCTCATTCATTTAGTTTGATGAAAACTAATAAATATAGCCTAAAATTGGAAAACTAGAAATTTTGAAATTTTCATGGGCTATGGTTTTCAATTTTTTTGATAAACATCAAAATTTTTAGACACAATTTTGTTGAACAATAAATGACATCAATTTTGTTGAAAAATAAATGACATCAATTTTGCTTCCCATTCACTAAGTTTGATAAAAACTAATAAATATAGGATAAAATTGGAAAATAAGAAATTTCAACATTTTCGTTGGCTATCGCGTTCAATTTTTCCATAAAAATGGAAACTTTTATAAACAAATTTGTTGAATAATAAATGACCTCTATTTTGTTTCCCATTCACATGTTTGATGAAAAATAATAAATAAAGCTTAAGAATAGAAAATTTAGAAAATTAAAAAATTTAACATTTCTGTCGGCTACAGTCATCGATTTTGGAATAAAAATTGAAATTTTGAAAAACAAATTCATTGAGCATTAATTAACCTCCATTTTACTTCCTATCCACTTTGTTTGATGAAAAATAATAAATATAGTCTAAAAATTGAAAAATTATAAAATTTACAAATTTGATATTTTCGTGGGTTATAACTTTCAATTGTTTGAAAAAAAATTTGTTGGACAATAAATAGTCTCTATTTTGCATCCCATCCACTTAGTTTGATGCAACCTAATGAATAAGGGTCCAAAATTTAAAATTTAACATTTTTGTGGGCTATAGTCTTCGATTGGTTAAAATTGGAATTTTGAGAAACAAATTCTTTAGGTATTAAATGGCCTCTATTTTGCATCACATTCATTTAGTTTGATGAAAACTAATAAATAAAGCTTAAAATTTGAAAATTTTGAAAATTTGAGAATTTGACTTTTCCGTAGCTGTAGTTTTCGATTTTTCAATAAAATCTAAGTTTTGAAAGACAAATTTGTTGACATTAAATGACTCCTATTTTGCTTCTCATCCACTTAGTTTGATAAAAACTAATAAATATAGGTTTCAAATTGAAAAATTATAAAATTTGACATTTTCATGCATCATAATCTTCGATTTTTCAATAAAAATTGAAACTATGAAAAACAAAATTTTGAACAGTAAATATCCTCTATTTTGTATCCTATCCACATAGTTTGATAAAAACTAATCAATAAAGGTTGAAAAGTGAGAAATTAGAAAATTTTAAAATTTGACATTTTCGCAGGCAATAATCTTCGATTTTTGGATAAAAATTGAAACTTTAATAAACAAATTTGTTGAACATTAAATGGCCACTGTTTTGTTTCCCATCCACTTTGTTTGATGAAGACTAATAAATATAGGCTAAAAATCAAAAAATTAGAATTTTTGAAATTTTTGACATTTTCTTGTGCTATGCTTTCAATTTTTCGATATAAATTGAAACTTTAAAAAGCAAATTCATTGAACAATGAATGACCTCTATTTTGATTCCCATTCACCTTAGTTTGATGAAAAATAAGAAATATAGACTAAAATTGAAAAGCTAGAAAACTTGAAATTTTGACATTTCGTTGGCTATAGCCTTCAATTTTTCGATAAAAATTGAAATTTTGAAAAACAAATTAGTTCATCATAAATTGCCTCTATTTTGCATCCCATCCACTTAGTTTGATGAAACCTAATAAATAAAGGGCCAAAATTGAAATTTTTGAAAGTTTTAAAATTTGACATTTTCGCGGGCTATAAACTTCGATTTTCCTATAAAAAATGAAATTTTGATAAACATTAAATGGTGACTATTTTGTTTCCCATCCACTTAGTTAGATGAAAACTAATAAATATGGGCTAAAAATTTAAAATTTTGAAAATTTGACATTTTCGTGTAACATTTGATTTTTTGATAAAAAATCAAAACCTCGAAAAGCAAAGTTGTCAACCAATAAATGTCTCTATTTTGCATCCCATCTACTTAGTTTGATGAAACTTAATAAATAAAGTTCCAAAAATGAAAAATTAGAAATTTTTTTAATTTGACAATTTCGAGAGTTGTAATCTTTGATTTTTCAGTAAAAGTCATAACTTTGAGAAACAAATTCATTGATCTTTAAATACCCTCTATTTTGCATCGCATTCACTTAGTTTGATGAAAATGATTAAATATAACTTTAAAATCTCAAATTTTCAAAATTTGAGATTTCTGTGGACCATATAGCCTTCAATTTTTCAATAAAAATCTAAATTTTGATAAACAAATTTGTTGAGCATTAAATGGCCTCTAATTTGCTTCCCATCCACTTAGTTTGATGAAACTAATAAATATAAGTTTAAAATTGAAAATTTAGAAAATTAGAAAATTTGACATTTTCATGCTCTATAGCTTTCGATTTTTTTTGATGAAAATCGAAACTTTGAAAAATAAGTTCCTTGAACAATAAATGCCTTCTATTTTACATCCTATCCAATTAGGTTGATGAAAACTAGTAAATAAAGGTTGAAATTTGAATATTTATAAAATTATAAAATTGGATATTTTCATGAGCTCTTTCAATTTTTAGATAAAAATCAAAATTTTGATAAACAAATTCATTGACCATTAAATGGTCTCTATTTTGTTTCCCATCCACTTAGTTTGATGAAAACTAGTAAATATAGCCTAATAATTGAAAAATGAGAAATTTTGAAAATTTGGCATTTTCGTGAGTTATAATCTTCGATTTTTCCACAAAAATTGACACTTTGAGAAACAAATCTGATAAACAATAAATGGTCTCTATTTTGCTTCTATTCACTTACTTTGATGAAATCTAATAAATATAGGCTGAAATTGAAAATTTTGAAAATTTGATATTTCCCTAGGTTATAGCCTTTGATTTTTCGATAAATATTGAAATTTTGATAAATAAATTCGTTGAACAATAAATGACTTCTATTTTTCTTTCCATTCACTTAGTTTGATGAAAACTAATAAATAAAGCTTCAAATTTGAATAATTAGAAATTTTGAAAATTTGACGTTACTATAGGCTATAGACTTTGATTTTTCGATAAAATTTGAAACTTTGAGCAACAAATTTGTTGAACATTAAATGGCCTTTATTTTGGATCTCATTCATATAGTTTCATGAGACCTAATCGCTAAAGGTGAAAAATAAAAAAAAATTAAAATTTTGATAAATTGGCATTTTCATGGGCCATAGTTTCCGATTTTTAGAGAAAAATCAAAACTTTGACAAACAAATTTGTTAAACTATAAATGGCCTCTCTTTTACTTCCTATTCTCTTTGTTTGATTAAAACTAATAAATAAAACTTAAAAATTGAACAATTAGAGAATTTGAAAATTTGACATTTCCATAAGTTATAGTCTTTGATATTTCAATAAAAATCAAAATTTCCAAAAAAAAATTCGTTGAACATTTAATGGCCTCTATTTTGCTTGTCCTCTGCTTAGTTTAACGAAAAATAATAAACAAATGCTAAAACTTGAAAAATTAGAAAATTCAAAAATTTGACATTTTCATAGACTAAAGCCTTTGATTTTTTGATAAAAATCCAAACATTGAAAAACAAATTTATTGAACAATAGATGCCCTCTATTTTGTATCCCATTCACTTACTTTAGTGAAAATAAATAAATAAAGGTCAAAAATTGAAAATTTTGACATTTTTGTGAGTTATAACCTTTGATTTTTCGATAAAACTCGAAATTTGGAGAAACAATTCGTTGAATAATAAATTACCTCTATTATGCATCCCATCCACTTAGTATGATAAAAATTAATAAATAAAGGTTGAGAATTGAAAAATTAGAAAATTTTAAATTTGACTTTTTGGGAGATATAATTTTTTATTTTTCGATAAAAATCAAACTTTGGGAAATAAATTTTTTTAGCATTAAATGGTCTCTATTTTGCTTCCCATCCACTTAGTTTGATGAAAAATAGTAAATGTGGCTTAAAAATTGAAAAATTAGAAAATCTGACATTTCCATAGGTTACAGTCTTCGATTTTTCAAAAAAAATAAAATTGAAACTCTGAAAAACAAATTCGTTGAACAATAAATGGCATCTATTTTGCTTCCCATTCACTTAGTTTGATGAAAACTAATAAATTAAGCTTAAAATTTGATAAATTAGAAGATTTGAAGATTTGACATTTCCGGAAACTATAGACTTTGAATTTTCATTAAAATTTGAAATTTTGAGCAACAAATTCGTTGAGCATTAAGTGGCCTCTATTTTGGATCCCACCTTTATAGTTTCATGAGATAAAATTAAAATTTTGATAAATTGACATTTTCATGGGTTATAGTTTTCAATTTTTTGATAAAAATTAAAATTTTGAAAAACAAATTTGTTGAACAATAAATGGCCTCTATTTTGCTTCCCATTCACTTAGTTTGATGAAAACTAATAAATAAATATTAAAAATTAAAAAAGAAAAAAGAAAAAATTTACATTTTCGTAAGCTATTGTCTTCATTTTTTCAATAAAAATAAAAAATTTTGATAAACAAATTCGTTGAGCATTAAATGGTCTCTATTTTGCTTCCTATTCACTTAGTTTGATGAAAAATAAAAAATAAAGGCTAAAACTTGACATTTTCATGGGTAATAGCCTTTGATTTTTCAATAAAAATCAAATTTTTGAAAAATAAACTCTTTCAGCATTAAATAGCCTCTATTTTGCTTCCTATGAACTTAGTTTGATGAAAACTAATAAACATAGCTTAAAATTTGAAAAATTAGAAATTTTGACATTTCCGTATGCTATAATTTTTGATTTTTCAATAAAAATCGAAACTTTGAAAAACAAATTCATTAAACCATAAATGACCTCTATTTTGCTTCCTATTCACTTAGTTTGATGAAAACTAATAAATTAAGCATAAAAATTGAAAAATTAGAAAATTTGACATTTCAGTAGGCTATAGTTTTCTATTTTTCGATAAAAATCAAAACTTTGAATAACAAATTCATTGAACATTAAATGGCCTCTATTTTGGATCCCATTCACTTAATTTGATGAAAACTAATAAATATAGGCAAAATATTGAAAAATTAAAAAATTTGACAATTTTCGTGGTAGCCTTTGATTTTTCGATAGAAATTGAAACTTTGAAAAACAAATTTGTTGGACTAATGGTCTCTATTTTGCATGTCATCCACTTAATTAGATGGCAACTAATGAATAAAGGTCAAAATTTGAAAAATTACAAAATTTGTCAATTTGTCAATTTGGCAGACTATAATGCTCAATTTTTTGATGAAAATTGAAACTTTAAAAAACGAATTCGTTGAGCATTAAATAGCTTCTATTTTGCATCCCATTGCAGTTAATTTGATGAAAACAAACAAATAACTTTTAAAAATTGAAAAATTAGAAATTTTGATATTTTCGTAGGTTATAGTGTTTGATTTTTCAATAAAAATCTAAATTTTCATAAACAAATTCGTTAAAAATTAAATGGCCTCTATTTTACTTCGCATCCACTTAGTTTGATGAAATATAATAAATATAGGGTAAAATTTGAAAATTTAACATTTTCATTTGCTATAACTTTCAATTTTTTTTATAAAAATCAAAATTTTGATAAACAAATTTGGTGAGCAATAAATGTCCTCTATTTTGCATCCCATCAACTCGGTTTGATGAAAGCTAGGTCAAAGATTGAAAAATGTCAAATTTTAAAAATTTGACATTTTCGTGGGTAACCTTTTATTTTTAGATAAAAGCCAAAACTATGAGAAGCAAATTTGTTGAATAATAAATTGTCCCTATTTTCACTTCATTTGATGAAAACTAATGAATAATGGTTAAGAATTGAAAATTTTGACAATTTGACAATTTCTTTAGGTATAGCTTTCGATTTTTCGATAAAAATCAAAATTTTGAAAAACAAATTCGTTGATCAATAAGTGGCCTCTATTTTGCTTCCCATTCACTTAGTTTGATAAAAACTAATAAATGAAGCTTAAAAATTGAAAATTGTGAAAATTTGAAATTTTGACATTTCCTTAGGAGTCTTTGATTTTTCAATAAAATTGAAACTTTGAACAACAAATTCGTTAAACATTAAATGGCCTCTTTTTTTATTCACATCTATATTGTTTCATGAGAACTAATTAGTAAAAGTGAAAAATATATAAAGTTAAAATTTTTATAAATTTGAGAAACAAATTCGTTAAACATTAAATGGCCTCTATTTTGTATCCCATCTACTTAGCTTGATGAAAACTAAAAAATAAAGGTTAAAGATTTAAAAATTAGAAATTTTGACATTTTCGTAAGTTATAGTATTCGATTTTTTGATAAAAATCAAAATTTGATAAACAAATTTGTTAAACATTAAATGACCTCTATTTTGCATCTCATCCATTTAGTTCAATGAACTAATAAATAAAGGTTAAAAATTTTAAAATTTAAAATTTAAAATTTGATGAGTTATTGTTTTCAATTTTTTTTGATAAAAATCGAAATTTTATAAAATAAATTCAGTGAACAATAAATAGCCTCTATTTGGCATACGATCCACTTAGTTTGATGAAAAATAATTACTAAAGGTGAAAAATAAAGAAAAATTTTAAAATTTGACATTTTTGTGACTATAGTCTTCAATTTTTTTTTGATAAAAATCAAAATTTTGATAAACAAATTCATTAAACATTAAACGATTTTTATTTTACATCCCATCCACTTAATTTAATAAAAAATAATAAATAAAGCTTAAAATTTGACATTTTTATGGACTATAATTTTTAATTTTTTGATAAAAATCAAAATTTTAATAAACAAATTCATTAAACATTAAAATGACTTTTATTTTGCATCCCAGCACTTAGTTTGACGAAACAACCTTTCATCATCTATTTCTGAACGGAATTTGTATTTCATGCAAAGCCAGGTTCAAACAGTTTCACGCAGTCCCCCAATGCCGATATACAGATTTTTTGGCTGCTTCAAAACTGACCAACTCACACTGAGAAAGACATTCACAATTATTGCATAATGCTAGGTATCGAAGCTCTTCATTTGCCCATAAAAACTAAGAAGCAATGTCAAGTTCCTCGAGCCACACCAAACCACACCACACCACACCACACAGAGTCGCTGAGTTAACAAATGAACAAGATTGTGGAACTTGGGAACGCACCGGAAACTCTGGATATAATGCCATTAAGTATTTTCACTTCTAAAGCTTCTCTTTCGAAAGCACAAGAAACAAATCTACAATTCCAGCCAAAAAAACACATTATACTCCATAGAGCCAGGTCTGAAACCAATCACGAAATTCAATTTCCCCAATGACTATTTAGCACTTGCTAGGCTCTCTAACCCTCTACAAGAAACTTGAATCAACCTAAAGATTACATTATGAGCAAAGAAAACTCCTCTTCAGCTTAGAAATACAAGTGAAGCACTCTAGTCCCCTTGCTATATCCAACAGAGATGTCCCTGAACCATAGTCGTCACACATTCAAGTAACCTGAAAACAGACAAATGACAATAAGTAGAGAGAACTAAAAAAACGAACTTTATTACAACAAAGAATGACATGTTAGAATCCAACCTGAGACTTCTAATATTATTCAGACAAGCCTCTGGATAGTCATCAACTAATGTCCGGATACATTGTTATTCTGCTCCGCAGGTTGATTATTCTCTCTGGGCACAACTAAAACATCCCCATTACTCACATTCTCCCCCGCTACACCCTGATTCTCTAAATGATCTACACTCACCCCTGCTCCGCCATGACAATCAATGACTGCTGTTCCGCCATTCATACCCACATTTGTTTCAACTCTCCCATTCTCTTCAACATCCATTGGAACAACATCATTCAGACGCTGCCCTAAACCCACATTAGATTGTCCCCCAACTTTCTCTCCTTCTCTCAACTCCACCGCATTCAATGCGGCCAGAACATCGCTGGAACCATCTCCTCTCGCTGCATTACCGACCCCACTGTCTTCCCTCGCCACTCCCAACCTCATTGCAGCAGGATTTACATTTCCAACAGTACTATTACTTCTGCCAGAATTACGAACCAATACTCCAGCGCCACCACCAACGCCGCTGCCTCCACTGACGGGTCCCAATCTCTCCTTTTTTTTCAACTTATCCTTCGCAACCAAATACGCCACGTGCTCCAACGCCGCAATAGCTCGTTTCCTCGTAAATGCTGCATCTTTTGCCCTCCGCTCCGCCTCTGCCCTAGCTGCCACCGCGGCCTTGCTCATCGAAACCGCGGAAATCTTCGCGGCCGCCAACAAAATCTTGGCATTTTTCTTATCAATAACCCTATATTCCCCGCTAGCTCCATCCTTCATGCCATTGGAAGCCTCCGGATTTTCACTCACTAAATCCTTTACTTTCTTAGGCGCGAAAACTGGGGAATTAGGGTTGGCGCACATGGGGCAAACGTAAGGGTTGGTATGGTTGGACCCCACACACTCAGAGTGTGAGGCTGAGTAACATTTGGAGCAGGTAACGGCGGCTTTTGGGGTGGAGGGAGGCGAGGAGGGGGAGTTGTAAACGGCGAAGCAACCAGGGCAGAAAGACTGAGGGTGAAGACGGAGGACGCAGGTAGTGCAGAGGCGACGAAACGTCCCTCGGTGGCGGACGTGGTGGAGAAGGCGAAGCTCCTCCACGCCGCAATTGCCGCAAGTGGTTTGGGCGGGGGTGGTGGTGGAGGAGGCGGAGGACAAAGAAGACGAAGATGCAGATTCCGATTTAATTAACATGATTAATTAAAACAACATTTGAAGAATTAGAAACCCTAAAAACCTTCGAATTTGAGAGTGGCAGAGGGATTCTCTCTCTGCGTAAATTTTGGGTCAGGAAATTGGAGGCAAGGGAGATTAAAAGACAGAGAGAGAAAGGGCACGTTAGGGTTTCGGAGAGGACGACGAAGGAAGACGAGGAGGGGCGAAGGACGAGAGGGAAATGTTGACTTTTCGAGTACACACTCGTCAACGCCGTCCGAATCAATACGACGTCGTCGTTGCTCGCTGCGAATTCTTTCGGGCCCAAAATTAACGGGCTAAATGATGTGGGCTGAGCATGAATTTAATAAATAAACCCTTTGTGTGTTTGGGTCCTGTAACAATTGGACATTGTCTTGAAATTAATTTCAGAAATTCTTTTCCTCTTTCATTCCCAATGGGACAATATTATACTAAATTAAATTATAGAAAAAGATCTACATAATTTAATTTTTTTAAAAAAAAAAATCACATGGAAAATGAATTGAATTCCACCTTAATGTAAAATCTTGCAAGAAACCAACTAGACGGATTAGGATTAGAACTTTACCTTTGTCAGTAAAATCTCAAATTTATGAGGAAACTCAAGCTCAAATCGTGAAATAAACTTTGGGATTATCCTAAGAGGTTGAAACGTAAATTGTAGAAGCTACTAAAACCATAATGTAGTATCAACCTAGTACTCAGATGGTCGTATTATGACGAAGCCACTGCACAAACGCATGTCAAATTTGAGGTAAGTCATTAATCCATAGGAATTCCAAAAAAAAAAATTAATAATAATAATTTATCAAAAATAAGGGGGAAAAAAATGCCAAAAATTATGCTCGGATGATGTTGAGATACAAGAAAGGTAAGGATAAGATGAGGAGGACAGCCAGGGAAGAGGCAGTGCAGGGAAAGGCATTCACATCAATAATATTATGGCACTACAGTACTACTAGTGAAGAAAAGGGATGTTGAAGTTTGCCATTTCATGCTCTGCCTCGTCCCCGTCTGTCCTCACCAATCTTTCTTTTACCTCAAAATAGACGACTCTAAGGCTGAAGGCTGTGCTTGTGCCTCGTCTCTTGCTTCAACCTTTCCTCGTGGCGGGCTTATGAAGGAGGCTGAAAGGGAGGAACAAGAAAAGTAAAAGCCAAAGTTGCAGTACAAACGGAGGGGACTAGTGCTAGTACAAATGGAGGTGCTGATACTGACGTACTTCTTTCAAGCTCTAAGAATGTACTACCAACAACGTTGAAGTTTCATGGCATACAACGATTGTACTATACGCTAAAAGAACAGCTCAAAAGTTGTTCCAATGAAGTTGGTCGCCCATAAAACAATCTCCAACTTTATAAACCCCAAGGGCAAAGACGTCCCCATCGGCTTCTAACTCTTTCTTGGTTAGAAGTACAAGCAGTACAAGCAGTACCTCACTACTTTTTCATGCCGAATAGGCGAATACACAAAATCTAGTACAGTTTTCCAATCTAACGTACTACCCTTCACAATCCTTCAGTACATGCCATGCCAATAAGCCATGGCATCCCAAGTCAGATCTTAAGGCACAAGTATCACGAACTGCATCCTCTGCTGTCCATTACAGCCTTTTGACGTATTACAAAATACAGAATGTTTTGGAGCCTAAATGAAGCGTGTAACAGAGGCAACAAATCCAGAAATCAAAACCACTGTGGCTAAACAAGTAAAGCAATTCCAATTTTTTATTCCTTCCAGGAAACCAGCCAGGCTCTTATTGCATAGGAGTTGAAACACAAAAAATAATTTGCCCAATAACACCTGGTGGTATGCAATTGCCCACCAACTGAAATGTTTGTACATAATATTTAGTCATGAATTTCAATTGGTAACTTTCACGTCCTTATTGTTACTCTAGGTCCAAAATATACCATGTGTAAAAGGCAGCTTGGTGCATAAATACTCCTGCATGTGCAAAGTTCCAAAAAAACACCTTTATCTTATATTTCTACGAGAGACTGTTTCTGCAACTCAAACTTGAGATTATGTGACAGCAGCTCTTACCACTTGTGCCAAGGCTCCTCTTCAAATTATACGATGTGTAAAAGGTAGATCAGAAGCACTGAGTTGCGAAGTCAGAACCACAAAGGGGTAATTCGTGAATCCCCAAATAAATAAAACAATCAAAGAAACAAATGCGAGGGACTTGATATTTACATTCAAAAGTCAGGTTACGTCGGGCGAGAAAGCTATAGCATGATCCTTAAAACATCTAATCTAAATTATTAAGGCTAACTAGATCTAACATTAGAAAGACATTTAAAAGGAAACAAAAAATCTTCTGGAAAGAACCATTAGGATTACGGTCTGTTTTCTTAATGCAACAGCTCCATTGGTCCAAGAAGTCTGGCAACAGAAAGCAAACAGATTGAAATCCTCAGTAAGTATTAGCATCTGTTTGTCATACTAAACTGTTTAAAGCAATGAAAACCAACGCAGTCCATTATGCCATGTGGTTGGGGAAAAATCCCATAACTATGGACAAACAACAATTTATAATCACAAGCATAAAAAAGTTGAAAGACAACAAATTGGAAAACATTTCTTAGCCAGAATGCTCAATGCATATGATTTCAGTCAATTAAGCTGTGGGGTGTTTGAAGTTTCTAAGAATTCATTGCTGTGTCAGGCACTGGTTTGTTCTACCTGTACGTGCACCTTGAATTTGAGATTTTCACAAGTCCAAAAGCATCCATTCATCAAAACCTATATTTTGGGATCGAAATCAACAATAACATCTAAAGTTACTCTTTGCTGGATATCATTCCTTGCCACTAAATTGAGTAAATTCCAAATGTTGATCCCTTCTAGGTTTAGTTTGACCAGAAACATTTCCCTATGACTTATCCATATAGAAACAGAAGAACCCAGTATCCTTCACAAATCATGATCATAGATCTGAACTTGAACCACCCTGGAATTATCCAAAATCCCACATGAATAAGTTGTTGGTTCAAAATATTTTGAGAGAGAACACCAGTAACCAGGAAATAAATCAATAAAATCCAAAATCTGCGGGCCAAGGAGGGAAAATATTAACGCATGATGTGGGTGAGATAGCAATAACCATGTCATCAAGTCAAAATTTTGTGTTTGACCTGTCATTGAGTTTTTTACCAGCAAGTTAACATCCAATCAAGCCAATCAATATGCCAAATGTCCGCATTACTCGTTACCAGAACAAGAATTTAACTAAGATGGCAGAATCATTACAAATGCCACTCTGAATGTGCATGAGCTGCGTCCATGTGCAATACTCAATAGGCAACACTGGATATAAATAAGGTCCAACATATTTGTTTTTCTATGCTTTTGACACATGCAATAGTCCAAGTTATTCATTAATTAATTCATTCTTTCCCATTCAACTGTCCAATATATTGACAACCTGACTTGGTTTCTCAATGTCAACTGACATATAGTAAACAAGGACGAAATGTAAACCACAGATTACGATATGCACTTACGTGGTCTAGAACTCCAATGCAAACTCTTTGCAAGTTGACTTATTATGCCCAGTACCCTTGCATCTACTGCATTGGAGCTGACGTTTCATTGACTCCTGAGAGGCAGTCTTCTTCGTTGTAGGTCTGCCAGGAGGACGACGAGTTGGAGGGGGCGTTACAGTTACAGAACCTTGAGGGATATCCCTTTTTCCGGGCCTTTCTACACTTGGAACAGGTTGTATAGACTCTGAATAGGTTTTTACATAACTATCAATAGTGAACCATCCAGCACAATAAGCATATGGGTCCCGGCCCACACAACTAATGACGGCCAGGGCATGGCAGCAAGGCAATCCAGAGAGCTGCCATCCTCTACAACTACAATTCCATTGATCAACATCAACAATTTCAATGGAGTCTCCACGCACCTCAAATGTGGTCCCAGATGATAATAATACTTGAAGTTGGCGAACCTTCAGGCTTTCCTTCTCAAATTTTTCCTCCATAGAGGGAGTCAGCCTAGTCTGCCATTTCTCAGCCTCAGACCGCCGAGTATAAATTAATTCCATTATTTTCCCTCTGATTGTATCAACCATCTGGGTTATTGGTAACTCATTAGCATCAGACACCCAACTGTAAAATAGCTCTCCAAAGTTCGAAGTCATTAGGTTATACCTGGCTCCAGGGAAATATGCATTAGCCCAGTGTTCAGGCTCACTTTTCATGAGCCAGTTGTAAGCCTCGGGTGAGATACTTTTGATACTCTCAACACTCCTTTGGAAGCCTTCAGGCCTATTAGCATAAGCAGTCGCAAACAAATCCTCAACCATAAGACGTTTAACTTCATGAGAAAACTGCCCTGTCAAATCTCTAACAAGTTGCTCAGAGAGATAACGCAAGCAATAAGCATGGTAGGCCTCACCATTAGGAAAAACTTCAGCAATTGATTCTTTCAATCCCTTCTCTCTATCAGCAACAAATGTTATACTGTGACTCGTTGATAATGCATTCTCAGCAACCGCCTCTCCATCAACTATGGAAGTGTTATCATGAAATCTTGAAAGTGCAGTTTTAAGTTGCAGCAAAAACCAACGCCAGTTATCATCAGATTCTGAATCCACGACAGCAAAAGCAACAGGGAAAACATCATCATTGCCATCAGCAGCTGTTGCTGCCAAAAGTGTACCTTGGTACTTTGAGCGCAAAAGTAAGCTATCAAGGAAAAGCAGAGGACGGCATCCATGTTCAAAGCCATATAATGATGCATGGAATGCAATGAAAAGGCGATGGAAACTCGAATTTTCTTTGGTGGTAAAAGTAGCAAGACTACCAGGATTTGTCTCCATTATCTTTTCACAGAAATACGGTAACTGTCTATATGCCTCTTTATACGAACCCTGAATTTGTTCCTTTGCTATCTCTTTCCCACGCCAGGCCTGAAAGTAATTTAACTGAATTCCATATTCCTGTTTGATGTCATTCACAATGTCCTTAGGCTTATAAGTCGGAAAACCCTCAACTTCTCCTTTATGATACTAGCAACCCAACTTCGTTGCCTGGTAACCAGTAGTTAGGCCAGCCCTTTCACATGTATGTGTCGGATTCATTTTCTTAATACAAATTAATTGGGTTGTCGACAACCTTGATGCATGAATCCTCCATGGACACCCCTCTTCTTTGCACTTAACCGTCACGCGATGACTGTCATTCTTCTTGTACTTATAAGCAAACTGATGAGCAATAGCATATTTTCTCAAAGCCTCACGAAATTCATGCACACTGTTAAACCTTTGGCCCACTCCAGTAATATTATTTTGCCACACATCTGTGGCCTTAGGTAGCTTTTGCCCATAGGAGTCAACAATATTAATTGGTGCAGCAATATCAACTGGTATATCAATATCAACGTCACCATTGTTAGTATCACCTACAATATCAAAATTGGTATCTAGCAAGAGACCAGCCTGGTTCGAATCATCTGCAACATCTTCCATGACATCTGGAGGGGCAGTATCAATTGGAACTCCTGCTTCCGACAATGTTGTCCTGCTTGACCTGCAAGCCAAGGTGTCCCCAAAAGTTACATCTTTAAAAGGCAGAAAGTTCGACATTGATAGACAGCAAAAGAACTTAGTTACCTACTGCCAGGCATGTGAGAAGTATCAGGCACAACCACCTCATTCATTATAAAAATCTCAGTAGTGTCAGAGTCGGTGTGAAACTTAATCATCCGTTTGAGGTCTTTGTCATTGGAGACTGTGATAAGGGTCTTTTTGTTGCTTGGGAGAAAATACTTTATAGACATGGTACCAAGGTTGCAATTAAACATTTCTGCTACCTCCATCTTAAAATCCTTGTACTTCATTTTGTCATCTATTTCCATGGCATGAGCATCTCCACCCTTGTAAGAAAGAAATCCATCCTTATCTGCCTCAAATTCACCTCCTGACTGACAAATAGCAATAACTTTTTTCCCAGCCATGACCTAAATCACATTTCAAGCTATGATACCGACTAAGGCAGCCAAAACCCTAAAAAAATATAACCCACCGTTTACATCAAAATGCTAGAACTTGTTCACACTCATCCAAATTATGAATACTCAATGCCTCAAGAAAATAAGTACTGCTTATAAGCCCACTAAGGATGTTTATGAATCAATTAAAGAGCACACATACCAGAGGTGCATGCACGTATAAAAACAAAACAAAGGCAAAATTATTGAAAAACCCACCTCCCAATGTCACCATCAGTACCCAGACAATCTCAAGTTATGAACTTTTTACCATCACTCAAGTATGACGAACAAATTTCAAATCCCAAACTGCAAACAACCCTTTCAACGCCAATACCCCAACAAGCAAACAATTTACTAAAACACGTTGGCAGATTTAAAATTCACTAAAAAAGGGGAAAAACAAAAGAACACAACTAAACAGACATCACAAGCAAACAAAGTAAAACCCACAGAGCCTAAACAGATTTCTAGCGGGAATCCCACAATCATAGCACACGAAAATCAAGTCTTGATTACCAATCAGATTAAACATAGAAAACCCTAAAAACCTTAAAAGGAAAAGTGAAAGACAAGCCTATAAAAATCAAACCTTTTGAAGTCTGGGATGAGAAAGCGGTGGCGGGATGTGCCAAAAACGGCCTCAATTTGTGGTAAGATTTGGAGGGTAAGAAAAAACAGGGGAATATAAAGGGGGAAAAAATCCCCCCCCAAAAAAAAACAAAGTCTGCTCAATCTACACCAAATGGGAGAGGAGCGATATATACGGTTCCATATACATGTAAAATTTCGTGAGAAAATTATTGCGAAAGAATTTGATGAGATTTACGGAAAAAAAAAAAAAAAGAAACGTTGATACGTAGGGAGGAAATCTTTTTTTTGGTATTCTGCTAATTGTAGAAATAGGACGATGAAACAGATACGTGCGTGTCTGTTTGGCACCGTCCAATCAGATACTGCCTCTTTTTATACACTCATTCATCATCATCGTATTGTATGTATTACGTGTCGCGCTCATGGCTTTTTATGTCTTTTGAGGGTTTTTTTCTCACGTGAACAATAATTTGTAAGGATAATATCATTTTTCACCCTCATAGTTTAATGATATATCAAATTGAATCATGTAATTTGAATAAATATCAATCAATCCCTTATAGTGAAAAAAATATCAAACACTCTCTTTGACTGATAGCCAACGTAAATAAATTAGAAAAAAGACGAAAAAAACCCTCTAGTATAAAGATATAGTTTAAAATTCTAAAATAAAATTTTAAAAATACAAAAAAATAAATTTAAAAACAAAAAATTAATAAAATTATTTACACTATATAATAATTTTTTTAAAACTAAAAAATAAAATTTAAAGATGAAAATTTAATAAAAATTAGAGACAAAAATGACAAAAAATTTTGAGGTTAAAAAAATAAAGTATCTATATAATAATTTTTTGTCTTTTTGCATTAAAATTTTTAACAAAATTTTACATAATTTTATTAAATTTTTATCTTTAAATTTTGTCTTTTAAAAAATTAATTAAAAAAATTAAACTATATCAATTTTTTTATCATTTTTGTCTTTAAATTTTATTAAATTTTCATCTTTAAATTTTTTTTTAGTTTAAAATTTTTTATTATATAGTCTAAATAATTTTATTAATTTTTTTTAAAAAAAATTATCCTTTTTATTTTTAAAAATTTATTTTAGAATTTTAAACTATATACTTTTATATCAAAGGGTTTTTTCGTCTTTTTTAACTTATTTACATTGACTATCAAATGAGATGTTTGATTTTTTTTTTCACTACAGAAGGGTTATTGATATTTATTCAAACTACAAAGTTCGATTTGATAGATCACCAAACCACGAGGGTGATAAATGATATTATTCCTAATTTGTATATAAATAATTTTTTTTATTCCTCAAATTTTCGTTAAAAAAAATATATATCACTTATATTTAAGCAAGCAAATAAGAAATTTGTAAATTTGCATATAAACAAGTAAAATCAATGGAAGGGGTTACATGGTTATCACTAAATTTATATTTTTGACACAAATCATACATATTGTATAATTTTATAACTGCACCCAATATCTTCTAGAAAAATGCAAATTATATTTTACATCTATTCTCCGTACTAACTAATATGTATAAATTGTGTTGTAAAATATGATAATGATTGTAAAATAAAAATATATTAAAAATAAAAACATGTTAAAATGTGTATAGTTATCACTAAATTTATATTTTTGACACAAATCTTAGGCTTATAAACGAATCGAACATAAACGAACGAATATCGTTTGTGAACTGTTCGTTTATTTTTAGAACTAATCATGTTCGTTTATGTTTGTTTATTAATATCAAATATATGTTCGAGTTCGTTTATATTCATTTATTAGTATTCGATAAGTGTTAGTGAATAGTTCGTGAACATATTTATTAACATATTAAACGAACATATTTATGAACAACTCGTTAACATGTTTGTGAACAACAAACAAACAATATTATTATATACATATTATTTTATTTTATTATTTTAATATAAACGAGCTTTAAACGAATAATAAATGAGATTTATGTAAACATTAAACGAGCTTGTTCGTGAACACTAAACGAACTTATTCGTAAGCATAAACGAACCAAACACATGTCTATTCGTCTATTGTTCGTGAACATAAATGAATAGCAAAATCTGTTTGTTTATTGTTCATTTAACTTAACAAACGAATATAAACGAACATAACCGAACTTGCAAATAATATCTAATATTTTCTAAAAAAATGCAAATAATATTTCACATTTATTCTTTATATTAACTAATATGTATAAATTGTATTTTAAAATGCGATAATAATTGTAACAAAAAAATTTATATTAAAATGTGTAATTGGTACATCAAATCATACATACAACTCTTAGGCCATTCCACTCCTTGTTATTAAGGAAGGCTTAAGGTGGATTGTCACGTTTTCTAACGTTTTGATAGCTCTTGCATTTGGATTAGTGGTTGCAAAAGTCTCCCTTTCCCTTAAAAGGGAATTTATTTGAGTTCCAGCACTTGATGATACTCCAAAATATTCTTCAAATCTGTCGAAATAAATTACATTTTATGTCAATTTGTCTTTTCATGGCCTTTTGATTTTGAAATATTTAATAACCCCATTTACCTATCTTTTACCTTCTGATGTGGACAATGTATTACCACCATGTAGTTTTAGTCTTAAAAAAAAATTCTTAAACAAATAAATAAAAGGAATAAAAGTAATTTGTAAAATACATGCCCCTCAAAAAGAAAAACAAAAAAAATCACAGTTTTGAGGAGTGATAAGAGCTATTCTAATAACATGCTCTCTCTATTACTCTTTCGGCACAAGAAAATATTTTGAAAAGTCCCTTTCTTGTGTCGAAGACTACTCGTAAGATGAATACTCGCTTAGCATTTCTTGCATTTATCTGTTCTATATAACCGATTATTTCCGTCTAATAGCTAATCCAATTGTTTTCGATTTTGAATCGAAAACAAAACTATTGATACATTTTATAATTTATCCATATAATTTATAAAAAAAAAGAGTACAATATAATTTATGTATAATTTTTTTATTAATTATTAATTACAACACACTTAATTCTCTCACTAAATGTATAATTTTACATTTTTATTTTTACTTTTTAATTGTGAATATGCACAATTATTATTAGTAAATATATTTTAAAATTTCAGTTTAAAAAAGTAGATTTTTTTTTTTTTTTTTGGACAGAGAGAGTAATTGCTTAAACTTTGAAAATTATCTGGAGAATGAACTAACCATCCAGAAATGGTAAAGAAACACCATATAACAAGACTTCAGTTTAAACCAATGCTGATGCATGCTAAAAACGATACAGTCAGTACATGTAACTGTATAATCCAGGATACCAAACATATTATAGTCTCCTGCTGCCTTGGTTTCAAGATGAACTGGTTACAACAGTCTTATATTCCCAGTTCTTAGTATCAAGACGGCCGACAAATGAATACATGATGATTGTTACACAGGCATATTTGACAACAGCTCCAACAGAATGACAGTTAACCAGCATTCCTGCAATTTTTTAAGCTGAAACGTCACGGGCTATGAAGACATTCTTGTTTTTGTCAAATGAGCCATTCAATATACAGTTACTTGCATGCAACCTTTTGAAGCTATGGGGTATCAGCATTCAACTAAACTAAACTGAAAGCGGATCCAAGAAATACTTTTTATTCAATAGTTTATCAGCCTGAGATCTGCAAAACAAGAAAAGGCACATGTCATGAACAACTATAGTATTTTAACATGGCTAAATCAGGCAGAATGATTTTTCATTGAGTAACAATATGTTTTCAAAAATCCAACCAAGCCCCACCACCCCCCGCCGACCAAAGAAAAAAGGAACACAAAAATGTTTTGGGGAGTTTTCTTCATCAATCAATCCCATATTGAGAACTAAGACCCCATTACTCTTCATAAGAGGAAAGACATGTTGAATCTTATACCGAGTTAAATAACTTAATAGGCTAGGCTGCCAAGTTGGGATCTAGTGAGATCCAAATAAGTTTGCTCTGTTTCCAAATGGGACAGAACCTAATCCAAAATGATCAATCACTCAAGCCTGAGATTCTTGAAAGAAATATTAAGTTTGAAGCATACGAGGCCCTGAACTGGAAGAGTAATGAAAGGAATAACCATTGAGCCATGAACAGCTTGACACAAGCTGGAATTTCAGCACCAAAATTTCATTTAGGTTAGATCCTTCAAACATCTTCTTGTTGACACAAGAAAGTAATGTATCATTCACACACTAATGTTGGAACAGCTAACAGCTATACATGTCATTAGGGACACCAAATTTCATCCTTCAACCCGCCTTACACTTGGATTGGAGGACAGTTCCAACTGACACCCAAGCTTATCCAAATTCTCATTATGGCAATGTAGTCTGATTACAACTTAGAATGTGTAGACAAGCAGAAAAAAGATCAAATTGAGGATATCAACTCTAATTTTCTGAAGAATGGCTCAAAGCAAACATGGTGTAAAGACAAGCAGTAGTGTCCCAATAACAACATAACAAATATATCCTGAAAATCATTGTGCCTTATATGGTGATACAGACACGTTAACAAACTTGATGTGTCATAGTGGCGGATTACTTCCAAAAACAGTTACCCAAAACGAAGGTCTTCAATAAGGATTTTCAGAATCATTTAATGGTTACATGCCCAAAGATATAACTTGTTCATAACAAGGAAAAGATCACCCAATTTGAAGAGATGTCGAAATAATTATCACTTTTCAGCATACAAATAAAAGTTTCACCTAGACATAGAATTCATAAGCAAACGAATATTTAGAAAATAGATTGATGAAAGCCGGAAAGCAGGAAGAAACCAGATGACACAGCATTTTTTATCATAAGCTCATCACTTACCTCTCCAAATCATACCTACCAATCAGGTGATAAGAATGTCAACCAATACAAGACACTAAAGGAAAACTCAGTCAACCATGAAACCTGCTTGATGTGTCAACCTGACTAAGAAATCATGTACTAATTTTATAGTGATATTTGCACTTAGTCTAGTGTTCATGATTGAGAACAAGCAACCTATTATGGAAAGTATACTCATAATCATAATCACCAATTTTGTGCAACTATGTTACTCTCACAATGGAGAAATTTGACATGCACTCAAAATAAAAAGCATTAGCCTGTAAGCTAATTCAGGGAAAAAGAAACATCACCTTCTCAATTTGAGAGAAGAGCACAAGTAAACCCAGTGTTAACGAGATTGTTAACAGCATCCCTGAACCTATGATAATCCTGAACTGTGTTGTACACTTGGTGAGAAATCCTTGCATACCCTGTTACAGAATTAACCTCACCTTCTTTCTCTGGTTGTCTATAGTAGATTGGAACTTCAACCTTAAAAGAATCCCTCAAATGATTCCTCAATTTCAAAGCATCTGAATCACTTGAAATCCCCAAACTAGCAGGCAATGCCACCATGGCCATGCATGAACACATCTCTGGAGGTGCACCTAAATCCGTCCCCCATGCCTTTGCCAACATCTTTGCCATTTCCACAACCTTCTCGTGGTTCCTCCTCTTTATTCCATCAATCCCACCATCAAACCTATTCACAAACTCCATCACTTCTGGAACAACCAATTGAGCACTGTAGTCCCTAGTTCCAATCCAAGAACTCTCAATTGCCAATCCATTTCCATACTCGTGTGAAACCACAGGATGATGTAATTGCTTCAAATTTTCTGACTTTTTACAGTACAAAAATGCCACAGATGGTGGGCAGAAAAACCATTTATGCAAGTTACTAGTGTAATAATCAGCTCCGATATCCTTTACATCAATATCAACACATCCAATGGCATGTGCACCATCAACAAATATCTGATCCACATCTTCATCTCTACACATTTTAACCAATTCCTTAACAGGAATAACGACACTAGGCATTGAAGTAATATGATCAATCAGAGCCAGCCTAATTTTCCTACCATTAAGCTTTCCCAGTTCAAGGGCCTTCTTGAATTCTGAAATAATAGCATCATCGGAAAGCACAGGAAACGATAGCTTTACCTCGATTAGGTGTCCGCCAGCACGGGCAACATAGGCCTGGAGGGATTTCTTGATGGCCCCATAAGCATAGTGGAGTATGATTGCGGAGTCCCCAGGTTGAAATTGGGAGGAAAAAAACGACCAGGTGATGTGCTGGAGAACAATGGCTGCGGCAGTGGTTGCGTTGTCAACGATGGAGATTTCGTCAACGTGGTCGGCGTTAATTAAATCCCTGATGATTAAACGGGTTTTTAGGATGGAAGGTTTAAGTGTGTTGAAGTAAAAATGATCGGGTTGTTGGAGCCATTTGAGCTGCCATTCTTGCTGGGCGGAGATTATGGAAGCTGGGCAAGACCCGAAGCTGCCGTTATTGATTCGAGCTATTGTTGGATCGTGGTGGGAGAACTCGAGAAGTAGGTTAGGTGGGCTGCTGGTGGTGGCGCCATTGAGGAAGTGATCATGGGATGGGGAGGCCATGGAAGAAGAATTGGGTAAACAGTGTAGGATCAGGGCGAAGAAGGAAGAGGGTGATGAGGGTCATTCGTTGGGAGGCAATGGATTTTCAAGCTTTCGTAAGAGTGTTCAGTGTGTGAGTCTGTGAGAGAGAGTGTGAAAATATGTTACTTTTATCTGTAAAAATGATTGCTTGATGACCATTTCGTCTGTTTCCTCCGTTGCCACTTGGGAAGTTGTCATCTGCTCAAAATGGGAGGAAGTGGAGAAACAAAATCATTTTTCATGGGAAAAAAACCTAATGATCATTCTTTTCAAATGTTTTGTGGTAATCGAAACAAATTCTGTAACATGTTTCTATTTTTCTCATTATTCAAGTTTTTTCTTCTTTTATTCTAGCAAGGAATGCCTTAAAAGGAAATTGTATCATACTGGAGGATAACCGGGGAGCTCCATTGGGGAACTAATCGAGGACTTAAAAATGGATACTTGTTCATAATATTTGGTTGATTCCTGGGCTTGCTGGAAGTGTTGTTATTGGTATGGTGGATGACAAATTGAAAATGACCATCTTGTCAACATTGACACTGTAGGTATACACAACTTCTCATCTGATTCAACTTAACAACCATTACTCTGCAGAAACAAGCTCTGAAATATCACAATCAACCAAAAGCAAAAACCAATCAGTTTAAATGTTCCAGACAAATTCTATCAAGAAGAAATGGTAATTAGAGGTCAAACTTATCAACCAAGATGCCAAATGGTCATTGTCATTTCAGTACAAAAACCATCCAGAAAACACAAATAACCAAGAGCTTTGTTGGTCTGAAAGAAAAAACAAAACAGAACATTGTTTTGTTTCTCTATACCCAAAACTAGAGTCAATAAGAATGTTCTGCAGTCAGAGCTTCACAATATGCCAATCACTCGAACAAACGAGTACCCTCTCATCGTCAAACAGTTCAGTAATACGTTTTTAATTGGTTTTTCTGTCTTACAAGTATTTTACAATAAGCAATTGCCAATTTGGAGAAATAAATATTAGGACCAACCAAACTTATGCATCTATATAGCTCCAGATTTCATGCATCTATCCTGGTTTTTTCTTGTCATAAGCAACTATATTTTGAGGTTCGCATTCGGGACTGAATAGCCGAACGAGCAAGGCTGTACTTGAGCTTGTGGTGATTGCTCCACAAGCAGCCCACCTAAGACTCCTACGAACAGTTATTCGAGGACCTGAATTGCCAACAAAATCACTTGAAAAATTAGAGGAAAATAAAAGTATACTAGTATAATTTGTATATTGTAGACATAACGGGGACTTCATTATCCTGATGAAATGCCACTCTCAGGAGGAAAAATATATCAATTTCCACACCAATGCATTTCATCTTTATAACCGTAATAGTAAAACAATCTACATTCACCAAACATTGATAGGTCAGAGTTAGAGAAATAGTAATATCAAATGGAAACTGGAGCAATCTACTTAATCAAAGAAACTAAAACATTCTTCTTTCCCCTTTTCCTTTTCCAATTATGCTTTCATTTTTTTTCCATTTTGGTTTCAACATTTGGGGGATGAAAAATGGATTTCAGTGCTAGATTGGCTGCAAGTAACCCTGAGAGGAGACACATATGACACTTCCGGGCTATCAAATTGCTCAGTAAAAGGGAAATTGGAAGCACTTTATACGCAACGGGTTATATTGGAGACAACAGACTAATCCAAACAATTCAGACTCAGGGCAAAATCTAGTCTTCTTGGCCAAAAGCATGGTAAAGGTGTTTACGAATTTGTGCCATAAACAATTATAAAGGTCCAAGTACCTCCACATCTTAGCTCCCAAATCAGATTAATCCTACCATTTAACATCTCCAGGCAAGCAATAGTAACTATTCATGGACAAAGAATGCATAAAAACAAAAGAAAGAGAAAAACGTATCAGGAACCTGATCATCACAATGAATATGAAACTAGTTGAACATGAAAAGGATAACATTCACCAACCTTAGGGGGCAGATTTACATCCTAAAGCTTATTAGCGTAACTTAAAAATAAGTGAGGGTACAAATATGCGCTTCAATACCAATTTTATACGACAGTAAAGTTCTGCCTAGAAAAGAAAGAAAGTGAAGAACAATCTACCGATAGCTCATAACGTCATAGAATCCAAAATAAGAACTTCCGAATAGGAGGACAAATAAAACCCTTTGCAATAAACCATACAGCTAAAAAACACATACCATAGTGCAGTCGACAGAGAACCCAAAATCCTAATGCTCCACCTACACTGAAAATACCAGCTGTTTGTCTCATCAATCGAGAACAAGGTTTTGCATCTGATCTCATCAGTTCCTCATCAGAAAAGCCAAAAAAACGCCTCAAAGCCATGGGCTGCTAAAATTTTTTGCACATAAATTGTGCTACAACTTCACTTCACTTGAGAGCCCCAAAAGAATCTACAAAATGCGAAATGGAATCTCAAATCAAAAAGTCAAGAGTAGAGTGGTGTTTTAGTATATCAGTGAAACCACGCTTGGAACCCATTAAAAACAGAAAAGTTCAATATTTAAGCAGTCTCAGATAGACACATGAAAATCATTGCTCAACATGCACCAAAACAAACAAAATTCTCACATCATTTTTGCTAAAGAAAACTGCATTCTTAGTTCTGAATATGCTCTAAAATTATTGCAAAGTTGAGAAGGCAACAATATAGGACTTGGATAGTAAGTTGTTTAAAAAACTGAGCATGCATATCTATTCATAAGGAGAAAAGAAAGTAACCCAGCACAATCTCGCACTGGGCACTAGTTTTTAACTTTGAATTACTAATTGTAAAAAAGTGATCAAATCAAAAAATTTCACTGGGACATTTTGTCAAATGGCTCCATAGCACCCCAAAAAAATAGTAAAAAAGGGATAAAAAAATTTCCTCAAACCTTCAGAAAACCCCACAAATCTAATCAGATTGAACAGAGAAAACCCTTATCGCGTATCTTCTTTTACTGAAAACTAAAGGAGAAAGATAGTAAAAATCGTAGCTTTTTGAGTCTAGGATGGTGGGATGTTTTAAAAAACTTCAATTTGCCGTGAGATTTTCGGAGGGTAATGAAAGCTACGATTAATGGATTGAAAGCTTATCTTTTAAGTTTTAACAATAAAAATGTCTGTCTCAAACTAAGCCTGGACACCCGGCTATCAGCCTATCACCAAGAAATTATGCTGACCTTGAGTTTTGGATTTGGACATTGGACGGTCTCAGGCCGACAAAACCCAGACCAAAGTAGTTCAATCAAGCCCCGAACAGAGTCCAACCTTGTGTATTTCTTTGTTTTAGAACTTCAGTAGAAACTTGAGTGGGTTCCTATTGGAAATGAACTCAAGAAAGCTTATTCCAAAAAAAAAAAAAAAACTTAAGAAGGCAGCTAAGGTTTTCGTTATTTGATAAAACAATTGAACTGGATCATCATACGCTCGTTAATCTTACGACTTATATGAACTTAAGATGAGGGGATTTTTTTTTCATAGGTAAATATAACAAATAGCAGAAATGAGGATGTTACGGTGGATGAGTAGTAAGACAATAATTGATAAGATGAGAAATGAGGGTGATGAGAAATGAGGGTATTCGATGAATAGTTGGAGTAGCACCGGAAGATGAGAGGACATAAATTGAGATGGTTTGGACATATTCTTCGACCACCTATAGATGCACCGGTAAGAACGGAAATTTGTTATATGAAGTATAATAGGAAAAAAAGGAAAGATTGGCCAAAAGTTACGTGGGAAAAAGTAGTAAAATAATATTTAATAATAAATTATTAGTGTGATAGAAGAGCAAAACTCTAATGATTCTGACTGCCCTTTATAGTTTTAATATTTTTATTTATTTATTTATATATCTATTTATTTTATAGATTTATGTCTTTGGGTTTATTAACTGACCCTAACTAGTTTGGGATAAAAGTGATAATGATGATGAGGTAATATAACAAATAAATCTCACTATAACCTCATATAGGATGGGATCATCTTTGTAACACTAGTTCACAGGCTCCCTCGACTTTATATTGGAGAGTTTTAAGGTCAAAAGCGAGACATGCACACCAAAATCTCTCAATTTCATCACATATTAGGGGGTGTTTGGTACCATGGGTTTGGATTGATTTGGATTGGTTTTGACAATTTTTGGATGTTTGGTACTTGGGTTTGGATTTTTGTAAACCTTTGGGGTTGGGTTTACGTTAAACCCAAGCCCCCCCCTCCCTTTGGCAAACCTTTGCTGAAGGGTTTAAATTGGCTCCAAAATGACGTCGTTTTGGAGCAAAACAAAAAACAAAAAAAAAATTTGGCTACTGAAAACGCCAATGTGACACGCTCCCAATGGGCGCACACCACATGTCAAGGGGGTTGCAAACCCCCCAAAGGTTTGCAACCCTTATTTTTCGCTTTTTTTTTAAAAAAAAATAAATAAATTTCACTAAATTATAGAAAATATTTTTCTCTACAATGCACTTTGACTATTTTTTGAACAAGATATAATTTATTAAATATCATATAATGTAAAATACTAATATTTTTATTATAATTTTAATATAAGATTTTAATATAAAATTTATTTATAAATTTATTATTATTAATATTAAATTTTAATTTTAATATAAAATCTATTCCATGCCATTATAAAATAATACCAAACAACATAATTATTATCATTCCATTCTATTCCAAACATTTCCATTACACAAATCCATTCCATTCCTTAATGTCTAGGTATACAGTGACCACCCAACCGTTGTTGGGACAGGACTCGAGGGGCTCAAACCCCTTCCTAACATTCTTCTCCTCGTCGTCCATCATCTTGTAAAATTTTTATCTCACATTGTGTAAAACAAATATATATAATACGATTATAACCTAATAATATTGTAAAAAAAAAAAGAGTGTATATCTTGGCACCTTACAATTGATAAGATTTTTTTATATTTTATTTTTTAAACTAATAAATTTAACTAGTTAGATATGAATTTTTTTTTCAACTTTAATTAAATATATATGAATTGTATTTTTAAAATGTATTTGTACCATTTCAAAATAATTTTTTACATTTATCAGAAAACGTTTTTCTCATGAGTTTTTTCCAAGAAAATTGATTATTAAAATAAAAATTAAATAAATATTATTTTTTTAAAAATGGTTCCAAAATTAGTGAAGTCGACACTGTATTAATATTTATTTAATTTTTTAAAAAATAAAAAATATTATGCAAAATAACTCTTTTTCTCATATTATTTTGTTTTACTATTTTATTATATAAAAAAAAATGCAATGAATTGGAAATTTCTAATTAGTTAAGCTATTTTGGAGTAAGCATATCATATTATATTCATAAAATACAATTTGTACTTTAGTGGTGAAATAGTAGTGTCACGACTATCAAAATATAATGTCAAAAAGGCGTGAAAATTTAAATATTTTTCAATACAAAATAATATTTTCTTTATTTTTAGTTTGACATAATATTAAATATATACTTTTATATTTGTATTCATAGTTTTCAATTTAATTATATATTATTAATTATTAATTATTAATAAAGATAGTATAAGAATTTTACATAAAAAATTAAACTCTTTTTAACACCAATAAAATTTTTAAAATTAAATTTTGCGAGGGGGTGTGGGCGGTGTTTTGCAGCGTGACTGCGTGAGTATTAAAAATATTCATCGATTATTAATGAATTCAAGGAGTGGGTGTAAACATGTTCAAAGGCAAAATGAAATACAATCATATTCCATTGCCAACGTCTCTGTCCAAAATTGGTTAATCGTTAACTCCTGAAGTGGACAAAAACTTTCCTTCTCTAAATGAAACAAAAAAATAATCAGGATGCCTCACTTTTTGTTGCAAATGAACACCAAAGTTGCAAAACATCCCGAAGCTGACTTCATGAATAGACCATCCAAAATTTATGGAGCACTTGTTCGTCGTCTAGCAATGATACTAACACTTTTTGAAACAGGCGTGTGCATATCCTGTTTTTGTTTCACATCAATCTTACATGGTTCTGAAATTTCCGATTCTGAATCTCTGATGAATTCGCCAAGTCAAGAAATTTCCGGGTGCTTTCGCAATCCCCAAATAATTTGCGGCACTCTTGCCTCTGCCTGTCAAGTGGGAATCTTCTTCTCCTTTCACTCTTTTCTATTTGGCGCGAAAGTTCTCTTTTGACAATTTTTGTGTTTTTTTTTTTGGGACAAAATTGTACTATAAAGTCTCTACCACTATGGTGACTAGGGGTCAGTGTAATTCAAAGCTGCTGCAACACTTCGCATCCCTTTACTTGATTCACGGGAGAATTCATGGAGGTGTGACATTTTTCATTCTTTGAAAATTTGTTTAGAGTATGCGAATTCATTGTGAAAACCATCTTCTTTTTAATTTTTAAGTGGTTATATGTTAACCCTTTTTCTTAGTTTTAGTTGAATCTTTCGAAATGTGTTTTTTTTTCTTTTTAAATGTGCATTTTTTTGGGGTTCATGTTGCGCCCATTCATTCTTGTTTTCTTGATCATATGTTTTGGTTATGGTTGTTTTGTACATCATGCAAAGTTTTTTCGGAAGTTGTATACTGCATTGCATTGTTTTAGTTTGTCATTATGGAAATTTGATTCCTCTCTGTTCTGCAAAATGTCTGTTCACTCTTATTTTCTTTGCTTGTTATTATCTTTCTCGTAGTATATTGCACTGAACCCTTTGATGATGAGCATGCACAGAAGCGTAAATGTTTATCCATGAGAATATTCTGCAAAAAGATTCATCATTTTTACTCATGAAATGGGAAGGCTGCTTGATGTGAAAAGTTTTGCGGTTTTCAAGGATAGCTCCCACTGAGCTGAATCAATGAATGTGGAACTTACATTTTTCTTACGTCAAACAGGTATATCTGAACATGGAGCGCAGATATCTGTTGGCTGCTTTCTTTCTTTTGGCAATTGCATGCTCTTTGTTCCCTCTTCCTTCTGAGGCACTGGTGAGAATTCCTCTGAAAAAGCAACCTTTAGATCTCAACAGCATCAGAGCAGCCAGATTAGCTCGATTGGAGAGTAAATATGGCAATGGTAGGAAAGACAATTTGGGAGGAAATTCAGATGGAAACGCAGTACTATTGAACAATTACCTGGATGCCCAGTACTATGGTGAGATCGGAATTGGTTCTCCCCCTCAAAAATTCGTAGTCCTATTTGATACAGGCAGTTCTGATCTCTGGGTTCCATCAGCAAAATGCTACTATTCTGTGAGTCTGTCTTAATTTTTTTATTTTCCTCTTTTCCCATTTTACTGGACTGTCCAGCTTTTAGAAATAAAATATGTTTTTGCAGATTGCTTGCTGGCTTCACGCCAAGTACAAGGCAAACAAGTCATTTAGCTATACAAAGATGGGTAATGATCAGTGTGTAGGCTTCTTCTTTTTTTTTTCCTTATTTTCATTTTGCATGATAGCTCATGGCCACAGATAGAACTGCATCTTTTGATTTGAATTCTCATATCCTAGAAACTCCCATAACCCTTGTTTACTGGATTTGATTTTCTATATGCTTTTAGGCTTTTTGATAAAAAGAACATCTAGTTCTTTGATTTATATTTTATGCTCAAGTAAATCAAAACTCTTTTCTGTACCTACTATTTTATTGCTGTGAGAAGTACAGGATCAACCCACAATTAAGAATGTAAAACAGTCGAAAGAAATTTCTTCTTACCCTCTGAAATTGTCGGTCAAGGCATTGAGCTTGTCTTTTAAGTTTTTTAGTATAACAAAGATTTAGCAGTTTGAGATCATTCTAAACAATTTTTTTAAAACCATGGTTCAGGAAAGCCTGTTGTGATTCATTATGGATCTGGGACAATTTCTGGATTCACCAGTCAAGATCACGTTCAAATTGGTGATCTTGCAGTAAAAGATCAAGTGAGCTCTCTCGTTTCCCTTTAGTTTAGCTACGACTCTTGCTTTTCCGAATGTTATTCATTCTGGCTTGAATTTATTTTAGGTTTTTATTGAAGCTGCACGAGAAGGAAGTCTTTCATTTGTGGTAGCCAAGTTTGATGGGATACTTGGCCTTGGATTCCAGGAAATCTCTGTTGATGATATAGTGCCTGTCTGGTATTGCCTCAGTGAACCTCTTTTTGAGTTTTGTGATAATTGTGTGTTATATTTTCTTCTTCCCATTCAAAACCTGCAGTACAATGATTCTGTATGGAAGTACAGGTATAATATGTTGGATCAAGGTCTCGTGAATGAAAAAGTATTCTCTTTCTGGCTTAATCGTGATCAAAATGCAAAAGAAGGAGGTGAGCTTGTCTTTGGTGGTGTAGATCCAAATCACTTCATTGGAAAGCACACTTATGTTCCCGTAACTCAGAAGGGATATTGGCAAGTAAGTGAATATCTGTTGCTTGATTATTTCAATATGAGCCAAAGAAAGATCTACCGGCTAATCTTTTTCATCATTGTTCCCTGTGTTAACTAGATTCAAATGGGAGACTTTCGTATTGGAAACCTCTCTGCAGGTATGTAGCTTTATTATCTTTTATTCTGTTTCCATGTGCAGCAGCTAACTTCGCTGCATAATAGCCTTTAAGTTGTTTTGTCACTCTTTTGCGTTTCCTTTCTTTTGTCATCTACCTAAAGTTACTTTTGAAGATATTTAATTCCAGTAATCCGTCTAATTGTCTTAAGTCTGAGTTCTGGATTGGATTATGTATCGTTCGTTTTCCAGGATCTTGCGAAGGTGGTTGTAATGCTATTGTGGATTCTGGAACATCCTTGCTTGCTGGTCCAACTGTATGTTCTCAATTGGTTCTATCATATATGAAAATTTTGTAGATTTTTAGCTTTATTATTATATACAATTCTGTAGATTTTGAATTATAAGATCTTTTGCCTGTCTGAAACTAGAATTTCTGAGCATTTCTATTGCAGGCTGTCGTGACTCAAATTAACCATGCCATTGGGGGAGAAGGAGTAGTAAGTGTGGAATGTAAGGAAATAATTTCACAGTATGGAGACATGATGTGGGATCTTCTTATATCAGGGGTGTGTTTTTTTTCTCTCTCTCTCTTTTTTTTCATCTCTGCTTGTTACATTTTATCTTCTTTTTTTTTTTGGGTATATTACAATGTTCAGGCCAGTAATTAGGTATCAAACTGTGTTGGTTCACAGGTACTACCCGACAAAGTTTGTGCACAAGTGGGTTTATGCACTGCTCTTACAGCTAAAAATGAAAGGTAAGGAAAACCCAAATTTTATTTTGTATGTATATAATTCTAAATAAATCAATAAATACTAGATATGCCAGGCCATTTAGATTTGCAGCCTGTTATGGTATCATTGATTAACAACTGTTGGTAATTCATAAACTCTGAAATTAATGGGTATCTTTAGGGATGCTGAAAGTTCTATGATCAAAGTAACTGCGCTATGTGCTTCCCATTGATACAGATTTGCATAAAACACACTTTAGCCATGTCTCAAACGATTTTTCTTGAGTTAGTTTGAATATCAAAAGAACATGGTAGCCATGTTGATAATGACACCACACATGGTTCACAGTTCAGCATCCAGTTCCCTAGTCCTTGGTCATTTCACAGGATTTGGATTATATGCTGACTTATTAATGCTTCTACCTGATAACTGTAGTTCCTATATCAAGGAGGTTGTTGATACGGAGAATACGGTTGCTGATGCCCCAATGTGTACTGCTTGTGAAATGGCTGTTGTTTGGATTCAGAGCCAGCTGAGACAGCAGGGGACAAAGGAGAAAGTGCTTGAATATGTTAATCAGGTTACGGTTTAACAAATATCATTTGCTATCAAAAGCTAAGCTTGTGTAGAATGTGATCAAAGTACTGATTTTTTATGTTTGACAGCTGTGTGATAGTATACCAAGTCCCAGGGGAGAATCTGTAGTTGACTGCAGCTACCTATCAATTTTGCCAAATATTTCATTCACCATTGGAAATAAAGTTTTCGAGCTGACCCCTCAGCAGGTTTGACTTTTTATGCGGCATTTGTGGTGCGATTGACAATTATTCATTGCTCTATGTTATATGTAAGATTTGATTGGGTATTAAAATCTATTCATGATTTTCTAATTATAACTTTTTAAGGGAGCACAAAGTTTATATTTAGACCTCGTTAATTGAAATGGATTCTCATTGACTGATATAAGGTCTTTTGGAAGCTCTAGACTATCTTGTTATGCGGGAGATAAGAGGTGAATGATGCCAATAGCCCAACATTAAACAGAAATTCAGAAATTTTTTCTGAGTTATGCAAGTCATTCTTTATACTGGAAGACTTGGATAAGAATATTCATCCAAATAAGCCTTTGGTAGGAACTGGCAAATAGCCTAGAATTCAATTGTGGTTTCAGTCTTTTTAGCAGACCTCATCCATTGGACTATTATTGAGCTAACAAAACTCATACTTCTGATTCCTTTACTGTTATGGTGACTTTTTTTTCACGGGTTTGAATCTTCAACCTAACATGAGATATGTCCATGGTACGCCGAAAAGGTCAGCATTTTGTGTTCAACAAATGCATTATCCAGCCATGTAGATTAGCATGGATATCACTGGTGACAGAACTTGATAATGATATTAATCTACATTATGCACATTTCAAACGAATATTATGCAATGACTGTGACTCATCAAGTGGTAGTATACATGTGAAATATACTTTGGTCGGTCTGCCTGAATGTAGCTTCCCGCTTGCAGTATGTTCTTCAAACTGGATCAGACATCACTACTGTTTGCATCAGTGGATTCATGGCTTTGGATATACCACCACCTCGTGGTCCTCTCTGGTATGTCCACAGTCAACTGTATCATCGGCCCTAAACCTACAATATTTTCATTTCTCCTGGAAGTTAATGTAATACTTAATTCAAGATGGAGCATTTTTATGATTATTTTTAAGCATTCTGGGTTCTGAATGAATGCATAACTTATACTTCGTAATAAGATGCATGCTTTTTTCCCCTCCAAAGTAACATTGATGATTGATATATATCGCCTGCAGGATTCTTGGAGATGTATTCATGGGGGTATACCACACTGTGTTTGATTATGGCAATCTCCAGGTGGGATTTGCAAGAGCTGCATAGGTGGTCTTTGCAAATTCCATAATCAATGGTTTGATCAGTTGATCCTAAGAAATGCATTGAGGATGGTTGGTTTGGCTTGCAGTATTTTCATCTTGATGCCTTAAGCTGTTAGATCTTATAGATGTAGATATGCATGCTGATATGCCCTAATCCCTTGTTTCTTTTGTTGGCCACTCCACTCTGGTATTGTATTACGCGACTCTAGAAAATATGATGATTCCATCATAATTTGAAGCCTTTGGCCCTTTATTATGTTCAAGTCCTGTCAGGGTGTTTGTGTTTCTCATTAATATCAATACATCTATGAATTAATAAGAAATGGAAGTTACAAAAGTTCATCCTTTCCTCGAGAATCAAATTTCAGAGCGTTTCTTACAGAAATCAGATAAAAATTGTGGGAACAATACATTTTAATTACATTCCTTCCAATGGTAGTTTTAATGTTTTGGATTTTGGGATTTGAATTTCGCACTCAAAATCGATGTCTTAAACTACATACTCGAGAACTTTATAGTTCTTGTTTCGATGAACGGCGGCAATTTTTAATCCTTGTCAACGTAACTCACGCAAATCACAGGAAAAACGCTTAAAAATCAACCAAAGGCGACAAAATCAAATTCACCTTCTGTTGTTCAACCTCTCAAAGTAAGTTGGCTTGAGTTGTAGGAGAATAAATGAGGACTCAAAAACATGTTGGTTTGAGTTGTAGAGGAAGGAGGATAAATGAATATGCTGTTGATTGAGAAAAACAGAGCAATCAATGTGCAAAGACAGACGATATCATTTCTCAAATTGATATCCGCTACAACAGAAATAAATAGTACTTTTAATGTCGAATCCAAATCAATTACAACACAAATTAAACATTAAGTTCAACTCTTATTTAAACTCTTCTTTGGGGTCAAGATAACAATAACTATAAATAGTCATCACTTGATTCCATCATCTTAGACGATGCTTTCGCAAATCCTACATAGCAAGGAGAAAGATGAAAATGTTGAAAAGGAACCGTCGATAAATGTATTGTGTTTTCAACACTGAATCAGGTAACTGCCAGTGCCAGGATGAGAAACTACGAGGGGTATTGCGTAATGGTTCATATACAGTCCACGAGAGTGCAAGTTTAAACTCTCGTCATCCTAAGCTTTTATGGTACACAACAATTTCAATCATAAAAAATATACATAACCAAGAAGACATTAAAGTTAGCTCATCGAACACTATGTGCCAATCTCACGCGCTCGCACTTTTTCCCCTAAGGTGCTATTCCTCATCACTGTCATTGCTGAAAACTGAGGCAACTGCCATTTTTGGCTTCTTTGCGGCATTTCCAACGAAGTTCTGCTCCAGAAGAAAGACAAAAATAGGAACATCAGCAGAATCATATAATGCAGCAGAAGCCTTTACTGTTCATTCACAATCATTATGCAATAACTTGGTAAGTATCTAATGCTAGTTATTTACGTTTCAGTCCATTGTAGATTATAGCTAGTGATCTGTATTGTGAACTAGCCACCAAAACGGTTTTCAAAGGAAGATAATATCAGCAAAAACTACAAACAAGGCTTCTAATAACAACCAGCTTAACCCAATAATGGCAAGTAATTGATTACCAGAGCATCTATTTAATATGCTTCCAGTAATATCACCACTAAACCTGGGCACCCCTTCAACCCACTCCAACCCCCCCAAAAACAAAGAAACCCTTCCCCAAAACATACACCACCAATGACGAATGAGGTGAAACCCAAAATATGAATATTGTAGAAAAATCTAAACAAGAGGACACACACATGTATTTCTGTATATTTCTTTACATGACACATAAAAAGCTATCTTTATTTCTCTTCTAAAACGTAATCATTGTGCCACAACGTTTTCAAAAAGCAGTTCAAAGAAACCAAATACCTTGGATGTGCTCCCTTTTGCAGAAAATCCAAACTTCAAAGCCTTCCTCTGATCCTGATCTGCAAGTGCAGTAGCACTTTTCAGTGCATTGGTGGCTGAGATGGATCCAGATTCCTCATGCTTCTGCTGCTGCTTGTGGGTATCAGCCCTGTGATAGATTAAAATTAAATCAGCCAAAACACATGAGAGATCAATAACCTCTTCCCCTACCAAAAAGCCATTGAAAAAAGATTAGGAGATGAAAAGATATTACATCTGGGCAAACTTCGCCATCTCTCTCTCTTGACGCTGTTGTTCTCTTTTCTGTCTGTCATCGCGACCACTACTTCCATGCATTTCCCTCATTTCTTTGAATCTCTAATTTCTCGTAAAATAGAATATAATAATTTAGAAAAGGCAAAAGTGTAAAAAAGGACACCAAATGCAAAGATTGACATATAATGCATCAGCTCAAGAAAGACTACCAACCTTTCTGTGGTTGTGATCGTATGAGCTTAGATGTGCTTCAAACTCCATTGCCAATTTATACTGCTTGTTGCACAGCTCACAAAAGAACACCTTGCGTATTTCTTTCACTTCAGTTTGAATTTTCTGCTCACGTTCTGCTATAACCTGGATTTTCATAATGTGCAGGAAGCAGGCAGTAGAAGCCACCAGGTAATAAAAACTGCACGAAATTCTCAAGACCTTCCAAAGTTGATGTTCGCTTATGATATACCATTCCCGTCAAAAGACACACATATATGCTATATGCTGCCTTCTGTTTTTAGATGTATGTTTCAGAGAAAGTAAAACATCAACCTCAATTGCCTAGTATTTGAATTATTTACAACTAGTTACAACTTTAAAGGCATACCTCCCGTTTCCTCACAATTTCCTCAGTCTCCTCAACCTCAATATCCAACTTTTTTCGCTGAATATTTTCCTCTGCTGTAAAATAATCATCTTCTTCTTGTTTTCCAATTCCCAATTTTGGATCCCTTATTCCGGATTTTATGGGCTCAACAATACCTGCAAACAGAAAATTGATAGGATCAAATTAAAACGACATAATAAAATGTCCAGATAAAAATGTAACATTACATAAAGCCATGATGCAAAAGACATGTAAGATGTTCAATGTATTGATAGGATCAAATTAAAACAACATGATAAAATGCCCAGATAAAAATGTAACATTACATAAAGCCATGATGCAAAAGACATGTAAGATGTTCAACAGGCTTCCCATACCCATGAAAACACTTAAAAAACCCACATCACATCACAGAACACAATTCTTGCATAAGAGTCAAAATTAAAAGAAGCAGTTCTCTTACTGTTCATCCAAAGACAAGAATGAACAAACAGCCAACTAAATTTGACAAAAACAATGTTCTTAAAAACAGAGGCAAGAAAAGTTGGCTGCCAAAGTACCAACTTCTCTTCATCTAAGAGCATAAATTACACTTCAAAGTTGTATGGTTCATATTGTCACCCAAGTGATAACAAAATAAAACTTAATCAATTACAAAAGGAATGTCCAAGAAAGATCAACCATTTCTTTCAGTGTCAGCTTGCAAACCCACAATGAAAAGACCAACAATTTTCTTCAGTGTCAGCTGCTAGCCCAAAATGAAAACTCATTTAGTCAGATTCTAAGGTATCACTCTCACAACAAAATAACTGAACTCTAAAAGAATTTCAATGCAAAGAGGAAGTTCAAAACCTCTAATCTAGTGAAGCACGAAAACTTGAAACAAAATATTAGATATAGTCATTCTACCAATTAGCCTACCTTGCTCATCTTTCCCAAGTCCTTTTCCTTTCCATCCCATCTTCTGGAGGAGTCTGAAACCAATGTTAGATGACGTCAACTGAGTGTCTAAAGATGCTTGTTCCACATCATCTAGATCTACATTTTCAGTTGGTCTGTGATCAATTGGAAGACGAAAATCATCTGCAAGCTCCTCAAGGATAGAAGCCTGGTATGATGAACGATAAACCAACAAAACAAGGGTCAAAACTTAACCACTTTCACATTTAACTATTACCAAAAAAAAAAAAAAGGAAAAACCTAACCAAAGTGAAAGGGAGAAACAAATAAAATTCAGCCATCAAAAATAAATTATGCAATGATTATATATTAGGAAGCCAAAACAGTACCAATTTAAGCCAAGACTAAAATGTGGATTATCCATCACATTTCCAAAATCAAATGTAGATTTCGACCTTAAAGAACATTCTATTCATCATCGTGAACTTAAGAACAAAGTTATAAGCTACAAATGCAACAGAAATAACCATTGATTAAAAATAAAACAGGAACTGCTTCTACATATACACACAGGAGTCTGAATCTTCTGTAAAACCAAAAGCCAAAAATCAAAAGAATCTTGATGATAAAGCTAGTGCATACCTCCTCTTCTCTTTTATCTCTAGCATGCATCTCTTGTTTACCATTGTACCATCTATTATCCATTCCTTAGTGACCTGAAGATAAAGTAAAGAATTAACTAAGCAAAACATATTACACCACCCAGTACCTTCGCCACTTCAAAAATGTTTAAAAACATGAACAGAATCTGCTCAATAATTAATATCATCAAACCAAAGTAAACATATCACTGTATCAATATAGGCAACACATCCAATTGAATAAAAGAAAGACAGATCAACATTCCAAGGGCTCTTACACAGCTTCTAGTAAACCAGAAAATTAACAAGCACTCTCCTATATAAAATTCTTTCCCACTCTGCTTTACCCTAAAGAGCGTAACCCAAAATGCACAAGAGGCCAAACAATAGAGGCCCACCTCAACAGTTTTCACTTGTGAATCAAGGGCATGGAAAAATTCTCAACCTCAAAAGAGAATGATCAACTGGCTTAAGCTAGGAGGCCCTCTTCACCAGTCAAACTCTATAATCTATGGAATTATGATCCCCACCAGGTAATGTAAGTGCACCAATTAACTGCAGGCCTTGATTATTAGGTGCCAAAACTGGAGCTATCACCTAAGGGTCCAATCTAAAGGATGATGAAACAAACTACAAGGTGTAATAGCAGGAAAGAGAACTCACACATCACGTGCATGCGTGTTGCATGCAACACATGCTTGCAGAGCCACAAAAGGAGACATTTAAAATAAACATTTTTTTTAGAGATAACCCCCATAATAGTCCTTCACATTTTGGCGAATGAGCTTTTTAGTCCCTTACTTTTAAAACGAGAAAAAATAATCCCTCACATTTCATGAATGTCCTCTTTTGGTCCTCTATCACTATTCTATTTGTTTTTTTGTCAAATGAGCCCTCATAAAACAAATGGAATAGTGACAAAAAAATAAACGAAATAGTGACGGAGGACAAAAAAAGTACATTCATGAAATGTGAGGGACTAAAAAGCTCATTCACCAAAATTTGAGGGGCTATTTTGGGGGTTATCTCTTTTTTTTTATTAAAAGGAAATTCCATTACAGAACAGCTGGCATGCAAATACCATTATATTTAAGTGAATCTACAACTAAGTAGACAAAATAACCTTATAGACAAGGGGGGAAAATGGCAGAATACGTGGATAGTAGATAATGTGATTTAGATGTGAGTCTGACATATAAATTTCATGTTCCATTGCTCATTCACTTAACATATCAATTTTCTTCCTTGCGTTCATAACCCAGATAGTTTTTTTACAAGCAATGGACCAATCATCCAAAAAAAAAAACCATTCCACACCAAATCATGCATATGTTAGATCAGTAAGTTCAAAGAGAAAAGCAAATTGAGATGCATTTATTTTTACACAGGAAATTATCTTCCTCATAGTAATAAGAAATCATTACATCATCAACGAAAACTACAAAAGTCAACCCCGCTCAAAAAACCCCATCTCAGAACCAAATATTGCGGCTGAATCTCCCATTTACAAAAGTCTGATTCAAACGCTAGCTATCTAAGTTAGCCAAACAAAACTCCATTAATTCCAAAAAATATACAAAACCTCCGAAATCCGACCTAAAATAACAAACCCACTTCTCTCCAGAAACAAATCATCCATGACTCTTATCAAAAGGACAACAATATTAGCATTAAATACTAGTTCTTGTTCAAACATAAGCTCTGGGCATTGCAGATTTTGCAGCTGTATCTATCCTTCATGTTGGCAAATAAATAATATACAAACAACCAAAAAACAAAAAAAAATCGCATACAATCAATTTTTGTTCAAGAATACACAAAATTTAAAGCTTAATTTAAAAATAAAATTACCAAATTTAAAAATAAAATTACGAACCCGATGACCTCCGATTCGTTCTGAAAATTTGAAATTTAGAGCTGGATCGATATTTAAGAAAAAAGAAAAGGCGTGATTTTAGGGTTTTGATAATGTTACCCGCAATTGACGCTCCTGGGTCACGGTTGTCGTGGGGCCAAGCCACCGCTTAAGTTTAATTTTCGGGTCCAATTCTGGTGTAGTTGAAATTCTTCCTTGTTGGGTCAAAGGGGAACTTAGCAGCCCAGATTTGTCAAAAAATTGGGCTCGTAAGATCATATTTGTTTGGGCTAAACTGTCTACATAACAATTGCCTCGAGTTTTATCGATCCAAAAATTAACTCAATCAACTCACTATTTTAACTTGTTAGGTTGAGTTAATTGAATTACATATGTTAGATAAGTTACGAGGTCAAATGAATTATATAATTTAATAGATTGGGTTGAGTTAAACCCAATATAACCCAACAAGCTAAAATATTAATTTAGCAGATGATGGGTTGCCGACCAACCACCTCTTTAATTTTTTGAAATTAATATTTTAATCTAACGAATCAGATTGGTTTTAACCCAATCCAAATCTTATTCGTAATTATATCAATTAAGTTGAATAACAATTTGTAAAATTATAACTTATAAATAACCCAAATCATTCATTTGTCACCCATAATATTCTCTACCAAAAATGCTACAATCGACTGTTTATGTCCCGATCTTCTAACTTGTACTAATAGGTAGTCCTTTAGTATTAGTTTACATTAATGTCAAATCAGTCCATTCACGTTAAACATGTTTAAATATATGTTTAAAAAGTTTAAATGTTTATATATTAAATATTTTTAATGAATATATTATCATTCATTCAACTTCTAAGATAGAGTATCTATATGAAAAATAGACTATCAATAACTTTTCAAAAATACCCGTTGGAACTGGAGTCAAAAGATTAGTGCATTTTTTTAAAACAACATAATAAAATTTCATCAAAAACTAAAAAAAAAAAAAATCTATTCGAGAGGGGTATGAGAAATATTTTATTTCATGAATTTTTGTTTTTGATTCTTTACTTTCAAATAGTTTCCATGGTGCATATATATTCTTAAAATACTAAAACAGCTACTATTGTTAAAATCAAACTAATACCAATTCAGACAAGCGAAATCTTCCATTCGATAATTGGGGTAAAGAATAAACTTTCATTTAAGTAATTCATTTTTTATCTGGTCTCAAATTTGGATAAAATATAAGGATTGTATTAAATTAACAGCCATAAAACAAGTCAAACCAGAAATATTATAGGGCAAGGCCATACTTATAAGAAAATTAAGTAATAAATTCGATAAATATAAAGAAGTATAAATGTAATGTCATATATTCTAACCAGAAAAAAAAGAAATAAAATCATACATTACAAAATTATTTTTCGAGATTTCATCTCTTGAAATTGTTTCATAATGGCATCATTATCAATTGTATCAAACACATCATTTTCTATGAAAGTCACCATACTATCGCTTATCAAATTATCTCTCATCCGATTACGAAATGTAATCTTTAGGATTTTTATTGCCGAAAAAATTCTTTCAATTGTTGCGGTTGCTACCAAATAGGTTTTCTTGAAAATTAGATCCACCAAGAGATTTAATAATTAGTATTTTTTTTCTAAACAAGTGCAATGGCAAGGTTCTTAGAATATAAAGTGGGACTCTCTAATTTTAATTTTTAATAATATTATAAATGAGAAATCTAACATATGGGAGGGTCACTTCCCCCCTGGACCCTTAATGGATCTGCCTATGAACCAAATGATATAATCATACTTTAAATTGTGTAAAGTAATTTTCATAACAAAAAATTGCTCTCTTGTCAGAACTGCGTTTAATAGGTTAAACCATTTATTTTAGCTTTGTTTGCCCAAATGAAGAACTCATTTCAAGGAAATAACACACAGTACTCATTACTAAACTGGTTCTTCCATTGCTAGCATCAACAAAGCAATTTGGGTCAAATAATTTTTCTCTCCTTTTTACCCCACATCATAGTTAATTATACAAGATCATATCTAATTAACTCTTGAATTTATTTTGGTATCATCACATTAACCACCCAATTTGACCCTTAATATGCTGGAATTGGACTATGGGATGTGGGCCTGGGCTTTGTGTTCCTTCAAATCCTGCTTGTATGAAAATCTTTACCATGAACTGTTCAAAGAGATATTCTACTTTGTTTACATAGTTTTGTGATGTGTGGTTGGGAGAAATAAAGTGTAGAATGTTGAGGACAAGTGATAGTGATATGGTCAAAATAAGAATTTTTTTTTCCCCACTCTTTAGTGCTAGATATGAAGTGGAGGGAAAAAAAAAAAACAGAACAGAAGAACAAACTCACTCCTGAGTAATGTCGATTTAGCTAGTAAATATTCTTGTATGGTTACTTTATTTTAGTTTAAAAGGTTCTAAAGGAAGAGATATTTTCACAATAGTAACAGCTAAATAGTTGCATTGAATTGATGTTTCTGTTTAATGAATTAACAAAAGATTATATTCCAAAGATGAATGACTTTTTACTCTTGTAAATCAGTAATTTATTCACAATTGCGGTTCCAGCTAATTATGCCTTTGGGGCCTAACAACAAAAGATAAATTTTTTTTAGAAAAAATGAAGAATCAACTAAAGTTTCGATAGGGATGGCATCAGTTGATTTTTTTTTTTTTTTTTTTTGCATATAAAGCCAATCCATTGAAGTTGGTAGGATGCCTATGGAGAAATTTTTGCATAAAGAAACGCACGCAAATCATGCCAAGCATGCTTATTACCATAAATATATCAAAGGTGAATTGCTAGTGGAATTAATTTAAAACGAATGCGCATTAAATAGAAAAGCCTCATCTTTATTCTTATTGTTCTGGATGCTCTCACTTTCTTATAAGGATGGTGCTTAGTTTGTTGTTGATCCATATGAATACAACACTACAATTAATGTTTTCAAAAGGAAAGATAATTCAAACAGTCATTTCTGGTATTATAGCTTAATTTTCTCATAAGAAAAGGCACGTGAGTTTAAACTTTACGAGAAAAACCCTAAACCATTTCACATAATGTGGCGCGTGAATGCAAACTTCACTAAAAAAGCCCTAAAACATTTCTCACTACATGGCGTGTGAATTCAAACTTTATTAGAAAATTTTTAAAATATTTCTCATAATATGGTGTGTGAATTCAAACTTTACTAGAAAAACCCTAAAGCAAAAAAAAAAGAAAAAAAAAAGAAAAGAAAAAAGAAAAGAAAGAAAGAGAGCGAATCATCCTCACTGATTCTTTTTCAGTAATTTTAATTTGGAAGGAAGTTCTCTCGTTGCTAAAAGCATGAAGCCATAATTTAAACAACAATTTGCCCATTGATTATCCACATTATAAGTTGATTACTATATGCAACAAAAGAATAATATATATATAAGATCACAAAAGTGCATGCACATAGTGTGAAAAAGATAAAGTGGAAAAAATAAATCAATTAATTACCAAGCTATGCTAGCTGGAGGAACAAACTAGTTCTCTTTTCACAAATTAATTAAGACAATGTACGTATGTATCAGTAAGATTTCCTTTCCATTTTTTTTTTATGTAGAAAAGCACTCTTCCATGAAAAGAAACTTGATTAAAGTACTCAAAAGCTATATGCATAATAGGGTAGATTATATATTATCTATGAGGCAAATCATACATGGTCCTAATTTTGGATTGACTATGATATGCCCCTCTTTCTACAAGCAACCATTTTCCTAGAAATTCACAGGGAATATGTAAAAGAAAGGTGTTAGATAGATTTTGAAATCATGAGCAAGAGCAAGAGCAAAAGTATGTTAGAGTAATGCAGCTGCCCTTTAACTTGATCACCTTTGTAGCCCATTACATATTTTTGTATTACAAACAAAGGGGTTAAGCACTTGTAAAAACTGGCCAGTCAGGAGTAATTGCAATTAACTAAATTTAATTACTTAGGTATGATCATCATGACAAGAAGCTAGGCAACTAAATTTAATTACTCATTAGGTACTCGATTAATTATAACTAACAATTAACTTAAATGTTAACTAATTAATCAAGTTCTAATTCCAGATGATTTCGTTTCTAATGCAAACGTTGAACAGCTAACCAGCCTAACTTAGTCTCCAAAACAGTACTAAAATAAGCAAAAGTAATATGTACACAAAAAATTAATATAATATAAGTTAATGTGAAGACAGCCAGAAGAAACACTAATTCCTAACATTCTAAAAGGTGATGGAATATAAAGGAAGGTTCCGTAGATCATAAGTACAAACATTATGGACGTACCAAACTATGAATGGCTCTGTGGGCACGATCTAATGGTTAGGGTTTTAAGAAGAATCCTTAAAGCTAGACAGCTTGCAAGCAATGTTGGTGAGGGACGCTCAAATTTTCCCTCATTTGTCTATTTTTTCTTTTCACAAAAAGTTTCCAATCAAAAGCCAAATTATGTACTCTTTGTTCCCTTTAGATCTCTCATGGCATATAAAATTCAACCAATATACAGAAATTCTGGCATTCAAAAAGATAGTTAGGGATACTTTGACGATCCATCTTTTCTTCACCCTCAAGTTGTTGATTACTAATTATTTTCAAATTTCTTTTTGATATCATGATAACCCTTCACTAGTTTTCCCCTCTCTTTTGTGTTAAGTCACATTCATCGTTCACCCACTCAATCTTAGTGTAGAACATACAATGGAGTAAATTAATCGATCAGATATATATTATGCATATTGTTCTTGATTCGCTTCTTATCTGTATAAAAAATGTGGCAGCCGAATTTCTAATCGGTTAGTTCAATAACTTTTTCAATTTTTTTTCAGTGTTTTTAAATGCTATTTATTTTTAATTTTTCAGTTTAATTTGTCAAATTATGTGGCGCGTGGTAGGTATTACCTTTTCTAATTAAAGCAAAGATTTAATTTGGATGCACAAATTATGCATGAAGGTTGATGTGAACTTGTGTCTCCATGGATAAGATTATAACTAGAGCAAGCATGTCAATTTATACCAACCAAAAGTTTGGATTAGGGAAAGGGACTATTGAAGATATTTGTAGTAGTACTTTTTCTCAATTTTTGGGAGGAACCTTGCTTAATTTCAAGATAACATTATTGATCCGTCTCATTCAACAAAAAAAGGGAAAAAAATTCTGGGGTCATGCAAACACTACAGATAAAACTAGAGTATCCATGATAGTAACGTAACGGATTTACATGGAGAATACCATTCTAGAATGGTTCTAAGTTAGCCAATGGTTTTGAGTATATCTTGGCTTCCAGTTGTGTGATTTTTAAAAGTAAATCCTATGAAAGTTGTACACAAAATTTTTAATTGTACCATCTACATTTGCCTCTATGAAATGTAGAATTCATTCTATCCTATGTGTAGATCAATTTTTATTAATTTTCTAGACTAGTCTTGAATTTCTTGATGATCAATAGCTAACCTTGATCTTGGTCCTTACATTTTCTTAGAGATAAGCATGAATATTGAGGCGCGAATGCGTCTTCAATGCACTTTTTTTTACCATGTAAATTCAATCTAATTCAGATATTGATTTTTTTTCCTCCATTACGTATGCTGATTTAGTAGCCAAGCAAATTAAGGTTTATTTTCAATCAATAGTATTTGTACAAATAAAAGAGAACTTTGAAGACCCCTTTTAGGCGTCAACAAAAATTTTTTATGATCAATGGGAAAGAGAAAATGGACCCTCCCAATACAATACAATGCATTGTTTTGATAAAAGCCATGATGTCTATGTTGACAAAATAGCACTATATAGGAGAACTTTCAAAACCCTTTTTGTGCCTAATCAAAAATTAAAAAAAAAATGAAAATCAATAGGGTGAGAACAAGGGAAAGTTTTTCCAAGAGGCGGAAATTATTTAATAAATAAAGAGGATATAACTTTCTCTTAATTCTTCCAAAAAAAAAAAAGTAATTTCGCCTTCCAAACGCAACTTTACTTTTTCAAATGAAATTTTTTTAAACCTAAAATTAATTAAATATATAATTTTAAAAGTCTAGATATAAATTAAATGGTTATAGTTCTTTAATGTCAATGTCAAAAACATAAATTTCTAAGAATTTTTAAATAAATAGTTACACAATTAAAATTTTTTATTCAAAACTTTTAAGTTTAAATTTTTTTTTTTTGGGTGCACTTGAATGCTACATAATAAAAAATCACTAAAATAATTACAAATTACTGCAAATAATTCACTATTTTGATGCTTCATTTTTAACTTTTTGTGAGATTTAATGTTAAATAATATTAAAATTAACAAAAATTTTGAAAAAAAAATATTTATACAGATTTTCTAACTTTTTCAGCTTTTTGAATATTCTAATTTTAAATTTTTTAAATTTTCCATCTTCAAAAAATTTGAATTATGACCAGCTAATCTTCAACTTCGTACAAAAGATTTGTCTTTAAAAATAGAATTCTATTTGAAAACTAAAAATGCTTTTACCCTTATTAAAATAGTTTTTTCCTTTTTATTAATTCGATAACTTCCACCGTTATTTTTAAAAAATTTCTCTAAGAACAAAATTAATGCAAGTGGAAAAAAAAAAAAACCTGTGGTAAGTGAATATCAAATAATTTTCCTCATTTTCATGACAAGTAGTGCTTCAAACGGATTCAAAATTAGAATCAAGACTGATGATCGAAGTGTTGGAAAGAAAAGAAAATTCGAAAGGAAGGGCTGTCAACTATTTCTTCCCCAAGGAGCATTGAGAATTAAGAAAGTGCAAGGAAAGACAAATAAAATATCTAACCTTCCCCATGCAATAATCAATATGCACTGCATCTTTTCGTCACATTCAACATTTTTTGGGTCAACTTTCAAACCAGCGGTCCACAACGCAAATTCTTTGATCAATTGTTACCAGCAGTACAAAATTTATGAATTTCATCAAGACCATCAATCGGATCAACGGTCACTGTCCCTCCTCATTAATATTCTCAACCCTTGGATCATCCGACCCCAAGTATAAATAACACCCTTGCATGGCCATTAGAAAACCAGGAAACTTCAACAAGCACAGGAACGCCTATCTCAACACCATATCCTTTTCCAAACCCTCAAAACAAGTTCACTAAGAGTCGATCGATCCATTGACCAAAGACTCATGGGAGGCAGCAAGCAGAAGAAGTCATCAGGTCCTTCCTTTTCCTTCCTTAGCCTGTTTAAAACTAAGCCCAGAAGAGAGTATGAAGTGAAGGATGACTTTGTGAAAGCTTACAAAGTATGGCCAAGTGATGAAGATAGAGGTCGATGGGTGGCTGAGCCTGGAATTGATAGGAAAGCTTCGGCGTTCATTTCTTCAAGAACAGAAAGGTGGAAGAGTGTTGAGGTGGCCAACTGATGATCAAGACGATCATCATCATTCAAATCATTATCATCAAGATTCTTGATCAACAAACATCAAATGCAGACTCTGAGGAGTACCTACCTTGCGTCTGCATTCGTTGTTATGATCGATCGAGTTTCGGCAAGAAATCTAAAATCGATCCCGCTATGTTATTGCTTTATTTAATTTTTTGTTTGTAGTTTAATTTGAATTAGTTGTGATCAATTCTCTAGTTCCTAATGGGAAAAATTTGCAAATTACATAATGAATAATGTGAAGATTTTCTGTATTTGAAGCTTTGAGTTCTTCTCAAATTTTGTCATGATTATCTGTCAAGTTTATTTGCAAATTTTAGCCGTTTTACCTCTCATTTGAGCATTAAGTTACACACTAACAAATAAACTTGGATGTGGAATGATTATAATTTATTTTTCGACAAATTAAGAAAAAGTGAAGTGAAAGTTCTTGAGCGTACATGCGGACGCAATAATTGTACGGCCATGGCATTTCAAGAGATATTTCTGATTATGTGACAATGGATCAGATTTTTCAAATACTTAGGGAATATTATTGCTGTATGCTTTTGTACTTGGAACCCTGGAAACCACATTTGTAAATAGGGATTCATATTTCATTTATAAAAATCATGTATATGCACGAACTAGTCCCAAATAGGCCTATATTAACCTAAGGAAAGATCAAAGTTTGCATTCAAATGTTTAACTTTGATAATTTTTCTTGATGATTTCACGTAATAATTATTTCAAAATTAGGCCAAGTTTCCTGTACAAGATTCTAAATAGTGGTAAAATGGCTGGCACAAAATTAATTAATTTCTTTAAGAATTTTAAATTAAGCAGACAACAGAAAATGCACTTGCCATCTAGTTTCCTGTAAAAGTGATTTACTCCTACATTTTGTTATAGTTGTTGGCCCAACAGTGGGACTCTTCAGAGAATCTAGCTATGTATCCTCTACTCATATTCTTCTCCTCAGGTCATCAATTATTGTTGGCATTTTCCCCTCTTGATTTGACTGCCCCCAAGTATTGGTTGAAGGAGAAAAAAGATGCTCATATGCTTTGTTGAATGAGGGCAGCTTTAGATGTAACAATACTTAATTTGATCATATCTGTTTTCATTTTTCATGTGTTGTTTCGGACTTCTTAATCATTTCTGATGGTTTTAAAGCAACCCTTTGCATGATAGCCGCCAGTCCCACAGTAAAAGAACAAAGAGCTACCAATGATGCTTTAGCAAAGTGAAAATGTAATGGGGAATTTTATATGACATCCTACAAGCTTGACAATCCCCTAATTAATGTTTCCAGATTCTCCTTTCTTTAGTTCTCCTTTTGGATCCAAGATATTTCACCACACTGGACATTTACGGATTAAATACACATAATGGAAGAGGACCCGAGGAAAGTTGCTTGTATAGTTGTCTTGATCGATAAATTTTGAGTTCGAGACTTGAAGATTCCATGTGACGTGTGTAAATATATGCAAATAAAAACCTTAAAATTCATGCACATTCATAGTCCTGCTTGTTCTAATCAATTAATTTTTTTACGCCTAAATTATTGCCAAAGTTTGAAATATTATTATTTTTTGGCAGTGCTTATGTAACCAATATGTAACATTTGATCAACACATGCAAATTCAAAACCAAAGCCATACAACTTGTGTTTATTTTAGGATATATTCATTCATATAAGCAAAAGAAATTAGCCGAATATATAAATCAACTGGAGACTAAAGGATTCTTCTGCATAGTGCTTTTTTGGAACACAGCTGTAAGGTACATTCATTGGAGGATAACCATCTAAACTTGCCATGGTCAGTTCCTTCTTTTCGAAATATGTAGTCACTTCAGGCTCTTTTTTTATGATGGTTCAATCATGCGTGCCTGTACTTTGCTGTATTGAAGAAGTTTCCTTAGCCCATCGATCCAAAGTTTTCTTAGCCATGCATGTGGGATGGTTTTCCTTAACCATTAATTTGTACTATCATTTACTTTTCCTGGCTTTTCAACAAACACTTTCAAGATTCATCACCATAGTAAATCTCATTAAAAGACAAAAAGTTGTAACGTGGTATAGAAATGGGCATAGCCATCCAAAGTGAAAAGGGGTACAAAATGTATCGTTTTTTTCCAAAAATTGATAATAATCTCAAAAGGGTCATATTCCATATATATATTCTTTTGCTTTAAAGACATGCACTGGATATTACATATTGCTTAACTATTTGGCCTTCCACTTGAGATAAAAAAGAACGGTGCGAATTATTGTTACGTTCTGAAATGAAATGGATCAATGTTGAAGGCAGTATTATGGATTAGATTAGGAGGAAAATAAAGCAGGGGAAATGAATACTTCTTCAAAGAGCTCTGTTATTATCTTCACCTTATTTTATCACAATTGCAGCAAACCAGGCTCATAAGCAAACCTGAAAATAAGCCCTGATATATTTTCAGCACTTAGCAGAGCCCATCAAACTCATTTTTAAAAATAGACAAATATTGGTCATTGCTAAAGCTTGATCTGAAATATTGAATGATGTGTTCATTAAATTTGTAATATTTTTGTGTAAAATGATGAATGCATGGAGAAAAAACTAACCCAATGCCTAAATTCAAGCGATTAAATAGAACGGAAAAGAGAAAAAAAAAAAAAAAGGTGATATATTGAACAAGCAATGTTCCTCTGGAAATAATTCCATCAGATTCTTTTTATGTCGGATTACAGCTTAGCATGTAGAATTAGAGTTCAAATGCTGAAATAGTTAAATCAATAAGAAAGTTTTACGAAGGTTTAATTCCAACTCTTTAACTTGCAGATTGAATAGAATCATAGTACTATCTAGGTTTAAAAAAATGATCACTTTTTTAAAAAATTCCCTTTTTTCTTTTAAAAAAAGTATTTTTTAAAATGTTTTTCCTATATTATTCTTACTAATAATGCAAATGTATATAAAATTAAAAAAATTTAAATTTAATAATATATTAAATGTATTGCACATTATAACTAATCGTAACCAAAAGTATACTCGTTTTTAAAATAGAGAGAGTGAGAAAAATTGGATAACTTTTTGCAAAAGTGTAAGATTTAGAGAGATCAAAAGCGTTTAGTTTAATCTTTTTTTTTTTTTATAATATGCGAATGCACTGTGAAGATTTTTGTTGAGATTAACTCTCCTGACTCTCTTTATTTGTCTTGTTCGTAGTTTGTCATCATTAATTCATAATAAACATGTCTCAGATATATATTGTCGTGACAGCAAGCCCTTGACTGGTAGAAAACTAAATTGCAAGATTTCATCTTAGGTTTGGACATGCATCACAATGAAATTAATCTTAAGATTGAGATTTTAATTGGGGGAAAAGTACTTACAGAAATTCATATGTTACATGAAAGTAGGAGATAACAGCTACAAAGTAAACACGATCAAGTTTAAAACTTAGGACCCTATGAACAATGAACAAGAATAGACTGTAACGATAATACTAAGCCAGACATGAAATTTAAATATCCATAAGGATTTATTACAAGACAAGCATATATGTATATATGTGGATCTTAATTTTAAGGAAAGAAGGCGCTAGACCACAGGGGGTTGTGATTATCATGAAATGGCATAATCATCTCTTCCCCATTACCAAAACCCATGTTTTGATCACTAGGGTTATTCATCCAATCTGTGAACCACTGAGGCCTATGAACCCCATCCATAGCCATATCCAGGGTTGGCTTCTGCTCTTGCACTTGCACTGATGATCCTCTTGCAAGCATTTCACTAGTAGCTGGCGCTGCTGTTGCCGCAGCCACAGATGGTTGTGCTGGTGGTGCAACTTGCTGCTGGGAAGCCATTTTCTTGAGGGACTCAATCCTCTTGTAAATCTCCTTCAGCTTTTGATCAAGCAGCCATCCCAAATCATGCAGGTCGGCCATGATCATGTTTTGAAGCCCTTTTCCTGTCAGGCACTGGTACATCACTTCAGTCATCTCCTTCTCCCGATTTTCCTTGTGTTGCTTCTTGAGTTGTTCATTGGCCTTGGCAATCCTTTGCCTGATGAAGCTCTCTTGATTCACCATTTTCTTGCTTTGCTCCATCTCAGGCATCCTCTTGAACTGTGCAATCACGCGTTGAACTCCCAAGGCATTTGGCCAAACCTCAGGTTGAGATTCATATGGGCTATATATAATGGCACAAGCATCAATACCACAAAGGGTGCTAAGTTCACTCACCTTCTTCATCAAACCCTTCTTCCTTTTCTTGAATGTTGCTTTTCTTGCCGAATCATTAGTGATGAAAGCTAACTTTACCTTCTTCCTAGTCATTGGTAATTGGACCAAAGATGCAAAGAAAGAGAAGAATTATGGTATTTTGCGAAAGTACTTGTGTGCTGTTTCTTGTTCCAAATGGATGGTTGCTATATATACACAGATTCAAGAGTCGGAAATTAATTCCAAAGATTTTTATTGATTTGCATCCAAATTTTAAGATACTCATCTTGTCAAGATTTCTTTTTTTGGTCGTATTTTGTATTTGTGAAAGATTATGGTTAGTATGTTATAGCAATTTAATGCTGCCAGGAAATTAGATTTACTCATCAATCTAGTCATTGGTCACGAAGAAGATTTTTCTTTTTCTTTTTCTTTTTCCTTTTTTTTTTCTCATTCCTCACGTAAAAATGACATTTGATTCAATAACATGGGTTGATGCTAGAAGCAAGTTTACAAAAGTTGAAAACTGAATTTCTTAATACTATATTTTTATTATATCTTTTGAGCTTTTAACACCAATTTGAATTCACGTTCTTTAATTTTTTAAAATTTTTGCAAAATATTGGTAAAAATACGTCAAGAAAAAGATTCATCCTCTTCATAAAAAAAGGAGGTAAAACCAATAAAAATTTCTTTTTCAATTCATCAGTAGAGTTGAATACCTCATTCAATAAATTTTTTTTATCCGGTCCATAAGAACTAATAGAAAAGGCAAATCCCTCATGATATACTAGATCTGGTTCGATTATTAATAGAGTAAATAGATCTATCATTTCTTGAACTAATTCAAAATCGTGGTGTGACGTGTATCCTCTCCTATTCCGGGCATGAAATAGATGAAATAGAGTTAAGAAAATTTACATAAAACCTTAATTAAAATGCATTAATGATACAGATGTACTGAATTATGGTACTAGGAGGGACCTCATAGCCATAACCAAATAAACATGAAAAATTCTAGGGGTGAGGAAACACGTTCTCACAATTAAGTTGGATAATTTCCTATATTTGTTAAGAATGTAAAGTCCTCTTACCAAAAACATGATTTAGGGCATACGGATAAATTGACTTGAGATATGGTAAGAATAATCAAGGTAGGTGAATCTTGACAATTAAATGTGGGATTTAATTATTGGGATAATAATGCTGGCATTTAATATAAAATCGTAACTCCTTATTGGTTAATTCCCATCATTTAACACTGTCAATTTTATTATCTTTATGAATATTTAATTATTTCTTATTTGGTAAGGATTGGAACAAGATTTATCCATAAATCACATGTTGTTCATGTGATAAAAAGTAGACGCAATTAGGGCTGCAAGCAAATCGAGCTATATGTGTAAGTAGTAGGGGTATAAATGTACTCGTAATTATACATTTGAAAATAACGTACGCATAAATCGTACATTCGAACATGGTAATTTTCGGATACGTATGCGTAGTGTATGATGAACCAGCATGAATCTTGTTGTTTTACAACCAGACAAACAATGTTTAATTTTCTATTCTTTTCTATTAATTAGAAAGATTTTCTATTCATGTGTATTAATTAGAAAGATCCTTGAACATTAAATTTATGAATGTTTAATTTTCTATTATTTTTGTTAATTAGAAAGATTTTCTATTATTTCTCTTATTAAAAATATCCTTAATGTCCTGTGTAAATTAAGGATTTGAGGGGACAATTCATATTTTTCATATTATGGTTGATAGTCAAGAAGGTGCAAATCTATACCCACGAATTTTAGTAAATTAATTTGGTGAATGGGTTGATTACCGGTTGAGTCTATTGAACTTTCTCCCCAACTTCTCCAGTAATAGTAGGTTTTGGGCATTTATTCAAACTTGGGCTTCATTTTTGGATCGAATCAGTTTCGGGGCTGTTCTGGTGCTCGCCGAAGGTGGGGATGTATTGGGTGTGGACTGTGGATGCATATGAGGCCCATGTTTGATTTGGGAATAAGTTTTCTCTTGCTGGGATTTTAGAACGAAAGACAAGTGGGATAACTCCTTATTTGTTGGACTAAAGTACTGAGTTTTGTAATAAGCCTAAGATTGGTTCATTCATTCATGTACCGATGTACGATATTGTCTACTGTACATGTACGATATTGTCTACTAATTTATTGGACTTTGAAATTTGTCCTCAAAATTGTGCTTCGTGTGAGAATGAGAAATTTTTTTTTACCTCATCATCAATCTATGCTTAAAAGTTGCAAATTTCTAACTTATCAATGGTCAGATTATTAAGAGCTGCTTTTAGCCTTCAAGTATCTATTTCAAAAAGTAATGTATGTGAAACTATCTATTAGATTATAGGGATCAAATTATCAAAATGAAATGAATCTATAGTGAAACAAGTTTTAATTATGATAAAAAAACGATTCGTATATATATTTCATAAAAATATAAATTTAAAGTTAGTGATAAAATAATTGAAAGGCACGAAATCAAGCAAGAGTATTATTTCAAAAAATTTGCCCGTATACGTGTTATTTGAAAGATGATTTGGACAAATTTATGAAAAAAGTAATCATTAAAATAGTCTCTCGTATATTTTAAAATGAATTTTTTAATTCTTCATATTTAAAAATAAGAAAATCAATCCCTCCATTTCATACATTTGATCTTTTTCGTCATTTTGTCTTGTTCCGTCAACTTTCCATCCGTCCAAAAGGTAATATTGTTATTTTTAGAGGGCATTTTTAAAAGTACAAAAACTCCTCCTTCTTCATGAACGTGGTTAATTTTTTTGCTAGAACATTAGTTTAATTGTTTTAGCCTGTTAATGTGGTAGTTATATTCAGTAATTGAGCTCTTCTTCTTTTTCTTTTTCTTTTTTTTTGGCGGGGGGATGGTGTCGGGTGGGTGCTCTCTTCAAACCCTTCGACTGTTTTGGATACTGCTTGATATTATATAAGGTTATTGAGGAAAAACAAGTTTGATATTATACCTTGTGTTTCATCAGGACAGGAGGCGACCCTCCACAGTCCTGATGCGATTGAAGTTTGCTGAACACAAGAAATATGGAAGACTTTATTACTTGGGTACGTAGATTCATCAAAGGTTAGGAGAAAGGTCGACAAGTTGAAACGTCTTTTTGGACGGAAAGTTTAGGTAGATTCAGCAAATATTAGGAGAAAGGTACGGAAAGTTTGAGTAGATTCATCAAAGATTAGGAAAAAAGTTTTGGCTTATAATGACAAGTTGGACGATTATGATGCAATGAACTCTAGAAGCTATTGCAAGATGATATTTGATGACAAGTTGAAATGTTTTTTTTTTTTTTTTTTTTGACGAAAAATTAATTTTCTTTTTTTTTTAAATATGAATGATTAAAAATTTTATTTTAAAATATGTAAAATACGATTTTATTAATTATCTCTTTGTGAAAACCTTAACAACATGGAAGATGTTGTAGGCAATGAAGAGGCCCAAAAAGGTGCCTTTCGGCCCGAAAACCCTATAATGATTTGATTTGAGAGTTGAGACCCACCCATATCAAATAGAGGTGGAGGCCCATGGCATCTCACAAAGTCCAACAATGAGACCTATGCTGTGTGCTGGACCAATGGCATTATAATAAAAATATATATATATATATATATAAAATATTAACTTTTAAGATAGTCGCTTTTAAAATTCATGACAAATAGTATCTACCGACAATTGACAAAAAGTATCAAAATCGACTACTACCCTCCTTTTGCAATATCGACGCTATTATTCTCTTTATTCTCTTACAAAATTTGTTCAAAACTAAATTATTGACGTTAATATTATAACATTCACTTAGATTTATTTAAATGGCAATACCAATATTATAATATTGGACTGAAATTACATCCATGACACAAAAATTACAACTTCGTAAATTATCGTGATCTCATTAATTTTTCATAAAAAAGTATAAAATTTTTATATAAAATATAGATAACTTTAAATTTTTTTAGCTCACAAGATAATTTTGCATTAACTTTTGAGATGAAACGACGTGAATCAAAAATTCATAACAAAGGCACATTTGGAAGGAAACCAAGAAGCCAGCCCAAGCACATTATCTGGCAGACCGCATTGCCCTTTCCTTTTCCTTTCCTTTCCATCGAGACTAAAAGTGACAATAAATCATGTTTTGGATTCCCGAATCATAATTTAATATGAGTGAATCAAGACCTATGAACTTTACTTGTTTACTTGTTTTCATTTTCCTGTCGCAAACCTTACTTATTTTTATTTTCCTGTTATATTTTTATGTTAAATTCATACCGTATTTTGTGTAATAACTTCGTATTGTATTTTCATAAATTACCACCCTTAATTGAGACGATACCGTTTTGGAATGTCTCATTGTGAATGCATATCAGTACAATTTTGGATTTGCTTCATATTTTACCAAATAAAAAAAGAAAAACATTACTTTCCTTTGTGGGAACGTGATTAAATTATTGAAGAATGTAAAAAATTAATGAGACAAATGAAATCACAAACTAAATGTCAATAATGATTTAAGAAAACTTCAAAAAAACATCAGCCCAAAACATAAATACACGCTAATGACAAAATGAAACAACCACTCTTGACTCTTTTTTCTTTTAGGTAATTTTCACTACAGCAATGCCCAAACTAAAATGAAAATAAAAATTAAAATAAAAAGTAGTTGCAAGAATGGAATGAACACTAGACAGATATAATAATTATAAAATTGGAACACAGAAACAAAGTAATTAATCCACTAAAAAAAACACAAAGCCATATCCTGAAACAGCACCATTCCAGATGCTCCAATGCCCACCTGTCAAAAACACAATACAATAGATACTCAACCAAATTTGTCTATGTCACGCATTACCTTAAGATCAGAATTTTGTTTTGTTTTTTTTCCCTCTTTACATCTAAAAATCATATAAAATATTTGGGAAAAAATAGAGGACAGAAATTATAATTGAACTTAAGTACTGATGACCCCAAAAATAAAATTACAACATAAGATTTTTTAGATTGGAACCTAAACAAAATCAAGGGAAGGAACCAAGCAAGAGAATTTTTTAAATAAAATTTTGTTTTTTTCAGGGTGTTGGCTTAGATGGTCACGCAAAACAAGTACTCCCACAAAAATTTAAAAAATAAAATAAAAATTGGCAGTTTGATTCCAAAAACAAACAGGCGAAAGTGAAAAAAATATTAAAAAAGAAGAAGAAGAAGAAGATATTGAAATTAAGAATTACCTTACTTCGAAGGGATCACTACTTGGTGATGACCCAGATAGCGTAGATTATTCCGGGCAAGTAGCCAAGCAACGTCAGCAACAAACAGATCCAGAACTCCACCTGTTCCAGATTTTCACATAAATTACTAAATCAAATTTTTTTTATAAAAAAAAAAACCTTTTTAACCCCATAAAAATATGAGATCTAACCTAAGTAGTTATTTTAACAAAACATAAAAATCATCAGAGACTGATATTTATATAATAATAAAAAAAGAAAAAGAAAAAAGAAACAGTCTTATTACCTTGCAGCCAAATTTGAGGAAAACACCAAGGGGAGGCAAGATAATAGCCAAAATAATATCTATACAAGTGGCTGTACCGTCCGACATTTTCTCTCAGAAAACAGAAGTAGCAGGGGGTACAAGTACAAGTGTACAACTATCACTGCAGGGGACTGAATAAGAAGCAAGAACTCCAAGGAGAGCGCACCGAAAAGAAGAGCGGTTATTGAGTTAACACGGCGACAGAAACAGAGATTGATGGAGTAAATTCCAGTGAGTGGGGATAAGGAGATTTATAGGTGGAAATGCGGGAACCGAAGACACGCGTTGCGTTTTAATTTGACATTAGGAAAATCATTTGGCCGTGTTAAAGCTTTATTAGCCAGCCTCGTATTTACTTAATTAAATACGTGGCGATATTGTTTGCTACTCCCCGGCTCATCATCATAACGCGCTCACTCTCATTCAATGGGGCAGGTGGCATTGGTTGCTTGTTCGATTGGGATCATTTGTTTGACGCCCCACGATTTAAATGAATTGCATGCTTTTTGGTACCCCAAAAAAAAAAAAATTGATTTTGAAAAATAAAGTTTAAAAATTTTTTTCTTTGCATTTCATTTGTGTTGATTTTAATTAATAAATTTACACATTTTTCCCTTAAATTTTTAGTTAGTATAACTTTTTTTTAAAAATTTATAAAATACAAAACACGTCTCAATCAACTTTTTTAAAAATTCATTATTACAAACATACTTTCCAAATAATATATTGGATGCGTTAGTTACAACATTGTATGAGTTCATATGTATAGTGTTTACTATTTATCCTAATCTAATTAGGATTATTGGGATATATATTATTAAATATATACTTTCATATTTTTATTTTTTTGATATAAATTATGTATTATAAAAGAAAGGAGATTTTTTTTATATATATAATTTTATTCTATTAGTCCGGACACGTTGGGTGATTATTGAGGTATGTTCAGTGGGTGATTAAAGAAAGGAGAATCACAAACGTATAAAGTAGTGGGAAAAGGCGAAAATAGAAGAACAAAGGACAAAGAATAACCAGCCTTTGAATGACTTAATTAAACATTTTATTCTGTTAATGGAGGTGGGGATGCATCAAAGTGTGGTGTTGTTCACAATTTATAAAATCCTCAAAACTTTAGCTATGAAATGTGGCCCAAAATATACACGATAATAATTTGAAAATGTGAGACCATCTACCGGATTACAACTAAATAGGCCAAAGTTTTTTTTACAGAACTATATGGAAATTTTATTTTTTATGTGAAACAAATTTGGTAAATGTAATACAAATATTACTCACAAGCCTAAAAGTAAGGCTTATCCAAATAAATAAATCACTACTTTTTAATAATGAAATCACAATACAATTTATCGGTAATTAATGTGGCGTGGATGTAAGTATTAATATGTAGTGTATCTACTAGTGTAATGTCATATAAGTTATTGAAAAGTAGAAATGATTTTTTTCTTGTGGATAAGATTGCTTTTCTCAATTAACTTTGGGTGAAAATGATTTTGAAGGCTTTCATTTGTTAGAATGATAATACATATTTTATTTTATACTTATTATTTAAAAAATATAAAAATACATTTAAATTCATAATTTTTTATTAAATATAACATACAATTCATTTAATTTAGATATATATTTAATGTTCATCCATAAGCATTAATGAGAATATTTTTGAAACTTAAAAGAAATTTGATTTTTTTTTTTTTTGGAACAAGGAATATCATCAACGCCGACCAAAAAAAACCAGGGGCTCTGCTTTCCAACGTTGGCGTAGGGACAGGAACTTGAAGTCGGTTAACGCAGTAGCACAAACAACGAGGTCCAGTCTGTCAGAATATGGGAACGGTTCTGGCAGTGCCAACTAACCTCGATCTGCGGATCAGATTCTGCGACGTTAAAGTTAACCCTCCTCCTTTTTTCCAAATTGGGAGGAAATGGATAAAACACGCGACCGTAAGCCTTAGCCCACAACTGCCTCCCTCCCACCCGCCCACGTGTGCCAGATTCCACCACGTGTAAAATATAATTCAATCCTCGTGTGCCAGCCGGTCTGCCATATTGCTGCAGCCACCCCCAACCATCCATCACCTTCCCGTCCTAAATCCAACCCCTACTTTCTTCCGTTAATTTTACAGTGCAAGCTACACCTTTAGTGCGTGTTGGGCGATACATTTAGAGATAATTAAAAAATTAATTTATAATTTTAAAGAAAAAGTTTGTCCATGCGTAAAGACTAAAATATACAAAATATGTATATATAATTTTTTTGCTTTAGGTAATTAAATTAGTTCACTAATAATAAAAAGATAGTAGCTGAAAATGACAATGATGTGAAAAGGCAATCTTGGTTTGGCTGGAATGAATAGAATTTAAATTTTTTTTTAACTATAAACTATTCATTCAATTTTTTAACTATAAGCTAGAATGGAAAGGATTTAATTTTTAAGACGCGTGACATACGCGTAAAATATATTTTTATATATTTTTAATTTAAAAAGGTATTAAAATATATTTAAAGTACAATTCATACGTAATCTTCATTAATTAATTTAGATTGTTTAATCGGGGGGAGATTACGGATTGCGTGGGTAAGTGAAACTATGAGTAAATTAATGACAATCTTGAATGTTCCATCTCCAAATCAAATCTCTGGTGAGCGGGACACAAAAGATAATGAAATCCATTGGTTTTGGAATTGGAATCGGAATGTACAACAGGTACCTGAAACTTGATTGCTTGACTACAAAGACACTTTTATAAGTGATCATTAAAAAAAAAAAACATTGTCAATAAGGTTAGCCAAAGGCCAAAGCCCAAAGGCTCTATAACGTTAGCATATGGGGCCTTTTTTTTAAAAAAAAAATTTCAGTAAAGATAATAACGTTAATACTACAACGTTAAAAATTTCCGTATGCTTCTTAGTAGCGACCTGTAAGAAATCAGCTAAACATGTTGTTGGAAATTTAAACATTTATAAAAAATTAAACCAAATCATTAATTAAAAAGATTACTATTTCAATTTTTATATGAAATGTCAAACACGTTATTAGGGCGAAAAGCTTTGCGAAGTGAGGCCCTAACAATCAAGGTTGGCGTTTTTAGTGTCTAATGAAAACTAGAGCACGATTTACATCAATATTTAAAGAAATTTAAATTTAATACTCCACTTCTCCCTGAAACATAGTTCATTTTCAGAATTTTCTTTTCCTTTAAAAAACTCACTTTTGAATAAAATTTAATGAAATTCTCATGTTGTTCTTCTTACTAGTGATTATCAACTGTCCGCCGTTATAAAAATAAAGATAAAATATAAAAAGTACATATTTAATAGCATATTAAATGTATTGTATCATTTTTATCTTAGAAATATATTTTAGTTTTAAAATTTTGTTTATTTTGAAAAAAAAAACAGAAGAGAATTTTTTGTATTAATTTTTATATTATTCTTACCAATTGTGACAATGTGTAATCTAAATAAAGAAAAAAAAGGGATAAAAATAAAAAAGTAAACATTTAATCGTGTATTAAGTATATTGTATTTTATAATTTAAAAAACTTATATCAAATAAAAAATAATTGTTTAAACAGAAAAAAATTTATAACTAAAGAAAATGTAGAAAATAAGAAGTAGATTTTTTTCTAAACAAAAGAGTAATTTATGAAAATTTGTGCTAATTCTATGCCAGTTTTGTGAAACCGGGCCTTCACAATTGAGGTTTGAGAAAAAAATATTGCATATATGTATTATATCTTTATTTTTTAATATAATAATTTAATTATATAATTTTTATTTTTTTATCTCGTATTATATATATGAGTTATTCCTATAATTTATGAGTTGTTTTTACAAATTATATTTAATTACATAATTTTACGTGTTGTTTTTACTTTTTTTCTTTTCCAAATCTTGTACATTTTACAAATCTCCAACTCGAAGAGCATTCATCACGAGCATTCCGCCGTCCAATGCATTCCTTTTCCGCCCGATATGGTTCATTGAAACTCGTTCATTTTCCGGTCTACAGTTGCATGGATTAACCTAATCTATTATCCATATTCCAGCCGACACGGTCGATCCATTTCGCGTATAGGGTCTCTTGACTCTTTACTCTTTAGCCACGATACCCCTCTGGCCACTGACCCCCCTGACCATCAATGGCTGCCTGCCACGTTGGATCTTAATTTTCACAATTTTAATATTTCTCCTCCCTAACATAAGACGACGTCGGCTCTGATTTTATTATAAAAATTTAATTTTTTTAAATAAAAATAAAATATCTAAATATATTTTTATTTTAAAATTTAAATTTTTTTCACTCAAATTTCTTTCATATAATTTTAAAAAAATTTTATTCATATTTTTCTTCTAAAATATTAATTTAAATTTTTACACATTTCAATATAACTTTTATTAAATAATCATAATCCAAACGAAGTCTAAGATATTGATCCGCTGGTGTAATAATTTGTCCAATGCTATTGTTTATCTAAACACGGATAAATTTAACAAATGTTTAATCAGAATCTTATATTTTTAACTTAAAATCTTACCACTCCTCTGGTCTCCAAGAAAGCTCAAACATTTTATTTGTTTCAAAAAATATATATGTTTGATCTAAAATTTTTATATTATTTTATTAATAATGATAATATATAATTTAAAAATAAAAAATTATAAATCATAAATTTAATATTACATTTAATATATTATATTTTAAAATATGTTATATATAAAAAAAGAGTTTTTTTCTTTTTATTTTTTTAAATAAAACTCTTGATCAAAGCAAACACACAATAAAAAGAGGGCATCCCATTTAATTATTTGTGCATACCATTATGTATTCGTAAATTTCCATTTTTTTCCTTTTTAAAAAAAATTCATATAATTTCATGGATCCTATTTAATTATTTGTCGATCATTGTGATGAGAACCATAATCTAATAGTTTAGTTTGTGGTTTTTATTATAGTCTTTGACTTGGCCTTGATAAAATTCGAAGATCAACATATTTCCTCTCACCCAAAACAAAAAAAAAAAAAATATATACACACACACTGACACATACACAATTGTCTTTATCCAACGTATGGAACCACATGATTAAGATTGAAACTCGTGTCGCTCGCTTCCGTTTCGGGAAAGAAACATACAACTGCATTTGCCTAGTTTTCTTTGTGCCAGATTCCACCGGAAGCCTAAGCCCACACCACAACTGCCTCCCTTCCACCCACGAGTGCCAGATTCCACCACATGTAAAATATAATTCAATCCACGTGGCCCAGCCGGTCTGCCATATTGCTGCAGCCACCCCCACCATCCATGACCTTCTCGTCCTAAATCCAACCCGTACTTTCTCCCGTCAATTTTACAGAGCAAGCTACACCTTTAGTGCGTGTTGGGTGAAAAATGATAATGAGGTAAAAGGGTAATCTTGATTTGGTTGGAATATATAGGATTTAATTTTTTAACTATAAGCTGGAATGGATAGGATTTAATTTTTAAGACGCGTGACATATGCGGCAATGAGTATTGAATCTCAATTTACGGTGTAATATTAAAAATTTTCTGTTCATGAGAAATTTGTATGTGTATATTAAAAATTATATGAAATTGATTAATAATATTGTCAAATCACAAGAGTGTATCCATATTTGATGAAGTGGGGTGAACATCCTCGTAAAGAAAATAATCTTTACATGGAAACACATTTCTATAATTTCGAATTTTAGGTGTAAGGGCTTGTTTGGTTAGTAAAAAAGTAAAGTTTTATGGGAATATGATTTTTAGAAAGTTAGTTTTGAGAAAATTAATTTTTTTAAAAGAATTTGAATATTAGAAATTTAATTTTGAGAATTCTAAATACTTACTTATGTTTGGATAAAAAAGAAATATCTACGAAAAAAGTTAATATAATTCATGTCTTGTTATTTTATTTAGGTTAATAAATCATAAATGTATTTTAATATCAATCATAGAGACAATTATTTTTTATATTTTAATCAAAATATAATTTAACATTTCTTAATTTTCTCAATTGTAAAGTATAACAATATTTAAACCCAACAGAAAAAATACTAATTTTATAATAATATTTCTAGATATAAACATGTTTTTATGATTTATAAAGTGTTTATTTATTAGTACTACCATAGTAAATGTCTGTATTAGTAAATAATAAATAATTAAAATTATATATATATGAAAAAATATTTCTTATATATATATATATATATATATATATATAAGAAATAAAAATATGAAAAAATACAAAGAATTAGTGTAATGAAAATTAAAAATGACAAAGGAAACTATAGAAATATAAATAGGAAGAGAAATATGAAAAAGGTGATTCCAATAACAAATGTACAAATAAACTTATATTTTCATTAAAAAAAATGGAATAATAATGATGATGTTAATAATTTAGTAGCAAAATTGAACAAAAAAAATGCCCCCTCATTTAGGATGAAAATCAAACTACAACTAAAAAATTTCAATGAGGAAAAAAAATTACATTAATTTTTAATTTTAATAAATTTTTAAAATGAATAAAAAAAGTTCTGAAATAATTTTTTTTTAAATAAAAAATTAAAATTAATAATAATTGAAATAAAAGATCACATGAATAATATTTAAAAAATAAAAGATATATGAGAGTTAAAGATAAAAAATAGATAAAATAAGATTGAAAGTAAAAAATATATTATTTAAATTAAAATAGTAAAAAAAATAATAATAACAACTTTTAGTATAAAATCAGAATTTTAGAATATTACACATATTTTTCTTGTTTTTAATAATCTGATTATTTTCCAAAAAAAATTTAAAATTGAGGCCCTAACAATTAAGGTTGGCGTTTTTAGTGTCTAATGAAAACTAGAGACGATTTACATCAATATTTAAAGAAATTTATATTTAATACTCCATTTCTCCCTGAAACATAGTTCATTTTCAGAATTTTCTTTTCCTTTAAAAAACTCACTTTTGAATAAAATTTAATGAAATTCTTATGTTATTCTTCTTACTAGTGACTATCAATGGTGTGCTATTATAAAAAGAAAGATAAAATATAAAAAGTACATATTTAATAGTATACTAAATGTATTGTATCCTTTTTATCTTAGAAATATATTTTAGTTTCAAAACTTTGTTTGTTTTGAAAAAAAAAGAAAAAAGAAGAGAATTTTTTGTATGAATTTTTATATTATTCTTACCAATGGTGTGGTGACAATGTGTAATCTAAATAAATAAAAAAAGGATAAAAATAAAAAAGTATATATATTTAATCGTATATTAAGTATATTGTATTTTATAATTTAAAATAGTTATATCAAATAAAAAAAAATTTAAACAGAAAAAAGTATTTTATAAGTAAAGAAGATGTAGAAAATCAGGAGTAGATTTTTTTCGAGACAAAATAGTAATTTATGAAAATTTGTGCTAATTCTATGCCAATTTTGTGAAACCGGGCCTTCACAATTGAGGTTGGAGAAAAAATATTGCATATATGTATTTATTTTTATTTTTAATATAACAATTTAATCATATAATTTCTATTTTTTTTATCTTGTATTATATATATGAGTTATTCCTATAATTTATGAGTTGTTATTACAAATGATATTTAATTACATAATTTTACGTGATTTAATTTTCTGGAGGTTTGATGCTTCACGAAGTTACCTTTAACTTCTTTATTGTTTGTTTTTACTTTTTCTTTTCGAAATCTTGTACATTTTACAAATCTCAAACTCGAAGTGGATAAGAGTTGAGCATTCATCACGAGCATTCCGCCGTCCAATGCATTCCTTTTCCCGCCCGATATGGTTCGATGAAACTCCTTCATTTTCCGGTCTACAGTTGCATGGATTAACCTAACTATTATCCATATTCCAGCCGACACGGTCGGTCCATTTCGCGTGTCTTGAGTCTCTTGACTTCTCTACTCTTTAGCCACGATACCCCCTGGCCACCGACCCCCTGACCATCAATGGCTGCCTGCCACTTTGGATCTTAATTTTCAAAATTTTAATATTTCTCCTCCCTTACATAATAAGACTTCGACTCTGATTTTATTTATAAAAAATTAATTTTTTTAAATAAAAATAAAAAAATCTAAATATATTTTTATTTTCAAATTAATTTAAAATTTATTTTTTTTTCACTCAAATTTCTCTTATATGATTTTAAAAAATTTTATTCATATTTTTTATCAAAAATATTTTTTTTATTAAAAAATACTCATTAAAATTTTCACATATTTCAATATAATTTTAAAAAATACTCATTAAAATTTTCACATATTTCAATATAATTTTTTCTCAAATAAATCATAATTCAAACGAAGACTAAGATATTGATCCGCTGGTGCAATAATTTGTCCAATGCTATTGTTTATCTGAACACGGATAAATTTAACAAATGTTTAATCAGGATCTTGCATTTTTAACTTAAAATCTTACCACTCCCTTGGCCTCCAAGAAAACTCAAATATTTTATTTGTTTCAAAAATATATATATTTGACTCAAATTTTTTTTATTATCTTTATTAATAATGAAAATATATATTTTAAATTTAAAAATAAAAAATTGAATATATTATATTTTAAAATATGCTATATATAAAATAGGAGTTTTTTCTTTTTATTTTTTTATAAAATTCTTGATCAAAGTAAACACACAATAAAAAGAGGGCATCCCATTTAATTATTTGTGCATACCATTATGTATTCGTAAGTTTCCATTTTTTTCCATTTTTTTTAAAATCCATATAATTTCATGGATCCTATTTAATTATTTGTCGATCATTGTGATGAGAATCATACTCTAATAGTTTAGTTTGTGGTTTTTATTACAGTCTTTGACTTGGCCTTGATAAAATTCGAAGATCAACATATTTCCTCTCACCCAAAAAAAAAAAACACACACACACACACAATTGTCTTTATCCAACGTATGGAACTAAGAACACCACATGCTTCCGTTTCGGGAAAGAAACACACAACTGCATGTGCCTAGTTTTCTTTGTTTCTAAGTTTTGATGTGAAAGTTTTATATTATTTTTATTAATAATAATTATGTATAATTTAAATTTAAAAATAACAAAAATATATATTAAATATATTATAATTTATAATTTAAAATAATTTTTTTTATATAATCGAGGAATTATAAAGAAGGTTTATAATATTGCGAGTGAAGAACAGTCTTTAATACTCTCACTTAGAAGATAAAAATCCAAATTTCAGTACTATAAAATACAGTAACCCCTCCCACACTTTGAATCAAACAAAATATCAAGTCTATTTTGTTTGTGTCTTGCCTTTTCTAATAAAGTAGACTTTAAATCAAAGAAAAGTTGAAGATTTGATTGATGTCAATTACATGCGTGGAATGGGAACCTCACATTTTTTTTAATCCATTTTAAAATGGTTTGACGAGACAATAATTAATTCATGTGCCAACGTGTAGTAGATCTACTAGTCCAGAGAGTTTTTGAGTTTTGTTGTTAAAAGGTTTTTTGAATAGGTTGAGGTTGAGTGAGCCCTTTATTTATAAATTAGATATTTTCTTAACTCATCCGTAGCCTTTAAGCTAAGATATTGCAACATCCACAATTTTTTGTTTTGCAAATGGCACCAATTAATCCGTATGTTTATGCAAAATTTATTGGGATTTTATTTGATTGAGAATTATTTGATAAGATATTATTTAATTTCATTACAGTTGATTAAAATATTATATTCTCTTTAATTTAGTATCATTATCTATGTAATTAATTTATATATTAATTGTATATTTAATTTGATTTTATATTGATGTAATTGATATCAATTAATTAGTAATTAATATTAATCAATAGTGATTGATTGATTTTTATAACTCCTGTATTCAACTTATAAATATATCTCTTATTATATACAAACTAAAAACGTGAATAAAAAATAACAATTATCTCCTACTCTCTTTTATCTATTTAGAAATTATGGTCCAAGCTCAATAAGATTTTGGGTATTATTCCTAATTTCATATGTTTCACCTTAAGGGCTCGTCTGGATAGCATGTCAAAATATATTTTTGTATATTTTAAAATAGTAATTGTGAGACCAGAGATGAATTAAAAATTAAAAAAATATATTATAACATAAAAATACATTAAAAATTTTTAGAAAATATTTAACAGTAAAAACCGTGTTTCGAAAAGTCAATCATAATGTAGTGGAGGCAATGACAACGGCAATTGTGCAAAAGGGTAAAAAGAAAAACTTTCCATGGAGAAATATAACGTAAGTTGACATTGGACCCATCTCCAAGAAGTCCAATTTATCGGCACATCATGACTATGCCACACTACCGCCATTCGTGAGTGTTCCTTAACCCATTCTCTATTGTGCTCAAACTCAATTCTACCATCAAAAGTTTGTAGGCTCCTAACTAAGCCCATCAATTCTGGGTACCATATGAAGCTCCAGTAACATCTGGGCTCAACTCAGACCATTTAAATTTTATTTACGTCGTGTCCTAAGCCCATCATGTCCAGCAGATTCATTGTTTGATATGTTAATATGGTGAGACTAATGTGTTTGAGGGCAGTGCTATAGTTGATTTATATGCCAAATTATAAGGCCAAGAATTGTTCGACGAAATGCTATGATTGTTGGCTGCTGAAGGAATGGAATATATGTTGAGACTTTTGGGGAGACATCCTCAAGTCCTGATCGAGTGAGTTTTTCAAGCACTTTAAAGATTTGATCATGGGATATCCTTTGCTGAAATTCTTGACTACTCTGAACTTGCTGAAAGATTTGATGCATCTGTATCATTTCATTATATCCATACTGTGCTTTACACCTTCAAAAGATGGCTGCCTTTTTAGAAATGGTTAAATTTTACATATAGAATGGGTTACTGATCATGATGCAGGGGCGTTGAAGTATGAGGCTGCTTATGTATTCATGCGTGTTATGAATTCGTAAGTTCGCACTGGATATATATCTTGATAGTACCAGAACACAAAATTCTGCACCGGGACATCCATAGTTGTTAAAATCGCGATCCGGATCGTAGAATCGCACGATTCTACGATCCCACCTAACAAAATCAATCTTGGATCGCACAAAATCGTTCAGCAAGTAGAATTGTTAGTAGAATCGGTAGAATTGGTCAGAATCGGTCAAAATCGTATAGAATCGTACAGAATGTTAGTAGAATCGTTGGTAGAATCGTTTTTCTATTTTATTTTATTTTCTGATTTTTTTTTCTGAACCGACCGTTTTTCTATTTTTTTTAGTTAGTGCTATTATTATTTTGGGTAGAATATGGTTGAATGATTGAATGATTGAATGATATATGTTGTTGTTAAACAGGATTTGGACAAAATTCAGAACACATATACATTGAATATTTTATAATGTTGATTTTTTACAATTTAGCACAAGTACACAACTTATTTTTGTGAAAAAATTAGTGTAGGTGATAAAATATGAATAATTAGAATTATTTTGGTCATTTTTTTTGTAGAATTTTACGATTTTACGATCCGATTCTACCGATCTGATTCTGCTATCCCAAATCGACGTAAAATCTCGATTCTACGAACTATGGGGACATCTATCTAGATAGTAACCAAACAGTACATGTAAAGAGTGAGGTGGGCCTGTTAGGGACCATCTACATAGTTTTCTGGTGTTTGTATTTTCTTAATCTGGATTGTTTGATAAACGTCTGAGTTTTTCTCAAAAAAAGGAAGGAAAAATATAGACCTGTTATATATCCTCATTTCTATTTCGTTTAAAGTGTAACCAGTCTTGGACCCTAGGTTGTCTTCGACAGTTTTTTTGGTTCCCTTAGATGTTTGTACGAATCCCAGTTTGAGATTTCATTTCTTTGTCTCACTTGTGTTTTAATGGCTTGTGGTCCAATATTATGGTCTCATGTAATGCCCGCCTAATTCTTTACTTCTACTTTGAAAAAATGGAGCATGCTATAAAGATTTGAATAATTGCATGGCCAATTTATTTAGCTTAAGGCAATTTAATTGATTAAACAGTTGGGAGAGCTTATAAATACATCTGACATGCTGTGCTCATCTTGCAGGCTGACTATGTGCAGAAGTAGGGCAGGCTTAAACTATCAGGTAAAGAAGATTTTTACCAACATAAGCTGAAGGGTCAATTGCCCGATTTCCTTCAAAATTTGAGAATATTAAGGCTTCCGTGTGGAATATAGACTTGTTATGGGCAAACTGATGCCTTCAGGAGAGGAGTGTTGATTCTAGGAAAGAACTACAAAAACAAGATGTTTCTGCCAAAAAAAAATTAAATTAATGAGAAAAAAAGGACACTTGCATTCTATGCAAGTTCATTGCCTTTTACACATATCTTGGTATCTGAACAGTTGTCACCTTCTTATCTGCTGCTTCAGCTGAGTAAATTTTGCTATCCTGCAAATCAGAATCCATGTTAAATTCAATTCAAATGAATCAGGTGGGGGACCTTCAACGTGCAAGAAGTTCCTCTGTCCCATCCAAAATGCACAGGCCACCAATTTCTCTTCCACTATTATTTGCCTGAAACTTCCCATGATTGATTCTTGCTTTATGTGTCAAGGACATGGAAACATACAAATATAAGATGGAATGGCATTTCCCAAGTCTTGATATGCCGGCACTATAATTGGACATTATCTTATCCTGTTATTTCATAATGCATTCCTTTGAGCTCTGATGTCATATATACTTTATTATGCGGTATAGATGCATATTGACTATTACTGAATGAGATTGGAAAAAGCTGGTTTCAGGTTGGTTGGATCTTAGGTTAAACAGTTCCTGGTGGGCTTGGATGATAGATTAGGAATCTAGGATTGGATTTTGGTCAATAAAGAAGTCTGATCAAGATGCATGTTTGTAGTGGTCATGTGCAGGATTGCAGGAAGCCAGAGAAAATGGGATGCAAATACTTTCAGCACTGAAGATCGCAGTCGCAGCACTCATTGATTCATGGTTGGTGCAATTAACACGGCTCCGCAGCCAAGATGAAATTAATGTGAATGATAATCCCACCTCCAACAAGCTGGTGGGGGCTTATCATATTTATCTACATTATCCCCTGTCTTTCTCATATCTCTGCAGCACTGTTTATATATATTCTTTTGAAGAGGTATCTTCTGGTCAATACCATCTTGTAGTGGTTTAACTACTATGAAAACCATGGTTTTGTCAGCACATGAATTTACTTTAGAGATGATATGGTATTGTTCCCAAAGTACGACTAATGATGATACGTGTCCCTCTTCTCCATGTTATCAGGTTGTGGTAATGCTTTTACTTTGGCATGATTTTTCTACCTGCGATTGCCATCAGAATTTAGAACTGGGCAAGATTGATTGTGTTGGAACATATTCAATTGAGGAAATCCATAAATGTTCACTCTGGATTGGCATGTCTAGCAATATGTGCACCGAAGATTGACTAAAAAGAGTTGTACTTGGTCAGATTACTGTCTACTTTAAGAGTATTAGTTCTTATTTAATTCTAAAGCTGCAATAAATTATGGAGATGGAGCAAATGAGGGAGCACTAAACCAACCTAACATCCCACCTCCCCTCACCCCTGTTCACCACAACCAACCGGAATAATGCAAAACAAATAAAGGAAGGAGAGAGAAGAGATGAAAAGATAAACTAAAAAAGTGGATTATGTAGGTCTGGCAATCAATCTATGATTCTGTTGACAACCTTATCATTGTTTTCTTCAACTAATAATCAAATTTCAATATATAAGGGAGTAACATGAAGGGCCTAAAGAAAATTTTCTTGCTTCTAGTTCGATCAGTACCATCACTATTACACAGTATTTGTAATTCTTTTGGGAGGAGGAGGAGGAGGAGGAGAGAAGAGGCAGGGACCGAGGAATTAGGCAATCGGAGAAGGAGATTTTTGACTTCCTTTAACCAAAATATCAGTGGCATAATCAATCATTTTATTTGTGTTACGTTGGAAGACGACCTCGTACCCGGCAGGTTTCCATTTTTCATGGATTATATACCGCAAAAGCAGCTTAAGGAGCGACGCAGGTGGGCTACTAGGATGCAAATAAAGCCAAAAACAAAAGTCACTCTCATTACTGTAGAACAAATTCTAGGATGGTCGATTCCATTTGTGCAGCTTGAAAAATAGTGATGTTTGCGATAGACATTAGAATCATAGGACACAGAAACAAGTAACGAGAATTGCACAAATGCACGTGAAATCCCACACCTGACCTGATCACTTTAGCCATTTCTTTCCTGGCAATTCCAAATTTTTGTGTGGTACTTAAAAAAGATCACGCGACTCCAGGGGCATTTCCTGGAAGTTTGGGTTAGGGGGAGTGATGATGAAATGGAGCCAAATTAAAAGGGCACCCCACAAAGCAGTAAGAGCCGCCCCACCGGCCATCCATCCGTTGTGGTGTCGGGATGTGCTGCAATCTGGCGATCAAATCCAAGCCTGTCCATTGTCCACATGATGCATACACCCATGCAGGTGTAGGGGTCCTCTAAGACACCGCCAAATCACTTGCTTGCTTAAGGGAGGGTCCGCGTGGAGTGGACAAACACCAAATCCAATTGCTAAACTCATGGGGTCCCAACTCTTGCTGTGAAACCCACGATCTCAGACAATCTTGTAGTCATTCCATTCTCCACATTGCAGATTACACAACATTAGGTGTATTGTGGAGGGTGAGTAACCCCCTCCCAAGTCCCAACCAGCTTGTCATGTATATCTCTACTGCTATGATTTATTATACAACCATGCAGAGATTTTAGGTGTAAGGAGTTCGAATTTTACTAATTGCGACTGCTGTAATTCTTTTCATTTTATTCTTTTATTTTTATTATGTCAGTAACAATAAATAATAAACAATACCTTTATTCGTCTTATACTTTTATTATCTCATTTACAAAAAACAATAAATGACACTTTTATTTCATTACGACATTCAAGTCGAGAAAGATAAATTGAACAAGTATAGTCGTCCCTTGTTGGGATGTGCTATTAAACTTAAATTAGATTTATCTGCTAAAAATTACGGTAGAGCAGTTTATGAATGTCTTCATGACGTTGGTTATATAGATTATATCTATAAAAACAAACAAATTAAACAAATATAAAATAACAAACTTCACGAGATAATTTTTATTTATTATAAAATTTTAAAATGATTATATTATTTTAAGTAAACATTATGATAAAAATATTTAAAAAATAACCTTTCAAAATTCAATAGAAAGGTGGATTTCAAAATTTCTATACAAATTGTTGCACGTTTAAGAGGATGTGGACATAAATTTTTTCAATTAAAAATAAAATGAATAGAAATAGTTAGGTTAAAAAACAAAGTATGAAGAAAAGAATTAAACCAATTAAAACATATGGGGTCTTGTTAAGTAAAGAGCATTTATCGCTTTAATGTTTTGACACTTTAACGTTACTATATTTTATACAGATTACATCTACTCGAAAGGAAGAATCCCACTAGACAATTCAAAAAGACAGCAACAAAATCACCATACTAACAAGTGTTCCAACACATTTGCCATACTTTGAAAATGATTTTTGGAATCTTTACCCTTGTCAAAGAGCCAATGGGAAAAGACAGATGAAAATCTAAAGCAATTTAGTCATGAGAGACATGTACATTTTTTAATCTATAGCATGTCCAAATGATGTAGGTCTAATCAAGAGTAGAACTAGTATAAACATAGGTATGTCATAGAACTATAATAAATTAGTAATTAGTATGGTTTCAGTGTATCAATTATCCACTTTCAATCATGTTTACATGACTTGTTTGGGTCCTACCTAAGTTTAAGAAAGCAAAAGCAGTGATTTTGTTTGCCATAAATATGTTGTAAATAAATTATGGTGTCCACTTAAAGACGCCATTGTTATTTAGTTACTTATTAGAGGTAATAACAAAGGGCAGTTATGACAGTTTTAGTCAACTTAATTAAATAAAGCAGCTCTTGGCTATCATTCCTATAATATCATTGTGTGGGATTAAAATCTTTACTGTATCACTTTGCACAAAATGATTGTGCATCTTTAATTATGTGCTTCCTTTGCCACCTTAGAAAGTGTCATCTAATTATCACTAAAATCTAAGAACTTTTTTTTTTATATATATACTCTTATCTAAATAAACCTGATTAGATGTCACTTTCTCTTTTCTTTTTCTTTTTGTTAAATAGAGGAATGGGTTTTCAAAATTACAGCAATCAACAAAGTAATAAGTGACATAATTGAAAACTAGTAAAATTTTGACTTTATAACATCTCAAGTTACAACTTTTATCATTTAACTTTATCTGAAAAAAGAGTTTGATTTAACACATATTTTTTTGTTTAAAAAAAAAGGGCCTATTTTTGAATAAAAATTTTATATTACTTTTATTAATAATGATCATGTATAACCTAAAGTTAAAAAATAAAGATAAAAATGAAAATTTGTACATTTAATAATACGTTAAGCATCCTATACTTTACAACTAAAAAAATTATACCAAAAGCAAAATAAACTATTTTTTTACAACAATAGAGTATTATATTACAAAAGATTTGAGAATCGTATTATATCATTTTTTCCAACTAATGTGTATAAAACGTATTTTATTAATGAAATGACCTAATTTTATTAATAATTACTAAACTATATTATAAAATGTATAAATTCTAATTTTAATAGAACTACGTTATTTTGTTAATGAAACACGATCGGTACATATCAATTAGAGTAGAGGATTTCAACTAAGTCGATTCTAGGCTAAGAAGTGAGAAGAATGGGATCCCTACCAATTACAAAACTTCATTCCCTATCTTTTCGTCTTACCTTTAATTAGTCACGAAACTTATCTCACTACACACATAAATTTATAAGAATCTCACCATAATATTTGTGTGAGTTAACATTAATATAATGAAAGTAAGTTTTGGGTGGGGGAAAAGAAATATCAATTCCAAAAATTATGAAAATACGAAGAAAATGAAAGTGAGGACAAAATAGACTTCTTAAAACCATCATGAGTAGGTCAAAGACTATCTCTGTTTTCCTAATGTACACTTCAGGAGAAGAAAAGAGATAAAAAAGGATGAGATCGCCATTAAAATGCAAATTGACACAATATTATAATATATCTTCTTTTTTTCTTTTTGCAGATGTCATTTTCCATTTTGGATAAAAAAACAATTGTAGGATAAGATATTAAAACTCACATAATAGAAACCAAGAAAGCAGAAAAATATTTCTTTTAGAGAAATAATTGAATACTTTCAAACTACTGAGAAAGGGGTCAATTGTGCGTTGTACATTGCCAAAATTCTTGGAGAACAACAAACTTTTTAAATCTTTAAATTATTTATCTGGAAAACTTCAAACTCGATCCAATAATTTTATATGTCCTTTTTTCTTCCCTAGATGTCCAAGTTTTACTCTTCCCAACTCACAGAAACCATGCATGTGAAACCCAGAATTAAGCAGTAGTTGAAGAATATAGATAACAGAGTAAAAGGGGAGCATAATTTGATTGGGTGTTCTTCCCAATTTATTGGATTTCCTATTCTATGCACCAAAAATAACCTAATTGAGTCCAATTGGGCACTTAGAAAGATATACTCCCTCTACCCAAAAACAAGATTTCAATTTTAATTTTTTTACCAGAAAGAGAGACTATTTTTTTTCGTAAAATTTTTGTATTATTTTTAATGATAATAATAATAATAATAATGAGTAATAATATATAACCTAAATTTAAAAATAAAAAATAAAAAATATATATTTAATAATTATGTTTTATTTTGCAGCTTTAAACAAAATGGTACCAAATAAATAGTAGATTCTTTGAGGCATATCAACCTGGCAAATAGTGTTTGGCCAAAAACAAAACACTAGAAAATAGTGTACGTGGTGACTTTGAGCAAAAGCAACTTTGGACATTTAGAGTAATCGAATGGACATGTCATATTGTCATATTGTCATCTTTCCATAA